>WWNC01000003.1:5585000-6820000 GCA_011125475.1 Melanerpes aurifrons
AGTAGTGAGTATGCAGGCTTTGTATGATAAGCTGTGGAAGCCATTATCTGCATAATAAGCATGTATTTTTGTTTACTCACATACCATCAAGAAGATGGGGTGGGGGAAACACTGTAAAAAGAACAGATCACATCAAAGTGACCTAATTTCCTCCTACAGAAGGGTAAAGAGGACTTGGAGAGAGGTAGAAAAATACCCAGATGTTATGAATCTGTGTCAAAAGCCTCACCAAGCACAGGTCTCATATAATATTTCAGGTACTGAGACTACAGATCTTTGAGGTCTTGTTCCCTACATGGATGAAACAGCACTGCCTGTGGTGGTGAGAGAAGGTCTTCCCCCCACAGAGCCACAGACAGATATTTGGGCTACCGGTCTGACCCTCAGTCCTGGCGATGCTTTCTGAAACTCTTTAGACACAATCATCGTTATGGCAATTTCACCTCTAAATACCTCATGAAGTATACAGTATGTCTTGTATGGCAAGAAATATATTTTTAGTGCTGTTACACCTAAATGTTGTGTGTGTAATGGTTACAAAGAAATTTGAGGAACATGGTATATTGTACCATTTGTGTGCACCAGGAGGAAATGCCACAGTATTCTCCCCTAAGGAAAGCACAGCAGCAGTGCCTAAAGGTACATGTAGCATTTTCCTTCTCTCCATCCACATTTTGACCAAAGTTTTGTGCACATTAGCCTCATCAGCAGCCTTCTAGCTCATAGAGATTGACAAACCACACACCTCTATACTATGGAGCTTATAATTTGCACTCCAATCAGGAGCAGGCTGACTCTCATAGGCTCCACAACAACAGGACCCTGAAGTCTTGCCTTAGCTTCTTGGGCCCAGCATGGTGAATTCATGCAGTTTTTAACTTCCCACTTAATATTGGACATTTCCTGCATGCATAAAATACCACATGGTGTGACAATAGTCTAGCCCTTTTCAGTGTTATAGAAGGGTACAGTGGGCAATGGCATCAAAAGTTATCAATTGATTAAAAAGCTAATAACACAGGAATTTAGAGATTATGTCACTTTTCTGTGAGACAAAAACTCTCTGCACATACACAATTTTAGAAGGTCTGCAGACAGCTGTGCATTTCTTGCATAACATTTTGGCTACCAACTTGTCCTTGCCTGAAAAGCAAGCATGCAGAAAGCCCCTCCTCATCAAATAATGATGCACCACAAACATGCACAAGGGCCATCAGTGTTTTGCAACATCAGTCCAAAAGGAAAAGGTCTTTAATTAGCATCAGGGAATCCTGATGCACTATGCAAGCCACACTCCAATTAGACAGTATGACAGAGCACAAAGATGCATGAATCTCCAGCTGGTATGTACCCTGTCACCTGCTTAGTGATGCATCTGATTGTGATGCGATTAGAGAGCTTCTCTTTCTTCACAGTTGTTCAACTCATGCTCAAAGCAGAGAGACCTCTGTGCTGCGCTTGCTCACACTGAAAATCTGATGAAACTTGACAGAGTTACTCAAAATTAACCTCCTTGCTGGACTTGGTGCCCTGCACTTTATGTTGCAGAAATGAGTTTTTTTTTATGACTCATCTGCTCCATCTCTTAGTTTATTTATATTTCCTGGAGACCTCAAAAGTTGGAATCAACATATGACTTCTGGTATCTTTCTGTAGATGTATCAGTTATGTGAACAACCTAAGATCCTTCTAGAGTCCTCTTAAGCATCATTTCTTAATAAGACCAAACTTGTTTCATCACCACACATCAGGACAGTCCACTCTTCTCATCCACTTCCTATCTTAAGTCAATTTGTTATGTAAGTACACAGTAACCATCATGATTAATGGCTGAACAGGTACCTCAGCACCTCTCTGGTGCTCCACTCCTAGCTTTGACTAACAGCTAATGTGTTCCAATACTCCTGCATCATCCTTTCCTGAAACCTGCCAGAAAATGCTGTTTCTCTGCTATGCTGTTAGTGCACATAAAGCTTCCTGAAATCATTCTGTACACTGCGGACATGCACTGAGGCCTTCAGCTGTATCTGGCCACGCTAAAGAGCTATCAGGCTGAAAAGATACATGTGATCACCGATCTCTGGACGTGCCTGTTTGTTCTCAACCAATATTACATTTTTCAGGCTTCCCTGAATCATATGTGTTGGCACTCGCCACTCCCTATATATTTAGTGATAGCACATGGCTTTGGTCCTTTGGTACTTTTTTATGTTTACCTTCAGTTAACTCTTCCCAGCTCACCTGGACTACTTCTACATAAGCAGACATAGCTGCAGCCACTATAGCATTTTTGAGATTATCTTGTTGACCAAGAATAATTTGCTTATTTTAGGTCAGAAAATAGCATATATGGTATAGGTTACCATCCACAAAATCTACAAAACCTGGTACACAAGCACTTTTCAGTGTCCACTACACTTTCCTGCATTCACAGTGTAATCCCAATACAAGGGTTGTGCCAACACAAGCAATTCAAACATGAAGGTATGCCATATCACTTTTCCAAAAGCTGCAGTCCTTAAGAATGTGTCAAAAGCACTAGCCACCGTTGTTACTGATCTCCAATGCCTTTACAGCTCCACCAGTGTACAGAAAAATACCGAAGAACTGGACCAAAACCTCATCACTATCAGATATGTAAGACCAAAAAAAACCCACAGCTGTACAAACATAGCAGCATTTCACTTCCCCTTCTATGACCATCTCATAGAAGCTACATGCATGGAAGAACAGGCACATCACATCCAATAGGCCCATCTACTCCACGATATTGTCTCAGAGTACCCAAAAGCCGGTGCTTGTAAAGAGGAGAAAAAGCAGAAGTAGTCTCCAAAATCTTCTCAACCTGCTCTTTCAGTTTCCATTCCCTTAGAGCTCAAAAGTTTCCAGAGCCAGGGGTTACAATTTTCTCATAAAATTTCTTTCTTTTTTTTTTTTTTCCCCCTCTGGTTGCTTTTGAACCGATGTAAATTTCCTGACATCCAGTAGACTGGGGCAGGTGAAAGAAGAGACAGGACAAGACACTTTACAGTTGACATTTCTGTAAAAACGCAACTTTCGCTTACTTGTTTTCAATCTTTCGACTTTCAGTCTCACTCAATTGTTGTAGCTCTTGGTCTATACAAGAGCAAGCAGCTCTTTCCCGTTCACCGCCTCCCCTACAGTTGCAAGTTGATCTACCCTATCTACCCCTCGGCTGTTTCTTTCCCAGGCTAGCAAATGCAAAAAAAAAATATTATTAAGGACGTCTTTAATTTTCAGAGGTTACTACTAAGGAACTTTGCCTAACTCAAAAAATAATAGGCTGGTTTATGGACTAGATTTTTGGAAGAAGCCAGAGGATGTTCAGTGGAGCAAGTCCTCAGGTCAGATACGGTGGACGAGTTAATCTCAAGAGAAGTTTCCCTTAGGGTCTCCTTCCACGAGCCTTACTCTGTATTAGCAAGTCTGTTCACCCCTGAGAGAGAAGCTGTTATTACCTCTCCTCGAGGAAAACGAAACGGTTTGGGTTTTTTTCTAACAGCTCTCTACTGTTCTGTTACCTCGCAAGGAAAAAGGGCCTCTCTCCATATTGAAGAAACGAGTGAATATACTTGAAAAATCAAACACAGCTACAGACTAACACGTATGTTTTTGTTTAGCGGGGAAAAAAAAAAGGGGGGTGGGGGGGGGGTGGGGGTGTTAAGAGGAAGGGGAAAAAACCCACAGGAGACTTCAGCCAGCGTCAGAACAAACCCGTCTCCTGCTACCAAACCGCACGTTTAAGTTGGTTTAACTGTTGGAGAAAAGCTTATGTGGCTGCCACTGTCCGGACACACCTTCGGCGAGCCGGGCTGCAGGCAGGTGTGTGCCCTCACTTCGAACGCCTTTAGTCTCCTAACCGCTGTCTCTTGCTGCTCCCGAGACGTAAAATCCCTCGTCATTCACTTCTAAGGCGCAGGGCACCTTCTTACCGGAGGTCCCCAGCAGCACCCGCCGGCACCGACCCTCCTCCTCCAGCCACTAGAGCCACGCCCTGCCGGGCACGGCGCGTCCCGGGGTCGGTCCGCTGCACCCCGCAGCTGCCGGCCCCGTCCTGCTCCAACTCCGTAGCCCCGGCAGTCTTCAAGTTTGCGCCTATGTGGGAGCCACCGTGAGGAGGCGGCAGCTGCTGCGGCCCCCGCGCGCCGATCCGCGCAAAAAGTTAGGGCCCTGCTCTGCAGGCCGGGCTGGTTCCCTCCGCTGCCGCTGTCCCGGGACGTGCCCACCCGCACAGCACTCACCGGCGCCGAGCGCGGCCGTCCTGGGCTGGGCGCTGCGGGCGGGGTGCGCTCCCATACGGGGAGACGCGCGTGGTGTGTGGGCACAGACATGTGTGCGACACGGCACCCCATGACGTGGAGGGAAAAGGAGGGGCCGCCGCCCGCCCCGCAACCTGGCAGGCAAGAGGAAGAGGGAGCAGCGGCAAGGTCCCCGACAGCGGAGCGGCCCCTTGGTAGGAGCCGGCACCTGGGCTCGGGAAAAGCCCATCGCATTCCCACTGCCTCTCCTCCAGACGCGACGCGGCGCTGCCCCCGAAGACACGGGGCGGCGGAGGGAGTATCGTGGGTCTGTGCTGTGGTTTTGCGACCGCCGCGGCCGGGAAGGAGCCCGCTCGGTGGACGACAAGGCAGGGCTGCTGAGCCGGGCCCCGGTGCTGCCAGCCGGTACTCGGGCATGGGCCTCCGGGCGGCCGCGGTCGCCTGGGCTGTGCGCCCTTCCCCTCGAAGCGGCGGCGGCGACCGCCTCCGCTTGGCTGCTTCCAGGAAAGCACAGGCACCCGCGAAACTACGGTTTGCAGCGGCCCCGGGGCGAGCGGCAAGCGGAACGGCCGGCGGTGGCTGCCGCTGTGAACGAAAAAGCTGCAGTCTGGCATTAAGGCTTTGGTAGTCAGTGAAATAACGCCCGCACACGGAAGCCCTGCAGCTCCATTCTGCTTCAGGCATGTACTTTAAGGCCAGGCTGAGCTGCTAGGCTCTGCTTTCCGAGGGCCTGCACGCCTGGGGCATTGGTTCATTCAGCGAGAAATCGTGGAAGACGCCACCAGAGCGGAAAGCATCTGTCGGCTCCCTTGGCTCTGACCTCGCAGCTGGGCACAGATAGGATAGCTCGGCCGAAGGATGCTTAATTGCTTAAGCCACTGTAACCGACTTCTGTGTAACCGCGTGCCTGAGCTCCTTCCACAGAAACCGAAATGAAATTGAAAGGATAACTGCTGGGCAGCTCAGATGCTGGTTACTCAATGTAATACTGGTGTGAGTAGTAAAACTTTCTCCCAGAAACAAAACAAAGTCTTAGCACCACCAACACTCACTCTAGCAAACAACAAAACTCCAACCCCAAACCCCCTCATCTAACCACCCCCCATATGTAAGAAAAACTTCATAGAGTCCTTTGAATCCCAATCTTTGAAATGTTTTACTCCCTTCCTGCATCATGCTTAAGCTCTTTTCTTGCCGTATTTCCAGAATATGCAAAAGTTTTTTAGTTTTAAAAAAGTTTAAGAAAAAGCCCTTAATAATTCAAATTTCAAATGATTTCCTACCCAACTGGTTACTCAACTCAGGTGACCAAAGGGCTTGAATGTCATATATGCAGCTGTTTGTATTGTTGATAATTGGAACAGGGTGATTTTATGCAGTTATGATTTGAAAACCTGAGAAACAAGTCTTTTACTGGGAACACTATTCTGGTACTGCTTTTGCATCCTCCCTCCTTACTTTGATTTCCACCCCCAGAACCCCAAGGTGTATTTGTGCCCTACAGTATGTTAAACACAGTTAGAAAGCTTCATTCCCATAGAATCACTGAATCACTTTGGTTGGGAATGACTTTTACAGTCATCAAATCCAAATATCACCTAACTCTACCAGAGCCACTGTTACACCGTATCTTTGAGCACCCTATCTGGACAGCTTTTAAATACATCCAGGGATAGTGATTCAACCACTTTGCTGGGTAGCCTGTTCCAGTCTCCTGACAACCCTTTCAGTACAAAAGGTATTCCTAATGTCCAACTTAAACGTCCCTGGTGTAACACCATTTCCTTTTGTCCTATCAGTTGTGGCTTTTGAAAAGAGACCAACACCCACCTCTTTACAACCTTGCTTCAGGTAGTTGCAGAGCATTATAAGGTCTCCCCTCAGCCTCCTTCTCTTCAGACTAAACAACCCCAGCTCAGCCACTCCTCAAAGCCCTTCACCAGCTTTGTTGCCCCTCTCTGGACCTGCAGCAGCACCTCAGTATCTCTGCGGTGCCCCAAACCGAACACAGTTCTCAAGATGTACCCTCACCAGTACCAAGCCAAGGGAGACAATGATCTCTCTAGTCCTGCTTGTCACACTATTCCTGATGCAGGCAAAGGCCAGGGTGCTGTTGGCCTTGTTGGCCACCTGAGCACACTGCTGGCTCATGCACAGCTGGCTGTCAACCAGCACTACCAGGTCCTTTCCTTCGGGGCAGCTTTCCAGCTGCAAGATCTTACTGTCACACCGTCATGGCATGAAGCTTCCAGGCTACTCTTTAGCAATACAGTTTTCATCCTCACCCCACCTTGAGTCTAAAGACCTTTCAGTAAGCCCTGCTAGTTCTTGCCCAAGGACCCTTTTCCCTCTTCAAGATGGGTGTTCCCCTGTCTCCTTCCATTTCCACCACCAAAACCCCAACATGTATTTGTGCCCCAGAATACTTTAAACTTTCTGAAGCTGGTCTTCATTCCCATGTTTTTCACACCGTAACTGTCTTGCTGGTTACAGTTCAGCTTTGTCTGGCATGAAGGTGCAGTGTTTTGTGCTGATCCTCTGCCTAGAGCAAATTTAGCTGTGTGTCTTTCTTTTCTATTTTCCCTGCCTATGCCTTTCTTAATCTCTGGCTTGTTATTCAAGAGGTCAGCTCATCACACCAATCCCTGCTGGCCTTAAAATCTATGAATCTTGCATTGTCTGCCTCCCAGCTGCTTAACTTCCTCTAGTTATTTTGGTTTGTACCTTGCAGTCTTCCTCACTGGTATTAATCTTTCCACTGTTTGTTGTTGTTTTTTAAATCCATCTAAGCAATAAATAAAGCAAACATTCATCTGGGTGGTTTGATTACTGCATCATCTCTTTCTCCTCTTATTCCTCATCTGAATAATTACAGCAGGCACAACACCACAGGCTTTGAATTCTTTGGATTTTATGTCCTTTTTACTTTAGCCTGCACTACACACAATGTGTGCTAACTTGCAGCCTGGGAGTGGAGAAAGGGTTTACGGGATAAAAGAACTGAATTAGAAAAGGAGCAGGAGTGGCTGGGAGGGCTAACCCTTGTTTGTGAACAGAAGCTTTATTACTCTGCTGCAGTTTGGATTGCTAATAGATGAATATCTTTAACCTGTGTAACGGCTTGTATATATTTATGCCAAAGTAAATGTAGAAAGCACACAATTAAACAGAGAATGTAAAACACCCTTCTCATGACAATATAACTTCTTGCCACCTCCAGAAGGGAGAAGAGGGAAAATTCACAGTTGCAAGAAGATTTGGGAAGTAGAATCTTCTATTTGTTAGTCATATGAAAACATACTAACAAGATACTAGTATGCTAACACAAGATGCTTATATATAATATAAATATTGAACAAACCTCTGGTAATTTACTTTTATGTAAACCATAGGAGACATTTTCATGTAATGCTTTGCATTTTTGCATCTTTGCCCAGCTTGAATCAATTGGAGTTTTCTTGGTCACTGTATCTTAGACTTGCCTTAGGTTATGTTAATCACATTAACATAACATTAACATAATGGACTAAAAGTATTACCGCCAGTCCTCCCAGGTTTTACACACAATTTTATTTGACATCTTGTAACAAAGGAAAACTGTCAAGCAAACATGTCAGTAATTCTGTAGTCATTTTAACAGTCAAAATTCTTTCAGTGGAAGTGTATTTGAATGAACATTTACCTTAAACGAATATGCCTTCAGGTTTGCTTGGCTGCTGCAGCTGTGAGACCACTCCACTCCCTTTCCTGTGTGGAAAGTGACCTTTACAAAATACCTATCACTTAGTAGCCTTTTACTTTTTTTACTTTCAGGCAGTCTGTGTTTCTTTATTCTTACAGCCTGTCAGGCTATGATTGCTCATGCATCCTAGCTCTTAGCTCATCATACCCCTCTCTCTTCCCTGAACCACCTTCTGTTTAAGTCACTAATCAAATCTTTGCAGAACAGCTCTTTGCACTCCAAATAGCTAGCTGAGGTTGTTATGTATTGACAGGAGGTGTTTCTCATCCCATTCACTGGAGTTAGGAGCAGCAGGTGCTATTGTTTCATCTCTTCTTATAATCCAGAAGACAAAAGAGCCAGAATGCCATTTGAATGCAGATAACTCTCATGACAGTCAAATGTGTTATAAATATGCTACTGAGGCAGATTCACAGATTGTAAACTTAAAACAAATAGGAATCCTCCAGAGATCAGGATGAATATCTAAAATATTGTTAGATGGAAGAATTTGTGTTCCATAGACAGGCTAACTGTGTTTCTTGCCATATGCCAGTATATTTTCTGCCTACCAAAAAAACTTGGCTGCAATATGAATGGAATTTCCCTGAGCATTTCCAATAGCTAAGACTCCTCTTCTAACCTCTCCCAGCATCCACCCCCTTCTCAAATGTTTGTATATATTAATGCCACTTAAAGTAAAGCTGCTGCTGATTTTGAAAGATGTCCATCTAGATTTTTTACCTAACCTAACAAGTTACGTTACTACACAAACATGAGCAACAATTTCTGATAGCATATGCGCAGGCAGCGCAGCTCCAGGTTTAAGTAATAGGAAGTGACTAACAGTGTTGATACTTATATGATTTTGTGCAGCTCCATCAAGCACAGGCAGCCACTGAAGTCAGTGGAATTTCATATGACATTAACAACTTGCAATGTAATTCACAACGAACACTAGAGTACAACAGCTCTTGTCTACTTCCCCACTTTTTAATCTTACGGTGCAAAATTCAATATTGACCGTTACCCTCACCTGCTACAGAGTACTCCCTCGCTCTTCATTTACTCAGTCCTTCGGGCTATTCCAAGTGCTAGGTAAATGATTTCTCAAAATGACAGTAGCAAAACACTTAGATCTACAAGCTCAAATGGTTACTTTTAAGTGACAATGAAGAAAAAAATGTTAGCGTTCAAGAAGCCTCTAGAATCCAAAATCTTCACATTCTTTGTAGAAACTCCAGTGCCTTTCCATTACAGGGCATGGCAGAAACTCCTCTTTACATACCATTACTGTCTCATGGAATTGAAGAAAATGTGTCAGACCTTCCACTGAAGTGAACAAGACAGAGGACCCTGTTGGAAATTAATACAAATGATTACAGAGTGTCTATTAGAGTAATGGAAAGCAATCACTGGCACTATGATCTAAAGAGTTGTTAATAGCTTGTCAGGAACAAGTAAGTCTTAGTGATCCCTAGGAAGACCTTGGCCATCTTAGGGGTATCTCTTACTTTCACCTGGACTTCAGTGAGACAAGAGCTGTACTACACACTTTGTGGTGCTCAGGGTTAGAAGTCAGCTCTTTCCAATTATGTAACAGGATGCCATTGCTTTTCACCATTGCTTGAATTTCACACATTATGACCACAAAGGGGTAAGTCCCTCTCACAGGCAGTGCCTTGCAAACAGTCCTGAATGGCCTATGTAAAAAGCAATATGTACACCTGTATACAAGAAATTGCAACAAAGTCAACACTGGATATTTTAAATTGTTAAATATCTGCATAAACTCAAGGCACCTGTGTCAGGCAGAAGAAGCTGAATGTTCAGTTCTCACTGCTGAAATCAGTAACAAATTAACACTGTAAGAAATGTTACATTTTTTTCCATTGACAGTACAGACTCCAAACTGCATTTTTCAGAATTACTTGCTTTTGTCCATATTCTGTCCACACTTTCTTCCTTTGGCACCTTGCAAAAGGATCGGAGCAGCTGAGCTACCACAGCCAGCCCAACACAGCAGCTGCTGCTGAGGGCAGAACTGTCACATGTTGCAGATGTTATCAAGGGAGGGAAGGTTGTCATGAAAGTAGGGATGGCCTCTTGTTTTTTTTAAAAAACAACCAAACAACAAACACCTGTGTTCAGACACCACTCAAATGTCTCAAGAAGTAGAACAGGATGATTAAATCTGTCAAGATAAATCCTTGTCAAAATACAGAGAAAACATATTTGATGTTACACGCATTCACCACTTAGCTTGCACCTTATTTCTGGATTCCCATGTGCCATCTGGAGAATCTGTCTCTGCTACCACATTTTTCCAGGTGTGACACCTACACCAATTCCAAACAGCAAAATACATTCACTGAACTAACAGCATCAGCAGGTCCCAATGCCAAAGCAATCAGTGTAACGTAGATATTACTGAACTCCATGTTTTGGTGAGGATTTCCTTGCCATTTACTCACCTCCAGAAGCTCACTACCCATAGCAGCAAAGTGGCAAATTGCTATTAGAAGCAAGAAGCCTGTGTTCAGAAACACAAATGTCTTGTTCCTGTGGATGTAAGTTGTTCAACATGCATGACATCCACTGCAAAACTTCTGACTCCAGTGAGAACAGTATTGCATTTGGTATCTAATATCCTTATTGCACCTTCAGTGTGCTCATGCCATAACACAGTACATAATGGAACTAACCCCGTGATCTGATGTTGATTACAATAATGGGCAGGCTGGACACAAGTTTCACCTGAGAAGTTATATCACAATGGACCTCACATCACTTACGAAGCAGTGGTCAGTTATACCAGAAGTCAGTTTACACACTCACCTAGAACTGATGTTTCAAAGGGCATAACAGGAACACTTGGATGAAAAGTCAAAAAACAGTTTTAAGGATATCTTCAAGTCAGATCTTCAGAAGACTGAGAGGAGATCCTATTAACGCTTACAAATATCTAAATAGTGGGTGTCAAGAAGAAGGGGCCAGTTTCTTTTCAATAGTGGCCAGTGATAAGACAAGGAGTAATAAATGCAAACTGGAAGACAGGAAGATCCACCTCAACATGAGGGAAAATTTCTTTACTGTAAGGGTGATGGAGCACTGGAATAGGCTGCACACAGATGTTGTGGAGTCTCCTTTTCTAGAGACTTCCAAGTCCTGTCTAGATGTGTGCCTGTGTGACCTGCCCTAGGTAATCCCTCTTTGGCAGGGGGATGGACTCAATGATACCTGGAGGTCCCTTCCAACCCCTAACATTCTATGAGTCTATGATTCTATAAACTTACAGGCTGTAAGCAGTGGAGACTATCCAAAACTTAGTGCCTCAAGTACAGAAGAAAGCTTAGTACAGTAAGACACACACAGGAAAGCTCTTTCTCTGCATTCCTATCCTTACTGTCCTGTCAGGTGGTCTGAGTCTTCTGCCATCTTAATGAACTACAGGATAAGTATCAATTAGTATCAATGTCAGAATAAGCTTTTTTACCATAAATCTTGGGAAAACACATATTGTCTCTTGGTACTTTTTGCATCTTGACTGCTAATAGCTTTTCTGTCACTGTTGGCATCTACTTTAGGATTATGGTTTTTAAACCATTCTGAATGTGTTTCAATTTGTGTTTCTGTTGTGCCACAGCTTTACAAGGCCTTTTCTCTGTTGCTGCTAAGAACCTGAAAATTGTATTTAAGAAAAAATCCCATTAATGGTGCCATATAAGTGTCAGACCAGAATCAGTTGCGTAAGGGTTAGTTACCAAAGATGGTGACTTCTGTGCAGCATCACCATTTTCTGATCATTAAAATAGGTCCTGAAAGATCAGTTTTTAAACTCACTGTATCCTCCTTAGTTTTTCAAGCAAGAACTAAACAAAGATAAGGTCAAGCATTTTGTAACTATTTCAGTTGTGTAAATTATTTGCAAAAGGACTTAAACCACTCTTTCAGCTTAAGCAACATTATTTGAGTCAATTTAGAGGCAACAGTAAATGCAGTTTCAATACTTCTGTAAAACAGGTAAAGGTTATTAACACATCAGAGGGAAAGATGAACTGATTTGCAGTACCTGTGGCAAAATCACAGGAAATGTTATTCTCATTCACCTGGATCTTGTTTGCTGCACTGGTCCTGTTTTGGGTACAGACGCTTAAGCAAAAATTTCTAAGAACAACACACTTAAAGGTGGCAGCATTCGATCTGGAGTGCTACAAGGGAGTATTTAGATTTTTTTTTTTTTGGCTGATCAAGACCTGCTGTCTTGAGAAAAGTCTTTGGACTGATTGTTGTTGTAAGACTTGCTCTTTCTCTGTCAAACTACAATGCTTTCCTGGTTTGTTTGGTTTTGTTTGGTTTTTTTTTGGGGGGGGTCTGTTTGTGAGTGGGGGGGTTTGTTTTTTGGTTGGTTGGTTGGTTTTGGTTTTGGTCTTTTTTTTTTAAGAGCTTCCTTCAAAATGTCTTCACTTTTCTCCAGGTCCCTCCACAGTTCCTGACTCACTTTACACGATACAGATCTTAATTCTTTCTTTGCCTGTGAATTCTGGAGTCCAAGGTCTCTGTCTTTATGAACCAATCAATTAGGAGCAATCTGCTTCTGACAATCAGATATACCATGTCAGTCAGACACCTGAAATTAAGATTTCCATCCCCTAAAATACAGAAGACAGCAGGGATTTTGCCTAATAGCTGTGTGCTATTCTGTGTTCCTTCCACCCCAAGTTTGAAAGTACTTTGTCCCCAAGAACATTTATGAGGTAATCCTCAACTATGCACACTGCATTTTTTGCATCAGTGTTTATGACTCTTTGAAAAAAAAATGAAGGTTGTTTATAGCATCTTATGAATTAAATACAACACTTCAGTTTGGAAGCTACCTAATGGACTATAATGACCAGATAGTTCGTAACACAGCTGTAACAGTGGCAGAAAGACTTAGAGCACCTTCTTGTAGTCCCTTGGCCTACAGTTTTTACATTCATGTATCAGACATGATGCAATGTGGATAATCTATAAGTTAAGTTCATTGTTTGCTTATAACTAGAAATTGCATACTGTAGAAGAATGGTCAAAGGAAAAAGGCCTGCAGGACTGTTTGGCCTTCTCTGATAAGGATATGGAATGCCACAGAACACAATGGATTTAACAGAATCATCAAGAAGTAACGCAAGGGCACTGTAACTTTGAGGGTCGTAAACAAGTAGGGGACTGCAAAAACAGGATGTTTGTGGCTAGCTGAAGCAGGATGTTAAAACCGCAAGAGGTGGGGTTGACATGTAACCTGTAACCAATAATATGTTGCCAAGTGGGCATAATTATAGTAAACTGTATATAAGATGTGTCTGATGCTCAATAAAGTTGGATTTCGCTGATCATATTGATCGTATGTTGACCCCTTCTTGCGGCAGCATACTAATAATGCAGAACTTATTTCATACTTTCACAATTAATTATTCTGTCCCTTCTAGATAAAATACTAAATCTGAGAGAGCAAAATTTCTTCCTCCACTCAATATAGAATAGTACTCCTTAGTTTATTCTTTCTCCTGCAGTGAGACTGGCAGAAGCAATGTCATAAAACAGAGAAAAATATTAGGCATCTATAATAATTCTTATTTGAAAGTAATTTTTAACAGTAGCAGTAGCCTCTCTTATTACACTCTGTATCCACATGGAAAAAAGACTTACAGGTATGATTAAAGAATTCATGCCTTTTATTTTAAAGCATCACTTTCAAGGTTTATACTGAAATCTCTTCAATTATTTTGTGTTTCAAATGGCAGAAGTATTGTTCCCACAGCAGAGGCTTGAAGATGTAATCTTTCATGAGATGTAGCTAGTAGTAAATGTTTCTGGTTTTGAATAGTTGAAAATGAACCATATTAATACTACTTTATAGCTTTATTATACTACTTTATACTGCCCAGATAAATGATACATTAGTCCCTATTAAAACTTTTGCGTATGTTATAATCTTACACAGTAGCTGTTTTTTCTGTTCTCCTAGATACATTTGGTATACCTCTGTTAGCCAGTAACAAGTATTTTCTGTAATGTGATACATTATGATTTATTATTCTTCTTTTGATTTGCTACATTAAGATATTGCTAAGATTTTATTTATCAATATGGAGAGCTCAAAACCTCCAATCTGTTACAGAAATCCATGAGTGTTACCTATCAAAGAAATGAGAACAATTTAAATCTCAGTGGCTCTTACATTTTTTTTTAGTACAGCTGTAACGTGATTTTTTTCCTCAAAAAGGTGAGGTACAATTGACCTACTCATACCAATTGAGAAGTATATGCAGCCTTTCATAAAAGAATTTATATTCAAGATTGAATTTACAAAGGAATAAAATAAGTACTTTTAAAATAAAACATAGTAGTTGATTCCCTTTTCCTCACACAAGTATTTTCATACATTGCCTTTCAGTTTCTTAAGTCAGTCACTCTTTTTAAATATCGAATTACCAAGTCTGAACTCAACAACATCAAATGCTCACAGTAGTACCCTCCATTAAAAGGCAATAAGATTGATTTTAAATGTTATCACAGGAGACTGTTTCTTGGTATGACTAGCAGTATGCAGGTTCCCACCATGTATTTTTTCCTTTTAAAACTTATTATCTTGAGTCATTATTGTATACTTGATTATATAATAATTCACATTATATTCGTTTGGAAGGAAAATAGATGGTACTTCAAAATTATTTCTAACTTTAAAAACCCCTGAACTTATGTGTGCCAAGATGGTGGATAAGAAGCAGTTCCAGGGCCAGCTTTGGGTAGTTGAAACTAGAATACTAAAATTCTTGCAGTTTAAAGCATTCTGAGGTGCAGATTGCAAGAAACAGGAGACAAAGTAGAAATTAAGTTTTAGCTCAGTTTAGAAGAGATGTTTGATGGGAAAAGCAACATTTCATTTTTCTCATGCACTGGCAAAATCTACTGGAGCAATGACACCTTTGGTGGGTTTTATGTACAGCCTCAGAAAATCTTCTAGAGCCTTCTCCTAGCCTATAATCATGTGGTGATTTAAAGATTGAATTGTTTTGTTTAGAACCTTTATCCCAACTTTGTTAAAAGTCACTACTCAACAAAAATATAAGATAGAAGTGTGATACAAACTGAATGCTTACCAAGGTAAGATCATGAGGTAGCATTCTGAATGCTTTGACATCACCAACTGTAGTGTCAAAAAAGTGTGACACCTCTCTTTCAAGCAAAGCAGCAGCTGAATGCTTTCTGTTTGTCACATGGTCTTTAATTTATTGCCCTCCAAAAGACAAAATTGTTCTAGCAAGTTTATCTACAATCATTCTGTTTGTCTCAGTCCTCCCTCAGTCTCCATGGGACCACCAAAGCAGATGGCAATGTTACAGTATAGCTAATGAATTACTAACATGGGCCAGTTACCAAAGGATTTGTTTTACAGCTTGCTTCATAAAGTGGAAAGGCCAGAAAACTCTTGACTAGTAGTCAGTTGACATACTTCTAGGCAGGATTATTACAAAAATGGATTTCTGAATGCAACAAAAAGAAGCAGTGGTTTTAAGTTCTAACACACAAGATTCCAACTACATATATGGTTAGGTACACAAATACGTTATACAGATTGAACAAGGTGCTGAATATATCTTATCTAATTTGGATGCTAGTCCTGCTTTAAACAGATCTCCAGAGGCCCCATCTAACCTACTTTAGTTTATTGTTCTGTGCAATCCCACTGTCACCTAGTTAATTTTCAGGTGACCTGACGTTTCAGAAAAATCTGACTAACAGATAAGAAATAAAGACATTAAATTCTTAGAACTGGCTTCCACGGTATGTAGTTCATGAGAGCTGATGCTTTTTTGTTTTTTCCTTTTTTGTCTCCTAAAAAGAAAATTTTGTATGACTCTTGCTGGCCATAAAGCTTAATTCCAAGGCAGTCATGGACGTTCTACCTTCTACCTTGCTGACAGCCAAGTAAGAGCAGGTAAAGGATTTTGGAAAGTAAAGGTGTGCAGATGGAGGAAGCCAATCATTCAAGTCATGGTATGCAAGGTCACTGCAAAACACAGCTTTGTAAATTCTGATGGCAGAACTATTTACTATTGCATGGAGCTTTCAATATATTGCAGGAAAAATATACTCCAGTGGGCTAGATTTGTTGTTTGGACTAATGGACCAAACCAAAATACTATCTTCAATCAGTTCAAAGACACATATGAAATCCTTCTTCTGAGTTTATAATTTAAAGTCTAATAATTCTTGCAAATGCATACAAGCAATGTCTACTAGTAGCTCAATTTTACACCTGTCTAGGAGGTGTTGAAGTATTTAATGACCTGGTTTCATAGTACTGGAGCAATTCATCCAGACTTAAATATTCTCATGACAAGTCAGCAGTTTCAGCATCACAACTTTGTACTTGTGAACAAGAGAAGGTAAGACTGACTAGCAAGAAAATTAAAATTATTTACTCATCTATCACGTTTCAGGAATAGCACAGATGAGAAAGTAAACTACTTATAAGCCAATTTATACAAGCCAAGCTTTACATTCAGAATTCATTTAGCATGAAATAAAGTGGCAGTGGCATTGTGTATCTGAATGGTTCTTTGGCAACAAATGTAGAGGACAAACAAATACAGCAAATGCGTCTATGGGCTGTGGGGCTTGCCATGGCACTTCCAAAGCTTTATTTAACAGATTCAATGAAATACCCTGAGGTGCTTGTTTTTAAAGGAACTTCCTTCTTAAACAGGAGTTTGCTTTTTCATAATTTGATTTCCAAAATACTTTTGGTCAGAGTATGAAACCTGAAAAGCTTCTCAGAACTGGATGCAGAAGCTTTGGTGGGTTCTATAGGGCAGAGATGTGGTAACTGGGCTGGTGGTTAATTTTTTTAAAGGTTATACTGCAAGTTAAGAAGTTTATTCCATCAATTAACAGGGGGATTGTGGTAGACATAAACAAAAATGTACATATGGAACAACATTTCCCTGGATTTCCAAATTAATTTGGGGAGTCATTTTGGTACTACCAATCTTTGATTTTGCATAATCTTCACTGCATATTAGCCATCACCTTTGCTACAAAACACCTCGGCACTCTTGCTGTAACTGTTTCCACACAAGATTGAGCACTCAGATAATAAGGTCGTGTGGCGGTTTTAGGCTGTGCCTTTAAAATTTAGTTACTGATGTCAAGCAGAAAAGTAGAAAAATATAAATAAATCACTATGGAGTGTAAAAAGGAAAACAAAAGATTACTCTAAACAAATTTACTGGATAAATATCTAGAATAAGACAGGCTGTACCACAACAATTCTCTCTTCTCTTCTGATCTCTGGCTGGTTTTGCTTCGCCCAGGAGGATTCATCTGTGTGCTTTGGCTGGCCTTGGCTAAGTCTAAGCCACTGCTTCTCTCTCAGCACCTTTTCTCTCTTGAACAGGGGGGTAGAGGTGGGGCAGTGGAACAGCTTCCCTGGTCTCTGACCAGTGGGCTTTTCGTGTTGCTTGCTAATTGTAAATATTTGTATGATGCAAATACTGTGTATTTTGTACATATCCATTGCATGCCATTGTAGTGTGTAGATTTTGCTTGTAAATACAGCTTCATTTGCTTCTAACTGAGTTGGTCTGGCAAAGTTAATGCTGGGGGGAGGAAACTTCAAACCACCACAGGTGGCAAGGACCCTACATGCTACAATGTAGACCATTACCTTGGTAACCAGTAAACACGAATATGGCTTTTTATCTGCTTAGCAGATAGATAAACAGATAGATAAACATCTGCTTAGCAGATAAACATAACTCCAGATAAACATAACTCCTATAAACATAAACATAACTCCTATGAGCCATAACCTGTGTAACTTTTCAATTCTTATCAAAAGGCAGATCAGTCTGGGTTTTTTGGTACATAAGTGTAAATACAATCTACTATACGACCTATTTTTTTGTAATTTTAGAGACTCCTCCCTCCAAATATTCTGCTCTGGCATTTAAGATACTAAGTCTATTTGTTTCTATTAAAAAAAAAATAATTAAAAAACCTAAGTGGGACAACAAACCAGTTTCTATGTCTGGATTTTTCTTAATACATGTATAGACTTACAGAAGCAAAACCAATTGCTTTACAGTGTGGATACATTTTCATTTTACAACAGCTGATACTAATTAGGCACATCACCTGATTTGCTTCTTACTATCTGTAAGAAGTGGCATACCTGACTTGGAACGGTTACCCACTTCAGTGCAAAGTGTTACCTGACATTGGACACAGTGAGGACTTGAGCTGATCACTCTGACTTTGCAATGTAGTTACTCAGGGTCACCCCTCTTCAGTATAAGGCAAAAATGTGAGGTCTATGTGCAGTAAGCACTGTTCCAGTTGTATAGATATGGGGTTAATGTGCACCACAAAGATGTAATACTGAAAGTGCAGTTACAAGTTCAATCGATTCCATAAAAATCTTCAGGAATATTTTCACTTTTCCCTTTAAACTACATTACATGAGATTATTCAGCAATGGTTTTGTATCATATTTCTCCACCTAAATCCAGAAGACATTTGTCTATGCTATTATTTTGTGGAGACATTTAAATGAGTACTTAAAATAATGAGTTATTTTGCTAACTACATTAAAGTAACAAAATGCTTCTAATTGGGACACAGGAGAGTTGATCATACTGAGCTCTGAAAAACTTCATTATTGGGTCACTTAGAAGAATCCAATCCATCAGCAGAGTCATAATTTCTGCACTCACCCCCATCACTTTTTTCCTTCCCTCCACAAATCTGTTTCATGCCACCTACATTTTTCCTTTTGTATGTTTTGGATAGCCCTTGCACCCAACATTGGTTGCTGGAGGTTTTTCAGGAAGTTAAGAAAAACAACTTACTCTTCAATTCCTTGGTAACAGCTGCCTCTGTATCAGTGCACAGCAATGTTTTCACACCTCTCTGTAGCAAGGATGAGGTTTTTGGCTGCATATCGCTCAGGACAAAGCTCCCAGGGCGCTGAGTAATAGAGACAGTGCCAAGACTCTGATGGTGGTGGCTGTAGTTGCTGGAGTGCCTTATGGTAAAATTCTTTCCTGGGAGCACAAGAAGATAAAGACAACTCTGTTCTGAGAACAAAAAAGCCCGTTTCACGCTAGTGGTGTGATGGTTTAATGGACAGAGCAGTTAGTCTTTTATTTTTCTGGATGGTCATCGTTGAAATTTTCACTAGCCTTACACCACCTAAAACATATAAGGGTAGACTTTCCTCTGCTCCGTTACCAGCCCAGCCACAGCTGCTGTAAGACGATTGATACCTCCTCTTCTTTACAATATATGGTAAAATTGCATTAGATATCAGACAAATTTAACTTGAAAGTAGGCTGCTAAATATATGTGGGTTAGTTGCTTATCTCGAGGAAAAGTCAAACATGCACATCACAAACATATGATCATAACATATCAAAACAGATCAGATCACATACGATTGCAGCAAAAGTATTCTCATTTGCTCTTGTCATTATTATTGAGGTCAGCTGCTCATTTTATGCTAAGACATCTTAAGTAACACTAACATGAAACAGCTCCTCTGCTTCAGCCTTTAAGCAAGCATTCCCTTGAAAACACTCTATTTCACAGTACTTTGGGGTCTTTTATGAACTAAAGATGAGCAAGCGTTGTTCTAACATTCACGGGTGGCTAATTAAAGGTAGTAAGGGATTACCAGCACCAAAGAAGTGCGCTAGTCATGCCCTTTTCCAAAGGCAATCTTCCTGAAACAGCAATCTTCAAAATTCATGTAGATATCACACTTACTCTAACAACTGGAAAATGCTTTTCTTTTAAGCCATTTTACTGGAATTTCAGTGTGAAATATCTAATGTCAGCATCTGCTCTACAGCTGACATCTGCTCTTCAGCTGACATCTGCTTCTGAATCCTGGTTATTCTTGTAATCCTTGTCAATGTTAGCAAATGTTACATCATCATTACACGTATGAGAAACTACAGAGGAATTCATTCCAAACCATACAATCATGGCTTCTTCTGCTTCCCTATATACAGGCAATCTAAAAGTACTTTTTATTTTCTTAATGCTTAGTTCTCACTCAGACTTGAATGCAGTAATTCCTGCTTTCTGCTAGTATAGTCCTAAAATAGACTAAAGGCTTAGACTCAAAGAAGCAGATGACTAATTCCAAAATTTCAGTCTTTTAACTTCTAGTAAATACTTGCATTGGTCTGGGACTGCTTTATTTCTGAAAAATCTGCTGCTATATAAACCTTCAAGTGTCTTAATCTCAACCAAACTGGAAAGGTGGTACAGTTCTTCTGCTAGCAGCTACAAACCAGCAACTCCTTCACCTGTCTTGCCTAGGGACCTTGATTTAGTAGAGGTTCATAGGAGGGCCTGCTTCCTGATTTGAGCTCTGTACAAAGTACAGACTAGTGGTAGCTGCTCACTTCTGTGAGAAGATGGTTAGATATAGCCAATGCCTGTATCATTTTCTTCCCACTTCCCCATCCACTTCATACAGTAGCTCAATGAACACTGAGTTCAGATATGGGAAGGTGGAAGATGGAGGGGGGTGGTGGGGTGGTGGTGTATTTAAAATAGTAACATTCTACTCAAAAGAACACTCAAATTATCAGCTTCCAGTCTTTTTTTTCTTTTTTTTTTTAACGTTTTGGGATGCATAGTAAAAAAAAAATTGCTTTATCATGCAAGAAAAAAAGAGGACTGATTGTTTACAAAAGCAGGATACACTTCTACAGTAAAATACACACAGGCTGTAAGTATATTAGAAAGATGAAAAAATGCCTGGCAAGCGCTTTTTGGCCCCAGGCAAGCAGCACAGAATAGCTCACATCTACAGGGGTAAAGTCTCTCTTTTGAGCAGGTTAGCTGCAGGCAACATGTTTGTTGGGAACAGCCCTTGGATAAAGCTAACTTCTGAACCAGGCAAGAAACCATAGGGCACCTGCCCAACGTGTGCAACTGAAACTGTGTACTTTGGCTTTTCCTCTCTCGGTTTCTCATCTAGGGTGGGCTAATGGTTAGTGTGAGAGACTAAAAGCTTGTCTCTCCTCATGTGACTGAACAAAGATAAAATCACTTGCTGCTTGCCCAGATAATAGCTGATGCGTATTGGGCAGAGCCACCAGAAAAGCTCTTGGGAGGGTGCAAAGATAACATTGCTCACTGGACCACAGCTGGCCTCACAACAATGGACCGAGGCCACCTTTGGGAATATGCATAGAACAAGATAATCACCCAGCAGATACCCCAGAAAGGGAGGATGGTGAGACAGTGGATTCACCACCTGGCCCCTGATTTCCTGGGGGACAATACTTGGACACATACCTAAGGCCTAAAAACTGTATAAAAGACTTAAGCAACTATTGGCTCAGTAGAAGATAAATACAGAACCAAAACACAGAAGGACAATGCTGCTGAGAAGGAAAATGGAGACAATAACAGGAGAGTAAAAAATGACAGAGACATCATCATGGAGCCTGGAAGAAGCAGACTGAACCCTCTCTCCATGTCCTAAGATCTGCCTGCTGCAATTCATGGAGCTGAAGCTGCCCAGAGGACCACATCTCTTCTCCAGCCAAAGCCTCAGCACCCTTTCTCTACAGACCTAACATCTCCTGCAGCACCTTTCCTCCACAGACTCAAACTGTCCTGGGGTGGTGAGGGGTGTGGTAATATAATTCCTTTCCTCTTCTCTCTCTCTTCTCTCCCTCTCTATTTTCTCTCTCTCCCCTTCTGATCCATCCACTTTATTTATGTAATGGTCTGGCTGTTGATACTTTGGCCTCGTTTGTGCCTCTCATTTCACAACATGGGAATATTCAAAAGAACTGAGTCTCTTTTCCCCTCCAGACCAAGACAATTAGTCATTACCATCATTTTAAATTACACATGACAAGAAAACAACTTTAAAAAATATTCTTTCCCACTTTACTGTGGGCTTTTTGTAAAAAATCATGGGGAAAAAAACACTTGCTGGTCTTCAGGCTAGTTTTTTGTTTTTCAGGAATGGTTTTTGAATAATCAGATTTCTCTGGTTTAGAATTTTCATTGTTTGCCATCAATTTTCCACAAGAGGAACAATATGCAAGAACTAGTGACATATTTAAAAGTATATTATGAAGTTGGAGACTAAATCCATTTTTGTGTCACTGACACCTGGTATAAATTTAAGTTACGTAAGTAAGACAATGTAAACTCATCACCTGGATGCTCTTAGCCTGCACACCGGTAGGATGTGACAGTCTGACTATGAAGTTAGTTATTGTAAACTATCATCTTTACATTTTAGTGTGTTAAGAACAGACCAACCCTGGTATGGCAGTCCAGGTATGGTGCAATCTCTCATTACATTAACGGAACCAACCACAAAAGCCAAAAAAGCTTTTTGGACTCTAAGTGCAGCTGGCTGTTGAAGGGACTTGGATTTCTCTGAGAACCCATTACTTATCAAAGTGAACCCATTACTTATCAAAGTTAGGATTAAGTTCTTGAGTTTGCCAGGCATTTCTGAATTTCGTCATAGAAATGCACTCTTTCTTATGACAGTTTGTTTTTAGAGAATAGAACATCCCTTTAGTTACTACTGTTGCTTGAGCATACTGGGATTTCCACCAATACAAATTTTTTTATGTGATTTTAAGATCCACATGCAACTAAAACTTAAGCTGGAGTATCTGAGTTTCCAATAGAAAAAAAGTATTTAATTAGCTTGTTAAAAACTTCACTATATATTAAATATTTTTAATGCAAAATGCTACATAATTATCTTTTTTTCACATAGCAACCAAGTCATAAGAAACTATTCTCTCCACACAACCACCTGTGTGAAACATACTTAAGAGACCACGAGTAAGTTCTGGCACTATGTATTTTTCAAGACCAAGATCTGTAATAAGCATGTAGCCCAGAAAAAAATCAGAAAGCAACAGAAGAATGTTGGCATTTACGGTCTCTAGAAATCAACTCCTGCTGCTTTCAGACATGATGAATATTAGATTCTAAGTGATACATACCCAAAGACTCTCTCTCTTGTGATGGAAATTCCCAGTCACTGGAAACTGGCACCTCTTCAGCACAAAACTTTGACAACTGTGTCCCCAGATACGTAACCTGCACAAACAAATCTAAATGTGTAACTGGCCATTATAGTTGGTGCTTCTTCTGATAGGTGCAAATAATTAACTTTTCTTATGGAACTGAGTTTAGGCACTTAAGCAGTCTTAATCTGTCTGTCAAGATCAAGCAGAAATTCTGCTAATTTGAGTTCTGAATGAAAAAAAGAGCATAATATAAGCCATTGACAAAAGCCCTCTAAACTCTGCCAGTATTTTTGCAACATTTATTCCCGACACCCTGATATTTTAATAAGTTTGCTCCTTTTCATTCTACCTACCTTTCATCTTTTTCTGTCAAGTCTCTTAATCATGTATAAGACCACTCTTTCAAAGCACTGATATATTACAGTGGGCATTCCAGGCTTTCTCAACACTCATAACTAGTTGATTAAATCTACAGCTATGTAGCTCTTTCTTTACTGCTTATTCATGAAAAGTAATAAGATGTAAAAACTGAGACTTGTAGCTTCTTTTGCTTTAAGAATGGTAAGGAGGTCCAGATTAATTAAATATATTACCATTGTTTATTATTGATGTGTTTAGGGGTAGAATGAGGCCTACCTTATTCCATGCATACTGCCATGACACATAAATATCACTTCCTAGTAGGTCTTTAACCCAATGAACTGGATTCTGGAGTATTTGTCTCCTACTGGTTCTGATCTTGCCATTTTTTAAGAGCGTGGCTTTATGACTAAATTCCTAAAAAATAAAAATTAAGAAATAATTTTCAATTGATAAGCTGACAACTCTGCATTAACACCTTAAAAACATGAACAAATCCTGGGGAACAACGTAGTTGAAAAGTTGCAGCTAATTCTGCTGCTCTCTGAGAAAAGTTAAAGAATTTAATGCCACTATCATAAACTTCAGTATGTAAAGTAAAAGGATTTATTCCACCATAGCAAGATATTTAGGCCACACAGACACCTCTGTCAGAAGACAAATCTTCCTATGTGTGTTTATCAGAACTCTACTTGAATCTTAGCTCCCCTTAGATGTAACAAGGCTGTGAATAAATGAGTTTGCAACGGTGAACTCAGGAATTCTCAGAACGCAGGTCTTTGCAACAAGAAACTGTTACTGAAATGCAATTTGCTTAACATGTGGAACAAATGCATGTCAGAGTGAAATTCTAGCTGTAATTCAAAGATGAAACATATATGCATAAGAATTCAACTTATGTTAAGGGACATCACTTGTATGTTGGCAGAGGAACCTTACACAAAACTAAGTATAAAAGAATTTAGTGTTAATGACATTGCTTATAGCTCACTAAAACACTTCTTCCTAACATCCAACCTAAACCTCCCCTGGCACAGCCTGAGACTGTGTCCTCTCGTTCTGGTGCTGGCTGCCTGGGAGAAGAGACCAACATCCGCCGGTCTACAACCTCCGTTCAGGTAGTTGTAGAGAGCAATAAGGTCACCCCTGAGTCTCCTCTTCCCCAGGCTAAGCAACCCCAGCTCCCTCAGCCTCTCCTCATAGGGCTTGTGTTCCAAACCCCTCGCCAGCTTCATTGCCATTCTCTGGACTCGTTCCAGCAAGTCAAACATCCTTCCTAAACTGAGGGGCCCAGAACTGGACACAGTACTCTGTATTATCTGTAACTATTCAATAAAAACATTCAATACTAAGTGCTGAAGATGCAGATTAAACCATGAAAACTCCTGTTAGCCTGTTTCAGTGGGGGTTGTGTTCATTATATGCTAATATTAACATTATTGTATATAAAAAAAATTACCTGCAGTTTGAATTCTAAAACATTTTCTCCTGGCTTAATTCTTCCCAATTCAAGTAGATCTATCAACTGGAGTTTTTTCTTACTTCTTCTTCCACATCTCACTTCGTTTTGTACATATCTGTGATTACTATAGCTCTGGGAATATTTCTTGATTACTGGATAGTCTGTATTTGAGGTAAGATTTGTAAGCACCGAGTCGGCATTAAATGAGTTGTCATTACACCAAGAGATAGTTTGCTGCAGAGTATTAGGGATGTTCTTTGTAGGGGTCAACAAAATCACTTGCTGCTGCTGCTTATTGCTGTTTATTATTGCTGCTGCTTCTTTATTCACATGTCTGCACAGCTCCTCATCTGCAAGAACGTGTTGACAGTTATTGCCTGGCTGACAGACATAGACAACAGAGCTTCGGGTTTCCACATTATTTAATGTATTGGTCACTGAAGTGGGATTTAAAGACCTATTTCCTTGTTTTGCAGTTGCTACACAAGCTACACTATCACTATCTTTTTGCTGTGAGCACTTTGCTTTAGTAGTGGAAACAGCAGGTTCTGAAGGCAATGTCACCACTTTCAGAGCATTTGTCAGCTTTGACATGCTGAACAGATCTCCTCTTACTCTGTTTTTGGATGCTAAAGAATTATCAGAAGCCTCTTTGCATCTAATTGCATCTTTATTTGCTGCTGTCTCATCAAAGCAGACATGTGGATCCTGGCTGCCTTCCTGATTTTCTGAAGAGTGATGTGCTTCTAGGTGGTTACCATTAGGCATGCTGGCACCAAGCCCCATATTAAATGTAACTACATCAGGACATATCATTGCATCTGCAGTTAAATTTTGTCTTTTATCATTTCCATGGGCAATTGAGATTTGCTTCTCTGAACATGATGCTCTAAACACTTGCTTTGTTTTTCTGTAATTTTGTATTTTCTGGACTAATTCTTCCTGCTTTTGTACAACAGTCAACAGACTCTTTTGCCTAGAAGCAAGGTCAGCTAACTGTTTTCTCAGTTCTCCTTTTTTGAAAGATTCCACTGAAGCTCTGTAGAAAATAAATTTTAAAAGTGATAATGACATTAGAGTTACTGTAAACACAAAACAAAAACAGTGTAATAGACATAACCCACCAAGTACAAGATTCTAAGGCCTCTGCCAACACCTAAGCACTGAACAATCTTTTTATTATGTAGAAAGTTTATATTTCAAATCCCAGACATATGTACAACAAACTGCAGAATTCCACCTTGAAGAAGGATGCAAAGCATCAAAACTTCAGTAAGCACCTTTCCTCCTATACTACCCTTAATTCATAGAATCAAAACTGGGTCTGTATTAGCACTGGCTGCTCTTTTACCACCACAATTCACAACAGGTCACTGAATTCAATCTTTTGTGGTGCTAATTTGAAGCCTTTTAAAATAAGCTCAGAATGAGCTACTATCAGAATTTTTTTTACTGAGTACACAAAACTAAAACACCCAAACATTATGTGAAGATACATGTGAAGACAAGGGCTGGATGAGGCTCTGGCCAGCCTGATCTAGTGTGGGGTGTCCCTGCCCATGGCAAGGGGGTTGGAACTAGATGATCCTTGTGGTCCCTTCCAACCCTGATTGGTACTATGATACTATGACACAATTGTAATACTGTATGTCCATTAAGAAAAGGGGATAGAACAGTTTAGGATGTTGTCTAGGGAATGTCTCTCCTTTCATCAGATCCTGCTTTCTATCTGACACGGCCCCCCTGTGATATTCCTTCTCGGAGGACTTTACCTCCGTCTTCATAGAAAGGAATTCTTTGTTTTACTCACTCCTTTTGGCACAAAAGCCACCAGCCCTGCATAATACTCTTTTCTCCTAATTCCCTTTCATGGGACAAGTCATTGCACTCTCACTCTGGCACCATGCTGGGAATATGGGGGACTACCACAAGGCAATGGGAAAGGAATAGAAGCAAAATTTGCTTTTAACTTCACCCACAAGTGATGTTCTACAAGTAACATCATCCAAGTCACAGAAGAGATAGACTGTCAAAGGGCTTAGGACAGAGGTACAGCGAGATTAGTTGGTGCAGAACAAGGACAACCAAACCACAGTACGACAGTATTGGTGCCTGTATTGTGATACTGCTTGCTATCACATGTATTTAGAACCCATGATACAATAAACACATAAGCATATAGCTGACCACTGATATGAGTAAGTCTTAAAAACTGGGGAATTCTACACTGGCCACTCTTATAGCAGTGTTTTTGTTGCTTTATTGTTATACAGGCACAGAAGAAACTGCAACTGAAGAGGCAAAAATGGCATGACTAAAATGACAAAGGCAAAGTAACTTAAAAGCATTAACAAACTTAAAGGGTTTTTTTTCTCATTTTCCTTAGGGGAGAGGTACATCTTAATGTCTTCAAAGGAACAGACAGAAATGTAAAACTGCTAGTAGTCTCCCAGTCAGCCAGTCAGCCAACTGACTGAACCACAGAAAGATAGAAAACCTGATGATGTCTCCTGATTTTCCGCCCAATTATGTATCGTGTGATAAAAGCTTCTGTGCTAATAGTTTGCCATATAGCAGTGCTATATATATATGCATGATTATATGTTCAGCATAAAAATAGTAAAAAGGAAATGTAGTGTCATTTAGCATGTAAATTGTTACTGTTGAGGGACAGCTGGCAAGGTATCTGTGATACTCAAGAAATATTGATCATTCTGGAACACACTCTCAATATTAAAAGGCAGCAAAGTTTGTGTAGAAATTAATTTTACTGTTTGTTTGCCAGTTTTGGTTTTGCTTCTATTTGTGTAATCTATGTATCTCACATTTCATAGGTGGCAAAATGGTCTGCGTCAGAAATGTTTCTATCTCTACTCAGCCATGTTTTGCCATGGAACTATCTGAAAGCTGTACACTGTCCTGCTATTCTCGGCACTGGTGAGGCCCCATCTCAAGTATTGTGTGCAGTTTTGGACTCCTCAATACAAGAGTTACTGAGGTGCTGAGGTGAGCGTAGAGGAGGGCAACGAAGTTGGTGAAAGGCCTGGAGAATAAATCTTATGAAGAGCAACTGATGAAGCTGTAGCTGTAGTTTGAAGAAGAGGAGGCTAAGGGGAGACCTCATCACTCCCAACTGCCTGAAAGGACGTTATAGAGAGGTTGGTGCTGGTCTCTTCTCACAGGTAATGAATGAAAAAAACAGAGAGAATAGCCTCAAACTGCAACAGGGTAGGTTTAGACTAGACATGGGGGAAACTTTTTTCACAGAAAGAGTGGTCAGGCATTGGAATAGGCTGCCCAAGGAGGTGGCTGAGTCACCAATCTTGGAGGTGTTTAAAGGTCATTTAGATGTGGTGCCTGGGGAATTGCTTTAGGGGTGAACTTTGTGAAGTAGGGGTAATGGTTGGGCCCGAGGGTCTTTTCCAACCTGAATGATTCTGTGATTGTTGCTTTTACATGACAAAAATACTTAGATAGGATCATCAGATGGCCTAGAAGCATCCACTGAACATGATGTACACTGTTAACTGAGAACATGCCACATGACCAGAATTCAATTCAGAAGGAAAGCGGGGGTGGGGTGGGGGTGTAGATGGGTAGAGGTTTGTGGCTTCTGCTTCTGCTTTTCGCTGTACTTTTCTGCAAACAGGATAAGGCGTTCTACTTACCTATATTTTTTAGCAAGGGTATCCCTTTCTGTTTTCTGTTTTGCAAGCATTTTATTCAAAGTGTCTTGGGTTTGAGACAGCCTTCGGATATACAGATCTGTCCAATGTTTTGATGTGATCAAAAATGATGGCAATATGCAATATAAAATACTCATAGCAATAACATTTTAAATGTAGCAAACACACAGCCAAAATATTAATATATTTATTACAGCAGTAATGCAGCTCTTGCAGGTCTTACTGAAAAGTAACTCTGTAAAATTAGAGTACTTTTAATGAAATACTTCACAGAAATAATTAAATGCAAGTTCAACTCAATAGTATATAGCCTTGGTACTGAAAATCTTTGAAGTGTAAGTGCCTTGTCCAGGAAATTAGTGAGACAACAGGATAAAGAACTGTTCCATGGGTGATAAGCACTAGAACTTCTGAAGTTCTCTTTACTGCAAGGAGCTACACTACATGATAATTACATGTGAGGCTATCTGCAGAGGTTACACAATCTTAAGAATGTGACTAAAACCTTTATGTTTGTAGTGCTATGAAACACCATAATGAGCTTAGATTGTTACAAGTTACATATAATGGTAAATGCATGTGCATAATAGTTTTACATAGTTTCAAATCCATATTATTAAAAAAAAAAAGTAATTATAAATTGTAATTTCTAGCAGCTGTAGTTCTTCAAGGTTTTATATTATTTAGGGCACTGAGAGCTGGTGAAAATGCTCACCATCCACTTTGCATCATTTACCAGTAGCAGACTGTACTGCATGCAAATACCTTGAGGATTTTTCTTCTGCATTAGAAGTTTGTCAAAGGTCAATGTTCTTGTTCAGTCTCACGCCTCTTCACAAGCAATAACTATGATTTAGTTGAAGAGGTGCTAGATAATTAATGTTTTTTGTCACTAGTGCTAACAGATCACCATGTTCATTCCCCTCACAGCCCTAAACAGAATGTGCCTGGCACTTTAATTTTGCTCATTTATGAAACTGCACAAATCCCAGCCTATAGCCTTTTGCCTGTTTGTATCACCTACCTGTTTATCAAGTATTTTTTAAGAAAATGTATATTGATTTTAATTAACAGTTCATATGCCACAAAATTGAGTTGGAAGCTATAAATGTGCATAATTCCGTATTTTGCATTTAATTTTAAAGGGACTGATTTACTATTTTACACATAATTTGAAAGCTCCATCTTATAGTCAAGAAAATACACTTTAAAAGCTCTTTCCTTTCCACCAGGGAGCAAAACTATTTGGAGCAAAAAACCTTGCCTAGATGGTAAAGGCAGATGGGGGAGTAACTTTGGTCAAATGTGTTCCTGTTTTGCCACTTGAACAGCAATGGCATAGACACAGTCAGTTCAAACAGTTACACAGCACTAGCATCCTGATCTCCTAGAAACTCAGTGTCACTTAGTAGCATTTTGAGATACATCTGAACCGAGACTTGATAGCAAGACAAATTACACCTGCAGGCACCAACATTTCTGAAACAGCCAATCATCCACAGTGTCTGCCTTCAAGATTTCTCCTGTTTTTCCCTCATACATTATTTTAGGCTCCTGGAAGTCCAGTGGACCAGAATGAAAATGCTGCATCTGTTATTTTATGTAGAGATACAGATTTCTTGATCTTGGGGGGCTCATATAATTGTAACTGAACAACCTTGCCAACAGCATGCATTCTTATCTGTGATCTCTATATGATCAGGTTGACCTGAAACCTGTGCCCCCAAGTGGCATGCTTCCCTTTTTTGTCATCATATTCATTCCTATGTAAACTGGAAACACATAGGAAGAGCACTTAGCTGGGAGCTGTTATTAAAATATTTTCTCTGAAACTGTGCATTTCAGGGGAAATATGAAAACAAATGATGTACAGTGCTATTTTAAAAACAATTGTATTATGAAAGACATTTCTTCCCCCACCACCTATAAAAAGGGTGAAACAACTCAGTTTTACATCTACCTGCATCTTTGGAAGTTCTCAATTCAAACAGCAAAAGTTCCTTTTGCTTCTTTTCTGCATCTTGTATGGCAGCAACAGACTAGTGTTAACAAATACAGAAATTATAGTGAGATCCAAGTGCACCATAAGTGCACAAGCAACCAGGCATGCCCTGCAGGATAAATAGCGGTGAACTCAAGTAATTTCAGGCAGTGTATTACTGTGCAAAGGCAATGGGGCAAAGGTAGGACAGACATAAATAGAGCCAAGGGTATGCACTGCAAGGGGTTGTCACAGACTGGTTTTGCCCAGGCATTCAAACTAGTCCATGCTCAGAGTCCCAATTCTGAGCACACTGCAGGGATATGACTGTGTATTTCACCATGACAGCATCACCTACACGTTGTGGGCATAGCCTACAGGTAACAGCAAGACCTCTCCTAACAACTTGTGCAAAGATTTTCCTGGCTATTTTAAATTAAGGTTAACCAATTTCTAAATATCTTAATTATCATGAAGAAAAATGAAAGAGCCATTTTGGAAACATGATGAAAAGCCTCAGGATTCCTGAGCTTTTTTCCTATGCATATAGGCAATAGGAAGCATATATAATTATTGACTACTGTTTAAATGTAAATGAACAGAAATAATGTACAGAGAGAAATCATAATACATACACATATATACTGTAAATCACAGATTATACACTGTAAATCATAGCTTATATACTGCTAGCCTTTACATGATGCTGTTTTTTTACACACATTCTAAAGGGTTAATTATATTTTTACGTTATTCACCAGTAAAAGGCACTATGCAGTACTACTCTACAAAGCAAGACCAAGACAGTGAGGTCCTGGGGCTGGTCCAGAGAAGGCTAACAAAGCTGTAAAACTTCTAGAGAAGAGGTATTGTGATGAGCAGGAGGAGACTGGGTTTGTTTAGAATGGAGAAGGCTGAGGGAAGGAGACCTTGACCTCTACAGCTGCCTGAAAGAGGTTGTAGTAAGATAGGTGCCAGGCTCTTCTCTCTAGTACCAAGTGATAGGACAAGAAGAAATGGCCTCAAGGTCAGTCAGGGGACAGAAGAAACCTCTTCTGATGCAGAAGAAGTGTGCCCATCCATAAGAAGGGCCGGTTGGATGAGCCAGGGAATTACAGGCCTGTCAGCCTGACCTCAGTGCCAGGCAAGATCATGGAACAGGTCATCCTGAGTGCAATAACACAGCACTTAGAGGATGGCCAAGGGATCAGGCCCAGCCAGCATGGATTTAGGAAGGGCAGGTCCTGCCTGACCAACCTGATCTCCTTCTATGATCAGGTGACCCGCCTGGTGGATGTGGGGAGGCCTGTTGATGTAGTCTACCTGGACCTCAGCAAGGCCTTTGACACCGTCCCCCATAGCAAACTGCTGGCCAAACTGTCAGCCCATGGCTTGGACAGGAGCACACTGCGATGGGTTAGGAAGTGGCTGGAGGGCCGAGCCCAGAGAGTGGTGGTGAATGGTGCCACATACAGCTGGCAGCCAGTCACTAGTGGTGTGCCCCAAGGATCAGTGTTGGGCCCTGTGCTCTTTAACATCTTTATTGATGATCTGGATGAGGGCATTGAGTCCATCATCAATAAATTTGCAGATGACACCAAGCTGGGGACAGGAGTTGATCTGCTAGAGGGTAGAGAGGCTCTGCAGAGGGACCTCGACAGGCTGGACAGATGGGCAGAATCCAATGGCATGAGATTGAACACATCCAAGTGCCGGGTTCTGCACATTGGCCACAACAACCCCATGCAGTGCTACAGGCTGGGGTCAGAGTGGCTGGAGAGCAGCCAGGCAGAGAGGGACCTGGGGGTGCTGGTTGATGGTAGGATGAACATGAGCCTGCAGTGTGCCCAGGCAGCCAAGAGGGCCAATGGCATCCTGGCCTGCATCAGGAACAGTGTGGCCAGCAGGAGCAGGGAGGTCATTCTGCCCCTGTATACTGCACTGGTTAGGCCTCACCTCGAGTCCTGTGTCCAGTTCTGGGCCCCTCAGTTTAGGAAGGATGTTGACTTGCTGGAACGAGTCCAGAGAAGAGCAACAAAGTTGGTGAGGCGTTTGGAACACAAGCCCTATGAGGAGAGGCTGAGGGAGCTGAGGTTGCTCAGCCTGGAGAAGAGGAGACTCAGGGGTGACCTTATCACTCTCTACTGCTACCTGAAGGGAGGTTGTAGACAGGTGGATGATGGTCTCTTCTCCCAGGCACCCAGTACCAGAACAAGAGGACACAGTCTCAGGCTGCGCCAGGGGAGGTTCAGGTTGGATGTTAGGAAGAAGTTCTATACAGAAAGAGTGATTGCCCATTGGAATGGGCTGCCCAGGGAGGTGGTGGAGTCACCGTCATTGAAGGTGTTCAGAAGGAGACTTGATGGGGTGCTTGGTGCCATGGGTTAGCTGTTTGGGTGGGTTGGATTGGTTGATGGGTTGGACACGATGATCTTGAAGGTCTCTTCCAACCTGGTTTGGTTTATTCTAATAAAGAGTTTATTCTAATAAAGAAACTTCTTCATTGAAAGGGTGTTACTGTTTCAGTGCAAGAGCAAAAAAACTCCCCCACATCCCCCATTCTCTCTCCTGCCTCCTCCCTCTCCTCTTACCAAGGGAAAAGAAAGGGAGGGGGAAAAAGGTAGAGAGAGTTTTCTTAGTTGATTTACACAGAATATTTTACTCCCTCATTATGAAAGTATCAGATTGCATCAGTATATACATGAAACAGAAAGGAAGGGAAAGGAAAAATACCATCTGGATCCCAAAAACAAGCAAAGACACACCCACACGCTTGAGAGCTGGAAAGGAAGAGAGCGACTGAGAATCTCCTGTCCAGGATGCTAACACCCTACAGTTATATGATGTTGTAAATCCATGATTTTGATAGTGGGGCACAGTAAGTATGTTTCACACCACTACAAAGGGTTATCAAAACTCTATTATCTATACTTACCACGCTGCATTTCTCATGTTGTGACTCCAAAGTATCATTTTGATAGAAGTTGCAACCACCATGTTTCACTGTTCTTGACCTAAGGGAATATCTCCTCTCTCCGTAATGATGAACAAATGAACAGGAGCATAATAGGCTAATTAGTTAATACAGGTTACAAAGATGCAATGACAGATCACATCTTAAAGAAATATCTTGTAGATGCAAATGAGATCAAATTTAGGTAGTGTAAGAAAGTAAGTCTTTAAAGCTACTGCTTCCAAAACTCAGGGTTCCTGTGAAGGGAAGTATGGATAACAATAAAAACCTGAAGAGCCAAATATGTCCTTATATACCATTCTCCCAAGGGAAAAAGGCTCTACTCATGTATCCTATTTTCTGTAAATAAATAAAATTGAGTAGTCAAAGATAATTTATTAAGACAATATGTAACTCCAAAATCAGCAGCATTATAATGTGATTTTTTTTTCTTTAAGACTACAGGCCAATTCTATGTTTTATTCTACAAAACTAAAATACCTGTGATTTCAGTAGTCTCAACAGGAACTGCAGAGTCCATGCTGCTGTAAGACTTCAGCAATTCTTTCATTTGATCATTACAAGCTTGATCCAAAACACTTTTCCCTGAACTATCCTTCTCACAGGGATTTGCTCCGTGCTGTAGCAGAATCTTGACTACCTATTATATAATATTTATATTGTGATAATTCTTGCTGTGGACTTATAATGCAACTGTATGTGTTGTAGCTATGATAGACCTCAAATAATAAAGATACAATATAAGGCACTCTAAATCCCACTACACTTGTAATCTCAATTAAGCAAACATGTTTAACTGGCTGTTACCCAGATATCTTAAATTTCTAACTCTTCCATTGAAAAGCACAAATAAGTCACAAATTGGCATTACACTTGCCATCTTTATGGTATTGTTATAGAGAGCAATCACAAAGTTTCATTAACTGAACTGAAAGGAACTGCTCAGTTAAGACCAAAATCCAGAAAATAAGTGGATATTTTTTTTTCTGTAAGTATTTAATAGTGCCTGTGGGCTTTGGTTACATGCACTGATGACTTTTTTTTCCCCTAATTCCAAACCGCTTGCAAATCACTTGCAAATCACTGTTTAATTTTAAAATGAGATTAGTCATACTGGAATTATCTACCCCTAAAACTAAGATCATATGAAAGGGTTGATGAGGTCAGAGCATGGATGGTAAAAAATTTTCTTATGTATAACCTCATCTTTAGTATTTCTTCTTCCTTCTTACACTCAGGGTGCTGTTAAGTATGAGAAGCTATCAGAAAGAGCATGCTCTCCGAGAGTTCAGAATCTTCTCCAGTGATATTCCTCCACAATATTTAATAGTATTGTACAGGATTTCAAGAACTCTACTGATAGCTTGGCAGCAGGCCTGTGAAATCATCCCTTACATTTTGTCTTTCTTTATAGAAAATATAAATGTGATGAAATTTCAGCTCTTCTGACAGGAATAGAAATGGTATATTTGAGCCAATTGCCTTTTTACACTCAGTTCCTTGGAACTCATTGTGCCAAAACATTGTGCACTTCTGAGCCCTGCCGTTTAAGAAGGATGTGAATGGCCTTGAATGCATAAAGGAGGGCTGGAAGGAACGTCTTGTGAGTAGTAGCTAAGAACTCTGGGGTTTTCTAATTTGAAGGAAGCAGATGTGCAATACCATTGCTCTCTACAGTTTCCTGAGAAGGGAAACTACTGAGAGAAATACTGAGCTCTTCTCCTTTAGATTCTGTGATAGGACGTGTGAGAATGGTTCAAAGCTGCACCAGGGAAGTGTAGACTGGACATGGGAAGCACTTCTTTACTGGGAGGGTGGCCAAACACTGGAACAGGTTCTACAGAGAGGTGGTTGAGGCCCCAAGCCTGTTGGAAAATGTCCTTAATAACACATTTTAACTTTTGACCAGCCCTGAAATAGTCAGGCAATTGGACTACACAAGCACGGTAGGTTCCTTCCAACTGAAACAGTATATTCTATTCTATAGACTTATAGCATGGTTTGGGTTGGAAGGGATCAGTTAATGAAAACACAGTTGATTTTTAAACAGCAGGCTTAGTGGGTTTTATTCATAAAAAAAGAAATCTTCTCCGAAGGGGGTGGTGAGACACAGACACAGGTTACCCAGAGAAACTGTGTATGCCCTGTTATAGGAAGCATTCAAAGACAGGTTGGACACAAAGCTTTGGGCAAGCTGATGCTCTCCGCAACTACCTGAAAGGAGGTTGTAGACAGATGGGGGTCAGTCTCTTCTCTCAGGTAACCAGCACCAGAACAAGAGGACACAGTCTCAAGCTGCGCCAGGGGAAGTTCAGGCTGGAGGTCAGGAGGAAGTTTTACACAGAGAGAGTGATTGCCCATTGGAAGGAATGTACTGCCCGGGGAGATGGTGGAATCGCCATCACTGGAGGTGTTCAGGAGGAGACTTGACAGGGTGCTTGGTTACATGGGTTAGTTGATTAGGTGGTGTTGGATGATAGGTTGGATGCGATGATCTTTGAGGTCTTTTCCAACCTCGCTGATCCTGTGATTCTGTAATGGAAGTCAGCTAACTCTACAATTACAACTGTGACTACTGAAAAATACCTCTTTCTCTAATTTTGATCACTTTGAAGAACACTGGCTAATTTCCTAAGTGGAAATCTACACTAAAAATTGTATTAGTAACTTTGACTTTCCTTATTTAAACCGGAACTATGTTTTGCTGACCCTCTGCTAGAAACCAGGTTCAGGAAATGTAATGTGAAACTAAAATGTACCTCCAAATAATTGCCATGAACAGCATCATGGATGGGTAAAATACCATCCAGACTTCTGATGTTGACATCTGCACCAGCTTTCAGTAATTCTGAGATCACTTCAGTAAAGCCCCTGCTGCAAGCTTCATGAATTGCTGTCCAACCTAATAAAAACAAGGTGGCACATACAGCATGCATTAGATTTGGAAAGATGCACATAGATTACTGATTAGTGATTACACATTTTGCTGTATTTCCTTTACTACAAGCAATAGATACCTCTCTTTAAGAGAAAAATCTTGTACAAACAGTCATCTTGCAGTGCTAAGGTAAATTATTTCTTATATAAAGCAGTTTACTTTAGAGAAAAATACATCCAATGTTAAGCAAAAAAATCCCTGCCCTACAAAAACTATAAAAGGGACTAAATAACAGAGTACAAAGACTCTAAAAGTTCAGAAGCATAATATTAATAGTCCCCATGGCATTTTATTGTAACAAGTCTGCCCGGCATCCAAAATAAAATACCATCCATTCTGAGACTATAGAACCAGAAATGCTTCATGCATTTAGGTAGGGGGAAAAAATCCCCAACAAAACAGAAGAACCTTTTGATTTTTGTCCTCATTTCCTAAGGAAATAAGATTTGTGTGAATGTGCTTCACACATGTATATATTCATGTGTGTAAGCATTAGTTCTCTTGCCAAACTTTCAAGTCCACTTTACATATGTATCTCTGGAAATGTGCTCTTCAGCAGAGCAAGACCCAACTAATTATCCTGATGAGAAAAAGGCTGCATTAGCTCCATGCTGACATAAAACCCAAGGATTCACTGAATATACTTGCACTTGGAGAGTACCTTCCTTTTCTCCTCACAACTACACCATAAATCAAGAATCCATAATCATATCAAAGTTAAACAAATTGTATAAAACCATGTATACTGCAAATTATATAAAACTGTATCATGAAACAAGCCTGTAAGAGAGTAGTTTTCAAACCTGCATAGTCCTGATCATTGACACAAATTCCATAAGATATTAGGGCTTTCACCAAAGGTAAATCTCCTCTCTTAGCAGCTATGTGCAGCTGAGTTTCCCCATTTGCATTTCTTTTCCTTGTCATCTTTTTCCCACATCTTGTATTATAGGTGTCATGTAAAATTACTGCTTCTTTTCTGGTAGATTGGAAGGAGTCTAAACACATATTGGACGTTCATTAGAAACCACTAAAAAATGTTTCACTATAAACTTTCATTATATGTTTCATTATAAACAGAATTAAACTTCATAACTTACTTAAAGTAATGTAAGTATGTGCAATACTGTTGCCTTCATTATTCAGTAACATTAACTGACTACGTAACAAGGTTAGAAGATACTGCATAACAGCACAGATAACAAACAGTCTCTATGCAAACTTACAGTTCAAATCTAGATAACAAGGGTACAATAAATCAGAGATCAATAAAAAGGGTAAAAATGTTGATGTTTTACACTGTATAAAGGTAGGGCGTATGTTACATTTCTCCATGGGCACACCTGCTAAATATATAAAGTACACACTCAAAGATATTGAAGAAACTATATAAAGAATGAAGACTTGATCATAACTGAGTTTGGAACACGAGCCCTATGAGGAGAGGCTGAGGGAGCTGAGGTTGCTTAGCCTGGAGAGGAGGAGACTCAGGGGTGACCTTATTACTCTCTACAACTACCTGAAGGGAGGCTGTAGACCGGCGGATGTTGGTCTCTTCTCCCAGGCAGCCAGCACCAGAACAAGAGGACACAGTCTCAGGCTGTGCCAGGGGAGGTTTAGGTTGGATGTTAGGAAGAAGTTCTATACAGAAAGAGTGATTGCCCATTGGAATGGGCTGCCCAAGGAGGTGGTGGAGTCGCCGTCATTGGAGGTGTTCAGGAGGAGATTGATGGGGTGCTTGGTGCCATGGGTTAGCTGTTTGGGTGGGTTGGATTGGTCGATGGGTTGGACACGATGATCTTGAAGGTCTCTTCCAACCTGGTTTGGTTTATTCTAAATATTCTAAAGTTTATTCTAAATAACCTCTTCCATTCCTATTCATGAATCAAGGAGAAGATAGGTTTCTACGCAAGACATTTTTAGAACTGTAATGTGAAAAAGTCCTGTAGACTAATTACAAATCTCAGATTAATATCTATTGACATAGCTGAATTACCTTTTAATTAAACCTGGGCAGGACTGGCCCCAGATTTGCAAATAAACTTGATCTGAGCTTTCTCATATTGGTTCACACAACAAACAACATTCGCTTTGAATTTTATCGTGTGACTATTGGACAGGTCCTAATTTTGTCTGCTTCAGATAACAGACACAACAAATTGTAACAGACACAAGGAAAAAAAAACCTAAAATTTGATTTTGCACACAGAGTAAGGACAACACAGTCCCTGAAACTGCTACCAAAAATACAAGGTGGATGAATCTGCAAAAGCTCCCCATGCCTGTTTCTACTCTTGTAATAATATGCTATCAAGTTCTGTTTTAAAGTTCACTGTTTTCTTTCTCCAATTTCTCAAAAATTGATTTCATGCAAAAAAGGGAAAGTGTAAGGTTTTAAATAAGCATTTTGCAACTCTTATCCATGTTTCCTTAATTACTCTATGAATAATTGGTTGTTGCATCCCAAGCATTTCCTCTTCTCATCACACAAGCTGTCTTCTCAAATATTTTCAATTATCAGCACCCATTGCTATTAAGTGTATTCCATGATTTGACAGCTGCTTTTTTTCAGACTCCCGCCTTCTGGAAAATTTGCCTTTTCAAGGCTTCTTTCACTGTAAACTACTGAACTTGTCATCCAAGACTGTTTGGAAGAACACAAAAGACATACTGCAACTATAGTAAAGCCTATAAAAACTATGTGGTAAAGATGTATCCATACTAATTTTAAATCACCTTGTTCGGACACTGCTGCAGCCAGACTATGGTAGTGTGGAGCTCACTGCAGGCTATTTTAACCTGTCAGAAAGCATTCAGGTGGCCCTCCTTGCATCGGGGTGCTTAACTTATACTGTACTGGCAAAAAGAAGAGCTTCAGTTTTTATTTTTTAAATGGAAACTGTAATTCCAGAGGACACAAGAAGGGTCTGGTTATTGAAATACTCCTCCCACTTCAAAATATTATTATTTTCTTTCTGTAAGATAAAGAAATGTGTTTTGTCTAAAAGCTTCTGGGTCTGAACTCCCAAAGCAATGATGCAGTCTTTTTTCTTCCCCTCTGATTCATGAGAGAATGACCTAGGGACTCTCTAGAGACATAGGATGAAAAACAGGCATGCAACAGCCCATTGAGCTAATGACCCTTGGCAGTATCAGCTGCAAGTGAACAGAAACAATTGCAAAGTTTTCCAGTCAAGTTGTCATGCACAACTATTTCCTTCATGGTTGTTAGGAAACATTTGCAAAAGCATAATGGAACATTGGTATGTGAATCATAAAACACTGGTCTCCTCAGAATGCACTGCCAGGTGGGTGAGAAGCAGGAAAGATCAGTAACTTGGAAAGTACAAAATCTTGTCAGTACACATATAAAGATACAACAGAGATTACAGTAATGAGCAATCAGGATAGATTAGGCTGCCATACCTCAACGACTTCAAGGATATCTTCCTTCAAAAAGACATTTGAATACTTCAGCATTGGTCTATGACTAATTCCTTCCACAGATTGGACTATTTTAAAAAAAGAAGCAACTTGTTTGTACCTCCCTTCTGTATAAGTAGCACAGGAATGTGGAGAGCCTAGTAGATGACTGACTGCAGATGAAAGTGACACTGTGGCATTTATGAAGAAAAGATTTTTATTCAGGAACAGAGTAACAAAAGGAAGACCACTAGCACACAGGAACAATCAGATGAGATACAAAATCCAGATAATGAAGAAAAGGCATGAGACAATAAAAAACATCTGAAAACCTAACAAATCAGAAAATATTATCCCATCTTCCAACTTTTTGTACCAATCTCCAAAGCTATTAATACCTTCAACTGTACAAAGAGTCATTCTTTCTTGTATCACCTTTGAAACATCAACATTCTCCTGGAATGAATGAAATAGTAAAATTTTAGCTGAATAAAGTATTACCTGAAGAATCTATTTTGGGGGAAAAGTCATTGCTGAAATACTACTCCAGAGCACATCAAAATGTAAAACACGTGTCTCAAATAAACCTTTTAAAAAAATCACAACTGTATATCTAGGAGGGGAAAATATAAAGGAAAAAAAAGAATCTAAAAATGGATTAATGCACATAGACCTTATTATAAAGATTAAGCTGGAATGCAGGAGCTACAAAAAAAGAATAACTGTAGTTAAAGGAAAAATTTTTATGTTCAATGTTTATACTCCCAATAATTTGCAGTGGATGAAGTAAAAAGGAACTGTTGCTCCAGGAGGAACCAATCTGAAAACAAGAAGGCTAAGTACTGACATTGCCAAATAAATACTGGAGAGCAGTAAGTTACAAGAAACACTTACTCCTTTCCTTCTCCCTTCAATTTTCAAAAGGAGTGATGAATTTCTAGTTCAGAAAATCAAAACAGCACAAACTTTAGATGGGTTGAAATCTAGCAATCACCTGAGATAGGAGGAGGAAACAGTATTTGGTATGGCTGAAGGCAGAAGAGTGTAAGAAAATTTTGATTATCAGAGAGAAAAGAATCACCACGAACTTCAGTTTCCTGAATGGTTTTTCTCACATGTTACAAGGCATTACAAAGACTGGCTGATGACTCCTTAAGTCAACTTGTAAGACTAGTGAGTATTGAGACAAAGTCCTCAAAGAGATTACTAAGCAGATGACAAAAAGAGGTAAACAAATTAATATGTCGATAGCATATGTGCAGAGATATTTTTCACATTGTGTGTGCCTGTACGGGTGGGTACATTTATTAGCTATATGCATTATTTTAAGTATACATACTGTTATGAACATCAGTTTTAAAAGCATTTAATGGACATAGGATCATGAATCCCATTGATTTTCCAAATATATATGATATACTTAATACTAGCATCATTTACATGCCTGTCAAAGGCAGCTAGCATTTGACAATAGACCCTAGAAACACATAACTGCAGACCAAGGAAGAAATGGGGAGGGGAAGAAAAAAATAAATCTAATGATATATCCATACACAAATATACATGCATTCACACTTACTTCTATAAACCCACCTATAAATCCCACCTTTTCCTATGTGTGTGTATTTATACATATATTTTTATATATATATATACACAGAGTATACATTTTCAATGACACAGTAGTTATTTGAAAGGGAGTGAGAGCTGGAAACAAATATAAATAAAAAGCTTGAAGAAAAATGTCAGCAGAAAAATATGAATAGCTAGGAAGTATTTCTCCATATATTCCACATAAGAAGAGAAGCTGTACCAATTCAAAGTTTTAGTAAAGGAATCAGCAACAGTAAGTGAGAAATTTAAAAAGAGGAAGTGAACAGTAGCAAGAACAAATAAGGAGTTGTAGAAAACTGCTGTGGAAGACAGAAGAATACAAGGAGACAGTCACAGCCAGCTAATCTATCAAAACCAGAAAAAATAATTCCTAAACTCTTCATTACTACAGAGAAATGACAGAATTGTCTAAGTTAATCAGAAAAGACAAATACTGTATCCCATATCATGGCAAAGTTCCACAAGAAATGCCTATCATTCAATGACACAGTTCTCTTCATTTCACAGTGTCACAGTATCGCTAAGGTTGGAAGAAATCTCGAGGATCATTGAGTCCAACCTGTCACTACAGACCTCATGACTAGACCATGGCACCAAGTGCCATGTCCAATCTCCTCTTGAACACCTCCAGGAATGGTGACTCCACCATCTCCTTGGGCAGCACATTCCAATGGCGAATGACTCGCTCAGTGAAGAACTTCCTCCTCACCTCAAGTCTAAACTTCCCCTGGTGCAGTTTGAGACTGTGTCCCCTTGTTCTGGTGCTGGTTGCCTGGGAGAAGAGACCAACCCCTTCCTGGCTACAACCTCCCTTCAGGTAGCTTAGAGGGCAATGAGGTCACCCCTGAGCCTCCTCTTCTCCAGGCTAAATAATTCCAGCTCCCTCAGCCTCTCCTCATAGGGCTTGTGCTCAAGGCCTCTCACCAGCCTTGTTGCCCTCCTCTGGACACGTTCAAGTGTCTCGATGTCCTTCTTAAACTGAGGGGCCCAGAACTGGACACAGTACTCAAGGTGTGGCCTAACCAATGCAGAGTATTTCAACACACATTAAGGGGAATGCCAAATGATACGAGGTTAAACATTTTTGAATCAGTGGTCCAGATAGATTACATTTTAAATTTTTAAGACAGGAGGGATCCCATTGAACTATAGAGGTGTGGGGTTTTTTGTTGAAGTCTTGAGTGCTATGGTTCTCTGGTTCCAGAAAGAATCAAAGTACACAAGATGACTGCCATCTTTACCAGAAAAGCAGTAAATAAAATATACATGGAGGTTATGCTGAGTAGTCAGTTGTACCAGGGCTTTATTGTGTTGGTAAGGCTGCAAGAAAAATACAAGTCTTAGACATGGATGAAACTGCTAAATAGAAAGCGTGTGTGGTGGCAAAGGAGAATATAACTGCTGCAAAACACTAATCCTCACATAAGTAAGTTTGTTTCTACACTACAGATAAAACCAAATGTAGCAGTAGAATCAAAGCCTATGATGTTAGATGAGGATATACCTATAAGTGGATATATGTGTGCCATATATAGGGAGAGCCAGGTTATCTTCTTTGACACGTGATATGTAAAACAGTTAATGATGACCAATGTAGTGTTTAAACTATCATTTATGTAACATAGTTAACTAAGGATTAATTTAAGGCTCTTTTAAGCTCTCAGTTATGATCCTGCAATGCTCAACCACAATGGTGAAAGACTTGAAGGATTCTGGGGGCTCATCTGAATTTATTTAGACTCTGTGAGTCTAATAAGTTTGTCTCTCTCTATGTGAGTCAACAAAGATAAAGTGATAGCAGAGCCACTGGAAAGAAGGTGGAAAGAATCCTGTCCACCAATCCTGGATGCAAATCAGCTTGTGATTGCATCGTGATAACACGGGACTACAACAATGGACCCAAGGACCCAGCCATCACACCTTTAGGGCAAGATAATCTCCACCTGTTTCCAGAGCCTTGTCTGGATGGAGACGGGGTAGACGGAGATTCCTCCCCCTCCAGCCAGGATCTTGCCCAAACACACAGATTTCCTGCCACTGGAATTCCTGAGGGACAATATTTGAATACATACCTAAGGACTAAAAACTGTATAAAAGACTGGAGCAACTACTGGTTTGTAGAGAGAAACAGAGGAGAGAAACAGAGGAGAAAAACGGGGAGAAAAACGGAGATGAAGGAAAACACAGGAGACGGGCCAGGCCGCTGAGAAGCCGGGACAATGCTGCTCCGGAGAAAAGAAGCTGCCCGGAGGACCACAGCTCCAGCCAAATCCTCAGCACCCTTTCTCTACAGACCCAGGCTGCCCAGAGGAGCCTCAGCACCGTTCCTGTATCAACCAAACATCTCCCCAGAGGACCACAGCTGTTCTCCAGCAAAAGCTTCACCACGGTTTCACCTTTCCTCCACAGACTTTAACTGTCTTAGGGGGGATGAGGGGTGTGGTAATATAATTCCTTTCCTCTTCTCTCTCCCTCTCTCTTTTCTCCCTCTCTCCTTCTTAATATAATTCCTTTCCTCTTCTCTCTCCCCCTCTCTCTTTTCTCCCTTTCCCCTTTCTTATGTCCACTTTATTTATGTAATAAATAGTCTAGCTGTTGATACTTTGGCCTCGTTTGTGCCTTTAATTTCACAACACGGGAATATTTAAAAGAACTGTGTCTCCGGACCGAGACATCTAATGTCTCCGGACCGTGACAGACTCATAGAATTGTTTCAGTTGGAAAAGATCTCTAAGAGCATCAAGTCCAACTGTCAACTTAAAACCACCACAGCCATTAAACCTTGTACCAAAGCGCCATGTCCACACATTTCTTGAACACCTCCAGGGGCAGTGACTCCACCACCCCACCGGGCAAGCTGTTCCAATGCCTGATCACTCTTTCCATAAAGATATTTTTCCTAATATTCAATCTAAACCTTCCCTGGCAAAGCTTCAGGCTATTTTCTCTCATCCTATCACCTGTACTAGGAAGAAGAGACCAACCCTCACCTCACTATAACCTTCTTTCAGGAGGTTGTTAGATAAACAAAGTATGCACATTCTGTACAATGGAATACAAAAAGAAGTTCTGGAAATACTGCAAGTATTTGGAACTCACTAAGAGTATTTTCTCAGCATGCTATACATGCTTTTCCAAACGTTCCCTCATGTATTATAAAACCCCACAGTTTCAATAAAATTATTAACTTTTCACCTGATTTCTTGGATGTTTGCTGTTCTGATGGTTGATCAAATTGTGTCTGATCACAGGAAAGCTTGTTTTCGCTGCCACTGGAATAGGAGGCTGCATGTTGGCTTGTCTTCTGAAGGTCTAACCCTGCTTTCTTAGTTTGGACTTCTGTTTCAGGAAACTGTGAAAGCACATTGGTCTCTGCATTTCTGTCTCCATTTTTTTCAGTGCATTCCGTTCCACTTACTCCAACAAATACTCCTTTGTCTGCTGGTTTAACAAAAGAAATTAGGAGTATCTATGGCATAAAACTTAGTGGTTTCAGAAACTGAAATGACCGTCAAAATGACCATATGTTCACCATATGTTAATATAGTGAGGCTGAATCCAAAACAATCCAGTTTTAGTCATTGATTCTTGGATATTAAAAATAATAAGGTACTTAAGAATTTAACCTAATTAATTGCAATGACCACTGTTGCTGCATTTTAGTAAATACACTGGAGCTTTGGATATAAACCAGCCCCCAAAATACAAAGCAAATATTACTAATTAGTTAATCTGTCATAGTGGGCTGTACCATAACACATTCTATGTGCCTGCTTTTTATTTATGGAAAAATACATTCTCTGGAGACTAGCAGCTGGGTTTTTTAAATAAAATACATAGCATGCTTAAAACAAGCTCATAACATAATTATTTTCAAACAAAATATGGCACCTGTTTTCTGGGAGTTTTCTTTCTGCACATTTTCCACAGTCTGAAATGAAAAAGGAGAGTTGCTGTCTGCATTAAAGCCAAAATGTAAATCTTCTTTTAGGTTGGTCTCATGAAGATCCTCCCTCTCTTGGCTAACTTGAATTGTGTCTTTTTCATGGAGTTGTAAAACTACAGGCTCAGACTCTAAACTAGTAATATATTCAGTTCCCATGTGACATTTTTCAATTCATAGTTTCATAGTTTCATAGTTTCATTCAGGGTTGGAAGGGACCACAAGGATCATCCAGCTCCAAGCCCCCTGCCATGGGCAGGGACACCCCACACTAGATCAGGCTGGACAGAGCCTCATCCAGCCTGCTCTTAAACACCCCCAGGGACGGGGCCTCAACCACCTCCCTGGACAACCCATTCCAGGGTCTCACCACTCTCATGGTGAAGAACCTCCTCCTCACATCCAGCCTGAATCTCCCCACCTCCAGCTTCATTCCATTCCCCCTACTCCTATCACTACCTGACATCCTGAGAAGTCCTTTCCCAGCCTTCCTGTAGGCCCCCTTCAGATACTGGAAGGCCACAATTAGGTCACCTCGGAGCCTTCTCTTCTGCAGACTGAACAGCCCCAACTCCTTCAGTCTGTCCTCATAGGAGAGGTGCTCCAGCCCTCTCATCATCCTTGTGGCCCTTCTCTGGACACGTTCCAGCACCTCCACATCCCTCTTGTAATAGGGACTCCAGAACTGGACACAGTACTCCAGATGGGGTCTCACCAGGGCTGAGTAGAGGGGGAGGATCACCTCCCTCGACCTGCTAGCCACACTTCTCCTGATGTAGCCCAGGATCTGATTGGCTTTGCGGGCTGCAAGTGCACATTGAGAGCTCCTGTTGAGCTTTTTGTCCACCAGCACCCCCAAGTCTCTCTCCTCAGGGCTACTTTCCAGCCAGTCACTGCCCAGCCTGTATTTGTGCCTGGGATTGCCTCGACCCAGATGCAGGACCCTGCACTTACTCTTATTGAACTTCATGAGGTTGGCTTGTGCCCACCTCTCCAGCCTGTCAAGGTCCCTCTGGATGGCCTCCCTTCCTCCAGCGTGTCTGCTGCACCACACAGCTTGGTGTCATCAGCAAACTTGCTGAGGGTGCACTCAATGCCACTGTCCATGTCACCCACAAAGATGTTGAACAAGACAGGTCCCAGGACTGATCCCTGAGGGACTCCGCTTGTCACTGGCCTCCACTGGGACATGGACCCATTGACAGCCACTCTTTGGGTGCGGCCATCAAGGCAGTTCCTTATCCATCTAGTGGTCCACCCATCAAACCCATGTGTCACCACATGGGTTCTGCATTCAGCAGGATCCTCCCTCCTTCCTCTGGCTGTGGAACCTTTTCTTCAGTAGTGCTTAATACACCACTAGTAGAACTATAAGGGGTTCCAGAAACACTTTCCCCATTTGTAGTTGCTACAACCTCATGTGCTAATGGTGTTTCTGCATTTGCTTTAAGCATCTGTTCAATGTGGTATGGTATGTCCATGCTACTCGAATCTGTAACATTTGCACATGATAGTTCTGACTCATCTGTCTGTAAGACAATCTGTTCAAACAAAGGCAAAGAGAGTTTTAAACTTAGAGCTGATCCATTAATTTTGTTTCCATCAACATCACATTTAGCTTAGTCAAGTTTTGCAAATAAATATATTCATTCTGATGGTATTCCACCATCAGTATTTAGATTCCTGTCACTCAAACTACTACTGTTACTCTTCTTGATAAGTGTGTTGATCACTGTGATAACTCTTGACTTCCTCTTGTAACTTTGAAGTAGACCATTGTGACAGGCAGTCACAGCAAGTAAATTCTGACTGAAAATCAAGTTCTGTTAAATTAGTAGTCTGTAAGTGGACCTAAACATGAGTTCCATCTAACACGAGACATTATTTCTGAAGAGCTTTACTCTCAGCTGTGGCCTCTGCTATAAGAATAACTGATCTTTTGTGAACTTGTTCTTTGGTTTGGGTTGTTTGTTGTTGTTGTTTTGTTTGGCTGGTTATTATTCATTTGGTTTTCTGCCTTCAGAATCCTGGATACCTTTACTTTTTGGATATTTTGTCGATTTTGCCCACTTTTAGCAAAAACTTCATTTCATGCTTTTGTATTATCATGTTGAACTGTATCACGTGCATTTAATTCTATCTGCAAAATATGTCATATACTTCATTTAATTTTCTAATAAACTGCTTTATTATATACTAAAATAAAACTGTTCTACTATAAAATGAACTGATTTCCTCTGATTTCTCCTGTCCTCTGCCGCTTTTTAAGACAGCAGGATAAAGAATTAAGGAACTAAGAAATAAGTGTAAAAATGAGTGAGTGAAATCCAATAATAAATATTACTGAGTATTTTGGTTATTTTTTTAATGGAAATCGATCTGGTTTTAAATTAATGCTGCTCTCAAAGAGTTAAAACCTCACACTGCTTTTGTGGTCATATATCAGAGCTAATGTCTCACATTGCAGGCAAAACTGTCTGCAATGATTGTAGGAAATTATTCAGTTTGGGAAATAACACAGGAAAATATGCAGCATTAATTCATGGCAATCTTACAGGACTGCTCCAAAGGCCAACAACTACCAAAAATTACCTTGTTGACTACTCCATGTCTGGAGACAGAACCAGAACACAAGAACCGCAATAACTCAGACAACTACTGACATCATCCATTACATAGTCACAGTAATAAGCTTTCCCAATTAAATGTTTACAACATTGTCCATTTGGAGAATATCCTTCATCAACTGACTAATGCTTTAAAGTGTTATCTGAGGCTATCCATCAGGGCTGTTACAGTGTAACACTTCTAAGGACAGGGTAGACTGCACTACTGTCAGTAACAAGGACACTTATAACCACATAAAACCGGGAAACAAGAATAAAATGAGCACAATGCACTGTATGTTTTGGTTATAACCGTTGCTCAAAGTGGAGAAAACAACAGGAGTAGAGTTCAGCTTTTACAGCCAGAAGCTGCTATGCCCTATGCAAACAATGTCCAAACTGACTGATCATGATGTCTCATCTTCCTGTAAGGCACTAGCTCCTGAATCTTACCAAGGTCTCACAAAATGACTGTGCAAGAGAGTTGTTCCTTACTCTTTCCTATCAAAACCAAACACGACCTACTACAAAGAGGCAAAAAGCAGCCAGCTTACTGCTACAAGTCAGGTAATATATTGACATTTCAGTCAGGTTTCTGCAAGTACAATTAGGCACTGATATACCATGCCTGTTGCAAACCATCTTTGCTGTGCTTATAAAAACTCAGCAAGAACCACTGTTCATGAAAGGCAGCTTATTGCTTCTGTCTTGCATCTTTATGAGGCTGCAGCTTATCCCAAATACACATAAGATGAACAACTGCCTGAAAAATAATTGGCATGATGTTGAATATCACTCCATTTCAGTCCCTGCTAGGTATGAAGCATGTAGTACATTATGTGTTGGTTATGAAAAACATCTCGGAAATAGTAATCTGCTTTATTTTACTGAACACTGCTATAAAGTCTTTAACACTGCTATAAAGTCACCATCAAATTAACATCAGAATTCATTGTAAAGATGTACCTGGTGCAGGTTTGTATCCTTGACACTCTGAGTATTTAACGTATTCTTTGACTCATTTCCGCCTGAAATGAAAATGAAAGTCAGAAAGAAATCAGTACTGGAATCAGATCATAATTATTTACTTTACATATATACCACCTTGTGTCCACAATTTTGTGTGTAACGGTATTTAGCGCATTTAGGTATTCAGGAAAAGGAATTTCAAGCCATAAGGGTTTTATTAGAATATAAAACATAAATCTATAAAACATATTTCGAAATCTTGGGAGTCTGACCTCTCTTGCAGATGGCATCTTGTACAAACCAGAACAGGTGAGAATGAAGTATGACATTATGGTTCCAAATTCTTTTTTCTAAGATCAGTGACCTGAGGAATTCTTTTAGAAACTTAGAGGAGCTACATTTCCTAACTTCTCACAGACTTTCTGATCCTATGGAGACTTTTCTGAAGCCAGCCTACCTTACACCTTTCCCTGTATAGCCTATGTGAGCAGGGAAAGGGGTGGAGTAGCTGAAGCCAAGTCACTGGTATAAAAATAGGCAAGGATACTCCCCAATGCCAATTCAGTGCCGTGCTGCTGGTGGTTTGCTTTAGGTTTCCAGCTAACCTCTGTGCAGTCAAAGTGGCACAAAAAGAGAATAGCAACTACCAAGACCTAATCTATTAAAGTAGTAATATTAACATTAAAGCACTTACAAATCATGCAGCTCTACGCATTTAGGAAGGGCAGGTCCTGCCTCAACAACCTGATCTCCTTCTACGATCAGTTGACTTGCCTGGTGGATGTGGGGAGGCCTGTGGATGTAGTCTACCTGGACCTCAGCAAGGCCTTTGACACCATCCCCTATAGCAAACTCCTGGCCAAACTGTCAGCCCATGGCTTGGACAGCAGCACTCTGAGCTGGGTTAGGAACTGGCTGGATGGCCAAGCCCAGAGAGTGGTGGTGAATGGTGCCACAGTCAGATGGCAACCAGTCAGTAGTGGTGTCCCCCAGGGATCAGTGCTGGGCCCCATCCTCTTTAACATCTTTATTGATGATCTGGATGAGGGCATTGAGTCGATCATCAGTAAATTTGCTGATGACACCAAGCTGGGGGCAGGAGTTGATCTGCTAGAGGGTAGAGAGGCTCTGCAGAGAGAACTCAACAGGCTGGACAGATGGGCAGAGTCCAATGGCATGAGATTGAACACATCCAAGTGTTGGGTTCTGCACATTGGCAACAACAACCCCATGCAGTGCTACAGGCTGGGGTCAGAGTGGCTAGAGAGCAGCCAGGCAGAGAGGGACCTAGGGGTGCTGGTTGATGGTAGGATGAACATGAGCCTGCAGTGTGCCCAGGCAGCCAGGAGGGCTAATGGCATCCTGGCCTGTATCAGGAACAGTATGGCCAGCAAGAGCAGGGAGGTCATTCTGCCCCTGTACACTGCACTGGTTAGGCCACACCTCGAGTACTGTGTCCAGTTCTGGGCCCCTCAGTTTAGGAAGGAGGTTGATTTGCTGGAGCGTGTCCAGAGAAGGGCAACAAAGTTGGTGAGGGGTTTGGAGCACAAGCCCTATGAGGAGAGGCTAAGGGAGCTGAGGTTGCTTAGCCTTGAGAGGAGGAGACTCAGGGGTGACCTTATTGCTCTCTACAACTACCTGAAGGGAGGTTGTAGACAGGCAGCAGTTGATCTCTTCTCCCAGGCAGCCAGTACCAGAACAAGAGGACACAGTCTCAGGCTGCACCAGGGGAGGTTCAGGCCGGAGGTCAGGAGGAAGTTTTACACAGAGAGAGTGATTGCCCATTGGAATGGACTGCCCGGGGAGGTGGTGGAGTCACCATCATTGTGTTCAGGAGGAGACTTGACAGGGTGCTTGGTTGCATGGTTTAGTTGATTAGGTGGTGTTGGATGATAGGTTGGACGCAATGATCTTGAAGGTCTCTTCCAACCTGGTCTGTTCTATTCTATTCTATTCTACTCTACTCTACTCTACTCTACTCTACTCTACTCTACTCTACTCTACTCTATTCTACTATTCATTGATGATCTGGATGAAGGGGTAGAGTCAGTCATCAGCAAGTTTGCAGATGACACAAAGTTAGGGGCAGATGTTAGTCAGTTAGAGGGTAGAAAGGCTCTGCAGAGGGACCTCGACCGACTGGACAGATGGGCAGAGTCCAATGGGATGGCATTCAACAAGTCCAAGTGCCGAGTGCTGCACTTTGGCTACGGCAATCCCATGCAGAGCTACAGGCTGGGGTCGGAGTGGCTGGAGAGCTCCCAAACAGAGAGGGACCTGGGTGTGCTGATCGACAGCCACCTGAATATGAGCCAGCAGTGTGCCCAGGTGGCCAGGAGGGCCAATAGCATCCTGGCCTGCATTAGGAATAGTGTGGCCAGCAGGAGCAGGGAGGTCATAGTGCCCCTGTACTCTGCATTGGTTAGGCCACACCTTGAGTACTGTGTCCAGTTCTGGGCCCCTCAGTTTAAGAAGGACATCGAAACACTTGAGCGTGTCCAGAGAAGGGCAACAAGGCTGGGGAGAGGCCTTGAACACAAGCCCTATGAGGAGAGGCTGAGGGAGCTGGGATTGTTTAGCCTGGAGAAGAGGAGGCTCAGGGGTGACCTCATTGCCCTCTACAACTACCTGAAGGGAGGTTGTAGCCAGGAGGGGGTTGGCCTCTTCTCCCAGGCAACCAGCACCAGAATGAGGGGACACAGTCTCAAGCTGCGCCAGGGGAGGTTCAGACTCGAGGTGAGGAGGAAGTTCTTCACCGAGCGAGTCATTCGGCATTGGAACCGGTTGCCCAGGGAGGTGGTTGAGTCATCGACCCTGGAGGCGTTCAAGGGGAGATTGGACGTGGCACTTGGTGCCATGGTCTAGTCATGAGGTCTGTGTTGATAGGTTGGACTCGATGATCCCCGAGGTCCTTTCCAACCTAAGTGATACTGTGATACTGTGATACTGTGATACTTTTGGCCAGTATGTTCTTAAAATTAGATTAGCCACATCATATTGGGAAAAAAAAAACAAAACACCCTGCTCACCACCCTTTGTCATTTTGCCCCAGGTATAAGCTTCACCCAACAATGCACACTGGAAACAGCCTTACATTTAACCAGCATTTCATAGCATGGCAACTCTATCACCAGCATTTAATGGAATCTCATGTGACAGATGTTAACCCCAGCCTTACAACTGTTAGCCCACTGGATCCTGCCAGTCTTGATCCTAAATTAAGCCAAATGGTCAAGCTTTTGAGCACTGATTAAGTCAAACCTTAATTCAAATCATCAATTTGAACATATTTTTAGCTCACAAATTTCTGTAATACAGGCTCAGAACATCTAGATGGCCTTTGGTGGCTGCAGCCCTAACCTCGAGTCATAGGACCTCCCAAACACAGCAGCCCCTGTCAGGCTAATACCTTACAGGAACATCAATGCTGGTTTCACTCACATTTGAAGTCAGTAATTCCCACCTACTTCTGCTACCCTGACTCTAAACTTTTAGAACCATAGAACTGTTTGGGTTGAAAGGGACACTTAAAGCTTGCCTAGTCCAACTCTCCCTGAATTAACAGGCGTACCTTCAACTAGTAAAGGTTTTTCAAGAGTCCTGTTCTACCTGATCTTGAATGCTTCCAGGGAGGAGACACGCACCACCTCTCCAGGCAACCTGTTTGAGAGTTTCTTCACCCTCCCTGTTTCTCTACAGACTGAACTATCCCAACTGCCTCAGGCTGTCCTTAGAGGAGAGGTGTTCCAACTCCCTGAACAGTTTTGTGGCCTTCCTCTGGACCCACTCCAACAGGTCCACATTTTCTTGTGCTGAAGACTACACAGTTGAACACTGTACTCCAGGTGGGGCCTCAACAGAGCAGAGGGGCAGACTCACCCCCCTTGACCTTCTGGCCATGATTCTTTTGATGCAGGCTACTGTTGGCTTTCTGGGTTGTAAGCCCAGCTCATTGTCCGGTTTTTGATCTACCAGTACCATCAAGTCCTCATTTCTACAGGTCTACTCTCTATCCCTTCATTCCCAAGACAATACTGATACAGAGGGTTGCTTCTACTCTACCTTGCAGTTGTCCTTGATGAAGCTTGAGCTTCTCCAGGTCCCTCTCATGTTGGTCTCTGGCCTTCCTTGACTTATTTCTTACACCTCAGGATCAAGTGCTCTTGTGCTCTATGAAAAGTGCCCTTAAAGATCTGCCAGCTCTGTTCTGCTCCCTTGTCCAAGAGGGCAGTTTCTGAGTAACTTAATTCCTTAAAGAGTTGATAGTCTAGTTTCCTAAAATTCAGGAATTTTTTTACTTTACTCTTTGCCTGAACCATATCCCTGAGAACTGTGAACTCCACCAGTGCATAACCACTGCAGCTGGGGCTGCATCCAATCTTAGCATCCCTGACTAGATCATTTGCATTAGTGACCATAAGGTCCAACAGCACATGACCTCTGGTAGAGCTGTCTATTCCCTGTCTTAGAAGGTTACCCTCAGTGCATTCCAGGAGTCTCCTGGATTGCCTACAGCTTGTCATGCTACTTTTTCAGCAGATGTTAAGGTAGTTGACACTCACCAGTATAACGAGAGCCTGCAAATGCAAAGCCTCCTATAGATGGAGTAAGATGACTTTATCAGTAGTTTCCTCTTAATTGAGCAGCCTGTAGTAGACACCAATCACAAAGTTTCCTTTGTTGCCTTCGTCTCTAATTCTTCCCTATAAGCTTTTGATTTGCTCATGGCTATTCCCCAGGAACATCTCATCACATTCTATCCAGCTCTTGAAATAAGTGGGTTATGTCTTTGCCCCTCCTTCCTCACCTGTCCCTTCTGAACAGCCATTAGCCATCCATAGCTGCACTCTAGTCATGGGATTTGTCCCAACAAGTTTTATTAGTAGCAACTGGATTGTAGCTTTCTAGCAGCACAGTGGCTTCCAACTCTCGTTATTTTGACCATACTATGTGCATTGGTGTAGAGGCACTTCAGCTGTTGGCCATGCCACCTTCTTAGAGGAACTCCCCTTAAAATCTATGAGGTGTTTCACCAGTGCTTCCCTGTTGATTCCTATTACCTCAGAAGCCTGTGGCTTATCTCTGTAAGACTTCAAGTATGCTCCAGTGAAGCTGGCATGTCTCAGAGAAACAGGTTAAGGTCTCTTGCTTGCAACCCATCCCTCTAAGAACTGCATACCCACAGCTTGCCATGGGCAAGCCTGATAGTATTCTCCTGCTTCAAGTCTAGTTCAAAGCTCTGTTAGTGTCCCCACAAACTCCTGAGCAAAGACCGTCTTGCATCTTTGAGAAAGGTGAATCCCATCTGACACTATCAGTCCTGGTGATGTGCAGACCATCAAGAAAACCCAAGCTGTGGCAAGTGACACCAGCTACAGAGCCACATATCAATAGACTGGGTCCATCTGTTTCTTCCAGTGTTGCTGCTCACAACCAGAAGGATAGAATGTCCCAGATCCCCTTGTCCTTAGCAACTGTCCTAAGGCCCTGAATTCTCTTTTGATTGCTCCTGCACTATGCATTTGGCTTCATCACATTGAAGCATAATAATGGACAATATTCTCAGGGCTAAGGACTCCTTCCAGACTTAAATGTGCTACAGCTCACAACAGCTTATTGGTGTCCAATAGTCCTAATTCTAACTCTCATCAAGACTTACCTCTGGCACTTCTTCATACCTGCCCCTGACCAAATACCCTCTTTTAAACCTTCTTCTCAACTTAGCTCCTATGACTGCACAAGATCCAACTCTTGTGTTATTGTAGCTGTAGGGCCAAACAGGCCCAGCACAAATCCAGACAGGCTCTGATGTGTCTAGACATGGTCCCCCTCTCCCTGCTCCTTCCTGCAGAATTTGGGGTAACATGGGAAAAGGAACAATGTGTCTGGTAAACAAGTCTCCTTTTGGGGGTAAGAGCATGTGTACTGGCCACTGCTTCTCCCCAACCAGGCCTATGTTTCTGCCTTTTATAGCCACAGCCTGGCTGAGTCCTTTTTCATTGGATAATTGTTTGCCAGCTTCAGTTGCCCTGTTGGTCCAATTCAGTCTCGGGCAAGATATATAAATACAGGCTGATTTGTAGTTGCCTTGCCTTGCTTGAACTTACCAGCCTACTCACTGCAAGCTAGAGAAGCCACGAGCCTTAGGAGCTGGAGTCAAGCCTTGGTTCCCCTTACAACTAGAATTTTGCTGTGCCTCAGTTTACCCAGGAAGATGCAAGAGCCCTTTAAGAGAAGCGTTGTACAGCCTGCTGTCCCACTGGAGACAGACCAGCCCCAAGACCATGTGGCATTCCTGCTGGCAACCAGCCATGCCTGGTGCACAAGAGCACCCTGAAAAGCCAATACACAGCAGCAGCACCCTCCCCATTTGGGGCAGAACTCCTCATGACTAATTAATTTATTGCCCCTTTGGCTTAATGGCTCTTGTCAAGACTCCCCCCAACACGGTAATCAAGTGCCATTTGTGCTGGGGAATTCTCTCTTTCTATTATTCCTCCCGGTTTTGCTTAAAATTGTTGTATTTGCCTAAAGATTGTACATTCCCACTGTAAATATATATTCTAACTGTACATCAAATCTATTGAATACATTTTGGGCAATTTTTTTGTATTAATAAAAAGTTATTATTATTTTTATTTACACCTATATTTGTCATATCTTAAGTGTAAATTCATAAATTCTGTAACAGCTATCCAAAATGTTCACCTACACACTTGTACCCTTGCACACTCACTAGCTATTACCCTCAGCAATATTATCCTACTCCCAGCCCTAACATAAACAATTAAGAGATAAGACATTAATGCCTGGCCACCCCTAAGATTTAAATCTAGTTCTAGATCCTCCATTTTTATCTTATGTATCCTTTAAAATTCATCCTCAATCCCTGTTTCAAACTAAATTTTATCCCTACCTCTGAGCCATACCTCAACCAACAGCAAGTCCAGCCATGCCCCATCTTACATTTAGATAGGCAACAACTATTGTGCTTCACATCCTCATTTCAAATGTAAGGGTAGTTCCAGACCAAGAAAAAGATGGACAAAGTACAAATACTTTGGCAATACACAGAAACTGTGTTTGGTGATGAGTTCTCCCTGGTACTCAGGCATCACACAGTGAAGCTCATGAAAATACTAACACAGTAATTAAGGAAATATAGTTTCATAGTTTCATAGTTTCATTCAGGGTTGGAAGGGACCACAAGGATCATCTAGTTCCAACCCCCCTGCCACGGGCAGGGACACCCCACACTAGATCAGGCTGGACAGAGCCTCATCCAGCCTGCTCTTAAACACCTCCAGGGATGGGGCCTCAACCACCTCCCTGGACAACACATTCCAGGGTTTCACCACTCTCACGGTGAAGAACCTCCTCCTCACATCCAGCCTGAATCTCCCCACCTCCAGCTTCATTCCATTCCCCCTACTCCTATCACTACCTGACATCCTGAGAAGTCCTTTCCCAGCCTTCCTGTAGGCCCCCTTCAGATACTGGAAGGCCACAATTAGGTCACCTCGGAGCCTTCTCTTCTGCAGACTGAACAGCCCCAACTCCTTCAGTCTGTCCTCATAGGAGAGGTGCTCCAGCCCTCTGCTCATCCTCGTGGCCCTTCTCTGGACACGTTCCAGCACCTCCACATCCCTCTTGTAATAGGGGCTCCAGAACTGGACACAGTACTCCAGGTGGGGTCTCACCAGGGCTGAGTAGAGGGGGAGGATCACCTCCCTCGACCTGCTAGCCACACTTCTCCTGATGCAGCCCAGGATCTGATTGGCTTTGCGGGCTGCAAGTGCACATTGAGAGCTCCTGTTGAGCTTTTTGTCCACCAGCACCCCCAAGTCTCTCTCCTCTGGGCTACTTTCCAGCCAGTCACTGCCCAGCCTGGATTTGTGCCTGGGATTGCCTCGACCCAGATGCAGGACCCTGCACTTGCTCTTATTGAACTTCATGAGGTTGGCTTGTGCCCACCTCTCCAGCCTGTCAAGGTCCTTCTGGATGGCCTCCCTTCCCTCCAGCGTGTCTGCTGCACCACACAGCTTGGTGTCATCAGCAAACTTGCTGAGGGTGCACTCAGTGCCACTGTCCATGTCACCCACAAAGATGTTGAACAAGACAGGTCCCAGGACTGATCGCTGAGGGACTCCGCTTGACACTGGCCTCCCCTGGGACATGGCAACAGTTGTTTTGAATTTCTTCATTTGGTGGTGATGATGCATCAGAATAATTCTCCTACCTGATATTGAATGTCTTCTGTATGTTGCTACATAGCTTTGAAGCAGCTTCCTCATAGGCAGGTCAGAAGCTTCTTCTAATGCACACCTTCCCATCTCATTTTTTAATAAGGGATCAGCTCCATACCAAAGTAATAACTCTGCCATCTAGATAGAGAAGGTTTTCAGATTGTTTGTTTTCTGACAATGTTTTCCATAATCCTTCCTTATACAGCCTTCTCCCTCTTGTACTTGAGCATGTACTTGTACATGAACAACTAAAACAATTCCAAGCCTCTGGCAAATAACTCCTTTCTATTCTAGTTGGTATATGCCAATCATTCCCCTGGATGCATCATAATCCTATAGTTTTATTACTTACAATTATATAATTGCATTCCAGTAATTAACCTGATGCCATTAAGCCAAGGGCTCAAAAATACATTCCCGTTCCCTGGCGGAAAACAACAGCTGACTTTATTGTATGAGTGAGCTTATCTATCCAGGATACCTACTTCAAGAGAAAAATTGGGCTCTGAGTGTGCCTATCACGAGCCCTGTTACTACAAAGTGAAGCTTTGACAGTGCTTTCAGATGTACAACACACCAACTGGTCAAAAGAAACCCATTCAGATGCTTTTAGAAACATTACAACTTCCATGCAAACATCAAGCCTGTTTCTGCTGTTACTCAAAAAATCACCACTTCAGCAAAATGTTTCATCTACCTTTGTAGAATATTTTTTTAAGACATGGGATGATTTATTTCCTGTGGGTAACCCTGTGATCTTATTCCAAGTTTGGTTTTATTTGTACCTTTTCCTCCCTTTATTCAGCATGGCTGTGCCTGCACACCATACATGGATTTTATCACATAATGAAAAAAAACTCCCAAACACTGCTCAGGTCATAAATTTTTCTGTAAGGTGGTTATAAAATAAACTAAATAAGTGGTATTAACAGTAGCAATCTATTCCTCAGTACTTCAGCCATTGTCCCAAACAGTAAGAAAAACAATTTCTGCTTTTGGACAAATCCTGTAAAGCATGGAATGAACAGAAATTGGGCAGAAAGGATTTGCAAACTCCTGAATTCATCCATAACCTGAAAGGACTTGTCACATGTGAAAAGACTATGTGAAAAGATTATGTGACCTTCTGGACCCAAAGACAATCGTTTTTATTACTGAACCCTAATTTCCGTCAAATTTGGAACGTACCTCATAATGGCCTTCTTTAACTGCATCTTGCAATGGTGTTATTTGTTCATTTCCTTTAGCATTAACGTCAGCTCCTGCTTTCAAAAGCTCATTTGCTATCCCATAAAATCCTTCCACACTTGCTGTATGTAGTGCAGTCCAGCCTATGAAAAAGAAAAACCTGCATTTCACTTTTTAATGTAATAAGGTATATTTTTTTTTCTTAGTTTCAGGCTGCCTATTTGATAAATAATTCAGAGAGTATACCAAAAATGTAAAACCTGATGCATTTTACACTAACTTCTATGCAGAGATATTAAAGTCAGAAGGGTTGGGGGATCACATCTTTTTGCAAAAATTTACTGAAGAACCAAGTGATGCTCTAAAAGTACCAGGTTTTGATTTGATAGTTCTGTTACAGAAGAAGAGAATAAAATGTGTTCTTAGAACCTTAGTAATTTCTCTCTGAATAAAATGTATATGCTATTTTAAGAACATGATCATTTTCATGGCACTATTTTATTTACAAAGCCATGCTGAAGAAGGTAAGAAAAGACAAAATAAAGCCCCTGTCTTTATTGAAAAACAAAAACGTTCTTAACACTATCCAAGAACAGTCTGAGTATCCAAAGAAGTCCATGAAAGAGTCTCACTGAAGTTCAATATCCATTCACAGCTATATGGCATAAAAGAAGACATAAGCTCCATGACCTACAGAATAATTCTACCCTATGAAGGAGGTGAGGAAAAATAAAATATAGAATGTAAGCCTGAACTGAGAGCAGCATAGCTTTGCAGCAGCTCCTTAAACATTCATTATGTGGCAGTTTTTGTAGGCAAGGAAAGGGAAAAACAGAGAGAATATCCCTCCTCCTCTTTTCTAGCTCTCAAACCAGCATGCCCTCCTTGAAGGATGATCCTACTCTTCAACCCACTCACATTGTCACAATGTTTTCTGACCCTATTTCACATACTAAACATGTGAACTAGCTTTATTAAGACTGTTCTGCTCCCACCAAGCTAAACTATCTTAGTTGTCATTGGACATGTTGTGAGGTTTTCTTCTGTGTTAGCCAAACCAAAATCACAGAATCACAGAATCACAGAATGCTAAGAGTTGGGAAGGACCTCTGACAATCATTTAGTCCAACCCCTAGGCTCACACAGGTTTATCTAGATCAATTTACATGGGAATGTGTTCAGGCAGGTTTTAAAAGTCTCCAGAGAAGGAGTCTGCACAATCTCTCCTCTGGGAAGGCTGTTCTAGTGCTCCACCACCCTCAAAAGAAAGAATTTTCTCCTTAAGTGAAAATATTGCATATTTGTATAGCATTTAATCTATTATGAGTAGAGGATGGTGCATCAGGTTTTCCAAAAATGTGCTATTACACTTTGACCCCAAATGCTTGACACTCATAAGTTTAAACTATATTGCCTAATGTTGACAGTTCATCAAGGGGAATGGTTTTTGACACTACTCACTGTAAAACATTTTCCTTGCATTTTACAGAGTCTATTTCAGTAAGAAACTCTAGGCATTCCATACTCTGGAGTAAAAGATTGAAATCTGTTCAGGGGATGAAAATTTTTAACTTTTCTCCCTCAGTAAAAAGTATCCTCTACCTGAAAAACTGAACCTGCAACATATTGAATTCAGTATTCAGTATCACTAAGGTTGGAAGAGACCTCAAAGATCATCGAGTCCAACCTGTCACCTCATGACTAAAGTAGGGAGGACACTACTGCCCACTTCATGCTTGAACTCACGACCTTCCCATTAAGGGTCTGATGCACTACCAACTGAGTCACATCCTGACTCAATTGATATGCATTAGAGTCTAGCAACACAATGCTCCAAAGACACTGCACATGCTCCAGACCAAGGAGAAATACAAATTTCACCGCAAATATTTTACAGCTCCATCAAGACACTGGGAAGTAAGACAAAACTGAGAGCATGGAGAATATCACTACAATGCTGTCCCTATCATACATGTTGATGTTCAGGAAATAAATAGAAGAAAAAAGAAAACCAAAAGAACCCAGGAAGTCAGTAAGGGATGGAAGCAGAGTAATGCAGCACAGGAATAAGGAGAAATACTAGGCTAAGGTATGGATAAACACTGGTGGAAAGCTTTAAAGGAAGAGAGAAGGCAGAGAGGCAGAATATAATAACCAGAACAGTTCCAAATGAGAGTGAGATGAAGGTGCATATCAAAATGGCACCACTCTGGCAACTCTACTTCTGATTACACTTCCATCTCTAAAAAAGAAAGAGTAGGACCAAGTCAGCCTCTCATGTACTCAGACTTCAACTAAACCTCATTTGGTGCAGTTGTGCTCCTTTTGCACTAACAGCTGCCAGAGGCTGCAGAAACAGTGTCTTGGCAAAAGGTGAAAAGGACAAAAAAGGAAGAATCTGTGAGGTCAAAAACTTGAGTCACTGCACTTTAATACATTTGCCTACACAGACTGCTGCTGAACCCACACTATTAGTGTTTCTCTGTTATCAGCAGGTGGCTTTGAAATACACCAACAAAATTTTTTCTCATGTACCTCTAGCGTAAGTTAACATACATTACAAGTCACTCTGTTAGCTCAAAAGCTGAAGTCCTATGCTGTGAAGTCTAAAATTTGCAGCTGAGTCAGTCTATCTCTCAGAATATTACAGAAGACATAGAAGCGGTATTTTCATTTTGGTCTGTTGTGTTCTTGCATTAGTCTTTAACTGCAGAACATGTGTTTTCGTTCCCACAGAACTGTTGTGGAGTCCTAGATACTGCATTGGATGGAAAGACTCAAAGAACAGATCAAAGTTTTTTACCAAATAAACCACCAATTTGTTTGTTTGCTTATTGTTGGTGGTGGTTTTGTTATGGAAGATTATCAGAGCCTAACTGATGATAGGAAGAACTGTCCTTAGTCCAAGTAAGGTACCTATCCATGCTTTAGACTGTAGCAATGTCTTCAACACAAAGTATCACACATGATTCTGAGACTTCACTGTGCGCTTGTAAGACTTTACCTGTAGTACTGCATCCAGCTCTGGTGTCCTCAACACAAGGACATGGATCTGATGGAGCAGGTCCAGAGGAGGGCCACAAAAATGATCAGGGGGCTAAGGGAGCCAAGGTTGTTCAGTCTGGAGAAGAAAAGACTCCAGGGAAAAATAATAGTGGCATTCCAGTACCTGAAGAGGGCCTACAAGGAGGCTAGAAATTGAGTGTTTGGAAAGGCCTCTAACAGTAGGATAAGGGGCAACGGTTTTAAATTAGATAAGAGCAGATTCAGGTTGGATGCTAGGAACCAGTTCTGCACCATGAGGGTGGTGGAACACTGAAGTAAGTTGCCCAGGGAAGTGCTTGAGACTCCATCCTTGGAAATATTAAAGATCAGGCTTGATGGGGCTCTGGGCAACCTGATCTAATGAAGGATGTACCTGCTTACTACAGGGGGATTGGGACTAGAAGACTTTTGGATTTCCATTCTGACCCAAACCATTCTATGATTACGATTCTATGAAGCTGTACAAAGTGAATCACTTCAATCAAAACATTGACAGCACTGGCCACTATTTGTCATTGGGCTGTTTTGTGCCCAAGATGCAAATAATGCAAAATACTAAGTACTCACAACTTAACAAAATCAAAGCATATTAAACTATAATGCTACAGGTTCCTTTAAGATGTAGGGGGCAAAATCAGGGTCACTAAAAATAAAACTGAAAAGTCTAGGGCTGGATGTTAGGAAGTTCTTCATAGAAAGTGATTGGCCATTGGAATAGGCTGCCCAGGGAGGTGGTGGAGTCACCATCACCCGAGGTGTTTAGGAAGAGACTGGATGTGGTGCTTGGTGCCATGGTTTAGTTGATTAGATAGTGTTGGATGATAGGTTGGACTTGATGATCTCAAAGGTCTTTTCCAACCTGGTTAATTCTATTCTATTCTATTCTATTCTATTCTATTCTATTCTATTCTATTCTATTCTATTCTATTCTATTCTATTCTATTCCTAAATCTTGGTGTCTCCAGTTGGCCAGAGAGATGGATTTTTTTAAAAATTAAATTTTAAAGACATTATCTAATTAAGGAATAAGCATGCACAGGATTTTTTAATTAAGGCTAAGTAAAGCTAATTGCATAGCTTTGTTAAATTTTACTTTTTTGGTTAACTTTAAACATAGGTCTGCATATGTTCTCACAAGGAATTACCAAGTTAAATAACAAAATTAATGATCTACTGACTACTCACGAACTTAGTCTTGCCCACTCCAGAAAGTCATAAAATGTACTTTTATTCATTATAGGTAGATACTTGCTTCGAAATTTGTGTTTTAATACAACTGCAACTTACCGGCATAATCCCGAGCATTCACATTTCCACCAGACTTGATTATGTTGCGTACAAGGTCTGTATTTTGTTGAGCAACAGCTCTATGCAGTAATGTCTCACCATACATATTCCTCCTATTCATTGTTGAAAGTGAAATGGGGAAAACAGTATTTACAAAATTCCTACGAAAGGCTTCTTGGTCTGAAAAGTAATACAAAAGAGCTGCTGAAAAAAAAATAGTAAAATTGCTCTCTCATTTTGCTTCCACCTTGCCTTACAGTTACTGAGTAAAATATTTTGGGGAAAAGTGCTCATTCAATCTAGTACAGATGAGTATCAAAAAAACCCAAACCCATGTCACAGTTAAATAACAATACAATTCAATAAAAGATTTTGTAGTCAATTCCATAAGAAAACTTCAACCGAAATTCTACACACGAGAATATGACTTTGTAGAAGTACATTAAGGTTAGACTTCTTCCTTTGTACTTTCAAAGTACCCTGTTTCCTACTGGATGAAAAAACTGCTATTCTACTCATCAGAATATGAGCATTTTAGTCAGTTTTCAATCAAATTTATGAGCAGTTCTTTTCTACTCATTTGTGTTTCAAACACTCTGCTTCATGAGTAACAAGTGTTTACACTGGAATAGTGATTGAGATTAGCTTCCTCATATGACTTTGCCCCATTATTTCACAACCAGCTCAGCCATTTCTGCAGTAAGTGAAAAGTGAGCAGCTGCTTGAGAATATGAGGTCTAAATGCAAATAAACCAAAAAATAACTAAAAGTTACTGGTTTAAAATTTCAGTTTGTTGTTTACAAAACAAATGATGTCTCACATTATGCACTCATTACAGCTTCCATATTGGGCGAAATTATTTCAAATACATAGATGGGCTGTTCTATACTTCACCAGTAGAGCTATCAGAGCATCCCTTCATATGGTGAAGGTAGGGAGGGAGAGAGGAAGGGAGGGAGAAACAGGAAGATTTAGAAAAGTGCTATCTAGGCCATTAATTGATCTACTAATGAAAACCCTTGGGATAGCCGGCTATACATTGTTCCTCTCTACAAACAGCAGCAGATGTAGGCCACTGGCTCTAAAACTCTACTTGCAAGTCAGAAATGGACATTTTAATTATGACCTTAAAACATATAGTCTGTCCCTGTAACTCTCACACCCTCATGTTTCTGCTGCTTTGTGCACAGTGTCATACCACAAGCTCAAACTATTTCCTAACCCTTTTCAGTTGCTGACTCTGTGTAATTTTTAGAATCTAATAAATAGGGATTCCCTAGGACCTTCTCTCCTCTAAGCACATTGATGGTTTGCCTAATCTATCTGTCTAGGTAACTGCAGTCCCTAGTAGACTAGTCTAAACTATCCAATCAGTTCAGGAAGCACTAAGCCACAGACACTCAGAGAATGAGGCACAGTTAAGTTACACTTCACCAATTTAACTTGCTAGTTCAAGAGGACTTATTCCTTGCCACTTCTGCCTTGCCTTCCCTGGTGTCTTTTGTTCAACCTTGTGCTAACAAGTGATGCTTGCTGGCCCAAATCAAAGCTTTCTGTGGGGCTGTTATTTCAGAGAATTACTAAACTAAGATGACTCACAGACTCTTGATAGCTACGCTTGATATGAAAGAGAGGTATACTTGCTAGACTGGCTAAACAAAAGGCCACCTCTATAGGCAGTATAACTCTTTCTGCAGAAATCCTACTATAAAAACTACAGCTTGGGTTTTGAGTGGAAACTACTAAGTCAGATCGAGACAGATAAGCAGTTAGTCATACAACTTTAAAGCTCATAAAAGCAGTGCTTCTGCTGGGAATAATTGCAACCCTGGAAAAAAGCCTGTTTGCTGATTGAAAGTGAAATTATTCATATTTTGTAATCTCTATAATGTAGCTGTTACAGTTCAAACACTTCCATACTTTGTAAGGTATCTAAATTATTTTAAGTACATAGATGAATCTAGACTGAGTGGGTTTTAACAAAAAAAAAATAAAATTGAAGAACCCAGTCTTAGATGTGCTGGAAAGAGTGCTTAAGTGAGGAGATTCTGTGTTCTCTTACACACTTCCTCTGTGAGACAGAATTTCTCTGCACACATATTAGAAGGATGAAAAATACAAATCTTTCTCTCTGACAAAGGACACTGCAAGGAAAAATACTTCAGAGAGTGTTCTGTGACTGCAGTAGTGAAGATCCTATAATATATTTAAAACAGGGTAACAACTGCAAGCACTCAAAATAGAATAAACTGGTTTGCATAGGTCAGTTCTTGGGGATGGCACTGCTCTCAGAATGATTTTGTACACAGAATATTAGATTATAGAAGCATATATAAACATGTATCAGGATCTACATTTTCACTCTGCATAAGAATATTTTTATTCTGCTTTTCAGAACACACCATTATTTTTTCATATATAACTCTAATAAAAAATTGCCTCCTGAATAAATTTTCATGATTCTTAAAAATTTTGTGCAAAAACACAAAAAAATCAACTTAAGTTGCTAATACACATGTTTAAACAACGGAGGGAAACCATCCATGACACAATATATTGGAAAGGTTATATTTGATTCAGTGCAGTTTTTCAAATTAAAAAAAAAGTTCATTATAAAGATCAGAGAGTATCTTACTCTGTTTGTTTTCTATTCTCTTGCTTCTTCTTCTCTCTGTAGTCTCTTTTCCATCCTCATTCTGAATCATTTCTTGGCATATGTAGATTTCTAGCTCATTCGTGTCTTTAGAAGTAGATTTCTGATTTTTTCTGACAAGAGATTTGCTTAGAATCAATAAAAATGTGACTTCCTCTATATAAATCGATGTTTATAGTAAAGCTAAGAATGTGAATACATTTGAATTCCAAAGGAAGTCGGTAATAGCATTCAAGTATATAGACTAACTTAGGTAACACCGAATAAAGAGTAAATCGGGAGAAACTACCTCTCAGCTCTTTAAAAAAGTTCAGCTTTTCCCTTTTGATCATTTTAAAGCCAATCCCATGAGGAATGAGTACTCTGTATGCATTGGATTTGTTACATTAATTTAAAAAAACATTTAAAGAATATTTAAGAATACTAGTCATACTCAAAACTCTTAGCTTTGTCGCTGTGAGATGTTCCCTGATGAGTGTCTTCTGAGATCTGGTGATGACTGGAAACATCTCTGCATTTTAAGGGGGTCTCTCTTAACGCTGTTGCATTTCTTGATGTTGTTTGGGCTGTTTCTGCACATGCTGCAGCCTCCACTGGATGCAAACTTCTCTCACCAGTTTGCTCTTCACCAGAGGTGACAGCACAGTAATCTGAAATTACTTCTTTCTCTCTTTGCTGATCACCTACAGGCTGTGACAAAAAGAAATATTGCAAGCAACTGCTAAGCATGTAGTTAAAACATGGGCTGTATAAATAAGAACTTCAAGAACACAGGGGCTGCTCAAGCAAGTAATGAATTCTGCAGATATGAGACAAAGAGGATCACGTAGAAGAGGCACTCCAAGACATATGTCACACTGTGTGGACCCAGCAGAATTAGCCAAAGGAACGAGCATACTCAGAATCACTACTTAAATAATAAATCTAGGCTGGCTGACAGGAGGTGATCCTCCCCCTCTACTCAGCCCTGGTGAGACCCCACCTGGAGTACTGTGTCCAGTTCTGGAGCCCCTATTACAGGAGGGATGTGGAGGTGCTGGAGCATGTCCAGAGAAGGGCCACAAGGATGATGAGAGGGCTGGAGCACCTCTCCTATGAGGACAGACTGAAGGAGTTGGGGCTGTTCAGTCTGCAGAAGAGAAGGCTCCAAGGTGACCTAATTGTGGCCTTCCAGTATCTGAAGGGGGCCTACAGGAAGGCTGGGGAAGGACTTCTCAGGATGTCAGGTAGTGCTAGGAGTAGGGGGAATGGAATGAAGCTGGAGGTGGGGAGATTCAGGCTAGATGTGAGGAGGAGGTTCTTCCCCATGAGAGTGGTGAAGCCCTGGAATGGGTTGTCCAGGAAGGTGGTCGAGGCCCCGTCCCTGGGGGTGTTTAAGAGCAGGCTGAATGAGGCTCTGTCCAGCCTGATCTAGTGTGGGGTGTCCCTGCCCGTGGCAGGGGGGTTGGAACTAGATGATCCTTGTGGTCCCTTCCAACCCTGAATGATACTATGATACTATGAAACAAAAGTTGTGGCTTTCTAAAAGCTGTTTAGTTGAACATAGGAAATTACTTCACAGATACATTGCAGTTTCCTCCTGACATGAGCTTGTCCTAAAAAATAAAGTGATATTTGAGATGTCTTAAGCTAGCCCATCTTATCTCACTCTTGCAGAAGCCTTGAAGTGTGCACAAGATCAAGAACCATGTTTAACCTAAGGTTCAGTAAGTGCTAGCTGAGAAGTTATTTATAAAATCATACCATCCCTGAGCTACTGCCACCACAGATGAGATTCACTTCATTTAACCTTCAGCCTTCTAAAAGCCAGGCACCTAGATGATACTAGGCACCCTCATTACCCCTACCACTGGTGAGGAGGAAGTGCTAATTTCAAAGATGAAGATGATTCATGTTGTCCTAAATTGTGCAAAGGGTATACACCTAAATGACTGATGTACACCAGAAGTTTTTCTCTAACAGAAAAGGAAAGAAATCACACCCTAAATAGACGTCATCACATAGCAGACAATTTGAGTTAGATGAGTTTATTCACTGTTGTAGGCAGCGAGTGTGTTGTGATGCTAAGTACTACTCAAGCTGCTAAACCCTTCACTCTTCAGCTTGAGTAATGCTGAAAGCTCTTAGGACACACCCTCAGCACACATGCATTAAAATTCTTTCACAGTGATGTGGGAGAAATTGTTAGCTCTTTCTTGGGACACAGATGAAAATGAAGGATTTGCTGATTAACTCTTCAGCAGACAGGCTGTGAAGAGATGGATTGCATTCCTGGAACTGGTTCCTCCAGGTTAAGATAATGCATGTGGACATGGCAGCTGGGGAAAAACAAATTTACAAAACTATCAATGCAGTATTTTACAGTGTATTACATCTGCTGTGGAAGGAGGGTTATATAAGAAAATGTTTTAATGAGTTTAAAAAAGGTACTTGCTTTATAAGGGCTCATATATCAAAATAGATGGGTTATCCAGCATCCTAATCACATCTACAGGATAGGGCAGGTTCTCCTCTCTGAAGAAATAAGGGTAAGAACAAGATGAACAACATACTGTTAGAATGCAACAGTTACTAAAAAATAACTGGGATTTTTTCTTCATTCAACCAGGGAAGTGATTTTACCCTTGTACTCAGCTCTGGTGAGGCTGTATCTCAAATACTGCACTCAGTTTGGGACCCCTCACTACAATAAGGACACTGATTTATCAGGGTGTGTCCAAAGAAGGACAACAAAACTGGTGAAGGGCCTTGAGCACAAGTCTTGTGAGAAGCAGTTGAGGGACCTGGGGTTGTTTAGTCTGGAGAACAGGAGGTTCAGGAGAGACCTTATTGTTCTCTACATTACCTGAAAGAATGTTGTAGAGAAGTGGGGTCAGTTTGTTCAACCAAGTAACAAGTGATAGAACAAGAGGAGGTGTCCATAAGTTGTACCAGGGTAAGTTTAGACTGGATATCAGAAATAATTTACTTATGGAAAGGGTTATCTGGCATTGGAACAGCTTGCCCAGGGCAGTGGTGGAGTCCCCATGTCTGGAGACATTTAAGAGTCACTTAGACATAGTTCAGGGATATGGTTTAGTCAAGGACTTATCAGTGTCAGGGTAATGATTTGACTTGATGATCTTAAAGGTCTTTCCAGTCTAGGCAATTGTGTGATTCTGTGATTATCTTCCACAAACAAAATGCTGGAAATCCCCCACAGGACTCTCTATTAACTGTAGTATTGAGGAAATCCATACACATCTGTGCTACTGGTTTCAGAAATCAACACTTCCATGCATGAAAGAACTTTGTAAATTGCCATGGTTCTGAGACAATCACACTTGAGATCTTTAAGCACCTTGAAATTAGCTGTCCTTGTATCATGTTTTATTGTGTACTGTTATATTCAGTTATGGTCATGAGGAATACAGAGAAGGCTGAGCTGCTCAGTGACTTCTTTGCCTCAGTGCTCACCAGCAAGGGCTCTAGCTTCATCAACACTGTGGCAATTTCAACCCACCACAACCACCAAGCTCCAGAAAACAAAGGTGGGGAGTGAGAAAAGGAAGATCTGCCCACCATAAGACAAGATCAGATTTGAGACCATCTAAAGAACCTGAAGATGCACAAGTCCATGAGGCCCAACAAGATCCTCTCAGGGTCCTGAGGGAACTGGCAGATGAAGTTGCCATGCCACTGTCCATCATATTTGAAAAGTCATGGCAATCTAGTGAAGTGCCTCCTGACTGGAAAAAGGGAAACATAACCCCCATCTTCAAAAAGGGAAACAAGGAAGACCCCAGAAATTATAGTTGTGTCAGTCTCACCTTGTGCCTGGCAGGAGTATGGAACAGATCCTCCAGAAGGCCTTGCTGAGGCATGCAGAAAATGAAGAAGAGATGGTTGGTTCTAAATAACATAGCTTCACCACAGGCAAATCCTGCCTGACAAACTTTTTGACTTTCTATGATGGAGTTACAGCATCAGTGGATAGGGGAAGAGCAACTGATGTCATCCGCCTGGACTTGTGTCCCACACAACATCCTCATCACCAAATTGGAAAAGCATGGACTTGAGGGATGGTCCACTTGCTGGCTAAGCAATTGGCTGTGGATGGCTGCACTCAGAGAACTGTGGGCAATGGCTCAATGTCTAAATGACAAGTGTTATCCCTCAGGGATCAGGACTGAGATCAGAGCTGCTTGACATCTTTGTGAGCAATATCAACAGTGGCACTAAGTGCACCCTCAGCAGGTTTTCATATGACACCAAGCTGTGTGGCCCAGTTGACATGCTGGAGAGATGGGATCCCATTCAGATGGACTTGGACAGAGTTGAGCGGTAGGCCCAAACCAACCTCATAAAATTCAACAAGACCAAGTGCAAGGTCCTATACCTGGGTCAGGGAAATCCCTAGCACAAATATAGGCTGGATGATGAGTGGCTTGAGAGCAGCCTCAAGGATAAGGACTTGGGAGTATCAGTTAATGAAAAACTCAGCATGAGCCAGGATTGTGCATTTGCATCCCAGAAGGCCAATCACGTCCTGGGTCGTATCAAAAAGAGTGCGACCAGCAGGATGAGGGAAGTGATTCTTCTGCTCTAGTCTGCTCTTGTGAGACCCCAACTCAATTACTGTGTCCAGTTCTGGTGCCTGCAACACAAGAGTGACACACTGAACTGCTGGAGTGGGTCCAAAGGAGGGCCATGAATATGATCAGAGGGCTGGAGCACCTTCCCTGTGGGGACACAAGGCAAAAGCTGGGGTTTTTCAGCTTGGAGAAGGCTCTGGGGAGACCTTATAGAGGCTTTCCAGTACCTGAAAGGGGCCTACAAGAAAGCTGGGAAGGGACTTTTTACAAGGGCTTGTAGTGATAGAATGAGGGGGAATGAATTGAAGCCTGAGGAGGACAGATTTAGATTGGAGACAAGGAAGAAATTCTTTACAGTGAGGGTGGTGAAACACTGGAACAGGTTGCTCAGGGACAACATGGATGCCCCCTCCCTGAAGGTGTTAAAGGCTTGGGTGAGGCCTTGAGCAACCTGGTCTGGTGGAAGGTGTCCTTGCCCATGGCAGGGGGGTTAGCACTAGATGATCTTTAAGGTCCCTTCCCACCTAAACCATTCTATGAATCTGTGAATATCACTAGCAAAAGACAGAATTGGCTCCTACTCTTTGGATGCCTTTTGCCATTGTGTTGACACTGTAAAGCCACCTTAAATAGGTAGTTATATGTGATTCATCACTGATCTGCAGCTCCAGATTATTCAAAGACAACAAAGAGTGGAGAAATTTATTTCAGGTTTACTAGGCCTATCTGCTGCATTCCATAGCATAAGCACATCTCCTATGTGTACTTCTCTTTCCCTTCCTGTAATCTAAATAGGAAGAGCATTGCTTTCCCTTTGTGTTCCTCTCCAGATTTTTGCCTCTATGCTGCTGAATCCAAATGACCTCTTTTCCAAATCACCTGTACAGCACAGTAACGTTGTGGAGAAAACAGCACAAGGCAAGAGAAGAAAAAAGGCAGATAACATGTTGTATCTATGCATGCTGGCTTCTCACAGGAAGACATGACCATAAAACTATGCCTCCATCTTTTTCAGTAAGTCTCACACAGGCAGAACTAAACAAAATCAATGCATTTCTAAATACATGTTAAAAATCCCATTTAATAATCTTTCTAGTCTACAGCAAAGACACAGCTGAAATTTCTCTTTTAATATTAGAAAGCATTCATGTGCTACAGTGGTGAGAACTATGACAGCATACTATAGTCTGGAGAAAAAAAAGAACTGGAGTGTGTAGGAACCTAGAGGGCCACAATGGAATAACAGAACAGGGGTTTGGAACTTCCTTTGGAGAGAATGCAAGACAGATTTCCATGTCAGTCACTAAATCAGCATCCAAGCAAGCTCAGCCATTTTCACAACATGGATATATCAGAACAGAAAAACACTACTGGTCTTTTAAAACAAAACCAACTGAAATGTATTAAACATGCAAATTATTGATGTCAATTTATTCTTTACTCACTAAGTAATTTGTCTGTTCTATAAAATACTGTGCACATACTTGCTCATTTTTTGTCTCTAAGTTAGATCTCGTTAAGGCTCTTATTTCTTTGACATGAATTGTAGCAAGGTGAGGCTCATGCTTGCTATTTGTGCGCAGTCATCACCTAACCATGGAATTCTAGGTTCTGAATTTAACTGCTCTCTCCCTTGGTATTAAGCTCTCATATGGCACTACAAGACTGATGAGTTATACAGAAGATCCTGACAAGAAATTCGATGCTGTCACAAGTTCTAATGGCAAAGCATTACTGCTCTCACCCACAGATGAGGAAAGGCAGGATCCTGCACTAACTTCTCAGGTTTATCCTTTTAAGACCCTCAGTATCACTAAGGGATCTCAACAAATCACAAATTCACCTGTCTCTATACTCCATCAGTGAATGCTTCCATGAAAATCTTCTCTGAGTATGTCAGTGAAAGCCCTGCATCAGTATTAAAATATTCTTTTACTCTGTATCTGTGTCAATGATAGTCACGTGGGTTCTCTGGAAATCTTCAAAAGTATGTGGAAAGGTATCTTTTGGTGTCTGTTCCTTTGGACCTCCTATGATATCTACCAGAAGGGCACCTAGACAGAGGCTTATTTCTGGAAAGTCATCTTCAATACTTAATTTCTGTGAAATCTAAACATTTAAAAGCCCATACCATTGTTTACAAAAAGGAATGGAAAAACTCCTTCTAAAAAGCTTGTAATAAACATCCATGAGTCATCTCTCTCTCTCTCTATATATATATATGCACACATATTTTATATGCAAATTTTGCATACATTGCAAAACTTTCCCTGTGAACTCATACAGTCTATTAATAAGAGTTAGATTCAGATCTCAGTTTCAAAAGCAGAACACTTCAGCTGTTGACTTCCCAAGCAGTGAAAATCCCAAGTAAGAGAGATTATATCTGTTACAAAGTCAAAGGTGGTATGCCTTTAACACCTGAGAGTGTTAAAGGACGTCAAAGAAAAAGGCATTAAAAAAATTTCTGTCACCCTAAAATAATGGAAGTGAGCATATTAAAAATAATATAAAAAGCATAATTAATAAACCTCAATACATGAGTTTTTATTATGTGTTTATGTGGATCCCACACAGCTATGGAGTATTTGTGCCTCACAAAGTTCTGTTCACAGCTTTAGGAGTTATGTTTGGAAACTGCACATTTGAGTTTCTACACTTAGTACAGAATCACAAAACCCTAAGTGTTCTTAGGGAAAAACTACTGGATGTACAATCAGTTTTAGGTGTTTTCAAAAGATGCATCAGTTTTTATACTAACTGATAGCTTCTTTGTTTTTATCCTGTCCTTGTTTCAAATGCTCCTAGAGGAGAAAACCAGATGCCTTGCCAGACTTAAACTGGATTTTTTCTATATAACATTTGCATATAATAGTGCTGTTCCTAATATTGGATCTTAAGAAAACCTTAACACATTTTTAGACTCTCGCTGCCAACAAGTGGCCATTCTGGGCAGTGCAAGAATCCTCTAACCACTGGTAACAATTTTGATAAAACTGACACAAAATAAAACTCTGCAGTAATCTGACAGCATTGATTCATACTCAGTTTGTAAGCCATTACAGATCCCTGACTCTGTGTTGACAATTATTTTGCCATCTGCTCTTTCTTTTTCTGTTACCTGCGCAGTTGATTGCTCCTTTTAAAGGACTGGATATTTCTTACTTTACTGTATCGAGTTACAGTTTATTTTCAGATCACTGCTCTAATTTGTGAAGACTTTAAACAACTGGTGGAAAACTCCACTGGCATAATTTTCTGTACTGTAAGAACTGTGGAATAAACAGTGTGTACATGTATTACAAACTTCCTAAGAAAAAAAGGTTTGGTTCATTTGTTAAAGGGCAGCTTAAACTTCTATTTATATTAATGGAGAAGGATCAGGCAAGCATAAATGACTAATTTTGCAAGATCCTAAACCCCCAGTTGCCAACTGAAATCCAACATTTAAATGTGATTGGTGTTCATGAAACCTCCATCCAGCTACAGGTACCTAAATTCCTTGGCATTCCCTTCTGTTGGCAAAATTCCTGTGGGACTTGCTCTACAAGTAATTAAAATTTGCAGAACATATTAAAAGTCAAATCTTTCCTTCCCTAAAAGCCATCCTCAGCTGACACTTACCCATAATTACATTTAAAGCCCCAGTGGTGACTAAGGTCCCTGTACCTTTCAAATGTCTGTTGCAAAGGAAGAGACTGCTCAAGAAGAAAGGCTGCACCTGTTGGGATCTGAACCAAAACTGGGAGTTCTCTCCTGTGAATCCCAGTCCAGTAAATATGTGTCTTAAGTTTCACTCACACAAGGAGCAGGATCCCCCCTCAGCTAGCAACTCAGAAGTAAAGTATTGTGGTAAATGCAGATTAAGGTCCATCCTCCACCAGAAGATGATGTTTCAAACAACCAATTTAAAAATGTGATTCCTATGTAAAAGAATGTCCAAAAGGTATCTATTTGGCATAAGGCTGTGAATCTCTTCCACTGAGCATGATCACACTACTTTGTAAACTGATTTAAATCCCACCATCCTCATATCTCAGTTAGCATACAAATTCAAATCACAGTGTTCCTTAATCCAAGTACAAAATCTGCTGACCCGCTAGCAACAGCCCAGAATCTCTCACCTCCCTGTTTTACCCACTAAGCACACACTCAGTAAGAGCTAAGTACAGCCACACTCAACTCCAGCCTTAGCTTTTTAGGAACCTTGCACCAGTGAAAGCAGGAAGATAGGGAAGACAGAGGTCTTCATCTGAAAAAAAACCCAATTTACTTGACCATGACTATAAAAAACTTTGTGTTATTAAACCCATTGTACCACAGGCCAGTGAGTAAGCTAGGCTTAGTCAAGTCTTTGTTCTCTACCTCTCCCCGTGCACTATATGAGCAAGCTTAAATCTGGCCTGTGACTTGCAGCAGACAGTGTAAGAGAGGTGAATCTTGACATGCAGGGATCTTTCTTCCATGTGTCTGAGAAAAATTAAAAAGTTACTAAGAAACTGATGGCTATCTGGTGTCAGAGACTGCAGACTGCAAATGCTGTAAGATAAAACTGGACAGCCTAGCAGTGAAACATAAATACTACAGAGTGGAAATGTTAAGCGGACTCCTCTGTTTGCTAGTCCTAAATTGAACAACAGCAGCAAAATTCAGCCTTTCAATATATGCTTGTAACTAAAGCTTCCAAAGGATCAACATTACGAGCATTTGGGAGAATGCTGAGCTGAAGATCACTGCAATATTCTGGGATATGAGGGATGCAAAAAGAATCACGGAACAGTTGAGGATGGAAGTGATATCTTGGGATTATCCAGTCCAACCTTACCACTCAAGCAGTATCAGCTGCAGCAGGTTGCCCAGAACCACTCCAGTCAGGTTCGGAGTATCTGCACAGGAGGCAAATGCATTGCCTCTCTGGGCAACCTGTTCCAGTGTGTGACCACCCTCACAATTAAGAGATGGTTTTGTGTGTTCAGATAGAATTTATCTTAAATTCATGTTTTTTTCCTTCTTGTCCTATCAGTGGGCACTGTTGACAACTCCAGCTCCCTCCTCTTCATTCCTTCCTGGCAGGTGTTCATATATGTTGGAAAGTGTCCCCCCAAGTGTTCTCTTCCCTAGGTTCACAACTCCTTCAATGTTTCCAGGGATGAAGCATCTAGCACCTCTCTGGGCTACCTGTTTCAGGGTTTCACCACCCTTTTTGTAAAAAAAAAAAGTCTTCCTTATGTCTAGTCTGAATGCGTCCTCTTCTAGTTTAAAACAATTACCAGTTGTTCTATTGCAAACAGGCTCTGCTAAAAATATTGGCCCAGTCTTTGTTAGCGGTCCCCTACTGAAAGGCCACAACAAGGTCTCTCTGTAGCCATCTATTCTCTGCGCTGAATAACCCCAAAAAATGATCAGGAGTAGTCAGCATGGATTTACCAAGGGGAAATCATGCTTGACTAATCTGATAGCCTTCTATGATCTCATAACTGAATGGGTAGATGCAGGGAGACCAGTGGATGTAGTCTGCCTTGACCTACTTTTGACACTGTAGCCCACAACATCGTTTTGAGTAAGCTCATGAAGTGTGGGACAGAAGAACAGACAGTGAGATGGATTAGGAACTGGTTACAAAATAGAGTCCAAAGAGTGATGGTCAATGGTGTCAAGTCCAGCTGGAGAGCTGTAACTAGTGGAGTCTCCCAGGGAGCAGTGCTGGGTCCGGTCCTGTTCAACATCTTCATCAATGACATTGATGAGGGGACAGACAGAGTGTCTGCTCAGCAAGTTTGCTGACGATACCTAACTGGGACGCTTGGCTGATACGCCTGAAGGCTGTGCAGCATTCAGCAAGACCTGGACAGACTGGAGAGCTGGGCAGAGAGGAACCTAATGAGGTTCACCAAGGATAAGCGCAGAGTCCTGCACCTGGGGAGGAATAATTAACTGTACCAGTACAGGTTAGGAGATGATCTACTGGAGAGCAGCCCTGTGGAGAAGTACCTGGGAGTCCTGGTAGGTAACAAGTTATCCATGGGACAGCAAAGTGCCCTTGTGGCCAAGAAGGTCAATGGTATCCTGGGGTGCATCAGGACGAGTGTGTCCCGCAGATCAAGGGAAGTTCTCCTCACCCTCTACTCTGCCCTGGTGAGACCTCACCTGGAATACTGCATCCAGTTCTGGGCTCCCCAGTCCAAGAGGGACAGGGATCTGCTGGAGAAAGTCCAACAGAGAGCTACCAGGATGACTAAGGGACTGGAGCATGTGCCCTGTGAGGAGAGGCTGAGAGACCCAGGGCTGTTTAGTCTGGACAAGACTGAGAGGGGATTTAATAAATATTTATAGATATATGAGGGCTGGGTGTCAAGAGGGAGGGGACAGCGTCTTCTCACTTGCACCCTGTGATAGGATGAGGGGTAATGGACATAAACACAGGAGGTTCCACCTCAACATAAGGAGGAACGTCTTCACTGTGAGTGTCACAGAACACTGGAACAGGCTGCCCAGGGAGGTTGTGGAGTCTCCTTCTCTGGAGACTTTCAAGACCCATCTGGATGTGTTCTTGTGCAACCTGTGCTAGATTCTATGGTCCTTCTCTGGCAGAAGAGTTGGACTTGATGACCTTCAGAGGTCTCTTCCAACCGCTAACATCCTGTGATCCTGTGAACCCTCTCTGCCTATCCTCATAGGAGAGGTATTCCTGCCCCCAGTGAGTTTTGTGGCTCTCCTCTGGACTCCTCTAAAAGGTCCATGCCCCTGACCTTTTCCAGGCCCTTCTGGATGGTATCCCATCCTTCAGATATGTCAGTTTGGTGATATGTGCAAATTCACTGAGGATGCTATGTACCAGCCCTGGTACCACTATAAATCCCTGAAGAACACCACCCATCACTGATCTCCATCCAGACACTAAGTTGACCACTATCCTTTCGATGTGACCAACCAATTCCTCATCCACCAAACAGCTCACCCATCAAATCCTACCTCTACAACTTAGAGAGGAAGATGTTGTGGGGAACTGCGTCAAAGGGGTCTTACAGAACCAGATACACCACTTCTTTAATCATCTTTACAGTCCTGTGCTGGACTTGCTCCACTGTCTCCATATCTTTCTCATACTACGAATCCAAAATTCTAGGAGTGTCCTTACCAGTTCTGAGTAGGAGATTACCACCCTTGACTTGCTGGTAACACTTCCTAATGCAGCTCAGGATATTGTTCACCTTCTTTGCCACAAAAGTGTGTTGCTGGCTTGTGGCCATTTTATTGTTCACAAAGACTCCCCAGGTCCTTCTCTGCAGAGATACTTTCCAGCCAGCTGGTCCCCAGCTGGAGCTTGAGGTTATTCCTCTCTGGATGCACAGCTTCACATTTCCCCTTGCCTACTTGTCCAGCTCCCACTGAATAACAACAAAACTATCAGGTTTATCAGTCACTCCTCCCAAAACCACCTCTGAACTTTCTGAGGGCAGAGTCTGTCCTGTTTTCCAGGCCATAAACGAAGATGTTGAACAGTACTGGCCCCACTATCAATAGACTAACCACAAAGGCAGTCAAACCTGCTATGTCATCAAAATCAAGAAAACTCAACAAGACTCATTTCATGGCATCAGGACTTCTCTGCAGAGGTTACCCTAATTAATGAACTTCTCTTGTATTTTCAGAAACAGATACACAAAGCTAATATGCCCAGTGACTCACTGCTGGCTGTCAAGATGTTTGTCCCGCCCCTTCTTCAAACTGATACACAGAAGCCTGTGATGTATTGGCTTCTCTCACTGAGGTCTTCCTCAGTAAGATCCTCTCATTTCTCTAGAATGCATGCAAATGACATCCTAGTGCTGCAGAAATCCTTAAAACTGTCCATGGCACTGTACCCTGGGTTAACACAGCCTGCTGTCACAAGTCCCCCCCCCATACACAAAGTAACACACTTGGAGGAAAAGTGTGCAAAACACAGAAGCAGTAGCAGAAGCCAGGGACCTCCCCTACCCGCCCTTCGCCTACAGAATGCCTAGAGGGAAAGACCTACACCCCAAAAATGGGAAGCAAAAGCAGGAACTGGAACAGGAAGCCTCTCATGTTACCATCTGAATTTCCAGCCTCATGATACTTTGCTCCAGCTAGCATTTTCATTTTGAAGCTGGCATGAGAGCGGCATGATATTGAGCATCAGCAGCAGGTTCATCTTGAACACAACACATTGCTCCAGAAACAGCAACAGAGCAAATTTCAGGGACAGTTTCTCTGTCCAGCATACACAGGCCCGAGAGCAACAAACCAACCAGATATCAACTACGATAGGACACAAAAAAAGCACAGAATCCATTGTGCCTCAGAGGGGCAACAGAAGGAGGTAACAATGCAGAGGTAGCAGTGACATAACCAGGTGGATAGATGATGGTAGAGCAGTGGATGTGGTTTATCTTGATTTCAGTGAAGCATCTGACACTACCTCCCACAGCATACTTGTGGCTAAACTGAGGCAGTGTGGTCTGGATGACCTGATAGTGAGGTGGATTGAAAACTGGTTGAAGGGAAGAAGTCAGAGAGTTGTGGTCAATGGGACAGAGTCTAGTTGGAGGCCTCTATCTAGTGGAGCCCCTCAGGGGTCAGTACTGGGACCAAAGCTGTTCAATATATTCATGAGCCAGCAATGTGTTCATGCGGCAAAGAAGACAAATGGTTGTATTAAAAGGGCTATGGTCAGTAGGTCAAGAGAGGTTCTCATCCCTCTCTGCTCTGCCCTGATGAGGGCACATCTGAGATGCGTCCAGTTCTGGGCCACTCAGTTCAAGAAGGACAGGGAACTGCTTGAGAGTCCAGCAGAGAGCCACAAAAATGATTAAGGGAATGGAACATCTCCCTTACAAGGAGAGACTGAGGGAGCTGGGGTTCTTTAGCTTGGAGGAGACTGAGGCGTGACCTCATTGATGTTTATAAATATATAAAGGGTGAATGGCAAGAGGATGGAGCCAGGCTCTTCCTTATGATGCCCAATGACAGGGCAAGGAGCAATGGGTGGAAGTTGAGGAAGTTCCATGAAAAGAGAAGGAAGAATGATTTCACTGTGAGGCTGATGGAACACTGGAAGAGGCTGCCCAGGGGGGTTGTGGAGTCTCCCTCTCTGGAGATACTCAAGACCCACCTGCATGAGTTCCTGTGTGAGCTGGTATAGGTGACCCTGTTCCAGCAGTGGTGTTGGACTAGATGATCTCTCAAGGTCCCTTCCAGCCCCTGACATTCTGTGATTCTCTGTACACACAAATAATATCATGGTTGCAGGTAACACCATATAGACAGACAATACAGAAACAAAAGCCAAGAACCCCTTTATGAGATGCTGCCAGCATTCTCACTGCTAATTGGAGAGAAATCTTCCCAAGGCCTTCATTGCTGCTTGAACTTACTCACTGTAAACCAAGAATAGAGGCACTGCTGAAAGGAAAAAGGGGCTGGGGAAGTAGAGAGGAATCAGGGGAACATCTGACTGCTGGATGTTTATGTTAATCGCTGCAGAGCCGTCAACATTTGCTCAGCATATTTCTGGGCTGGATAGTTCAGATATATGTATTACTGAATTTTTGCTACTGTGTTTTCTGCAAGTTGCGAGGCAATTTGTTCTTCCTTTCCTTTCTGTCTTTCACAATCAAAATCAATGCTTGCAAGTAGGTAATTACTAAGATTATCACAGAATCACAGAATCACCAAGGTTGGAAGAGACCTCAAAGATCATCAAGTCCAACCCATCAACACAGACCCCATGACTAAACCATGGCACCAAATGCCACATCCAATCTCCTCTTGAACACCTCCAGGAATGGTGACTCCACCACCTCCCTGGGCAGCACATTCCAATGGCAAATGACTCTCTCAGTGAAGAACTTTCTCCCCACCTCTAGCCTAAACTTCCCCTGGTGCTGCTTGAAACTGGGTCCTCTTTTTCTGGGGCTGGTTGCTTGGGAGAAGAAAACAACCCCCTCCGGGCTACAACCTCCCTTCAGGTAGTTGTAGACAGCAGTAACATCTCTTCTGAGCCTCCTCTTCTCCAGGCTAAACAATCCCAGCTCCCTCAGCCTCTCCTCATAGGGCTTGTGCTCAAGGCCTTCCCCCAGCCTTGTTGCCCTTCTCTGGACAAGTTCAAGTGTTTCGATGTCCTTCTTAAATGGAGTGGCCCAGAACTGGACACAGGACTTAAGGTGTGGCCTAACCAGTGCAGAGTATAAGAGCACAATGACTTCCCTGCTCCTGCTGGCCACACTCATCTTGATGCAGGCCAGGATGCCACTGGACTTCTTGGCCACTTGGGCACACTGCTGGCTCATGTTTAGGTGGCTGTCAACCAGCACCCCCAGGTCCGTCTCTGTTTGGCAGCTCTCCAGCCACTCTGACCCCAGCCTGTAGCTCTGCATGGGGTTGTTGTGGCCAAAGTGCAGCAACTGGCACTTGGATTGTTGAATGTCATCATGTTGGACTCTGCCCATCTGTCCAGTCGGTCAAGGTCCCTCTGCAGAGCTCTTCTGCCCTCTAACAGATCTTGATGTCATCTGCAAATCTACTGATGACTGACTCAACCTCTGCATCCAGATCATCAATGAAGATATTAAAGAGGATGGGGCCCAGCACTGATGCCTGAGGACACCATTAGTGACTATCAGTCTAATTTGTCAGCTACACTTGTACTATTCAGATTACTCTCATCTAAACCAGTGCTAATACAATCCCTCTCCTTCTACTTGCCTTCAGCTGTGGATTTCCACATCCTTTCTTATGCTGCACTGACACCTATCTACTCTTCTGAGAAGCTAGATTGAAAAGATAACCTGTCTGAAAACTAGGACAACCAGAAAAATTCAACAGCATGTGACAGTTGTTGCCCAAAATTGCATCCAGTTCTGGTGTCTCAATAATAAAAAGAGACACAGAACTCTTGGAGTGAGTCCAGAGGTGGGCAACAAAGATGATCCAAGGGCTGGAACACCTCTGCTGTGAGCACAGGCTGAGGGAACTGGGGTTGTTCAGCCTAGAGAACAGAAGACTCTGGGGGGAACTTACAGCAGCCTTCTGATATTTGGGGATCCTACAGGAAGACTGAAGAGGGACTTTTCGTAAGAGTTTCTAGCATTAGGACAAGGCAAAATTGTTTTAAGATGAGGGAGAGTAGGTTAGATCTTAGGACAAAGTTCTTCAGTGCAAGGGTGGTGACACTCAGGAACAGGCTGCCCACGGAGGTTGTGGATGCCTCCTCCTTGGGAGTTCAAGGCCAGGTTGGATGAGGCCTTGAGCAGCCGAGACTAGGTTGTTCCTGCCCATCATCAGCACTGAAATCTGTTACGCATGAGCAGCTTTACAATTCTGGAAGAGATGTAACAAAGACGCTGACACTATCTATTTTTGACCAGAGAAAGCCACTACTTCCGAAGAGGAGTACAGCTACAGATATTCTGTTCATCCTCAAAGACCTTCCTAATGCCTCTTGCAAATTTTTCATTGGTGGGAGCCATGTTTTAATCTACTACAAGTCTTCACTGCTTTAGATTAATAACAGCCCTTGTAGGTCCCTTGTCTTTCCTATTTCACTTATTGCTATGCTTCTCACCCTTGTGCCCTGCAAGCTTAATAACTGCAGTTCCTACCTAAAGAGAAGAAAATAAATGTTTTCATCCAATATACTCACAGTTAAACTGCCTCTTAAAATGAAAGAACCAGATTTTTTTCAGTAAAATATTACACAATGTTGATTGAATTAAATGATATTTTATATACATTCAGTTTTTAAAACACACTAACCTTTTCTTCTGAATCTTTCTGAACTCCATTCAATTCAATACCTAAATTTAGGAAAGTAAACAAACATTTCAGTTGTACTATCATTGAATTCCACTTCTGAAAGATCTCATCATCTCTAACAAAATGGCCTCACTTCCTGATTAGGACTAAAGTTGCAAACATTCTTACAAATTATTGTAGTCATGTTCCCTAAGTGGAACTGACTATAAGGTTTAAAGTTAGGCTCTGGTAGGGATATTTTGCCACACTTCTTCAGTGAGGTTTAGAAGCTTGTGTTTCCACAAACTATCAGCATATGAAATTGCTACCCATTCCACAGCATGAGACCTATCTCCTGTCCTCTGTAATTACAATGTAATTAGACAAGACAGGTAAAACAATTCAATAATTTACTGCTTCTGAAATGAGCTGGTTCCATAACCCTGGCTCCCATCACGATGTTTCAACATTTAAGTGACTCCCTGGGAAATTCCTCATCAGAAATACAGTGAATGGTTCTACCAGATTTGCAAAAATTACTTCCAAGAGATACAAGACAAAACAGATGGGGCAGCCCCGCACTGCTGGGTGCAGAGAGGAATGGAGGCTCAACTGAAAGCACCAGCAGGTGACACACAGATTTAGGGAATAACCAGAAACTTGTTTGTTTCTCCTTTGTTACAGATGTTTTCCATTCTTGGGTGTGTTAGTAAGAAGCATGTTGGAACACTCAACAATTGTTATGTCCATGCTTACCTTTTACACATCCATATAGCACCTGGGTGCTAGGTGACCTGTAACTGGTGTCAGAAGATTAAACAGCAATGGACATACCTCACTGGCTTGGAACAACAGCTACTTCTTAAAGAAAATCCTATCAGAATACTTACAAAAACATAACTTGTAATCCAAGACAATTTATGAAAACCAAAAAAAACTGTTTCAAAGGCCACACAGAGTCAGATTGTAAATAAACCTAGAGGGATACAAATCTTCAGCTTCTTGAATGATTTTGCCATAGCTAGATCAACTCTCAGTTTTGTACAAAATACAACTTACCTACAGAATTATTTTGCTGTTCCTCAACTGCAGCATTTAGTGAAAAATCAGGATTAGACATAGTCTCAGTAGCTGATGGACAGTTTATCCAACCCCTAGAATTAAATAACTCAGTAAAAAGCTCTTATTCTGAAAGAATTCTAATCTGCTCACTTTAAGAAAATGTACATAGTACTTTCAACTTATGCAGTTTTGTACTTAACAATTATTTATGGAAATAACTACAGGTATGTATAACTAAGACTTCCAGATTTCCTAAGTGGAGCTGGCTATGTTTGCACACTCATCTTCTAACCAAAAATATGACCCCTCCTATTTTTTTATTACTTCTTTCAGTATTTCAATTGTAAATCCATCTTCTACTGACATCTTTCCATAACTTCTAAGAACAAAAGGTCTAATGTTATTTATCACACATTTTTGCTTATTTGTCTAATGATTTTCATTGAGTAGTTTACTGTCATTCCTGCTGCTTATGCCCTTACACTATTAAAAGTAGTATCATTAATAAAAACACAGATAAAGGTTAACCCATATTGGGCACAGAGATCTTTCACTAAGCAAACAAGAAAACTGTTTCACAATAGAACACAGAGAACATACCTACCTACATACATAAATAAATAAACCACCATACAAATGGAGATATAATGGAATTGTTAATCACAGTGTGCCTGACTGGAGTTCCTGTGGGAGGTATTATACTCACTGCAGTAGAGACTGAGACTGGTCAGATGTGCAAGCCTCTTGAGGTATCTGTATGGGGAAAACCCAAGGAATTAACACATTAGTAAACAAAGTACTGCATTGTTTACTTTCTCAGCTTTACTACATGCATATGGCAGGACTGTTGAGCTTCTTGAAGGTAGGAAGGCTCTGCAGAGGGATCTGGGCAGGCTGGATCAGTGGGCTGAGTTGTATGAGATTTAACAAGGACAAATGCACTTAGCTCACAACAACCCCAAGCAATGCTGCAGGCTTGAGGCAGAGTGGCTGGGAAGTTGCATGGTGGAAAAGGACCTGTGGGTGCTGGTTGACAACCACCCGAACACACGCCAGCAGTGTGTTCAGATGGCCAAGACAGCCAACAGCATCCTAGCCTCTATCAGGAATAGTGTGGCCACCGGCACCAGGAAAGTGATTGTCCCCTGCACTCAGCATAGGTGAAGCTGCACCTTGAACATTGCGCGCAGTTTTGGGCCCCTTACTACAAGAGTTCCTGGAGCATGTCCAGAGAAGGGCTTCAAAGATGGTGAGTGGCCTGAAGAACAAGTTTTATGAAGAGCAGCTGAGGGAACTGGGGTTGTTTGGAGGAGAGTCAGGGGAAACCTTATTGCTCTCTACAGCTACCTGAAAGGCAGTTGTAGTGAGATGGGTATTGGTCTCTTCTTCCTAGTATCAAGTGATAGGACATGAGGAAATGGCCTTAGGTTGCAACAGGAGATGTTTAGAATGGATACTAGGAAAAATTTCTTCACTGAAAGAGTGGTCAGGCTGCCCAGGGTGCTGGTGGAGTCACTGTCCCTGGAGGTGTTCAAAGACTGTGCAGACATGTCACTTGAAGACGTGGTTTAATGGTCATGGTGATGTTAGGTTGATGGTGGAATATGATGATCTTACAAGGTCTTTTCCAAACAATCCAATTCTATTATCTTCCTTCTCTAAGAGATTTAGGAATCTGAATTTTCAGAACTTTACATACATATTACTAACAAGATAGAAAAGCCGTTACACTTAAACATTTTTTTATTTGTTCTATTTAAGAGAAGTGTTGAAAAATAAATCAGGATTATGAAAGACAACACTGACTCAGAAGGAAAACATACCTATGCTCAGTATTGGGGCAGTTCTCTTTAGTATCTTTATCAATGATTTAGACAAGGGGATAAAGTGCACCCTCAGTAAGTTTGCAGATGACACTAAGATGGGAAGGAGTGATGACCTACTTGAGGGTATGAAAGCTCTATAGAGGAACCAACCTGGACAAGCTGGATCGATGGGCCAAGGCCAGCTGAATTTGATTCAATACCACCAAATGCTGGGTCCTGAACTTGGGTCACAACAACCTCATGCAACATTACCAGCTTAGCAATGAGTGGCTGGAAAGCTGTCCTACAGAGAAACCATCAGTGTGCTCCGGTGGCCAAGAAGGCTACAAACATAGTTGGCCTCTATCAGGAATACTGTGACAAGCAGGAAGGGAAGTGATTGTTCACCTGGACACAGCACTGTGAGGCCACACCTTGATTTCACTACGAGAAAGATATTGATGTACTGCAGTGACTCCAGAGAAGGTCACAGAAGCTCATGAAGGGTCTAGAGAACCAGCCTTAGGAGAAACAATTGAGGGAACAGGGGTGGTTTAGTCTTGAGGAAGGGAGGCTGAGGGGAGTTCTGAAAGGAGGTTGCATTAAGATGGGTGTCAAGTCTCTTATCCTTAATAAAACAGATAGGATGAGAGTAAATGGTCTCAAGTTGCACCAGGGGAGGTTTAGATTGAGTATTAGAATTAGCCACTTCACTGACAGGCTTATTAAATACTGGAACAGGCTCCCCAGGGAGCTGGTTGAGTCACCATCCCTGGAGGTGTTCAAAAGATATGTGGACGTGGTGCTAATGGACAAGGTTTAGCACCCAACTTGTTAGAGAGAGATAATGGTTAGAGCCAATGATCTAAATGGTGCTTTCCAAGCAAAATGCTTCTATGATCCTGTGATTAAGATAGGCAAGTAAACTGCAGAATGATTCTCTTTGGGATTAATCAAAGACCCAGGTTTACTAGAGGACTATCAGCATACTGACCGCAATTCTAAACAAATCACTGACACAGTGGAGAACATTCATAGCACTAGGAAAACTCTGGTATTGACAAGTGATGACCTATCCCATTTGCACAAGGCATCAGCAACAAAGTAAGAACAACCATTTTAGCAACGGCCTGAAGAGCATCAGGTAGAAACAGTGGGAATGACTGCAAAAGGGCTGCCTGGAACAGAACAGATTGTGCAACAACTATTTACCGACATAGTTTCAAAATATAGCAGAGGGATAGCTAGCAGAAAGTTATTGACTGTGCTAAATGCACCCTTTGTACAAATCAGCCTGGGTATTTACACAGAACATTTATCCAGACACCAAGTGAAGTCAGGAGGATGAACAAACCGCTAAACCTCTTTCACTGACTCAGACAGGAACTTAAGGCTAAATGAACTACTGTTATGTCTCAGAAGAAAGAGAAGGAAATATTTTGTCTTCTAAAAAAATATGTTCTAAGCAAAATCAGTGTATTGCTGATTGGTTGAGAGGTCTTCTGAAATCATAAAAGTTACACAAATACTGACTGCAAGTACAGCAAACAGCCTTTTGCCCTGCTCTCTTGCTTTTAGTAAGGAAATTCCTACACAAAGTGATTTTTCTTACTTCAGCACTTCCTTACACATCCAACTATCTGAGGGAGCTCTAGATGTGAGCCTGAGCCAAAAAAAAAACAACAAAAAAACACTCAACCCCACAAACTAATGCTTAAAAGCTGCAAATGCCACCTAACAACTTCAGCTGCACTTCATCAAACTGGGCAAGAAGGTGAAAGCACAAACTTACAATCATGAGGCCTGCCTGAACAAGTCCTGGAATAAGGTGTTAATAGATAAAGGAAACAGCTTGACTTGTCAGTTGGAAAGAATTTGAATCCTACAAATTCTGTCAGAATATCTACTGCATCCCCAGCGAAAGGAAAGTCTTAAATCTTGTGCCGTGCAATCAAAGACACAACTGTGCATCTCAGGCCTCCCCCAACACACATGAAGTACAAAGTCAAGACTCTTTAGAACTACTGAAACAGATGTTACATTTCCTTGAAAAAATTCACAGCCACTATGGACAGCATGACCCCCATACCACATCACATCAAGATGCTGTATTCACACACGATCATTTATGAGGACACAGTGAAGGAAAGATGATCTGAGTGGTACACATTGGTGCAATCTACACATGCAAGCATCAAGGACAATAGGCCAAAAGCATTTCTAACAACACTCAATACAGATTTAAACTCTGTTCTGTCCCTTCTGTCCCCATGCTATACAGGGTTAAGCTGCCAGAGGCACGCTGTTTAGGTGTCACCAAAAAAAGCAAACAGTGAGAGTTACATAAACTTTGTTTGTGAAAAGCACTAGGTTTCTTTGCTTTTTGACCTTTCCTTTCACAGGCAGGGGATTTGTCCTTAGAGGTGGAGGAATCCCATACTGGCATTGCGGACTAGCTACTCTGGTGAGAGCTAGGTAGCTAGAACCGTAGGTTAGGCAGCAGAAACTCAGATCAGGATGGAAATGTGAAATTCCATTATTTCCTCTGTCCTCAGAAAACTGTGATAAATTTGTCAACACAACTCTGGGACATGCAAGCAGCAAAATACACTTATGAAGAAAAGCTTTTGAAATAACAGTATCTTTTCCAACTTTTTCAGTTTCCTCCACTTCCAGATGAGGCAAATTAATTTCCAGTTCTGCAATGGGGAAACATTCACTTTTGTAGAAGCAGTGTGTTTTTTCAATATAGTTTTTGACATCTAGGAAGCAGTACAGTTATTTTTTTAAAAACCCTCTTATACTGGAAAAAGGATACATAGGTAGTGGTGAATCTACAGCCCTAACACAGTGTAACAGAAACAGGTTTTAAACAGTGTCAATTAAAGAGTAGAAACCGCTTTCTACTTGTTTCTGATTACTTTGTGAATGTATCATATGCAGGTGGAAAGGTGATTGCACAGGTGAACAATAATAGTCATGAGGTCTTGGGTGACAGGTTGGACTTGATGATCTTTGAGGTCTCTCCCAACCTTACTGATTCTATGATCCTATGATAATTTATGGCTAGCTGCTGACTGTGGCAAATAAAATGATGGCTAATTAGTATATTAGGCAGCGCAAAATTATTCATAGAGTAGAATAATCAATCTGTTGTCAAAAAAGCCGTATTTTATTCTGCATTTCAGATTATGTCTTCTTTCTTTATTCTAAATAAACAATTGTCTGATCATTGGATCTCAGCTAATCTCATAATAAGTAACTAAGGGCATAGTCTGCCATGGTTAATTCAGATGGTTACCTTTCAGCTCCTGAAGGGAACATATTACAAAGTTTGTGCTCCACAACATCTTCATCTTGGAACGGGTTGCCCAGGGAGGTGGTGGAGTCACCGTCCCTGGAGGCATTCAAGAGGGGATTGGACATGGCACTTGGTGCCATGGTCTAGTCATGGGGTCTGTGTTGATAGGTTGGACTCGATGATCCTCGAGGCCCTTTCCAACCTAAGTTATACTGTGATACTGTGATACTATGATCTTTGTCATGGGCTTGTCCTCAAATTTGAAAAGTTATACCTTCATGTAATAGCAGGGAAGAACCTTTGACACACTCCTGGTGTTATGTGCTATACACAGAACAAGTATCTTGCCATAAAATTCATTTCAGCTGCAAGCTAAAGGGCTCTTTTGTACATAAAAAATGGGAGGCCCAGTGAGTTCACTAATAATGAATAATTAGGTATGTGTAGCAGGAAATACATGATTTCTATACCTACTGGATTTACCTGTTCTTCCTTCTGACTACAGGTGGGTTCATGAAATTTACGTACAAAACACATTTCTGGAGAGCAAGATCCTAGAAAAAAAAACAACCAGATAAACAAACTAAACAGAAAAATACAGTAATTAAATGAGGTTTTGATTGCTTTAGTTTCTATATACCTTTCCATAATAACATACAATTCTTCATTAATTCCTGTGTAACAGAGTAATGGAGGATTCAAGTGGTCAAACACTCTGCCTAAATAGATGAGGTAAGAAATTAATAAAACCAGCTTGGGGGGCAGAATTTATTTCATTCAGTGTTCTAGAAACATCTCACAGTTCATACTGTTGATAGCTCTTTCCTCCTGTTTTTGTAAACTAATGGCTGTGATTTAGGTAAAATAATGGATCTGTTTGACTAGAAGCATCTATATTCCTCTACAGAATACTCTTCTTCTGCTGAAAAGGACTTATGCAAAGTAAGAGTTTATCTCTAGGAAAAAAGAGAACCCTTAAGGCTGCACCCTTAGGTTTCAAAACTAAACTGTTGTTACTGATATGAATAAAATAGTCATTAAATTATTCTTTATGTTACATAACTCATTAGCAAATTACTACTATACAGGTATGCACACATACACAAATAATTAAACACTAATTCCAACTTATTAAATATAAAATGTCACAAGCAGAATGGTAAAAATCATCATTATCTATACAGAGACAGCCCTCAAGCAAGTACCCGCTCCACAGCTCACACACAGCTTAAATCATGTATGTTGGATGTTGCTGGGTTTCAATTAAAGTGGGTAGGCACAAATAAGTTCAAAACACCGTTTTTTTTTTCAGTCAGACAAAACTATTGAGCAACTATAAAAGATTCATCATCAGGAAATCACAGCCATAGGAAAAGTTTCTGCAGATTTCAGTGGGCTGTAGGTAAGACATATTAATTCACAGTAGGCTGATGAAAAACAATGGTCCAGTCTCCAAACTGGCAAAAAGACTAACAAAGAAATACAATCTGGAAGAACACTTAGAACACCTCATGCCACGTTAAGAACAGGTGGTCTCTGTAGTGCTGGAATAAAACGTACAGGGTGCAAGTCAAACAGATTATATAAAAACGTTAAGGAGGTACCAGTAGAACTACTATGTAGCTCCAGTATGCTTGCTCACACAATCAGCTCTAAGGGAATTATTAGGGAAGATTTTAAGGCTTTAAATGAATGCGCATGCATTTACGTTTAAACTGTTCTGGTAACACATATAAATGAATGCACTTAAATATCCCTACCCAAATTTTGCATGTTGAATTAAAACTATATGGATATATTAACAATGTATTTTTTTAAGAAAGTATTATATGCAACTGCAGTTTTACATATTACTATTGTGTGCATAAATTCTGTTATTGTTACATGAGTAGTTCCCATTATTTTATCCTGCTCACAGTATAAATAAGCATAAAAATATCAATAATAACACATATAAATAAAAATTAAATTCCTACACATAGTTCAAGCACTTCCCATGCCGGGCATCCTCAGTCATAGTACAAAGGAGAAATTAACAGGAGATTTATTTTTCAACTATTAAAAATGCCCTGAATAGTCTTGTAAAATAAAAGCTAAAACTATAGACATGAGAGAGCACATATAGTTCATACATGCAGCACTTAGATTTAAATAACACGAACTCACACAACGTTCACAGCAACCATTCATAGAAAAAGACTGACAAAAAGAGTATTTCCTACCTCCATCAATTCTTATTTGAGCTGTTAAAGCCACGTCTGTATCAAGAAAAGGCAACCTTTGCAAAAGAATAATAAAAATATTTAAACAGTTGTATGCTCTGCTTTGCAGTCCTATAAATTAAAATCACAGTTGAGGGCACACATCTTAGCCTCTGCTGTCACTACACTGCTTACCGTGCGCTGGCAAGCACACAACACAGACACCAACAGTTAGGGACCTCCAAATTCTAAGGACGCTCTGCCTACAAAACCTTAGGTAAGAAGGTACATCACTGCTTTAGGTATTTCCAAGCAATACTGAGTCACAAAGCCAGTATGAAGAAGTGCAGCTGCTTGGTAAATAACATCACCAGCAGCTGTATTTAATGGTGTGTTCTTTTATTTTCTGTGAGTCGGGTTCTGGTGCATTTCACTTCCACTGACTTTATTCAGGAAGGTCTGGAGACACAAAATCGAGCACGAGGTTATGTGTAGAATAAATGGAGCCATTTGCAGAGAGCTGAGAACTACTGAATCTAAGGAAGCAGAAAACTGGTCTGAGCAAACAACAAACAAAAAAAACCAAACACCACCCCCACGGGGAGGGTGGGGGGTTGAAATCCTAACAAATAAAACCAGTGCGCCCGAAACAGAAGCAGGCAAACCAACCAACCCTAAAAATGCACATTTATTAAATCACAGCGGAGAGCTGTTCTGCTCTCCAGTACGTCATAAGCCGGACAGGATGATTCCTTGACTGGCGTTTTCCCGAGATCAAACCCACAGCTGAGAGCGGGCCAGGAGCAGCCCCCTCAGCCCGCCGTGGCAGGCCCCTCGCCCCTTTCTCCGCGACACCTGCCGCCGCGATCGCACCGCTACAGCTCAAGACAACAACTGCGCTACCGCAGCCTCCTCTGTAACTCTTCTTCATCCACATCACTATCCGTCACGGAGCCCTCCACCATAGTCTCGTCGCTATGGCTGTCCTCGTCGCCATGGCTGTTCTCGTCGCCACCCAGCTCCGCCATGACGCCACTGTCACTCCACCGTCTCTTCCCCTTCCTCTGGCGCCCCCAGCAGTCCACCCTGTCCCCGGCGCGCCGTCCGGCACCCCACAGTAGAAGCGCTGGCAGCCATCTTACGGAAGGCTGAGAACCGCAACTCTTAGTGCCCAGCAACTCCTAGTACCCTGCAACTCTTACTGCCCCTCTCGGGTGGCATCTGCTAGCCGGGGCGGAGACTGGAGGGGGAGAGGCACAATGGGAGACGGGAGCCCAACATCAACTAGTGCAGCCCCATGAGCACGGAGTGACTTTAAATAAAGCTCTCCCTTCAATATCTTTGAGATTAATTTCCCTCAAGCACCACCAGACTGAGGTGGTGATGCCATCCCCACATCTCCGACAAAGGGCTGGGCCTTCTCACTAGTACTGGGCTCCTGGTTCAGGCCCGGACATGCACGTTCATCAACGCAGCCACAAAGCACTTAACATACTCAACTGGCCTACATGTCATTCACAGTTGCACCTTTTTCCTAATCTGGGTGTGCTAACTTCATCTGCTGTCCAGAGCACAATGGATAGTTCATGAGTAGGAGTGTTTGGGGTAACCAAAATCATTAGTTGCCAATATTTTCAGAGTATTTGCATTAGTGCTTTTGTTCATAATCCAGCAGTCATCTGTTGATTATGGCAACATATCCTCAGAGACATTCTCCCTCAGTTTGGCTTCCAACTCTTCAGCAGCAGTGCCAGTGCTGCTCACCCAGTGTGCATCTGGGCTGCCCCCTGGCCACCGCCAGAGCTACAGATGAAACTTCATAGCAGCAAGTGTGATGCCATATGCTTGTACAGAATGCAAATTCCAAATCCTAGAAACTTCTGCTTCCAGTGAACTTGATTAAATCATCATATTTAGTACTTGCAAATTATATCCATCACCCACCACTATGGAGAAATTGTAGAAAAGAGTGCAAAATACTAAAGGTCGTAAAATAGTGTGTCAATTACATGTAACTGTTGCAACTGTGTACAAACTGGTATTTTACTTTGACTTTGTCACATTCGCACGCAATTGCTGTGTGTATTATCAAGTCACTTCTGAAATCTTGCTTATAATGTCAAGGGTAGGAATGAATGATAGCCAAATGACCATAGGTCTTAAGAAACAATGGATGTATAATTGCTGAAAGACCACACAACTTGAAAAATGAGATAGGAAAAGCATTGAAAGAGCTTAGAGGTATAACTATCTTTCTAAACAGACCACATAAATTTGGCAAAATAAGCAGGTTTAGTGGTTATAAAAGTAAGTATAGTTTAACTTTGCCTGAACAATGCTCATTATAATGTGATTAACACCTTACTGACATACTTCTGGCACCTTCTCGAAGAACCCCATCTTCTAGAGCCATGTGCCTTGATTTTTATTGAATACTACAAAGTGAAATGAGGAATGGACTTACCAGTAGAATATTAATTAATATGTATTAAATGGGAAGGATTTACTAACCTGAGATCTATAAATGATGATCGATTTGTGTGATTCGGTTCTTGCTTGAGTGACTCATCACCCCTGCATGCCCATATTTGCAATTATTTAATACAATCAGAATGCTTTGTGTATATTTTGGCAGTACCCACACCAGGTGAATGACCTCATTTGAGGGACAAAAGTAATACTTTTGTTCATATAATGCAGGAGATGTACAAGAAAACATGTTATGAAAGAATATGGCAGGGAAGATGGATGCACACTAAGAAGTTACCACTATTTATAAGCATCACATTACAGATGAGAATGAAAAAGTGTAATTACATGTAGCAAGGCTGAGATAGCATGGATGATTTCATCATTGACTGCAACCACTTTGTGTGGAGTTCTTAGGAAACTTTGTAAGCAGTGTATCCTTTTTTGAGATTCACATTAGCCCTTCACTACTATCGGAGCTACTCTAAGTTTTTCTAAACAAAATGACAAACGCAAGAAGGGTTTTGGAGAAAAGCGGGACTGTAGATCATTCAGCGCAACACTGTTGCAGGTCACTTTGTATTTAAGCGTGTCAGCAATTGCTCAGAGGTAACAAACAGAACTGGAGCGATGCATTTCACCAATAGTGTGTTGCACCTGATTCAGTGTGCCCAGAGAGTAAGGAGTCTCCCATGCTTCATGAGCAAAAACCAGTATATCCTCCTTGGCTGAAAGTCACAAATATTTTTTTTCAGAAGGTCGCGGGCACCCCTGCTTTGCAGTCGGAGAGCCATGAATTATTACACTATTTCTTAAGGCCGTAGTAAAGCCTATCAAGGCTGTGGGTCAGCATCTGCGTAAGCCGTAGTGGCATCAAGACTCTTAGATACCCATTCGCCCGCTGGCCTGCCGGCCTTGCCCGCCTTGCACAACACCACCTGGCCCTGGCTGGCAACCTGAGTCGGGGGAGATGACAGAGCCAGGACTACAGTGGCTAGGGGGAGTGGGAAGGGGAGAGTAGAAAAGGAGAGGGGTGGGGAGGGGTGGGCGCCCCGCGCCGGCTGCTCGGCTCGTGGCAGGCGGCACCACCCTGGCGCGGGGGGCGCGGCGGGCCTGTCAGTCGATCAGCAAATGTAAATGAGCCACAGCCTGCCGCCCAATCACGGAACGCGCATAGTGGAGCGCGGTGGCCGATTGGCGGCCAGCCCATGGCGCGATGGCGTGTTCCCCGCTGCTGATCGAGACTCGAGCGACGCAGCGAGTGACGCAGTGCAGGCTGGGCGGATCGGGTCCTCGCCATTGGCTGCGCGATCGGGCGATGGCGGCTGCTGGTGTGTCGTGCCAGGGTGTCCTTTCTCAGAGAGGAGCAGATTCCTCAGTCTGCAGAGCAGCGCGAAAGAGGAGGGTGTTGCCTGCGTGCGACCGTGTAGCGCCAGGTGAGCGGTCCTAGCGGGGCAGGGAAGGGCAGCAGGGCCGCGTTTCGGTCAGGCGCAATGAGCCAGCCCGGTCTTGCGGCACGGGTCCTCAGCGGCCGGGGGCCGGCCTGCGGCTCCACGCCCTTAGCTGCTGCACGGAGGTCGGCGGGATAGCGGCTCCGCGTTGTACGGTACTGTCACTATTGCTGCTTCCAGGGAGCATCGGCCGCCCCGCTTTCCGGCCCAGCGTAGCCGCCGCCCTGTGTGACGGGCGAGAGAGGTCAGAGCTGCTGTCCCGGTGCCTTGATGGCGCTACGTCCCAGAGTGCGCTACCGGTACGCAGGACTGCCCAGCCCCGGCCGGCAGCCTACGGAGCCCCTACTCGTCCCGGCTTCCGGGCTGCACCCCTTCCCCGCCCCCACTTCAAGCGCAGGGTCTGAGGGGCTGTAGTGTCGGGCCGGTGTCAGGGTGGTTTCCCTTCTTAAAATCACGAAACACCACCCGACAGTTTGACACGGTCTGGTGGATGTCAGATGCTTTTCAGGTGAGCTCTGCACATGTTTTCGCTCAGTTGTGGGTGCTCGGTTCCTTTGTAACGCTGTAACAGTTGCTGAGTCAGCCAGCAAGGGAGATTTGTGGTGCTCTGATAGACGGTGTTGCGGATGACCGCTCTGAAGTTAGTGAGAGCTGTGACAAGGGCAAGGTGTTCAAGCAAATAGTTACGCGGTTACGTGGCAGATTAGATGCTCGAAAGCATTGCGTACAACCTATCTAATTTGCTTTTTGCACGTTGGTTAAGTTTTTGAAGGGGTTGCCGTTGGTTTTCTTCGCATTTTGGTTCTAAGAATGGATTTATTTATTTAATAGGAAAATTATAGGATTTATAAAGCATCCTTTTTGACCCACCATTTTGAAATCTATCAGAATTACCTTGATGATAAACTTCAGCTTTAACATTGTTTTGCTGATCTGAAGCTCTAAATCAACGTAACAATAGTAATATTTTAAACAGAATTAGAAATGCGAGCCACTAGGTATCCCTTGAATTACGTTTTGACTGCTCTCAGTAATCACAGAATGTCTTGGGTTGGAAGGGATCCTTAGACATCATCTACTCCAATCTCCCTGCCATGGGTAGGGACACTTCTCAATTGGACTCCGTGGTTCAATGCAGAATCAGTGTACAAAATCTTCGTAAGTGTTTTATAGGACTGTCAGCTGCACGACCCATGCACTTTAGTCAGGGTAAATAAACATGAAGGCTTTAAAGAATCCCTTTAGGTGAGAAGTTACTGTCACTTAGTTAACAGAAGGATCAGCAGTAGGTCATCCTGTATTTCTTATCAGCAGTTAATTATAAAATATTGGCTAATAATATATATTATGATATTATTATGATATGATATGATATATTATTATATTGCTTTCATAATCAAGGTCCCAAATTTACCTAATTGATTTGTGAACCCTATTTATACTTACTGGTGTTGCTTAGAAATGTTAAAAAATATATTTGAAGAAAGATTCTGAAATCTTTCTAGCTGTACAACAGTTTGTTAATTGCCTAGTTAATAATTACAATTGTCAGTATTTAGCACTTCCGTTAACTAGTTTTAGGACCTGTAGGACTGTGTAGTCACGTAGTAAATACTGATTCTGATTTTCATTAAATAATGTGGTATTCAAAAGTATTTGAAGTATTTGTAGTTTCATAGAACATTATTATGGCTTTTTTGTTTCCTTTCCTTTTTTGGTTGTTCCAAAACCTTTGGCACCAAGATACTCCTCTGGCTTATTTTAATGTTCATAATTAAAAGGTACCCCTATTCTGCTGAGGAAAAATTATATTATTAGTTTGGCCTTTAAAAGGAATAGATTTCTTGTGCAATAGAATAGAATAGACCAGGTTGGAAGAGACCTTCAGGATCATCGCATCCAACCTATCAACCAATCCAACCCACCTAAACAACTAAACCATGGCACCAAGCACCCCATCAAGTCTCCTCCTGAACACCTGGGTTTTGTTGGTTTGGGTTTTTTGTTTGCTTGTTTGGAGGTGGGGTTGTCTGTGTATTAAAAACAAAATGCTTGTTGGGATAATTTGTTTATAAGGAACGCAATCCCTTGAATATTTTTTCCTATTTGGTTCCATGAGCCACACAAAACTCCTGCCACACTTACACTGTGGAAGGATTACAGAAAAATATATAGGTGCTTTATATGATCAAGACTGGCATTGGCAGGAAATAAAGATGGTTCTAGTATCTTCAGGAATACTAAGTAGGTAGATATGCCTTGGTTTTTTTCTCCACTGAATGACAGTTCCTTTTTTTTTTATGGTCAAGCAAAAGAAATGAGAGCCTGTCACTTGAGAAGTCTGGTGGATGAATTACTACTTTTAAGGCAACATGAAGGCATTTTTGTATCCACTTTGAAACGACAATGTGTAGAGCCCCCAACCATCTGTGGAAATTTTTAGTGCCATGTTTGTACATGTAAATACCGAACAATGGATTGTGTCTGTTAGCCTGGCTTACTATTTAAGCAGGTTTTGAATTTTACAATATTGAAAGTCATTATAGAATTCTATAAGCTGTTAATTTTGAGCAGCAAGAAAAGTGAGGTCCCAGTAGTAATGTATTTAAGTGACAATTTTATGGTATTTTGTTCCTGTGCTATAAAATGTTAAGTAAGAATCTGTGATGAACTTTTCTAGAGGTACAACACAGAGCAGATAGACTGAGATGTGGGGCTTGTAACTGAAGGGCATGGAGAACATCAATTTTCTCAGTTACCTGAAAGGTGTGAAAGTTTCTATTGATTGTTACCTGTTGAAAGCAGGAGGGGATTGTCAATAACCTGGAAACTAGTTATGGGTGTAAGAGAATTGTCACAGAACGCTGTATGTGAAAAGCACTCATGCTTGAGATGAGGAGGAAACTGGTTTGAATATGATTAGCTTGAACAACTGAAGAATATTGAGCAGAAAATAAAGACAACAAAGTCAGAGAAAGATTGCATTGCAGTTCATTATGTTGAAGTCGAGCATTACCAGCAATGGTAACTTGCGTTCTTAAAATGAAGTGAATCAATCTTTGTTGTAGGAAGAGTAAACAGAAAAGACTAAAAATTTAGTAACTGCTTACATAGAATAATAAACCCCAGAAGTATCACAATTGTATGATAGGAAGATACTAAGAGATGTGAGAGTGTTGGAGGTTTATTAGTAAGACCTTGAAGGAACAGTGGAGATGTGTATTAAAAAATCATAAGGCAGGATCAGATCATACTGTAGTAAAGAAGATAGAAGGCTGAGAGCTGCTGATTAGTTGCCTTACTCAGCTGTTATTTAGCCGGTTTGCTTTCTGTGGATTTTCTTCTGAGGAATGACTTGCAGAAATTTGTAGAGTTCTGTCTTTTTTCCCTGAATTTCATACTTCCTTATGTGAAATATTCTTTTGTTGCAGGTCAGTGACGTACAAGAAAAGTCTTGAAAATGTTGTCCAGACTCTTTAGAATGCATGGCCTTTTTGTAGCCTCTCATCCATGGGAAGTCATTGTGGGGACAGTGACTCTCACAATCTGTATGATGTCCATGAAGATGTTCACTGGGAATGATAAGATCTGTGGCTGGAATTACAAGTGCCCCAAACTCGAGGAAGTAAGGATTTTAATTCCTGTTACTAGTATTTACTGTCAATCACTAGATCCAGGGCTTTCTGCAGAACAAGATCAGGTTATGATGTATTAGGAGAAAAGTAGCAGAAGCTTTAATGTTGTGGGTTTTTTTCCTGTTGTGGATATTAAACCTGTATGCAGTCAGTGATACATTACAGAAGGTTTTCATTAAATTTAACTTGCAGTTGCACAGTGAACAGTTGCAAGCGAATAGATTTGATACTCATATTGTTTGCAGTGGTTTAATTTTAAAGACAGAGTACAGTATTTTGTTCTGCAACCTCACTTGTAATGCGTCTTCACAATTGATTTTTTTCGTTATTGAAACTTAACAAGAAGTTGCTGCTTAATGTCAAAGCTAACTGAATCACATTGAATTTCACACAGGATGTTCTGAGCAGTGACATCATCATCCTGACAATCACGCGCTGTATAGCAATCCTTTATATATATTTCCAGTTTCAGAACCTAAGGCAGCTTGGATCAAAATACATTTTAGGTATTGTATCTGAGTTTTGTATTTGCTGTATGTATTTTAATTGTATTTTAAACATGACTTGGTAATAAATATTGGAATTTTAATATGTATGTACAGAAGAGGGGTTTTTTAATTATTTACTAGACAGCAGAATAAATATTCTGCAGAGATCAAAGTACAGGGTTTTTTTTAAGAGATTCTGTGTAGTTTTATGTAAACACAGAAGTGTAATTTTTAAAATAATTGTGTGTTGTGTGAAACATTTGAAAATGCAGAGCTGTTAAAAGCCAGTTTCCATATTTTATGGTAATGAATGAGAAGATGTGTGGCTGTTATTTCTTAGTCTTACTTCAAATACAGTATATCTGTATATAAATAGCATCTACCTCAGTTTGTATCTCAGTTGATGTTAATGCACTCTGAGGGATTAAAAATGTCATTTTTGTTGCAGAATTTATCTGAATTTTTTTAATTCCAAATATATATAAACAAATTATCTCTCTCTTTGTTTTTTTTTTCCCTAAAGGTATTGCCGGCCTCTTCACAATCTTTTCGAGTTTTGTTTTTAGTACAGTGGTAATTCACTTCTTGGATAAAGAGCTGACAGGTTTAAAGTAAGTAATGAATTGTTATTTCTGATTTCTTGCCCTCCTTTCCTCCCCTCCTATGCAATAAACTTTAAAATTTAACATACATACTTTGTTTTTTTTCTTTAATTTCAGTGAAGCTTTACCGTTCTTTCTGCTTCTGATTGATCTCTCAAGAGCAAGTGCATTAGCCAAATTTGCTCTCAGTTCCAACTCACAGGTCAGAGGGTTTGGTTTTTCATATTTGTTTGTTTGTTTTGTCTGGGAGCCTTTGAATTTAATGTTCAGAGATGAGCGTTATCCCATGGCTTTGAGCTTTGGGTTCTTTACAGTCTAAACCATGCTATGAATAATCGAGTTAGAGAGAAATAAAGATGAATACCATACTGATGATAATATAAAAAGGATGGGGTTTTAGCCAAATTGTTTGTTCTCTTGTCTTCTTTTGAGATGAGTGTTCAAGTGGGTAATACCAATGTAAAATTAGTGTGTGCACTCATGTAGGTTCACAGCGTTAAGGAACGCTTACTGCTCTATTAAGGAGGCTAAAGTGCCTAGACCAGTTACTGATAGAAAAATTTCTAGGGCTCAGGAACATTATGTAGAGAGACATCTAATGTTACAGCACTGGTACTGGAAAAAGCGTATTTCTGGACAAAGTCATAATAGAAAAAACACAGCATACATGTGGACAAAAACATTAATTTTCTAGTGCAGTTTACACAGTGCAACAAAAGGGCTGACAGGAGAGCGTATCATACGCTGTAATGTTTTTTCCTTAATATTCTCAAGTTCTGAAATAAGAGTATATTTATGGAAATCCAATTCATGCCTATAAAATACTGCACATAGTAATTGAACATAAATGCAGGTCATATTTTAATATATGGTATATTAGAGTATACTGCACACCTTCTGTACATGCAATATTGTTGTAGTGTGTTCTGTATTATTTTGTGGTAATTGTGAGTACAGAATTTTAAATTAAGTTTCAAGAAAGTACTTCATAAATAGGCTTTCCCTACAGCTTCTGTGCCCTCTCCCCCCCAAATCTTCCATCACCACCAAGCATAGATCATGAGACTCTAGATGTGGTTTGCTGTGGCTGGCTTCTGGAGGAAATAGCTCTTCCTTCAAGGGAAAGATTTTGTATCGCTATGTCCTCTTTCATGTCAGCTGAGGCTAGAGAGTTAAATAATAGAGTAATAAAAGTTAGCATACAGATATGCAATGCAAGAACTTCAGAAATACCATGACATTTTATATCTTAAAGTGCAGGCATCCTGTTCTTCTGAATATATATGATACTTAATGTCTGTGCCTGGCAGTATTTTAGGAGCTTAGAATAACACTGGGTCAAATGTAGAGACATTAATCACAATTGCTATAATAACTGTGGAAAACAAATGAATCAAAGAAACTATTATTTCATAAGTTACATTTCAATACATTTTATAAGGCCTTGTCACCATAATATTACTCAATTTACTAATCATGTACTGATCATGGTATGTGTACTCCCTTAGTTTGATTTTTGTCTGAATGAACTTTTTAGGATGAAGTAAGAGAAAATATTTCACGTGGAATGGCAATTTTAGGTCCTACATTTACACTGGATGCACTTGTGGAGTGTCTAGTAATTGGTGTTGGCACTATGTCAGGTGAGCAATAAAGCCTATGGCTGTAAATCTTTGCATGCAAGAAAGATTTGAAAGCCACTGCAGTATTGACAGTAAAATAAAAAGTGCTGTCCCTGAGAGTGGAGTGACTTCAGCTACTTATCTAGCTTTTTATTTGCCTGTATAGTTAGCCTGTGTTACCAATTTCCTGCAGGTAGCGATAATACCTACATGTTGAAGAGAAGTTTGAAATACAGATGGCAGCTTTCCTTGAGCATCATGCAGCAATGGATTGCATGCAGCTGGTTTTATAAAAAACTAAGACCTTCTATCATTCCAGTCATTCCTGTCAACATCGTAAAGAACCTGCTAAATTTTCTGTTGGGCATTCTTAAATTGGTTACACTTCCAGTGCATGCACAGTTACTTACTCTTCTTGCAAAATGGAGTATGTCTGAAAATTACTCCAGGCATGGAAAGTTACTTGAGTTCAATTAAACCCAAGCCATTTTAAATTATTTTCTTTCCTACCCCATCTTCTAATCATCATCAGTTCCATGTGCAGTAGCAGTTCTCTTTCCTTATCAAGAGAATATTTAAATGTAATAAGCAAGGGAGTTTTGCACGTAAATAACTGCTTCGCAGAATAAATCAAAGCTCCATGTTAAGGACTAAAGTGGGGGTTTGTTTGCATGCTTATTTTTATTTGCTGTTTTTATGTGTGGGTTTTATTTATACTGCCTTGCATATCTTAAAGATGTATTTCAAAGCACTCAGTTTTCAGACTATTTTTGCATCTTTTTGGGGTGTTGTGCATTGCTAAGCTGTTTTCCCTTTACATCGGGGGAGAAACGCTCTTTTTTTTTGGTGTTGCATAAAGATGATTTAAAAAAAAAAATATCAGTGATTTATGCTGTTAGCTCTTTGATCTCTACTAAAGGCCATTCTGTAATGACTATTTCTGCATGCAAGGCTTGTAAAACAGTAGATGGGGTATAGACTGTTTCTTAGTGCCTGAACACTTCATTGGCCATCTTTCAGAAGTGGTTTCAATACATAGTGTCAGCTGATCTTTGCTTAGATAAGTGAGGAGTTTCAAGCTCTCAATGTGAAGTTTTAAATCTTGGTGAATATTAGTTATTGGTATTTGTTTAGAATTCCACTTAGAAAGTTTTCTGTAAATACCTTTACCATAAATACATGCTGTGGTTAGAATAAGCTCAGACACACTGACTTGGGCTTAGCATACTTGTTTTTCATAATTAAGACAGTTCATTCTATGATGTGCAGTGCCCATTTAATGCTTGCTTGCTTCTGCAGTGCTTGACTACACAGAAACCCATCTCATATCTAAATGTAAGAAATGTTTTCTCTTTTTATGTAGGTGTACGACAGCTTGAAATTATGTGCTGCTTTGGCTGTATGTCTGTGCTTGCCAACTACTTTGTCTTCATGACCTTCTTCCCAGCTTGTGTGTCCTTGGTATTGGAGGTAAGGCCATCTTCCACGACAGCATCCAGCTTAGTACGCAGAATGTGGGTTTCTTGTAGGCTGTACATTTCATCATAGAGTTATGCAACAGCAAGTTTGTCTTCCTTTCAAAGTGGACAAAGGGAATATGCAAAAAGTGTTAGGGTACCTCAGCTGATACGGTGGCATTAAGATACTGCTAAAGGATTCACATTCAACTTTAGATCAGTCACACTCATCTCTCACAGGGAGACGTTAAGTTGAGGAAATACTTGTAAATATTGTAAATTATTGTCTGTGCAGGGTTTCCCACTGTTTAAAGTCTTAATGTGGGCTAAACAGTGTCTTTGGCTAGCTGTTTTATTGGCATTTTCATAATGAACAAATAAAAATGTAATGCTGAAGGTCACTTGTTGGGTCTTTTAATACATGCTAAATAGGATCTATTCTTAAATTTCGGGGTTTTTTTGCAGCTTTCGAGAGAGAGCCGTGAGGGACGTCCTATATGGCAACTCAGCCATTTTGCTCGTGTTCTGGAAGAGGAAGAAAACAAGCCAAATCCTGTAACACAGAGGGTCAAAATGATTATGGTTTGTGACTCTCTTTCACCTGTTGTTATGCAGTCTGTAAGGTGTCCCAGTGCAATGAATCCAGCTTTTTTCTATAGAATTGTATTCTGCATCCTGTTAGTCTAGTTTACTATGGTAGTTTTTTAATTACATCTGTATCTGCACCTAAACTCATCCTCATTATGTCATTCCTATGCCAAATACTTAGAGCTACTGTGTACTAATTCCCTCCCTCTTATCCTTAAGTTACCTTCTGCTTCCTTTGCTTATTGCTTGAGCAGGAGGAAGGATGTGGTGGGACAGGCTCAGTGCTATAGGCCAGAAAGGATGTTGATGAGAGGTGGAACACCAGCCTTAAGCTTTAGATTTCTGTGGCATGGGAAACAGCAAAAAAAATCTAAACCCAAACAAACGAAGTTGGTGAGGGGTTTGGAACACAAGCCCTATGAGGAGAGACTGAGGGAGCTGGGGTTGCCTAGCCTGGAGAGGAGGAGACTCAGGGGTGACCTTACTGCTCTCTACAACTACCTGAAGGGAGGTTGTAGACAAGTGGATGTTGGTCTCTTCTCCCAGGCAGCCAGCACCAGAACAAGAGGACACAGTCTCAGGCTGTGCCAGGGGAGGTTCAGGTTGGATGTTAGGAAGAAGTTCTATACAGAGAGAGTGATTGGCCATTGGAATGGGCTGCCTGTGGAGGTGGTGGAGTCACCATCATTGGAGGTGTTCAGGAGACTTGATAGGGTGCTTGGTTGCATGGTTTAGTTGATTAGGTGGGTTGGATTGGATGATGGGCTTGGCGTGATGATCTTGAAGGTCTCTTCCAACCTATTCTATTCTATTCTCTTGCAAGTCATTACTTAAAGTAAAAAAAGATGATGTTTACTCTCAGTAGGGTATATGTATAGATACGGCTGAAAAGTTAATACCTGTGTGTTGTTTTGTGTTCTTAATACAGTCTCTTGGGTTGGTTCTTGTTCACGCCACAGTCGTTGGATAGCGGAACCAGCTGCTCAGAACAGTACTGTAGAAAATTCAGTGGGACTGGATGACAATGCACCAAAGAGAATTGAGCCTAATGTTTCATTATGGCAGTTCTACCTTTCTCGGTAGGTGACTTCACAGGAAAGGAATGTGTTTCCTTGATTAGGGTGTATCCTCCAGTGCTACTAAGCTATGGTCCTAGGTACAGCACTTGTAAATTTGCAGATCTGACTGGTGTAGGATTTTTTGGAAACAAAGATCACATTTCATAAGAAATGTCAATACTACACTGTTTGTCCAGTATTCTTGAAGTGATCAAGAGCAAGATGAGACGCCAGCTGTGCCAGCTGTCCTGTACGTATCAAAACACTACATTTTCCCACTGGCACTGACACTTTTCAGAGCACACTGGTGAATAAATTTTCTGACTACACTAGAGCAATTATTTGTGCAGGGCTTTTGACCATTCACACACAAGTGTAAAAGCCATGTCACTATTGCTTTGCCTCCAGCTCAGCTGAAGTCAGTGACATCTGTGTTTCCATATTACTTCTGAAAACTCAACAATCTGTTCTGGGAAGGTTTTTATTATTGGTAAAGGATGGTAACTGCAACTTTCTGCTTTACCATTGGAAGATAGATGTTAGATCAATTTGATGTAGCTCTTAGTAAATGTTTTACAGTCATTTATCTTCCTGGGATATGTTTAATTTAAGATTTAGTAAATGCTTGAGGACATCTGAAAATTCTTCTCTTGTTAATACCAAGAATGACTTTCCTATCCTAACAAAGCATACTTGAATATCCTGATGGAAGATGTCTTTTCACTGTAGTTTCTGTAACTGTATAAATTAGGATGAAACAATTGCCCTTTCCAAAGCAAAGGGATGTCAGAACGCTGTTACCAACAACAAACTCTATATATTTTGGATTAACTTCTCGATTTGTCTGTTTTAGAATGGCCAGCATGGACATTGAACAAGTAATCACTCTTGGATTAGCCCTTCTTCTTGCTGTCAAATATATTTTCTTCGAGCAAGCAGAAACCGAGTCCACACTCTCACTGAAGAATCCTATAACGTCTCCAGTGATGGTCCAGAAAAAGGTCCCTGAGAATTGTTGCAGGAAGGAATCTGTACTTCTGAAAACCAGCCATAAATCTAATGTAGTAGAAGAAGGTTTAGTTCCCAAAGATGGAAATGGTAATTTTTAACATTGTAAAGTCTGAGCCTATACCTGAATATTTGTAACAAACAGTGAAATCTCTTAGCATATTGTATTTGGAGTCAAGACTTAGGAATTTTGTAAACCAATGTTCATTTTAAATGTCTTTATGCAGCTGAAGTCATAAAACCTGTACTGGCAGAGTCATCAGCCAAGGCTACATTTATAGTTGGCAGTTGCAGCCCTGTGGAAACATCTTCATTTCCTAATGGAAAAGAGGGAGAAACTGAGTTGCCTGCAGAGCCACGTTCTATTGAGGAATGTGTTCGTATACTTCAAAATGCAGAGGTATGGAAAAATAACTTGTGGGACTTTTTTTAAACCTTCACTGGAACATCTGGTTTAAGAATCTCTGCAGTTAGTTTTCCAGCTTTTAAATGATCCTATTGATGCAGTGTCAGTCTTCAGAAAAATAGACACCTTTAATAAGTTAGGTAGAAGGTCACAACTAAAACAAAACCCTTTTATAAGTCACTTGTCCTCCAGTCAGTCAGAGTGAGGGGAAAGGGGAAGCAGCTTCATGCCATACTAAGTCATTGAAAATTTGTCATGTAAACATATAGGTGGATGTCCAAGTAAAAAGTTTTTTGATCATCTCCTGGCCTACTGTAAAGCCTGACCTTGGCAGTTGGTTCCTTTTAGATGTACTCTAATAATGTGCAGTTACATTTGCTACCTTTTTTCATTTGGAAACACATAAAAATATTTTCACCAAGAGAATCTGTACTCTCTCTCCCCATCCTCTGCTTTTCCAGAAAGGAGCCAAATTCCTTACTGATACTGAGGTTATCAGCTTAGTTAATGCTAAGCATATTCCTGCATACAAATTGGAAACCCTGATGGAAACTCAGGAGCGAGGTGTGTCCATTCGCCGACAGATGTTATCTAAGAAACTCTCTAATCCTTCATCTTTGCAGTATCTTCCTTACAGGAATTATAATTATTCTTTGGTAAGTAAAAGGCAGACAAGCAAAACTTGTTCCAAATACTTGATATACATACTTAGAATGATGTGTATGGATTAACAATGAGCTTGGTGAAGAATGATGCAGATGGAAAAAGCAGTCATCAGGCACTTTGATTGCTCTTGAGGTGTGTTAATTCTGTAATACTCAAAAAATAATTCCCACCAAAGCATGCAGCTGCCTTATATCAGAAATGCAGAATGCTGCTTTGAGCTTGGGTTAAAATCAAAGTTTATTTAAAATTCATTTAACACATTTTTAAGTACTATTTTAAAACTTCATAAGATTCATCTGGCAAAAAACTAGACTTGAACAGTATTATCTGTTGATAGCTGTAGCAGTTTAAATTCTTGAGGTGGAAGCTGGTTGGTTGTTTTATGGGTAGGCTTGTGAGGTTTTTGCTGTAGTCACAGGCATAGTGTTTAACATGTTGTACTGTACCACTATAGTGTGGTCTTAATGATACTGTATTATTTTTGTAAGGTTATGGGAGCTTGCTGTGAAAACGTGATTGGATATATGCCTATTCCTGTAGGCATAGCAGGACCACTGTTTTTGGATAACAAAGAGTTTCAGGTGCCCATGGCAACAACTGAAGGATGTCTGGTAGCAAGCACAAACAGAGGATGTAGAGCAATATGTGTAAGTATTGTTGGACTAGCTTGAAAAGCTTCCTATATTATAAAACATACCTAGGCTGACCACCCCCATCATTCTATGATAGAAGTCATGTTTTTTGCTTCCTTAAAACTGAAATTCACTTTCAGTGGTTTTTAGTTTCCCTTCTGTTTGTTTTCTGTTTTGTTTTTTAGCTGGGTGGAGGAGCAAGTAGCTGTATTCTTGCAGATGGAATGACTCGAGGACCTGTTGTAAGGATGCCCACTGCTTGCCAGGCTGCAGAAGTGAAAGTTTGGCTTGAAAGCCCTGAAGGCTTTAAAACAATGAAGGAAGCTTTTGACAGCACAAGCAGGTTAACATAATAGCTATTCCAGCCTTATTTCTTGACATAAGACTATTGTGGATAGTAGAAGGCTCCTAATTGTGTATCGTGTGTTTTGTGTGTATGTGTGTGCTGCAGTACAGAAAGTTACATACTCATTTTGGGTCTCCCAAATAGTGGGAATGTTAAGAGAGCAAAAAGCCACTCTCTGTACGAAGGCGAGTAATAAACATTCTCCAATTATAAGTTGTAAACAAGTCTGTCTTAGCAATTAATACATTCAGATTCTGTAGTACTTAATACACGATTTATTTTACCTAAGCATTTTTAAAATAAGCATAAAAGTTTCTTTGGATTTTTGGCAGTCGCTGTGCAAAAAGTAATTTAAAGTTTGGAATCTAGCCTTTCAGGTGATATTACCAGTGTTAATAATTAATTTGTGAGGTTCCAGAGAATAGAGGATAAACTAATCCTAGAATTGAAATGCTAAAACTGCAAAACAGTTTTAAGAATAGGTCTCTTTCAAGCTCTAGAGTTTGGTTTTTTTCCCCTTAAGATTTATGATTATCTGCTTTCATTAGGAAGATTCAGAGAAATTTTCTTACTGATCTTACAAGTGTCAGCCTAGAGGCATGCTTGTACTGTGGACAGAATCAATTCTTGCGGCTGTTCAAGTGCAGCATTTCCTGGGTTATGTTTGACTTGTGGAGCTTCCACTGTTGAGAGCGTGGGTTTTGCCTGGCTGTAAAATTGATGTAAGAACTTCAAAAGGCCTCATTTGTATTTTATCTGGTAGTCACGTGCTTTAAGGATTACAAATGAATTTAAATTCATATTAGAATTTCAGGAGATCTTATGAAGTCAAGGGATAGAAAGCATAAAAAAGGCAGTGAACACTTTTGCAATCAACATGTTTAAAAGATTTGCTCAAGAGAACTATGCATGGTGGCTGAAGGTTTTTTCCTGCCCTGAAGAAGGACGAACACAGTGTAGCTAACAGCGCTGTTTGCGATGATTTACTGTCATTTTGTCACTTAATTTAATGCTTTCCCTTAAGGATTATAAGTGATAGTAAAATTTTCTTACAGGTTTGCCCGTCTACAAAAACTTCTCATCAGTTTGGCTGGTCGTAACCTTTATATCCGTTTTCAGTCTGCAACAGGGGATGCAATGGGAATGAATATGATTTCCAAAGTAAGGACCAGCCTCCTCAGGTCTTTTTAAATAATCTGTGTTTCTTTTAAAAACAAGTAAATTACACTCTACCAATCTGAATTCTTGGCCTGTGAAGACAGAAACGTAAGACGTAGCACAGTTCGCAGTCCTATAGAACAATAGAAGTGTTTGATGTCACGTGTAAACACAAATAAGATGAACGTTATGAAGGAAGAAAGTAACTTGTTTTGGTTGGTTTTGTTTCATATTTTGTTTTTCTATATTTAAAGGAAGTATTCTTGATAATATGGAATTTAAGCCGGTTGGTCTGTATCTTCGGGCCAAACATTTTAATTAGCAGTAATTAATGTATTACTGTGCTTATCACTTCCTTGAAAATAGAGGATTAGGAAGGGGTGTTACTTTGGTTGGTTGGTTTTGGTTTTGTGCAGATCTGTGGAAAAACTTATGTGACCTATAGACTGTTGGGATGCCTTGAGCTGATTGAGATTAATACTGATTGCCTATTTCAGGTAAAATTTAAGTCCAAGGTTCACAACATAAATGGTTCTGGTTATAGACAGGTACTACATAAAGCAGACTTTTGTGTCTGATATCCTAGTGTAGAGAAGCCCTTTCCACTCCATCCAGAGTGAATTCATTTCATGCTTGCAGTGTTAGACTTGTGTTTGTGCTTTATCTTCAGGATGGTAGCTGTGTGCACCTAGAGTGTATCTGGAGAGTCCATATGTACCAGGAAGAACTAATTATTCCACATGTAATTCCTAAAGTGGTTAGGAAAAAAGGCAGTGGTCATGAGAGGAGTTGGGGGGAGCAGAAAGGGGTTTACCTTATTCAACATTTCTTCTTGAAAATGTCCTTTTCCTCAGCTGTAACTGATGATCTGATTAGACTTAATTCTATCTTGCCATTTGCAGTCCTTTCATAGCTTGATTTGCAACCATAATGATATACTAGACTTCTACCTGTTTCTTTTCTAACAGGGTACTGAAAAAGCACTGGCAAGGTTAAGTGAAGAGTTTCCTGATCTTCAGGTTATAGCTATTAGTGGTAACTATTGTACAGACAAAAAACCTGCTGCTATAAACTGGATAGAAGGAAGAGGGAAGTCTGTTGTCTGTGAAGCAGTCATTCCAGCCAAGGTTGTTAGAGAAGTAAGTGTCTGCTGTCTTTTACTTGTTTATAAAAATGCTTATGTTTTTAAAAACTAATTAGCTGTTTTACATTATTTACAATGGCTGTTTTTTTATAGGTAAGGATCATTCCTACATGCATTTTCAGATACTGCTGTAGGATAAGCCAGTTTTCCCTGACAAAGTAGATACTATATTATTGAAGGCATTAGGATTTATGCTTTTAACTTTTTATCACATGGAGGTTTGGCTGTCATTGAACAGAACCATTTCACTCATTTGTTGTCTCTTGCACAAACCTGGCATTCTCTTCAAAGTTGATATGTGTGCTACTACAACAAAAACAGTCACGTGCTTCACGTAGTTCCAAAGCTGCCTTAGAGTCCTGCATGGTGAAGGGTAGGTAGTCTTTATAAGCAGGGATATTGTCTCTCATGGCTAGTGCTGGCAACCAGATAACAGATAATGGATTTGGTCTGACACAGCCAGTTTTTTGAGCTTGGGTGGAAGAGAATCTAAGATAGCTCTTCTGATGTAGAACAAATTTGCCAGGGGCTTCTAGTAGTTTCCTAACTCTCATATTAGTATTTTTAAGGCTGACTCAATGGCAATGTCTGTTATAACTTCATGACTTCATTCCTGTGTGGTAATAGGGACCCAGACCTTTGGTAATGGGCATGTATAGGTTTGGGGTATGTTTGAGATATTTTTCTCCAGCCATGTGCATCACTACATTTCCTTAGACTGATTTCTAATACATAAGATTTGTATTTTTGTCAGTGTTGTAGACTTTGTGCAATTTCTGTCATCAGTTGCTACTCCCACAGCACTGGAATATCTTAAATTTTACTCACAGCACTACTTTTTCTTGTTTTTTGATCATTTTTATGCTTAATTCAGTGTAAATCCCTTACCTGAAGGTTACAGAATACAGCCAATATAGTATAAATGTGCCACTTAATGTGGTATCACTGTGCAGTGTTAATTTACCAGGGTAGCACAGTGGTTTGTGTTTGAGCTCTTAAGTTTAGCTCGAGAGTTTTACACGGAGCAAAACTGGGAAGGGTTCAGTGTCTGGAGCAACTTGAGAGGCATGCTGCCATCCTGTAAGGTGAATTAATGAGGTATTTCTGCCAAGATGGTTTTACTTCATTCTGAAGACAAATGAGAATTTGAAATGGAGAATGTAGATGGTGAGCTTTTCTTCAAGGACTCTGCAAGTCCAAACCCTTCACAATGTCTTTCCTATTGTTACTTAGATAATGCAGCCTGCATTTTGAATAAAATAGAAATACTTACCTCAGATAATGATTGTGTCACATTCCATATGGAAGCAAATGAGGGGTGAGGGCTTATTAACCATAAATTGGGTATTTCTACTGCTAACAAGGAACAATGTAGTAAAAGTGTATCACTTTGTCTAGGTATTGAAGACAACTACAGAAGATCTAGTTGAGGTCAACATAAACAAAAATTTGGTGGGCTCTGCAATGGCTGGTAGCATAGGTGGCTACAACGCACATGCGGCTAACATTGTGACAGCTATTTACATTGCCTGTGGTCAGGTAGGTTTACTTTACACTAATGTAACTTTTCTTTGGTGATTCTTAACTAAACACTTAGTTGAGTGTCTTGGTTTTGTTTTGTTTCTTCTTTATCTGAAGGATGCTGCACAGAACGTGGGCAGCTCTAATTGCATCACTTTGATGGAGCGAACTGGTTCCACGAATGAAGACCTCTACATCAGCTGCACAATGCCTTCCATAGAAGTAGGAACTGTTGGTGGAGGCACCAACTTGCTCCCACAGCAGGCCTGTTTGCAGGTATAAATCAGAAAGTTTAAAGTAAATTAGCTTCTGAAATCAAAACTCACTTTCATGCTGTACATGTTGTGTCCAAGTAATGTTGTAGGAATAGAGCCTCTTGAAACGTGGTGGATTTGACATGAAAATTTTAGAGTTATCTAATGAAGTATTTTCATGTGTCTAGTTTCTGAAGCTTAAGATGTTTGATACTAGACTTGAAGCTAGTTGCTTGGATATAATTTGAAAAAACTACTTTAACACTAAATTTAGTGTAAATTTACTTAGGTTTGATAGCATAATATTACATGTCTTTCTCTCCAGATGTTAGGGGTTCAAGGTGCAAGCCAAGATAACCCTGGTGAAAATGCCCGTCAGCTAGCTAAAATTGTTTGTGCTACAGTGATGGCAGGGGAATTGTCACTAATGGCAGCTCTTGCAGCTGGGCATCTAGTCAAGAGCCACATGATCCACAACAGGTAAGAAATGGAGAAATTCTTGTCTATCTCTGCTGCTTTGCCCATCAAGTACACGAGATTCTATAATAATTACAGGAATAATTGCAACATAGAACATCAGTGTGACATTTTCCACTGTGTAATGTAGTTATTGTACTGCTTTTATTAGGTCAAAAATAAACCTGCAAGATCTTCAAGGAACCTGCACTAAGAAAGCGGCTTGAATGCTAAATCGGCTTTGCAATGAAGAATTATTCTAGCAGCTGACTACGTGCACGGGGGAACAAAACAAAATCTGTGAAGTTTATAATGAAAATCACCTTCAACCCAATGTCTGTGTAAAGTTCAACAGACTTCTGTGAGACTAAGTAGACCTCTGACCTTCAGTGGTTAGAGATGACTACATGTAAAAAGTCTTGCCAGATGTCTTGAGCATGGCTTTGGAATTCTCACTCCTGCACAGCATTTTCTAAAGAATTAGTCTTCTGGCTTTTTACAGGTGAATACTATTTTGACAACTAAGCTCCTGGTAAATACCAAGCTGAAAAGTGATGTCATGTACTTTGTACATCTGGGGAAAAAAAAGGAAGACAAAACCAAACCAAAAAAATTTGGTCTAAACTTGGCTTGAATGCACTGGTCTTTGCCATGTTTTTTAAAGTGATGGCAAGCTTAATCGCTTTCCATCAGCTCCCAATTTAATTTTGTTCACATGTAAAGCTTAGGTCCTAGAAAATTTTATTGGATCATTAATTTTATAGAAACCTCTATCTGCATACTGTGCTTAGCTGGTGTTCCAGCTAAGCCGCATTCAGTGTTTTAAACATCACAGTTTAGGTTATTCCTTTATGAAAAACTTATTACCTGTGAAGTTCTGAACTGTTAAATGCAGTGTCTTTAGACACTTCACTATTTTGTTCAAGTAGAAAAAGTAAATTTTTTGAAACCAGTAACTCTAAAAATGGTTATGTGTCAGACAACTTAGTAATTTAAGCAAACGTGGTTTCCCAAACTTTTCTTCTGACAGGAGTGCATTCAAACAGCAGGAGTCAAGAACAGATGTTTACATTTCTTTTAAAAGATGTTCCTTAAGGTACAGTGTGTTTGTATAGTCCTAACTATTTTTTAAAATGTTGGATGCTTATTCCCCAGGAGTAGGTGCGTATTCGCTGCTCGAGATGAGAAAAATTGAAGCCAGAAAAGCACACTGTTCTTTAACACTTTCTTTTCTTCTATTACCTTTCAATTTCTTTCAGACATCTTTTGAAGGGGGATTATTTATTGTAAAAAGAAATCTTAATTCTTTTTTCAATGAAAAGTACTTTATTGTGAAGTGACATGTTACTACAACAAGGAGGTTTTTGTATTAAAATTCTGTACTTGGACCAGTGAGTCAGTCTCAGGTGTTTTAATGTAACATACAGAAATCTTAGACGTGTCCTGGTTTGATTTGCCTCTAGAAATATTGCTTAAACACATCACCCTGCCTAGGTAATTACAGGAGGAACATTATTAATATGCTTGATAATGGGGATTTATTTTTATGTTTAGCTTAGATTGATTCATTTGGGGATTTTTACGGGGGGAATCACTGACTGGACTAGGATTCTTGCAGGAATGCAGTGGCACTCCTAAAGGGGTGACTTGCAGAGGTGCTCTTCTAAGGGGCGAACTTGATGTCAATCATGATGGGTTGTTTTGTAGTACGTCAACGCATTACTACTATTGCAGTGAGCTTATAAAGCTAAGGTACAAGCATGAAGACATACTACATGCTGGATATGTTATGATAACATGTAAATACCGTGGATGTTTATCTTCCTGCAGTATTGTTGCTAATAGCTACCATTTTATTTAAGCAAAATTGGAACTACTTTATTTCTATGTTCATTCAGTGATCTTATTTAAAGTAACACTGTTCTAGCAATAAATTGTGGTTCAGTGTTCGTTTTGGTGGGATTAACTGACATTCTGTCTTGCAGAATTAACATTTTGTATGATTACTAAAGTGTGTACATTTTGGTACAGACCTACTTTTTCAGTTTCAGTAAAACAATGGAAAATGTATTGGCTTCATTGTGGTATTTTAAGCTTACTTCATGGCTTTGTGACATATCTTATTAGACAATGTAAAATAAGAGGATTAAGGAAAGCGTGGCTGCTAAACAGTATTAAACACAATGGAGATATGACACCAGAATTTCTCATCTTGTTTGCAGAAGCCTGTACTCACTTAGTGTCCTCAAAGCTGAATTATGCCGTTTGCCCAAGCTGGGGAACCAATTCACTTCTCTGCTGTTTGAACATTTTTCCTATCATCTGGAAAACTGTTGAATTATACTTGTGGCAGATTCTATGTCCACCAAAACCAAAGTTTCAAAGGTGTTACTTAACTTGATAGCTGAATTTTAAACACTGCTTTCACCAGGAAAACTTGATTTTTATCAAAAGATGCAGTATTGTATGCTCTTGCAAAACCAGTTAAGCTGGAAGAGTAAAAGAACTTATCTGTACCACATCAAGAACTATTTGAAATTCTTTAAAAGGGATAGTGCATGTTAACAGAGAAGTGGTTAAGACAGTTTTAGTCAGTGCCTTCCTACAGATCCTGGAAACTTACACAAAATTCCTCTCCTCTCCCCTCAACTCCTATTATTTTTCTTTTTTTTCTTTTGCCCCACACCCACACACCACACTCCCCCACATACCCACACCTGTAGTCCTCTACCTCCCATGCTTGGTTTTAGTAATATACCATTAGTCTATACCAGGGTCAGGATGTACACTACAGTCCACTCTCCTCAGCACTTCAGGTTTTATACCAGAAGCAGAAATCAACGTTTCAAGTGATTCAGAAAGTTTAGGGGACTGAAGCATTGTTCCCCTCCATACACGGTGGCAATGCCAGCGATGAGCAGTGTGAGCAATCTGGCAGTATAGGCCTAGAGCCTGACATGGTGGTAGGCCATGCTCAGCGTAAATGCAGAGCCAGCTAGCAGTGTAGCAAAACAGTGCTGTGCCTGCAGCATGTAACTAAAGCAGGACACTGCTATTAACACAGAGGGTTGCTGGGAATAACAGGAGGTGCACCTGCATCAACAGCCTCGCATGTCATTAGTAGTTTGATCAATAATCTGTAATAGTGCGATGTGTGGTCACTTGTGGGGAACCAATGACGCTATGCCAACAATGCTCTCCAAGTCTATATAAGCTGTAAAGGCTCCCTTAATAGGCACTATACTGCCCTCTATATTAGCTCTAAATTAGCACTATACTATACTGTGCTCGCACTATACTCGTACAATACTGGAACAATAAAGGAACAATACCAGATCATATTGGTTGTCTGTATTGACTCCAGCCTCCGTCGCCAACAATACACCATAGCAGAGTATATTTCAATATCACCGCAAAACTGCTGTAGTAGAACTGTTTTGTGCCCATGGCAAAACGAAAGCAGCTCTCTGGAATTGTTTCCACAGCTGCTGCAACTTAAAACCAATACTGTTACAATTTAAAACCCTAGGGGGAAAAAATAGTAAAAAGAGTGTATTTGAATCTGGTACCTAGTTTGCTTCTCTCTTTTCCTCCTTTATGTTCACTTCACCCCTGCTACACACTGCTCCCGGATGTCTGACATGGAAGTTTCTGAGCTGTGTGTCTTGGAAGCTGCCTCCAATAACACAGTTTTGCACTTTGGTTTCTCTCAGCTAGCAAAAGCTCTTACCTGTGGTATGCTTTACTGAATCTTCCTTGCAGCAGGAGCAGCTTCTGCTCACACAGCGCAGGGATACAAACTACATTCATGCCAGATGCAGCTGTGATAACCGGATGCCTGCACCATCTGCTGATGCTGCTGAGCTCAGTAGTAGGATACACATTGTTTCCCAGAACAGAGCATGGGCCAAGAGCCCACTTGCTTTCTCAGAGGAGCATTCAAGAATATACAGGCTCCAGGTTTGTCTGGATATCACTGTCTGGCTAATTTTTATCCTTGGCATGAACCCTGCTAGTAAGGTGAATACAGCACTGAGAAAAGCTGTAGTAAATGAACTGTCCTTTAACTCCTTTCAACTGCCTCGATTTTCTGTATCTCACATATCATTGTCTCTTGCAACACACTACCACTTTTGAGGCAGTGTCATCTTTTTCATTTGTCTTTGGTTAGGCAACATTGCTGACACCTGCTGAAACGAGACTATGGTTTGGGCTTTGAGTAGCATCTGGGCTACAGCAAACACTTTCTCTGCTCCATAGACTCCCTCTGTTGCCTCAGGAGATTCTTGCATCTTACCTATAATGCAAGTACAGTGCTGTGCCTTCAGTGAAATTCCTAGTGCTGACAATTCTGTAGCTAGAGATTACTGCTGGCCCCAGGTTCACCTTGCTGTACCAGCAAAGAGATGCTGTCAATGGGTCCATGTCCAAGTGGAGGCCAGTGACAAGTGGAGTCCCTGAGGGATCAGTACTGGGACCAGTCTTGTTTAACATATTTGCTGGCAGCATGGACAGTGGCATTGAGTGCACCCTTAGCAAGTTTGCTGACATCACCAAGCTGTGTGGTGCAGTAGACACACTGCAGGGAAGGGATGCCATCCAGAAGGAGTTTGACAGGCTGGAGAGGTGGGCCCATGACAACCTCATAAGATTCAACAAGACCAACTGCAAGGTCCTGCATCGGGATTGGGGCAATCCCAAGCATCAGTATGAGCTGGGCAGTTACTAGCTTGAAGAAAATGGGGTACTGGTAGATGAGAAGCTCCAAAGGCGCCACCAGTGTGCACTTGGAGCCCAGAAAGCAAATCACATCCTGGGCTGTATCAAGACAAGCACAACCAGCAGGTTGAGGGAGGTGATTCTCACCCTCAGCTCTGGTGAGACCCCATCTGAAGCACTGTGTCCAGTTCTGGAGCCCCTATTACAGGAAGGATCTGGAGGTGCTGGAACATGGCCAGAGAAGGGTCACAAGGACGATCAGAGGGCTGGAACACCTCTCCTATGAGGACAGAGAGAGAGTTGCAGTCTGGAGAAGAGCAGGCTTTAAGGAGACCTTATTGTGGCCTTCCAGTATTTTAAAAGGGGGCCTACAAGAAAGCTGGGGAAGGACTTTTTAAGATGTCAGGTAATGATAGGACAAGGGGGTGAGGAACTAAAATAGAAACGGATAGATTCAGACTGGATATTCAACTGGAAGAACTTCACCATGAGGGAAGAGGGTTCTTCACCATGAAACTGGCACAGGTTGCCCAGGGAGGTGGTAGAAACCCCATCCGTGGAGGTCTTTAAGGCCAGGCTCTGAGCAACCTGCTCTAGTGTGAGGTGTCCCTGCCCATGGCAGGGGGGTTGGAACTAAATGATCCTTGATGTCCCTTCCAACCCTAATAATTCTATGATGCTATGATTTTTATATATTTTACTACTATCTTGGGGGGTGGTATCTTCAAACACCACTGTAACTTATTTACAAAAGGTATTCACAGGTTTAATTTTTCAGTTGCAGGTTTTACATTCCACATACAAAGATGGTGAAATTATTTAAGCACAGATCTAGAATTTCCAACACAGCAATTCAAACTGGAAACAATCCCACAAATGGGATTCCGTAGCAGATTAGCCAGGTACTCATGGCTTGCTCCTCTGTTATCTTCCCAGGTGCTGTGGCTATAATTCAAGCAGTCCTTGGCTCAGAGAGCTCTAGGGGCCTCTCTTGTGTGCTCTATTGCTGGGCTGTAGCCTCTTCTGGAATTCAATTCCCTTGCAGCTTTTCTCTTTTCTGCCTTGGTCCAGGTGCAAGGCCTGGGTGAAGTTGTTGGTCTGCTAGAGCAGGTTCTTGAGCATTTGGCTCTTGTTGCTGTCTGGGTGAGGACAAGGCAAGCTGCCTGACTTCTTGGCTGGTTTAAATCCAGTCCCAAGGCAATTAATACCCTTTGGTAACACAGAACTCTGATCACTGGACCTACAGGATGGGGCATATCCAAACATGGCCAGGGGCACACACACTTCACAGCTGTGTTACAAAGTTAATTACCTGTGGTACATGTTTATCTCGACCCCAGGAAGTGTCCAGGTTTGCACATTCGCAGGTGCTTAGCCCATTGTCTGGGCTAGGGTGTGTTTGGGGGTTTGACCCTTCAGGACACAGCCTCTGGGACAAGGTCTGCCTCTGGAGCCAACCTTCTCCCTGCAGCTCTCTCAGGCTTTTTCAGCCTCTTACACATTGTGAAACTACCTTATGTCACACCTTCACCACTGTTCTATTATATTCAATGCACTTCTTAATCTATCCAGGGGTTACTAGTGGTTTCAGTCCCAACTTCCATAGATGGTTTCCCAATAACAGAGCCCAGCAACATTCCTGCACAGGCTATCTAGGAAAGCATGATGGGTTGACTCAGCTGCTTGCTTACCTCACCCTAGCAGGACAGGGGAGAGCAACAGAAGGCTAAAAGCAAGAAAAGTTGTGGATTGAGGGAGAGACCATTTAACAGGTGAAATGAAGCTGCATATGCAAAGCAAAATGAGAAGAGGAGGCTCAGGGGAGACCTCATTGCTGTCTACAACTACCTGAAGGGAGGTTGTAGCCAGGTGGGGGGTTGTCTCTTCTCCTAGGCAACCACCAACAGAACAAGAGGACACAGTCTCAAATTGTGCCAGGGGAGGTTCAGGCTGGATATTAAGAAGTTGCTCTTCACATAGAGAGTGATTTGCCATTGGAATGGGCTGCCCAGGGAGGTGGTGGAGTCGCTGTTCTTGGAGATCTTCAAGAAAAGACTGGATGAGGCACTTAGTGACACAGTCTAGTGGTCTAGTTGATTGCATAGGGCTGGGTGATAGGTTGGACTGGATGATCTTGGAGGTCTTTTCCAACCTGGTTGATTCTATGATTCTGTAAGGAATTTGTTCACTACTTCCCATCAGCAGGCAGCACCTCAGCACACTAACAATACATAACTGGGAATGTCCCCAGTTTCTCGTTCTTTCCCTGAGGATTTAGACAGTGCCATAAGGTACAGAATATCCCTTTGTTCAGTTGGGATCAACTGTCCTGGTTCTGTTTTTCCCAGGCTATTGCCCATCCCCAGCCTACTTGTGGTTGGTGTAGGAGAGAAAGAAGTACAAATCCCCTTGATACTGGCAAGCCCTGCTCAGCAATAGCCCAAACATGGCTGTGTTACCAACAGCACTGTTCACAAATCCAAAACAAAGCTTCATACAGACTGCTATGAAGACAATTGATTTTGTCCCAGCCACAGCCTGTACAAAAAGAGAAAATCTAGATCTAGCCCCCAGTCTCTGCTGAGATCCCCAACATCCAAATAAAAACCAGCTCTGAGAATCATAGAATGGTTTGGGTTGGGAGTGACCATAAAAATCACCTAGCTCCAACCCCCTATGCCATGGGCAGGGACACCTTCCACTAGAACAGGTTGCTCAAAGCCCCCAGTCTCAACGTTTTCAATTAGGGGGCATCCACAACTTCTCTGGGCAACTTTTTCAGTGTTTTACCGCCCTCCTGATAAAGAATTTCTTCCTTACCTACTTCATTCTTGTGGTACTCTGTACTGTACTCTGTAATGATACACTTCAGAATGGACAGGTCAGGAAGGAAAGGCAGTAGAATGCCGTTGCATGCCAGGCAGTGTCTTGATTGTCTTGAATTCAATCATAGTGACAATAGGGTTGCATGTTATGGGTAAGAAGCAGAGGAAAGGCCAACAAGGTAGATATCCTGGTGGGAGTCTGTTATAGACCACGCAAACAGGACGGAGACTGGACTTCAACTTAGCATGTCTGCTGGAAATACAACACAGAGGAAGGAAACAGTCCAAGATGTTCCTAGAGCATGGGGAAGAAAAATTCCTGACAGCTGGTGAATGAGCCAGCTAGGAAGGCACTCTGCTAGATGTGTTGCTTGTGAACAGAAAAGGACTTGAGGGTGATGTGTAGGCTGGAGGCTGTCTTGGGCACAGTGATGATGAAATAGCAGATTATTCAATTTGTAGGGAAAGAGGGGGATTAGTAGAATTGACATATTGATTTCCAGAGGACAAAATTTGGCCTGTTTAGGAGACCAGTTGACAGAGTCCCTTGGGAGGCAGTTGGGAAGTGGACATTCCTCAAGAGGAAAATCTTTAAGGTGCTGGAACACACCATGCTGGTATACGATAAGATGAGCTAGCGGGGAAGAAGATTGGCCTGGCTAGACAGAGAGCTGTGGCAGGAACTCAGAAAGAAAAGGGAAGTCTATGGCCCATGGAAGAAGGAGCAGGCAATTCAGCAAGCCATTAATTCACTATTAGTGAATGGAGAGTGCTGTTTACTTAATGTGAAAGCAATGTTGATTGCTCAAGGTAATAGAATAGTGGTAGGTCCCAGAGGACTGGAATCTGACCAATGTGATGCCCATCCACAAGAAGGGCTGGAAGGAGGAACCTAGAAACTACAGGCCTGTCAGCCTGACCTCACTGCCAGGCAAAATTATGGAGCAGATCATCTTGAGGGCAATCACTGCACACCTGAAGGATGACCAAGGGCTAGGTCCAGCCAACACAGATTTAGGAAGGGCAGATCCTACCTGACCAACCTGATCTCCTTCTAGGATCAGGTGACCCGCTCGGTGAATGTGGGGCAGGCTGTGGATGTAGTCTACCTGGACTTCAGCAAGGCCTTTGACACCATCCCCCACAGCAAACTCCTGGCCAAGCTGTCAGCCCGTGGCTTGGACAGCAGCACTCTGTGCTGGGTTAGGAACTGGCTGGAGGGCCAAGCCCAGAGGGAGTTGTTCTCGTCTCCCAGGAAACAGAACACCAGAACAAGAGGACACAGTCTCAAGTTGTGCCAGGGGAAGTTAAGACTTGAGGTGAGGAGAAAGTTCTTCACTGAGAGAGGTGTTGGCCATTGGAATGTGCTGCCCAGGGAGGTGGTGGAGTCACCATCCCTGGAGGTGTTTAGGAAGAGGGGACTGGATGTGGCACTTGGTGCCATGGTTTAGTAGTCATGAGGTCTTGGGTGACAGGTTTTACTTGATGATCTTTGAAGTCTCTTCCAACCTTATTGATTCTATGACAGAGGCCATTTGAAAAAAAAAAAAAATTAGTTTTAGTAATAGGGAAGAATAAACCTTTCCATCCACTTTATATCTGACTGACCCTCCCTACTGTTCGTGTTATTTCAATGCGTGACCACGGCTGCATCACACTTTTCACCAGAGGTTTTCCTGCTTGAGCTCCACAGGGAGGACATTGCTCTGTGCACTGGAAGCGTTGCCCTGCATGGGCACACTGTTTCTCTGACACAGACAGGTGTTTAAAGAGGGTTTTAGAGGAAGTTAAACAGAACTTATGCAGGTGGCTGGAAAGAACATGTTTGTCCTACTTTTCTATATTGTGAAAGTACAGATGTTCGGATTTGCCTTGGAGCAATGCTTTCAGGACCAGATGTAAGCAAGCTAAGGCCTTCATTACATTATACAGCAGAGTTACATAGATTTTGTGAAAGCAAATGTATCACATCTTAATTGGCTATTTTCCACTAGCATGTGGGGGAGACAGGAGGCACCACAGCTCTTTAGAGATACTGATAAGGAAACACAGACATGTTTACTTTCCCTGCAGCATAAAGGCTTGGCATAAAAACAGCTAAGGAAAAAAGAGAAATGGACCTGCAGGACCCAGTTTTACTGATACACACCAGGAATTTCTGCCACCCTTTGAAAACGGAGGCTTTTCCATCTAGAAACAGTGTAAAATGTACCGTGTCCAGAGAAACTTGTCGTGTTGGGTTTCTGCCTTTCCAAACACACGCATTGTTCTTATTTCACCCCTGGCCACACTTTATTACCCAGCTTGCTGTAGATACCTGAAAACCATTTTGGTGCCCTGACGCTTTTGCTGTATCTTCCCATAGACCAATGGACTCACAGGTGCCGACTGGCAGGCAGTAGGAGACAACCCGGGCTACTTTCACTGCGTGGGACGGCAGCGGGGAGGCACCGTGCTATGCATACAGCGGCAGCTGCTCCCACCGCCCGGGCCGCGACCGGCATAAGCAGCGGTGACGGAGGGCAGCCGGCCCGCCCATCAGGCCTCCCGCTCCCCGCCGCCCCGCCTCCAAGGCCGCCCGCGCTAAGCAGGCGTCCCCAGGAGCCGCGCAGGCCGGCCCGCCGCGAGCGGGGGCTGGCATTGTGTCCTCTGGGAGAAACTGAGGGGAGACCTCACCGCTGTCCACAGCTCCCTAAGAGGCTGTTGTAGTGAGGCGGGTCTTGGTCTCTTCTCCCTAGTATCGAGTGGTAGAGTGAAAAGGCCTCAAGTTGCGCCAAGGTGGGGTTTAGAGTAGGTGTTTGGAAAAAAATGTGCAGTAAGAGACGTGATGAGGCGTTGGAACAGGCTGCCCAGGGGGGTGGTGGCGTCACTGTCCCTGGAGGTGTTCAAGAAACGTGTAGACATGGGACTTCGGGACACGGTTGACGGCCACGGTGCTGTCAGGTCCACGGATGGACTAGATCTTAAGTCTTTTCCAACCGGATCAACTCCGTACGTCTAGCTCCGTGACCGACCGCCACGCCCGCGGCTCTCGGCACCGCAGCGTACCGCCGCGCGCCGCCGGGCCGCGAGGGGGCGTTGCCGCCACCTCGCGTGCGCATTGCTCCTTCCGCCACTTTCGCCGCTTGCTCTGAACTAGCCACACGCACCATGGAGGCGCCCCCCGTTACTATGATGCCCGTCACCGGCGGTACCATCAACATGATGGAGTACCTGCTCCAGGGTAAGCGGAGGGGGGAAGGGGGGGTGTGGTGGCAGGTAGCTCCTTCCCGTCGTCGATGAGAACAGCCGGCGGGCCGCAAGCCTGCCGACCGCAGCCGCCTCGGCGAGGGGGCGGCCCCGGGGAGCTGGGTCTGAAGGGCGCGGGGGTCTGAAAGGCGCGGGGGGCGAGAGCCGAAGCCGGACGTAGGCTGAGCGGGGCTGCCACGGCCGCGTTGCGGAGAGAGCCCCGCTCGCCTCCGAGCCGGGAGAAAGGGAGGGAGGAAGTTGCTAAGGTGTTGTTTCCGCCCGGCACAGGAAGCGTTTTGGACCAGAGCCTGGAGAGCCTGCTGCACCGCTTGCGGGGCCTGTGCGACAACATGGAGCCGGAGACCTTTCTGGACCACGAGATGGTGTTCCTGCTGAAGGGGCAGCAGGCCAGCCCCTTTGTGCTGCGGGCGCGCCGGTCCATGGACAAGAGCGGCATGCCCTGGCATTTGCGCTACTTGGGCCAGCCGGAGATAGGCGACAAGAACCGCCACGCGCTCGTGCGCAACTGCGTAGACATTGCTACATCGGATAACCTGACGGACTTCCTAGTGGAGATGGGCTTTCGTATGGACCACGAATTTGTGGCCAAAGGGCATGTGTTTCGCAAGGGCATCATGAAGATTATGGTGTACAAAATCTTCCGCATTCTAATGCCGGGAAACACAGAAAGCATCGAGCCCCTCTCCCTCTCGTACCTCGTGGAGCTCAACGTGGTAGCACCAGCAGGACAGGATGTAGTTTCTGATGACATGAGGAACTTTGCTGAGCAGCTGAAGCCTTTAGTGCATCTGGAAAAAATTGACCCCAAAAGGCTCATGTGACTGGAAGGTTAAGGCATTGGTTTTGTTAGTGTTCGTGAAGAGGATTGCTCTTCTAAAGTTGCTTTTAAGGGCAAATCAAAACGGGTGGGGGGATAAAGGGCTACATACCAGTCTTCCGTTAACTGCAGTTACAGACTTTGTACCTGCAGTTGTGGATGCGAACAGAAATGGACACTAAATTGATGCCATTCAAAACAATATTTCTAGATTTGCATCTCCTATGGGAGAGATACCTACTACAAGGCATACTGTCTAGCAATCCAAAAGTGTTGGACTTTGTGGAATTCATTCATCTGTGTACCCACATTCCGGTGCTGCTTGCTTTTGTGTTTTTAGTATTTTTTAAAAAAAAATAATTCCAACGCATATTTCCTCTGTCCTGTGTCCTGTCCTTTCTCCTCCTTAGATGCCTGGAGCTAATAACCCTTCATGCAGGGAGGAGTGTTCAACACAAGCATAAACCCAGAAACTATACAGTATAAAAGGTCAAGTGTACACCTATTTGCAGTGGAATAGTAAAGTAATGGCACATGTGTAGGAAGGAGACCAGATACTTCAGTGAAACTTTCAAGTATATCCAATGTTGGAAAATGATTTAGCAGGATTACAGTTTCAAGAAACTTTCAGATCTTGTAATGCTATTCCATCTTCTTCACTGACATTGGGTAAGACAGTCTTGGCTAATGAGAAACCATTAAGTTACATGGTTTTGTTTAGCACCTCTCTACAGGATGGTCAGTTACTGTATTTAATAATACCTGATTTAGGATCTAGAGTTATTAAATACAGTTCAAACATAAAAAAAAAACTTGGGAAAACAACAAAGAGGAAGAGGTTGATTTACATTTTTCAAGTTCTTTACAGAAGGCAACCATTTCTCATTTCTGTAAGACACCAACCACTCCCACATAAAGCTTCACAAAAAGCTGCCTAGGGTTGATAGCTACATTTTCAAGACTGGAGTTTGGACAAGGTAAGCAATGAGAATTGGACTGGTGCTCACTGACAGCAGTGTCTCATGTTCCACATGGGTGGGCAGGGACAATTAAAGACTGGAACAGCACCTGGAGAATGCCATTATGCTGAATACCCAGCAATGATTTCCAGCAGAGTATAAGCAATGAGGTCACCTGTGTGACTGCTCATGACCTAGACTGAAAATATTTTCTGGAGGGTAGGGATGCACCCACAATTCTTCTGTTCATACTTAGGCATATAAAGTTTAAAGTCATAGCCTAAAACTGCCACGCATGACTCACCCTCATTGGACTTCTTAGAATACTGTTACAGGGCATCACTTCCCAGAGGGCAAGGGGGAGGCGAGATTGCTAGACGCTTCATGATTCAGTTGCAGTTCCAAACAGGTAAGGCTGTTGTAACATCCTGCTATGTAACACTGGTGAGGAAATGCATGGCACAGACTTCAAGATTCATGGCTTGTCTCTTGTGACATAACAGAGAAATCCATTTCATGATAAAAATTGAAAACTCTGCAAACTTAAGTGGTGCAGTTGACATGCCAAAGGGATGAGATGCCATCCAGAGGGACATGCACAGGCTTGAGAAATGGGACTGTGTGAACCTCATGTGCTTCATATAGGCCAATGTAAGGTCCTGTACCATGGTAGAAGTAACCCTCACTATCAACACAGGCTGGGGGATAATGTACCTGGGGGTACTGGTGGATGAAAACCTGGACATGAGCCAGCAATGTGCCCTTGCAGCCCAGAAAGCCAATGGCATCTTGAGCTACATCAAAAGGAAATGTGGCAAGCAGGTTGAGGGAGGCAATTCTCCCCTTCTTCACTTTGATGTCAGAGAGCTCACTTGGAGCACTGTGTCCACCCTTGCAGCCCTCAGCACAAGGATATGCACCTACTGGAGGGTCCGGAGGAGGGCCACAGAACCAATTAGGGAGCTGGAGCACCTCTACAAAGAGGGTGAGAGGGTTGGGGTTTTTGAGTCTGGAGAAGGCTCTGAGAAGACCTTACTGCAAGCTTTATAATACTACTTAAAGAAGGTCGATGAGAAAGATGCAGACATACTTTTTAGTAGTGCCTGTTAGGAGGAGCAAAGGCTTTCAACTAAAGGAGGGCAGATTTCAACCAGACACGTGGAATTTTTTGAGGCTAGTGAACACTGGAATGGGTTGCCCTGCTAGGTTGTGGAGGGCCCATCTCTGGAAACATTCAAGATCAGGTTGGACAGGGCTCTGAGCAAGGTCCTATAGTTACATCTGTCATCACTACAAGGGGGTTGGAGTAGATGGCTTTTAGAGATTCCTTCAAATTCTAAGCATTCTATGACTTGGTATTTGTTCAAATACATTACCAAAGCCCTGATGCAGCTTACCTTGTTTTCTTTCCGTGCAAATAAAACCCTGTGTTACGCCAAACTGTTTCTCTATTCTTGCATACTTACAATGTTTCTACAACTTTATTACTGTATTAGTATAAATCCATGAATAACAAATAAAAGATAGGATTGTTATGGATCCATTAGGCATGAGCTGCTTCTGCTATTGCAGAAGTTTGCTCTGCAGAAGCGAATTTGTTAAAAACTCTTCACACTTCTGAAAATGTCAGAAGTTTATCCTCTGTCTTTCCTGATTCCAGGATGTCTATTCTTCCCATGGAAACTTCAATAATGTCTTTGTACAGAATTAGCGAGAGATGAAATACTCCAGAAGCATTCTGTATTAAGACTGAGCACTGTAGAGTTGAATCTTTTAACATGCCTCTGATATACTATTACAAAATGAGCTTTTAAATATATAAAGCTATGTCACCTTCAAGGCTTCATCACAGTAACCTCAAATACAAGCAAACTGCTTTCCTGTTAGTTTTCCATACATGATAATATTGTATGTAAGTTTCATGCACGAGCTAAAACTTTGTTAAAAGGTAAAGTGTTTTCAGTAAGTTTCTCCAAAGACAGTTAATAATAAATACAAACAAAGATCTTTCATCATAATTTTTAATACTTTTCATTTTCAAATACTGGTTTTAAATTTGTGATTGTAACATGGAAGAGCCAACTTCTTTAAATTTTGAAAACTTATCATTAGGATCATAAAGCTATTATAGAACAGTTACACTCTATGCACTCAAGGTACTCAAAAATATGATTCATGTTTTAAATCTGTAAATGAACAGCGGCAATTCAAATACAGCGTTATCTGTACAACTTGACAAAAATACAGGTGGACAATCTGATTAAAGAGAATCTGCACAACTTCAAATTAGCCAGCTCAGCCCAATTAAGTAAAAGGTAATTGCCTTGAAACAAAAAAGTGCATCACATTTTTCACAGATATATTTGTCTAAATAAGATGTTCAGGTTCTCAGACAGGATAAAAATGACCGTATCATCCCCATTCACAATACAAGTTATATTAGGTCATTTTCTTCAGATCTGATTTGGCAATGTCCAAATTCTCCAAATGGATGCAGATATTCAGAGAACGCTAATAGAAAAGACTGATGCCTTTTCAAGCCTTCAAATTAGTTCAGTGTATAAAAACATCCATTCTAGCATCAGGAGCTGCTTCTGCAAGGACCCCCACAGCTGTATCCACTAACAGGAGGAAGTGAACTCAGAGCACACAGATACATGGCAGTGACTGAAAGGAGGGACAGGCTCAAAAGACAGCAGATTTCGTAGAGTCATAGAAGCAATGGCTGCTTGCACACAGACAATCTGAGAGGCCTACAGAGAACTGCCCTTTTTTCATTTGTTTTATAAAGCGGTCAATTAATACCGATTTCTCAGTCTTGCAACTCCTTCCACATTAAGAAGCCTCTTACAACTGGACAGGGCTAGCTGTAGTGAAGTACCAGTGCCTTTATCTAAAAGTAAAATGTATTCTTTACAAATAGTATCTGTAGTGTAATTTTATTTACAGAATAAACTGCAAAAGTACATCACATTTAGTGCAAACGCAACCAATGACAGAATTTTATATACTGCCTTGTAAACGTTCCGTATCTTTGTAAAATAAAGCTGTCCAATTATTAATAAACTCTCCTGCGTTCCAACCATTACCAGAAATGGCAATCAAGGAGTTAAACTCGATAGTTTGGATGTTTAAATTTTTTTTTTTTTTCTTTTTAAATTTTTAAAATTCCCATGAGTGGCTATGGTGGAAGGAACCACTGCTCGGCTGATTGTAAAAAGATGAAGTACATTTGAGGTATAAGATTTGTAACACCGCTATATAAAATGCTCACTGGTGATATAGTAAACGTACAAATTTTCATCTTATTTGCCTTACTAGCATTACCATATAGGCACTTCTCTACATATTCAAATTAACAGAATAACTCTGTAATAAGGCATATTCCATGCACGCCATTAGAGAAAGGCAAATAAAAATGGGAGAGCTACGGAGCATGAAATATGCATGCACATGTTATGTACGCTTTCATCTTTACAAAGAGATGAACAGATAAAGTTTTTCAGCACTGTGCAGATCACATTTAATAATTTAACAAATCCCCATTAAGTTACTGTATTATATTTTCAGGCACCTACCATAGTGTAACAAATAGAACTCGCAGTTTTCTGAAAAATAATCTGAAGCTTTTTTTTTTGGAGATACACAGGTTAGTGAAACACTGAGCAGTCTCTACAGAGTTTCCAACTAAGGGACATGAACACAAGACCTCAAAGTCAAAACCAGTCTTGCCACAGTCCTCTCCTAATGAGCATCTCTAGAATCAAAGGCAGGCAAAACCCTGACATTCACGCTCTCACGGCAACTAAAGGTGACTTTCCAATAACAACTCTGCATATCCTTATAGCTCTTAACAGGTTTTCGATCATGACGCAAATCGTCTTCTACATGAACCTCACAGTATGGCTTTGTTAAGATGAGGAAAACACACAGGATCTGAAAATAATGTACTCATCCTCATTCTAGACTGGGAATGTTTTCTTACGTAGTCCAAATTACTTCAATAAATATTAAAGTGTACCTTCTCACAGCTTCGGGAAAGCCCTGGACATCGTGCAAGAAAGCAGTCCACAGATGGCATAGACAGATGACTTCTGGCTTTCAGGCAGTCTCTTGATCTCTCATACAGAATCTTTGTAGGTATTTCTGGATGTTTAATAACAAAAATTCTGTAGCACATATTATATAACTAAAAAATACAATAGAAATATAAAGATATCTGGAAAAAATAAAGCTTTTCACACTCTTACTCCTTCAGAACCAATGGTCGTCATAAGAGTAAGACAATAGAAAAGGCGAAGTCATAAGGATATTGACAGCCCTCAGTTATCAACTGACAGTTTATGTAACAAGATGATTCATTACAGAAACCAGCAGCAATGAGTTATGATTATACGAAGCAAAATGAAACCTGCCAATAAGTCACCTAGGCTTTACTGAAGTCCCTCCCCGCTAAAATACCACATAGAGTTTTGTGCATACAAAGCACATACAGTATGCTCTGTGTGAGTTTGTCTCTTGTGCTTTTTAGACATGCACAAAAACCGCGTGAGTAACTCAGTAAGGCAGACTGTGAAACTCTGAAGCTTGTTTAAAATTAAAGCAGTAATCTACACTGGTGATTCAAAGTTGTAAGTGTCCTTCCTCTTCTAAAGCAAGCAAATAAAAATAGAGCCATATACATGTTATCAGTACATGTATTTAAAATTACACACTGATTGAGCAAGAAAAAGTTAGCAGGAGAGAGATATGGTTAAATATTTAGCCTCGTGGTGTTGCAACACTTCTTCACTTCAGTACACAAAGCCTAGAACTTGGGCCGTAAGACTGTAGATCCTTCGTTCCAGCATGGAGTGCTTTATGCATGGTCACATCTCCAACGTGGAATGCTCACCCAGTCTTCTGATCGCTGCAGGTATGCAGAGACAAAAATACAGCATGAAAAGGTTGAACTGTAACAGGAAAATATGAACTTGTTAAACACCTTAAACAGTATCAGCACTGTTGTGATGATGTTGGAACTACTGGTTCATGACAGTTGTGTTTTGAATGGTTCACCTACACTAATTCCCTAATAATATACAATTCAAATCATAGAATCAGAGATTCCAAACAGAATAGTTCTTTAAGATCAAATCCAACTATGGACTTTACACCACCATGGCCATTAAACCACGTTCCGAAGTGCCATGTCTATGTATTTTAATGCCTCCAGGACAGCAACTCCACCACCTCCCTGGACAGCAGGTTCCAGTGCCTGACCACTCTTTCTGTAAATAATTTTTTCCTAATATTCAATCTAAATCTCCCCTGGTACAACTTAGGGCCATTTCCTGTTGTTCTGTCACTTGATAGTAGGTTGAGAGACCAAGACCCACCTCACTATAACCTCCTTTCAGGAAGGTGTAGAGAGCAGTAAGGTCTCCCCTCAGCCTCCTCTTTTCCAGACTAAACAATCCCAGTTCCCTCAGCTACTCTTCCTAAGACTTGTTCTCTAGGCCCATCACCAACTGGACACACTCTAGCACTTCAGTGTGTGTCTTGTAGCGTTGGGCAAAAAACTGAGTACAGTACTCGAGGTGTGGCCTCACCAGTGCTGAATACAAGGGGACAATCACTTCTTTGGTCCTGACACAAGCCAGGATGCTTGTGGCCTTCTTTGCCACCTGAGCACACTGCTGGCTCATGTTCAACCAGCTGTAAACCAGCAACCCCAGGCCCTTTTCTGCTGGGCAGGCTTCCAGCCACTCTGCCCCAATCCTGTAGCGCTGCAGAGGGTTGTTGTATCCCAAGTGCAGGACCCAGCACGTTATTGTCATACAACTGACTTATGCCTATGGATTCAGCCTGTCTAGATTCCCCTGAAGAGCCTTCCTACATTTGAGGTGATCAACACTCCCACCCAAATTGGTGTCATCTGCAAACTTACTGATGGTGCACTCAATCTCCTTGTCCAGATCATTGATAAAAATATTAAAGGGAACTGGCTGCTATACTGGCCTCTAATCTGCCCTGGTGAGGCCTCATCTGGACCACTGTGTCCAGTTCTGGGCCACTCAGTTCAGGAAGGACAGAACTACTTGAAAAAGTCCAGTGCAGAGCCACAAAAATTATTAGGGGAGTGGAATGTCTCCCTTATGAGGAGAGACTGAAGCAGCTGGGTCTCTTTAGCTTGAAGAGGAGACTGAGGGGTGACCTCCATGTTTATAAATGCCAGACAAAGACCTTGACAGCACACCATCCCTGAACTAGCAAGCCTAGTTTTGTACCCTTCCCCCTTCAGATCTAGTTTAAAGCTCTTTTAGTGAGCCCTGATAGCTTTTGGGCAGGATACTTCTTCCTCTTTTAGGCAGGGATATCCCATCTGTTACCAGCAGTTTTGGTGTCATGTAAATCAATCCAAATCCTGCCAGAGGCACCAGGCCTGGAGCCAGGCCCTGATCCGTTGGCTCTTCCTGTGTAGAAACTTACTGAATCACTGTACCCTGTTAATTCAGAGTGCTGCCCCTACCCACCAGGCTGAGTCAGAACATGGTATGGCCATGTTAACAGGACTACCTGTTATTAAAAGGATCTAATGACTAAGACTTTTGGACTCTGACATAACAATTATAAAACAGAGATAGTCTGTCATGAATATAAAGAGTGATAAAAACTAATTTTCAGATCTTGCTGTAAATTCTAGAACTATCAAATATAATTTGATGTTTGAAACTATAGTTCCACATAATGAAGTACATAACAAGTCAAACAAAATTCAGTGAAGCCTTACTTAGCACTGTGGTTTATATCTGACCAAGACAGCCCCAAAAGTAATAAAGAAATTGTCTTCCTAGTGTCATTACCATTTGCATAGTAAAATAATTTTATATTAGTCCAATTACCTAGCCCATTAAAATAGCTCTACTGATTCAGAAAGCATTTGCAAATGCTTTTTTCTTAGGCTCATCAAAAAGGTTAAAAAAATAAAATCACAGCCTTTTAAGTACTCTAGTAATTTACACTGGTCTGCCAGGGAAGTCCCATTAATAATAACCTTAGATGAAAACTACTCTGTCATATATGCAATCTTAAATAGAATTTAAGATTTCAAAACCTCGTAAGGCTCTAGAGAATCTTCAGTATTATTCTCAGAACAAGGGTAAAATACCTGTGTAGGCTGAGAAAAAAAATCACAATACTTCATCCTCTTGTACTTCGATAAAAACTAGACATATGCAAAAGCTTGCAAGACAAACTAGAAGTCTACAAAAACTAATACTTTATAATTTGTGCAGCTAATGGTATAAACAAACTGTATGAATGTTTTAAAAACTGTATTGCATGCATATATTAGAACTGAGCACTGAACTCATGCTTATCATAGCAAGACATTTCTAGATTTCATACTTCTGTTTGGCTTTAGATTTACAGCAGTGAATCAGGAATGAAGAAAAATAATGTATACCTGCTAGTACTAGAATAAAATAGGCTTTCCTGCTGTTTTCTCTTGCACATATGATGTAAAACGCTTCAGGAATTTGGGATATTCACGTTTTGCCACTGCTCGCAACACTGATGCTGGCGCCCATCCTCCTGGGTTTACTAGATGTAGATGGGGAAAAAAGACAATGAAATACAGTGGATCTGCTTAAAATAGGAAACAACATTTAAATTAATTATTCTTGCAACTCCTTACAAAGTAACAGGCAGGAATAATGATCAGCAGATTATTTTTTAATGCCCTTACAGCTTGTACTGTAGCACGTTTTACTCTTAATACTCAAGCTCAGTTCAGTTCTGTGATGGACCATTTGGAAAATGTGGTATGTTGTAAGTCTTTGGGGAATGCCCAAACAGAAGATTTTATTCTCTAAGGACTTCCAAGAAAAAACAGAAATACTTGAGCAACTTATTACTTCAAAGAAACAGAAGTCATTCTTAACTTTTCAATAACTGCTCCATGTGTCTACAGAATTACTACATTAGTGATGTCTTACAAACTACTTCTCAAGCACTTTAAACAAAATTTGAACTGATTCTGAAATACCCTTCGATTCACAGAGCAAGTATTTCGGTGAAAAAGCTGCCACTTCCCATATAATCATGGTTCAGAATACCAATGTATTTAAGTAATTGGGAAACTTCCATAAAAAGGAAGCAAAGCTGCTTACCCCAGAGTTTATCACCATATAATACTATCTGTACAGGATTTAATATGAATTACATCACTCCTACATGGCAAAGATTATGCAACCAATTTGTCAGACTTAGTCTTTAAAAAGTCCTAACAGGTGGCTAAAAGTAACAGGAAGATGACCTACTCTTGAAGTGTTCTGTAGCTGCACAAGAGGAGCTAATCAGTATATAACTTCAAAACTACAATACCCTGCTAAATAGTGAGTACAGTAACAATACAATCAGGCTTTGATAACTTATAGAATCCTTAGTATTGACTTAAGTTAAAAAAAGTAAATGAGACTATACACCTTGCAGACATCTCCACACAACACATTTGCTCCTCCTTAACAGTGAGGGCAAGAGCTGTATCTTTGCTATCAGCAGCCTTTCAGACTTACAAGATGATACAGCAACACATAAAAACCCATTCCATTACTGAAACTAAAGGCTATATGCCAAGTCATCCCAGTTGCAGACATTGTTTTGTATTTAGGACTGAACAGAGCACTTCCATTGTATTTTTCCCAGAATGCCACACCATGAGTTATCCCATTCACTCATTCATGTAGCACATCATTTGAAGTCTTTCTGAACATGAAACCCTAAGGTGTGTTGTGAGATATACATTTAGCAGAGAACTGAATTAAGGGTTTATTTTGCCAGTATTTGGCTCCCCAGAATTAGCATGTATCATGAATGTCATACTGAAAAAAGTCAGACTTACCATTAGCTACATAGGTAATCTTGCATAGAATGTTGTCCCTGCTTATTTCCTTGTTCCCCTCTGGTGGGCTTACTAATGTCTGACAGATCATAGCAATGTTTATTTTGGCACGGACACAGCGATTGTTCAGCTGCCGAAAGAATGAAACATTTGTAAGCCTCAAGCTAAATTGTTTCAGCATACCTGACTCCTGACATTTTAATTTACTATGAAGTCTAAGACACACCAGAAGCTGTGTTTGGGAGTTTGCACTCTTGTGCTCCATGGATGTAATGTGAATGTAAAATGAAAGGTACATGGTATGTAGTGAAAGAACTGAACTAAAATGCCTGAATCTCAGGTTTTTGATTCCTTAATATAGACAAGTGAATTATTTAATCATCACAGTAGTTAATGTAAGTGTGTAAAGTATAATGTGTTAGCATTTACAAATACCAGTTAGGAACATTGCCCTGTGTAGTGGTTTTAGGCTATGCCTTTAAAATTAGTTACATAATTAGTTGCCATAGACATTGCTAATGAACAGCTTCCACGTTGCTTCTGAGTTGGTCTGGCAAAGCTAATGCTGGGGGGAAACTTCAACCCACCACACCCTGTAAGCAGCTATGGCACGGCACTCAGCACACCAACACTCCAAAGAAAACAAACATTGTAACTGTCAGAACCAAGGTAGAGCTGTGTAAGATGGGGGTTTAACAGATTCTGTATCTACAATTAAACAAGCCTCTGCCTCTATCTGACAATACTGAAGAGTTAGTGATTTGATTCCATATGAAATAACCTCAGGTCTTAAAATGTTTTCACATCTCCAGAAAACTTGTTCCCATGCTGTTTCAACACCTTAAATCTACCAATTCCTACAATCAGGCTCCTGAGATTTTGGCTGAGAATGCCTTTATCAGGCCATTTTATAACCTCATTTAAAGAAACTGCCTTTTTGCATAACACCACCACCTCCCTCACAATGGTACTGCAGGCACATTATGTAACATATACGTTATCTTAAAATCAGAGCCTGACAGGAGGAAAACAATACTTACAGGGGCACTGTCATGTTCCACAGAGAAATTGCACACAATCCACGTTTCAGGATCATTCTCACTGAATGCCGGTATCTTTCTGATGGCAGACAAATACAGCACATCCCTTTGAGAAGCTGGCCACACCCTCTGCAGAGAAACACCTAAATATAAGCTTTTCCAGTTTTGCAAGTTAAATACTTACTATCTTTAAGTAAAGGAAAAAAAAAACCAAAACAAAAACACAAGAAAAACCAAGTACTTAAGAAAAAAAATTTCTATGGATTAGTCAGTTCATCTTCAACACTGAAAGAGAACACAGCTGTTGTACAGACACACTTCAGTTTATATGGCTATGCTTCATATTTTAAAAAATTAAGGCACAGCTTTAAGGCCTTCCAAATGCAGAAAGCCAAGATGCAATGACTTTGTTCCAGTAGACAGTTCCCCTGCTGTTACCTCAACCTCAGGTTTACATTTTACTTTATTGTAAGCTATAAACTGAACTAGTGGTTATGTATAAATAGAAACACCTGCTACTACTTGTTTTCAGAAAGAGGGGTAAGAAGGGCAGTAAAGAGTTAAATATTTCAAAAAGCTACTGACTGACTGAATTTAGGGAGTAGAACCTCAAGCAACGCTCAGCTGATAGAAGGAAATGTTTTAGCTCTTGTGGGCCAAAACCCTGGGAACAAATTGCAGCTGTGTAGAGAGAAAAAAGCATTTAGCTGATTACCAACGACCACTGTGACTCAGGGAAGCCACACAATGACCTGAGGGTAAGAGCTGGTAAACACTGCAATAGAATCTTTTGTCTTCTGCCTGAACTTAAATAAGAGATGTGTGATCGTTAGTCTTTTATCTTAACACCTGTCTGAGCATTGCCAATGGATCTGTGTTCTCTGGCATTTTCTCGACAGCCAATCATGAGTCTGTAACTGTCCCACGGACACATCTACTAACCAATCACAAGTTGCTTTGGATTATTGTACAAAGTCTTTTCTTTATATAGGCTAACATAAAATTGACACTTTGCTTGCATCAAGCTTTGTCCCATCTCTCAATCACGGTAAGCTACTATTTAGCACAAGCCCTACAAGGAGAGCCTGAAGGAGCTGGGACTGTTTAGCCTGGAGAAGAGGAGGCTCAGGGGAGACCTTATTGCTGTCTACAACTACCTGAAGGGAAGTTGTAGCCAGGTGGGGGTTGGTCTCTTCTTCTGGGCAACCCAGCATCAGAACAAGAGGACACAGTCTCAAGCTGCCCAGGGGAAGTTTAGGCTCGATGTGAGGAGAAAGTTCTTCACAGAGAGAGTTGTTAGCTATTGAAATGTGCTGCCCAGGGAGGTGGTGGAGTCACCATCCCTGGGGGTGTTCAAGAGGGGATTGGATGTGGCACTTGGTGCCATGGTTTAGTAGTCATGAGGTCTTGGGCAACAGGTTAGAGTAGATGATCAAACTTTGAAGTCTTTTCCAACCTTATTGATTCTATGATTTCAGTAGATAAATATGTCAAACAGACTATCTAAGAAAATTTCAGAAGCAAATGTCTGATAAAAATAATATACAAAGCTATTTTCCTGACACTCAATAAGTGAAAGGTGTCCAGCTTTTATCTTAACACTCCACAGTTTACACATCTGTCTTGCTCAATATCACATGCCCCTGTTAGAGAAGTTTTAAGGAAGCCATTTAATTGGTAAAATTGTATTTGCTTTAATATTTGAGCCTACTGGTGCTTGATATCATGCAACATTAAAGATGTATCCATACACTTCATTCATATTTTAATTTTGAACCTTTAAGTTACAGTAGTTTGGTTCAATGTTCAAGTGAACATTTTAATAAATTACACCAGAACTAAATGAGAGAGAGGGAATCATAATACAGTTGCAAGAACAAGTGTTGTACTGGCAATTATACCTGAAAATGTATGTCAACTAATTATGGTCAACTACAGTTTGCATTGTTGCAACAAAATATACAATATACTGGTATAAGTTTCTTCCTTTAAGTGAGTATTGGTTTATTGCTTCTGTTTGCTTTAGATGACTCTAGCCTTGCCAGCAGCAATATATCTAGAGATTAAAACCAGTCCTCATTTGTTATTACAAGCTCTACCAGATACATGCACAATAAACAATGCTACCAAAACCAGTTTGAAAAATAAAAGTTTTTTAACAGAAACACAAAACTTGCTCTGAAATGTTGTTCTGAACACTACTTTAAATTGTTAAGATCTTAAAATACTCAGAGTAAGATTAGAACACATATGCCCCAGACCGTAGACTGTCTCAGTACAGCATGCACACAACTGCATGCTGTATGCATACAGTGTTATTACCTTATGTGTCTGGTAAATGATGATTGCATTATCAGCTAAATTTTCCACAACATGGAAATTTTCAATTGTTGCTAAAAGAGAAGGGGAGAAAAGAAAACGCATCAGTAATCAGGCACAAGTATTAGGTCAGCGGTATGAACAGTATCCTTGACGTTAAACATGCAAAGCTTAAGAACCAGTTCCTTACTTTCCCAATCATTACGAACATCAACATTCCAGAAGTAGTGGCAGACTTCATGCCCTGTTACCCCTTTAACAGCATGGGTTGCTTTCAAAGGATCTAAAACTATTCCGTTTTCTTCCACCTCTCTTCTGTATACCTATATCCAAATAAAAAGAAATAAACATGGAACAAACTGTCAAAACTGTTCTTGTTTTACTTGTCAACATACATCAGGCCTTGAAAAACCTCACTTGCCTAGAAAATTAAAACATGAATATTTTGCCATGTCAGTGCTCTCTAGTAACTACCAATGCAGACATTCTTAAGTGGCAATTCACATTAAAATAACAGTATTTTAAGAATCTCTATGCCAAAAATTGCTAAGCTGATTTATCACTATGCATAAGGATCCAAACAAACACAATACAGTACCCAACAAAGTAACTTGCTGCTCTATTACATTTTCATACATTGTATTTACACATAATGTTCATGCCAAGTTTTAAGTAGAAGAGAATGAGAAAGAAATCGGCAAAAACAATGCTACTGCAAGAGTTACATAGACTATTTTGTATGAATAAATAGAAGTCACAGCTCTTGTGGACCACAGTCCTAGTTCACAAAATGTTATTCTGAGAGATTTTAACACCCTAGCTTCCTGACTGATAGTGTTCCCAAAGGATCAGGGAATCATCTAGGTTGGAGAAGACACTCAAGATTGAGACCAACAGTAAACGTAACACTGCCAAGTCCACCAGACAAAGTATTTGTCTTGACAGCATATCATGTTATGTTCAAAATTCCCTAAATATTTACCTTCATTTCTCCTTCTTCTACCACTAGCTGCCAATTGGCATCTCCTCCTACATCTTGCAAAGAGTATGTCATATGATTTTGTACCATCTCTTCCACCTTTAAGGGAAAATAAAGAAATAAAAAGAACATTTTAAACTCATTCATTCCATATTCTTGGGCACAGAACATGCAGTACAGGAAGCCACAAGTCAAATCCTGTGCCGAACCTGAATTTGGACGACAAAGCTTTCTATTAGAGGTTAAGAACAAGCAGATATTTCTGTCCTTTAGAAACAAAAGATAAACTTATGATTCAATTTACAACTTCATTCTTTGTGGATACTTCCTTGTAAGAGCCCAGTGACTCTTTTGTCTCGAAACAATGCATGTGGCAGGGTGGGGCTGCTAATTAGCATCTCAAACAAGGTGTAACATTACCTGGTCTGATAGACAGGGTGGTAGTTTTGATGGCCTTAATAGATTTCGAGGAAAGACACTGGCCTGGCAGAATGGCTTAACAATAAAAAAAGATAATTTCCATGGAGGCAGAAATTCCCTCCCTCCTTATCTTAAAACCACTGCAACAGTGCCACTGAAAGGCCAATGGCACCCCTCTGCGCACACCTCACTCATGCTCTTTTTGTGATATAGAGAAACCATCCCCCCTGCCAAACAAGTATAAAAGACTGCAACTTCCAGGGTCCACATGTTGCACTTCCCACAGAAGACCGTGATAGAATAGAATAGAGTAGAATAGACCACACCACAATGGAAAAGACCTTTGAGATCGAGTCCAACCTATCATGCAACACTATCAACTAAAACATGACACCAAGCACCCCATCCAGTCTCTTCCTAAACACCCCCAGTGATGGTGACTCCACCACCTCCCTGGGCAGCCCATTCCAATGTCCAATCACTCTATGGAAAACTTCTTCCTAACATCCAGCCTAAACCTTCCCTGGCACAGCTTGAGACTGTGTCCTCTTGTTCTGGTTGCCCGGGAGAAGAGACCAGCCCCCCATTTGTCTACAACCTCCCTTCAGGTAGTTGTAGAGAGCAATAAGGTCTCCTCTGAGCCTCCTCTTCTCCAGGCTAAGCAACCCCAGCTTCCTCAGCCTCTCCTCATGGGGTTTGTGCTCCAAACCCCTCACCAGCTTTGTTGCCCTTCTCCGGACACACCCCAGCAAGTCAACATCCTTCCTAAACTGAGGGGCCCAGAACTGGACACAGTACTCGAGGTGTGGCCTAACCAGTGCAGTGTACAGGGGCAGAATGACCTCCCTGCTCCTGCTGGCCACACTGGTCCTGATACAGGCCAGGATGCCCTTGGCCCTCCTGGCTGCCTGGGCACACTGCAGGCTCATGTTCATCCTACCATCAACCAGCACCCCCAGGTCCCTCTCTGCGGGGCCGCTTACCAGCCACTCTGACCCGAGCCTGTAGCACTGCATGGGGTTGTTGTGGCCAATGTGTAGAACCCAGCACTTGGATGTGTTAAATCTCATGCCCTTGGACTCTGCCCATCTGTCCAGCCTGTCAAGGTCCCCCTGCAGAGCTCTCCTATCCTCTAACAGATCAACACCTGCCCCCAGCTTGGTGTCATCTGCAAACTTACTAATGGTGGACTCAATGTCTTCATCCAGATCATCAATTAAGATATTGAACAGGATGGGGCCCAGCACTGATCCCTGGGGGACAACACTAGTGGCTGCCAGCTGGATGTGGCACCATTCACCACCACTCTCTGGGCTCAGCCCTCCAGCCAGTTCCTAACCCAGCACAGAGTGCTCCTGTCCAAGCCATGGGCTGACAGCTTGGCCAAGAGTTTGCTGTGGGGGACGGTGTCAAAGGCCTTGCTGAAGTCCAGACAGACTACATCCACAGCCTGCCCTACATCCACCAGGCAGGTCACCTGATCATAGAAAGAGATCCGTTCCATAATCTTCCCTGGCACTGAGGTCAGGCTGACAGGTCTGTAATTCCCTGGCTCATCCAACCGGCCCTTCTTGTGGATGGGCACCACGTTGGCCAGCTTCCAGTCTTCTGGGACCTCTCTAGTGAGCCAGGACTGTAGAAAAATGATGGAGAGAGGCTTGGCCAGCTCATCTGCCAGCTCTCTCAGCACCTTAGGATGGATCCCATCCGGTCTCATGGCCTTCTGGGGATCCAAGTGGCTCAGCAGGTCTCTAACTACTTCCTTCTGGCCTACAGGGGAACTATACTGCTCCCTGACTCCAGCTGCCAGCTCAGGAGGCCAGTTGTCTGGAAGACAACCTATCCTGCTATTAAAATTTGAGGCAAAGAAGGTGTTAAGTACCTCTGCCTTTTCCTCATCTTTTGTTACAATATTCCCCTCCATGTTGACTAAGGAGTGGAGGTTGTCCTTGTCCCTCCTCTTGCCATTAATACATTTATAGAAGCATTTTTTGTTGTCCTTCACAGCAAAGGCCAGTCTAAGCTCTAAATGGGCTTTTGCCGCTCTAATTTTTTTCCTGCATGACCTAGCAACATCCTTAAACATTTCATGGATTACCTCATCTTCCTTCCAAAGGTGATACACCCTCTTTTTTCCCCTTAATTCACCCAGGAGTTCATTGCCCATCCAGGCTGGCCGTCTGCCCCGGCGGCTCATCTTCCGGCACATTGGCACAGCCTGTCCCTGAGCCTTCAAGAATTCTTTCGTGAAGTAGGTCCAGCTCTCCTGGACCAGTTTGTTTTAAGGGCTGTTTCCCAAGGAACCTTCTGAGTTAATTCCTTGAGTAACCTGAAGTCTGCCCTCTGGAAGTCCAGAGTGAAGGTTTTGTTGCTGCCCCTCTTAGCTTGACTGCATATTGAAAACTCAATTATCTCATGGTCACTGGACCCCAGACAGCCTCCAACCACCACATCTCCCAACAGCCTTTCTCTGTTTGTAAAAAGAAGGTCAAGCAAAGCCTTACCCCTGGTAGGCTCACACGGCACCTGGGTAAGAAGCTATCCTCCATGCACTCTAAGAACCTTCTAGACTGCCTCCTCTCTGCTGTGTTAAGTTCCCAGCAGATATCAGGCAGGTTGAAGTCACCCATAAGAACAAGGTCAGGCGATCTTGAGACAGCCTCTAGCCGTCTATAGAATAATTCATCACTCTTGTCATCCTGGTTGGGTGGCCTATAACAGATGCCAACCAGGATCCATTTTATCTAGAGCCTCCCTGATGTACAGCGCCCCCCTTTGCCTGTCTCCCCTGAAGAACCTGTAGCTGTCAATTGCAGCGCTCCAGTCATGTGAGTCATCCCACCACACTTCTGTGATGGCAACTACATCATAACTTTCCTGCTGCAACAAGGCTTCCAGCTCCTCTTGTTTGTTACCCATGCTTTGTGCATTAGTGTCCATGCACTTCAGCGGGGCTGATGGTTTCACCACTGACTCCAGCTTACCATCCTCAGACTCCTGTTTTCAGCCCCTTCCCCCTTCAAATCTAGTTTAAAGCCCTGTCAATGAGACTTGCCAACTCCCTTCCTAAATGCCCCACCACCACCAAAAACCTGGACTATTCCTGTGAAAACTCTTGCTGAATCCAAGGAGTGGCGATAACTTTCTCTCTTTTTCTCTATTTTCTCCTTTTTCTTCCCATTTTCCCCTCTTCTGTGGTCCACTACTGAGAGTTGTCTTTTGCTCTAATAAACCCCACTCAACAGCCACTTGGTGTTGGCTCATTTTTATTTACTCCAAGGAAGTTTTTTTCATCTTAGCACAACCTCTTCTGCTGCCCAGGGTTGGCTGAGGATACCAGGTCGTGACAGTCCTATCCTTCCTCTGACTCCTAAACAGTCAAACTCACTATTTCTGCCTACAACAGTTTTAATGCAGCACATTGGAACTTCAGATACCTCTTAATAGAATGACAATGCATTCTATGATATTCCCTGAAGAGCATTTAAAAAGCTGAGCAAACATAGAGGAGATTGGGACAAAGACAGATAAGCTCTAAAAACGAAATGCATATTACAGTATCACAGTATCACTTAGGTTGGAAAGGACCTCGGGGATCATCGAGTCCAACCTATCAACACAGACCCCATGACTAGACCATGGCACCAAGTGCCACGTCCAATCTCCCCTTGAACGCCTCCAGGGTCGATGACTCAACCACCTCCCTGGGCAACCCGTTCCAATGCTGAATGACTCGCTCAGCGAAGAACTTCCTCCTCACCTCGAGTCTAAACCTCCCCTGGCGCAGCTTGAGACTGTGTCCCCTCGTTCTGGTGCTGGTTGCCTGGGAGAAGAGGCCAACCCCCTCCTGGCTACAACCACCCTTCAGGTAGTTGTAGAGGGCAATGAGGTCACCCCTGAGCCTCCTCTTCTCCAGGCTAAACAATCCCAGCTCCCTCAGCCTCTCCTCATAGGGCTTGTTGCCCAGCCTTGTTGCCCTTCTCTGGACACGCTCAAGTGTTTCGATGTCCTTCTTAAACTGAGGGGCCCAGAACTGGACACAGTACAATACAATACAATAAACCAGGTTGGAAGAGACCTTCAAGATCATCATGTCCAACCTATCACCCAACACCACCTAATCAACTAACCCATGTAACCAAGCACCCTGTCAAGTCTCCTCCTGAATACCTCCAGTGACAGCGACTCCACCACCTCCCCAGGCAGTCCATTCCAATGGGCAATCACTCTCTCCGTGTAAAACTTCCTCCTGACCTCCAGCCTGAACTTCCCCTGGCACAGCCTGAGACTGTGTCCTCTTGTTCTGGTGCTGGCTGCCTGGGAGAAGAGACCAACCTCTGCCTGTTTACAACCCCCCTTCAGGTAGTTGTAGAGAGTAATGAGGTCACCCCTGAGTCTCCTCCCCTCCAGGCTAAGCAGCCCCAGCTCCCTCAGTCTCTCCTCATAGGGCTTGTGTTCCAAGCCCCTCACTAACTTCGTTGCCCTTCTCTGGACTCGTTCCAGCAAGTCAACATCCTTCCTAAACTGAGGAGCCCAGAACTGGACACAGTACTCGAGGTGTGGCCTAACCAGTGCAGTGTACAGGGGCAGAATGACCTCCCTGCTCCTGCTGGCCACACTGTTCTTAATGCAGGCCAGGATGCCATTGGCCCTCTTGGCTGCCTGGGCACACTGCAGGCTCATGTTCAGCCTACCATCAACCAGCACCCCCAGGTCCCTCTCTGCCTGGCTGCTCTCCAGCCACTCTGACCCGAGCCTGTAGCACTGCATGGGGTTGTTGTGGCCAATGTGCAGGACCCGGCACTTGGATGCATTAAATTTCATGCCGTTGGACTCTGCCCATCTGTCCAGCCTGTCGAGGTCACTCTGCAAAGCCTCTCTACCCTCTAGCAGATCAACTCCTGTCCCCAGCTTGGTGTCATCTGCAAATTTACTGATGATAGACTCAATGCCCTCATCCAGATCATCAACAAAGATGTTAAAGAGGATGGGGCCCAGCACTGATCCCTGGGGGACTCCACTACTGACTGGCCGCCAGCCGGATGTGACACCATTCACCACCACTCTCTGGGTTCGGCCATCCAGCCAGTTCCTAACCCAGCTCAGAGTGCTGCTGTCCAAGCCATGGGCTGACAGCTTGGCCAGGAGTTTGCTATGGGGGACGGTGTCAAAGGCCTTGCTGAGGTCCAGGTAAACTACATCCACAGGCCTCCCCACATCCACCAGGCGGGTCACCTGATCATAGAAAGAGATCAGGTTGGAGAGGCAGGATCTGCCCTTCCTGAATCCATGTTGGCTGGACCTGAGCCCTTGGCCATCCTTCAGGTGCGCAGTTATTGCTGCCAGGATAATCTGCTCCATCACTTTCCCTGGCACTGAGGTCAGGCTGACTGGCCTGTAGTTTCCAGGTTCCTCCATCCGACCCTTCTTGTGGATGGGGACCACGTTGGCCAGTTTCTAGTCATCTGGGACCTCACCGGTGAGCCAGGACTGGAGGAAAATGATGGAGAGTGGCCTAGCTAGCACATCTGCCAACTCTCTCAGCACCCTAGGATGGATCCCATCTGGTCCCATGGACTTGTGAATATCCAAGTGGCTCAGCAGGTCTCTGGAGGCATATTGGGCATATTGGGGCAGAGCAGTGAAGGCAACAGTCATGAGCAAAGCATGCTTATTCTGTTACATTGGCATCTTTGCACAGTTACCAGTTAGGAAAAAAAATTACAGAAATGCTTACATTCAAAAAAATTGCAATGATACAGTGACTACTATTACAACATAATTTTCTAGAAGCTAACTAGACAATTGTGTGCTTTAAGTCAAGTATCTAATGCATTTTAATCAAGCTTTGTGACTATCTAATTTTCTTAATTCCTTACAATATGCATGAAAATGGGTGCTGGGACAGGATTTTAGTATTTTACATCTGCAACTTTATTCTGTTTCCTTGTTTCCCTATCCCTTTCCAAGATCTCCCAAAAATATAAAACATAATAAAAATAGAAACAAAAAAATATATGGTTTCAATTGCTGCATAATGTTTACAAGTACTGGAAACACTTCGGCGCCTTTCTTCCACCCAAAACCACTAAAACATGTCACAGCAAGTAATTTCTTGAGACTGATACTAGAAGTACCTTAAAAAAAAAACCCAAACCCCAACAAAACCACAAACAAGAAACTACAAGCAAAGATTAGTTAATTGATCAACACAAATATTAGTTCAAAGTGCACAACTGCAAGACTAATAGCCTGAACCCATAAGTAATTTTGCATAACTTACAAAAATATGAAGCCCAGTGTGCATATACATAAAACATATTGGAGCAGATATACAGATATAGTACAGATAGAAAGCACTATTAGGAATGCTTAAGGTTTTTTTTTTAGTATGATAGAATTGAATGATGTTATTTACTTTCAATTTAAAGCATTACTTCTGTTTGTACTACACACTCCATAGGCTTTGAGATCAGGAACAAAAGAAAAAAAACCAAACCAAACAAAAAAGTTAACTTGAATCAAGTCAAAATCCTCGAAGTACAAGATCAAAATAAAATCCATTGTATGGAAATTCTAGCTTCTTATTTTAACTATGGACTCCTCTACAGAATGAACAAGTTACAGTCCTGTTTTGGTGGTTTTCTCTTGTTTTACTTTGGATTTGAGTTATAATGAATTAAAACCACAAAACATTAAGTAGGAAGTTCCTCACTTCAAAAGCTCTCAGAAGAGCCCAATGTATTTTAAAATTTGATATCCCCTTAAAACAGTGCTCGCAAAATATCTATAGTGTTTTAAATCCACAACCAGCTCCCATCAGAACACAGGTTTATACCTCTCAATCTTAAAAACAAGGCTGCAAGTTTCTACTTGACATTTGCTGATACCAAAACACTTTGCATGAATGAAGTAACATTTTTTCAGAATCCAGATAATAGCTTGCATTTCAACAAGCCTGCCGACAATTTCCTATTAGTAAGGTCACAGGAGAAAGCCCACCAGAAGGTGGTGTGCTGCTTTTCTCTTCATGCTTTTCCTTGTCTTTCACCTGAAACTCCAGAGCAGGTGGACCAATTCATTAATCTGGTAAAAAAAATTTCTTTGCAAAACATCTGGGGAGCAGGGGTGTATGCGGGCAGAGCAATTTAATATGAGAGGGCCATCACAGACTACACTGAGCCTCTTAACATGAAACTGCATTCAGAAAGCACTCAGCGGGAACTTCTACACAGCAGTATCCATGCAGTAGTTGAAAAGAGCAAAAACTCTACCTCAGTCCATCTGATCCTGATCCTTAACCTCAATTTGCATTGTTGTGGTAAGCACTGGGAGCCTACCCCAGATTTGTTTTTACATTTGTTTTGCAGCCACACTAGTACTGATACTCAGATTTACCATATGAATGTACACAAGTTATCACAAGAAAAAAAAATAAGTGAAAATTAGGAGGCTTACATATTTTAGCAATAATGAGTTTCCCTTATATTAAACTGTCCATGTATCCACAGCCTGATAATCAGTTCCTACCTTTGGATTCAAACTTGCTATTCTATTACTTGATTTCCTCCATCCTTCCAAACAAAAAACAAACATGAAAAACTAAATTCACTACCTGCAGCCAAATCTATCAATGTTGTTCAATATGACCTGCATATTTTTCCCCTTGTGATAAATTCAAAATTCAGAAATTGACTGCAAAAAGGTAAAAGGCAAGCACTGCGATTTCAGTTCAATAAGCAAGCCCTAAAGGGTTAGGGTCCTGCTCATAAAGCTGTTAGTAAGGTCTGCAAGTGGTACAATTCCAAGCTCTATTAAAAGAAAATCCATTTTCCTCCTTCAAAATGTAAGTTGTTTGAAGAATTAACTAGCTTCAAACAACCTCTCCAAAATAATAGAAGGAAGCTCCACATTTCAGCGGTGAGCTCCTTCGGGGACACACATCAACCAGGGGCCTCGGAAAAGCACGGACTGCTGCTGTTTTTGACCAGAAGGACCCGCACACAGCGTCTCTGCGCTCGGCAGGAATCGGCTTTCACCGCTTCTCCACGTGCTCGGGATCGTTCGGGTCCCTGCGTGCCGCGGCAGTTTCAAAGCCCGCGGCAGCTTGCGGCAGCTTCCATTTCAGCCCGGTTTCTCGCTCGGACGCGCGCGCCGCCACACTTTTTAAAAAAAACAAACATTCTCCAGTAGGTCCCGTGGGCAGGGCAGGGCAGGGCAGGGCTAGCCATGGTGGTAACGCGCCGCAATAACTCCTTTAAAAAGTCTGTCTCGACCCAGACTGAGGGGGAATATAAGCAGATAGGTAGGTGTCATAAGCAAGAGGTAGGTGTCCAGGCATCTAGCTGCAGACAGTGCTGGAACCTGGCACTTGAGATGCAGGGTAGAGAGGACGGCTCCTGCTTTAGGTGTGAGCAGATTGACTGTCTGCTTAGCCTGGTGGCTGGACTGAAGGATAAGGTTGCTAGATTTAGAGATGTATGCAATTGCAGAAGGGTGACGAACCTGAGTAACCAGGCTCTGCAGGCCCATCCAGCAGAGGCCAGTCATCCAAAAAGAAGAGGGGAATGGATGCAGGTTCCTATCAAAAGATGCAAGGTTAAACCTCCTTGCCCCCCCTCACCCCCCCCACTGCCCTTGGAAAACAAGTACGGGGCATTGGAGGTTGAGGGTGAGGTGATTCTGATATCGGAGGGCACGCCATCTGGGGTTTTCCCTGTGGCAAAACAGCCTAAGGTGAAACGACCTAAGGTGAAACAGCCTAAGCTTAAACAGCCTTCCCCCGGCATCAGGACTTGCTCCCTTAAAAAAAGAGGAGGGTAATTGTTATTGGCGATTCCCTCCTGAGGGGAACAGAGGGCCCCATATGTCGGCCAGACCCTACTCACAGGGAGGTTTGTTCCCTTCCGGAGCCATGGTTGGAGATGTTACCAGAAGACTGCCTGGTATGGTGCAGCCCTCTGACTATTATCCCTTGATAGTTATGCAGTTAGGTAATGATGATGTTGCAAGCAGAACTCCCAGGGCTATCAAAGATGACTTCAGGGCCCTGGGAGATCTGGTTGAGGGATCGGGGCACAAATAATTTTTTTCGTCTATACCCTTAGTTGCAGGTGGGAATACCATAAGGAACAGGTCAGCAGCTGAAGTCAACAAGTGGCTTAGAGGCTGGTGCAGGCAAAAGAATTTTGGGTTTTTTGATCTTGAAAACTTTCTGCTGCACCAGGCCAGCTGGCAACAGATGGAGCACATCTGTCCCAGAGGAGGGGTAAGATCAGAGTGTACGAGAATGGCCTATCCCTCAAAGGGAAAAAGATTCTGGGGAGGAATTGGCAGGTCTCATAGATAGGGCTTTAAACTAGTTTCGAAGGGGGAAGGGGTTGAAACCAGTCCCACCAGGCTGGGGTCTGGGGGTGATAAGCCAGAGCAAGAGGTGAAACCAGCAGCCCGGCTGAAGTGCATGTACACTAATGCACGAAGCATGGGTAACAAACAAGAGGAGCTGGAAGCCTTGCTGCAGCAGGAAAGTTATGATGTAGTTGCCATCACAGAGACGTGGTGGGATGACTCACATGACTGGAGCGCTGCAATTGATGGCTACAGGCTCTTCAGGAGAGACAGGCAAGGAAGAAGGGGTGGAGGGGTGGCCCTGTACGTCAGGGAGACACTAGATGCCATTGAGACGGAGATTAGGGACGATCGGGTTGAGTGCCTGTGGGTAAGAATTAGAGGGAAGGCCAACAGGGCTGACATCCTGGCTGGAGTCTGTTATAGACCACCCAACCAGGAGGAGGATGTTGATGAGTCATTCTATAGGCAGCTTAAGGCTGTCTTAAGATCGTCTGACCTTGTTCTCATGGGCGACTTCAACCTGCCTGATATCTGCTGGGATCTTAACATAGCAGAGAAGTGGCAATCTAGGAGGTTCTTAGAATGCATGGAGGACAGCTTCTTATCCCAGGTGCTGCAAGAGCCTACCAGGGGCAAGGCTATGCTTGACCTCCTCTTCACTAATAGGGAAGGGTTGGTGGGTGATGTGGTGGTCGGAGGGTGCTTAGGGGCCAGTGACCACGAGATAATTGAATTCTCATTATTTGGTCAAGCTAAGAGGGGCAGCAAGAAGACCTCCACTCTGGATTTCCGGAGGGCGGACTTCAGGCTACTCAAGGAACTAATTCAGAGGGTTCCTTGGGATAAAACCCTTAAAAACAAAGGGGTCCAGGAGAGCTGGTCCTACTTCAAGGAAGAACTGTTGAAGGCTCAGGGACAGGCTGTGCCAATGTGCCGGAAGATGAGCCGCCGGGGCAGACGGCCAGCCTGGATGGTTAAAGAACTTTTAATGGAACTAAGGGAAAAAAAGAGGGTGTATCATCTTTGGAAGAGAGGAGAGGCAACCCGTGAAAAATTTAAGGATGTTGCTAGGTCTTGCAGGAAGAAAATTAGGGAGGCAAAAGCGCATTTGGAGCTTAGTCTGGCCTCTGCTGTGAAGGACAACAAAAAGTCCTTCTATAAATACATTAATAGTAAGAGGAAGGGCAGAGATAACCTCCACTCCTTGGTGGACATGGAAGGGAAAGTTGTGATAAGGGATGAGGAAAAGGCAGAGATACTTAACACCTTCTTTGCCTCAATTTTTACTAGCAGGACAGAATGTCTTCCAGACAGCTGGCCTCCAGAGCTGGCAGAAGGAGCCAGGGAGCAGCATAGTTTTCCACTGTTTGAAAATGGGGTAGTTGGTGATCTGCTCAGCCGCCTGGATCCCCACAAGTCCATGGGACCAGATGGGATCCATCCTAGGGTTCTGAGGGAACTGTCAGAGGAGCTGGCCAAGCCGCTCTCCATCATTTTCAGCAGTCCTGGCTCACTGGCGAGGTCCCAGAGGACTGGAAGCTGGCCAACGTGGTGCCCATCCACAAGAAGGGCCGGTTGGATGAGCCAGGGAATTACAGGCCAGTCAGCCTGACCTCAGTGCCAGGCAAGATCATGGAACAGGTCATCTTGAGTGCATTAACACAGCACTTAGAGGATGGCCAAGGGATCAGGCTCAGCCAGCATGGATTTAGGAAGGGCAGGTCCTGCCTGACCAACCTGATCTCCTTCTATGATCAGGTGACCCGCCTGGTGGATGTGGGGAGGCCTGTGGATGTAGTTTACCTGGACCTCAGCAAGGCCTTTGACACCGTCCCCCATAGCAAACTCCTGGCCAAGCTGTCAGCCCATGGCTTGGACAGCAGCACTCTGAACTGGGTTAGGAACTGGCTGGATGGCCGAACCCAGAGAGTGGTGGTGAATGGTGTCACATCCGGCTGGCAGCCAGTCAGTAGTGGAGTCCCCAGGGATCAGTGCTGGGCCCCATCCTCTTTAACATCTTTATTGATGATCTGGATGAGGGCATTGAGTCTATCATCAGTAAATTTGCTGACGACACCAAGCTGGGGACAGGAGTTGATCTGCTAGAGGGTAGAGAGGCTTTGCAGAGAGACCTCGACAGGCTGGACAGATGGGCAGAGTCCAACGGCATGAAATTTAATGCATCCAAGTGCCGGGTTCTGCACATTGGCCACAACAACCCCATGCAGTGCTACAGGCTGGGGTCAGAGTGGCTGGAGAGCAGCCAAGCAGAAAGGGACCTGGGAGTGCTGGTTGATGGTAGGATGAACATGAGCCTGCAGTGTGCCCAGGCAGCCAAGAGGGCCAATGGTATCCTGGCCTGCATTAAGAACAGTGTGGCCAGCAGGAGCAGGGAGGTCATTCTGCCCCTGTACACTGCACTTGTTAGGCCACACCTCGAGTACTGTGTCCAGTTCTGGGCCCCTCAGTTTAGGAAGGATGTTGACTTGCTGGAACGAGTCCAGAGAAGGGCAACGAAGTTAGTGAGGGGCTTGGAACACAAGCCCTATGAGGAGAGACTGAGGGAGCTGGGGCTGCTTAGCCTGGAGGGGAGGAGACTCAGGGGTGACCTCATTACTCTCTACAACTACCTGAAGGGGGGGTTGTAAACAGGCAGAGGTTGGTCTCTTCTCCCAGGCAGCCAGCACCAGAACAAGAGGACACAGTCTCAGGCTGCGCCAGGGGAAGTTCAGGCTGGAGGTCAGGAGGAAGTTTTACACAGAGAGAGTGATTGCCCATTGGAACGGGCTGCCTGGGGAGGTGGTGGAGTCGCCGTCACTGGAGGTGTTCAGGAGGAGACTTGACAGGGTGCTTGGATAGATGGGTTAGTTGATTAGGTGGTGTTGGGTGATAGGTTGGACGTGATGATCTTGAAGGTCTCTTCCAACCTGGTTTATTCTATTCTATTCTATTCACAATCACAGCAGACCACAGCAGAAGGAAGCTAATGGTACAAATGCTACGTCTGAACAGCCTTTTTGAGAGTGAATAACAAATGCATGAAGTTATCTATTTAATTCTACACTAAACTAGGATCTTCAGAGTGATTTTGTACATTACTGGAATATGTCACTATGACTACACTGACATATTCAGGATGTCAGACTTATTTTGTGAAGGATAAGTGAACATACTTCTCAGTAAAAACTCTCATACCCACAATCTTGTCAACATACTTTATGACCTTTCAGTAATAAAAGTAGCTGTAGAAGTAAAAAATGGTAGTGAACATCAGCATTTATTATCTTAATGTCATTACAAACAAATGTCAAAGCCAAAATTAAAATCTTTGATTTAAAAGTAAGAAAAAATATTCAATACGAAGCAAAGATCATCTCCAGCCCACATGAAACAGATGTTATTCTACTTTTGTTATAATCTGAAATGCAGCATTTTTCAATTGTAGGCATTTTTATTAAAGTTACTGAACTAAAATTCAGCAATTTCACAAGATTTAGGCCTATGCACAAGTGATACACACGCCTGCTGGATGTGAAAAGACAACCATTTAGTATAGGAATAGAGAATGCCTTTGTCTCAATGTACTAGTTTAAAGCAAGCAGTGATTTATGTAACAAAAAACCTCAGGTCCTAGAGAAGAGGATGAAAACCAGCAAACATATGCAACCCCCACTCTACACATTTATACAGTACCTGGGCGCTGAATCTGTGAACATCATCAGAGGCACTGACTAGATCAATGGAAGACATGGAGGAAGAGCGACTATAGGGCTACCAGAGACAGACAAAGAAAAAACCAAGTAATCAGAACAAAGGCACAACAGAGCATTCAGTACCAACTTGCAAGCACAAGATAATGAAGAAAAGGAAAACAAAAGCACCATAAGCAGCAAGCACAGCAGCGAATGCTGATTTCATGCACCTATTATGTATTACGCTCCCAGCATAGCCTTGACAGGAGCTTAGTATTTCCAGTAACACTAACAAAGTCAACTGATCCTGAGAAAAGAGACAGGATTTTTTAAAATACATAAAATCAATTAATTGAATTTTGGTGAAGCTATCTTAAAAATAAAAAGAAGTGAGGCTAGCAAGTTGGGATTTTCCTTTCGTCAACTAAGTGACAAGCTTGATACAAGTCAAGAGGATTCCAAATAGACTAGATCAATGGAAGATAGTATTGTTGGAGCCAAGAGAGAAAACGGTTCAGTTCTACAGTTCCAGCTACTGCTTTCCAAAATCAGTAAACCATTGAAAGTTACTAGAAACATCTGAAAAATAAGTAAATCTCACCTACTCATACAAACATTATCCAGAAATATCATGGATCAGTCCATCATTCAGAGGGGATCATCAGAAATGTCCTACCTTTTGGACAAACCGGTGAGTCCCCACAGCAGAATATGCATCTCCAGAAGGTAAGGATGTTGGCCAGTGTAATCTAACCTTTTCACTTTGGGACTGCAACAAAATAAGACTTAATTAGTAGTAGTCAGCTGCTTCTGGGTGGACTGTGAAACAGACTGACTCATCTTCAATCTACACAGTGGCTACAACAACTAATGCCATCCATGACAGTCATGAAGCTGTCATGCTGCTGGAATTCCCAGTAAGTCAATAGGTCTGGAGATTTGTGTATATTACAAGAAGTATTTCCAAGTCAAGTAAAACAGATGATCAGCACTGAGGATTCAAGTAGCAGCAAACCAGTCATTCAAAACTTGTACTCTCTGCTAAGAGACCCCAACATAGGTAAACACTGTGGGGTGCTGTATATCCATTGGAAGGCCTTTTAATTCTTAACCAAGTCATTGTAATCACTATATTCATAAGCATTACAACTTTTAAAACAAGGGATGCACCACTTTGTTATTCCCTGTCATTTTTATCTGCTGCTATACAGTCTCACGTTCTATATTTTCTCATATGCATTCCTTTTTGATCCTTGTTACTAGAGTTTATTCAAGAATGAGTTAAAGTAGCCAGAGCCTACAGAGTCTTTAAATAATAAGCAGATACCAGCGAAACTGCATCTTTATTTCACATACTGCTAGAGTAAAAAACTTCAGAGTAATAATTAGGTTTTGAGAAATGTCTGCAATGTTTGATATTCACACAAAAATTTTATGCAGGAGACTTGCTTAGGAATTGGAAACTACAGAGACATTCCATTAACATACTACTTACACTGTCCTTTTCTATATAACTTGTGAGGTAATTTTCTCACAATCAGTGTTAAACAACAATATTTAACTGTCAAAATATTAGCTATCCCCCTATCAGTGTCAGAATAAAATATCTAGAGCTTCAACAGATGCATTCCAGGACTCAAATTAAGTCATAGAAGTCTCCCATGAAGCACCCACCACCAAGACATTTTTCAAGTATCAATACCTGTTCTTCCATTTTATCCTGTCTATCAAGAGCAGCTTCAACAGCATCAAAGAACTCTTCTTCATTAATCAGACTATTAGGACCCTCCTAGAACAAAACAAGACTAGTTCAAAATTTTTGAGGCATAAGAGTTTCACTTCAGTTTAATATTAGATTACTTATGTATTAGGCATGTAACCAATGGAAGCAAATATCTTCTAGAGGTCTCGAATATTTTCACTAATATTTTTAGACAATTCATCTGAAAGCCTTACTTGCTAGAAAGAAGTTACTACCTCCCATAACAATTTAATGGAACAAACAAACAGGAAACTAAGTAACAGCGTCAACACGTTTCAACATCAGAGTTTAGGTTTTAATTAACATGTATCTTCTCTTAAAAAATGTTCACAGTGTCTAAGAAATTACACATTAACATAATTGTGTGCCTAGACTACTTCCAGGACCTTAGGGCTGATTTCAGGTATGTGCCCAAAATGTAACCAGGCAAAATTATGAGGAACTCTATTGATAATTCTTGGAAAGATCTGGTTTTTCACTAAACATCAGGTAAATTTAAGTCAATTACTAAAAACTTAAGTCTATCAAGTAAAATGGTAACTTCAGAAAGACAAGTTTACTGCTTTTACTGTACTGTAAAGCAAACTGGTCCAGCAAATGTCAACAAACTGCTTTACAATAGGCATACCTGGGAGAAGCAGCTGGTTTCACAACCAGATACGAAGTCTCACTTCCTATCCGTTTCTTTCACATTGTATGGCTCAGTGAAAGAGAACCTAAGTTAAGTATCTTTTAACTATCCCAACCTATCAATGCTATTTCTCAAGCTATTATTTGAGAGAAGAAACATGGATGTTGAATATACATGAAAGGGTCAAGTTCTAAAAAACGACACAAACAGCATTATAGGTACATTAGCTTACATTATTCTTTAGAAGCTAGTTTAGTAAGCATCTTACAAGTTAATGAAAAACCTCAGTGAGGAGAAAGCTGCTGAAATATGCAATTTAACAGATGAAAGGAATCTAAAATCACCTAATTTGTCAACACAGAATTTCAAGTGACAGTGACAAGTTAAAAATCAATTCAAGTCAAACTTTATATTCTAGGAATGCCTCTGCAGTCAGGGTTTTCAGGTTTGTTTTACCTATCTATAAAACTGAACCAGTAAAAAATGAAAATACAAAACTATTGCATATAAACAGCAACAAATGTACAAGAAAAATACTCAAAATACCAAACCTTCCCCACCCGCTCAAAAAACCACTTTCAACAAAAGTGGAATGTGGAAGCCTGAAGCGGAAGGCTTCCAAACACCTTGATTTACACACTACCTTCCCCACTTTGAGAAACAAATCAATCTTTAAAAGTCATAGCATTTTGTTAACATTTCAAAAGCAGAATTTGTACCTCATAGTCTGGCCCTCCGAAGTGGGACTTTTTCTTCAGTTCTGTCACAGCATTTTTGTAAGCTTCTTCAGTTCTCCTTCTTTTCTCTACTTCCTATAAAATTACATGATCATTTGAGGAGAATGAGCTGACTAGTAAGAGTCAACATAATAAGAGTCAACATGTCAAAAAAATGGAATGGCTGGCATAGGTTTTTTTGCAAGTGACAACTGAAAAGCTGCTAGTTTTCTGATTTTATTTGCACACGTTTTATGTGCCTGTATACAAACACACATTGTACAAAGCTTAAGGAGGTAGTTACTCCAAGAATATCTTATGTCATGTGGAAGAAACTAGATATGTAAGCAAAAATTGGTATGTCATATAAGCACAGCTATTCATCGTCCTTTGAGGGTCAGACTTTGTATCTGACTGACAGTTTATATAAACCTCCTCGACACAGATGCTTTGGCAGTGATAAGAGTGAAAAGTAAGACTGGTAAAAAGCTAACTTGTTGAATGTGGCGAGATACTAATGAGTCACAACATCTAAGTTGTATCTAGAATTAGCTGGCATAGGCTCAATGTGAATCATTCTGTGAACTCCACACAGCAACTAACAAGCCAACATCATCCTCCTATAATACTTGTGTGACTGTACTAGAGCCACTAACAACATCTCTATCACTGAATGTTTTGAATAAAGATACAGTGATGCCAGAATCTGATTAAGTGTAATATTTCCCCTGAAAGCTCTATCTACTGCCAGATGCTCTCAGTGAAAAAGCTATAAACACTTCTGAAATTTATCCTTAATTCTGCTTTAATACATGAGCTGTTTCTCTGTCCATTTTCAGAATCCCTTCAGGTGGAAGACAGTTAGGTCTTACAGGTGACTGCTGTAAGTAGTACAGTAATAGCTGTAGTGTGTGGACACTACATACTACTACTTGATGAGTACTACGATTATTCAGCAAACCAAATTCAACTGTAAAGATTCAGTGAAAAACCCTTGAAAAACACTGAAAGGCTTCATTTATCGACTGGAAGATTAGTGATAACATTCACTCTGGAATATATTTTCCAATTTCTAAAATAGAAATTTGGAAAGTAAAGCAATAGGTTTGATGTAAAGGGAAGTAGCATACCTTTTCACAGGAAAATTCTTAGAGGTGAAACAGATGTCAGATTTTAGATGAAGACAGTATAGTCTTTAACTATGAAGGTAGGCTTTCGCCTTCAAAACTATCACAAGGAAGCAATACCTGCTAACATCTAATTTTTCACAACATTTTGTGTGTTTAAGTTTTTTTGATAGCAACTGCACAGGTCTAAAGTTGCATAAAGCATGATTTGAGTAAGGCACCAAGAGAACTGGTGACACATGGGTTTGATGGGTGGACCACTAGATGGATAAGGAACTGGCTTGATGGCCGCACCCAAAGAGTGGCTGTCAATGGGTCCATGTCCCAGTGGAGGTCAGTGACAAGCGGAGTCCCTCAGGGATCAGTCCTGGGACCTGTCTTGTTCAACATCTTTGTGGGTGACATGGACAGTGGCATTGAGTGCACCCTCAGCAAGTTTGCTGATGACACCAAGCTGTGTGGTGCAGCAGACACACTGGAGGAAGGGAGGCCATCCAGAGGGACCTTGACAGGCTGGAGAGGTGGGCACAAGCCAACCTCATGAAGTTCAATAAGAGCAAGTGCAGGGTCCTGCATCTGGGTCGAGGCAATCCCAGGCACAAATCCAGGCTGGGCAGTGACTGGCTGGAAAGTAGCCCTGAGGAGAGAGACTTGGGGGTGCTGGTGGACAAAAGCTCAACATGAGCTCCCAATGTGCACTTGCAGCCCGCAAGGCCAATCAGATCCTGGGCTGCATCAGGAGAAGTGTGGCTAGCAGGTCGAGGGAGGTGATCCTCCCCCTCTACTCAGCCCTGGTGAGACCCCACCTGGAGTACTGTGTCCAGTTCTGGAGCCCCTATTACAAGAGGGATGTGGAGGTGCTGGAACGTGTCCAGAGAAGGGCCACAAGGATGATCAGAGGGCTGGAGCACCTCTCCTATGAGGACAGACTGAAGGAGTTGGGGCTGTTCAGTCTGCAGAAGAGAAGGCTCCGAGGTGACCTAATTGTGGCCTTCCAGTATCTGAAGGGGGCCTACAGGAAGGCTGGGGAGGGACTGCTCAGGATGTCAGGTAGTGATAGGACTAGGGGGAATGGAATGAAGCTGGAGGTGGGGAGATTCAGGCTAGATGTGAGGAGGAGGTTCTTCACCATGAGAGTGGTGAGACCCTGGAATGGGTTGTCCAGGGAGGTGGTCGAGGCCCCGTCCCTGGGGGTGTTTAAGAGCAGGCTGGATGAGGCTCTGTCCAGCCTGATCTAGTGTGGGGTTTCCCTGCCCATGGCAGGGGGGTTGGAACTAGATGATCCTTGTGGTCCCTTCCAACCCTGAATGAAACTATGAAACTATGAAGAAAGCATAGAAGTTTTACCAGAACACTTGGAAGGAAAAACAAACACCACACAAAATAATGCCTCCCCCCACTTGCCCCAAATCTCTGCACTATGTACTTCAATCTGCAGTTTAGCCCTAATTCACGTGTCAAAAGACACGTGCCAGCATCTCTTGGCCACAGCATTAAATAAGGCAGAAATTGGGAAACTGACAGCAGAAAAATTTACTAAGATATTTAAGTTACAAATATTAAAATTTAAGAAAAGAAGCTGTCTAAACATGTTAACCTTGAGGTAAAGAAGTTTGCTCTGGCCATCTGACTGTTTGGGTACAAAGAAAACAAAATACAGAATTCTAAAACTACAATTGTTAAAAGCATTATTTTATCAGTCTCCTTAAAAATTACAATATGCTTTTACAATAAACCTTTTCAAAGATTTAGAAATAGTTTTCAACCTTCAGAATGTAATTTAGGCCCCTTAGACAAAAAAATACTTGAGAGTATTGATAACACTGTATTAATCTCTAATCACATTGTAGCCACCTTCCAGATTCAAACTCCATTGCACTTGAGCTTATCTTAACGAGAATGTTTTTAGAACAGCTATAGTTTTGAAATACATTTGCTTCAAGTTCAGCAAACTAGGGCTAAACTAGCCCTTTACAAGAGGGAAGCTGTGCAGTTTGTCGAGATAGCAGGACTCTTACTAATCACCTTGTGTAATAAAAGGTAGTACTGAAGCTAGTAGAGTAAGGAGACTGGAAAGCGAAGCAGAGCAAATTGGATTGCAGTGCCACATGCTAGTTATGGGGAAAAAAAAAAACAAGGCTGATTTTAGCCACTGACAGATATTACTTCTGTGACAAACCTGCACAGTGCAGAGTCAGTAGTGTGAAACTGCTGACAAGCAAAGGACAAACGTGATACTGTCCCTTTCAAGTCTGCGAGGTGATTTTTTATAAGTCTGTCCACTGCTAGACAGTAAGAGCATTAAAGCCCTCTCAGCTATAACAAGCAGCTGCCCAATTTAATATAATCTCACCCTTTAATCTCTTCGGGAAAGAATTCTGAACTCACAATCTCACAACATCTACTTCCATGTCAGAGCAGTTTACATTTCTGTCCAAGAAAACCAGAAGTACAGAGATCAGCACCATTTTCTGCTCACCTGTTAATCTGATGATAAAGCAATGTGTTTTGTTCAAGCCCATAGTTATAGAAGATATTCATATAAAACCATATTTAACTACTTAAGGTAAAATAAAAACAAAAGTAACTCTACAACTGAAGCAAAATGGTGTTAGCAGAGGTGTGAAGTCATTCAAGTGCTGTCTTTAAGTGCACAGGTGTCAAGGTGTTAGTGACGGGGGACTGCAGGGTGGCCTCTATGTGGGGCAGCCAGGGGCTGCCCTGTGTCAGACACAGGTGGTTCTAGTCAGCTTTGAAAGAAACCCATGCCAGTACACAGCTGAGGCCATTTACCATGTGTGCAGCATCTGTCTGAAAATGTATTTCAGAGCAAAAGCACCCTGAGGAGAGAGGGAAGGGGAACACAAAATGAGAAACAAAGAAGATGCCAAAGTTAGAAGAGAAGGAATGGCTCCAGAGCAAAGATTGTATCTGCACTGCAACCCATGGAGGACCCCATGCCAAAGCAGGAAGACATACCCTACAGGAATTTTCCCCTGGTGGACTACTGACATCCATGGGGAGGTCTCTTCCAACCTCAGGAATACTGAATATACTGAATCTGCACTGGAGCAGGGAAAAAGAGTGAGAAGGAAGGAGTGACAGAAATGAACTGGTATAGGCTGCAAGCCTCCCATTATTCAGCCCATATTGCTTTGAGCTAGCAAGAAGCAGGTATAGAGGCCTGCAGTGAAGGATTGCAGTTGAGCTTGGGAAATGGGGGAAGAAAGCTGTTTTAGTGTTTATCTTTGTTTCCCGTTAACTGCATCTACTTTCAATCAGCAACAAATTGATTTTCCCCAAGTTAAGCATGTTCTGTCATTAAAAGAACCAGAGTGAGCAATCTCCCTGCTTTTCCTCTGGTTCATGAGGTTTCCTATCATACCTTTCCTTCTAATCCTGCTGGACAAGTGGTGGCCAGCTGGGTAGGACCTCAGCTGTTACCAAAGGTTGCCCATTACAGTTCTGTATTTAATTAAAAAAGAAATCTCTCCCAAAAGGCTAGAAATTAGAGGAATACTAATAAACAGTAATTATTTTATATTAGAATTGAAGTACTTAAACATAAGTGTCCTGCAAACTCCAGAAAAGTGTTGTTGACAAATGTGGCTTTGTAGAAGTTGCCAGACTACCACAGGGAAGCAACTTAAAACCTGAAAGGGTTTCAAAGATTTTGCTATTTTAATTCCTGGGAAATCATGTCCAAATCAGATTGTCACCCCCCTTAAAATGTATTTATTCATTCTGTATGAGGAATGTGAAATTGAGGTTTGCCTTCATGAACCACTTCCAGATAAAAGCAATTGCTTTAAAGTTAGTCTATAGAAGACGACAGAAGTGATGAATAATTAACCTAAATTAATTCAAGTTCTGTATTAAAATGCTATCCTGTATTAACATATACTAACTTAGGGACAAGGAAAATTCACTTCATCCATGCTCTAAGCAGAGTCTGGTTAATTAGAGTGAACTGCATTTGCTTAGCTTGGAAAGAAGGCTTTTGCAGGGGACCTAACAATAGCTTTCCAGTATCTCCAAGAAAATAATAAAGAAACTGTGACAGAATCTTCACAGTAGCCTATAGCATAGGGGTGAAAAACAACAGGCAGACACTGAAATGAGTTACTCCAAGGAAGCAACAACAGCTGGACAGCAGAACAGGCTGCCAAGAAAAGCTGTGCAAGCCTCCAGCCTTCAAAACTTGAAACCAGACTTGATAAAGCCTTGAGCAAATCATTCTAATCCCAAGCTGTCCCTCCTTTAAGAAGAAGTTGCAGAGAAAGACAGGGTCAGGGCTCAGATATATGGACAAAGACAATAAATAGGGGCAAAGATTCAAACATGGATATATCTTGTTTGAATGCATTCCTTCTTTGAACTGTGTACCACATGGTACACCTATCATGGAATATGATTTGAAGTGTGACACACAACACAGAAACATGTTAAATGAAAACCAAGAGACCAAACAGCTATAGGACTGCACAGGACACCTGCCAGTGATAGCACCATCCTCAAAATCAAAGCCTTAACCACAACCTATCCACAACTACAGCACATCTCATGGAAGATAACACCGCTCTTTTCAAATTGCTACAGTGGTTGACTATGCTAAGTGTGTTTCAACTACCACTGTCATTAGAACAACAGTTACTCTAATGCTACACACCTAAAAAGGTAACCAATTAGTATAAAACATGATTTAATCTCTTCAATCTCCTAAAAGAAAGTGAAATGTCAGGATAACAAGGGGGTGGAAGAAACCTCTGAGGATTATCTGGTCCAATCCCCCTGTTAAATCAGGCTCACTGAGATCAGGCTGCACTGGAACACAGCCAAGGGGGTTTTGAAAGTCTCCAGAGAAGGAAACTTCACAACTTCTCCAGGCAGTCTGTTCAAGGGCTCCACCACCCTCAGAGTAAAGATGATTCTCCTTAAGTTCAAGTGAAACCTCCTGTGTTCTAGTTTGTGCCCCTGTCCTGTCACTGAACACAACTGAAGACAGTGCAGGTACACTCTCTTGACACCTACACTTATAAGCATTGACAAGCTCCCCTCTCAGTATTCTCTTTTTAATAGGCTGAAGAGCACTAAGTCTCTCAGCCTCTCCTTCTAAAAGGGATGCTCCAGTTCCCAAATCATCTCTTTGGCCCTCCATTAGACTCTCTGCAGAAGTTCCCTGCCTGTCTCAAACTGGAGAATGAGAACTGGACACAACACTCCACATGGGACCTCATCAGGGCTGAGTGGGAGAACCTCCTTCAACCTGCTGATCACACTCTTAATGCATTGCAGAATATGAACGGCCTTCTTGGCCACAAAAGCACATTGTTTGCTTACAGTTAACTTGTTATCCACCAGCACTCCCAGGTCCCTCTCCACAGAGCTGCTTTCCAATGGGGCAACCCTTTAACCTGTCCTAGTGCAGGACTCTACAGTGGCACTTGCTAAAAGTTCATGAGGGCCACCTCTGTCCAGCTTCCCAGCCTGTCCAGGTCTCACTAAAGAGCAGCACAGCCTTCTGGTGTGTCAGCCACCCCTCTCAGTTTTGTACCATCAGCAAACTTGTTAAGCATATCTTCAGTCCCTTCATCCAGGTTGCTGATGAATGTGTTGAACAGGACTGGGACCAGTACTGACCCTTGGGGAACACCACTAACTACAGGTCCTCAGCTAGAGTGATCACAATGCTCTGAGTTCTGTATCACTGTATCTTAAAGAGACATCTAAAGTTAGAACTTGTTTTCCTCAGCACTGACATTGTTTTTATAGCAGCTAAAACGTTTCAGAGATTTGCACATCATATTGCAAGCATGGATAATTCGGTCTCTTAAAAGGCTGCAAGTGACACACTATTATACAATACTGTTTAGCTCTCAGTAGTAGTCCTAATATTTTATTTTTTTTATATATCCATCTGAACAAGGGCTGGGAAAGGAAAGACTGTGGTGAATAATGTTGCTATATAACTAGTTGGGATGAGGTTCAGCATTTTATTAGAATAATAAATAATGTAAGCACCTAAAGTTAATGAATGCTGTATATAAAAAGTTAACAGCTCATTTAAAATTTCAGTTTCAAGCTCAAAACCCATTTTGCCCCCCACTAGTAAAAGTAAAATAAATAGTCTTACCTTATCTAGCCTTTTTTGCCAGCTTTCTTCACGTTTTACCATGAGTTCAATACAATGAGAAAGAGTAGCAAGGATTCCAGCAGTAGTTGCCTTGAAAGTTATAGCTTCTCCTTTAAAGTCTATGCCATTAATTCCTTTGGGTATCACATTTGGAAACACTAAAACCAAACACAAATCATTTACTGACAGCTGATTTTAACTCCATAAGCATTTTACATGTATGCCTTATATTACAACTGACTGAAGAAAACAGACTGGCCGAAAGTTGATTTACAAATAAAAATTAAAAATGCTAGTAATTTTCAACTATCCACATGATAAACAAAGAGATTCAAAAGGAAGAACACATCCCTTCAGCTTCATCTTATTATGCTGCATTTCAAGTCTGCTTGCAATGCTGTTTTACTCTGAACTCAGCAAATCATGTGGGTGGAGGGAGTGGTAATACTTTGTAACAATAGCAGTTTGACAGCTTGAAGTGGGGCCTAATTAGCACAGAGCAACCTTAAAACGTATCTGATACAGCACTAAGAAAGGAATGACTTCAAAACGCAATCAAACCGAAAATGTAACATTGAAGGTTGCTTTAAGCAGACAACTCTAGATTTGAAAACCTCAAAATAAAAAGGCATGGTAAAAGTATCAAATGTGTTGAATTACGCACATACTGTGGATTTTGCAGTTTCAACAACTACCTCACGCTGTCAACCAAGCCATCTGTTGCTCGGGCTATTTAAACAAGGCATTTATAACATGTGACAAAAAAGCACGTATTATGTGTCAAACCCGTATGTAGGTTGATATAATAAATGAAATACTACATATTAATGTCAGAAAACATTAGAAAGCAGAAGTAACACTCATGTTGAAGCTGACTGAGCCTGAGTTGTCATGCTAAAGGAACTCCTGATATGTTATAGGGCAAGTTAAAGACTTACCACCTAGCTGGATGTCATTCTGAGCACCTCCCCTACCCCCAAATCTGTGAGTTTGTCAACATCCCACCGGTGTATTTTAAAGAGTACAAATAAATACTTGTCTAAGTTTATCCAACACCTGTCAGTAAGGGCAAAACAGAGCTTTCAAGCAGACCAGTTCTTGCAGAGCAAAGAAATACAATTTCTGTTCCCTAATGTTAGAGCGCAATCTACACCGGGAACAGAAAACAATTGACATATGGTCTTAAGCAGTGCTTTAAATCTGGAGATTTTATATGCCTTCCTTTCAGAAAACTAAACAAAACAAACAAAACCCCCGCACAAAACAAAAATCAAACCAAAACAAACAAAAAACCCCAGAAAACCCCACCACAACAAAACCACAATTTTTAAAAAACAGATGTTTAGAGACTACACAGTACTCCAAATATGTCAATAAACATATATACTATGGTAGAATGCAATTTATTTACTTCATGTTAATTAAGAATAGTACAGGAATAGAAGATGGGGATTGGAGAAAAAGGGGAAAACAAGAGAAAAATCTGCTTCAGAACCAATGAGCAGAGTAGCTCTCCTTCTCCCTAATAGCTGCAGAATGAGCACAGAGAAGGCTGAGACTGAAGCTGGTATAAGCTGGCAAGCCAGGCAATGCAGTGGATTCACTGAGAGTAACAGAAATTACACAAGTGCTTCACCCATAACACTTCATAACTGAAAATGACAGTTCACACTAGTAATTTGTCCTGTTGTCATGTGCAGGCTTACCAGGACAGTTACCCTTGTAGATGTGATTTTTCTCTCTTAATTATGTAACATGCTACACATGCTTAAGAAACTACCACTGTCTGAAATACTACAAAATAATTTTAGGAATCCTTGTGGTAGATTGTAAGAAAGATGCAGCCTCATTTCCTGGAAGAAAGCCAGCTTTTGTTATCTTTAAGTCTCAGCGACAGTTCACTAATATTTCCACATAGTCTCAGTCTCCATAAATTCTAAGGCACTCCTTAATGACAAGTCGAAGTTCAGTGACAAATACAGACCTTGCAGTTTTGAAGTCAGTGCCCCTACTTCATTTCACCCATTATAATTCTGGGCAAAAATTAACTTGTTGGAGAAAGATGTAAAGCATGCTTCTTAGAAGAGATAACCACTTGTAACATTCCTTAAGGTAGGAGTATTTTGATCCATTCCTAACCAGAGAAGGCATTTGTCTTCCCAGAACAAGTCAGAAGATGACATCAAGTCTTTTTTCCGTAAAGGTTGAGCTTCAGCTACACCAGAAATTTTTGTCAGAAGAGCTCCTATTTGGAGATCTCAAATGTCTCTCCTATTTGTTTATGCCTTTTTTTTTTTCATGTCAACTACAGACTAAGTCATATACAGCATGAGGAGATCAATATAGTTCAAGAGAAAGACTAATAGGAAATAACATTATTGTAATTGCTCTTCTAGATTGGTGATCAAACTGCATGCAGCCAACTGAAAAAACATAGCAGGAATTTTATCCTACTTAAATTTCAACATCTCACAAACTATGCCTTTAATTATCCTGTCCTTTAAGCATTTTGCTTTATTTCTGATTTGTTTTTTTCTCACCTTCCATGTACGAGGAAGGTGAGGTCATGCCATGTTTTAGCCTTGAACAGCTCTTCACCCTCTCTCTCCCCCACCTGTGTTCATTAGGTTGTGTCAGTTTTCCCTTCTTGTTCCTAAGATTGTTTTAACACTCTCCCTGGTGTCTGCAACATCCTGTGTTTGATCAAATCTATTTTCCAGTGAGAATTAGAATAATTTTAGAGACAGTAAGAAGAAATAATTTTTTATCTTTTCCATTTTATGACACCATGATAAAGTGAAAAAAACCTCATTTGGGTGCATCACCTATTTACTGATACTTACTGTTTTTCCAGTTCTGTGGATAGCAGTAGGAGCAACAATTAGTTTTCCTCTAAGAACAACCTAATTATTTCAGCAAAAGGTTGGGGAATATTCTTCCTCCATTCAAAACAAAATGCCAGCATAAATTCTACTGCATTTTACAGCAAGTTTCTCTCATTCAGCCTCTGTACCATGTCCATTTTTACAGTTTCAGTACCAAAATGATTTCCGTCTTCAAAGATATTCTTTAAGTAGGTGTCACCTGCTGCTCTTATTCTTGCATAATTTAAGTCCAAATATGCTCAATTTCCTAAGCAGACGGAGGGGAAGACTTCTACATTCTTAGAATTTAAGATCCCAGTGGGTGAATACGCATGTCAGACCCTTCTTTGGTTACCAGGGAGAGTTACCAGATTTAACTGGAATGTGTCCAAAAGATTTAAATATCTTCACAGTATTCTTCACTCAAAGATCATAGAGAACATAGAAAAGAAAAAGCTTGCCTTTGTAAAATGCCATCTTCATAGTACACACATCTCTATAGTAATATTGTCTACTTCCTTCCAACCAGGGAAGATGCAGAAGGAAACAAATTCCAAGAGACAATATCAATTTGGCCTCTCAAGTCAGTCCTGTATCTAATGACTGGAACATTACATTGGTGCACTGGTAATTTGAACAGTAGGCTCAAACACTTGTTATTGTAGGGTAAATGAGGTTGGACTCATGCTTCTCACTTCCTAGAATACTGACTGCAGAACAGGTTCAGGATAGACAGGCAATCACTTCTCAGTTACTGTTAAAAAAGACTGTTATGATCTTTCCAGGACTGGATAGATTTCAAAAGGGAACCTTAAATTTGAGAAACAATTTTAACAGCTGTTCTGAGGCTGAGCTTCATAAAAGAATGAAGTTGAGTAAGTATTTCATTACCAGTTAAACTGAATAGATTTCTGCCCAATGCATGGGCATAGCTATCGGCCTGAGACATCTACTTCCCTTACTGCATCACTCATAACTTAAGATTCCTGTTTAGAATAGAGACTCTAATATTTAATTTCTAATCAAGTTTTGCAGCTTGGCAACTATTAAATATTACATTTCTATAAGCTAAATTTATTAAACTGAGGCATAGAAAAACTAAAAGGGAGATAAAGCTTTTCATAACTGATGAAAACTAAATTTAATGGCATCAGGGATAGTAACAATTGGAATTAGAACGTCTGCAAAAATAATCAAGGGGTTGCATAAATGATTTTCTGTAGCGAGCTACAGTAAGCTAGTTTATACACAGGCACCCATAATAGCAACTTAGCAAGTAAGTTCACGAAGACTTGGTACAGGACTTTACAAAAGAAATATGGCTAGCACTTCAAATTCCTTTTAAATTGGTGATAATAAAAGTGAACTCACTTGCTTTGCACTTAAATATTCTATGATGATCTGCTATACTAAAAATACAGACTTTCCTAGTGACATTCCCCATATTGTATGGGAATATGCAAGATACAAACTAGAAGAATGTGGATATGAAGAAATGTTCTGAAGGTAAATTAAGCTGAAACTCCTACATAAAAATTAAGTTTGACAAAGACATCTCTTTCAAAATGAATCATGCAGTATAATTAAATTCTCACAACATTTTTTAAAGAAGTTTTTTTCATGTTATGAAATTTGTTCTGACTTAGCAGTCTTCAAAAAACCCAAAAAAAACAAACAACCCTTCCCGCCCCCACATATCTACACTGTAGGGTTAGTGGAACTGTGCACTTACCAGTGAATAGTGTGAACTTTTTTATCTTTGGTGGTAAGATCCAAGAAAGATTAAAAACTTCAGTTACGTGCTATTTAATCTCTGAAATCACCATTATGATCAATCCTCAGTAAAACAAACATTTTATACAAAATATAAACTTAAAATCTACCCTCAAATTCTGAAAATATCCTGGAAGTTTTGGCTATACTTTAGAAAGGGCCCTTCAATACAGCAAGGAAAGATGCAAATTGGGGTAAATAGCCAATTAAGGAGAAAATAGAAAACACAGAAAAGGCCCATTTTGCAGAAGTTTTCCAGGTTCTTGATGAATATATTTGCATTTTGAAAAAAAACAACTGCTGGTGAGTACTTTGAGAGATTTAGTCAGATGTGAAACTTGATGTACTGCAACTTCAAAGTTTTGTGAATCAAAGTCTGAGAAATACCTTAAGACTAATTGAATTGCCAGTATCTAGAGAATGTGAAGACTGAAATATTTCAGAAGAATCCACACAGATTTTATAAGTGAACAAATTGTGCCAGGCCAGAAGCAACAGACTTCTAGAAGAGTACAAGACACCCAAATTCTTCATATCCACTGTGTGGATGTGGTGAGTAAAATAACGAGATCATTTATGATAAGAATAAACATCAGAATTCTCTTCATCATAACAATGGAATGCACACTAAAAAAAGTGCTAAAATTACAATGAGTGAAAATCTGTAATGATGTTGACTTAACCACTACTATATAGCCAAAGAATTAGGAAAAAAAAATTCTGGGCCATATTTAATTGGAAAAGCATTATATTCTACTACACTCAAAGCAGGTAACATTTGCAAGAACAACTGCGATTACAAATCCTCAAGTTCTCAGTATCCAAATGATGTAGGTCTTTTAAAAGTATTGTGTAGTGAAAATGTCCGTGGAGGCAGAATTTGAAATTACGTTTTGGAAAGACTACTTTAATATTGTATGAATTAAACAGAGAATCGTGAAAATTAATTAATGAATGATAATATGTATAGGAATTTCCTGTCACATGCACTTACATAACTATTTTTCCATTTTCTGCTTAGAGAAGAGCATAAGTACTTGTCTTGCATGAGGCTTATATACCAGTCATATAATTTTCAGTGACAAAAGTTGGGGCACTTACATTTTTCCTTACTGCTGTTACTATTATGCAAAAAATCCCCATCAGAACGCACTGTAGGGAAGTCATCTTCATCATCTTCTACCACTAAATTTGGAAAAGAGTGTTATGAGTGAGAAAGTTTTTCCAACTCTTTAGTATAAAAGAAAGAATTAAGAGCATCTTCATTGCTAAAGCATTGTTTCTGATTTTTTCCTGTAACAGTCATGACTGTGTCCCCATTTCCCCTTCTTCGTACCCAAGATCACTATTGACATTACTTTCAGAAACCATCAAGTCACTAAAATTTTCTCTGTGTTGAAGCTAACACTTGATTCTGTGGTAAGGACAACATTATTTTGGTGTTACGACTGGGTAAGAAGGGAGGCCATGGTTCAGAAACTACACCTCTGAACTAGAAAGTTTACAAAGTGGAATTGTGCTTATCTACTATCCTCTTACTACCAAAAGTTTTGGACTGCCAGATCAAACTGAAGGATGAATATAAACGCCTCAGGAGAATGCACAGATATGACAACAAGCTGTATTCAGAGAAGAGGAACTCTTCTCTGTATAGACATCCACATTTTAGTCCTACTAGGACCTCAGGTGCACTGAGCATGCACTCAGGTACACTCTGTAACCAATGTTAGTTATAGCCACTATATCTCATGAGCATTCACTATGGCAGCACCAGAGCTTTTTTAAAAGAATGTATCACTTTTATTCAAACAAATATCCAAATAAGAGATATAGTGACAAACTAACTTGAATTAATCTTGTGGGGGTCAACAACTACTGTTCTTTAACACTAAACGCTTTCAAACATTTCTTTTGTATAGTTGACAGGTACAGGTCAATATTAAGTAGATTCTTATGGGAATTCAACTTCTGAAGTGAAAACAGTTAACTCTGTTTACATGGAAATATTTATCACTGACCCCCAAACCAAAAAGTAAATTCAAGATATATATGTTATTTTTATGGCATCAAATGCTATTGTAATTATTTCAAGGCCTATTACCTCGTGAAAATGTAAATTCATGGAGGTATGAGTTTGTGGTTACAGTTTTACCTTTATCCCTCTGGAGTTCATCTTTGGAAACAGCATCTGCACAGGCATCAAAGTATTTCTGCAAAGTATCCACTTGTCTACACAAGATGTCTCGAAAGGTTTCCATTTCTGCAAGCTTCTCACGCAAGCTATGGCCCTTCTGAAAATACAAGGCAAAAAAGCCTGAAATGCTTCTGTATACTCAAAAATAATCAAGTCCTATTCTGCTCTCCCAGAAGAACAGCCCACCTGTATTCCTACATTAAATTTTTATATACAGGATATATGGAAAGCCACCATTTCTCAACCACTATTGATCAAATTTATTAATTAAATCACAGAATGAGCATTCCTTTTCATTTAGAGGCCCTGATGTTCTGGGGACTGAAATAGGAAAGGTTAATAAGTGCTCCCACAGGTCTGATTTTCTTTCCAGTGGAAGATGACACTGTAATTTAAAAGGGATGGGGTTAACTGCGCAGAGGCACAAGAGAACTTTCTGTATGATCTGTTTTACCATCCTATGATGAATTATTAATGCTTAGAGTAAACTAAGCATTTTGTATTTTTTCCTGTAGTGATGTGAATCAGACTTCAAAAGTCTTTTCCAGTTGCACGTGTTATTTATGCACAACAAAAATTTTACTCACTAACCTTGAACGAAGAGGTCGATGTTGCAGAGTATCCACTTGCTCCAGAAACAAGAGACACCATGGAGCCATGACGTCGTAAACTTGACTCTGAGCCATACCCAGATTCAGTCTAAAAAACAAACCACACAAAACTAGAGTGCTGAGGCTTTTAACAAAACAAAACAAAAACAAAACGTGAAAGCAAGATTAATGTAATTTCCTCTGATACCAGCCTGCTTCTAGTCAGGAAGCAGCACAGACTTAACTCAAATTGTGCTTGCATATTTAATCAGTTGAGACAGCTATGTAAAATCACTACAGATAGATTTTTTTTTTGTTACCATGATCTACAAAGATTTAGTTATCTACAGCCTATTATCCTCCCCCAAAAGAACAAAACAGAGTTCAAAAAGTTCCATTATTTTGGTTTCTGTAATGCCTACCAAGAAATTCTCACAGTGTTAAAAACTTAAATACTTTACCAATTAGCCAGCAGATGAACAAGGTTCAATTGAAAACCAGTAGCATTCACACAATCCTTCCAGTCAGATTAAAAAAAAAAACAAACAAAAAACCAACCCAAACAAAAAAAACCACAAACCAAAAAACCAGAGAACACAGAAAAGCAAACTATTACTGTTAGCATGCACTGAAAGCTGTTTTAGACTAATAAAGAGTCCTAGAAAAATATCTACGAAGTGTAGCAATCAATGTGCTAAAAGCTTCATCTTGTAAAGATTAGTCCTGATATCTATTTTAAAGCTTGTAATAAAGATATTTAATTTTTATTCACACTGGATACATGCAACTATTTTAGAATATCAGTTCAGGTGTTAAGTTGCATAGCTGGCTTTAGCAATGCATTTGAGATACTGGACCATATTCTGAATTGCAAGGTAATTCAGTGCAAATATACCATTATTCACTGAACCGTAATTCTAAATGTAAGAGAAATCAGATAATAAAGCTTTGATTAGTGCTTTTATTAAAACCCAACTATGGGTTTTTGTATCTTTTTGTGTCCTTCAAGTCCTCCAAAGACTTGACAAGTAAAAATTAAGTAGGCAAGGGAATAACAGGATTTTAAAAAAGACAAGTCAGACTTTCTGGCATACAATTATTCAATTTCAGAAGTATTTTATGAGCAAAAGCCTTAAAAGAGAATTTTATAATTCACGTAACACTTATAGTTTCATAGTTTCATTCAGGGTTGGAAGGGACCACAAGGATCATCTAGTTCCAACCCCCCTGCCATGGGCAGGGACACCCCACACTAGATCAGGCTGCCCAGAGCCTCATCCAGCCTGCTCTTAAACACCCCCAGGGACGGGGCCTCAACCACCTCCCTGGACAACACATTCCAGGGTTTCACCACTCTCATGGGGAAGAACCTCCTCCTCACATCCAACCTGAATCTCCCCACCTCCAGCTTCATTCCATTCCCCCTAGTCCTATCACTACCTGAGATCCTGAGAAGTCCTTCCCCAGCCTTCCTGTAGGCCCCCTTCAGATACTTGGGAGCACTAAGCATTTAAGTTTTCCTCTAAATGCAAATAAAAAAAAGTTTCACTGTTTCACTGGTAACTTCAGTGTTTTTTTCATTATATGCTATAAATATTAAGATGGCTCTGAACAAACTTCTGCTACAGTCAGCTTTAGTGCAGATACTCATCCTTTTTCCTAAGTTGTACATCCTGAAAAGAAAGGAAAATTTAATTTCCATAGTATATGACCTAATGAATTGATTGATTTCACTATGTAGCCAAAATATTCATCACACTGATGTCAGGGCATTATAACTAAGACCAGTAAATGTCTTCTGATTGCTTTCTCCCTTAAGTGAGAAAGGCATTCCTATACCAAACCTGGATTTAAGCTTTGAAAGTGAAATTTCAGAATTGCTCTATTTGAAGATTTAATCAAAGTCACATCTTGGTAGCACTTCTCTAGAACTTACAAGAAAAGAGGTAATCTTAGAAACACAAAATTTGGTGACTTGTGATCTCTACTTGAATTAAATCCTTTCCTTCCAATATTACCTATACAGTCAATGCTAAGTTAACTTAGTTTGCAACATAAAAAATAGGTGAAAGAAAAAAAAACTCTTTCCATATCAATCTGACATTTTGAAGGCACCTTTTTAGCAGGCTATTTGACTGTCATTTATGCTTGCGATTAATAATTACACTAAACAGTTTATCCACACTTCAAAACTGTATACAAGACAGCAAATACAGCTATTAGCTTGCAAATCCTATAAATAAAAAGCTACTAAATAAAAAACATTTAGGCAGTTTTAATTATTTGCTGCAAAGGAGTAAATTCAGCAGAAAGAACAGCAGACCAAGCAGCACACAACACAAATCTAAAGCATTTACAGAACATGTTCACAAAACTCTCTCAGATAATTATGTTTTAATAGCCACCGGAGGGTGGGGGGGGAGGAAGAGGGAGGGGGAATATTAGATAAAGAATACTTATTTGTCAGAAAACAACAAAACTATTCTTTTCCATGCAGAAACAAGCTTACAGTAAACACATGCAAGCAGCTTAATACAATGAACGCATGCATCATGCAAAGCCCCACCATTCTACCACTGCAACATCTAAACAAGAGCAGGTCACTGCTGTGTTTACGTCTTGCAAAGCAGATCATCATTATCTATTCACTGCAGAAATACTCAATTACATTGAGAAGAGGCACGTTGATAGAAGCTTCTTTATGCTATTTTTAATTTTCCAAGACAAAAATTGGAAAAGTGGGTAGAGTCCATAGAACAGAAGCTAACAGTCTCTGCTTGGAAATAAAATAACTTGCAGAAGTCGTATCAATTCATACCACCAAGCACTAATGCTGAACTACCATGCCTGGTATATAGATGCAGCTCTTTGAAATTCCAGGCATACATCATAGCTTCAAAGCCACACTAAAACTTAGATTTGTTAGGTATATTGCAACACCTCCTGCTTTTTGAGGTGATGCACAAAACCCATTAATCCTTTTATTACGGTAAGTGAGAGGAAACCACAGGATCCAAAGAGTTATGTGATTCTTCACTGGAGCAAGTGCTGGTATCGACAAGAAGGCAGTAGGTCAGAAAAGCTGCTTTCAGTACACTAGCCAAGTATCTGCAGAATCATATCGCAGACTTCCATTATGGCTCACACTGATCTGCCAGTTACAGATTTCCTAAAGTAGGTCAGTAATACTCTCGAGTAAAGCACAGATTCACAGGAAAGCTCTCTCACATAACCAAAGGGGAAAAAAATAAAAGGAAAGAAGGAAAGAAAAAGGCAATTATTCTCCCATATCTTCAAAGACTTATTTTGATTATGTCTCAGTTCAGTGCCTGCATATTTGTCCACCAAGACAGGTATTTTCAGCTAGCATTATAAATTATTTATTATTTTATATAACAGAAGCAGCTGGCAGCTCCTCCCTCTAAGGCACAGGGCTCGCTCTAGGTGGTGATGAAGCAGACATTAGGATACAGTGACTCTAATCATGTTCTCTGCAGTATTTGTGAAAAATCACACTAAAATACCAACAGACTAAACCTCAGTATTTACGAGAGCATAGAAAAAAAATCAATAGGAATAAGGTACTATGGAAGATGTAGTGAAGACTAAGCAGACAAGCCCTGCAAAACATCTATGTTCCAAGGCCAGTTTTAGACTTGCAAATGCTTCAACAAATACCTAAGGAAGCGATACCCCTAGGATGTGCCAAAGGAAGTTTCTGCTAAAGGATGGTTGTAAGACAGCTATAAGATAGCTGTAAGAATACCACAAACACTACAGGTAGGTCAATCTAGGATGTATTTCTGAGGACTGAAGTTAAAGATACAATCAACATGTGTCTGCAGGTCTGATTTTTCAAATTTTCAGCAGCCACTGACAATGGAAAATTTAAGGTTTCAAAAGCAAGGTAGTTATTAACAGTAAAGCAGAGGCAGGAATTCCACTATCCTAATCACAGCAGCTGGATGACAGCCTTTCCAAGCACAGTGTGGGAGACTACTTGGAAAGCAAAGAAACGTCTAATATAACCTTTCTTTGCAACTGCAAAAACAGATAAAGAAGTGTAGGTACATTTTACTGCCAATGGTGATAAATGTACGTTTCCACAGTAAATAACCATAAAACATGCACTGAACGAAAGTACCATTGACTGGCCTTTGATAATCTTTATTCACATAGTTCACACTGATATTTAGTTACATAGATATGCATTGGGTTTTTGCATGAGTTCTCTTGACTATTAATGTACACATGAAAACTATTCCACAAATATTTAACATCTTCAGACGCTGAGGTTGGACAAAAGCTGAATAGGGAGAGGTAGATGCTCCAAAAGAAGGATGAATAACAGTCAGGACATCCAGAAGCCCACAGAGAAGCTGAGCAACAGAAGGACTTTACTGTCCTGCTCTTCAGGCTTGGGAACCATTGTGTCAAAGTATGATTTTACAGAATAAATGTCTTCCATGAGCAAAAATACCCAAACCCAAGCTAACACTAATTGCATCCCTCTGTACACTCACTTACCAATAAAAATAAGGCAGCTTGTACTGTTGGGCCATGAGGGTATATGCAAGACTGGGACAGGGCAAATTCATCCCCCAGGAATCTAGGCTGTCAGGAGAGGGACAAATCAGATTTGTAGAGCTACAGGAGTCCTAGAAACATCCATTCTGCTGTTGATACTGTCAGGAAAAATACTAAAGTTCTGGCTTTGGCTCCCAAGTCACTGAAGTGAGTGTTCTTGCCTTTAATGGTTTGACAGCTGGAGGAAATAGGCAGATTTGAAAGAAAAAGTTAATTTAAATATATACTGTTTGATATTACTTTAAGAATAATCCATGTGCAACTGCACCTTCAAAAATAAGAACAGTTCTGGTTCTAACTGAAAAACATGCTATATAATTCTCTCTCATACACAAAATTACGTAACAAATTGCATCAGGAATAGGTTGTACAGAGTGGTTGTGGATGTTCCCTCCCTGGAGATATTTAAGGCTGAATATTTAAGACTGAATGAGGCCTTGGGCAACCAAGTCTAATTGAGAGGTGTTTCTGCCCATGGCAGGTTCATTGCTAGAGGTTAATGTTCACAACGGAGACAAAAGAGTCCTGTAAAATGTTATGTGAATAAAAGGACATCTCACACAGCAGAAACTCTGTGGGTTCTCTTAAATTGCCAGAAGGCGCAGCCTCCTTCCACTCCAAATTCCCAGTCCTCTTTCCCCATTGGCTGAGGTACTCAGAATGTACAGTTCCTGGACTGCCTACTACATGCTTCCACCTTACATCATACACCCCATGTTCATTTAAATTAGGTTCTTCACTTCTCTGGGCAGAAAAGTTAATGTTCAGTTGCCTATTAAACCTCTGTCCTAAAAGTTCAGAAACTCAGGCTGTGTTCTGTTTCTGATATCTTTGGAGGACACCCTGCTAATTTCTGGTGACCTCTGGTGAGGCACTAACAGAAGCTCTTTGTTATTTACATGTAACAAAGATAAGATTGAATTGTTGAGATTAATTTGTTACCTCAAGTTCCTCTAATAGCATCTGCATTTGTAAAGACATTTTTCCACCTCATTGCCACCATTTCCAACCTAACCCATTCCATGACTAATAGTTGTATTAAACGCTATTTGATCATTCAAAAGGGAGTGTTGTAAAGAACAACACACAGGAGGCAGAAAAGAAGCCGCTCCCACTGCAGGAGGTGCAAACAGCCCCAGAGCACTCTGCACTAAGCAGGCGCTTAGGAGGGAGAGGGAAGGACACTAGGACAGCCCTGTTCCTACCTACAGCCTAAACAGGACTGAACGAAAGGCCATACTCAGTTAACAGACTTTTAGATATCATATCCTTCAAAGTGGCAAGGAAAGAATGATTGTCTCTTACACTCCACATGATAGGCTTTTAAAACTGATTTAAAGATAATGAAGCATTATATTAATATCACCTCTGTCTAGAAGTGGAAGATCATATTGACAATTAGTGTGATGCTGAAGAATCCCAGTCTAAAGACCATAATCAGATTTCAAAGGACAGACCACAGTTAAACAGCAAAGCTTTTCTCTTCACCTTTGCTAAATGTTTGTTGCAAGCCTGAATTTGTTTTGGTCCTGGCCTTGAGAAGGCTACCACTTTGCTTATGCAGAAGAAACACTTTTGTATCACCAAACCCTAGAATTCCAAGTACCAATGTGGACAAAGTTTTTATTTGCACAGGAGAAAATTAACTGCAAGACCTTTACAGGACTGGGCAGGGAGTGGGGTGGAGTTAGGGGGATAACACGACGAAAATAAACCCCATCATCAGGGCTAATCAAGAAGCAGAAAAATATCAAAGCAAATGCTTCGCCAAAAATCACAACAATTACTAAATCTTTTGTTCACCCAGTGCAGTTACTTTGTTACTACTACACACAGGAAAAGATGTTTCCCCCTCCACTCAATCCTCTAACCTTTATCTAGACATCAGAATAGACATCTATTAAATGTCTCACATATGCCTGAGCATGCAGTAAATAAGCACCAGAGGAGAATGAAAGTTGAAATTCTCAAAGATGGAAAAGTCCATACTCTGTCCAACAGGATTGAAGAAACATTGAACTTACACCCAAATGAAAACTGTAAGAACACATTGAGCGTAAACTGCAATCAAGCAACAGTAACTTGGGAAAAGGAGGTAAAGAATTTACTTACAACATGACTTGTTATACACCTCTCACTATGAAATTGAACATATTTTCCTTGTCTTTCAAAACCTATTCCCTTCCTACTTAACATTTTTATTTCCTTATTGCTGTAGCCCTGTTTTTATCAGGTCTCACCACTCATTTCCCTCAAAACCAAGGGAAGCTCCCATTACACAGTTGAGTAACAACAAAAGTTACATGAAATAAGGTACTCCCCAGGATATGCATGTTTTTGTCATGTTCCTGACAAACTTTTGGATTTCTGAAGCTGTCAGGGATTGATGTTTCACAAAAACAGTCCCAATATTTTTGTCAAAATTGAATTTATTTAGAAATAACGCCAAGTCTGGTTTAGAAGCTCTTAATGCACAGAGAATCCATCCAGTCAGTAGAAGCCATCAATTCAGCAACATAAAGATCCTATGTCTTAAGCTTGAACTAGGCAATAATCCTACCCAAAGTTGATTTAATTACTTACAAAAGATTAACTGACTACATAGAAAGTATCAGTTATTAAGTTCTGAAAGTATAACTATAAAACCAAAAATCAGTTCTGCATGACAAGTAGAAAAGCGCTTACACGATAACAAGCATTGGCTAGATCCTAAGTCAAACACCTGATATGCAATGGATGTACCAATGTTTTTAATAAGTTAACTGAAAACACCAATTTGTGTACAAAGACTAGAACTGATTCTATAAATCTCACATTAGTTTGTGGGTCAAGAACAAGTCTAACATGATAAAAATCAAATGCTAATGTGACAAATTTTCTTAACACTTTAAATGTTCGGACATAAGATCTAGTCTATGAATATTTAGTCACAAGACCTAAACAGAAAAGTAGGCATGCATATAGTACAGTTCCCATATAAAGAGATTGTAGAAGTAAATTTAGGTTATGCCAAGGGTTCTGTATGACTCAGTTTGAAGTAAAAGGTACATCTGTGCATCTAGAAGGTTAAAACTTCAGGTAATCTCTAAAACTTAGTTGAATCATCAACATGAAGCATAAGAGTATGTTCTCCCATCACAAGATATCATAATACATTGCATTCTAGCAGGTCCGGGCAAATTAGGTTTGCATACACATGGTATTTACACACAGCCATTTGAAAAGGTGGCGTCAGTTCATGTGTGTAAACTCCCTCGCCCATATTCTATGTGACCACTAGAGGGAAATAGCACAAAGGAAACAGCCATGTCTAAAGGTTACTATTGGTCAAAGCCCAACAGTAACCCTTACCCTGTTTCTCTTTGGTCCATGGGTATATAAACCTCCTTTCCTTGGCAGACAATTAAAAATAGAGTAGTTTTACCTTTAGCCTTTATAATTACATTTGAGACACGTTACCAAGTGAGGATAAAGTTTTCAACACAGTCTACATGAAGTAACAATGACATCTATTGCTGAAAGAGTAATAGTGAATCCAAACTTTTTCAGAGAGATAGATAAAAGTATTTTGAAGTCACACCTCAGCCAGTTCAAGAGAGTGATCCAACTAACAACCTGTTAATTTCCAGCTAGGATTGTCTGAAGTCATAAGCATGGAATTGCACACTGAACAGATGCTTAGAAACAGATTTCTTATCACGAATTAGTTAGGCTCAATGTAATTTAGCTTCAAAAAGGAACACTTACTATGTGACATACAGAAAGTCAGGCACCTTTGTCTCAAGTACCAAGTCCAAATAGAAGACTTTTTCCACATTCATTTGCTCTGCCCTTAGTCTGCAGATGTCAAGCACATAGCTTATCATGAAAAGTAGTTTTATACACCAGCCAGATGAACAGGCACAGGATTTCTTCATGTACAGAACACACATTAAACAGGTTCTCACTGAACTAGTGATCTCTGTATGTGCATGCAACGGAGAAGCATCAGAACAAAAAGTTCCAGTCACACCCTTTCAAACCCATGATAAAATCATTAGCTTTCTTGAAATATTTTATACTGAGACAATATAAAACAATGCCAGTAAAAAAAGCCCCAAATCTTTCCAGAAAGAGAATAACAAGTTTTGTTTTCTAACAAGTTTTACAGTCTCAGGTCACATACTGCAGACTTCTTTTCATAGGACCAAGCCCAAACACATAATGGGAGTGTATCTTTAATCTTTACTCCCAAGGATACTCCAAAAAGAGATGATAAAAATGTCTAGTACTGTTAGATGACCACTTTTTTCAATAATTAAAACACAACCCATACCAACCCTCTGAGGATTAGATACACTTGCACAAACTTTAAGTCCTATGTGTTGTTTAATTTGATTATGGGAAGTAGTCTAAATAGCTGCTTTGCTTACCTTTGCACTTTTTACATTTCAAAATCTCAGGTTTACTCAGATTTCCGCAAACCTACCAATGCACATGAAACAGGTTTTCTGTTCAACCTCATTTATCATACTTGGAAGCAGGTATAAAAAGAGAATATAAGGAGGTAGAAACTGCATTTTCAAACAGTGCAAGAATAAACAAGCCTTCAAGAAAATAGTTTAGCATGATCTTTTATTTACAACACAAGAAAACTGGCAAATGGAGGCAATAAAGCTTCTCTCTGTTAAAAAGGATCTTTTCAAGATAGGAATGAGGAATCAATTTCTGTGAAGTAAAAAATACTATGACATGAGAATGGAAGCATTGAACTACTATGTAAGAAATAAGAAAATTTATTTCACCTGTAAGTATGAAACTACTGTTAGTAGTGGCCTTCAATAATTAGAGAATAAATACTTACCTAATGGTGAAAAAGTAAAACAAATCTCTGCTCTATGCAATAAATAAATGAGAAACATCTTGAGGTAATGGGAGGGGCATTCAGAGTACACAAATATACCAGCCCTCACCTGAAAACGTTTTCCTCAATATTCCCATTGAGGTTTTGAAGAATAATTGTCTGCCATAAATAATAAGGTTATGAATAATACCTACACGTAAAAAATCCTTGAGTTTCCTGTTTAAATGATGTCTGATTTTTCTTTCTTGTTCCCCATTCTGACACATCAGCTGCTAACCTCCAAGTTCTTCAACCCTGTTAACATCTAATATAATGAACTGGCTAGATTATGGTCATCAAAACTTGGACTATTTCACACGCATCTTAGAGAAAACTATGAACATGCTTAAAGTGAAGACAAGGATCTTGCAACAGGAAAGTTTGAGGCAGAACAGCTCATTATCTTCCTACAATTTGCAATTCTATTATTTCTTCCAGAAAAGGAGAAGGTCAGTGCTAGAAAAATCTTACAGATACTGTTTGGTCCAGCATGTCACACCACCATCTTTCTTGCCACTGTAACAAGGTGATGAGGACTGGACCTGCCTTGGTCTTATGTCACCCTCTATTGAAACACGTGGATGTGTTCCTGTGTGGCCTACCCTAGGTGATCCTGCTTTGTCAAGGGAGGGATGGAGTGGAAGATCTCCGGAGGTCCCTTGCAATTCCTAACATTCTGTGTGATTCTGTGAAATGTGATTTTGTCAGAATCAGAATGACTATTTTGCACAATATCTCTAGTACCACCTCATGCTCAGAGTGTGTCCAATTAGGACGCATTCTTCAGAGAATTAGAATATCTATTTTCAAAGTGTAAGTGATTGTTATGAAACGCAATAGGAACACAGGCAAAGAAATAGTGGGCTAGTCGAAGTGAAACAATTGCCACTGTTTATAATTAATCAAATATGTTGTGATGGAATGAACTAAAAACTTTAGTCCAGCTTTAAACAGTCTTAACTGCAACTACTTATTAATAAAACTGCAGCTTACAGCTGCTGTTTGAACATAGGCCAAAGAGTGGCAAAAGAGTGCCAAGACAGACAAAGGACTCTTTTCTTCTGTCCTGAAAGGGAAGTTTCAAGAGTTTGGAAATGACAGCATTTAGGTTTGCTGCAGCATATACTTGTGTAGTCATCTGAAACTGCTGATTCACTAGCTTTCCCCTAAAGTCTTCTTTCATGAAATTCAGTTTCCAGCAGTAAGTGCTTTTATCAAATTCAGCAATATTAAATGACAAGCAGTATCATATATACACACATATATATTATGTATACACACACATATGCTATACACATACATATGAGTTCCTGCTGATAACAGTACTAAAATAATGGAATGTGTAAGACATTTGAGCTTTCACTCTTGAAACAGTATATTTGATTCCATTAAAAACAAAACACCAACTATTCTCTTTCTAGTAATCAACTAGTAACTTGGGCAATTAATCTATTTTTCCCATGAAAGGACAGCTTCTCTAAAATTCCTGCAAGTTTCAATACCAGCATCATGATGTACATCACAGCAAGAAACTCTTGCCTCAGCTAAGATTCGCTTGCTTAAACCAATTCCCACTAGTTGCTCCTGTTTGTTCAGCCTTTTTTGGTTGCTTGGTTGCTTGTTGGTTTGTGTGGTGGTATGTTTCCCGCCTCCCCCTTATTTCCCCCTTTTTCTTCCCTCCCCTTTCCCCCCCCCCCAGGGGTGGGGGAGATGGGACAGCTCTCTCTCTTCCTACCCCCACGTCGCCAACATTTTTGGATGTCTATGTCCATATAAATCAATATAGTTTAAACACCACCAGTAAGTATTTAACCTTTCTTCATCTCCTCCCATTTCTAATGGACACGCTCAAGACACCAGAATTTGGTTCTTCTGCAGTAAGTCCATTCACCAAGATGACAGTAATGCAATAGTAAAAGTGTATTTTCAAGTGTTAATGTTCAGAAAAAGCTTCTTTTTGTCATCCTACAGTGGAAATTACAGAATTACCTTAAGAGCTTCCAATATCAGCAAATGGACACTTACAAGTAGATGCTGTCTCAGATGTTGCTGTTGGTTTTTAAATTCCCCATCTCTTTAGAGCCCTGCTAGCTCCTGCAGCTATTCTCTTTTCAACCTTTGCTTTTTCTTTACTAAACTGCTCTTATCTTGACTCACAGGCCTCCGGTTATATTTTCCCTCTCCCTGGTCCATCAAAGAACAGCTCTGGTGGGCCTCTGGCCCCCAGACAGGGTCAAGCCACCACAGTAACTCTAGTCTGTAACAGAAACTGAATGAGTTTCACTGTAATGAAAGCTCACTGAAGAAAAACATCCCTTTCAAAGTATTTTTAGAAAGAGAAAAGGACTGAATTTGGTAGATACAGGCAAGAATATCCAATATTTTTCCACTGAACTGTTAATGCACAGTGTTGTTAGAGCTGACGAGTAGTAATTCTGAGTAAACTGCATAAAAAGTTGACACTTGCCAAGAAGATCTTAACTGTTACTTCCACATTGCAGATCTGCAGTTTCTGATCTTGACATGAAGAGCTCCCTCTAATATGAAGAGGCATTTATCACCTACACCAAGCTTGACACAAGTCTCTGTCAAAGAGCAATATTGTCTTCAGGCAGACCACAAAAAAACCGTGTTGCCACTCTGTCATGGAGAGCTTTTGATTGTTTAAGAGTTCAGAAGACTTTATTGATAAGGCTGGCCCTCAGTCCTGGCGACAGTCCAACAAAAAAGCTACGGAGACGACTGTAAGACAGAAGCATTTCTCTTATGACAAGAGGCAAGACACCTGGGGCTCTTCAGCCCAGAAAAGAGAAGACTGAAAGGGAAGCTATCAATACTTAACAGTATCTAAGAGGCTGAGGTCCTGAGGACGGGGCTGGGCTCTTTTCAGTGGTGCCCAGTGATAGGACCAGAGGCAAGGGGTACAAACTTGAACACCAGAGATTTCATTTCAACTTAAGGAGAAACTTCTTTACTTTGAGGGTGATTGAGCATGGGAACAGGCTGCCCAGAGAGGCTGAAGAGTTTCCTTCTCTGAAGACTTTCAAAACCCACCTGGATGTGTTTTTCTGCAATCTGATCCATGTATATCTGTGTTAGGAGGCATGGTTGGACTAGATGATCTCCAGAGGTCCCTTCTAACCCATACCATTCTGTAATTACTTCCTTGTTTAGTTTCAGGAGTATTTTTGCAAACACTTCAAATTCAGCTTTGAAGGTAGATGTCAAAAGTGAGTATACAAGAACTTAATCTACACATTTTCTATCAACATGCAACAGTGACAAAAAAGCAACATCAACAAATCTAAAGTTCCTGCATAACTCTGAGCAGTAGCTCATGGTCTTCTAGTTTCAGACCAGTACATGGGGTTTTAGCAACACCTTCAACCATTTGTTTCTACTGCTAATCAGTGACTTGCCCACACACTTAAAAGTCTGCTGAAACAGGTAACAGACTTTTACAACTTAACACAGATATTTGAATACTGTTCTCCAGACTCCTCAGGGAAGCTCCACTGAAGCTGCAAGTCAATGCCTTGCAATGCCAGAGTCAAAGTGGGGAACTAGCTTCTGAAGAAATGTATGGTACAACAGACACTAACAGGGTATTCTATAGAATCAGAAGTGCAAAACAAAGATTTAGACTTTACTGAAGTGCTGCAGAGCAGCAGACAACAGAACAAGACAACCCAAATAAAGGGAACCTATGCCTCAAATGTCAAACATTTTGGGTATCTGGACGCCCCTAGGGAGAATGACCTTTTCCAGTTTGACACACCAAAGACAGGTATTGCAAGAAGTTCAGCAACACCTAAACCAGCATTTCAAGTTAATGAACACAAGATTTTGAAAATTCAAGATTTAAGCACTTTTGCTGAAGAGTCAAAATCAAGAATGAACACATACAGAATCTGCAAGGAAATAATTCAGATAGAACAAGAGGGGACAAACCTACGATGATGCAGTTTCTTGTAAGCATTTGTTTATGAACAAATTCTTAGCAAGTTTTCAACTCAGGTAATAGGTGAATATTACAGAAAATAATTATCTAGATTTCAGGAGTTCACGTTAATTTGGTCAAAATAAGTTTATTTATCCAGACAGTTCTCACAGCTAACAGCAAATCACTTCCTTCATCTATACCTTTGGGAAACAACGCAAGTTTGGAAGTTAATGTATCAACTCTGCCAGAGCAGACAGTAAAGAATCAGAACTTTGGATAAGGTTAATGTACAAAGAAACATTTTCCATTTCAGTAAAAATGTAGAACTTGTCCATTCACAATACATAACATTTATTAATTTTATCTGTTTTCTTTCATGCTGCAGAAGTTTGTGTTCTCTGCAAGTTATCCCAGATATTTTCCTTATAGCATGGAACTAACATGTGAGCTGGTTTCTCTTATGTCAGTTTAGAAATGCCATGCTCTGTTTTTCAAACAATGGTCCTCCAATTTGTTATTTAAAAAGAGAGTGATTTCTGAAAAGCACTGATACTTTGGCAAATGGGCAGAGTCCAAGGGCATAAGATTAACACATCTAAGTGCTGGGTTCTACACACTGGCCACAACAACCCCATGCAGTGCTACAGGCTGGGGTTAGAGTGGCTGGAGAGTAACCAGGCAGAAAGGGGCCTGGGGGTACTGGTTGACAGCTGGATGAACATGAGCCAGCAATGTGCCCAGGTGGCCAAGAAGGCCAATGGCATCCTGCCTTGTAACAGGAATAGTGTGGCCAGCAGGAGCAGGGAAATCATTGTGCCCCTGTACTCATCACTGGTTAGGGCACACCTTGAGTCCTGTGTCCAGTTCTGGGCCCCTCAGTTTAAGAAGGACATTGGGACACTTGAACATGTCCAGAGAAGGACAATGAGGCTGGTGAGAGGTCTGGAGCACAAGCTCTACAAGGAAAGGCTGAGGGAGATGGGATTGTTTAGCCTGGAGAAGAGAAGGCTCAGGGGAGACCTTATTGCTGTCTACAACTACCTGAAAGGAGGTTGTAGCCAGGTGAGGGTCAGTCTCTTCTCCCAGGCAACCAGCACCAGAACAAGAGGACACAGCCTCAAGCTGCACCAGGGGAGGTTTAGGCTGGATGTTAGGAAGAAATTCTTCACAGGAAGAGTAATTGGCCATTGGAATGGGCTGCCCAGGGTGGTGGTGGAGTCACCATCACTGGAAATGTTTAAAAAGAGACTGGATGAGGCACTTAGTGCCATGGTTCAGTTGATTAGACAGTGTTGGGTGATAGGTTGGACTTGATGGTCTCAAAGGTCTTTTCCAACATGGTTAATTCTGTATTCAATGTTTTCACTCCAGAGAAATATGTAAACCTAGTCCAGTTTTGTGCTTTCTTCATCCATATAAATTGCTATTAGATCAATCTAAGAAAAGGCCATCAGCCATCCTAGTTTTGGCTATCACACAGGGTAGAGATACATCCTTTTCTGTAAAATACCTGACTACACTTGCTCAGTACATTCAATGAAACACTTCAGTATTAGAAAGGACTCCTTGTTGCCCATTAAGTAATTATTTCCTCATCCAGCTCACCACTAGTTTTATTGCTTTTTCAGACTTTTCCCTCTTCCAGCTTAAGGAGACAAATAAGCATTTCAGAAGCTGTGCTTGAAACTTTTAATCTACTAATAATTCAGGAACCTCAACACAAAAGGCTAATGCAAAAACTGAAAAAAAACAAAAACAACCAAACACAAACAAACTCTAAAAGCTTTTATGCTTGAACACTAGATGTTTCTTTGCTACCAGCTACTCATTGGTGTTGCTAAGCAGAAAGTTTTTCTAACCTTGCTCAAATAAAGTTTCATAGAATATTTATTTAAAAATCTGTCTTTTCTGTTCAGAGCACAATAGCCAAAGTTAAAGTCCACCTTTCACACACTCAAGATAAACAACCTTGTGACATGCTACAATAAGTCTTAGAAAAATACTTGTTAACAAACAGCTTAAGCAGCCTACCAGAACCACCCACTCACTCACTAAGCAACACAGTTTCAAAAACAAACAAAACCCAGCACTTCATATAGCACCAGACTCAATCAAAATACTGTTTAGCAATGGCAATCCCTTCCTCTCAAATTTTATTCAAATTGCGTCAATGTGAGAAACAAGTTCTCAAACAAAACCAGTTTTCACCTGGTAACAACAGCTCATCAAGAAAGTTCTGCTTGAGCTTTGGTAAACTGCCCAGGAAAGTTCACTGAGGAAAATTTCAGATCAAGAGAAAAATCTGAACTTCTCAGTGAAATAGGATATTTCACCTCATAAAAGCCTATCTATTCTTAATCAAATGTTTAAACATAAAACTTCCACAGGAGCAGAAGAATACTAATGGATAGGTGAAAAGTTACTTGAAACTAAAAATCACTGAGGATGTCTCTACAGAGACAAACGAAAACTGGAATTAACTTTCAGACTCCAATAAAACTTATTTTTCAGATTCTAGGATGTTTTTCTGAAATACTACATTTTTTGTTTGTTTGTTGGGGTTTTGTTGTTGTTTTGGGTTTTTTTTACAAAGTTGGATACAAATTACAGGATTATAAGAATAGCAGTAACCAATTTGGAAAATACAAAAGCAAGACATTTGGGGACACCTTTAAGGAATATTAATAATAACCAGACTGAAAACTGGATTTGAATATCTGTTTTATGTTTAATTATATCAAATACCTATTTATGTGCATATCGTACTCTTTAAAGGCTGGTGGTAAAATTCCTGTCTGTTTGAGTGTGAACAGATGCACCTCAACACCTAAAACATTTATCACATGAAGTTGCTACTGTGATATGTAGACAACAGAATATTGCACTGGAGAAACATTTTCTAGTAACTGACATTCCAGGATTCAATTACACTACTTTTAGCTTGAGACTGAGCTATTGCTACAAGCCTGCCATTACCTTTTGCTGTTTTCCTTGCCTTGTCTCGATCATGGTATTTATTTGCATACTACAAAGTGAATGCCCTTCAATAATGTATTGCTTTAATATATTAAACAGTTCGCCTGTTTACTTAAAGTGAGGTGCCACAGTAGTTCCCTTAAAGAACAAAAGCAAGTGCTATTTATCTTGAACACTTTAAACACTTCAAAGTAAATATGAGTATGCAAAGAACTGAAAAATGTTAATTAGTCATGAAAGTGCAAACTGCATATAGTGAAAAGGCCAGAACAGTCAAATCCAGTCTGTTACATTAGGACAGCAAGATGCAAACTGAACTAATTCTTTCTACTGTAGCATATACAGAAAGAATTTTATTCCCACTTCAACTACAGACTTTCTTTAGTTATTATAACACTGCAGAACATAAGTCACTTTGTTTTAGCAATAAGCAGAGAGGTAACATTAATAAAGAAAAAATACTCATTGCCCCTATCCTCATTCTGTAAGTAAATACTGAAAAAAAAAAAAAATCACAGAATCAACAAGGCTGGAAAAGACCTCAGAGATCATCAAGTCCAATCTATCACACGACACCTCATGACTAACTAAACCATGGCTGCAAGTGCCATGTCCAGTCCTCTACTGAACACCTTCAGGGACACTGACTCCACCACCTCCCCAGGCAGCCAATTCCAATGGCAAATTAGTTCCCCACAGAAAGAGTTTCTCCTCACCTCGAGCCTAAACCTCCCCTGGCGCAGCTTGAGCCTGTGTCCTCTTGTTCTGGTGCTGGTTGCCTGGGAGAAGAGACCAAACCCCTCCTGGCTACAACCTCCTTTCAGATAGTTGTAGAGACCAGTTAAGTCCTCCCCTGAGCCTCCTCTTCTCCAGGCTAAACAATCCCAGCTCCCTCAGCCTCTCCTCATAGGGCTTGTGCTCGAGGCCTCTCAACAGCCTCATGGCCCTTCTCTGGACACGTTCAAGAGTCTCAAAATCCTTCTTAAACTGAGGAGCCCAGAACTGGACACAGGACTCAAGGTGTGGCCTAGCCAGTGCTGAGCACAGGGGCACAATGACTTCCCTGCTCCTCCTGGCCACTTTCTGACACTGGCAAGGATGCCATTGGCCTTTTTGGCCACCTGAGCACACTGCTGACTCATGTTCATCCAGCTGTCAATCAGTACCTCCAGGTCCCTTTCTGCCTGGCAGCTCTCCCGCCACTCCAACCCCAGCCTGTAGCACTGCATGGGGTTGTTGTGGCCAAAGTGCAGCATGCAAAACTTGGACTTCTTAAATGTCATCCTGTTGGACTCTGCCCATCTGTCCAGCCTGTCAAGGTCCCATTACAGAGCCCTCCTACACTCCAACAGATCAACACCTTCTCCCAACTTGGTGTCATCTGCAAACTTACTAACAGTGGACTCAATCTCCTCATGAAGATCATCAATAGAGATACTGCACAGGATTGGACCTAACACTGATCCCTGGGGGACACACCACTAGTGACTGGCTGCCAGCTGGATGTGGCACCATTCACCATCACTCTCTGGGCTTGGCCCTCCAGCCAGTTCCTAACCCAGCACAGAGTGCTCCTGTCCAAGCCACAGGCTGACAGCTTGGACAGGAGTTTGTTGTGGGGAATGGTGTCAAAGGCCTTGCTGAAGTCCAGGTCGACTACATCCACAGCCTGCCCCACATCCACCAGGTGGGTCACCTGATCACAGAAGGAGATCAGGTTGGTCAGGATCTGCCCTTCCTAAATCCATGTTGGCTAGGTCTGATCCTGTGGCTATCCTGCAGGTGCACTGTGATTGCCCCCAAGACCATCTGCTCCATAATCTTTCCTGGCACTGAGGTCAGGCTGACAGGTCTGTAGTTTCCAGATTCCTCCATCCGGCCCTTCCTGTGGATGGGGATCACATTGACCAGCTTCCAGTCATCTGGGACTTCTCCAGTGAGCCAGGACAGGTGATAAATGATGGAAAGTGGCTTGGCCAGCTCAGCTGCCAGCTCTCTCAGCACCCTAGGATGGATCCCATCCAGTCCCATGGACTTGTGAGGATCCAAGTGGTTCAGCAAGTCCCTAACTACTTCCTTATGGATTTCAAGGGCACTACAGTGCTCCCTGACCCCATCTACCAGTCCAGGAGGCCAGTTATCCTGAAGTCCTCCTGCCTTACTGTTCAAAAAGGAGGCAAAGAAGGTATTTAGTACCTCAGCCTTTTCCTCCTCCTGGACCCCTTTGTTCTTAAGGACTGATACCCAGGGTACTCTCCAAATTAGTTGCTTAAATAAGCTGAAGTCTGCCCTCCAGAAGTCCAACGTGAGGGTTCTGTTATTGTTCCTCCTTATTTCCCTGAATATTGCAACTCCACTATCTCATGGTCACTGCACCCTAGACAGCCTCCTACCATCACATCTCCCACCAGCCCTTCTCTATTTGAGAGCAGCAGGTCAAGCAGAGTCTGACCCCTGGTGGGCTCACTTAACAGCTACATCAAGAAGCCGTCTTCCATACACTCTAGGAACCTTCTGGACTGCCAGAGGGCTGGCATGGATTCCCCATTCTTCTCCTAACGGGGACTTGGATCCATTCCCCTCTTTTTCCGGGGATGCCTTCCTCAGCAGGGGAGCTCTGTAAAGTCTGCTCCCACACATCTAACTCCCTTTTGCATTCCCTCATAGTCCTGAGTCTTGATACTTCATCTTTCAGCTCGGCCACCAGACTGAGAAGATAATTCACTTGGTCACACTTCTCAGGTGTTTTCTCCTTCACCCTCCATTTCAAGTGACAGTCTCCAGCACTCTCTGCAGCTAGCAGCCAGGACACTTGCATGCTTGGGCACCAGCTCTATCTAGTAGCCTTTGGCCAAGTTGTTACCATGGCTGGATCTCTTCAGGTAGGTGAAATGACATTTGGGGATTTTTATTGTTTGTTGTTAAATATATATATTCCACCTGACTACTGTATTTTGCCCAAGCTACCACAGAGGCCTCTGCACTCTGTTGGCTGACCCAGCATGCGCCCCTAGCTGCAATCCAGCCAAGAGGCTCTCTTGCCAAATGGCAGTAGCATGGCTTTGCTCTGCCTCGTTTAAATTTCCTATGGCTGATGTCATGATCTTGAGCAGGCACACAAGACAACCCTGCTGGTCCTCACTGTCTGCTGAGGTCCTCCTGCCCCAAAAAGCCCCCAAAGAAACCAAAATAGAGCACCTTTCAGCTCGAGCATGCCGGTCCTAAGCAGCTCTCTTGCCAAATGAATTGTGAAATTAAAGAAATCTCTCACTCCACCCCTTTCAATAGGAAAACAGAGATGCAATTCCTTTTTTTGAAATAAACATCACAGTCTTTAAAAACATGTGAGTTTAAACTGTCCAAACAAACCAATATCAAAGGAAGCCTTTTTTTACATTAAAAAAGGGTAAAACCTGCATAATTAAGCTTTTTCACAACAGGAGGCCCTTCTGAATGCTACAATTCATAATCCTCAAATATCTGAAAAGGAGGTTGTACAAGTTCACTAGTAATACCAGACAGAAAAAGAACACCAGATATTTCATGATAGGGGCTGGGCAGTAACGCAGAAGACTACTGTATTGGTAACTGTAAGATTTTATTTTTTGTGTGACAAAAAAGCAATTCCAAATTCATACATATATTGGCAAATTCTAAACTAACACCACCTGGTATCTATAAATAGGTGGTTCAATAAAATTTTAAGCTGAGAAATCAGTTACCAATAAGGACAGCTCTAGAAGGAGGGCAAATACAGCACAAAAAAGGCTTCACTTCTGAGGTTCTGCAGAGCAGAGTCTATAATAAAGGATTTGGTTGGGCATTTTTTCCCCACTGATTTACTCCTGCATGGTAGTATACAGTGACCCAGCCCATGCTTCTCCTTTACTGGACTTTAGGTTAAGTTCTGCATTTCACCAGGCAAATTAAAATCCAGTCTAAATTTTAGTCCAGGGTTACCAAGTTTCATATCCCCACCATCCCACACTTGGAAGATTCATATTCATATAAAACACTTCAAATGCTAGCTCTAAGGACATGTAATCTAGCAACTTGTTTAGGGTTCGAGACATCTCTCAATTATTGCCATCCTAACAAATCAGAGTATTTTTGTCTCAAGAATATACCATAGATAAATTGTATTTTTTTCAGAAGTCCACAGAAAAGAATCCTTGTTTTGCAACTTTGTTTCATATGCTTTAATGCTATCTTTCTATCACAGTGAAGGCAAAATATCATGCTATAAATGTATGAATACTCTTGAGATAAATTTAAGAAAGATTATCAAAAGGCAGCACTTCAAATTTAAGAGCATGTAGGCTTACTGTAAGGATTGTCCAATAAAAGGTGAAACTTCCCTATCATATACGCATTTAAGGAATATTTACACATTTAGATATGTAACCACTTGGACATCTTTTTTTAATTTATATTTAATGAATTTATTTTGTATTCCTGTAACACCTGTGTAACTCAGATGCAGAAGCTGCATCTTGCTAGGTATTGTACTTAAACTCAACATCTCAAGGCAATGTCTATCTTGCACATGGATGTTTTACATGCTGCATTACTTGAAAAATACCTCATCTTCAAGCCCTTTACGTAAAATGAAAATAACTGAGCTCATTGGAAGATGCAAGGAATAAATCAGGAAAAATGAACCAAAATGCTGATGAAGAGTAAGGCCTTAAAAATCAGAAGCCAATAATCAAATACAATAAAAACAGCCAGAAAGACAGAAGACTAAAACCAGAATGATAACCTAGGAGAACTGACTCTAAAACTCATCTAGGACAGACGAGAAACAATTCAGTGAGAAAGGGTAGACAAAACCATTAAAAAGTAAAACATAATGCAAGCTTTTTCTCTTTCAATCTAGAGGGCTCAAGAAAAGTCCACAGTTGTTAGCTTCCAGTTCTCTAATCTAGGAAGAGTGAGCAAATTGATTCCTTTTACACAGGTGTAACACACCATTTCAATCTTGCAACTTTTACGTCTCATAGCTTGAGTACTCTAATGACTGTACAGGGAAGCTTACAACTCTCTGCAAGCACCACCAGATCTAATGAAAGAATGAGAAACAAAGGAAAAAAAACCACAAAACATACCTTGTGTTGTTCAATTGCATCTACCCACTGCTGTCTGTGGTCTGGGTCCTGAGCTCGGAGGTACCAAACGCTATCGTTTACACTAATATCAAATCTACATTCGTCAAAGTCATGGGGCTGTGACAGAAGAGAGTGTAAGAGTAATTAAAGTTAGTACAATGATCAACAGTACCTCACAAAATGTTGACATTCTAAAATACTGTAATTAAACATTTCTATATTGTCTTCAATTCATCCTAGACTGTATTATGCAGCTGTCTCAAATAATGAGCATATACATTCACAGTACAAAAAGTATGTTTAACAGATACTCATTAAACAAAATGTCTCAAATGGTTTCACACCGACATTAACCAAAACCTCATGCTTTGAAACAATCCTTTAGTGAAAAAACTTCTGAGCACAGACAGGAAAGTACAACTACGTTTAATTCCACAGCAAGAAAAAAAAAGGTTAATATTATTGCTATCAGCATTAATTTTGGATGGAACGAATACACACATCATAGCAAAAAGCACCCCTATACAGCCACAAAAATATACTATAGCAAAATGACATAGAAAAGTCAGAACTAAAGGAAGCTGTGGCACCCTCTGCCCCAACATTTTCACCATGTAAGACATCCATCAGATATCACCACTTACAAGCAGTTAACTTGGTTTACATGCCTTAAGAATGGAAGTGCTTTTACCTGCACTACAATGAAGATTGCAAGGAAAGTAGAGGGAAACAAATTTACCTGATCTTCCCCATCCCCTGACACTGCTAGTTCAAAGCTACTCCCTAGCAAACATCCAAACACATTGCCAACCATCCCCACTCCCTTGGAAACTACTCATAAAGAAACGTAACAGGTATAGCTGAATACCTCTTCCAATTTAAATACAAGGGGGAAAAATAAATAAAATCACATATGCCAATAACCATAGGATGCTAATAAGCAAATTGCACAATCTGAAGGACAGCAAACCGATTCCAGAAGCTAAAAATAAGTCTACACATATTACTAATATCCTTTGCAATTTAAGTGCCACTCTGCAAATACATTCAACTTGCACTGTGGATTATTCATAAAACACTGTGGAAAAGAAAATGTAGAAGCAAGTCTCATTTGTTGACATGCACAACAGTCCAGAGCCAGGATGATTTTCAAAATGTCTCAGAAATCAGAAACTACTTACACATAATACAAAATCCATCTTGTTTAAATATACTAAAGGGGAATAAAAGCTCAAGAGGAGCCAAATTAGCAAACAAAAAAATTAGCTAGAAAATTTTTTTGTAATACACAATGCTTCACATAAAAAAAAGTTAAAAAATCACAAAATAGGTCAAGCACCTGAACCTAAACTCAATGTAAAGATATTTAAACTTGGCACAGAAAAACACTCAGCAACTGACAAAACTGACAAGTCAAACTTCAGCTACTAAATACTTAACCTTATTTCAACTTAATTCAGGTAACTTTCAAAACAGGGTCTATATAATTGCTTTGCCTTCAAACCACAGAACATAGAAATGTAAGGAGCATGTGGTGGGTTAACCCTGGCTCCTGCCAGGCACCCACCAAAGCTGCTCTATCAATCCTCCTTAAGTGGACAGAAGTAGTAAAATAACAAGGGTGGTAAGTAGAGGGAGAGTTCACTCACCAACAATGGGCCAAACAAATTTGACTTAGGAGTATTCCTTTACTGCCAGTATAAGAAATAAAAAAAAAAAAACCACACTTAAATGCACCTTCCCACCCACCCCTCCCTTCCTCCTATGCTGAACTTCACTTCCAATTTTCTCTTCCTCTTCTTTAAGAGTGGAGGGGGGTAAAGAATGGTGGTTGGGGGTAGTCCAGCACTTTGTCTCTGCTGCTCCTTCCCTCGATTCAACATGGGGTTCCTCCCAGGGAAGACAGTCCTCCATGAACTTTGCCAACCTAATTCCTTATCATGGGTTGCAGTTCCTTGTGAACTGCTCCAATATTGGTCCTTTCCATGGAGTGTAGAGCTTCATTAACTGACCATGGACCTCTAAGAGATCCAGAGGACAAGCTGCTTCACCATGGTCTTCAACACAAGCTGCAGGGGAATCTCTCCTCCAGTACCTGGAGCCCCTCCTCCCCCTCCTGTGCTGACCTTGGTGTCCGCAGGGCCGTTTCTCTCACATACTCTCATTCTTCTCCCAGCTGCTGTTGTGCTGCAGTTTTCACACCTATTAAATATTATCACTGAGGGACTAATTGGCTCAGCTTTGATCACTAACTGGTCTGAGCCCAGACATCCAGTATCTGAAGGAGGCCTACCAGGAGGCTGGGGAGGGACTTCTCAGGCTATCAGGTAGTGATAGGACTAGGGGGAATGGAATGAAGCTGGAGGTGGTGAGATTCAGGTTGGATGTGAGGAGGAAGTTCTTCACCATGAGAGTGGTGAAGCCCTGGAATGGGTTGTCCAGGGAGGTAGTCGGGGCACCGACCCTTGAGGTGTTTCAAGACCAGGCTGGACAAGGCTCTGGCCAGGCTGATCTAGTGTGGGGTGTCCTTGCCCATGGCAGGGGGGTTGGAACTAGATGATCCTTGTGGTCCCTTCCAACCCTGACTGATACTATGATACATAACTCACTCAGATATGAGGGCAACTGCTGGCATCATCTCACAGAAACAACCTCTGTATTGTTCCCATTATCAGAACCTTGACAGGCAACCTCAATACAACCAGGCCCCTCTTCTTCAAACTGCATTGATACCTTGTTTTTACTCTAGATGAGAAAGACTTTATCTGCTTTAGGGTAGCAAAACTGCCACATCAAAGTGTCAGGCTTTTATGCCTGTTCCAGCCACCTGTCTGGCAGGTTCTCCTTCAATGCTGGGGAATGTGCATCTATAATAATAGAATATCTTTCCCAAAAATCACCCAAAACAGAAATGTACAAGAATCAACTACTGAAATTCTTCCTGCTGCAACAGTATTACTTCACTCAAGCTCTGTCTGAAGTTCTCTGAGAGGAATTAAAGGCAATGACATGTCACACAGAAAAACTTGCCAAAATTCATCCTAAAAGCCTGTAGTACTACTGATTCCATACATGCATTCACAACTTAGTTCAGTTTTTCTTAGGCTCCGTTTGTTTGGGTTTTTTCCCTCCCGTATCTCTCGCTTAAACATTTTGTAATGTGATTTAAACCCCATTAGCTCTCTACTCTCTTCTACAGCAAGTGTATGCACTGCATTTTAATATATTTGAAATCTATGCCTCGTTGCTAAGAGAGGAAGAGAAATGTTTCCTTAAGATCTTGCTAAAACCTTTAAACATTTTTCTGGGCCATCCACTACATGCATATTTCTGTATTACCTACAGTTAAGAGACCAGGCCATCAGGTCCAGGGTTATATTCAGCTCGCTGTGCAGTTCCATGTTACAAAAAACCCAGGTGATCAGCTACTCCTGTTAGACAAGTTGCTTAAAGATTAAAAATATCACTAATGAGGCTAAATACTGCTTTACTGGGGAGTCAGGCAGGTGACACATGATTTGTGTGTAATAGATGCATGTTACCCATTTACCATCCTACAGTACTTTTTAATTGTCCATTTTCCAATGTTTTTTTTGACACCTGATATCAGACTCATTATTTCCCCTGCTTTTCCTCTTCACACCCCTCCCCCACCCCTGCCCTCCAAGTACAGGCTCCACCATAAAAACTCTGAATTAATGCAATATGAAAAGGCCTGTACTCTAATACACCTTTTACAAAGAGTAAATAAAACACCCAAATCACATGTGACCTGTTCTTAACAGAGAAAAAATTAAGTTGATTATTAACCCTTCCTTCAATCAGGAAGAGTTCGCATTTCATCTTCACTGTTAACTTAGCAGACTTAAGTATGTAACTTTTCAGCATCATCTGTTATAGTCTCCTTCTCAGTAGGCCAAGGACAAACTTCCTTGGTTTTCCTTACATGCTGAGCAATAAAATGTGATGCTGAGGATCTAACAAAGTAATTTATTTGATGCAACAGAAAAAGGGAAGCCAGTAAGAACAAATAATAATAAGAATAAAAAAAAAAAATCTCTTCACCAGTTTAAGGAAGCAGCCTGTACCAAAATCAGAAATAATGCAGTTAGAGTAGTGAGTGCATGTTAGACAGTGGGAAGAAACTAAAAGAACTTATCTGATTCTAGGAATGAAAAGTTATATGAACACTTCTAGATGTACTTACATTGAGATGCTAACAAAAACCCAGACAAAAAATATAGTATAAAATTTGTGATGTATGGTTGAAGGAATTAATTTTCAAAGTACTTGTGAAAACTGCATTTCAGCTTCCCTGTAACAGTATCACAGTATATCAGAGGTTGAAAGGGACCTCAAGAGATCACTGGATCCAACCCCCTGCCAGAGTATAATCACTTAGGGTAGTCTGCAGAGGAATGAATCCAGGTGGGCTCTGACAGTCTACAGAGAAGGAGACTCCACAAACCCCCTATGCAGCCTGTTCAAGAGCTCTGTTCACTCTCACTATAAAGAAGTTTCTCCTCATGTTCAGGTGAAATCTTCTATGTTCAAGTTTGAACCTGTTGTTCCTTTTCTTATTAGTGCACGCCACCAAAAAGAGCTTGGCCCCATCCACTTGACACCCACCCCTCGGGTATTTATACATGTTGATCCCCTCTCAGAGTTCTTTTCTCAAGACTAAACAGCCCTGGGGATCTCAGTCTCTCTTTGTAGGGAAGACGCTCAAGTCCCTAACCATCTTCGTGGCTCTCCGTTGGATTATCTTCAGCAGTTCTCTTTCTTAAACTGGGGAGCCCAAAACTGGACAAGGTATTCCAGGTGTGGTCTCACCAGGGCAGACTAGAGAGGCAGAAGAACTTCCCTAGACCTGCTGGACACACCCTTCTTGATGCATCCCAGGATACCATTGGCTCTCTGGGCCACCAGGGCACATTGTTGTTCCATGGAATACCTGGTGTCCACCAGCACTCCAAGGTCTTTCTCTGTGGAGCTGCTTTCTGGCAGGGCAGCCCCTAATGTGTGCTGGTGCATGTTGTGCTTCCCCAGATGCAGGACCCTACACTTGTCCTTATTAAACTTGATGAGGTTTGCCTGCACCCAGCTCTCCAGCCTGTCCAGGTCATGTTGGATGGCTGCACAGTCTGACAGGGTGCCAGCCAACCCCTCTCTAGTTTTTGCATCATCATTGAACCTGCTTAGAGTACTCTCAATCCCCTCATCCAGGTCGTTGACAAAGATACTGAACAGAACTGGAGCCAATACTGATTCCTGGGGAACACCACTGCCCATAAGCCTCCAAGCTGACTCTGTGCCACTGGTGATGACCCTCTGAACTGTGTTGACAAGCCAGTTTTCAATCCACCTCACTGACCAGCCATCTATGCCACATCTCCTTAGCTTCTCTATGAGGATGTTATGGCAGACAGTATCAAAAGCTTTACTGAAGTCAAGCTGTATGGCATCCACTGCTCTTCCCTCATCTACCCATTTGGTCACAAATTCATAGAAAGCTATTGGATTAGTCAGACAGCATCTCCTCTTGGTAAATCCAGGCTGGCTACTCCTGATAACATTCTCCTCTTCCATATGCTAGAGATGACCTCCAGGATGAGCTGTTCCTTCATCTTGTCAGGGAGGGAGGTGAGGCTGACTGGTCTGTAGTTGCCTGGGTCCTCCTTCTTGCCATTTTTCAAGGCTCAAGTGACATTTGCTTTCTTCCAGTCATCAGGCACATCTCCTGTTCTCCATGAATTTTCAATGATGAAGAGAGGTTCAGCAGCACTCTCAGCACTCATGCATGCACTCCATGGATTTGTCTTCAGCTCATGTCTATAAGCATATCTCTTATGAGAGATCTCTAACCTGCTCGTGATTGACCAGTGGAACGTCCACATCTCTCCAGTTCTACTCCTTTGCTTCTAGAGACTGAGGTTCCTGAGGGAGGGTCTTAGGAGTAAAGACTGAGGCAAAGAAGGCATTCAGCAACTCTGACATCCCTGCATCATCAGTTACCATATCTCCCACATCATTCAGTAGAGGGCCTAGCTTTTCCCTGCTCTTCCTTTTATCACTGATGTATTTGAAAAAGCTGCTCTTGTTCTCTTCCACCCTTCTGGCAAGATTCAGTTCCAGGAGAGTCTTGGCCTTCCTTGTTGCACTTCTACATTCTCTGGCAGTATCTCTATAATCCTCCCAACTGACCAGAACTATTCTAAACCTCCTTTTTATTTGTGAGTTTTACTAAGAGGTCCTTGCTTATCCATGCAGGTCTTCTGCCTGCCTTGATTTCCTGCCCCCGAAAATACATTTCTCTTGAGCTTGGAGGAGGTAATGTTTCAATATTAACCAGATCTCTCGGGCCCCACCCTTCCTTCCAGAGCCCCAGCCCACTGGATATTTCTAAGTAGTCTTGAAAAGGGGAAAATTGGCCCTCTTAAAGTCCGGGGGTGAAATTTTTCTTATCACCCTGCTTCTTTGTCTATTGCCATTAAACTCTAACATGTCACGGTCACTGCAACCAAGATTACCCCCAACCATTATCCTGGCAGCAATAACTGCGCACCTGAAGGATGGCCAAGGGCTCAGGTCCAGCCAACATGGATTCAGGAAGGGCAGATCCTGCCTCTCCAACCTGATCTCCTTCTATGATCAGGTGACCCGCCTGGTGGATGTGGGGAAGCCTGTGGATGTGGTCTACCTGGACTTCAGCAAGGCCTTTGACACCGTCCCCCACAGCAAACTGCTGACTAAGCTGTCAGCCCGTGGATTGGACCATTACACTCTGTGCTGGGTTAGGAACTGGCTGGAGGGCCGGGCCCAGAGAGTGGTAGTGAACGGTGCCACATCCAGCTGGAGGCCAGTCACCAGTGGTGTCCTCCAGGGATCAGTGCTGGGCCCTGTCCTCTTCAACATATTCATGGATGATCTGGATGAAGGGGTAGAGTCAGTCATCAGCAAGTTTGCAGATGACACAAAGTTAGGGGCAGATGTTAGTCAGTTAGAGGGTAGAAAGGCTCTGCAGAGGGACCTCGACCGACTGGACAGATGGGCAGAATCCAGTGGGATGTCATTCAACAAGTCCAAGTGCCGAGTGCTGCACTTTGGCTACGGCAATCCCATGCAGAGCTATAGGCTGGGGTCGGAGTGGCTGGAGAGCTCCCAAACAGAGAGGGACCTGGGTGTGCTGATCGACAGCCACCTGAATATGAGCCAGCAGTGTGCCCAGGTGGCCAGGAGGGCCAATAGCATCCTGGCCTGCATTAGGAATAGTGTGGCCAGCAGGAGCAGGGAGGTCATAGTGCCCCTGTACTCTGCTTTGGTTAGGCCGCACCTTGAGTACTGTGTCCAGTTCTGGGCCCCTCAGTTTAAGAAGGACATCGAAACACTTGAGCGTGTCCAGAGAAGGGCAACAAGGCTGGGGAGAGGCCTTGAACACAAGCCCTATGAGGAGAGGCTGAGGGAGCTGGGATTGTTTAGCCTGGAGAAGAGGAGGCTCAGGGGTGACCTCATTGCCCTCTACAACTACCTGAAGGGTGGCTGTAGCCAGGAGGGGTTGGCCTCTTCTCCCAGGCAACCAGCACCAGAACGAGGGGACACAGTCTCAAGCTGCGCCAGGGGAGGTTCAGACTCGAGGTGAGGAGGAAGTTCTTCACCGAGCGAGTCATTTGGCATTGGAACCAGTTGCCCAGGGAGGTGGTTGAGTCATCGACCCTGGAGGCATTCAAGGGGAGATTGGACGTGGCACTTGGTGCCATGGTCTAGTCATGGGGTCTGTGTTGATAGGTTGGACTCGATGATCCCCGAGGTCCTTTCCAACCTAAGTGATACTGTGATACTGTGAACCCTAACATCTACTACCAGTGCTTCTTTCATTGTTAATCCCAGGTGTCCAGCATTCCACTTTTCCTTGTTGGTTCTTCAACTACTTGCAGGAGAAAGTTGCCATCAATGCACTGCAGGAACCTTTTGGACTGTTTGTGCTTGGCTGTGTGATTTTGCCAACTAATATCCGAGGGGCTGAAGTCACACATGAGCACCAGGGAACTTATCTTGAGGCTACTTCCAGCTGCCTGTAGAAGGCCTTGTCAGTAGCTTCCTCCTGGTTCCGTGGCCTGCAGTAAACATCACAACCCTATCATCCATGTTTGTATGTCCCTTCACTCATACCCATAAGCTTTCAACACTTTTATGATTTCCCCCTGGGTAAAGCTCAACACATACTAGTTGCTCATTCACATAGAGAGCAACTCCACCACCTCGCCTTGTCAGTCTGTCATTCTTGAAAAGTACATAATTGCCCATAACCACATTCCAGTTGTGGGAGCTGTCCCACCATGTCTCAGTTAACTGCAAGATCATAACCCTGTGACTGCACTCAGATTCCTAGTTCATCCTGCTTGTTTCCCATGCTTCTTTCATTGGTACCCTGTCTCAGAACTGTACCAGAAGTGTCATCAGTAAGGCTCATTTTTCCCTCTTCCCCCTTCAAAATTAGTTTGAAGACCTATCAATCAGCCCTGCCAGTTCTTGTCCCAGGACTCCTTTTCCTTGTAAAGATATTTTTTTTCTCTACTCAGCAGGCCTGGAGTCTTGTAGAGTAACCCATGATCCAAGAACCCAAAATCCTGCTGTTGACACCAGTCCCATAGCCAGGCATTAATCTGTTGGATTTTTATGTTTATTCCACCATTAGGCATAGCTAGTGGGGGAATAGAAGCAAATACTGCTTGTGCTCTTGACCCCTTAACAATTCATCCCAGGACTCTGAAGTCCTTCTTCATTGATCTCAAACTTCTTTTTGAAACTTCATCATTGCCTACGTAGAAAGCAAACAATGGATAGTAAAACCATTTTTAAATTAGAAAAAGCATGATTAATTAGCTACAAAAAAAACCACAAGTGAAAAACCTGAGCCCAGTTTAAAAAGTACACAATTTTAAATATTTTTTCTAATGCACTTAATCTATGACAGATCCAAGCTGTAGTGGAATTACATTGCTTCCCTACAAAATTTTCCATTGCTGAAAACATGCTAAATATGAAAAAGCCAATGAACAGAAAAGGTAGTGAAATTAAGAACCACAGAGGCTATTTCAAAGTTGAATTCTATATGGTGCATAGTACTTAAAGTAATCAATGACAAAATTCTCTATCACCTGAATGAAAATGTGTTTTGCCAAGTTTAGTTAGAATTTCAGTGGGCAAGACAGGTCTTAAAAAGATGGTCTTTTGTGACCTATTAAACACTAAGAAGTACTTTGTCAAGTTAGTGTGTTTGTCTCTGAAGTCATTGTTCCTTTTTCAGAATATGGACTGAACACTACTGTTCCAAATGGTCTGCCCCTCCTTGCATCCTTCCTCAACATTTCCTCTGAATGAGTATTATCACTGTTTTCCTTTAGAGATGTCTTCCTTTCCCAAAGTTTGACTATGTGAACTAAAAGTCCTGCCTCTACTTGGGAACAATCCTCATTCTTTCAAACATGTCCACTACTGGCAAGCCATAATGACTGTCTTTATTTCTGTAGTGGCTTGACCCTGGGTGACTGCCAGACCCCCACCTAGTCATTCTCTCACTACTCCTCCTTTGCTTTACAGGGGGGAAAAAATAAGATGAAAAGCTCATGGGTCAAGATAAAGCCAGGGACATCTGCCACAGCCAAAACAGACTTAACTTGGCGAAAATTCATTTATTGCCAGTTAGAACTAGATAGTGAGCCAGACAAAAGCAAAAGCACAGGCAGATGGGGAATGAGGGCCCATGGTCAGGTCATAATGCTGTTCCTTCCTCACACGTTCTCCCATCGTAGGTCTTCAGAACAAACCTACATGGACAACACATAGGCTGCAGCCCCCTTTGTAGCATATCCAGCTGCTATGGTAGGGTACTCCACAGACTGCAGTACAGATCTCTGGTCTGCTGTGGCCCTTTCATTACAGGCTGTAATGAAAGTCTGCTGCACAGTGCTCTTTCAAAGGCTGCTGGGAATTCCTGCTTGGTGCCTGGAGCACCTTTGCCTCCCTCCTTCTGCTCTCACCTCAATCTCTGGCAGGGTTGTTTCTTACACTTTTTCCTCTTTCATGCTGCTGAGTGGCATTTTGCTAGAGGCGTCACCACCATGGGCGAGTGGCTCAGCTGTGTCCTGTACTGGGTCTGCTGAAGCCAGCTGGAACCAGCTCATGTCAGGGCAACCTGATCTCTCCTCACAGAGGCCACCTGACAGCCTTCACCCTTGCTGTGTACACATAGTGCCACTATTAAAGCCCAACAAGACTCTTTTGTCTCTGCAAGTTATTTCTGAAGACATTTGACTTTAGAGGTATAAATATTAAAGGTACTATATAAAGGAATTAATTTCACTAGGGTTTTGTTTCTTCTGGTTCTTGGGTTTTCAGTCAGCTTGTTTTTTTAACAGCATTAACTATCACACATCTAACTTTCTGGATTGACCAATTAAATATGTACTGAAAATATAAGAGATGCAAGTTCCAGTTCACTTTATTTCAAATATTTCCCCTTCTTTATGGAAAAAATAAAATATCCAAATAGATGTGCAAATTGGGGTCTGGCAAAATTCACAACATAGCACTCTAGTTTACCCTTCTGAATTCCAGACCCCCAAGCAAAACCTAACAGAAAAACTGGACTAGCATATCTTGCCTTTCTTTAAGGTTAAACAATGAGAAACCACTTTTTAGTTACATGCATTGGCTGCATTTAATTTTTTTACAGGATAGAAGAAAAACCCTATGGCTAACAAGCAAGTGAACAAGATGGCTTTATTCCTACCAAAATAGTGAAGATACTTGTAAGTGGCTAAACACAAGTGTGACAGTTTAGGCTGTGCCATTAAGAAAGATAGCTGCAAATTCTCTAGCTGAATAGTTGAGTGTAAAAAGGAAAACCAGAAAGATAATTCTAAGTGAATTTCATTGGACAAATGAGTGGGATGTAGTTTTACGATCTTACATTCTGCTCTCATTCCATTCTCTTCTGTCTTACTGCTGGCATACAGGCTGCTTTGCTGAAGGACTCTGTATCAACAAACTAGAGATAAGCATTACTAGCTTTTCTAATGAAGCTTTTGAACTAACTGAAATTCCCCTAACATCTCCCCTCTTCTCTTTTCTCCTAATTAGAATAGAATAAACCAGGTTAGAAGAGACCTTCAAGATCATCACGTCCAACCTATCAACTAATCCAACCCATTTAATCAACTAAACCATGCAGCCAACCACCCTATCAAGTCTCCTCCTGAACACCTCCAATCATGGTGACTCCACCACCTCCCCAGGCAGCACAATCCAATGGACAATCACTCTCTGTGTAGAACTTCTTCCTAACCTCCAGCCTAAACCTCCCCTGGCGCAGCCTGAGACTGTGTCTTCTTGTTGTAGTGCTGGTTGCCTGGGAGAAGAGACCAACCTCTGCCTGTCTACAACCTCCTTTCAGGTAGTTGTAGAGAGCAATAAGGTCACCCCTGAGTCTCCTCTTCTCCAGGCTAAGCAACCCCAGCTCCCTCAGCCTCTCCTCATAGGGCTTGTGTTCCAAACCCCTCACCAACTTTGTTGCCCTTCTCTGGACTCGTTCCAGCAAGTCAACATCCTTCCTAAACTGAGGGGCCCAGAACTGGACACAGGACTCAAGATGTCGCCTAACCAGTGCAGCGTACAGGGTCAGAATGACCTCCCTGCTCCTGCTGGAGGCCAGGATGCCATTGGCCCTCTTGGCCACCTGGGCATACTGCAGGCTCATGTTCAGCCTACCACTGCCCAACACCCCCAGGTCCCTCTCCAGCCACTCAGACCCCAGCTAACCAGTTAACCAGAGGATAAAGGGAGGGGAGAGGTTGGGGGTGAGCAGGACAGTGTCCTCCTGCCCAAGGAGGATTTCTATGCTGTTTTCTTTTTCTAAACACCTGCATAATATTGTAAATACTGTATACTCTGTACATATTCATTGCATTCCATTATTGCTTGTAAAATACATCTTCATTTGCTTCCCAGACCGAGGTCAGCCAAGCTTTTGTTGATGTGTGTGGGTTAAACTATCACAGGACATCAAGTAATTTGCTTCATATGACATAAAAAAAGCTGTCAAAATAGTAAATTTACACATATAAAAAAAATCATAAAGATAATATGCTTATAAATAGAAAAAGTGATTAAATGTTTTTTTATTCTTTGCTACTATTGAAGCATTTCACTTCAGTTCATGGGTTAGGATATTTGCTTTTCAGCACTACTTTTTCTTTGAAACAATTTTATTTCCAAAACCTAGCTAGAGTAGATGTCCATTGCACCCATAAAAGCAAAGTAATTTAGTATTAATTTGCTAGCATGCTACTCAAACTTTAAAATTTGCTTGGTTTAATCCATTATGAAGCAGCTCTTAGAAAACTGATTTCTATAAGAATGAAACAATATACTGTATGTGTTACTTCAGCTGTGAAACCACACTTGACATTTGAAACATGCAGCTCTCAATAGCAAACCTGTTTTTCTTCACAAAAGGTCCACATCCAGAAGTGATCATGCAAAAGTAATTTTCCTGACTTTTTTGTGGTGAATCAACTATCCTGTAGCTGTACAACACCAAATTTGTTACTTAATATTTTACCAATTAATTTTTTTAATGACAAGGAATTACTACATAGTATTGAGTCATGCTATATTGCTTTATATGTAAATAGACCTTTGACATGCTACTTCCAACTGCCTACTGAAAAACCAATGGCTTGTAATAGTGAGATCTACAGTGTAACAAATGTGCACTGGAAATACTGGCTAAACTTTGTTCAAATATGTGGCACTGCCTTATTAGAAGAGTTTCTAAAGCTTGAAATAGTTGTGACTATCTCCATCTGTTATGAAGAAGCATGTGCACATAGCTAGTTTCTCAAGTGATTTACTAGTGACTAGTGGTATACTAAGATACACTATGCAAGAACTCCCAGGATTAGTGATGGGGTATTATCAGATTTATAAAGGTACCATGAAAAATCAGGATGTAACTAATGGGCCTGCTGTGTCTGAACACAGCCTGAAGAATTCTAAGTGTTATTGAAGTCATAAAATGCTTTATAGCCTCCTATCTCACATTCAGGAAGTGAGATAGTTCACTCGTTTGGTTCATATCAAAACAACGTTTTAAGTGAGTTCCCTGCAGAAAAATGCTTGTGATACTTCAGAAACTCCTTCAAGCAAAACCATTGCACTATCCAGAAACATTTAATAAAATAAAAAATATTTTTTAAAAGAATCAGAATTACATCACCTGTGAAAGCATCAGCTTAGAACTGATTTGAAATCACCACGTTAAACTCATTAAGAATCTCATGGTCCGCAAGAAGCTAGTCATTAATCACTCAGTAAGGCAACTTTGTATTGTCTTAAGAGAATGGAGAAATCCTATGTGTCACTAAAGTGTATTTTGATAGGACAGTAACATACAGCAAGAATCACAAACTTCTGCATCTCTAGCATCCCTAAAAATAATAATCAGTATTTGCATACTGATCATCTTCGTTATTTCACACCCTTCTGCAAAAAATATAGAATTTGCAAGGAAACCATGAGGCAACACCCAGAGAAGATAAAAACACGCTAAGACAAAAGTTATGCTTTGCCGCACTACATCAAGATGCCAAAGAGAAGAGTAAAGAATCCAGGACTTACTCAGGATGATAATGGATAGTTCCCATCCTGGGAAAATAGCAAAGTGGCAGCTAAAGTAGAGGTCTGTTTTACTGCCATTCAGTGAGGACAGGCTCTAGGAAGAACTGGGCAGTGAGTAACTTCATGAAATTAAAAAATGGCAAGTTTAGGGTATTCCCCACCCAGGAAAGAATAACTCCATGGATCAGTAGAGTTTAAGGGCTGACCTGCTGGACAATAGGATGGCTATGAGCCAGCCATGTGCCCTTGTGGCCAAGTAAGGCAAAAGCATCCTGAGGTGCATCAGAAGAGCAGGTTTGAGGAAAGTTCTGCTCCCCATCTGCTCTGCCCTGGCGAGACCTCATCTGGAGTATTGGAGTTCCAGGTTTCTGAATCCAAGAGAGACAGGGAACTGCTGGAGTGTGTACAACAAATGGCTATGAAAAATACACAGGGGATTAGAACATCTTTGTTATAAAGAAAGGCTGAAGGATTTGGGGCTTTTTAGCATAAAGACAAGTGAAGTGGGGATCTTGTCAATCCTTATCAATATCTACAGGGTGGTTGTCAGGAGGATGGGGCCAGTCTTTTTTCAGTGGTGCCCAGTGACAGAACAAGAGGTGATGGGCACAAACTTGAACACAGGAAGTTCCATCTAAACATGAGGATGAATTTCTTCACTTAGAGGGTAGTAGAACACTGAAACGGGCTACCTGGAGAGGTGGTGGAATCTCCGTCTCTGGACTCCTAAAAAGCCTGTTTGGATACCCTCATGGGCTACCTGCTCTGGCAGGGAAGTTGAACTAGCTGATCTCCAGAGGTCCCTTCCAAAACCTGACTGTGATACTTACACATGAAAGAGATTAAAGAGAGCAAGTTCAAAAGTTTAAAGAATATATTAAAGACACTGGTCACTATACAGTATGGGTTAAATGCCTGGAGACACAGTACAGGAAATTCCATTTCTACTGGTCCTCATCACTGAAGAACAGTGGATTTCAATACCAAAAAGACTAAGAAATGACCACAATATCTGATCTAAGCAACACTGATAGAACTCATGAGGAACTTGGAAAAGCAGTAATTGGAAAATGTATGCCTAAAGGAGAAGGCAAAAAGATAACACTCAAGCAATCACCTGAGAAGCAGCAATCTGAGTGTATGAACAGAAACACAAAGCTTGCAAGTTGGCAACTTTAGCAGGCAGCACAACATCAGATGGACTGGTGTGGCTGCATATTAGTAAATAAAAAAACCAGTATTCTGATCTTTTTACTTAGCATTCTAGGAAGGCATATGAGAAAGTGGTCTGGTATTGTACAAACACTCAATAGAGATGTTATAACTGTCATTAAGGGCTATCACAAGACAGATCAGATCATTAGCAGCTGGTTGCATAGCAGGGTTTTTGAGCAATGCTGCACCCCTGGAGCAGGGAGACATATGAACCAACTGTATCCATGCACAGTAAGTTAACCATAAATCAACCTTAAAAACATGTGATTCAGATTGAACAATAATACAATACAAATACACATAAAAGTGTTGAGGTACAAAATTATTTGACACCAAATGCAAACACTGGAATTCTTCATGGCTTGGTATAGCAACTGTGAGAAATGCTTCACAGCATGAAAATGCTCTAATTATCAACTATGGATATGAGTTATGATCTTGAAGTAGACATTAAGTAATGAGCATTGTTAAAACTTAACTCTCTTAATTACTGACTTTTTTTCACATCTTAATCATTATGTAATGATTTGCAAGCTTGTTTTTACATTCTGACCAGTTATCTACCCAGCCCCCTGAGCTGGGTAGGGGATAGGGATGGGGAGCAGAATGATGCCCCCAAAGTCCAAGAGAATATGGTTACAAACATGCTGCATCACTTAGACATACACAAGTCTATGGGGTTGGATGGCACCAATTGCACTCTATCAAGTATATCCGAGGGTACATGAGAGAGCTGGTAGAAATGCTCACCAAGCTATTTTTCCTGGTTAATGGGGGAGGTCCTAGTTGACTGGAAACTGACAAATGCAATGCCTATCTACAAGAGGGCAGGAAGGAGGATCTGGGAAACTACAGACCTGTCTCAGTGTGGTGGTGAATGGAGGCAAATCCAGTTGGCCACTGGTCACAAGTGGTGTTCCCCAGGGCTCAGTACTAGGGACAGTTACCTTAAATCTTTATCAGTGGTCTGGACATGGGAATCAAATACACTCTCCCAGCACTTTGCAGGTGACACTAAGCTAGAAGGGAGCACTGATCTCCTTGAAGGTGGGAAAAGGGTCTGATGGGCTTAGGCTAACTGTACGAGATTCAACAAGGCCAGGTGCTGCACTTCAGTCACTGACAACTCCATGCAACAACTGCAGGCTTGGGGCAGTGGCTAGAAAGGTGCCGTGTAGAGAAAGACCTGGGGAAGCTGAATATAAGCCAGCAGTGTATTTAGATGGCCAAGAAGGTCAGCAGCATCCTGGTCTATGTCAGAAATAGTGTGACAAGCAGAACCCAGAAAGCGATTGTTTTCCTGTACTCAGCACTGAGGAGCCCAACCTTGAGTACTGTATTCAGTTTTGAACTCCTCTCTAAGACATTGAGGTCCTGCAGCACATCCAGAGAAGGGCAATAAAACTGGTGACGTCTCTTGAACGCATGCACTATGAGGAGTAGCTGAGGGAATTGGGGTTGTTTAGTCTGGAGACCAGAAGGCTGAGGGGAGACCTTACCACTCCCTACTACTACATGAAAGGAGGTTGCAGCAAGGTGAGCATTGGTCTCTTCTCCCTAGTAACAAGTGACAGACAGAGGAAATGGCTTCAGGCTGCACCAGGGGAGCTTTAAATTGGATATTAGAGGAAACTTCTTTGTTGAAAAGGTTATCAAACACTGGAATAGGCTCCCCTGGAATGTGGTTGAATCCCCATTCTGGAGATGTTTGAAGGACACAGATGATGCTAAGGGACATGGTTTAGCAACAGACTTGAGAGCTAAATAATGGTTGGACCCAAACTTAAAGGTCTTTTCCAACTGAAACAATTCTGTGATTCTTAATGCTAGAAGTGTTTTAAACAATGCTATTAAGTACTTGTCTAGCACTGACATCTTAAATATTTTTAAAGGTTTATTTGTAATTGAAGTTTGAGTTTAAAACTTTCTTCTCATAGGAAGCCTCTATTTAACTCGAAAAAACTTGAAACATCTTCTGTTCATGTCAATCTATTTTTAAAAATGTCAATCTGTATTTTGTCACACAAGCACCCCACTATTAATGGTGGCCAGCACCACACTATAAATAAACCAGAAATACTCTAGCAGAGTGACGAAGGGTAGCTGTTCACAACTAACCACATCTTTAAAAAGTAGAGTGAGGGGTTTTTTTTATTAATGGCTGATTACTGGAAAGAGTCATCTTACTCTCTTCAGTCTGTACATAAGGAAATGAGAAGTTTAAAATTGGAAAGTTCCAGTTTAGATCATTCATGCATTGTTCTTGTTCTTTTCCTAAACCAGAACCAACACATTTATACCACCACTAATTTACAATACGAATATCTATTAAGATCTTCACAACAGTAATTTATTACTATTTAGGAAAAAAAAAAAGCAGCAGACTTAAGTTTTCTATTTTCTTCCCTATCCTATGATCCGGATATTCAAAATAGGTACTCAAGAAGAATTCCACCCTTTCAGAAGTCCATTTTGATGGTGAATAACTTGCAACTTACATATGAATAAAGAACATAACTACTGCATTCATTAAGAAACAATGCTTTCCGATTACCCTTTCTAGGAAAAAAACCAAAAACCCCACCCTAATTTACTAAGAATATCACCCTTATGCAAACTAAATTTATTTCTCATTCCTGAGCCAGGTATTTCCAAAGAACTGCCAATGCATCTCTTTTGAACACTATAAACACAAACTGTTCTTAAAAGATGAATAACCACTAGCATATTTCCACTAAGATTCTAGCACAGAGTATGTATCATCACGGTATAACCAAAACCAAGGAAAATCACTGCATTACATCTTATTTAAGCTACTAAATTAGAAATCCGTAAGTTTTTCTACATCAGTAATACATACACAAAGGAAGATGAAGACCAACCACTGGATTCAAACAATGTGGGAAGTATAACTCCTATCTGAAGGTTTAGTTGGACCGTAAGTTTTTGGAACTCTTCCTGCATAGGCAGTCACTTCTAGTGACAAAAAGAGTACACACGACTAACTTCAAGCATTCCTTAATGTATCAAGCATGACATTTAAGGAAGAATTTTTCAAGACACTCTGTATGGATCTATACAAAGAGTTATCCCAACCAATCAAATCCTTTGTAGAAAAAAAAAAAAAACCAAAACAACAAAAAACAGAACTAATGAGACAAACATTTTGTTAGAAATTTGTAAATAGGTTAAAAAAAATTATCTATTCATACGAACTATCATCAGATTTAAATTAGTGGTGGCCTTTGTGGGACATTGCCTGATGTGAACAGGTACAGCAGGTGACCTCGAGAGGTCCCTTCCAGCTTAAGTTATTCTGTCCACAACAGGTTATTCTGGATATATCACACTGACTGTATGACTTTGTGCAAGTCACTGTATCAAAGCAGCAACAGCCTTAGTAGAACAAAGGCTGCACAAGCTGGAAGGCCAGTTTGCCTGGAGTTGGACTTCCAGCTCTACTCCTTTTTATCATGACAGACCTGTGTCTTCCAACTCCAAAGTTGACTAGTTTGACTTCAGGAATGAAAGAACTACAAAGCTATATGGTAATCATGGGTATCTTTAATAAACACCATCTGGCACTGACAACCAACTATAACAGTAATTTAGTATATCCAAGCTAGATTAATGACAAAGCTCAAGCCTGTGCACAAACAAACTTTTCATTAATACTCAATTTTTTCTCACCACTTGACCACAAAGAACTTCCAACAAGTTCAAAACTCCACTCTGTTACAAACCATACACCTTAAAGGTGTTTTTCTTTACCTGGCTAAGAGCAACTCAGATTCATGTATTGACTTTCACTGTCCTCCCCATTAAAGTAATCACATATGGCCAGTTCTTGGCATTTCACTACTTGATGTAATCCAGTGAGTATACAATAAATATTCATCCTTTAGCCCTCTATCCCAGAAAAGAGCTCTTTTCAATCATGGTGGTTTACATAGTGAGCAGTCCAACCAAAACCCCCTCTTTTTCATTCAGTTAAATACTGTTGTCACAGGAAACTACTTGTTTTGGAGGGATGACATTTTAATCCTACACTTGAAATACATAGAGGAGCTATTTTAACAAGCTGATTTAAAGTGTTCCTCTCATTAAAGAGGTGAGAAATGAGTGTCTTACAAAAATATCCCTGTAGAATTATCTGTCTGTCCATCTCTACCTACTGTGATAGAAATGACAAAACAAGAGAAGCAACTGTGGCTTTCAACATCCACATCTCAATTAATACTATGACATCATTAGGCTGATCTTCACTACTGGAAGTACAGTAATACTACTCAGCCATAGCAGCTTTCCAAATTTATGCTTCTGCATCAAAGTATTACTAGTAATATAGAATGTCCATGTTAACTACACACAGAAAGTAATTTCATTCCCCACTGAATCCAGAGAGTTATCAAGGGGTAGGATTGGACCAGCCACTAGATGAGCTGCAGATTCTATTAAACTCTTCCAAAAGGGGAACAGAAAAGGAGTAAGAGAGAGACTTATGAATTGGAAAACTAAAACAACTTTAATGAAAATAATAACAATAAAATGAAATATACATAAATAGATATAAAGTCAATATAGAGCCCAACTCCTTGAAAGCAATTAGGTTACTGTCACTGTTGGCAGGCACTAGGTTAGTTCTAGACTGGACTCAGAAGCAGACAGGAACTGGATTCAGAAGCACATTCCAGTATTCACTGGATACTGGAACTGGATTTAGGAACACAGAACAGAGTCCTCACAGGATACTACCCATTGAAGAATAGAGCTTTATCCTCATGATCCCTCAGCTTTACACTGAATATGACATATATGGAACAGACCTTGCTGGTCAGTTTAGGGTCACCTGTCCTGTCCACTCCACTCCCCCTGCAGGTGCCACATCTTACGTTCAGCACTTCCAAAGTGATACACAAGATTTAGCAGTGACTTTGAACTGTGTGCCATGGTGCTAACTATACCTTGAGCATTTTCACTACTGGAAGCAGATACACTCCATAGAAACATGTCCTTAACTTCCGAAAGTTCAGTCAGTCAGAAGAGACAGAGCTGAAGAGTAAAATTGCTGAACAGAATTAGTCCTGTCCTACTCAAACCAGGACATCAATGTACTCAAGAAGCTCAAGAGCTGAAAAAAAATGCAACAATTCTATTCCCTGTTACCAGATGTAGACAGAAGAGGAAAAAAAGCTGTCTGTAGGAAGTACTAATCTTAGACACTTCCTAGACAAGACATAAGATCACCAGCTTCCACATATGAAGTGTAACATAACAAAATATTCTATCAGCAACAGCAGCGTCACTAATTTCTCATTTTACCTCCGCAACTGGAACTCAGGATGCTGAGATGTGTTCCATAGCATGCTCCCAGACATCCCTTGGCCTACCTCTTTGCCACCACATTCTTTTTTGGAAGTCCTTATCAGAGGCTGGTACTACTACCCACTGCCAAAAGTATGCTTAAGTCAGAATTCCTGAGAATCTTGAGAAAGTTTTTTAAAAGTTTAAAAAATAATTTTAAAATGAAGTAATCTGTTTTAATTTTTTTAATTACTGTAACACTGGTCAGACATCTAAATGTAAAAATCTGGTGTTCCTTCACAACCGTTTCCCCAAAAATGCATACAGTTGGTGCAATCTGTTGGTTTTGGCTTTTTTTTTTTCCCCCCCAAACCAAGAAATGGTTAATAAAATTCTATTTGTAAGCTGAGTATTAGTAAGAAAGAAAGCTTCTCATTTGTCATCCTTAATTCAGTTTGAAAAAAAATCACATGTGATGAGGTAAGAAAATAAATAGTAAGTACTTGTGTGCTACACAAAAGTGCAGCTTCCCCTAAATCACATGGCTATTTAACAGTAACAGCATGCTTTTTGACAAGCATTAGCCATAATACATATCATAATCCAGAAAGCCACAAAAAGCAGATTTTTCTTTATCTAAGACAAACTTATCTTTATGAGATTTCATTTATATGTAAGCTCTTTATTCTTACCAATATAATACCTGATCTTTTAGCATTACACAAAAACAGCAACACATGAACTTGTTCAGAGGAGGAAGCATGCAGTGGAACATTTTCTTTTGGAAATGTTCTACAGAGCTGTGTTCAGAAAGTACAGTTGAGGCAGTACTTTCTCTCTCTAGTGTAAAGTGTAGAGATTGATGGATGTTACCTCCTTTGGGAAGTTGGTTCAGAATCTTAAACCAAGCCCTGGAAAAGCTTTGCAGCCTCTAGAGGCAAACTGTATCCCTACCCACAGAAATCTCTAACATAGGAGTGAAAAGCTGCTTACTGCAGCCACAAATGAGAACAGCTTGTTGCTTATTAGGAATTTTTGCCCCGCTCCACAGTGCTCCATTGATACGACTAATTTTCATAACAGATGATCTAATCAAATTTCCCACACTCATGCTTGCTTTCAGCAGACATTAGCCAACACATATATCATACCTCAAAAGACAAAGAGAGAGGAATAATGAAATAGTACTTACTGTAATCACAGCCTTGCTCAGACAGATAGAGCCTCTGCAGCCATACTCGGTTTCATCTTCAGACTTGTAGTAACTGAGTGTGTTGCTTTTCAGGACTACCCATCTATCCTGCCACCCATGAATATAGTTGGTCCACTGTGAGAAAAAAATTCAAAACATCAGCTAACAGAAAAATAACAATAAAAGACAATGTGGCTAATATTTCTCAGACTTCCAAGCATCAGGAGAAAAAACCCTAAAGTTCTTCTCAGTTGAGAATTTTATTCTGCTCAGAGTTTCCAAAGTAATTTTACAAATTCTTAAAGGCACTAAAAATCAGTTGTTTCAAATGAACAGTAGGACAACAGATGTCTTCACTGCAACTGCATTGCTGAGACCAGTTAAAATAAAGGTTATAAATGCAATTACAAAAATCAAGGAAAGGGAGGGAGGTGGGGGAGGGCAGAAATGAAACAAATCACTACGGCAAGTTTAGCCATTCGATTTAAAATCTTGAGTTAGACCAAAAGCCAAACTTAAGGAGAACATGGAATAATTTATATAAAATTTCTAGAAAAATTGTTTTACTCAAGTATCACGATAGAAATATGCCATTACACTATAGTATGTAACTACTATGCTTACAGCAATCATTTCTTAAACAATTCAATATTACCCATACAAATTTCTTCAGGTTTTAATTCCCAACTACTTTCTTATTAATATGATACTTATCAGTAAACATGTAACCACCCTTTTGCTATTCAGATTTTTCTAGGGACTCCATTCACAAATGGAATGAAACCAATACTCCAAGAACAAGTTTTGGATTCATGCTACAGATGTCAAGTAAGAAGTGACTAAGTGTTCTGGTTATCAATCTTGTATTTAAAAGACCTTCCCAACACCAGAAGAGGATCAGGACTGCTCTGTAACTGACTTTTTACTGCTGTTTGATCTTTAATAACAGTGCAAAAATTATAAGCCAGAAAAAAAGTGGAAACAAAGTAATTTTATCATGCAAGCACTTCTCTGATCATGACAGACATTCTTTGACTAAACACTCTGAAAAAATAAGCCCCTTTTCAGCATTTAAGTCTAACCATTATTCTTCATTTTGCAATACATGAATGGGGGGGGGAGAAGAAAGGTGACAATCACCTCATTTCCACTTTATACTACACACATTAGTTAATGCAAGTCTTATAACTACATGTTAACTCTAGTAATTATAAGAGATAAAACAATTCTGTAGTGAGAAATCCCCTAACAATTTTCAAGCATAGATAGGACCTTAATTTGCTCTCAAAAACAATGCCCTTTTTGACATCTCAATACATGAATTGCTAGGTAAACAAAACCTCACATGTACTCAGTACATGAACACAAGCACAAGCAGTTGTGGATGTACACAGCTTCCTGCCTTCCTGTTTTCACATCTTGTATTACCAACTCCCCCCAGCTACGAAAGGCAGAGTCCAAAGTTATCTTGGGTAAAAGAGCAGCAGACATGGAGAACATGTTTCTCTCTTTGACAAGGTTAAGTGAGACAAATATAGCAATCAATCTTGCATTTGCTGTTGCAATCAATGCTTGCTGTTGCAATAAAAACACACAATTAATTGAGGCTCCTTAAAGTATAGTAGGTAGGCATAAGGAAAGACCACTTTTTTCAAGGATCTAGATTCTTCTGCTTTAAGGAAGACTCTTCCACACTGAAGCCCATTCCTCACATCCACCTTAAAAAGTCTTAATAGGAAATACAATGGAAAAATGTCTAGGATTCTGCAATGTTTGAAGAGGCCATCAGGATATACTTCTAGTATATTTTTCTTACTAAACTTCTCTCTTAACAAAGGGGAAAAAAATGAAACAAGCATACAGAGACTGCAGCCTACTTTTATGGCTTTCGAATTTCATTATACACAATAAGTTGCTAAAGAAAAATACTCTTTCTTTAGTAGGAAGCTTGGAATGCTAGCATTTCATTTTAATTAGTCTCAAGCATTACCAAAGCATCAAATAACAGAAGATAAACTTATCCCTCAAACCTGTTCACTGCAACAGGTTTCACCATTCGGATTACATCCAGTGTTCCTTCAGGAAAGGCAACATGAACTACATTCAGGCCACTCATCCAGAAAAGTAGTCTGCAAATGGCTAACATACAGAATGTCAGAAGCCATGGCTTCACCTGCTATGCCAGTAAGAAACAACACCTGGACTTTCAACAACATAAAAATCAATTACCTTGCACAAATTATATCCCTTTCTAATGAGGGAAGCATCTAACCAAAGGAAGACCACAATGTTTAAAAAAACAAAACAAACAAAAAATACCACAACCCCAAAACCCAACCATCTGAACAAAAAAGCTACACTAAACCAAAAGCCCCATTTTAACTGCTGTAGCATCTCACACCTCATGCTCTCCCTCCCCAACCACTATTAAATGACAAGATCTTACAAATAAAAGCCAAGACCCTTCTCTTCTCCTAACCCTTCCTCCTCTCATCTCTGGGGTTCAAAACACTTCCAGGCTGAAAGGAGTTTTCTAAGTCCATCACAAAGAGCAGAGTCCTGGCCCTGTTATGACTGTATTCTCAGCATTCAAGGCCAACTTATGATCTCTGTGTCCTGGCTTGTGTCCAGCCTTATCTTGTAGGAAAGGAAAAAAAAAAAAATCAAGACATAGTGGTTTAACTCCAGTAATATTTCAACATTATTCTGAACCTATGCTCTGTAATAGTATCTTTGTGCAAACTTAGTAATTCAATATCCAACTTTAACGTAGTCCTAAAAAAAAAAAAAATTCTCAGTATCAATGAGCACATACCTGCAAGCCATGTTATTTTCAGCGATAAAAGAGAGGGAAAAAAGTATGTTTATTTTTAAAATGGGAAACAAGCTTTAGGGCCATTTTCCTTCCGCTTCTCCCCACCTCCCGTACTTCTTGCTACCGTGTTTTGATACTTAGATCAATGGCTTCTGTGCCAGTGCTCGCTTGGGGGGAGCAACACAGGCTGTGCCTGCCGGCGGGAGCTCCCGGAGGCAAATGGGGTGTTGCGGCCCCGGGCCCGCCGCCGGCTTTGGCCAGGAGCCTGAGGCACGGGGGAGACGCCCTCGCTCGGCGCACCCTACTGCCTCCTCTCGGGCCCGGCTCTCCCAAACCTCACGCCGTGCTGCGAGCGGGTTCGGACAGGAACCCCCAGGGCCGGGCGACAATGACATCGCCCCCACCCACCTAGACGGTCAGAAGCCGCGGCTCTCCTCGGAGCAAGGGCTTCCCCCCATGGTGTGGAGGGGCTATAAGGCAGCTGCGCAAAGACAGAGGGCCCGGCGGCGGGGACGTACCGGTGCCCGCGGCTATGGGAGGGGGTGCGAACGGTTCGTGTCGAGCGCTACAGCCCGGTAGGCTCCCTTGCCGTCAGGTGGCAGCTGCGCGGCCGTGCCAGTGCCTCCTGTGGAGCCTCCCGGCCCCACAACCAGGCCCCTCTACCGACACCGGGTGCCTCGGCCTGATTCTCTGGAGCGGGCAGATGAGAGGCAGACGGGTCTGACAGCCTTCGCATGAACGAGAAACGCGAGGGAGAATCGGGGCGCGGAAAGGGGAAGCAAGAGGCCGCAGGCAGGGAACAGGCAACTTACCTTGCTAAGAACCCCGCAGAGCTCAACAGGCAGCCCAAGCTCGGTCTCAGGATCCTCCTCGGAGCCGGAGGAATGCCAGCTCTGGTTGTCCGACATGGAGACCAGAACCGTAGCCAGCCGAGCAGGGAGAAGTCGAAGCGGCCCCCACCCACAGCAGTCTCAGCCTCCTCTTGCCGACGGACGGGAGCGGCGGGCTCTACCTGAGCGACACCGCTCGCGCCCGCGGGTGTCACCAACACCACCCGCCCCTGCCGACTGGCCGGCTGCGAGGCACGCAGGCTCAGGCTTCCCCCTCACCGCAGGTCCGCAGCCCCCGCCCGCAGCAAGAGCCACAACATAGAGGTGGCGTGGGGAGGAGGGGCGAACGCACGTCCGCCTGCCGCGCACTCCGCTCAGAGCTTCGGCGCTTCTGCTGCCGCCGCCATCTTACGTGAGCGGATACTCCGTAACACTATTTACCAGGTCCGCCCCACGCCCGCCCTTCGGCCCCACGGGGCCACGCGGGGCCTGACGGAAGTTGTAGTCTTGCCCTGCGCAGCTGCAAGCCTGGGCGCAGTTACCTCTTGGGAAAGGTAGTTTCTAGTGATGGCTAATGCAGCACTTTGCGCTGGGAGATGTAGTCCGCCGCGGCGGCGGGCGGATGCCATCTTAGCTTCGTCATTTCTCTGGTGCAGACAGTGAATTTCATCTTCGTGCCTCCGATAAGGTGGGGAATTGTGGTCCCGCCGCCGCCACAGAAGGGCAGCGGTACTGTCTGGGGGGACATTTGCTTTATTTCTTATGGGGGGAGGGGATGTGTGTCTGTCCGGCCCTCTTTGCTATCTAGCGTGAGAGATGTTACCTCATCTTCCCTGCTTAGAGTCCGCAGGACTGGGAGGTGAATGCCAGACCTTTCCCTTAACAAAACGGGTGGCCGCGGAGCCTGCAGGAAGGGGTGGGAAGTACTGCCGTATCCCAAGCGAAGCGTAAGGGCAAGGCGGGCTGTCCCGCTACAGTTAACGGAGTCCGTGCCCCCGCGCGCTGCTGGTGGGCATCTGAATCCCGCCTCCGGGACAGTGGGGCGAAGAGGCTCCTGAAGCCCTCGCCTTGCGGGCGGGCCTGCTTAAGCGCGGCGTGCCTGGGAGACGCGCTGTGCCGCCGCGGATAGGCTCGGCAGCCCACTCCGACCTGGCCGAAGTGGCGCTGCTGTGCCGCCCGCTTTCGTTCTCCTAAGCCGTGTTATAAGCAGAGCGGAAAGTGGCGATCAGCAGTTTGCTTCATCTGCCAGGTAGCGGTGTCTTTGTCTGTTATATGCCTAATATTTTCGCACTTTATGGAACGAAGCGATTTTTTTTTCCCCTTTCAGACTTAATCTGAGACGTGTGTGGTTGCTGATATTTGTGGGTGGAGAAGTATTTGCAGGAAATAAAACACCGTAGTTGAATGTGTCATTTCACAATTTATGAACAGATACAGTGAGTTGGAAGGGATGTAAGATTTGTGCCGGCTCCTCTCCTTTCTCGTGATTTCTTGGCGGAGGGGGAGAAGGGGAAGCGTCTTAAATAGTGTTGATTGAGGAAACAGGTTTAGGGCAGACGCTTCTGGCTATATTGCAAGAGCAATGCTGCACAATTTTATTTTCTCTGGTTTCCTTCTTACGACAGATAGTAGTGTAATTCCTTCCATATAATTCCTTCCATATTACACTAGCTGAAAGCTTATCTGGAGGGTTTGTGTTTTTTGGAGTTGTTAGCATTCACGCTGTTATTTATGTGCATTCTTTGTAGCAGCTCAAAGTTAAATATTAATGCCAGTGTAAGTCTCTGGTATAAAGATATTTACAGTACTGAGAAAGATTGGTAAAACAGCATCATTTTCCTAAGCAATTAGAAATGAACAGTTGCAAACATTTTAATATACATGTAATCGGTCAAGTGATATTACCTGAAAGGCCAATCGTGTTTTCTTTATTAAACTCAGAATGAACGTCTTTGTCTACCCTGATCGAGGAGGTAGAGACATGTCTGAACAAATCCTCTTGATAGTGGCAGTGATAGCTATGTGCTGTCATGATTTTTGATCGAGGGCTAATCACTTAGTCCCAGAAGTAGCTCTTTTTCCCCCCTTTCTCTACTTCCTTTTTTTCTTTCTTGTTTCCTTTAGGATATACTGTGGCTTAAACGTGTTAAAAAATAAAAATGGTATGAATAGATAATCTTTCAAGTTAACAAACTCATTCGTGTTAAAGAGAGTATTTGTTTATTCTAGGTAATATTTTGCAGAAAAAGCTTTAAATTAATAAATATTGGATGATAAAAGGTTTGTCTTTTCATATAATGATTTGTCTGTACCAAATAATAGTTTTTTTTTACATCTGCCATATCTTCCTAATGTGTCTTACTTTTTCCATGATGTCACCAGCTTACATTCTTCCAAAGGTGTATTGGGATTGTGAAGGTAAATTATCTCTTTTTTCTAATGTTGTAATAATCTTTCTCATCTATAGCTTACTATTACTCTTAATGAGTTCAGGCTATATCGACATTAGCAAGAATATGTTGCAGTGAGATTTGTAAAGGAAAGATCTGTTGCTGAGGACCTTGAGTTCATGTTAGATGTGCTTTATGAACTGTTTCATCAGACTAGCCCTAGTCTAATCCCATGGAGATCACCTGCATTAGCAAATTAATCCAATTCAGTTTCGTTTTAAAGGAACCTGGTTTGCCTGCTCCAAGATCAGTCTGGAATGTGAACCAGGGTATGGGAAATGGAGACAGTCAATGTGATATACTGATGTAGGCCGTTCACTATTCTCCATCCCTTTCTATGCCTTTTCCACTGGACCTTTGTTTTGTGATTCATTGCTACGTTTATTTCATCGCACACCCCAGTACTCAGTCTGTAGCCCTTTTAGCATCTTAGGGGTTGTGAGAAATTTAGAAATTATTGCCTTAACTAGAAATAACCACACTTGTGTTAGAGTAGCAAAATAAGTAATGCTGTTTTGTATTACTGATCTACTTCCTTCAGTAAAAAAAGGGGGTTTAAAATTTTGCTACTGAATGCCACTCATAAATATCATAAAGTGGATAACTTTGTAATTCTTTTTTCTCCCTTTTCATGTCTCTTATTTCCACTACTGTACCTTCTGTTGTAGTGTGTCCATTGTACCTCACTAAAACACATTCACCACTAGTGTATAATTATTTTTCTAGTATGTTCATGCTTACAGTTATATTTGCTCTTAAGTTCAAGACTATTTTTCTTAAGAGGATTATTCAAATGGTGTGATAAATGGTGTAAAGTGCATATTTTGGCACTTGATTTTAAGTATTGTCAGAAGCAATCTCTATTATATGTTTACTTTTCACGTTCATGTTAAATGTGCTTTAAGAAGTGTGTCTTCAGACTAGCCCTAGTCAAGTCCCACGGGAGGCACCTGCATTAGTAACTGCAGTGTCTCAGATGTGCTCATGAAGGGTGAATTATGTATTTTTTAAAAGGGTTGAGTTGTCTGCACTTTGTTACAGTGAGTTCAGAAAATACATGACTGTTGGAATTTGCTTTCTGAAGACTCATTGTAGGTACTTGTATGTGATCCATGTTTTTGTAAAATGCTGAGTCAGCTGCTGTTTGTGAAATAGTCCCATTCTATTGTGTCACCCTGGGCACTGGAAATTTTCACTTCTGTAAGTCCTGGCCCAGTTTTCAGTATTAACTTGTCATGTACCTTGGTTTATTACACAGGTACAAATACATCTTTCTTAGAAGATTTTGGTTTCTAGGCTGCTAGGTTTTGTTATATATTGAGAGAGAATAGTGAAACAGTAGATGTTTCGAATGCTTCAGTAGGGAACCCATATGGTTAACACCCCGTGTCTTAAGTTGACACTGGTGTGTGGTTCCTCCTGCTAGTTCTGGTCTTGTAATTCTCTACAGTATTAGAACTGACAGGAGTCCTCTTCTCAGGGCTATTTGGAAACCAGGGCTATAAGTAAATACCAACCCCCTTGTGACTGAAAAGCTTTGAGCAGACAGTGCAGAAGGACAGTCTAATCTGCTTACTTGGACATGTCTTTGTTTCTCGGTGGTTTATCTTGCTGAGGAAAAGAGACTTAAGAAGAGTGTATGTTTAAATCATAATCAGAGGAACATGGGTTTACAATTAAATGAGAGTTAAGGAATTTGTTAAGTTTGATCCCCTAAGTCAGAATGTTTCCTTGTCAGATGAATACTTGGAAAAGTCAGGTGCACTTCTTCTGCAAAGTATATAATGTGATGTTACTGTTTGGAGATAGGTTCAGACAGTTGTCCAAAAAGATGCCATATTTGAATAAAGTTAGAAGCACTTGAAATTAAATTATTGCTCTGATTTTACTGCTGTTTCAGTCTCTTGATGCTTTTATGTACTGTGTAACCCTGTCTGACTCATTGAGTTTCTGTGCCTGCCCCTAGAAGAGCTTGACTGACAATTTATTAGTGGTCCTTTCCTCTTACAAGCATCCCAGGTTACTTAGAAAGCTTGCTATACAGTAATGCTATTCTGTGGTTTCTTTCCATCTTTTTGTTTTGCGTTAACTGTTGGCATCTACTTCCAAAGTCTTGTTACCTTTAGAAGTCCTTTCAGTAGCAATTAAGGTTACTTCCTGCATTAATAGATGATTCATAGATCCAACTCCTTTCACCTATTCCTAAATCATAAGATTAATAGGATAGTGTTTAATTGTAGTCTGCCTTCACAGATTTGATTGCTTTCATACCTGACTTTCTCAGTATGATACTGACTCAGTATGATACATGTTCTCTTAGAGGAAATAGCTCTTTCAGAAGCTTTTTGAGAGGACAGCATGCCAAAGATGTGTCACCTTTTGCCTAGACTGTTCCGAGTGTTTCATTATGCTCTAAACTTTTACCCTCTTTTAGCAAAAATGTTACAAGATCATGTCATCCCAAGCTAAATGTTTTCTCAGGGTCAGTTCTCCATTAAAACAGTTTCTACTTGTCCTTACCAGTTCCTACTCTGACATTTTGGTCACCTTTTACACAGTGTTTCAAAATGTTGCTTCTCCTGTGTGCCTTTTAAATATGTCCATTTTACTTTGTCTGTGGCAGATGATCCACTGATTTCATCTGACAGTGCTGAATTTGTTATTGCAGTTTTTGTGAGTGATTTCAATATACTAAAAATCTTACTTTTTTTTTTTTTTTTTTAATTTAATCTGAAACAAAATCTTCTGTTTATCTTAAGCAGATGAAAGTTACATCAGTTGTTATTCATCAGTTGTTATTCTTCTGTACATCTTTAAGCCTTGTTGGAGAATTAATGTTGTGTCCTCAAATAAATATTTTCTTCTTAATACCATCTAAGGTATTCTTTGGTATTTATACACTTTATCATTGGACACTAGCAATATATTTTGTTCCACACAAGAAGCTGAAAAGATTAAACATATCTGAAGGTCACCATTTATGTGTCTTTTTAAAGACAATTTTTTTTTGCCATGGCTGGTGGCATCATGGTAATTTTTTTTCTTGCTGGTAATTTTTTTTCTTGCAGTCTCAAGCTGCGCCAGGGGAGGTTTAGACTTGAGGTGAGGAGGAAGTTCTTCACTGAGCGAGTAATTCGGCATTGGAACAGGTTGCCCAGGGAGGTGGTTGAGTCATCGACCCTGGAGGCGTTCAAGGGGAGATTGGACGAGGCACTTGGTGCCATGGTCTAGTCATGGGGTCTGCATTGATAGGTTGGACTCGATGATCCTCGAGGTCCTTTCCAACCTAAGTGATACTGTGATACTGTGATGTATAGCAGTGTGATAGAGAAGCCTTTTGACTGGAACAAGTTGGTGTTCAAAACCTCTGCTATAAAACAGCCTTTAAGAGTGATCTAAATGAGGAGGGGAAAAGATTTGTATATGCTCAAGATAAAGACATTTTCAGTATTAAGGGACAGCTGAAAAATTTTGCCAACATGGAGCAGGAAGTGGAAGTAATCTTACGCGTTTTCCAGATTCTTGAAGGGAACGAGTGCAAAAAGAACCAGGGGCAATAATGGAGAAATATTTTCCTTTGAGGAAAGTATTTGTTGGGCATTGTGCCTGTTATTTTCCATAGATTGCCAGTAACAATGGAATTATTGTCGCGGCATTGATACAGGGATGCTTACAAGCTTGAGATGAAACATGGAGTATTGTGTGGGATGCAGTACTTTTTCCTACTGCAAAAAAAAACCCACAAAAATTTTTGTCATCGTTACCTTTGTTTAACAGATACACATAAAAGCTATGAAGCCACTCCCATTCCTACTTGACCGTTACAGTAGTAGCTCGAGTTCTGATCTCTATGTCACCTTCTTTTCTTTGAAATACAACCAGCTGCAGATAAAGACATCATTACTTACCTGATCCCACCTCTTTGGAAGACATCACTAAAAATAATCTGAATTAATAGAATGTGATTAAAATTGGGATATTTTTGTCAGAACTCTTTTAGAACATAGCTTTCTTTAATATCTTGGCTTCAGCTGGCTACTAGTATGTTTCTGGAGATATTCAGGAAAAAAAGTGAACATTAGCACCATTCGTTAATTCTATAAAGTCATCCATGTGGTTCTTTAATAGCAAAAATTCATCTCTAAATACAAAAATACAGTTAAATTTGGTCAATAATGAAACCCACTTACATCCTGTAGCGGGAAAGTTGCATTTAAAGAAAAAAATGCAACACTTAGATTTGTGCAATTTGTGATTGTTTAGTGGAGCTGCTGTACATGCAGCTGAAAGGGCATAGCTCCTTAAAAGAGGAAATGGTTCTGACTTTCAGAGGGAGTGGTTGGAAGAGGAAGTTTAGGAGCAAATGTTCTTTCTGTATGAGTAAGGTTGCAGTGGTTTATGAGTCAGTACCTTGGGGTAGGGAGAAATTCTTTCCATATGCTTTTCTAGTAGCAAATACATGTGAAGTAATTTATACCAATGTTGCACTTGGGTTCTGCTGGTTCTAATCTGGCAAAATGAGACCACAGATTCATGATGCGGAGGGTAAAATTTACGTTATTTAGTTCTCTAAGGTCAATTCAATAACTACACAGTTTACCAAAAGACCAGAGCTTATCAAAGGATTCAGCTATTTACATTCTGAGGTAACAAAGGAATGTGTCAGAAGTTCATGTATCAGAAGTACCTGCAAGTATAAGAAATTGCTCACGGCAGCAACTGAGTAGTAAAGGTTTGGTAAGCTGTACAAATTAATGAGGAGCAAAAGAATGCATGAATTTTACTCTGCATTAAACAATAGGACTTTATTAAAAACTGAAACCATATGTTTCTCTAAGATGAGCTTTAATACAGACAAAAGTTTTGAATTTTAGGTAGTATTTACTGGAAAAGACTCTATGGCTTGTCTCAAGCAGGAATGAGGACCATAAAAATGGTCTTTTGCCATTGAAAAAAAAAGTTTCTTTTTTTGTTTAATAATCTAGTGAGCAGTATTTGTGTTTAAGGCTGTGTTGTTTAATCTGACAAGATAACATATGGGCATAAACATCATACCCATGTGAAAGGTACTAGCCTTTTGCTTGACATTGGTGGTGGTGAATTGTTTCTGTAAAAATAGTCTTTAAAAGAGTATGTTTTTTGAGTTAATAAAAATTGAAAGTCTGACTGTCTGTAAACATTGGTAGAGTTGCAGCTGGGTTTATGTGATGAGTGTGGCAGGTTATCCACTTTACAGGAATACAAATCTTCATATTTGTGATAAGTATCTTGTTTTCTTGTTTCCCTTCCAACCCTGAATGATACTATGATACTATGATACTTATTCAATAAATATAGCAAATTAATTCTTTAAACTTTTTTTGTATTCTTCAGATGGAATTTACAAATACATTATTTGATTTTTATTCCCCCCCACCCCCAGATATTCAATGTTAGAAGAGGTACTTGTTTTCAAGAATTCCTATGGACAGCATGAAGGAAGTTGATAACAGCTCTTGCAGTGATGGAGTTCTACTTAGAATGGGCCTCAATGATAACAAAGCTGGAATGCAAGGCTTGGATAAAGAGAAAATCAATAAAATCATCATGAAAGCTACCAAGGTTGGTTTGCTTCATAAAGCTGTTCCATGTAGATGGAGGTCTTCTATAAAGAAATGCATGTGTGGGAAGGAAGGGAAGGAACTGTAGCTCTGTGGGAACCATAGGGCACTATTTGACTCATCCACAGGGACATGGACGAACACAGCTGAGTACATCCTTAGGTGTAGAATATTTTGTCCAAAGCAGGACATAAATATTATGGCATTGTCCAGAGGTAATTGTGAATGTTTCAGCTTCCATAGGCCTCTTTGTTTTCTCCTTTTCTATTCCTTTTGCCTGCCTCATCATTACTTAGCCAAGCATATCTATTTCTATTCATTACCTTCCTGTAGCTGATGAATCTTTTACAACCTCTTTTTTATTCTAATACTTCACATAGAATTTCTTTCTGATTACTGCTTGTCTTCTTGACTGTCTTCTCAGTGTTTGAGAGACATTTGTGGCCCCACAAATTTACAAAAAATTAAATATTGGTCCTCTTGTTACTGGAGAGTCTTCACATAAATCTATATGAGGATAACACTTTATCTGAGTAGCTCTGGGTTTTCTTACACATTTGTGGAAAGAAAAGTGAAAATACTTAATTTGACTTTGCTGTGGCCCTAGGTTACATGCTTCATATTTTGCTCTTGAATTCTATGTTGACTACTATTGCTCTGTGGTGAACTGCAGGGGGAGCAGAAAGGATACCAGAAACACCTCTTGTCTTTTTTTACTTTCATTTTCACTTTAATGATACTTGCTGTCAAGCACCTTACTGATTAGATGTTTCTTCTGTTCACTCTTTCTTGAAAACGTAGTGCTTTGTCAGACATTTCTCTACTAATGATATTTGGATAACTTATTTGGCAGAACAGTTACTGATTCATTCCTAGTAAATTGAACTGTAAAGAAGGCTTTCAAAACTGATACACAGGCCTATAGGTATTAAAATGTGTTTCTCTTACACACGCGCACACACACACACACAAGGCTAGAAAATGTATAGATACGGTTTGAGAAATCAGAAAAGAAGCATTTCTTAAGCTTTTCTTTAGTCTTCAGAATTACACCTATAAACACTACCTCAAATTGTGTTACAACAAGAATTTATGGCATATCAGCTGTGAAATACTGCAAGAGATGTAAAAAGTATTTGATTACTTCCCACACAAACATTGTGGGACTTCTTTCAGTATGTCTCAGCAAATCATGTTTGATTGCAGAGAAGACTTAAAGTTTAAATGTGTGTCAGATATTGAAAGAAAACACACCCTACTTTCTTCTGATTAGAGATTTGTTATCAATGAGACATGATACATTACAGTCTTGTAATTTGTTCTTTTTATCATTAATATAACAGTGACCATTTTTGCCCTGTATATAAATGCTTAACTCTTCCTTGATGGTAACTGTATTCTTGGCATCAATGATAACTTACTAGCACAGGCTTTGAGCTAAAAATTTGTCCAATTATTCATATGAGGTGCTTTGGTAAACAACATGCAGACGTTATGTATTTTTTTATAAGCTAAGTGTGGTGGGTTGAAATTTCCCCCCCAGCATTAACTTTACCAGACCAACTCAGAAGCAAATGAAAGATGTATTTACAAGCAAAAACTACACTCTGCAATGGAATGCAATGAATATGTACAAAATATACAGTATTTACAATATTATGCAGATATTTATAACCAGCAAACAACACGAAAAAGCTCCCTGGTCAGAGACCCGGAAAGCCATTCTGCTGCCCCCTCTCCCTCTGTTCCAAGAGGAGCAGAGAGAAAATGGTGGGTTAGACTTTACTAAACAACGCAGTCAAGCCAAGGTCAGTGTAGAAGCAGGTTAATCTATCCCAAGTGAAGCAAGCTGAGAGAGATCAGAAAAGAAAATTAATTGTTTAGGTACAGCCCGGTTTATGATTGTTGATTTTTTTTTTCTTTTTAATATTTTCATGACATCTTCTTTTATTCATGTCTCTTGTCTGTCATTTGCATGAAAAAACAAAGCATGCATTAGAGACTGTTGCTGTGTTCTTAATTTTCTGTAGTTACAGGTCAAATGTGATTCTTTATAGGAAATGACAAGTAAAATAATTAGTGTTTTTGCAAATTTTCTTCCAGGGTTCTAAATTTTATGAAAATGAACTTAAAAAAGATCAACAAGTTAACCAACGAATTGAAAAAATGATGCAGCTAAAAGAAAAAATTACAGCACAACAGCTCTTGAAAGCACAGCTGCAGGTAGTAGCCCTATAAAGACTATTTGGAGAAGGTGGTGCATGACAAACATTTTAGTGTGTTCCACTTTATTGCATTAAGATCTGGGGATAAGCACAATATTAACAACCATTTTATGTTAGTCATGTAAGTAAAAGTGCATGGTATTTTGATGAAGTAACCTTACTAAAAAATTGCTAATAGAATAGATTGCAAAATAATTCTGAAATGTTATGTAAATAAGTAAAACGAAGCAAAGTGATTCCTATTCTTCTAAGCCTGAGGATTTTAAGGGGGTGTCATGGTTTATGTTACCTAGCTTGTTAATACATATGTCATTGAGTTTACTTTTTGCTTTTCTACTATATGTATATTTCTGTTCAGTCACAATTGTCAGCTCTTCTGGATACTCCTTCTTTATGCTAATTAATTGAAAAACCAAGCAGTCACAAAAAAGTAGAAGTGTTCTGAGCTAGAAAGATGAAAGTGCCTTTTCAAATACTAAGGACAGGTAATAGTATCCAAAGTATTACTGGGTATGAAAGGCTATTAGAAGAAAACGGCATCATCAAGGTCGCACACTAAACATTCCTAAGCACAACAGAAATAAATTTGCCTGAGGGAGCTTAATTCTTATCGTTTTTCATTTGTACTGTGATTCAGTCTTTAATTACATGATTGCTTGCTATTTTTCCCTACCAGGATTCCTGCTTCAGGAAGTGTACAGACAGTGTTCACAGAATGGGCAATTACTCGATATTTACTGTTGTCCCCGTTGTTCAGTGGGTGGCCTCAAGCTTTATTTGTTGTACACTAGACGAACGTGGCTTTGAATGCAGAGTTACTGATTTCCTCATAGACTTTTCTATATTATATGCCACATACTGTGAATTCTTTACATTTTTAATACTGCAGCAAAATAGAGAGATACAGTGTTTTGTAGGTGAGCACATAAAGATTAAACACAGCCATTAATTTTGAATGCCTTTGTAAGGATTGTAGGTCCTGAGCTTTAGTTGTACAGTCTCTTTTTTGTTCATTGTAGATTTACATCACTTCTGTGAGCTAGATGCCAGGTTCTCAAATCTGTGCCCAGAAAAGCTTGTAATTACTGACTACCTCTGAAAAGGTTTTATAAGCCTGCCTCAATTATTCTTAGCTAATCTTTAACATGGTTCAGTTAGATCTCTGCTTGTCTGTTTTGGTTTGTTTGGTCTGGTGGTTTATTTGTTTTGTGTTGTTTTATTTGTGTGTGTGTTTTAGTTTTCTGGACTTGTTTTTAAATAATTCTATCCTTTCACCACAGAAATTTTCATTTTACAGAGATCAGTCTTAAAAACAATTTATATGAATGAGACAGATCCCATTAAATTAGTGTATGGTTATGTAATTAAAGACTATATAGTGCATACACAATGATAGAATGAGTTGAGTTGGAAGAGACCTTAAAGATCATGTAGTTCCAACCCTTCATGGGCATGGACACCCCCTACTAGACCAGGTGGCTCAAGGCCCCATCCAGTCTGGCGTTAACCAGTTCCAGGGTTGGAGCTTCCACAACTTCTCATGGCAACCTGCTTTATACAGCGAAAGGGAAAAATTTTAATGGCTTTGAGTAACCTTATGCTGTCTTTTCCTGAACTTGAGTCTTTCATCTTGCAAAATGTTTGGTGGTGGGTTTTGTTGTTTGTTTGTTTGTTTTTTCTTTCTTTTTTTTCCCCCCAATGCTTTGTATGAAAATTGCTTTCTGTAAAAGAAGAAAGAAATTCTGGGACCCGAGTTTCAAACCCCATCTTTGAAATCTTTATGCCACTTGTTCAAATAGTAATGTTCATTATTCCCAATGGAGTAACTGCTAAGTCAACTGCCATACTACATGAGAGCTGGCATTAGAGGGTAGTAGCATAGAATTGCTTTGATTGGAAAAGACCTCAAAGATTGTTGAGTCAAACCATCAGCCTAACTCCATCATGTAAAGACCATGTCCCAAAGTGCCATGTCTACACATTTCTTGAGTACCTCCAGGGGCAGTGACTCCACTACCTCCCTGAGCAACCTATTCCAATGTCTGACCTTTTTCTCTGTGAAGAAATTTTTCGTAATACCAGCCTAAACCTTGCCTGGCAAAAGGCCATTTTCTCTTGTTCTATGACCTGATACTAGGGAAAGGAGACCAACCTCCTTTCAGGGAGCCGTAGAGAGCAATGAAGTCTCCTCTCAGCCTACTCTTCTCTGGTCTGAACAACCAGAGTTCCCTTCCCTCAGCTGCTCCTCACCAGGCTTGTTCTTTAGACCCTTCATCAGCTTCATTACCCTTCTGTGGACCTGCTCTAGCACCACTCGTGTCCTTCTTGTAGTGAGGAGACAAAACTGAACCCAGTGTTTGAGGTACAGCCTCTCCAAAGCCCAGCACAGGGGACTTCCCTAGTCCTGCTGTCTCAAAATCTTGGATTTTGTTGCCATCCTCTGTATGCAGATAAACTCTGTTCATGATTGTTGTTACCTTCAATTCTTCATCACAAGTTCTAATGCTCTTGCACACTTCTCTCCTTCTTTTTAATTTACCCTATTTGAATTTTTAATTTCTGCTCCCACATCCACAGACTGACACCAGTCCCCTTTCTAGAGCAGTCCTTGTCTATGAGTCAGAGTCCCCATTGAAGTCCCTAGTCTCCTGACCCAGCCAGTCTTTATCTGCCTGTGTTTGGCATCTTAAATGGTTCCACTTTTTCATGTCACTTGCCTGCCATCTACTCTTTCACAGACATTATCTATCTCACCATTAGCTTTGCAAGTCATATTTGGTTATTTTTATGTGTTTTTATAATCAGCTTCTCTAGGTCTTCAGATACAGATATATTCAGCTCTTACGGACTTTCCTTCATTATTGTTATTGTCTATTGAGTTCTTTAACTCTTCTTTTTAGTATTACCCTGTGACATACCATTTATTGTCCTAAATTTTCAAAGTGTGAGGTACTCAGAATTACAGATGTATCTGTATTTACTTCATGAGTAAAGCAAATTCTCATCTGCAGATCAAATCTTATATGTATAATGATTAGTGGCTCATATACAGCATCCTAAGCTAACAGGTGATGTAGGTGCTCTTAAATAAACATGAAGAAACACTGTCTGTATATGGAACTAAATTATAGCAGTTGCTCTACCAATGACCCTTTCCCAGCAGAGAAAGGGAATCTGTAAAAGGAGAGAAAAAATGCACAAGTTGAAATGGAAGTATATTTAATAAAATAGCCAAATTGATACCAATGTCAATACAAAGTATATAAAGTTACACCCAGCCTAGCAAAGGCAGAGCAGTCACACTAAGCAGGAAGGCATTTCTCAAGAGCAGAAGGAAGAGAAGCAGGGTCAGGTGGGGGTTGGTCTCTTCTCCCAGGCAACCACTGACAGAACACAGGGAACAGAGTCTCAAGCTGCGCCAGGGGAAGTTTAGGCTCCAGGTGAGGAGAAAGTTCTTCACGGAGAGAGTCAATCATCATTGGAATGTGCTGCCCAGCGAGGTGGTGGAGTCACCATCGCTGGAGGTGTTCAAGAAGGGATTGGACGTGGCACTTGGTGCCATGGTCTAGTCATGAGGTCTGTGGTGACAGATTGGACTCCATGATCTTTGAGGTCTCTTCCAATGTTGGTGATACTGTGATACTGCAACAAGAGGACACAGTCTAAAGCTGTGCCAGGGGAAGTTTAGGCTGGATGATAGGAAGAAATTCTTCACAGAAAGAGTGATTGGCCATTGGAATGGGCTGCCTGGGGAGGTGGTGGAATCACCATCACTGGAGATGTTTAGGAGAAGACAGGATGGGGCGCTTGATACCATGGTTTAGTTGATAAGATGGTGTTTGGGTGATAGGTTGGACTCGATGATCTTGAAGGTCTTTTCCAACCTGGTTTATTCTGTAAACCAAGCAGGAGGTTCTGACAAGATGCTCCCAACTTCTTAGCATACTTTCCGCTTTATATAGTGTAATGTTTATGGGGTGTAATACACCAGTAACCAAATTGAGTCAGCTGTCCTGGCTGACTCCAAACTGATAATGGCCAGCAGCTCATGGCTGGCCTATGATTCTGTCCCAGCAAAACCAGAGCATACACTGGATTTGATCTGTAGAAAGTCTTCTTTGCAGAAGGGCACTTGCCATCATTGGTTTTCCAAATACTGGAGATTAGAAAATAAATCTTGCTGGTGTTGGTTTTTGTATGGTTTTCCCCTTTTGCTTTTAATTTGTCTAAACCAGTTTTCACAGCCTCAGGGAGCACACTGCACTCTTCTATATGGAATAGCCTGGTTTGAGGCCCCATTCTAGCTTTTCATCTTTCAAATCAACTTGGAACAAAACAGAGAGCTGTAAATCATTACTCAGCACTTTAGTTAGAATATTCACACCTGCTTGCCTTGTTTCAAGTGTCTTCAGCTCCAAAGATGAGGTTTTGAGTAAGATTTTTATGTTTTTTTATTAAGCAACTCTGTGAGAAGGAAAGATAGAGAAATGGTCTTCAAGTAACTGTGTAAACTGCACATGAACATTCCTTCTCAGGACCATAAACTCATTGCAAACAATCCAGAGACATTTCTTCCATGGTATCTTGAAGTCATAAACATGTGTATGTCCTTGTGCTTGCAAGCAAAGTGAAACTTCTGTTGCTTTTCACTGCGTGCGTTATGCCTGTTTGGTATGCTGGGTTTTTTTGGTTTTCTTTTGTTTTTCTAGCAGTAGCAACCTTTTGTTGTGTAAAGTGGTCAGAATAATCATTAGAGTGGTTAGGTAATCATAGTTTGGGAGCATTTCCTTTTTAAAAGTGAAAAAAGAAATGCATTTTCTCTTCTACTTCCAGGGGTTGGAAATTCTCTAATAGCATGTTTCCAATTTCTGTAATAATTTGTATCACAGTAGCTCTAAATGCATATTCAGTGGACTTAACAAAGATTCTGTCCAAATCAGATGATGTATCTGTTTTTCTTTCCTTTTCTTTTCTCCCTCCTTTTCCTCCCACCACAAAAGTACTTTTCTGTTTGTTGGGTTCGGTTTTTTTTTGTCAGGCAGTTTGGGGAATTTTCATTGTTTTTCCATTTGCTACAGTAGAGTTCTCTCTGAGAGCAAGTTTCTGAAACTATTGATTTGGGTTTTGTTGATGCTGGTTTGGTGAGGTTCTAGGCTTTTGGTTATTTTGGGGGTTTATGTTTTGGCTTGTGGTTTTGTTCATTGTGGGGTTTTTTTTGTTGTTGTTAACTATATGCTATATGCTTTTGAACTTTTAGAATTGTACTGCTTCACTTCTGTCAAGTTAATAGTTTTTTAGTGACTGTTTTATTCCATTCAGGTGGATACTCTTGTGACAGAATTGGAACAGAGCCGTAACCTTAGCAATACGATTGTACACATTGACATGGATGCCTTCTATGCAGCTGTGGAAATGAGAGACAACCCAGAGCTGAAGGAAAAGCCTATAGCAGTGGGATCAATGAGTATGTTGGTATGGCCCAATGTAAAGTTAATACAGAAATCAATTACATGAATCTAAAGCCTAATAAAGCATCTAATAATAATGTAATATAATGAGACTGTACTTGTGAGAGGAAATGTCTGTTCTTAGACTAGGCCATGTAAGATGGATTTGATTCTTCAATAAGAAGTGTTTTGATGGAAGTTTGAAGGATATAAACAGATTGGTGTGTGGAGATACATAATTGGAACTTAATTATTTAAACCTAAACTTCAAAAAACACTTTCTTACTGAACATTACATTTATTTAATCTCTCCTAAGTCCACCTCGAATTACCACGCTAGGAGATTTGGTGTACGTGCAGCCATGCCTGGATTTATTGCTAAAAAACTGTGTCCACATATAACTATAGTACCATTAAACTTCGAAAAATACAGCAAAGTCAGCAAAGAGGTAAGTCTGAAAGTGCTTTCTAACCAAAAGTCAGTGTACTTGATTTTCGACTTTGTCAATACATCAGTTCTAGATAATACTAAAAGTGGTTTTAAATATTAAACTCTTCAGGGATTTGGCTTTGAACATAAATGAAACAAAACATTAGTGGTTTGGGTTAAGGAAATAGAAAAGCATTGCATTCCCCCATCTAGCCATTTTAATGAAATCAGTAGTGATGCTGGCAAGAGATTTTCAAAACTCTGAGCTAGCAGTACCACCTGAGCCTTATTATTCTTAAAACTTCAAAATCATGGAGCATAATTAATTACTAGGAAGCTGCAAGCACATAGGAAACATGAAGATAAATATTTCATACAATGAATAATCATTTTGAATGCTAATTACTGGATAGAGAAACAAAGAGCATTAGTGAGCTCTAAATGAAGATTAATTTGTTTTAAAAGAAGGGACTTGAAATAAAAAGCAAAAAATTAGAGAGAAAAGAAATCACATTTTGTTCAAATGGAAGTTTACTTAGTGCCAGAAGAATTACTTAATGGTACCCAAATCTTTCTTTAAAAAACAACAAACAACAAAACACACAGGGGAAAAAAAAGGAAAAAGGCCTTTCTTAGGTCTTACATCAAACTAGTGAATAGCCCAAGCCTCTTGACTTGAAGTTATGACAAGATTATTTATTTTTATGAAGCTGCAATCTTTCACATGAATAACATACATTAATTACTAATTTTTATCTTACTTGATTTTTCTCACTTCTTCTGTACTAAAGCATTTATAAATATGAGTATTTCAGAATGGATTTGAACTCCCTAACAATATTGGATTCCATTTGTTGTTTGATGGAGTTAATTATTAAAGTTCCAGTTTCTCTTGGGTTTTTAGTTTGGTCTTTCTTTTGGGATTTGGATTTTATTTTATGTATTGCATTGTGTTATTAAAAGTCGAGCAGCAAATCCTATCTTTAATCAGTTTCAAAAAGTTGGAGTGCATGGGAATAAATGTTGCGATATGTAAGATTTTTACCAAAACTCATATACAAGTCAAATTTTCTCCTTCTTTAAAATACAGAGGTTAATAAAAAATAAGAGAAGTTAATAATTTTATTTTGAACTTTTGATTTATTGTGTTGCCTTTCATGAAAGCACCTGGCACTAATATTTTTTTTTTTTTAACAAGCTTTGCCTTTGGCAGACCATTGGCCGTAACATTAGTTTGAATGTGATTTAAAGCTTTTTAACCTATGCATATGTGATGTCTAACACGCAGTGAACAGAAAGATACATCAGCTCACCTGCTTTGCTGAATTCCCAGGTCCCCAGCATTTCATTCAGGTGGTTACTGTAGTGTCTGTGAACCTAATGCCTCTGGAGTCCTTATATGCTGATCTTAATGACTTCTGAAATAAAATACACTAATCAAAATTTGTTAGGTTCTCACCATTGTTATCTTGCTTCTTCTGAGAAGCAGTACTATAATTTTTCAGTATCAATAAATTATTCTATAAATATTTTTCATATTGATTTGTTTCCTTGACATTTCAGAGTACATTTGTTCACCTCATAATTGTGTGTCAAGATTTGCTCTTACAGCAACAAGGCTTTAAACTTCCACTATGTGTTCATCAAGGTTAGAGAAATACTCACCGAATATGACCCCAATTTTATGCCTATGGGCCTAGATGAAGCCTATCTGAACATATCAGAGCATTTGGAGGAGAGAGTGAACTGGCCTGAAGATAAAAGAAGATTCTTTTTCAACACAGAAAGCACTACAGAAAAGGGTACGCAAAATTACTCTCTTTTCATGTATCACTTGACACTGAAGAGGCAGATGGTTTCCTTTAGAGACCATTAGCAGAATGATGATGGCTCTAAGCTGTAGCAGCTTCAGAATAGCACACAATTTTTACAGGAAGAATCAATGTAGTAAAATCTGTAAGTACCATAATACAGAGTTTATAGTAGAATTTCACTTATAATTTGTCATCACCTGGACTCTTCAGATCAGGCCACATCTTAATATGCAGTGTTCTGTGTCAACACAACAATCATAATCTAGACTCAAAATTTGTATAAAAGAATACAAGTTACTCTCTCAGTCCTTGGAGGAAGCAGATCATGCTGGAGGTGTCCCTGGACACTGTGGGGTTTTGATCACTCTACCCAGCAGCAGTTCTTGTCCAGGTTTCCCCTTAGGACTTGAACTGTTTGGTTCTACTTATGGTGTGCTAGGTGTTGTTACGCTTCCCTGTTCTGTTTTGGAGTCATAACAACACCTGGTTGGATGGGTGCCTGTGACCTTCCAGCCACCAAATAAGGGAGTAATCACCATGGTACCCAGAAACCTTGAATTTGGTAGGGAAGAGAAGAAGAAACCTGTTTTCTTCAGCTACTTGGTGCACAGGACCTTGATAATGAGGGGGAAGGGAACAAATATGTGACCTGTTTGGTGCCAGAGAATGGCTATTTGCCCTATGAAACTGTTAGTTATGCTAATCACATTAACAGGGTTTGGGAGCCTGGGCTGCTGTTCACACATGCATATAACATAAGCTTCAGATAAGCTGCACCCATTGAAAGTGTGTAGTTACTTGAGTCCTTGCATTATTCATCCTCCTACATACTATCTACCTCCAGTTTGTTAGCTTGCAGGTTAAATTCCTCTACTACTCACCTGTGCATAAAAGTATGCTGCTAATGGTTTAGACTCGGAGGACTCTTTTCTTGTTGAATAACAGGTATGAAAAATGGTAGTGAGCTTACTAACCCAGCTTTTTTGGTTTAGTTGTGTATTTTCCTTTGCTGTTCAACATGATAATTTTGCAAATAAGTAGAAATAGTCTTATGACTTACGGAGGTGTAGAAGAAATAAACATACTTTCTGAAAGATATTTGTATTTCGCCAATAGGTTTCCTAAAATACTGTAGTGAGTCCTGTACATCAGAAAGATGAGAAGAAACAAAGAGAGTGTCCGTAAGCTCTAGTTAAGTGGTTGTTTTACAGGACTAGAATGTATAAAATCATCAGCACTGTAGGAGTTTCAGTATCTCTTAAGATATGACTGGATTTCATTTGTCTGTTGAAGATGGTGTTGGACCTGCATCCACAACTGTATACCTAATCAGGAATAATAGAAAGAAAAAAAAAAAGGAGTCAGACAAGTGATTGACTGATGCACGAACTAGAGTATTTATCAGTATTTTTAAAAATTATCTAAATAAACATTAAGAGGATAATCAAGGATACATTACTTCTGAAAAGCATGAATAGAATAGAAAGAAGCAAACTGATGCAGTCTTTACAAAATATCACAGATGTGTAGTCATGTGCATCTTCATATTGTTCTGACATCTTTGTTCCTCTGAAACACAAACAAGCGCTTGGAATGTGAAAATGTAGTGGTAAAGTTTATACAGTCAGATAATTTGGTGCTGTCACTACTTGTTCTTCTGTCATTGCAGCTGAAAGCAAAAAACTCACCAGATTGATGGTTCTAGAATTAGATAGTAAAAGTTGGTTGTTGGTGTTGTTTTTATATTTCCACAAAACAAAAAAAGAGGGAACGTTTACTCTTTACTCTGTTATGAAACAACACAAATGGCAACATTTTGATGTTTTTCTTCTACCACAGCAACAGGCCATTAAACCTTACGCTTTTCTGGAATTTATGTCCAGTTTCCTAGCCAATTCTTCCATTGTCAGCCAAGCTCAAATTATGTTAGGAACAAAGCAATTATGACTGTCCTTTCTTCAAATGAAAAAGCGATGCAATTGATTTGGTTAAATAGCTTGGGGCGTTTTTTCCAAACAGAAAGAAAAAATTGCTAATGAACTCTCTTCAATCATTGCAAAAGGAAATTAATAAACTATATGTTTTATATTGATGGATTAATTGTTTCTGTTTCTATCAAATATAGATAAAGATGATGTAAACATGTCTGCCAAACTTAATGGAGGTGGATTCTCTTCTTCACCAGTACTGTTTGAAGACAACACACCTCTGATGGATGACCATTCTGAACAAAGAGATGGGAAACAATCAGTGGAAAATTCTGTAGTCTTTGGAACTTCTGCAGAGGAAGTTGTGAAGGAAATTCGCTTTAGGATTGAGCAAAAAACTCAGCTGACTGCTAGTGCAGGTATTCAGGCACATATGGATAATAATCCTTGTTTTTCTGTAATTTCCAAATTTATACTCTAATTTCAGAGGCATTAACAAGTTAGCATTGCCACAGCATTCTTGTGCTGCAAAGAATTATACTTTCTTTGGAAGTCTGAAAGGACCGTGCCTTAGAAATGTATCAAGAAGAGTTATGGCTATCAAAACCATTCCTTTTGTTTTGTTTTTTAATCATAGAAACAGTTACATAATATTTTTATTTCTTTGTTCCTGAAATAGGGGTACTGTAAAAGAGTGATCAGTGCACTCAAGAGCTAATACTAGCACTGGCAGTTGTTTTAATAGTTCATGTAAATAGTTTTCACGAACCAATGGTCAGTCATAGTGAAATCTGTCACTGTTGATAAATTACTGTTAGTTTGAATAGCAGATCCATATAGTAATTTCAAACAGTTCTCTATTCTATTCCTTCCTTAAGGCAGTATAAAAATTCATTAATGAGTTAGTTCATAGAGAAGCAAATAGATGTTTGAAATTAATAACCTATTCACTAGCTTTTTAATATCAGTCATTCGGGTCTTAGGTCTTTTGACTTCAGGCAATTTACCTGTAGATCTCAATTTGTAATAATCTGGATTAGATCACTAAAACAAATGTCCTTAGCCACTTAGTTTGGATGCCTTCCAAACTGCCTTGTGAACCAGGTCAGTGAGGTATCAGGGTGTGCGAAGATTTACGAAGCAGGTACAGAAGGCCAGGGAACCATTGAATGTACACAAAGGTAAAGGAACAGCTAGTAAGAAGCAGCAGCATGAGTTCCCCCTCCCATGTATGTTCACTATTCTACTGAAATTGTGTCTTCCCAAGGGCAGGTTAGTATTTTGAACAAAACATAGATTTTGTAAGTGTACTGGGGATTCTAAGCCAAGGGGAAAAAAAAAAAACCAACAAAACAAAACAGAAGGCTTATTGGAAAAATAGCTATAATCAGTAATAAATGGAACTACTTCTGCAAACTTGCATATGTTGAATAGCAAGTAAAATGGCTAGGGCTGTAGTGCAGAATAATTCTACTTTTCTTGTTAAACCAATTCCAGAGTTCATTAGTAAAACAAGTTACTTTGATAGAAAAGACCAATCCCTCCTCAACCCCTACCAGTGTCGGGGGCATATATACATCCATTTCTGAAAGACCACATTGCAGTGGTAGCCTACAAAACACTTTGATACATTTTCACACATTAATTTAGTATTATTGCTGAAAGACAAGGAAGAAATATCTCCTTCCTCTTGAGGGTTCATTGTAACTGCTCCTGCAGTCAGTTCCTTTTGTTTTACCATAACCACCATAATAAAATAATTTAATCATGTAACTGATGTTATTTTTAAAGACTTAGCATTTAACCCCGCACAACTGATAAGTGCATATTGTGTTACGCTGACTGTCTTAAAATGCTAGATAGGCTTTACCTGCTCTATCCATTCTATTTAATTTACCACATGTATTTGTGTTCTCACATGTTTACTACAGAATGGTTTTTCAGAATTGTACAAACCTGGTTGTCCGTTATTGTCGTTCTTTTTGTTATGCCTAGTCTTTGTCAAATGTGGAGGCTGCTTACATGCTTTTAAATATTGGACAGTTGAAATTAAACTTTGTCCTGTTTTTTGAATATGGGTTGGTCTGTTTGTTTTTAAGGAATAGCTCCGAATACAATGCTAGCAAAAATGTGCAGCGATTGTAATAAACCTAATGGTCAATGCAGAATTGTTCCTGAGAGACAAGCAGTGCTAGACTTCCTAAAAGATTTGCCCATTAGAAAGGTAAGATACAACATGACATTTACTGTGCAATCATGTATATTCCTTTTGTTCTAAAAGGAGCAATTCTGGTAAAGAAGTAAACTTTTTAAGGTAATCAGCCCAGTTTGTGTTCGATTCCAATTGTTCTTGGTATTGAATCTGCAAATGGAAAGTTTCCATGTAATCATGCTTACTGGGTTTTTTTTTTTGTGTGTGTGGTTTGTTGTGCTTTGTTTGTTTGTTGTTTGTTTGGTTTTCTTTGTTGATTTGGGGGTTTTTTGTTCCAAGGTGCCAGGTATAGGAAGAGTAACAGAGAAGATGCTGAAAGCCCTTGGAATTGTGACTTGCTCCGAACTCTACCAGCAGAGGGCACTGCTTTCTCTTCTTTTCTCAGAAGCGTCTTGGCGTAATTTCTTGGAGATTTCCCTTGGTTTGGGTTCAACACATTTGGAAAAGTAAGTTTGAGGTTTTTTAATCTGCGTTTATATTTTTGTAATTTTTTCTTTGCTTGTTTGTGTTACATACTATATATTTTAAGATGTTTTATTGAGAAGTACTGTGGAACTTTGGCTTGTGACATCTGTTTTGAAAGATCTCAGGTATCTGTTACTGTTATGTCTAAGGTACAGACATTAAAGGGAAAAATTTTACACTACCATGTCTAATACATGAAATCCAACACGTCTGTCAGTCTGCATAAATGTGTATTGAGGTAGCAAGTCAGTTTAATTCAGGGTAACCTCGTAATTGCTAAAATAGCTAAAGAGAAATTATTTGTCCTAAACAGAGGTGTTCAATCCTATTTATTCTATAAAAACAATATTCATTCATTGGTTTTTATTATTGCAGATACAGAGACATGGTGGGACAGCTCCCACAACTGGAGTGAGGTTATGGACAACTATGTACTTTTCAGGAAGGACAGACTGACAAGGCGAGGTGGTGGAGTTACTCTCTATGTGAATGAGCAACTAGAATGTGTTGAGCTTTACCCAGGGGGAAATCATAAAAGTGTTGAAAGCTTATGGGTATGAGTGAAGGGACATACAAACATGGATGATAGGGTTGTGAGTGTTTACTGCAGGCCACAGAACCAGGAGGAAGCTACTGACAAGGCCTTCTACAGGCAGCTGGAAGTAGCCTCAAGATAAGTTCCCTGGTGCTCATGTGTGACTTCAGCCCCTCGGATATTAGTTGGCAAAATCACACAGCCAAGCAAAACAGTCCAAAAGGTTCCTGCAGTGCAATGATGGCAACTTTCTCCTGCAAGTAGTTGAAGAACCAACAAGGAGGAGTGGAATGCTGGACCTGGTATTAACAAAGAAAGAAGCACTGGTAGTAGATGTTAGGGTTGGGGTAATCTTGGTTGCAGTGACCGTGACATGTTAGAGTTTAATATCAATAGACAAAGAAGCAGGGTAATAAGAAAAATTTCACCCCTGGACTTTAAGAGGGCAAATTTTCCCCTTTTCAAGACTACTTAGAAATATCCAGTGGGCTGGGGCTCTGGAAGGAAGAGTGGGGCCCAAGAGATCTGGTTAATATTGAAACATTACCTCCTCCAAGCTTAAGAGAAATGTATTTCCTTTGGGGGGGTAGGGGGTGGGAAGAGGAAATCAAGGCAGGCAGAAGACCTGCATGGATAAGCAAGGACCTCTTAGTAAAACTCACAAATAAAAAGGAGGTTTAGAATAGTTCTGGTCACTTGGGAGGATTATAGAGATACTGCCAGAGAATGTAGAAGTGCAACAAGGAAGGCCAAGACCCTCCTGGAACTGAATCTTGCCAGAAGGGTGGAAGAGAACAAGAGCAGCTTTTTCAACTACATCAGTGATAAAAGGAAGAGCAGGGAAAAGCTAGACCCTCTACTGAATGATGTGGGAGATGTGGTAACTGATGATGCAGGGATGTCAGAGTTGCTGAATGCCTTCTTTGCCTCAGTCTCTACTCCTAAGACCGGCCCTCAGGAACCTCAGTCTCTAGAAGCAAAGGAGCAGAACTGGAGAGATGTGGACGTTCCACTGGTCAGTCACGAGCAGGTTAGAGATCTCTCATAAGAGATATGCTTATAGACATGAGCTGAAGACAAATCCATGGGGTGCATGCATGAGTGCTGAGAGAGCTGTTGAACCTCTCTTCATCATCTTTGAAACTTCATGGAGAACAGGAGATGTGCCTGATGACTGGAAGAAAGCAAATGTCACTTGAGCCTTGAAAAATGGCAAGAAGGAGGACCCAGGCAACTACAGACCAGTCAGCCTCACCTCCCTCCCTGACAAGATGAAGGAACAGCTCATCCTGAAGATTGTCTCTAACACACGGAAGAGAAGAATGTTATCAGGAGTAGCCACCCTGGATTTACCAAGATAAGATGCTGTCTGACTAATCCAATAGCTTTCTATGATGATGCAATTGTTCAGTGATGATGTAAAACTAGGGGAGTTTGGCTGGCACCCTGTCAGACTGTGCAGCCATGCAGCGTGACCTGGGCAGGCTGGAGAGCTGGGTGCAGGCCAACCTCATCAAGTTTAATACAGACAAGTGCAGGGTCATGCATCTGGGGAAGAATAACAGCAGGCACCATCACAGGTTAGGGGCTGCCCTGCTGGAAAGCAGCTCCACAGAGAAAGGCCTTGGAGTGCTGGTGGATCCCAGGTATTCCATGGAACAACAATGTGCCCTGGTGGCCCAGAGAGCCAATGGTATCCTGGGGTGCATCAAGAATGATGTGTCCAGCAGATCTAGGGAAGTTCTTCTGCCTCTCTACTCTGCCCTGGTGAGACCACACCTGGAGTACTGTGTCCAGTTTTGGACTTCCCAGCTCAAGAAAGACAGAGAATTGCTGAAGATAATCCAATGGAGAGCCACAAAGATGATTAGGGACTTGAGCATCTTCCCTATGAAGAGAGACTGAGATCCCCAGGGCTGTTTAATCTTGAGAAAAGAACTCTGAGAGAGGATCAACATGTATAAATATCCGAGGGGTGGGTGTCAAGTGGATGGGGCCAAGCTCTTTTTGGTGGCGTGCACTAATAAGAAAAGGAACAACAGGTTCAAACTTGAACATAGAAGATTTCACCTGAGCACGAGGAGAAACTTCTTTACAGTGAGAGTGACAGAGCCCTTTAACAGGCTGCATAGGGGGTTTGTGGAGTCTCCTTCTCTATAGACTTTCAAAACCCACCTGGATTCATTCCCATGCGGACTACCCTAAGTGATCCTGCTTTGGCAGGGGGTTTGGACCTGATGATCTCTTGAGGTCCCTTCCAACCTCTGATACACTATGACACTGTGAAGTCTGTCCTAGTAGAGAATACTTCTTTTCAATAATATGCATGTTTTCTATGTTTGTTCTGGATACAGACACAAAACTGTTCTTAGAACCGCAACATTATGCTGTTTGTAACCAAGAATTGTACCTTAAGTATGACCCTTTAAAATATTCCTCACTGAAATACTCTTCTGTCCTTCCCAAAGTGCTGAGATTCTACTTTAAAATTACTTGTTCCAGAGTGTCTTACATACTTCTGAAAGACCTGTTCTGTATATTTGTGTTACTTCTCTGACAGTAATAAATACCCTATTTCTTCTGTTGGACTACAAAATAATATATACAGCTAGCAGTTTGTAGGCCTGTAATGTGCCATCACAAATATTTATGTTGTTTCTTTTTTTTCCCTCAGAAGTATGTTGACTTGAAATAAAATACACAGTAAGAGTGACTTTGTGAAGGTGACTTGATAAGAGATAAAACAAGATTTTCCAAATACTGGTTTCTGTTAAGGTGGTGTGACCTGAAATGATCCTTTAATAAGTGTTGCAGTCCTCCCCTAATTCAGCCTGTTTAGATACTGTATAGCTAATAAATAATTTTTAAAACAAAAATGTTGAAGGAACATTTCAAATTACCGTTGTGAAGGGTAACACCTTTTTAATGTTGTTACCTGTGAAATATATTTATTTGCTTGTTTTTTATTAGCACCAACTTGATTTTGGTGATTTTGGAATGGAAAAAGCAAACCCTTATGATACCAAAAGCTGAGTCCTCAGTACATGCTTCATCTTAGGGTTATTGTCTTTGACCACCTTTTAGGGAAATCTGATGATACCATGTCTGTTATTTCCAGAGGAGTGACCTAGAAAGAAAATGTTCTGAGGATCTCCTCATAAGCACAAGAGTTGTTAAAGGATGCTTGATTAAACCCAGAAGAAGGAAAGAAGCAAACAAAAACTTAGCACATTGCCTTTAACATGGGCAGCAATTTAGACAGAAAGCGAACTAAGTCCTCAGATAAACAAATACTCAACTGTACATAGAAAGTTCAGGATTGTAACAGCAGTGCTTCACAATTGCTGCTAGGTGAGACAGCTTAGGATTTGTAGTTGGGTTTGTTTTGTTAGAGTATGTTGTTGTGTTCCAACTGTTTATTGATATTTGTGGTTGATATATGTCTTTACTTGATTTATAGTGGTTTAAGTTTTCTTTAAAAAAATTCTCAATTTCACTCATGCTTAAATTTGATGGTAAAGATCCATTCAAGACTGTTGAAGCATGATTGGTTTACTTGGAGGTTATTGAAAAGGTAACAGTTCCAGGTAAACCAAGCATAATAAATTGTTTTTCTTTTTAAAGGGATGGAGAAAGAAAGAGTATGAGCACTGAAAGGTATGTCTCTTTAATAGTGAAAAATCACATTAATCACTTAACCTACATCATATAATTTTATTGAGTATTTGTTTGTGTTAAGAAACTACATATACAATTTGCTCTCTAAATCAGATCCAAGCTTTCATTATTTTTTCCTTCCATTTGCTTCAGGATACTGTGGAGGTTCATACATCATCAGTTCCTGTGTTCTCTTTTCTTGTTATCTGATTCTCCTAATGCCTTTAATACATCAAAGTGGTCTTTAAGCCCTAACATAGGATGGGAATACATAAGGGCTAATTTTTTTTTAATATGTTTTGATTTATTGTCAGTATCAGTCTAGCAGTCTTCAGTCGCCTGCATAGCAAGTACAACATTTTTAGCCGTGTAAAGTTCCTTAAGGAAATGGTGTACTTAATTTCCAAGTTTTCATTTTTAAGAAGGAGATACTGCAAGGAGAATATATAGAGCACCATATCAATTATACCTACCCTCATGTGTTGTTGCTTCATAAAAAAAGAAATTAAGAAAAAATCCTTATTCCTACTGAGACCTAATACCTATGTGCGGCTTATGTAAGCCCCATCAGGCTTGGTACCACCAGAGGTGGCAAATTCTGCCTGGTTTGGAGGATTCCTGCTTGTCTTAAAACAACTACTAACTGAAGGTTGCCTTTCCACTCATGTTACTACTAAAATATAAATGTACAGCAAAAAAATAATACTGTAGTTCCCCTGACTAAGATGCTCCAGCAAAGGCAGTTAGGAATGTTTTTGGCAGAAACAGATTTTTCACCTCTGAGACTAGATCAGTTATCCTTGCTGGCATCTTTTTTGTAGCATCTGAATTGTGTATTTCTGATGCTTGGCTCTGATGTTGACTTTCTAATCCGTTCTTTGACCTGATGTTACCCAGCACCATGCAGAGGAGATTAAATACAAAAAACTTGTCCGGCTTTATGAATTCAGTTGGTGTTAGTACTCTCTCTTGCAAATACTAACGGTTACTGACCTTAAATCTGATACATTTTCAAATAATATATGAACAATTGAAAGCCAAATGATTTCATTCTTTGAAAGGCTTTGCAAACATTTTGAATCTCATAAATGTGCTCAAATGTTTCCATCTAATATTTGTGTTAATTTTTCCTTGAAGTAAACACTCAGACCTATACAGCCGCCTTCTGATGTAGCTTTAACTGTACAAGAAATACTTTGAGATGGTAGCCACTGAACAAATTTTAGAATTAATACTTTAAAAAAGCATATGTTTATCTTAGAACATTCAGTGAAATAAATGCAGCAGAAGACCAGTACAGATTATGTCAAGAACTCTGCAGGGACCTCGCTCAAGAGCTACAGAAAGAAGGGCTTAAGGTATTTCTATTGTTCTCTGTTTACTTGTGAAAAGACAGCACTGCGCTCCAGCATATTAAATGAGGCATTAGTGTGAATGCTTTCAGCAGTATCATACCATGCAATATATCTTCTGAAGTCTCTATCCTTTAATTTGCAAACATGTAGAATTATTTAGGCAGCATTCTCATATTGTTCATGGGGCTATCTAATAATATACATGGAAAAAATAAACCAGTTAACAAAGTTATTTAGCATATAAACATTTTCTGCTAAAAGCAATGTTTATAAACGAATAATAGAGATAATAATACTAACCACCTTGTTTCTCTCCTATATTCATACAAGATCCATTCAGCAGCTAGTAGTGTCATTTAAGAAGTTGACATGTCCCACATTTAGTGAAAAATTATTCATACCATTAAATGGTATCAATGGTGGAAGAATTCACTGTATTCATACAAGATCCATTCAGCAGCTAGTAGTGTCATTTAAGAAGCTGACATGTCCCACATTTAGTGAAAAATTATTCATACCATTAAATGGTATCAATGGTGGAAGAATTCACTGTATTTCTTCTCCCAAGTTCTGTTTATTATCTGTAAAGAACAGTTCATGTTTTCTGTGGTAAGGCAAAGGGTAACATTCAAGGCATTCATGAATTCTAATTATTCTTCTTCAGTCATTAAAGATTTTTTCAAATGATGACAGGTCAAAAGGATCTAAGATGATCAGCTAAAAAGGCCAAAGGGACCTGCTTACAAAGGCACCAAAACATAAGGAGTGCCATTTGTTTACATTTGTATGGGCATGCTAAATCACACAAATGGTTTGGAAGGTGTCTCCATATCTGTGCCAAATACAGATAGCTTGTGTGACCCTGATAGCACCATGTGGAAGGAAATTTTCAGCACATTCTTAATGAGATATCACACACATCCTTAGTACTTTTCTCAGCAAAGATAAGATGACTAGCAGTGAAAGCTGAAGAGTGAAGAACCAAATTTTTTTGTAGACAGGGTAGAAGTTGTGACTGTAGTCGAAGCATGAACTCTGTAGAACGAACATGCACAGGTGGCAGATGGTCTGCTGGGAACCATATCCTAATGACCTAGTTCAGAGAATTCAAGTTTAGCAGCAGTTCAGAAGCAAGTGCAGAAACTTGCTGACAAATTCTTGGCGGCACCCCTTGCTTTATACAGATAGGCACACACTCCTGCCTGTGGCTTCAGGGCAAATGTATAGTTGCTACATAGTAATTGCTTCTGTGCTGTATGTGTTGTGTATACTTAGCCTTTTAAATGTTTCAGGGGTTTTTTTAACTTTTTTTTTTTTTTTTTTTTTTTTTTCTGGTGGTTTAGGGTAAAACTGTTACCTTGAAGCTAAAGAATGTGAACTTTGAAGTGAAAACAAGAGCTTCAACTGTGCTGTCATCTGTTTCTACTAAGGAGGAAATATTTGCTGTTGCTAAAGAATTGTTAGCAACAGAAATTGATAGTTCAGCTCCTCACCCTTTACGGATAAGACTTATGGGTAAAATATTTCAAACTCATTCTTCCTTGTTGGAGTTAGATCTTACCGTGTATCATAGTAATAGACTGTACTCTGAAGTAAAATTGATATAAATGGATTTATCCTTTCTTCATTACCCTGCTAGCTTTTGCAGAGTGAAGCAGGTCTGGAATGGTGAACAGTGATCCCAGAATGTTTTAGTACTTGAGGTTGTACTTTTCCTACCACCTGTTAGCACTGGAACAACACGCACATCAATATGAGAGTAGAATCTTAATGCATAGCAGTGCTTAATTCTGCTGCCTTAAAAAACCTTTCAACTCTGCTTTTCAGCACAGCAACAGGTATTTTCTGCCCATAACCTCTTTTAGGAAAAAAAATCTTTAAATGAAAGTGCTTATTGATTTTAAAATGCTGTGTTCTGCAAGGAACAGGAACATTTCTGTCAAAAGTAAACTCTTTTTTTTTGATTGTAAGATTTGTGTGCTTCAGGTGCTTGTAGATTCGAATTGAATATCTAGTGGATACATAACACAATTCATTAATAGAATTGGAATTAGCTGAATTAACTAAATAAATGTTTTGGTGGGGAAACTTCATGCAAAACTCTGAAACTAATTTTGTTTAGCTTTATGAAATTTACAGCCTTTTGTTACGGTGCAATCAGTTAAAAACTCATGGATACTTAAATTATTAATATGGTTGGCCAAGTGTTTCAGTCTCCTAAAACTGTATGGTCCTTGTGATCCATAGTTTGCATTTGCAGGTAGTATAAAGCTCCATTTAGAATTTAGATATGAAATGCACTTTTATTGAGTGGATGAATAACTCAAAAGGTGTTAATTAAGAACAAGTATCAAGTTTTTATTAAGTTTATATTACGTTTTTCATCATTAGGTGTACGAGTATCAGGATTTCTAAGTGAAGATGAGAAGAAGTACCAACAGAAAAGCATTACGAGTTTCTTAAAATCAGAAAAAGAAATTGGTCATCCAGGGAAGTCCAAACAAGAATTTTTCACAAAAAACACAGAAGCATCTTCCAGAGGGAGTTTTTTTGATAAAAAACGAGCTGCAAGGCAACAAAATAGTGAGAGTCTTTCTCCTAACCAAACTGTAGGCAAGCAGCTCTTTCATGATAGGAAATCAGCAAATTTTGTGGAAGAAACAGAGAAAGTCACAGGTTTACAAAGTTCTGCTGTGTGCAAGGTCTTCACCTGCCCTGTTTGCTTTCAGGATCAAAGCAGCAATAATTTAGAAGAGTTTAACAGGCATATTGATGAGTGCCTCAATGGGGCTTCTGTTAACAATACCATGAAAATATCTGAGAATGAATATTCAAGAGAAAATAAACCAACTATTACTCTACAATTAAAAAATGAAAATGTTGATGAATGTCAAAAAGCCAAGCCAGATCAATTGCCAGGAACAGAGCAGGCTGCAAGTGCATCTGACAACGGTACAAGCAGTAGCACGGAAAAATTCACTCAGATAATACCTGATAAACCTTACAGAGAAAGACATCCTAGCAAACTCAGTGATATTGCTGGAAACATGTATATGAAACAGTGTTTCTTCCCCAAAGGAGTTTCACAAGGCAATGAAAACTATTTTGAAAAGAGTGAACATACAGAGGAAACTACTTCATTCCATCTGTTTGAAGCCGAAGAAGATGGTGTTCTGGTTTGTCCCGTTTGTAATTCAGAACAGAAATCTACTAGTCTATTGTCATTTAACAAACATGTGGATATCTGCTTAAATAAAGGCATTATCCAGGAACTGACAGAAAAGAAAGATTTTCCTACTAAGACTTACAATTTGGAAAACTCAAGCAGAGTTGGTGAGTATGTTCATTAGGTTATCTGTGGTCATTAAAATTTCCTGCTTTTTGGGACTTTGACATTTTTGCCAAAAGTTCATTTGAATGGTGGTTTTAGTCTATGCCTTTAAAATTTAGTTACAGATTTTGAGCAGAAAAGTAGAAAAATATAATTAAATCACTATTGGGTGTAAAAAGGAAAACAAAAGATTAGTCTAAACAAATTCATTGGATAAATATCTAGAATAAGATGAGCTGTACCATAACAATTCTTTTTCTTCTCTTCTGATCTCAGCTGTTTTGCTTCACTCAGGAGAGGTAACGTGCTTTGGCTGGCCTTGGCTAAGTCTGACCCACTGCTTTTCTCTCCACTCCTTTCTCTCTTGGGACAGGGTGCAGGGGGAGGCAGCGGAACAGTTTCCTTGGTCTCTGACCAGTTTTTTTTCTTGTGTTCTTTACTAATTGTAAATGTCTACACTATTTACAGCATTATACATATTTTGTACATATCCATTGCATTCCATTGTAGAGTGTAGATTTTGCTTGTACATCCAGCTTCATTTGCTTCTAAGTGAGTAGATCTGGCAAAGTTAATGCTGGGGGGAAACTTCAACCCACCACAAAGACCAATGTAAAAGTGAATATTTTTATGTGCAAAATATCAAATCCATTTGTATGACAAACTAGATTTACTAACGTGATGGTAGTTTCACAATGCATTCCTATTTGCCACAATTGTGACATAGGACTTGCTGTTAATTTTTGTAAATTGCATGCTTGCTACCTGCAACCATGTTCAGAAAGGTGTTTGTAATGCTACTGAGATTTAAGTGAAAATCAGTGAAAACATCTTCAACCTGGATTGTTTTCAGAGATTCATCTGACAGAAAAGTTTCATTATGCAAAATGCACTGCCAAAATTAAAGAGTTGTCAAACTAAAGCACAAAGGCAGAAATTTGCAAGCCTGTTTTAACGTCTGGTAAAATATATCACACAACTTCACCTGTAACGTGGCAAGCCAGTAGCATATTTATTCAAGATACTTTCTGGTTTTCATGAAGAGTTAATCTTTGTCCAGATTAGACAAAATATGTAGATCATTGTCTGCTTAAAGTAACTTGTCCTTGATCTAAACTGGGAGCTTTGCAAAAGGAAATGAAAATGCTAGTGTGTTAGAATTATCAGAACACAATTAAGACTCAGAGTATGAATCTCGTACACAGAAGATTTTATAAGCAGTATTGTTGTTACATGTGCAAACAGGCTGTGTTATAATGTGGAAAAACCTTTTGTTGTCAAAGACTTTTTTTCTTCCATGCAAGACAGGGACAAAAAATAAGAAATTTCCACAGCCATGTTGAAAATCAACTACATGGTACTGAAATATTTTTAAAACTTAAAAAGAAATAGGTCATATTAATTCCTTAGAATTCATTCAAGTAATTATCTTTGGTTTTCTCTTTTAATAATTTTCATATAAACTACAGTAGTCAAACTACAGATCAAAACTTATCTGCTCCGAGACACAGGTTAAATTTGGTTATGTTAAAAGAAAATAAAAGCTTTACACAGAATTGTTCTTCTGAAAGTTCTGCCATGTAATTTCTGCCATGTGTGTAGTTTCTGGAACATTCTTTATTGACATAATTAACTTTGTTTGTTTCCAATTACTTTTCAGGAGGATTAAGCAGAGGACAGCAGTGCACAAATCCATCACAAGGAACAAAAAGGTAAGGACTTTCTGGAAATCTATGTGCACATTAATTTTAAAATAACAAAATTTAAACAACCTGCCGTCTTGCAGAAGTGGTGTAGATATGCATTGTGTATTTCAACCTCTTAACTGTTTTTCTTTCTTTCTTTAACTGTAGGTCTGGACTAACAACTTCACAATCAGTATCAAAAAAATCCAAGTCAAGCAATTCAAAGCATACAATTGAAATGTTTTTTAAGTGACTGCATAAAAATATATTCTGTATGAAGTATTTCATAGTGTTTTATAATTGAAAATTAATTTAACATTGGTGGGGGCTGGATTTAGGTGCCCTTGTCACTTTGAAACCATTGAATGTCTATGTAAAAAGAACATGATGTTTAATGTAGAAGAGGTACAACTAATGTAATTTTTTTTTCTTTGAGAAAACACCTTACTTTTCCAGTTCTTTGGAGAATCAAAATTTTCTAGCACTTTGACTTTGTTAATGTTGAACATGTGGAACAAGCAGCCTTGTGAATTCTCTCTGCTCTTCAACAGAACTAGGAGATTAGAGCTTCCATTGAGAAAGCCTGCAGGGCAATGTCCCTAGAAAGCAACAGTCATTAACTAGGGTGCTAGGCAGTGCTTTCTGAAGGCCCTTTTCCCACACCTGACCTGCTGTCTTCTCTGTTGTATTGGCCATGGTAAGCACAGTAGCTCAGGATGATACTTCCTGGACAGTTCAATACCAAATGTAACTGTGGTATTAACTGTGTAATAATAAGAGCTGAGTTGCTTGGTATCCCCTTAAGAACATTTATCTTCACAAAAAAAAAAAAAAAATTGGTTGGTCTTTCATTTTAAAGGAAAAGGGGGAGAATTTGGAGCACAGTCAAGATTACATTGTTATCACTGAAAATTACTTCAAGTAAGAGTTGATGGACCAGCCCTGAAGGACTCATTGTGAAGAGATACAGGATGACTTCAATGACTTTAAAAAATGTTTTAAAACCTGTTAATGAGAGAAGGATTACTCCAGGTTAGTCAGACAAATGTTGCTTGGCTTTTCCAAAGAAACTGAAAACTTCGGTTATCTTTGCAATTGTGAAAGTGTGTTGCTGCCTGGTAGCGTTACATTTAGTCTAAATTAAATTTCATGGTGCAATAATAATATGAGTTATACACAAATATGCAAAGTGATGAACCTTCTTACTCTTTGCCTAACTCTTTTGTTAAATAAATTTTTGAGAGTATATCTGGAAAGAGGAAGTTGTAAAGTGCAAATATTTAAAATATGCCTCACATCTTTTCTGTTCACACTGAATTGCTTAAATTACAATAATGATTAAGTATCAGACAAATAATGTATTATGACAGCTATTTCTTACATAACCAATGTCAAACCTCATATGGATTATAAACTGCTTTTTAATTGCACAATCTTCAGAAGTAGCTGCTATAGAACCATCTCTTTTAATGTTTTATTGGCAGTACTGTGTGGTTTCCTTCATTGTTAAACAAATATTGTAGATGCCCAGGCTAACTTCATAATGTGCTTTTTTAATGCCAAACTTACTGAAATTATTTCATCATCTCTGTCTGCTCAGCTGTTTGTTTACCAGATGCCACTGTACCCACAGCTCTCATGTCAGTGCTTCCTTACTTGCTTTGGACCAAATCAGCTGGACTAGTTCAGGATGTGTAGGCTGATTTGGTTGATTTCCCCCTCCCACCAAATCTGGGTCAGTAAACATTTAGTGTGAGCTGTTCTGTTGACTGGGAACTCCTTGGTAGGAAAGAGATGAAAGCAACTGAGGGAAGAAGGATTTAAGCTACCACTGCTGTTTAGAAAGTGAACCTTGTCCCGTTATTAGTTTTTGTCAGTCTGATTCAATAAAGTGTAGCATCTAAGTATTACTTTGCATGTATTTCTTTAGAATGTGTGTTTTACATATGCATACTTAGTGCTTGAACAAAGGAAGGTAATTTGGCTTAGCCTTGGATTTTATCTTACCATATGTTTTTAAAAGAAGTGTCACAGAGTTGTCTGAATATCATGAAGTTAGAATTGTGGATTATGTTAAAGTGGAAATAAAAATGCCATGTTGCGCTAAATCCAGAAGTATCTGTCTTTTAAGATGTGTATAAAAAATAGCCATTTTGGAGAAGTGATTATGTTTACAGAAGGTGCTTGGTGGGATTATTTTAATGTCTTCCATATGAATGAAAATGCAAGGCAAAATGGAAGCCTTTGCCCTTCCCCTCCCCTGCTATTCCTTCTAATTCCTTATACCACATTTCTCACTGTTTTTATCTGTCTATTTGCACTGTCTTCAGTACATGATTAAGTATTATAATAAACTTCTGTGATACAAATTTTTGTCTCCATTCTTATGGAGAACTCTGTAAGCCATGTGTTTGGTTTCTATTTTAATCTGTGTGTCTCTTACAATTTACTTTAACTTAAAATCTCTTTTCATTAGCATCTGGAAATTTATTTATAGTAGTACATAATGTATAAATCATTTCTTATGTGTGCCACATTTGCTTTATCCACAGGTCTGTAGCATGGAAATGATCTAGGCTGGCAGCTGATGAGGATTTTTGTGTGGTGTTAAGTATCTCTCCTATTTAAGGCAGACTTGAGATGTGTTTTTATATATATATATGCACACACACACTTTACCTTGAGTTCACCTTTTAGTTAAAAAAATATAGTGGAAAAAATTATGGCATTCCTATGATTTTAATGTTCTTCTCTCTACTACTTCAGAAGTCATGCAAGCAGCAAGTTCATGACCACAAAGCATTTATCTGTAAGGAAGATGCTTGGTGTAAATGGGACAGCCATAAACATACACCCCTCAGGGGAAGACTTGCTTGAGTTTATCTTGTAAATCCTTAATACCCAAAAACTAAGGCTGTAAAATAGCATTTTCCTGTTGGAATGTGTTTACTGCTGTCCATAGTAATACCTTCATTTACTTTTGAGTTTTGAAATACCTTGCATACAGAATCTTGTACCATGGTTGGATATCCCAGTGAGCTGGTGTCCTGGGCATCTCTGACATGTCTTGTCTGACTGCCATTTGTATACATGAATATCTGCTGAGACTGGGTCTCTCCATTTCATTGTTCTCATTACTACTCATAAGAAAAGGCAAGTGGCAATGGGTAGATGTAATCCTAAGTGATGAGAGCAGGAACAAGGTTAACTGTAAGGTGTTGCAGTTGCAGGGCTAACAATTCATGTACCATGGGATTCAGAATCCTGTGGAGTTTCATACTTTGAAGAAAAGTATACAGTTTAATAGAGATTAATACACAGTTTAATTCAAACATAATAGTCGCTACCTTGTATTCCAAATATACCTTCTTTTGCTTGGCATAGTTGTTGCTTGTTTATTTTTCTTCTTTATGGACTTTGTTTTGTGTTTATTACTACTGTTACTTAAAATATTTTTAAAATGCTCCAAATTCCTGGCAGGGAGAGAGCTTTGCGAAGTCAAGTGAGGAAGATGTTCAGTACTCCCTTACTCTCAACTTTGTTCTGGATTTTAACCTCTCTGTTAGTTTCTGCATCAACCTCCTTGGCAGGCTGCTGGAATTATTTGAAAGAGTCAGGACTGGGGGAAATAGTTAGAAAATGTGGCAAACTTGCTAATTGCAAAGTTTGAGTGCATAAAATGTAGTCTTACTAGCAAAGTCAGATAAGAGGCATAGAATGTGCTGTGAAATAGTATTGTATGACAGTAATTAGAACTGGAAGGTAATGACTGGTATTTCCAAACCATGTGTAAAATTATGGTTCTGGTTTAAAGATTCAGATTGCATAGCCTACCACACTTGTACTCTGTGTGGGGCTGCAAATCTGTTCCTCCGTCTGCTCCAACTTTGTAGGCAAACATGATCATTCCATAGTTGTCTATTGTCTCTCATTTTGAAGAGGAGCATTAGTGTTCCATCAGTGGATCTGTATAACTGGTCCTGTCACCATACAGAAATAGAGTTTGTAAGAAGTTTTGCTGGAAAATGTGACTCACAGGAGCAAGTAAAAGTGAAACATCCATGATTCAGCTGCAGCTAAATCAGTTGCTTGTTCTTCTCACACTGGGTTAATTTTCACTTTTGTTTTTTTTCCTCCCAGCTGAATGTAACATTCATCTAGAAGTGCGATTGATGAAAACTCTTAGCAGTCCAAGGTGTATCAAGTGTAAAGATCCTCATACATCACAGCCTGACTATATTAAAAATGTCTACAGGAGAAGAGAACTGTGAAATTAGTTCATGTATGATAAGCAGAGTCTGTCTGAGAAAATAGTTTTGTGTGCAAATTTGCTCCATTTACAAACTTCTATGACTCAGATTAATTTTACCATGGACATCTATGGTGTTAAAGATCTTGGAAGTTAAGATGACACTGTAATTTACAAGGAAAAAATTTATAGTGATTCAAATGTGTTCTCAGTTGTGTAAGGCTGAATATTGATAGTCTTGTGTGGTGGGTGGAAGGGTAAAGCCAAGAAGCCTCCTCCCTTCCCCCTTGTAAGGTAAAAGGGAAAAGAAAAATTTGAAGGGAAAGGAAAAAAAAAACTCACCAGCTGGATTAGCAAAGCAGTGGAGCTATATTTACAAAGCAGTGTAGGGTTTGCAGGGGAATATTTACAAATTTACAATATCTACAATATATACAAAGATATACAACAGAGTAACACAGAAATGAGAGTAACTCCCTCGGCCGAGGGGTTCCCCACCTCCGCTCTCCCTCTCTTCCCCCTTTCCCCAGAATAGTTCGGAAAAGAGGGAGAAAGAGAAAGAAAGAAGTTAAAAGCAGTTTGTGTTAATTGGAAGCAGTTAATACAGGCCTGGTTATCTTATCCTCAAGGCCGAGGCCTTGGCAGAAAGTCCAGCACAGACAGAGAGCTGCTGCACTGTGGAAAGGCGGAAGCAAGAGTGACAGAGAAGTGCTGGAAATGCCCATTTCACTCCAGTTCAGAAGGTGCTTCCTCCCACTCGTCCAATGAAAATTAGTTTAGACTATTCCTTCCGTTTACCAACTTCCGTCCACCATATTCCCTTTCTTAAGGGGACACCGTCAACCGGCCACATCTTGTCTTGTTGAAACTACTTTTTGAAATTTATTTTGAAATGTTAGCAATATCAAAGGCTGTTTTTAAAGTGAAATTTAACATGGTCACTTTAAAGAATTTTTATGCTCTGTCTCAGGAAATCATTGTCTAAGTGAAATGAAACATCAGTACTGGCTTAAGTAACATGAAGCCATGAGCCCCTAGATTGTATAGCAGAATGCTGTGGGAGACAGTGTCAAAGGCTTTACTGAAGTCCAGGTAGACAACACCCACAGCCTTCCCCTCATACACTAGCTGGGTCACCTGGTCATGGAAGATCAGGTTGGTCAAGCAGGACCTGCCTTTCCCGAACCCATATGACTGGGCCTGATCCTCTGGCTGTCCCACACATGCTGTGAGAATGCACTTGGGATGAACTGTCTATAATCTTTCCTGATACCAAGGTCAGGCTGACAGGCCTGTATTTCCCTGAATCCTCCTTCCAGCTGCTCTTGTAGATGGGAGTCACACTGGTAGGCCTCCAATAATCTGGGACCTCTCTGTTACCAGATGATGGAGAGGGTATTGTCAAGCTCTTCTGCCAGCTCCCTCAGCAGTCTTGGGTGGATCTGTCACGGACAGGGTTGGGTACTTCATTCACAAGAGAGAGGTAATAATGGATTTATTGCTATAAAACAGTTTCGACGAAGTTTGAAATGAGTGGCATGGTGCACCAGCTTGTAACTGCATAGATGACAGAGGAAAGCAGCGGTTGATGTTAAGAGATTATGTGTACAGTTAATACATACATCCTTAATGAAGGTTCAAAGTTGTAGCATGCTGTTAGTCACTTTGCAAGGATCTATTGCAGCAAGGAGTATATATATACACACATGTACACCTCAACCTTGAGGAGTATCCTTGACAGGCATCCCTGCTCAAGGGGACATCTTGGGGTAAAGCCAGTTGATGTGCCTGAGAGCTCAAAGGGCTCTTGGACTGCCCACTGTTTATGGGGGTAAGATGATTGACTCATATTTCCATACTGACCTTACATCTGAGTTTATTACTCAAGTTAGCCCTTGGCTATTGTATCATGTGTCTCCCCTGAATTCACACATAGTAGGGTGGGATCATCACACCCAGATGCATCATTAAACATTGTTATCACCAAAGCAGATTGCAAAACATCTTTTGGGGTCTTTTTGATGAGGAATAAAAGCAGTGTCACAGGATCCCATCTTGTGAGCATTCAGATATTGCAGTAGGTTGCTGACTGCTTCCTCTTGGATTGTAGGGGCTGTATTCTGCTCTCTCTCCCTGTCTTCCAGCTCAGGGGGGATCGTCATGGCTTGAGTTGAATCTGCTGCTGATTTTCAGTACAATCATACCAGCATCAAAATGGAAGTATTAACTGGAGCCAAGTATTATGGGACTTGAAGTTAGATTGTAACATGAGAGGCTTCCTGTTCCAGTTGCTGCTTTCCAGGCTTTGGGGTGTTGGTCTTTTCTGCCTGGCTGGGCTGCAGGTCATGGGGGTGATCATAGAATCATAAGGTTGGAAAAGACCTCAGAGATCAAGTCCAACCTGTCACCCAACACCTCATGACTAACTGAACCATGGCTTCAAGTGCCATGTCCAGTCCTTTTTTGAACACCTCCAGGGAGGCTGACTCCACCAGCCCATTCTAATGGCCAACAACTCTTTCTATGAAGAACTCTCTCCTCACCTCGAGCCTAAACTTCCCCTGGTGCAGCTTAAGACTGTGGCCTCTTGTTGAATAGAATAGAATAGAATAGAATAGAATAGAATAGAATAGAATAGAATAGAATAGAATAGAATAGAATAGAATAGAATAGACCAGGTTGGAAGAGACCTTCAAGATCATTGCATCCAACCTATCATCCAACACCACCTAATCAACTAACCCATGTAACCAAGCACCCTGTCAAGTCTCCTCCTGAACACCTCCAGTGATGGCGATTCCACCATCTCCCCGGGCAGCCCATTCCAATGGGCAATCACTCTCTCTGTGTAAAACTTCCTCCTGACCTCCAGCCTGAACTTCCCCTGGCGCAGCCTGAGACTGTGTCCTCTTGTTCTGGTGCTGGCTGCCTGGGAGAAGAGACCAACCTCTGCCTGTCTACAACCCCCCTTCAGGTAGTTGTAGAGAGCAATAAGGTCACCCCTGAGTCTCCTCCTCTCCAGGCTAAGCAGCCCCAGCTCCCTCAGCCTCTCCTCATAGGGCTTGTGTTCCAAGCCCCTCACCAACTTCGTTGCCCTTCTCTGGACCCTTGTTGCCCTTGTTCTGGTGCTGGTTGCCTGGGAGAAGAGACCAACCCCCACCTGGCTACAACCTCTTTCAGGTAGTTGTAGAGAACAATAAGGTCTCCCCTAAGCTTCCACTTCTCCAGGCTAAAGAACCCCAGCTCCCTCATAGGGCTTGTGCTCGAGGCCTCTCACCAGCCTCATGGCCCTTCTCTGGACACGTTCAAGAGTCTCAATGTCCTTAAACTGAGGGGCCCAGAACTGGACACAGGACTCAAGGTGTGGCCTAATCAGTGTTGAGCACAGGGGCACAATGACTTCTCTGCTCCTGCTGGCCACACTATTTCTGATGCAGGCCAGGATGCCATTGGCCTTCTTCGCCACCTGAGCACACTGCTGATTCATGTTCAGCCACCTATCAACCAGTACCCCCAGTCCCTTTCTGCCTGGCTGCTCTCCAGCCAGTTCGACCCCAACTTGTAGCACTGCAAGGGATTGTTGTCACCAAAGTGCACAAAACTTGGACTTGTTGAATGCCATCCTGTTGGACTCTGCCCATCTATCCAGCCAGTCAAGGTCCCTCTGATGATGTTCTTTGGCTTCTGCTGCTGCATCTGCATGTTGCTGCTCCTTTTCTGCAGGTAGGCTAAGGTAATCATGCATTGTGTTATCTCATGTTCTCAATAAAGCTCTTGTCCAGTAAGTCTCCCATGAGAATAAGGGCTGAGAATTGTGAAGCTTCTGCCAATCATTTGTGGAATGCTTCATCTAATTGTATTGTCCTAGTATAATCCTTAGCTTGCTAGTAGCATGCTTGAAAAAAGTCCCTCTTGCCTGGGACAGCACTGGCCAGTTTTAACTCTAGTTGATCTTTGGCTTTTTTTGCATATTGGATGCTAGTCTTCCCTTGGGGTCTGATAGCAGCAATTCTTGGTGTCTTGATGCCAAACCTCGCAGTTACCTTCTGTCCCTCCCCTCGTCTTGCATGGCCAGCTGTGAGAGACTAAATCTTGGCTGTCTCGATGTGACTCAACAGAGATAAAATCACCTTTGCTGCTTGCCCAGACAATAGCTGATGTGCATTGGGCAGACACCACTGGAATGACTCTTGGGAAGGTGTATAGATAAAGGTTGCTCACCAGACTGCAGCTGCCCTGGAAATAATAATGAGAAAGGCCACTGCTGTGGATACTCTCTGAAATATACATACCTAAAAACTGTACAAAAGATCTGAGCAACTACTGACTCAGTAGGAGGAAAACACAGAAGAAGGAAAACACAGAAGGAAAAGACCAGGACAGTGCTGCTCTGAAGAAAATGGGAGAGAACACCAGGACAGAGACACCACCATGTAGCCTGGAAGAAGCAGACCAAGAGGAACCCTCTCTCTGTGTCCTAAGTTCCGCCTGCCGCAATTCATGGAGCTGAAGAGGCTGCTCAGAGGACAGCAATGACCTCTTCTCTACAGCCAAAGCTGCAGCACCTTTCCTCCCCAGAGTCAAACTGTCTTGGGGGGGGAGGGGTGTGGTAATACAACTCCTTTTGTCTTCTCTCTTCCTCTTCTCTCTCTATATGTATTTTTTCTCTCTCCCTTTCTGATACATCCACTTTATTTGTGTAATAAATAGCCTTGCTGTTGATATTTTGGTCTCATTTGTGTCTAATTTCATAACATGGGAATATTCAAAACAACTGAGTCTCTTTCCCTCTCTGGACCAAGACACCCGCTTGGTTGCAGAAGGAGCAGTGTGCAAGACGAGGTTGAGGGGCCCTGGGTGGCAAGAAGAAGACATGCTGCCATTTATGCAAGGCTCACTTGCAACTATATTGCAATAACAGAGGGAGCTGTACTGGGATAAGTCCTCAGACAGCATGCCCTGTGAAGAGGTGTGGGGGAACTGTTGCACCCATCAGAGTAGAAATGCCAGTGCCAAGGCAGTAATGTCACCTCCATTGTTAGCAACACTGAGATTTTTTTCAGCAGTTTTCAGCCTTTCATATTCCTTTACTGCCTGGTAATTAGAGGATCAGGAGCACTTTAAGGCCAGGGCATGTCCCAGCTGCTGTCTCAGTCTTGGTTTCAGCAGCACATAGGGCATTCTACTGCTGCCTGCCAAGTGGCTTCTTCTTGGTTGGAGAAGAGCCTTGGGGCTGCTAGCCTTCCTCTTTGGGGGTCACTGTGACTCCCACGGGAGTATTCCTTCACCGTGAGGGAAGTAGACAGGAATGTCACAGCCTCCTGGGACTTTTCCTGGGGTTCTTGTTCCCTGGGGATAGGAACAAGTACAGAGGGAGGGCTGCCTGGACCCACACAAAGGGCAGCTGCTGAGGTGATGGGGATGGAGCTGGGCTAGAGGGGACTGTGCCATGTGTAGAAGATGCTCCTTGGGAGACAGTAGGGGTGGGGGGTCATTGCAGGGCTGCCGTCCCACCCCATGGCAGCATGGCTGTCTTCCAGACTGAGCAGGTTGTAGGTATCCCCACTGCACCCTGAATGGTGACATTAGTAAGCTGGTGCACATATGTGCAAAGAAGGCCACCAGCAGTTGGAGCAGCATCTCTTCTGCCAGCCCGGAGAGGATCAGGAGGTGCATGTCAAGTTTCTCAACTGTTTCTCAACTATGGCTGCTGATGAACACCAGCTCCCAAAAATCAGCTTCAGCTTCCTCCACAACCAGGCCTGAATGGGCTACAGAACAGCTGGGTGGTCCGGGAAAAGGTGTGCCCAGGTGCTGCACTGGAGGCTGCCATTGCACTGTTCTGTGGCAAGACTGTGGGCAGATGGATGGCCAAGCGGTTCTCCTATCTGACAACCTATGACTGATTGTACCACATATGGTGTGACAATGCGCTCCTCAAAGTTGTCATACACACACACAGAGCAAGGATCTTCCTCCTGTGGGGTGGAAATGTGGGCTTGTTCTCAGCAGCAGGATACATGCAGGACAGAGTTGATGGAGGTATGGTATGACATAGCTGGCCTCCTCCCTGCATTTGAGGCATATTGGACGGTTGGCTGTCCAGCTCAGTGGCCATGTTCTCCATGTGCAGCATTGGGTTGGGGGGTTCTGGGGATGTCAGGCTGCTCCCTCTTACTGAGGCTACAGCAGCAGGTGGAAAGGCTATGGTTATTAGACGGCCCAGGGTTCCTCAAGAAGGAAACAGCATGGCACAGTGACCAAATACTGCCAACCCACAGTCAGGTATTAGGGCAGCAAGCTAGGCATGTGGAGAGTGAGAAGTGTTAGCAAAACATGTCCTGGGCAGCTGAGATTGGGACTTTGGAGATGCTGTGTCATAGAATCATAGAATGGTTTGGGATGGAATGGACATCAAAGATTATTTAGTTCCAACCATGGGCAGGGACACCTTCCACTAGATCATGTTGCTCAAGGCCTCATCCAGCCTGGCCTTGAAAACTTCCAGGGACAGAGCATCCACAGCTTCCCTGGGCAATCCATTCCAGTATCTCACAACCCTCACTGTAAAGAATTTCCTCCTAATATCCAGTCTAAATCTACCCTCTTCCATCTTAAAGCCATTCCCCCTCATCCTATCACTACAAGCCCTTCTAAAAAGTCCTTTCCCAGATTTCTTGTAGGCCCTCTTTAGGTGCTGGAATGCTGCTGTAAGGTATTCTTGGGGCTTTCTCTTCTCCAGACTGAATAATACAAACTGTCTCAGCCTGTCCCCATAGGGAAGGTGCTTTAGCACCTCTGATCATCTTTATGGCCCTCCTCTGGGCCCACTCCAACAGTTCAAGGTCTTTCTTGTGTTTGGTGCCCCAGAACTGGGCACAATACTCCAGGTGGGGTCTAATGAGAACAGAGTAGAGGGGGAAAGTTCCCCTCCTCATCCTGCTCATTGTGCTCCTTTTGATGTAGTACAGAATACAGTTGGCCTTCTGGGCTGCAAGTGCACATTGCCAGTTCATGTTTAGTTTTTCATCATCTGACACCCCCAAATACTTCTCCTCAAGGCTACTCTCAAGTCATTCTCCCCACAGCCTGTATTTGTGATTTGGATTGTCCCAGCTCAGGTGCCAGGGCCGCAGCTGATTTTTCATGCTCAGGTATGCACTGGGAACCTGGAGGAGAAGCAGGGTGGGGCAAGGCTTTGAAGACAGGCAGAAAGCAGTGTGATCAGGACAGGCCCAACTGTACTGGGGCTGCATGGAGGGCCAGAAATCTGCCCTAGGCGGAGGACTCAGCTGCAAGACTCAGTCCCTCTCTTGAGCCAATACAGTGCCAGAGAGCAGCCACCTTTAGGGGAGTCACCTGGGGAGTCCCTGCATTCCTCAGGATCGGGAATGATTCAGAAATGCTTTCATGCAATCTACATCAGCAGCCTGACACAAATCAATGACTTGTTTAGGTGAGAAGATTCTCTCCCCTTTTATTTGCCTCTGTTTTTTTGTGTGTTGGTTTGGTTTGGGGTTTTTTTTTGGCTGTTTTCTGTGGGTTTTGGTTGGTTGGTGGTTGTTATGGTTTTTTTTTAACCAGTTTCCCTCTCAGTTTTGGGGAAAAGATAAAGTTAAACCTAGCCTACTACCAAATGATGGCAGAATTCAACCTGAATCACTTTTGTGACATTAACAAACATGCACCAAACATGCATGTGCTTTTTGGCTGTGGTAATTGCATTTTGTGGTGCAACACTGACTGATGCAGTACTTGTGAGGAGTGGGTCCTCATCCCCAGCTCTCCCTTAGTGCTCCTTCAGCATGGACACGATGTTTGAGAGCCACTGTCTGTTTTACCTCGAGAGTCAGGACAATGCTTCTTTCATACCATGTTTCCACCAGTTCTGTTTTGGCTGCATCCCGCTCTGGGCAGAGAGCAAAGCTGAGTGCTCCCTTTGCACATGGTGCAAACAGATGATGAGTTCTCAGAGGTTAGTTTCTTTTAAAGCAATCTTCTGAGGCTGCTCCACACCTCACCCTGTTTGGACGATATGGCCAAGTGCCAAGGTGCTGCTGCAGGCATGCCTGCTGGGGTGTGCTGGGCCCAGCTGGGTGTGCTGGAGTCAACTGACCACTCCGAGAACAGGTTTGTCCAGATTGGTGCAAGGCACCTCCCTCCTCACCCCACACTGGGGCTCCTTCCCTTAGGTGAGGAGGAAGAGGAGTGAAAGTCAGCAATGAAGTGGTTGAGCCGCCTGTTCTACACCACGGAGGATACCATGAAGGGAGCTGAGGCAGCCAGCCATGATGGCCGTGAGTGTGTGGGGTCAGAGGAGAGGCAAACTGGAGGAAACATTCCAGTCCTATATGGTTGAGGGGAAAGTGAGGCCCACCTGAATCCCCTTTTTGCCTCGACCAAAGAATAAAATGGAGGGGAAGGGGGGATGTTAAATATGAGCTGCTTTGTACATGGTAAAATACATCAGTGAGGATGTGCAGATGTGGGATGGGGATCTGGCGTTTGTCTCATTTGTCTTCCAAGGGATGGATCCAGTGAATCACCCAGTGCCTTGCTTCACCCCGAAGCTGTCTGAGGGGGTTCACTGGCATTAGTCACAGTCTGCTCTGGCCTGGACTCCAATATTGAATATGGGTTTTTTCATGGCAACTGAGTAGTGATTGTTGAACCCTGCCACAGCCTGTCCTGTGTTCACATTGCAACAGAGAGGAACTTTTCTCCTGCTCTGTGCTTCCTGCTTACAGACTGGCAAAGAGAGCAGATAAAGAAAACAAACAAACAAACAAAACTCAAACCAATCAAACAGAAAAGTATTGGTTGGACTCAATAGATTGTTTATCACATAACTACTTTGAACTGGAAAACTATTTTTTCTGAACAAAATACCCACTTTGCCCTAGTAGTTTTATTTCCAGTAATAGAGAAGTAAACAGAGAGTGAATGTTGAAAATGTTACCAAACAATTCAAGATATAATTTAATTTTTAGAAACAATAGAGTGAAACTGATTTTTGTTGTCATTTAAATACAAATATTGGTGTGGGATTTTTTTTTGTTTGGTTGGTTGTTTTGTTTTGGTTTTAAATTATCTCCTTGGAACTCTTTAGGTAATTCAAATTCCTGAGGTTTGTTCCATGAGCTTTTTGAGATGACTGATTTCATCTTGTGGATACAGTAACAGGAAATTTAAACAAGGAGCACAGGAGCTCCATTGTCTATGAGTACTGAAACCCTTGGTGAACTTTTTTACTTCATTGGAAGTCATCCTTATTTGTGCTATTACTGAAAAAACTCCAGATTAATGCCACTAAAATAAGATGAAGATATGAGGAAATTACAACTGAAAGTACTCCAAAGCTTGAGTTTCTGTTGAGGAAGACTTTCTGTTTTCAGGCCAAAAAAAGCAGTTTACTTTTCTTCATCTTTTTACTTTCTTGCCCTTTTAAGAGAGGAAATATTGAGATGTTCCATACACTGCAGATAGGGCTCACTATAAAGGAAAACAAATGATAAAATTGCTACTTTTATTTAGCTCAAAAGAAAAATGGAGTATAACTATTTTATAGTTAGATAGCTACAATATAATCTGTGTTACAACAAGCAAGACATTTTATGTGATACCAAAGAAAACACATGCACTGCAAGAGACTGACAGACACAAATAGATTGCTGCAGTTAGCTAGAATTGGAGTGATTGCTAATAAGTCAAGGAGTACCAGATCCTGGAGAGACAAGCTTGGCTAGAAAGTTTCCATAAATCTGTAGTCTGACAGCTCTCTGCATGAAAACCTAATTTTGCAAAAGCAGCAAAGGATTGTGTACAAGTTCGTGTCATGGTGTGTCCAGATTGCTACTGTTCTTAACTTCTAAGTTAAGTGATATTTAGAGAGATTATTAAGAAACATCACGCCCAAAACAAGAGGTCTTCTTATTAACAGCCTATGGCTATTTCATGTCTTCTGGACAAGAGAGAAAAGATGAGTTACTAATTCTTTGTCAGACTTATAACAAAACTATCCTTGCTGACGTAGATAAAGAAACATCATTTTCTCTTGTTCCTTGAAGGCAGTACAGGTAAGCCATTGGTCTAGTGGAAGGTGCCCCTGCCCATGGCATGGGGGGATAAGAACTTAATGATCTTTAATGTCCCTTACATCCTAAACCACTCTGTGAATCTATGATTGCTCCTGAATGTTCAGAGATGGGAAATTTATCTTTGCATCCTCATTAAAGTTGCATGTGTGGAGTGTCTACCTGCAGTGAGTAGGAATGAATGTGTCCTGATATTTAATTGCAGTTAATTGTTGCCTTAAGTCTTGTTTGCTGCAAATTGCCTCGAGCAAGACATCCTCTAACCAATGGTTTATTCATGTTTGAAATCAAGGTAGTGGAAAACTGCTGTATTTCTTCAGGGTGCAGACTACAAAAACTTCAAGGGAGACATTTGTTCTGCAGAGATCCCTCTGTTCATGAAGCTGGTTTTGCTGTCAGCTGCACTGCTTGACACAGATGCCAGTAGTGCATTTTTATTTGCAACTTCTTTTTTAAAATTTATTTATATTTATTTATTTATTTTAAAAAATTGTTACTTCTTTGGCTGTGCCCCCATGCTGTAAAACAAGCAAGTAATATTCTGTGATTTCCAGAGGATTTTCGAAGGATGCTTCTGTTGTTTGAGGTGCTTGGATAATGTCACAGGAAAACAACTTTGCAAGTGTCCAGTTTAAGTTCTAGCTTGTTTTGTATAGTACAGATGTGATTATTTCCATTGAGATTATAATCATGGATAACATATAAAACACAATTAAGTGAATACTATACTGACTTTCCTTAGTATGATCTACAGTCATACTGCTTCAAGTTGTATTCCTATTAGGTGTTAATGGACTTGGACATGATGCAATAGGATGAAATTGCTGGAGAGGTCTCCAAGGAGCACACAATTGCTGTAGTTTCTAGTTCAACAGAGAGTGCTGTCCTCTTTAATGATATTATTGCATGAGTGGCTTTCAGGTCAAAATATTCTGGACAGAAGAGATCTTAGTGGTCAAGTGTGGTACACCAGGAAATTCAAAATATCTACTAACATTTATGCAACTGGCTTAATGGTTATAATAATTTCTTTTAGATCTTAACTAAATGTGAAGGTAGAAATATTGGAAACACTCTAACCTCAAAGTTAGCTAAACCAGTTATCAGACACTGGGAATTTATTTTCCAAAGATACTGTCTAAATGTATGCAATGGGTACTTTAGCTGGCCACGGAGATGTTCATTTTAGGGTTGAGACATTAAAGGAAGATCCAGGTTTAATAATAAATTCTACATTTTAAGCAAATGTTGAGTTCAAGTAGACTTTTTTTTTGGGGGAGGGGGCAGGGGTGTTGGTGATTTTTTTTCAGTTGAGTCATATCATTACTGCTACACATTTTTATATATTTTAGTGGTGTGTTCTCTTTTGAAACAAAGATACTTTCCCAAGAATAAGAAATGAATGCTGTAGTTTGTACTGTTCACTGCTATGCCTATAAAATACTTTGGGACCAGTTTAGAAGGTTAGAACTTAATAAATGAACTCTTGTTCCCATGATCAGTGCAAATAACGATAATATTACAATGCTGTGAAGTCTACCTATATTTACACTTAAAAACTGAAACCAGAAACATCAGCCAAATATATCCAGAGGAGAAAAAAAAAATGTAATCCTGGAATGATTCCATGATGAAAAGCAAATGATTCTCACAACATATGAGATCAGGACAAATAACAGAAAGTAGGTATGGTATCACTGTTCCTTGATTATGGTTACTTTTTAAGCAATACAACTTTTTTTCATCATGTTTTTCTACAGTATTGCCAGATGAGAGAGAATTTCAACGTGCAGCTAAAATGAACAATTTGGAAACCATGGAAAAGCTCTTTAAAAAGAACGTTAACATAAATGCTGTAGATACTGTGAGTATGAAGCATCTGACAGATCACTGATCTGGAATGTGACTCCTCAGGGCACCATGGTGGATTCCTAGCATACTAGCCTTGTCAGCTGCAAGGTTATGAGTCCGCAGGAGTCCCTTCTAGGACCTGATTAAGAAATAGTTCACATGTCCGGTATGGAAAATAGGAAAGTCTTTGTGTTGAGCCACTAGTCTGTGCACAGAATCATAGAATCATTACGGTTGGAGAAGACCTTTAAAAACATCAAGTCCAGCTGTAGCCCAGCTGTCATGCCCACTAAACTATATCCTGAAGCACCATGCCTATACACTTATTGAACATCCCCATGGATGGTGACCCCACCACCTTTCCGGGCAGCCTGTTCCAGCAAATCATCAATCTTTGAGGAAAGAAATTTTTCCTAATATCCAATCTAAACTTCTCCTGGCAGAACTTAAGCCCATTTCCTCTCATCCTATCACTATTTACTTGGGAGAAGAGACCAACACCAGCCTCACTACAGCCTCCTTTCAGGTAGTTGTAGAGAGCAATGAAATCTCCCTTTAGCCTTCTCTTCTCCAGACCAAACAACTCCAGTTCCCTCTGAAAATCCTCATGCAACATGCCCTCCAAACCCCTCATACTCCTTGCTCTTCTCTGGACACACTCCAGGACTTCAATGTCTTCCCTATACTGTAGTGCCCAGAATTGAGCACAGTACTCAAGCTGTGGCCTCATCCGGGCTGAATAGAGGGGCACAATCACTTCCCTACTCCTGCTGGAGACACTGTTCTTGATACAGGCCAGGATGTTGATGATTCCTGCCCCTGTACTCCCAAGTCAAATAATCAAGGCTGACAAAAGTTGAGTTTTATTGAATGAACTACTTCTGTGCAAGGGGCTTTTCCTGACATAAACACATGACATAAATCCCACTTCTTTATGGTTTTAACACATATAGCTGTAAATTTAAACTTATACATGGGCAAGTAATCAGATCTGTGTGGAAATATGAGAAAATAAATCCAAGCTGACTTTGAATTAAGTAAATTGTTCATATATCCTTGCATATAAACTCTCACTGAATTATATTAAATCTAGTTATGGTCACTTTAACTGGAAGAAAAACTCTGTCCACTGAAGTTTTATTCAACTCAAAAAATCTCTTTCAAATTCACTCCACAAATTTTAATGCAAAATTAATCAAGTGGTTTTGATAAGTTTTGAGCCTGTGTAAAATGACTTACTGTTTGCAAGGTGGAAACTTTCATTTACATAGACAATGACTCAGCCTGGAAAGGTGACTAATACTGAGTGAGAGGAGAATTTCACCATGCCTTGCAGGGGTATTGGCAAAAGCAAGGAGGATACCAAACCCAAATCTTATTGTGCAAATCTACTTCTCATCTTTTCAAATCAAACCGTATAATAAAATAGTAAACATGGATGTTTCTTGTACTGCATCACCTCCTTTAAGGAATATATGATTATTTAGTCTTATTTTGACATTTAAGGGAATTACAGTGAAGGGATGGTGCTATGTAAAATAACCAAATAATTGTGGTTCTACAAGAAATCTTTAAGATCAATACCTAAATTCTATCGAAGGAAACAAAAAATGCAGACAAAGACCAACCATGGCTGTTTAAGGAGGAATATGCAAGTCCGTGTATATGCACAAATAAATTTGCTAATAATGACACAATTCAGAAATCCTGATAACCTGCACAAGGACAAGAACTGTGTTACAGACTTGACAACCAAAGCTTTGCTTATTTCAGCTAAAGCGCACCGCAATCCATTTTGCTGTTGCGAGAAATCATATATCAGCAGTGGACTTTCTTCTCCGTCACAAAGCTAGACTTGATATGGCAGATCAGGTAAGCTGGTTTTCATGTTTTGATTCACACAGGACAAGAACATTTTAGGGGAAAAGAAGAAGTAGATACTTGCCTTATGTTTCCAATTTTGCAAAGTTAAATTCTTAATGAAAATGCTTCACTTTTTCTTAAGGCTGCACACATTTATATATAAATTAAAAAATTGTTCTGGGAAAATCTCATAACTTTGGCTGTGTTGAACTCCTGCGTGAGCACAATGGTGGCTGAAGCCTCTCATGAAAACAGGCTGTCTGTAGTTGTTGTATATTAACCATTGGCTACTTCATATGAAAGCAAACACTGAAAGTAAAAATTAGGTTTGAGGACTGCTAGAAGCTCAGACAGTAATTCTTGGTATTCTGTCCTTCCATTTTCATGTGAGTAACTTAATACAACACTATCAACCACTCTCCAGCCTCCAACACCTTAAGAGTTTAGCAGTGTATGGCTATCCCCCACAGCAAACTCCTGGCCAAGCTGTCAGCCTGTGGCCTGGACAGCAGCACTCTGTGCTAGGTTAGCAACTGGCTGGAGGGCTGAGCCCAGAGAGTGGTGGTGAATGGTGCCACATCCAGCTGGCGGCCAGTCACTAGTGGTGTGCCCCAGTGATCAGTGCTGGGCCCCATCCTGTTCAATATCTTTGTTGATGATCTGGATGAGGGCATTGAGTCCATCATCAATAAATTTGCAGACAACAAGAAGGTGGGAGCAGGTGTTGATCTGTTGGAGGGTAGAAGGGCTCTCCAGAGGGACCTTGACAAGCTGGACAGATGGGCAGAGTCTAACAGGATGGCATTTAAGAAGTCCAAGTGCTGGGTGCTGCACTTTTGCCACAACAACCCCATGCAGTGCTACAGGCTGGGGTTAGGGTGACTGGAGAGCAGCCAGGCAGGAAGGGACCTGGAGGTACTGATTGACAGCCAGCTGAATATGAGCCAGCAGTCTGCTCAGGTGGCCAAGAAGGCCAATGGCGTCCCGGTCTGCGTCAGAAATAGTGTGGCCAGCAGGAACAGGGAGGTCATTGTGCCCTTGTACTCAGCACTGGTTAGGCACTTCGAGTCCTGTGTCCAGTTCTGGGCCCCTCAGTTTAAGAAGGACATTGAGACACTTGAATGTGTCCAGAGAAGGACAGTGAGGTTGGTGAGAGGTCTGGAGCACAAGCCCTGTGAGGAGAGGCTGAGGCAGCAGGCGTTCTTTAGCCTGGAGAAGAGAAGGCTCAGGGGAGACCTTATTGCTGTCTATAACTACCTGAAGGGTGGTTGTAGCCAGGAGGGTCTCTTCTCCCAGGCAGCCAGCACCAGAACAAGAGGCCACAGTCTCAAACTGCTCCAGGGGAAGTCTAGGCTCAAGATGAGGAGAAAGTTCTTCACAGAGAGAGTTGTTGGCCATTGGAATGGGCTGCCCAGGGAGGTGGTGGAATCACCATCCCTGGAGGTGTTCAAAAGGAAACTGGGGATTGGACGTGGTAGTCATGAGGTCTGTGGTGACAGGTTGGACTAGATGATCTTTGAGGTCTTTTCCAACCTTATTGATTCTATGATTCTATGATTCCATGATTTGACTGGGGCACATGGTGTACTATTAACATTTCTCAGTATAAAATGTAAGCTGATAAAAACACATAGCAGTGTTCTTAGCAGCACATACGTGGTACTCCCACCTTTTGATTGGAGAATTGACATAACTCATGGACATAGTTGTGTACTGATTAAGCAACATGGCTCTAGCATTGGCTAATAAACACACCACTATTATTAATAATATTAATTCACAATTACAACATCCCAAGATGTAGTCACTAAGTTACAATTCTATTGCTTATTTATCAGTGTTAACTCTGATACACAATTACATTACCGCAGAGAAATCTTATACTACTAAGACACAAATCTGTCACTTGTCCTTCTGCATGTCATACCAAGGTACATGTTTACAGCTTCTTAGCCACCCTACCATCCCAACTCTTTCAGACATGGACCTGATGGAGAGACCAGCAGGAGAGTCCAAGGTAGACCCTTTATATATTGTTGGGAGCTTGATCCTGCAGGTCATCTGCACCACTGTCTGCAGGAGTCCACAATCACAAGACTGAAGGCACCACAGAATCCTTCCACTTTTTGTCCTCTGGTTGATTAAATAACTTATTGGCCTTTTTATTATTTTTTTTTTCTTTCTTTTTTTGAACCCACTATTTCTACTCCTATGGTCTTCTTTTCTTCTGCCAGACTCTTCTCTGTTAAATTGCTCATGTACAGAATCACACTGAGTGAATGAGGTGGGAAACTCTTGAGATGACCTAGTCCAGCTTTCTGCTTAGAGCATGGTTATGAAATGAGGTTGGTCAGAGTTATGTCCAGCTGGTATTTCATTATCTCCAAAGACAGAGACTCCATAACTTCTAGTGTTTGATCATCCTTAAAGTAAAAAGGGCTTTTCTTATGTTTAAGTGAATCTTTCAGTACTTCAGTTTGTGTCTATCACCTCTTTCCCTGTCACTAGATGTCTGGTCGCAAGTCTTTTACTCTCTTCCATCAGGTATTTACACACAATGGTAAGATCCACCTCCATCTTTGGCTAAACAGTCTCGGGTCTCTCAACCTCTCCTTATAAGTCAGATGTCATAGAATCATAGAACGATAAAATGGCTGGAGTTAGAAGGGACCTTAACGATCACCCTGTTCCAGCCCCCATCTCTGTGTCTCCTTGCCGGACTCTGTGTAGTATGTCCATGTCTTTTCTATACTGGGAAGCTCAGAACTGGACACAGTATTCATGATTCATCTTAACAGTGAGTAGAGCGGAAGGATCACTCTCCTTGAGGAGGTGGCACTGCTCTTCCTAATGCAGCCCAAGATACCATTTGCCTTGTGTGCTGCAAGGGCACACTGCTGGTTCCTGTTTGCCTTAATGTCCATCAGAAGCCCCACATCCTTCTCTGCCAAACTGTTTTCCAGGAAGTTGACGCCCAGTCAGTACTGGTGCTTGTGGTTCCTCCTCCTCAGGTACAGGACTTTGTCTTTCCCCTTGTTGAATTTCATGTTTTTGTCAGCCTATCAAGGTCCCTCTGGATGGCAGCACACCAATATCAATTCTCAATCCCAGGTTAATATAATAGTACATTTACTGTGGGTGCATTGTGTCCCATCATTCAGGTAATTTAAATTGTACTGGACTCAGGATCAATGCCTAGTGAGTGTTGTAATGACTGGTCTCCAGCTTGACATTGTTCTGCTGGCCAGAACACTGTTCATTGGGTTTTCAGTACTTCTTAGTATATTTGTTTGTCCATGCCTATGTTTCATTGGTTTGTCTACAAGAAAGTCATGGTGGACCATGTCAAAACTTAAAAAAGTTGAGGTAGATATTCTCTTCTCTCCCCTCATCTATCAGATTAGTCTTCTCATTGTATCAGACTATCAGGTTGAGGGGTTTTTTTTAGGGCAGATTTTTGAGCCAATCACAGTTTTTTTTCCCAAGCCCAGCTTTATTCTTGCAGCCTGTGCACAAGATGCGTGTTCTGTACTGGCATCCACCATTTTCCACTGCAATTTCTCCTTACTGGACCCAGTTCCAGGCTCCCCAGTAAGGCAAAACCACTGATAAGCTGCAGGGAGTCCAGAGCAGAACCCTTTAGGATGATTAGGACTGCACACAAGATGTATGAGGAGGTGCTGACAGCTGGATTTGGACAAGCTAGAGGTATGGAAAAGCTAGAGAGATCTACATCCAGGACAGCTGGCAGGGGCTGGAAGTTTCTTATTTCCTTTCCTTTTGTCTCTAAGAAGTTATCAACAGGGACTTTTTTCCCTCTATAAAAGAAGACCTTTACAGACAATTTGAGAGAAGAAAAGAGAAACTCCAAAAGAGGGCTAAGTGGAATATTATGGTGACTCATAGAAATATTACATATCATCACCTGAAATGTCATCCACTACATCCAGTGCTAAGTATCTACATAGTTTCTGGAGAAAGGGAATAATTTCTGGTTAGTATCTCCCCCTATCTTAAAATGCAATTAGTCCTTCTCTAGAGATGCCTGACTTCCATCCAGAAGAGGGGCAGACTAAACATTTAGCTAGGTTTTGATGCATGGTATTGAGCTTAATTTAAGTGAAATGAATTCCACTCACAGTGCCAGGTAATTTCCTAAGAGCCTATAGAGCAGAACCCACTCATATACTGAATTAATAAAAAAGATTTAAAGAAACTTGGCAGGAGGTGTGTTGGTGGTAATTTCTGCCTTTATCATTTTATTTGAAGCATGGCCTGATGGTGATTCATCTTGCAGCTTGGACTGGAAATCTGGATATAATGAGGAAATTAGTTAAAGCAGGCGCTGATCAAAAGGCTAAGAATGAGGTTTGTTGGTGACAAATTTTTACAAACTCTAAATATGTGCATGTTGTAAAAAATCAGACTTGTTCTTACAGAATTGCTTATGGTTTTTCAGGAAGGAATGAATGTTCTGCACTTTGCAGCTCAGAACAACAGCGTTAAAATAGTTGATTATTTACTCCAAGATCTTCATTTGAATGACTTGAACAAGCCTGATGGGGTACAGTATGTTTGGTTTCTTTCTGTTTATTTCTTCGCTGTCACAAGTCCTCTGTTGTGGACAAAACAATTCTGACTAGGGGAATTTTAATGAATTTTAAGTTAGTGCTGGTGATATAATATTTTTATTACTGATTTGGGTGCTACAGAATCACAGAAACATTCAGGATGGAAAAGACCCTTGGGAACACCAAATCCAAATGATAACCCTACTCTACAAGGTTCATGCCTAAACCCATGGGAGCTAATAGCTTTCCCTTCCCTGCTCCCCTCCTTAACTCCGTGGTCACAAAGGTACAAGAGAAAGAGCAGAGAAATGTTTTTTAGTACTTAGCCAAAACAAAGAACACAGACAAGGTCAGCAAAGCCAAGCAGAAATAAGTTAGTGTCTCCCAGAGTGAGGAAGCCTAAAAGAGAGAGAAAGTTAGCCTATGCAACCAGCTTATGTTTGCTATCTATCCAATGGGATCATTTAGAATTTATCATTATTTTCCTTTTTACACCCAATAGTGATTTATTTACATTCTACTTCTTTCTGTTCGAGATCTGTGGAAAATTTTCAAGGTACAGCCTATAACTACCCCATGTGTATAATTTTTTCTTTAATTCTGCTTGGTAATATGATATATAAATATTTATACAGAGAACATGTATGTACGCCATATATTTAATAATTGGAATCAAAGTATTTTTACTTTCAATAACACTATTTATTTCCACAACTGTATTCTAGAAAGGTAAAAAACCATTTCTTCTGGCATCTGAAAAAGGCCATGTTGACATGGTAAACTATCTGACTACTCTGAAGCTGTTTACATCTGAAAAAGATAAGGTAAAGTTTTCTTTTCCCCAGAAGTACAATTTAAAATGTGCTTATGAAAGATTATTTGGTTTTGGAGTAGTTGCTCCAGAAGCAAAAAAATGTGAATACGCTGTATAAATATGAGTGCTGGTGGTGATATTATATTAGACCAATAAATTCACAAGGATAGTGAGTTTTCAGTAATTAAGGGGAGACAGTGGGACTTCTGGTCTTATTGCTGGAACACTTTGCTGTACAGATTAATAACTTGTGTAAAGTAAGACTTGCATATGCCGTCTGTTGGAAGAAGTAAGAGTCTGGATTTGAAGCACTGCAGCAAGACCCCGACTGCAGAGAGACCTTGCCAGGCTGGACAGATGGGCAGAGTCCAAGGGCAGGAGATTGAACACATCCAAGTGCCAGGTGCTGCACATTGGCCACAACAACCCCAGGCAGTGTCAGAGTGGCTGAGAGCAGCCAGGCAGAAAGGGGTCTGGGGGGTAGCGTTTGACAGCAATTGAACATGAGCCAGCAGTGTGCCCAGGCAGCCAGGAGGGCCAAGGGCATCCTGGCCTGCATCAGGAAGAGTGTGGCCAGCAGGAGCAGGGAGGTCATTCTGCCCCTGTGCGCTGCACTGGTTAGGCCATGCCTTGAGTCCTGTGTCCAGTTCTGGGCTCCTCAGTATAGGAAGGAGGTTGACTTGCTGGAGCGTGTCCAGAGAAGCGCAACAAAGCTGGGGAGGGGTCTGGAGTACAGCCCTGTGAGGAGAGGCTGAGGGAGCTGGGTTGCTTAGCCTGGAGAAGAGGAGGCCCAGGGGAGACCTTCTTGCTCTCTACAACTCCCTGAAGGGAGGTTGTAGACAGGCAGAGGTTGGTCTCTTCTCCCAGGCAGCCAGTACCAGAACAAGAGGACACAGTCTCAGGCTGCGCCAGGGGAGGTTTAGGCTGGAGGTCAGGAGTTAGTTCTACACAGAGAGAGTGACTGGCCATTGGAATGTGCTGCCTGGGGAGGTGGTGGAGCCACCATCCCTAGAGGTGTTCAGGAGGAGACTTGATGGGGTGCTTGGTGCCATGGGTTAGTTGATTAGGTGGTGTTGGATGATAGGTTGGACTCGATGATCTCCAACCTGGTTAATTCTATTCTATTCTATTCTATTCTATTCTATTCTATTCTATTCTATTCTATTCTATTCTGGGAAGTCTGGTGATTAAGGTGTCAACCTCTGCACTGGGAGATGATATTTCACAGTTTCTCACTCTGCTTGGTCATGTCTGTGTGTCACTGCTAAGTCCTGCATGGTTAATTTTTAAAGACACTTAAATACTTAAGGATGTAAACAAACACCTCAGGGATTTTTCAGAAGTGCCTTAACACTTAAGTCTGATTGAGTTTGCTTTTGACACTGTATTTTAAGGTATCTAAATAACCCTTTAAATTTCCTTACTGAAACATTTTTGGGAATTATCAAGTTGGTATTTCTCTGCATCTGAGGTACTGCAAGGATAAATACATGAAAAACTCTAAAACAGATACTGCATTATATCACAATATAAGTGAACACACAGAAAGGGAAGCTGTTTCTTTGGTATTCTGGTAGTAGTTTAAAAGCTGCAGTGCAATGCACAGCTCTGCTGTTTTATCAAGAGGTTAAAAGACAGTGTTGTCTCAAACATCTAGTAGGCTGGAAGTGTAAATATCAACGATGGGAGGCAAATTCTGTGATCCTACAGTCAGTAGGTAAGAAGACAGAACAAAAACTCATCTCCTGGGTCACTAAAAGCAATCACACTGTATCCATAATTCCTAAAAAGGATTTGAACCCTCCCCCTCCATCTCAAGTGCTCTCAATAAAAAGCAGATCTGGACTGAGGAATAGGATTCTTCTCCTAATTCTCAGCTTCAGTTTCTTTTTAGCAACTTTTATACTTTTTCTGCCAGCATTGTCTTTTACCTCAAAATGTGCTGCTCTTCCTGAACTTGTTCTTTGATTTTATTTGCTTTCTGGTGTGATTTGCAGTTTTGGATTTTAAAACTTTGTTTTATTTTTCCTTTTCCTTATTAGCTAGTGAGAAATTGTACTGATGGTGAAGGAGAGTGAAGACTGCAATGTTGGCACCAAAGCCACTGTTAGTTTCTCTATATTTACCTAGGTTTTGGCCATTAATCTTTAAGTCAGTGATCTTGGGGGCTTGGTGTAGTCCCCATCCTTGTAGGAACTGGTAGCCAAATTTTCTTCTGATACATTCTGTAGGAGTGAAATTTTAGGTCTTTGCACTGCATTGTTTCAGAATATGGGACAATCACCTAGAGCAGCAGGTAATGTTGGCACACATGTGAAAAGACCACTTTAGATTTGTCTGGATTTTGGAGAGTACTGTGTGGATCTGCCTTCTTTTCCATACATTTAAAAAGATATGTATACAAAAGACAAAAGGCTTTCTATTGCTTTTACTTGATGTTTTGTCTTTATTCTGGGTTTTAAAATATCTTATCTGACATTTCACTTTCAAGGAGGGAAACACAGCGTTGCATCTAGCAGCCAAAAATGGTCACAGCAAAGTTGTAGAAATCCTTCTTGAGCAGTGGGAGGAAATAAATGACCCCAATCAGGTAAGGACACAGAAATTACTAAAAGAGATAGAGATTTGAAAAATCAACTCAAAAAGAGCACAACCAGCACATACCAGAGCAGATACCAAAGCAAAGAGTTCTTGTACCTTGTTCATCTGATCCCAAGTGACTTTGCAGAACTGGCTGCAGACACTGCCTACCCACTTTTCTTTCCTTGGTTAGTGCTGGTGAGCTCAGGCATCATATTCAGAAATTACATATTAACTGTGAAGGTTATATCCCTGAGTATATATCCATGAATCCCCACACATAATATTAATTTTAAAGCTTAAACCGGAGTGGAGGAAAGAACTGCACATTAACTTCTCAGCTCAGCATGCCTGCCTTACATAGGGTTCTTGTGTCTTCTGCTTCTTCTGTGGGGCAGCTGAGACAAACTGGGTAAATGAATTCACTTTATTTGGGGCTGGTATGCCCACTGAAGTAGTCTGCAATGTGTTTTACAGGTTTGTTCTGCTGGCCCAGAGGGCAAAAAGCATGAGGGACACCCACTCCTACCCAAGGCCCTGCTCTTTCTTAATCAGCAATAGCTTTTTGTGGTCAAAGGATGATTGTCTTTTCTTTATATGCAAACTTATATACAGGTTTTGAAGCATGTAAGCCCTTTTGAAATGTGAAGCCCTTGTATTTCCAAGCATTGTCTAATCACATCTCTTCCGCATACAAAGCTTATACTGCTTGTGCCCCTGCCCTGCCAAGGGTAAAGGTGTTCCTCTTCCTATTCAGCTCTGGTCTGTGGATATAAACTGGTTTCTCTTTCCCCAGCATGAGCAAAGCACTAAAATATACTAAGTTTGCCAGAATGAGCAGATGTTAGTCAGTTAGAGGGTAGAAAGGCTCTGCAGAGGGACCTCGACAGACTGGACAGATGGGCAGAACCCAAAGGGATGTCATTCAACAAATCCAAGTGCTGGGTGCTGCACTTTGGACATGGCAATCCCATGCAGAGCTATAGGCTGAGGTCGGAGTGGCTGGAGAGCTACCAAACAGAGAGGGAACTGGGGCTGCTGGTTGACAGCTGCCTAAACATGAGCCAGCAGTGTGCCCAGGTGGCCAAGAAGGCCAATGGCATCCTGGCCTGCATCAGAAATAGTGTGGCCAGCAGGAGCAGGGAAGTCATTCTGCCCCTGTAATCTGCATTGGCTAGGCCACACCTTGAGTCCTGTGTCCAGTTCTGGGCCCCTCAGTTAAAGAAGGACATCGAAACACTTGAACGTGTGCAGAGAAGGGCAACAAGGCTGGTGAGAGGCCTTGAACACAAGCCCTATGAGGAGAGGCTGAGGGAGCTGGGATTGTTTAGCCTGGAGAAGAGAAGGCTCAGGGGTGACCTCATTGCCCTCTACAACTACCTGAAAGGTGGTTGTAGCTAGGAGGGGGTTGGCCTCTTCTCCCAGGCAACCAGCACCAGAACAAGGGGATGCAGTCTCAAGCTGCACCAGGAGAGGTTTATACTCGAGGTGAGTCGTTCACCATTGGAATGGGCTGCCTGGGGAGGTGGTGGAGTCGCCGTCCCTGGAGGTGTTCAAGAGGAGATTGGACGTGGCACTCGGTGCCATGGTCTAGTCATGGGGTCTGTGTTGATAGGTTGGACTCGATGATCCTTGAGGTCTCTTCCAACCTTAGTTATACTGTGATACTGTGATGATGTGACAGGAGTTTAAGCAAAAGATAAATTGAGATTTATTGACACTTCTGTGAATGCTGAAGCAAAAGAGTAACTTGCAGTAAACCTTTGTGTATGTTAGGAGTTGAGAAGCAGAGATTAGATCATTGTGCAGATGATGTAATTATTTCAGAAATTTTCTGTGGAAACACTGAGACTTTTTTGGAGTGAGAAGATTTGACATAAATTGCAATGAGATTATTTCTGCTGAAAGCACTCCTTATAACTCGCACTAGAGCTGGGCACTGATCAGAAATCCACAGCACTGGCCTGACAGAAATTGGTACTAATGGTATGTGCTAGTATGCTAGTAGTACTGCCTGGTGTTGAATGGCAGCAATTGCTACTCACCACCTTTGTTTATGTGCCTATTATTGGCAATCTTCTTTGAAAACAGTGTGAATAATATTTATGAAATTGTTATCGGTATCACAGACCTTATCATACCTTTGCCCACACAAATATCATCTGTCTCTCAAGGTTTGGTGAGTTGCTGTTTCATTTAAATGTCAATTTAGGAGCATTCAGATTGCATTGTCTTGTGACCATCTCTCCTGCTGAGCTGGATGGGTCCGATCTAGCTAACTTGTTTCCTGTCATGCGGCTCAGATTGGAACAATACAATACAATAATACAATAAACCAGGTTGGAAGAGACCTTCAAGATCATCACGTCCAACCTATCACCCAACACCACCTAATCAACTAACCCATGTAACCAAGCACCCTGTCAAGTCTCCTCCTGAATACCTCCAGTGACGGCGACTCCACCACCTCCCCAGGCAGCCCATTCCAATGGGCAATCACTCTCTCCGTGTAAAACTTCCTCCTGACCTCCAGCCTGAACTTCCCCTGGCGCAGCCTGAGACTGTGTCCTCTTGTTCTGGTGCTGACTGCCTGGGAGAAGAGACCAACCTCTGCCTGTTTACAACCCCCCTTCAGGTAGTTGTAGAGAGTAATGAGGTCACCCCTGAGTCTCCTCCTCTCCAGGCTAAGCAGTCCCAGCTCCCTCAGTCTCTCCTCATAGGGCTTGTGTTCCAAGCCCTCACTAACTTCGTTGCCCTTCTCTCTGACTCGTTCCAGCAAGTCAACATCCTTCCTAAACTGAGGAGCCCAGAACTGGACACAGTACTCGAGGTGTGGCCTAACCAGTGCAGTGTACAGGGGCAGAATGACCTCCCTGCTCCTGCTGGCCACACTGTTCTTAATGCAGGCCAGGATGCCATTGGCCCTCTTGGCTGCCTGGGCACACTGCAGGCTCATGTTCAGCCTACCATCAACCAGCACTCCCAGGTCCCTCTCTGCCTGGCTGCTCTCCAGCCACTCTGACCCCAGCCTGTAGCACTGCATGGGGTTGTTGTGGCCAATGTGCAGAACCCGGCACTTGGATGCATTAAATTTCATGCCGTTGGACTCTGCCCATCTGTCCAGCCTGTCGAGGTCTCTCTGCAAAGCCTCTCTACCCTCCAGCAGATCAACTCCTGTCCCCAGCTTGGTGTCATCTGCAAATTTACTGATGATAGACTCAATGCCCTCATCCAGATCATCAACAAAGATGTTAAAGAGGATGGGGCCCAGCACTGATCCCTGGGGGACTCCACTACTGACTGGCCGCCAGCCGGATGTGACACCATTCACCACCACTCTCTGGGTTCGGCCATCCAGCCAGTTCCTAACCCAGCTCAGAGTGCTGCTGTCCAAGCCATGGGCTGACAGCTTGGCCAGGAGTTTGCTATGGGGGATGGTGTCAAAGGCCTTGCTGAGGTCCAGGTAGACTACATCCACAGGCCTCCCCACATCCACCAGGCGGGTCACCTGATCATAGAAGGAGATCAGGTTGGTCAGGCAGGACCTGCCCTTCCTAAATCCATGTTGGCTGAGCCTGATCCCTTGGCCATCCTCTAAGTGCTGTGTTAATGCACTCAGGATGACCTGTTCCATGATCTTGCCTGGCACTGAGGTCAGGCTGACAGGCCTGTAATTCCCTGGCTCATCCAACCGGCCCTTCTTATGGATGGGCACCACGTTGGCCAGCTTCCAGTCCTCTGGGACCTCGCCAGTGAGCCAGGACTGCTGAAAAATGATGGAGAGCGGTTTGGCCAGCTCCTCTGACAGCTCTCTCAGCACCCTAGGATGGATCCCATCTGGTCCCATGGACTTGTGGGGATCCAGGCGGCTGAGCAGATCACCAACTACCCCATTTTCAAACAGTGGAAAACTATGCTGCTCCCTGGCTCCTTCTGCCAGCTCTGGAGGCCAGCTGTCTGGAAGACATTCTGTCCTGCTAGTAAAAATTGAGGCAAAGAAGGTGTTAAGTATCTCTGCCTTTTCCTCATCCCTTGATACAATGTTCCCCTCCGTGTCCACCAAGGAGTGGAGGTTGTCCTTTCCCTTCCTCTTACTATTAATGTATTTATAGAAGGACTTTTTGTTGTCCTTCACAACAGAGGCCAGACTAAGCTCCAAATGCGCTTTTGCCTCCCTAATTTTCTTCCTGCAAGACCTAGCAACATCCTTAAAAAACATCCTTAAAAAACATCCTTAAAAAACATCCTTAAAAACACACATTTTCTCTCTATTGTTCTAGAATGGAGAAACTCCATTTTATCTGGCTGTTGAAGAAGGCCATGAAAAATGTGCTGAACTCTTACTGGGAGCAGGGAGTGACATCAATGTTTTAACTCAGGTATATACACAGTATCCCTGCAGCGCACAGGGGCATGGGCCATGAGAAGGAATTTCTCTTTTCTGGGTGGACTAACAGTATATTTGCTCTGCTTATTTTTATGAAATGGTTAAAAAAAAATAGTTAATAAAATAGAATTGGGATTGTAGAGTTCTAACAGAACAAAACCCACGCTGAAGAACTATAGCACAGGTTTTGTGTTTTGGTGGGTTAGTTTTTTTTGTTGTTGTTGTTGGTTGGTTGGGGTTTTTTTTGAGTACTGTGGTGGAGCTTTTGTATTGACTGTATGTCCAATAGCAGAACACATGACCAGGAAATTTAACCAATTAGGGTACTTGAAAATCCACCCTTTTGGCAGTGTCTGTGACTGAACTGATGAGAAACCTGTTCCTCCACATCTGGTTTATGGACTCCAGTCCAGCTCACATCTGTTCAAGGACTTTGGCTTTCCTTCTGCAATTTTATTGAACATAGAATAATTTAGATTTGAAATAACTTCAAACTAATACTACCATGACCATGAAACAATGTCTTGAAGAGCCATATTTACACATTTTTTTACACCTCCAGGGACAGTGACTTCACCTCCCTGGGCAGCCTATTCCAACGCCTGACCACTTTCAGTAATGTAATATCCAATCTAACCCTCCCCTGTTAGAACTTGAAGCCATTTGCTGTCATTCTATCACCTGACACTACGAAGAAGAGAACAACCCTCAGCTCACTACAACCTCCTTTCCAGCAGACTGAGAGCTTTTTTCTTTTAGCAGAAATATTAAATGAAAATTTCGAACTGATTTATTTTTAAAAGTTTGTTAATGTGACATTACTTGGTTGTTATATATCCAGCTAAACTCACAAACTAGGAGATTTATTGGCACTGGCCTTGTTCTTGGCACAGGATAGCTGACAATGCTGATTAATCTTTCTTAAGAGAGATTGAAAAAGACTGTAGAATACTGGTGCGTTTAGCATGTTTGCTGAGATACAGCGAAGTGCAAGTCCCTTTAGTATTTACAAAGCCATGTCATGCTAGCTGCTGATCCACATCATTTTATATCATTCCATCCAAAAAAGTTGTTTTGGGGGGAGGGGATAATAACACAGATTTAAATGAAAGAATATCCTATATAGATACTTTCCTTAGAACTGGTTTTCCAGCAACAAATTTTGCAATCTGTACTATTTCTTTCAGAACAATAGCAGCGCTTTGCAGATTGCAGTTCAGAATGGGCATCTATCCTTGGTTAATTTTCTCATTGATAAGAATATTGACCTGGTCCCTAAACCTGAGGTGAGTGTATATGAGTATAGCCTTTCTGCCGGTCTTGTCTTCTGTGATCCTCCCTGGGCATTCAAACAGCTGAGTGAGACTGCCTTTGTTCGTTATTTTTTTCACTATACACACTATTACATGGTTTATGGATGTTGGCTGCAATATGTATATATGGCAGCACACCCAGAGACTCCCTTCCCCCCCGCCCCGAAGCTGGGATGCGGGGAAGCTGGGATAGCGGGAGCCAAGGGAAGGCACCTCTCCTCTCCCAGGGCTGTGGGTCAGTAAGAACGCGCATGAGCCCTTCCCCCAAGCCGCGTGTCCTGCCGGGGTGCGGTATGACGCAGACTCCGTGTGCTGGGACGTGTCCGGGCAAAGGAACTAATGCTTATCTGTTACTGGCCGTTTGACTGGCTTTGGAATTTTCTCCTAATGTTTGACAAAATTAGGCTGGCTTTGATAAAATAGGTGAGCTGCAGAGCAAGCGAGCTCTTTCTCTCGGATCTTTGCCCCCATCACACGTGGACTAAACGTAGCAGTTCAGGAGGATTTTCTGATAAAAAGGGGTGATAACAGAAATTCCCACAATCAGCAAACAGCATTGTGAGTATTTGTTATATTCCTAAAGTCCCTGGGAAGTTCCTTCCTTTTATCAGTGGGGTAACATCATTACTTTTGGATCTGTCTTTTCCAAATACTGTTCTCAAACTATTTGTAACCATTGCTATTGTGAAGATAACGCTCAACTGAGTTACCAAACGTTTATAACCTTTGTATCACATTATGTGAGAGGAGGAGCCAAAATTATAAATAAAAATATATTATTATTAAATTCTCACCTTATTCATAACAGGATGGACCAACGAAGACAAGATCCTATTGCACAAACCTAGTGAGTGCCTAGGCAAACTGGTGCAGTGCAGTATGAATGTGGTCAGGCTAACATAATGACCCAGGCATTAGAAGATGAGCAAAGTGCCCTGCTTGAACTAAGCAGCAGTAGTATCTGTGTGCCACGGGCAAAGAGTTAACACTTGTAACTGATTTTTAATAAAGGTTAATAAGCACTTCAAGTGCTTTCACTGTCTGCAATCCAAGCATATGCTTTTGAAATCTGCATACCACCATTGGGGTTTAAAAAGAAAAAGATATTCCTAATACTCAAATCTTGTCTTAATGTAGTCATTACAGTTTTTGTTACATCTGAGATTTTCTGTGAATAGGAAATTATTTTCCACTTCTACAGTACAGGATGAAAATAGAATCTGAATAGAATAGAATAGAATAGAATAGAATAGAATAGAATAGAATAGAATAGAATAGAATAGAATAGAATAGGAGTAGACCAGACCAGGTTGGAAGAGACCTTCAAGATCATCGCATCCAACCTATCATCCAGCACCACCTAATCAATTAAACCATGCAACCAAGCACCCTATCAAGTCTCCTCCTGAACACCTCCAGTGATGGTGACTCCATCACCTCCCCGGGCAGCCCATTCCAAGGGGCAATCACTCTCTGTAGAACTTCTCCCTAACCTCCAGCCTAAACCTTCTCTGGCACAGCTTGAGACTATGTCCTCTTGTTCTGGTGCTGGTTGCCTGGGAGAAGAGACCAACTTCTGCCTGTCTACAACCTCCCTTAAGGTAGTTGTAGACAGCAATAAGGTCACCCCTGAGTTTCTTCTCTCCAGGCCAAGCAACCCCAGCTCCCTCAGTCTCTCCTCATAGGGCTTGTGTTCCAAGCCCCTCACCAACTTTGTTGCCCTTAATGATTTGATGATTGCCCTTCATGATTTATCTGCCATGATCACTGGCCTACTGTGTAAAGTTATCAAGAAAAAATAACTTATGATGTGCTTGAAATAATTTATTTAAAAGTAAGGCAGTTGTGCTGCTTGTTCTCTTTGGTTTCTGTAGCAGGAATTGATAAAGTTGTAACTTAGGGATTCAAAACATTTTCAGTGCAGCATGCATAAGAGCTTGTTTTATTCATCTGTAGCCCTGAAGAAATAGCTGTTGTTCATAAAGACAGTAATGAAGTGGTACCTGCCACCTAGGAATGGCACTGACACAGAATTATTTAACTGTATTTAACAAGAAACTGATGAATCACAGATTCAACATACAAAGTGATCTTGCTAACAGTTAGATGATGGCTGGATCTGTGCTCCTGTTATTTAATAAATGATCACTTTAATAAATTCCCCTTTCTATCTGTAACCTGCTTTTTATAAATAATACATCCAGTGGGTTTAGTATAAAGAATATTTCCCAGCAGCAATATGTGACAACAGTTTGTTCCTGGAAAGCAGATTTTGATATAGCTTTACTCAATACAGAATTAATCTGCCCCTAGCCTATTCAGCTAAGACCAGCCCAAATTTTCTGAGGGAACAGAAACATTTCCTAAGCAACCTATTTTTTGCCAAAGGTAGAAACACATCCAAGGCATGAACACATAAGTGGAGTGAGTGCCTTGCCTCATTCCTAAGTGGGGACATGTTGATACACTCAACAGTTCCAGATTTCTCAGATGTGCTTTTTTACCTGCTACTGTTGTGGGAGCATACTATCATCTCTGGCTTAACTCCACACCTCAAAGCATGTTTCCTGCAGTCCTGAACCTCTGCTGGAGGAGAGCCTCTGGAGGAGCAAACTCCTGGCCAAGCTGTCAGCCCATGGCTTGGACAGCGGCACTCTGAGCTGGGTTAGGAACTGGCTGGATGGCCGAGCCCAGAGAGTGGTGGTGAATGGTGTCACATCCAGCTGGCAGCCAGTCAGTAGTGGAGTCCCCCAGGGATCAGTGCTGGGTCCCATCCTCTTTGACATCTTTATTGATGATCTGGATGAGGGCATTGAGTCCATCATCAGTGAATTTGCTGATGACAGCAAGCTGGGGGCAGGAGTTGATCTGCTGGAGGGTAGAGAGGCTTTGCAGAGGGACCTTGACAGGCTGGACAGATGGGCAGAATCCAACGGCATGAGATTTAACACATCCAAGTGCTGGGTTCTGCACTTTGGCCACAACAGCCCCATGCAGAGCTACAGGCTGGGGTCAGAGTGGCTGGAGAGCAGCCAGGCAGAGAGGGACCTGGGGGTGCTGGTTGATGGTAGGATGAACATGAGCCTGCAGTGTGCCCAGGTGGCCAGGAGGGCCAATGGCATCTTGGCCTGCATTAAGAACAGTGTGGCCAGCAGGAGCAGGGAGGTCATTCTGCCCCTGTACACTGCACTGGTTAGGCTACACCTCGAGTACTGTGTCCAGTTCTGGGCCCCTCAGTTTAGGAAGGATGTTGACTTGCTGGAACGAGTCCAGAGAAGGGCAACAAAGTTGGTGAGGGGTTTGGAACACAAGCCCTATGAGGAGAGGCTGAGGGAGCTGGGGCTGCTTAGCCTGGAGAGGAGGAGACTCAGGGGTGACCTTATTGCTCTCTACAACTACCTGAAGGGGGGTTGTAAACAGGCAGAGGTTGGTCTCTTCTCCCAGGCAGCCAGCACCAGAACAAGAGGACACAGTCTCAGGCTGCACCAGGGGAAGTTCAGGCTGGAGGTCAGGAGGAAGTTTTACACAGAGAGAGTGATTGCCCATTGGAAGGAATGGGCTGCCTGGGGAGATGGTGGAGTCGCCGTCACTGGAGGTGTTCAGGAGGAGACTTGACAGGGTGCTTGGTTACATGGGTTAGTTGATTAGGTGGTGTTGGATGATAGGTTGGACGCGATGATCTTGAAGGACTCTTCCAACCTGGTTTATTCTATTCTATTATTCTATTCTATTCTATTCTATTCTATTCTATTCTATTCTATTCTAAAAAGAACTTCTCTCTTGTACGAATGGACTTCTGATAACATACCCAGGCATAATAGTTCATTATTTTCCTTCCACAGCAGAAGAACTCCCCTCTCCATTTAGCAGTCATCAATAATCATCTACCAATGGTAAAAAGCCTTTTGGATGCTGATCATCACATAAACTCTTTAAATCATGTAAGTCAACCTAGGAATTAACATATCTTCACTGGTAAAGAGATTATGGGGATTTTGCTTTAATGTTTGGTGGTTTTTTAAATTACTAGCTCAGGGTATTGAAAAATAGGAAGGAAGAGGGAGTTTCCGCCTCATCTTTTTGCATGTGTAAATTTGTATTAGTCACTGGACTGGTACATGCTGTGCTAGTATTGTTTGTACAAGATGTGGATAGCAAAATGCTATATACACTCAGAAAATATTTGAATGAATGTATTGTTTTAGTGTAATATATGAATAAATGTCTCAACAGTATTGATGTGAAAGAACAACCCAGTGCAGAGTGTCACTTGGCTGGGATGGAGTTAATTTTTTTCTTAGTGGTCCCTATGGTGCTGTTTCAGATTTGTGACCAAAGCAGTGCTGGTAAGGCACCAGTGTTTTCGCTGTTCCTTATGTGTGCTTGTGCAGCACCAAAGCCTCCTCTGTTTCACACTCTGTTACCCTATTGAATAGTCTGGGGGTTTGCTGGGAGGTGACACACCCAAGCAGATGACCAGAGCTGACCAAAGTGATGCTCCACACCACACAGCATCACACTGAATGCTGAGGTCACAGGTCTCTGGTGCAATTGGTTATCATGTTCAGCTCTTAATTGAAAAGTTGGTAGTTCTAGCCCATGCAGGAATGCCAACCTCTGTTTTCCCTGACCTTTACCAGGATTGTTTGGCCTCTGCTTGGTGCCTGTAGTCATTGCCAATCTTTCATTGCTGGCTTACTTGACTCCTTTTTTTTTTTTCCTTTTTGTGTGTGTGCAAATAATCTCCTGTAATTGTTAATGGCTGTTTTCAGGTTATGTTGTGCTCTGTATCACTTTGTTTTACTTTTCTTGGGAAAGCCATGATAAAAGCACTGGCCTTGAGCCTAATCTGAGCTATCCAGATACTCAGAAAACCATGTCATGAAAAAAATCAACAAGTGGCACCTTCTCCCTTTTCTCCTTGAAGAGACATTTTGTAGAGAGGAACAAGTGGTACCTAGGTCTCTTCTGCTTCATAACTACGCAGTTCCTTGAATATCCTTGTGTAATCAGACTGCTCATACTGGTGTGTGTTGTGAATCTGTTTTTCATCACTGTTCATAAGGGCAATCAACTAATAGAGAATGCCACACAGGTATGTGCCTGGAGGCAGTCAGTCCCTGGGTGGCAGGGTGTGTGGGAGGAGTCAGGTGCTTGCTGCCTGCAATATTTTGGGATTTCATGCCTGAACAACTACATAAATCCCAGGCCATTGGTACACCATTTGAAGGGGAGTAGCCTTGCCTGACACCATGAAACATTCTCATGCTGTGTTGGAACCTGGCTCATGACTACTGTGCTGCCATCCAGTGGCCTCAAAATGGGAATAAGATGTTCTGATCAAGGAGCACACAAAGGGATGTGAGGTCTCCTGCCCTGAAGCCACCCATGTGGACACTGGAAAGTTCACTCAATCTGAAGGGACACACAGTGACTTAAGTGGAGACCCAGCCCTCAAAATACTTGCTGCTATACTCAACAAGAAATAGCAGAAATGCATCTTGACTTGGATAGTAAGATAAGCAGCAGTTGCTACTGAGGAGTGGGAGGAAGGAGAATCAGAAGACACAGGCTGGCCTGCAGATAGACAGAAGAGGGAAGGAATGACCAAAGAGGCAGATACTACATTGTCCCCATGACTGAATGACCTATGTGGTAGGCAATAAGTAGTCACCCACCAGCAAGGTGAGCACATTACTATCTGGTTGTTCTAGTGGTGAGCAGGTACGGAAGCCCAGCAGCTGGGATCCATCTCTTGGGACTTTGAGATTAACAAAAGGATTGGAAGAAAGCCAGCCTCCCACAAGCCTCTGGAGGTGGCTGTCATTGAGCATGAAGGCAAATTATCTCCTCAAAGAAGATACTGTAAACCAGTGAAGCAAACAGAATATGACAGAAGAAAGTACCCAGTATCTGAGGGAATTAACAGTGGTGAAGGTGGTCCAACAACCAGGCCTCCAAAGATGTGGATGACATCCAGTGCACACAGTTCATGTGGCAGAAGTTTGTAGAGCTTGTGGATGTTGTTGACCGGCACCTTGGCCATATTAAGGCACCAGCTGCTGCTAGACTGGCCTGCCAGCTGTGTTGCTTCAAAGAGAATGTCCGTTCCCCTTCATGATCCACCCTGCATCTCAGCTGTGGATAGACTGTCCCACCAGATCTGCCAAGTCTGTAGCACCATGCTGGTGAATCACACCCTGGTGTCCCATATGACACATGGGATATTTCCCATGATAATAACAAGGACTAGTCTTTGAGAGATGTGTTTTTCACCCCTTCTCATTGATCATTTTATTGCTAAATTAATACACACTATTGTGGGAGATAGAGAGTCAAATATGATGGTAAGATCTTCAGTCACATAAACCAGAATCTGAACTCTTGTCCCTAGCATGGGTGAAGTTACGTACAATAGCTACATACATCTCTCTAAATTACCACACCAAAGAAAGCAGGATATATTGTGGGAAACTAATAAATTCCTGTGATCGCAGTGTGTATGCCTCAAATTGATTAGAGACTCTGATGTGGAACCTTGAGGCTGGTGTTTCTTTGTGTGTAATGACTTGGTGTTTGACTCTGCAATTTTTAAGATAGGATCTAAAGGCCAAAAAAATTCTCTAACTAGATCTACAGAATGCAGCCTTGCAACATCAGAGAAGCACAGGTTCAAAACCTTCAACTTGAAAGGATGCTGTGTCACATGAAACATGCTGAGGGATATGTTCAGTTAAGCAGGGCTTCCACAGATGACAACAGATCTTATTTGCTGCTGCATTACACCCATAGATATCTGGATTTCCTCATTCCAATATTGTGTAAAAGGAAAAAGAAACAGTGGGGTTTATGTGTGTACATTCAGCATGTACTGACTACACAATCTTAATTTCAGACTCAACGATTAGACTTGAAGCTGAATGCCCCTTTAGCTGCACTTACTGTTAATGGTTTAGTTTTGTTTAACGTTTTTTGGGTTTTGCCCCATTTTTGTGTGTTTGTGGTTAAAGGTTCATTAAATCCATTGTGGAGCAGGTAGTCTTTGGATACATAATTGGTTTGTGGCAGGGCAAACAAACCTTGTTGTGGATGTGGCACAATGTACTGTTGAAAATGACAATTGTCTGTGCAGGAATTTCTATAGGGAAAAAGTTACTCAAGAGGACAGTATGGGTTGGGGCTGGCAGTTACGTGAAGCCCTCTCCAAAACATCTTGTTTATAAGAATGAAGAAGGGGTGCTTGTTAGGTAACATGACAGCACCTTTTTCCTGAGCCAGCTGGAACTCCTGTCTGGTTTTCCTGTGGAGATCCCAGATGCTCTCCAGTTTGTCTGACTCGAAACTGGCAGGCAGATCACTCAAAGGTTAAATGATTTCATTCTGTTCAGTGTTTTCTCACAGTCTCTTGTCTGAATCTTCTTTAGATTCAGATTGTGAGTGCTCTGCTTCTAAGGAGGAGTTTGGCTAATTGCATTTACTTGGTGTCATTAATTCCAGAGGAAGGAAACTCCCCTACACCTGGCAGCTGATCTTGGCAATGTGGAGCTGGTCGAAGTGCTGCTGAAGGCAGGTTGCGATCTCAAGATTGTCGATAAGGTAGATTGCATTCCTCATACATGCAAGCATTGTGTGACTGTTTGATGACCTTCTTTCCAGAGATGCAGGAAGCACCTGCTTGCACTTGCCTTTCTTAGGTAAAGCTGCCAGTAGTTGTTACATAGGAGGTCTCCTTTTATATTGCTATTCTAGCAGCTTGCAGAGATCTGGAATGGTTTTAGTGAAGAGCTGTAAAACTTCAAAGCTCTGTGGCTTGAAGGGTAAATCCTGTTGCCAGACTGTGGAAAACAGCCTGTGGCTGTTGTAATGGTGTACCTGCAGCCAGGTTCACTGCCAGGAGAGGCACAGGTACTGCCAGCTTCAGTAACTGCAGCAATGGTGAGTTTGCCTTGAGAACTCTGGGCCATGTGGAAATGGTGGTGCCATGTCCCTGAGAAGCCATTCCAGATCTATTCAGGTGGGTGCTTAGTCTCTGTTGTTGATGTTCAGCCTGGAAAGACTGAGGCAAGAATGGCAATAGCTGGAAGAGGTACCAGAGTGTCTGAGGAAGTGCTTTTGAAAGGACAGAGTACCAAATCCAGTTTTCACAACTGTTTCTAAATTAACTTCTCTATTGATCTCCCTCTGTTTATACTATTTTTATAACCTTTTTTTTACTACTGCCACTATACTATATGATTTTCTATATGGCTGAATTAACAGACTTTGTTTATCATGAACAAAATCTTCCTCTTTAGTAATCTAAAAAGTAATTTTCATGAACAAAACTGTCCTGACTGTATGGACTAGGATCACCTCTTTTTTCCATAGCCTGACATGAGCCTTGGGACTCCAAGTGTAGGTGGCCCAGCTGATGTGTTTTGAGAGGCTGAGACCAGATGCTGCATTGCAGCTAAGCCTTCCCATTCAGAATTGTGCCTGCGATAGCCAGACAGCTGCAGTTCTCTTATGGGCCAACCCAAACTGAAATCTTGCCCACTTCAGACAGCACTTTGGCCACTGGAAAATTGTCTCTGCCCTACTCACATTCGAAGGGCAGGCACAAAAAATTGTTATTGCATGGTTTGACCTTAAGCACCTGCAAACCTCTGGGCTGAATAGTGCTTGGTATTACAGCAGTGTTGACAGAGGTCAGGGCATGTTATGAGAATATGGCTCTGAGCCAGCACAAGTTCTGTCACCTTTCTGCATTGGTTTTATTCCTTGGAGTAGCTTTTCTTTTGCCTGCTTGTTGGATGATCCCTGAGGCTACAGCATCACTGGGAACATTTGAAAGTACAGCCCTCTTTGAACTGAATTGGTGCTGAGATGGCAAAAATGTTCCTGCCCTTACTTACCAGTGGACAGGAAAAAGTGGAGTCAGCTTTGACAGCATAGTGCTTTCCCTGGCCTCCATGTCCTGGCAGCAAGAGCGCTCAGGCTCCAGAGCATGTCGTGCATCTGCATGAGTTGTAAGAGTTACAGCTCAGGAAATGCTCTCTCAGGACCACTTCCTTCCTCCCATCTGCAAATGTAACTGCTATTAGCAGTGACAGTGCAAAGAGTGCTCCCTCTATCCAAGACTGCTGTGCTACATGTGCATACAGACACTACTGGTGTCTGCACAAGCACGGGAGGCCAGGAAACATACCTTTTTTCTACTCTCCTATGAAATGCAGAACGCCTTTTTGGAGATGGGAATCAAGGAGCTCTTGTGGCCTCGGACTCTTCACATATTGAAGTATTGTAATTATGTAAAGATTTTATGAAATGTAAATTCCTTGGCTTCGTCTCTGATGCTTTCCTGAACCCAAAGTAATCAAAGTGATGTAGAGCAGAGCCAGGAGCTAGAATTAAGAAGGTATGCATTAGGGAACTTTGTAATAGCTGGAAAGTTGAAATGCCTTATAATAAAATTACTGAACCTTGTAATTAAGGGGTTGGCTTCTTTTAGGTCTAATTTTGCAGAATATCTAACACTTCATATGTAGAGAATACTTTGAATATTTAAATCTGAGACAGTTCCACTCAGTGCAAACCTTCTGAAGATAGACTATTCCAAAGAGAACCGAACAACTGCAAAGAAAGCTCTGCAGAGCCATTGAGTATTGACGTGCTGAGAGCAGAGATGGGTTCAGACAGCTCAAGCAGCCCTCTGAAGCTGGATTTAAACCAATGGCTTTTAATTCCTTTAACTGTCTGTGCTACCCATGAAACACCACCTTCAACTGTGCTCAGTTCAGCTGTCATGAGAAAGCCATTCCTACACTTCCCTTTTGCTCTGTAAGCCAGCTTCTCTTACTGATGCAGGTTTGCCCTTAAAGTTGGAGGCTTCCAACTTTGACAGCTTATCTGAAATGCCAGTTAAACCGTAACATGGGAATGGACTATATCTGTGGCAGTTTTCAATGTGTGGATGCCTGGGCTTCCTGAACTTGGGAGCAGTGACTGGGCAGCATAAGCTGTGAAGTTCACAGCAGTGTGAGTGCAGAAGGCTGTGCAGCTGTACTTCAGAAATTCTTCAGGGGAATACAATGCAGGAAAAAATTGACCACCTCTGGGGTGAGGGGATACAATATATGTAAAGCTTAGAGCTTGGATTGTAGCTACCCTGGAGCCATAAAATTCATAGATTCATAGAGTGCTTTAGTTTGGAAGAGGCCTTAATGCACATTCAGTTCCACCCCCCATGCCATAGGCACCTTCCACTAGACCATGCTGCTCAAGGCATCATCCAGCCTGGACTCCCCTCAAGGGACCTCCCTTTGGGTAACCCGTTCCAGCTTTCTTGCAGGCCCGTTTCAGGTACTGGAAGGCTGCTATAAGGTCCCCCTAGAGCCTTCTCTTCTCTGGGCTGAACAACCCCAACTTTCTCAGCCTGTCCCCACAGGGCAAGTGCTCCAGCCCTTCAATCACCTTTGTGGTCCTCCTCTGGACCGGCTCTAGCAGTTTGATGTCCCTCTTATGCTGGGGACACCAGTAATACATTTCCTGTGGGAAAAAAAAAAGGCACTGTAAATGAAGCTCTTGTGTTTCTTCTCTGACACACACATATAATGTTCTGACTCACTGAATTCTCTGCTTTCAGCATGGAAAAACTGCATTAGCTGTAGCATCAAGGAGTGGCCATGCCCTCATTGTAGATATGATCATTAAAGCAGAAAGGTATTACGCCACGAAACAGGTAAGAGATACTTCACAGTACTGTGATACTGTGATACCTTTCACTACACTGAGAACTTGTGAGGGAAAAGCTGATGCTGATCTTGAAGCACCTTATCTCTGAAGTGGCTCCATTTGGCAAGCTGCAAGACTGGTCTCGATAAATTGAGGCTAGGATTGAGAATAAGAAGGTCTCTGCCCCATACAGGTTTTATAGCTGGCTGTAAAACTGTAGGCAGATCTTACTGTTTTCCTGCATCATCATCTACACACAGAGATGAATTGGGAAGAAACTTTCTGACACACGATAAAACTGTGGCATCAGCAGCAGGCCTGGGATGATGTGAATCCACGCTCTTTCGGTACAGCAAAATCTATGGTTGAAAAATGGAAGAATACAGGTCTGTCCTGCCTTTGCCAATGAGGACTCAGCTGCTTCAGCAGAAGCACCTTCTTCTGTTTAATGTGTGTTAATTATAAACCACAGTCAATGAAATCAGAAAGAACCAGGTAAACAAGCATGGAGAAGGCTTAGACTGACCTCAGATTGACTAGATTTCTAATTTCCTTTGCCTAGTTGTTACTTAAACATAGGCTGCTTAGAGAGTCAGATGTATTAAAGTGTAGACGACAATTATTTTGGCCTGTGTTGACTATCCCATGTCTCTTACAAATTTGTACACAATCTCTAGGCAGTAAGCATCTGAACATGAAAAGCAAAGATGAGCTCCTCTTAAAATCAAAGAAGTATTTAGAGCCGAGCTGCTGGTGAGGCACATTCAAGAAGAAAGCCTTGGAGCTCACACCCAACCCAAATGGCTCTGGGAAGTTCAAGACATCTCATGTCATGGTGTCTTAAATGGGACCATTTAGAACTCTGAGAAAGTGTTTTTATTCCATCAATGACAGTTGTTGCAGTGAGCCCCAAAGGACCTACACTGTTTGAAAGAGAGGCATTCCATAGGATAGTGAAGGTTCATTTTAGGGCATATTAATGCTCCATAAATCAGTCCTGTATTGGCTTGCTCAGTTTTTCTTGTTTGGAGCCATAGGGTTATGTGGGAATTGATTACATTTGCTGGGTTTTGACACCATACAGTTTAAAATCCTCAGGCCCTCTTAAATAGTTTGTTTGCAGACTGGTTCTAGTGAGGCACTAGAAAGCGTCTCTTGTAGCATCTACCCTAACACCTACAAGGTGCTAATGCGATCTGTTTATGTAAAGTAATTCTGTGAGCATCAGAGCTAACAAACGAGGGCCAAAGGGTTGTTGAATGGTAGTCACTTAACTGCTATCTCTTACACTCTCACTGCTGAGCTGCCACACACCCATAACTTCATTCTCTTTCCTGCTAGGGTGTGTCTATTTTACGAGGTTAGCCAAGTGTCTCCAGGTGCAGCATTAACATACTGATCCTGCCTAACTGCAGGCACTGGAACAGGCCAGTTTTACCACCGCATGCTGGCCCTGCATGTCCTGTTCTCTGATGTTACAGGGCATTGTGCTGGTAAACCACAAATCTAGATTAATTAGCATGAAAAACACCTCCATGACTTCCCTGTGCTGTGTATATTTGAATGTATATTGTGGCAGTTCACCTGGAGTTGCCAAGTATATTATTGTTCCCTTTGACTTACAGAGAAATTAGAAGTGAAGTCATCTGTTGCCAGAGAAGGCATGACAAATCTGATAACAGTGAGCCCATAATGCTCCCAACTCCTTGGCACCGTTTACTGAATCGCCTGAGAAGACATTTCAGCAGATGATTTTCTGCAAAAGCTCCATGTAAACACAAGTGTCTCTATACCATTACCTGACCTAAAAGCCAAGCCTTTGGAAGAGCTTGTATCTTACACAGTATGACATTGTTCAGGTGGTCCTATCACATACAAACTACAGCATTTTGAACCATTATTCTAAGAACTGTCTTTTTGTTACATTTAGCTGGCTTTCATCTGTAACAAGGCACTAGTTACAAAAGGAATGTCATCTTGCTGGGAGGAAGTGCAACTGATACTAGTGCGTTTCAGAGTGTCTTGTTCTCTCCATTTTACATTTTTTTCTACTTACTGCTTCTACTCAATCCTTCCCAGGCTGGTTTTGACTGGATTTGAGGGCTGCTGTTACTGTCCCACCCTGACACACAATTAGCTGCAAAGAAAAGCTGTACTGCTGCAAAGGGAAGAGGAAAAAAAGGCTTTCCTTTGTTTGTTGCTGGGTCTCTTGTTGCTTTTGCTTTTAAGCCTCAGAACCTTAGAAGAGAAACACTGATGTGAGGAGAGCCCAGAGCAGTCATGTAGAATGCCCTAAATCTTACCTTGCTCATGTGCCAGGAAGCATGAAATAAAGTCTGCACCAGAAAAATGGAATCACATATACATGAAAATGCTTAGTTGCTGAACTAAGATTTCGTTTTTTCCCCCTTGCAAGACTCTCATAAGGTTAAGGAATAACCCTGTTGTATTTTTTTGTGAATTTAATATGGAATAGATTATTTGTATGATTAGCACCTTTAAAGTGTGACATGTTAACATCTCCTTTTCAGCTTAGTATCTACTTTACAGTCCTGCAATCAATTTCCTGAAAACATTTTTCACTTTAATGACTGATTTGAAACAGGACTAGCATTGACCAAAATGAAATATAACAATAGTTTGGTAGGAATGAGGCTTTCTCCTTGGGCACCACTCAGCTAGAGTTGAAATAAGCATAATACATGGCTTTGGCAGAGGTGCTCAAACAAGAAACGATCCTGTCACTTCTGTTTCAGGTGAGCCATGCATAGGGTAGCACCGTCACTACTAATCCAGAGGGTAAAATGCTTGTGGTTTTGGTTTCTAGATGATTTTGCTTATGCAGGCAATAAAACTAGATCCAGGCCCAAGTTCAACACATGCTCATGGGTGCTGGACAGGGCCCTGCACACTAAGCCAAGTGGCTCATGCTGCTACCAAATGACCTGGTAGTCCCTGCTTCAGCCAGGTACAGCTGACAGGGCAGACGAGGTGTTCCCACTCAAAGCTGTTTGTTTTGAGCAAGGGTCATGCCAATGGTGCCTAGCCTCTCCTTGATAAGCAAGAGGAAAGTGTAAGAACTGTGGCTGAAACTTAGCCATGCTCAAAACATGACATACAGAGTAGACAGAACCATGGAGTACAGCAGTGCTGGTCTAGTACTTGCTGTTGTGTATCAAGTGCCAAAGAAAACAGTCTACTTTGCATTTAACTTAATCAGACACAGCAATAGACAGAGCAAGGATAGGTTTCTGTTCTGTTACTGAGACTTCAGTCATGTAATCCATGCTAAGACATCTTCCAAAGATATCTACTAGCCAGACGTGTTCCTTTACCTGCATTGAGCACATTAGCTGTCAGTAGCTGTATATGGCTGTACAGGACATGATGTTCACTGCTTGCTAATAAAAGGCTCCAAATTTAATTATGAAATTTATCATCTATTTTCTTTTCCAGGAACATCTAGCTCGTAGTGATGGGCCAGGATTTGACTTGTCCTTCAAACAAGATCACAGTACACACACCAAGCAAATCCGTTCCTCCCTTTGGAATCTAGCATACAACCAGTTAAAACCTCAGGAATGGAAAAAAATGGCCCTCTTCTGGAAGTTCACAGATGAACAAATTAAAGCTATTGAAGAACAATGGACAGGTAACTATCTGGATGTGTAGATGTATAAGCCACAGAAACCACAAGGCAAAGGTGCTTTTTAAACTACGTGTCCCAGACACACACTGGCTCTACTGTTCTTACTCAAACTATGAAAAGAAGCAGGGAACAGATAAAAGCCCTGTTCCTGGTTCCTACGAAGCAGTACTGTAGGACTACAGGCTGCTTCTGTTCTTCCTTCTGGCCTGTGGGAACTTTCATCTTTGGAAATCTGTTACAGGAGCAATGAGCAGCACAGAAGGTCATGCTGCAAGCGAGGACTTGGGGAATCTTGTGACACAGGAAGACATTGCTCATGCTCTATCTTCACAGCTGCTGTAAAACAGCAATTTCTGATTTCAGATATTTCAAGTGCTGGGAAAGCAATACTTGTATAGCACACAATGTACTTGTTTACTACTACTCCAGGGTGTATTTCCACATGCTGAAGAAAAATTAGAGAAAAGAAATTTAAGATGAATTAGCTTTCCCCCATCCCTTTGCAGTAGCCTTAGGATAAAACTGGAATAGATATTTTTAGTTACTTTTATTTTTTTTTAAACCTTTGTAAGTCTTAGTCTTCATTTTGCTTCTGGGTGAACAAGGAAATAAGAGTAAATGAGTAGGTTTTAAAACCTCTTGGACACTAGAAGTGAAAAAGCACAAAATACACTGTTTTCAGCACATGGAACACACAAATGCTTTGTGTATTGCACAGGGAAAAACAGTTATAAGGAACACGGAAACAGGATGTTGCTCATCTGGTTACACGGTATATTGCTGGCTCATCAGAATCCTGTCAAGCACATCTATGAAGATCTGGTGGAAGCAGGATTTCAACATTTGGCTGGTAAGTTATTAGCACAAAGACTGCAATGTGGTGCTGAGATCTCTGGTGGTGCTGGGAAGGTGTGGTTGTGGAAGAGCTGGAGGGCACTCATAGTTTCATAGTTTCATTCAGGGTTGGAAGGGACCACAAGGATCATCTAGTTCCAACCCCCCTGCCATGGGCAGGGAAACCCCACACTAGATCAGGCTGGACAGAGCCTCATCCAGCCTGCTCTTAAACACCCCCAGGGACGGGGCCTCGACCACCTCCCTGGACAACCCATTCCAGGGTCTCACCACTCTCATGGTGAAGAACCTCCTCCTCACATCTAGCCTGAATCTCCCCACCTCCAGCTTCATTCCATTCCCCCTAGTCCTATCACTACCTGAGATCCTGAGCAGTCCCTCCCCAGCCTTCCTGTAGGCCCCCTTCAGATACTGGAAGGCCACAATTAGGTCACCTCGGAGCCTTCTCTACTGCAGACTGAACAGCCCCAACTCCTTCAGTCTGTCCTCATAGGAGAGGTGCTCCAGCCCTCTGATCATCCTTGTGGCCCTTCTCTGGACACGCTCCAGCACCTCCACATCCCTCTTGTAATAGGGGCTCCAGAACTGGACACAGTACTCCAGGTGGGGTCTCACCAGGGCTGAGTAGAGGGGGAGGATCACCTCCCTTGACCTGCTGGCCACACTTCTCCTGATGCAGCCCAGGATCTGATTGGCCTTGCGGGCTGCAAGTGCACTCCCTTCCCTTTCTAGGATTTTGCCTTGCTTGGGGGTGACATTGCTTGAGGAAGAACACTTCAGTGTTGCTTGAGATTGAAAAAAAAGAGAGACAAAAACGTGCAAATTTTGCTTCCCTCCTTTGTCCTGCCAATGTGGTTAAAACATGATTGAGCCATCCTTCAGTCAGATTAGTCTGACCTCAAGAAAAGCAGAGCATGTCATGCAAGCATTTTTTCCTTTTTACTTCCCAGAGAAGATCAGAACTGCAAACAGCACTGACATGGACTCCAGAACATGCAGAGTTTTGTGAGTTCGCCAATAAAGCATGGCATATACAACGGCATTACCTGCCAGAGGGATGGGACTTCCAAATACAAGTAATGTTTTTTTCTGGAAACAAATCCCTGCTTTTGAAGTTGTATTACTTTTTGCAACCTTGAAGAACTTGCTGTACATTGATTTGAAGAATTTAAGAGTGAATGGCAAGCTGGTCATTTGTAACTATACTGCTGAGCAATAGCCACCACACTACACATCTTAACCTTTAAACACTAATTTGATATTGGGAATGCAAATTAAGCTATTTTGTGTTTGACCTAGAAGAAATTACATGTAACAAATGACAATTACGTGTTGACATACATACAAAGTACGTTAGCACCTAGCTTCATTCGGGATTCAGATTTTTATAAAGCTTGCCAGGATTAGAGTCTTCCTGTCTGAAGAGGGCTTTTCTCTTGTTTAATTAATGCTAGGATTAAGGACAAAAATGTCATGTCTAAACCCCTGTGTCGCTGGCTGCAGAGTTTTCTGTTGTGCCATAGCCTTGTGTACATACTCAAAGAACATTTAATACTTAACAAATCTAGCAATTATTTAACTATTTCTTGTTCATGCTGTGAACTAGTATTTGGCACTGTCGTGCTGAACATGTTTAAAGGTTCTCTCATTTCTGAATATATCTAATATTTGAAAAAAACTATGCAAAACCTGTGTTTGTAGTCTCCTCTATAACAGACTAACAATAGTTTTATCATGCAATGGAAGAATTGCATTGCCTTGTCTGTTTGTGTACAGCTGGAATTATTTTGTACGGAATCTTTTTGTTTATACAAAAAAGATGATCTGTATCACAGCCTGAACTCCTACACGTAACTGCCCTCTTGCACTTGACCTGTTTTGTTGTGGCTGCAGAGCATCACAGCAATGCAAAGAACAGACTGGTTTTGGCAGTAGGGATCTAAGGATCACAAATTCTTAGATCCTGACAGGTATGCATCCAGTTCTACAACAAGTTTAACAATTTGAGGGACTAGGTACCTCACCTGGCCCAAGCTGCACCATTGGTGTGAAGAATTAAGCGGTGAATGTTTACAGAGAGCCAGAAGCGCAGTGACAAAAGAGATCCCAAAACAGACCCAGAAACATCCCATCCCCACTTGAGGGTACACCCAAGACCCCCAGGGCTCCTTCTCCGCCCCCCCTCCACTGCTAAGCTAGTCTCAGCTGGCCAGATCTGAGACTGCCCATCCCCCCAGCCTTGGGCCTAAGCTAGGCCCAAAAGGCCAGGAGACATCTCCCCCCAGTGGCTGTGGCGAGGGAAGAAAAGAGGAAGTGCCAGGACCCCTGCTGAGATTTTATAGGGGAGCAGGGTATTATGGGATGAAATACCTGGCTTCCTGTGTCCACCCACTGGGCTTGACTCCTTCGGGACACAGGAAGCGTCCCTCATATGAACACAGCAGAGGGCACCCGGGGCTGGGACTAAACAAAGAGATTTAGACAAAGATGATGTTATGTTCTTTATTTAAAAGTGTGCAAAAGATTCCTTAAACAAAAAGTGTTTAGCTTAATGAAAGAAGTTCTCCAATAGTTTGGAGGCAGAACAACATTTCAAGTTCCCCTCCAGATGCTTACTATAAAAGTACTTCTACTTAAAAGAAGTATTTTCAGACAAGGGTAAAAATGTGATACATACATTAGGCCTTGCTACATCAAATCTGAAAAGACTGGGAATAGGTTTAAATTGTACCTTGATAAAAACCCCACTGATGAGAAAGATAACCACTCAGTCAACAACTTTTATTGACTGAACACTGTTATGAATCTGGCCCTGAAGCATTTGCCCAGCTTGTCCTGCAGGTCTCAGGGTGGCAGAACCAGAAGAATGGAGCAGAGTTCGAGGATATCTAGTTGCAGTGGCTTGGGATATGGTTTGCTGAAAAGTAATCAAGATACATCAAAAGACTTAACATTGCCAAAACCCCTGCACTAATACAGCTCCTTGCGAGCTGCACTTTAAACATGAAGATTTGCAATCCAGCAAACTGAAATATGTCTCTCAAAAAAACTGAAACACCACAAGGGTTTTCTTTAACAGGAGTACATTTTCCCCTTTTTTAATCTGAAATACACTTCTTAGGACAAAATGCTAAATTTCTAACTAACTAGCTATGACAAGCTTTTATCATTTCAACGTTGGTATATTTTTCTAGCAAATTGTTCAGAGTTTTTCCCTGTAATGTAATCATGCCAACTTTCCTTTTGAAGTTTAGCATTGGCTATGAGGAAGTCTCTGAATAGCTTTGCATTTGTTTTGTAACAATGAATTTCCTCCTACGAACACCTAGACACCTGACTGTAACAAACAGTAGTCATTCTACTTTTAGTCAAGGTAAAACTCTTCCCCCCTGTCTTATTAATTCAAGATAAACACTTCATCTGACTGACTTTCATTTAGGCATTTCTTTGGTGAAAGATTTATGGAATGCAGCTGGGGAACTGTCACATTTATTACATATTTAGAAGTCAGTCTTTGGTACAGTGTTTCAAGTATTTGTCTCACACTAGTCTCACAACCTGAATGCAGGAAATTTTCTTACTGAAATCAAACCTGTAGCCCCCTAAGGACATACAATTTGAGTATGAATTTCTGCTTAGGAGCCCAAATTCTTGAAAGCAGCCTGTCACAGGACTCTGACTCATCACAGGAAATGAGTGAAAACAGAACAATCCCTCTCACAGCTACTAGTAACTCCAGTTCAGATTAATGGACCTGATGTTGCTCTGCTGGTTCTGTCAGAATCAATGAAGAGAAACGGGACTCTTCGCGCAGGGAAAACTCAGATCCTACTTTAGCAGTTAAAATACAAAAAAAAAAAAAAAAATCTTCAACTTTTCACACACCTCCACTTAAAACCTTTTTTGCTCAGCCTGGTCCAAAAGTGTAGTGATTGCCTAGGCTATTTAGGCCACTGTTCAGAGTCTGGTATATTGCTTTCATACGCTATTAATTCACTTCCAGTGTTTTTTTCAGCATGAATTGGGGAGGTAATGCTCAAAACAGAACAAGCTACAGGCCTGACAAACCTAACAGCCTCCTGACAAGGGTTTTACTTTTTCCCCCCTAATTTGCTATGCTCAGGATAATCTATAGCTCTGCTGTTTCTGGTTTAGTTGCTCTTCCTGCTATACACTCCACAAAGCTTTTCTCTAAACTGGTTGCATGGTGATGACACCAAACACTACTGTACCAACTAACTACTTCAACAGAGAAAGACTCATGGGAGAGCTGGCCAAGAAAGCCAAGATTATTACACCTGTGAAATAATTACTATAGAAACAAGACAAATGGATTAAAGCTGCCATATTTACTTCTCCTCACCAGTGCCTTCTGCCCAGCCCACTGACAGAATTGTTTGTTAATTTAAACATGCCTCAAGTCCGAGTCTTGTCTAGTACCTCTTTGCAATGGCCATTTTTCCTTCAAGCACTACCACAGATGTGTTGAAGTAAGAGTACTGTTAGAAGCATAATTCTGACTTACCTGAGTGACTGGATGATGTTTTTCAACAATGAGTGAACTCACGGGTGGAGCAACTCCCATCACTGCTAAACTGCCAGAAATTCTGGCTTTGTGTCCCGTATCAGCTCGGCCCATTATCCGAGCAGTGATTGTTCTTCCTGCTTTCTGTTGAGATGATGCTATTACTTTTGCCACGGGCTATAAACAAATTAAGCATTAATTGTTAAAATATTCTAAATGTGTTATCTACAATGCTTTAGTATGTCTGCTTAATCAGCCACATGCCTAAACAGAACATGGGAGGTTGCAGGTAATCTAGTTATGTTATATGGGGCTGAATTTGCTCCATCTAGCTGTAACCTGGCTTATCCCATCTTTATCCAGTCAAAGTATGAGAGAGTGTTTCAACATCTGTCCTGAGGGAAGGAAGGCCAATCTGACAAAATTCAAGCAGCATGGAGAGTTTAGTTTTGCTCACTGGATGCATAACTCACTGGATGCATAACTGGTTGCTCAGCCTGGAGAGGAGGAGACTCAGGGGTGACCTTATCACTCTCTACAACTACCTGAAGGGAGGTTGTAGACAGGTGGATGATGGTCTCTTCTCCCAGGCACCCAGTACCAGAACAAGGGGACACAGTCTCAGGCTGTGCCAGGGGAGGTTCAGGTTGGATGTTAAGAGGAAGTTCTATACAGAAAGAGTGATTGCACTATGGAATGGCTGCCCAGGGAGGTGGTGGAGTTGCCGTCATTGAAGGTGTTCAGGAGGAGACTTGATGGGTTGCTTAGTGCCATGGGTTAGCTGTTTGGGTGGGTTGGATTGGTTGATGGGTTGGACACGATGATCTTGAAGGTCTCTTCCAACCTGGTTTGGTTTATTCTAATAAAGGTTATTCTAACTAACATAGCAGAGACAAAAAAGCTTCCATGCAGGAAAATTTGACACCCTTCTCTGACAGCTGGCAGCAAACTGTATCATATGGGAAAAAGAAAGCAGTACAGCAGACAGGGGAGAAAAGTAACAACAGTTTAGCAACAAATACAGAAGAGGGGACAAGACAGAGATTTCAAATAGGAGGATGCTAAAACAAAGTACATTCTTCCACAAGAAAAAAACCTATCATGTGAGACACCATTTGTTCCTGTTGCACTGTTTGGAATGTACAGCTACTCTGCTGTTATTTGTTTTGTCACAATCCCACTCCCACCTCCAAAAAAAGTTAAAAATTGCTCCTAACATAAATAGGTTTCCATAACATTAATGAGCATATGCAAGTTAAGTGTCTTCACAAAGCTACGTAAACGTCACTTGTGTTGCTCTGAGAAATGCACAATGACAACCAAACTAATATATAATTACGCCTTATAAAAGTTAATTTTATCATATTACCGGCTTCTGAGTTGATGCCACACCAGATCCTGCAGCTGTACTGGGAATTACTGAAGAATAGGAATCTAGCCTGGTCTGAGAAGTGCTTGCATGACCCAGGTGGGTAGAAAACTGTGAACGAAACCAGAGTTTACAAAGAATGAGCGTAACTTTCTATAAAATGCATTTTACTCTTTAGGTAGTAAAACTAGAGACAAAACATCTGCAAAGAAGTCAGATTTAGAAGGGTAACTGGATAGTCAAAACCCCAACTGCTTTCTGCCTAATTTAAAAGTACTTGCCTAAAAAAAAAGTAGAAACAGTGTAAATAGCACATGATACGATTAGAATGAAAAATCGGAACAGAGGCAAGCACATTTCTCTTCCAACCTATACTCTAGCATGAAATTTACAGCAGTAACACCTTCAGGCTGACTCCAGGACAGGCCCAGAGCATCCAGCCTACCAGCTAATGATCTGGTTAAGCTGACATGACAGGAAGAAAAGCTGAGTTCCCTCAGTGTCCATATATGTAGTACTCTAAAAGGGGATTTCAAGCCAAGCCAGCTTTTCTTCTTTTCAGATTATATTAAGCTCAGTTTTTATTAAAAAACTTTCTAAACCACTTTTCTTCCAGGAAAGAATCTTAAAGAATTTTCCTTGTCTTCATTAGGATAACACATTTTCACCAAAATAAAAATCACAGCAGCCGTGATTCAGTCACTTAAGTTATATAATGCAGACTGAACATACTTATAGGTTTCTTTTTACCATTAGACCATCTTCAAATTCCATCAAGTGATGGGCTATAGGTTTATTTTCAAAAGTTCCAAAAGAGGAAGTTATTTTATATTGTGTTATGGACTGATAACACAATAAACAGCAGCTGTTATTTGTACTGTGCTGCAGTTATGACAGCTTCCAAAACTGAAAGTACTGGCTGGAGCAAAGTATTATGGGCCTTGAAGTTCCCTTCAAGTTCCCTTCAAGTGAAGTGGGAGGCTTCCTGTTCCAGTTGCTGCTTCTGGGCTCTTGGGTGTTCGCTTTTCTGCTGGGATGGCAGCAGGACAAGGAGGGATGGGGGAGTAGTTTCCTGGCTTTGGCTTTTGGCTCACTTGCTTCTACTCACTGCTGCTTTACACCATGCTTTTTCTGCAAATAGGCTAAGGCAACTCCATTTTGTACTATGCTTATCTCATTCTGCTCAGTAAACTATTTTTTTATCTCACTATTTTTTTTTAGTCTCAATCCTGAGGGTTTTTTTGTGTTACTTTTCCCTCACTTATGTGCGGGGAAAATAGCCAGTTTAACGTGCTGGTTTGGTTTGACACATTTTGTTCTGATTTAAAACATTACATATTACTAGCAAAGACAGTTCTGTACTAGCTACACACTTACCATGTCTTCCTGCTGAAGAGTGGTTGCTGGTGGAAGCGGTGATGAGGGCGGATTATACTGTGATGGAGGTAGCTTTCCTGCAACGAAGGTGTCATTGTAATTTCTCCTACTTCCTACATTTATTATTAGAAACACAAAGTAATGTAATCACCATGTCTTCCTGCTGAAGAATGGTTGCTAGTAGAAGTGGTGATGAGGGCAGATTAAGACACCATAAAAATTTTGCTATTCCTTCTGATTTCTAATTAAAAGGATCATCCTGGTTTTCATGTGTGTGTGTGCATATGCATAAAAGGATTCCTGTAATTGACCCTTCTTTTTCAGAATATGTTCCATAGGGATGTTATGTCTTAACATCCCTGTGATGCTTGTCATGTACCTGTAGTGCTAAGAGCTGAGGTTCTTCATGCTACTTGCCAGTATTAAATCCAGCATGCAAGAGCTGTTCTTACAGTAAAGGCCAAGATGCAATTTGGGTAGAGATCAGCAAACCACAGAAAGGCCATACTAGACTTCTGCAAGGGTGCAACGTCAGTAAAATGCCAGTTTTAATTCCCTGAGAAAGTATTGCAACTTCAAAGAGGCATAGATCATGCTTGGTAGCATCTCATCTCCAAATACAATGGCTAGACAGTGACCACATACTGGCTGTAGGGCTAGGATGATCTACAAGCACCCTACAGCCCTCATCTCTACTCAGCAGCTGTGCAAGCCTGAGCTTGCATAAAATCTGTCCAGAATTCTTTTGTGTCACAATGCAGATGTCCTGGGGAGTTCAGATCTGCAGACCTAAGCCTAATATCTTCTCCAAGCAGTTTCAGCCTTCTCCTTTAGCATATGGACTTCCTTAAAGGAAGCTGCAGGAGATATTCTTATTTACTTCCCCATTTTTGAAACAAACTATGCTAGCAGCAGTATGAGGACAAGGGAAACTTGCTCATTCCAGGGACTAGAGTGACACCGTGTGGTAGCTGTGGTTGGTTTTTCTTTTTTGTTTGGGATTTGTTGTTTTGCTGTTACTGCTTTTGATTTGTTTGCTTGTTGGTTTCTTTGTGTGGTTGTTTGGTTTGGTTGTTTTTTTAAAAATCTTTAAGTGAGCAGGGAAAATGTAAACAAGGTAGTTCCGTTTGGTGCAATACTGAAAGATCAAAAGTGAAAGCATGCCAGAATATGCATTTCATACACATATGTGTATGTGCACATACCCTAAGGTTAAGCACAGACAGGGCCAAGATATGGTTACAGACCAACCAGGTCTGATTCATGTTATTTAAAGAAGCAGCATTAGGGTTTTTTTTTAAAGTAAAAAGAGCTGTATTCTTGGGGCTCCAATGTTATTTCAATTAAGGATATTAAAAATAAATGTATTATAATCAATAAGAAGAAAAAATAGATAAACATAACCTGTCAGTACACCAGCCAGAAACTTCAGACCATCAACACTGACTCCATTAAGGAGTCACTGGGCCCATTAAGGTTGTGATATTTGCACACTATTAGTAACCTGCATTGTAATGTGTACTATATATACACGTTATTTGCATATTTTATATATATACATACATATATATAAAATGTACACTATAATAACAATAAGGAAACAAATTCTGCTTTCATTGCTTACAACAGGAAGTGGAGCTGCAGTGTTCATATAAATATAACCATTGACTGCTGTACAGACCTCCACAGATTACATGACTAGAATAAATCACAACAGACAGCTAATCTGATGTCTGCTAATCTGCTCTTTCAAGTCCCTTGATGTCCTGATCAGTCTTCTGTTATACCTGAGGAAGAATGCAAATGAACAGTTGTGCAACTATATTAAATAATTATGTAATTACCTACATTAAAACCACCATCTGGCTGTGGAAAGGAAACAGTGTGCCTCAAACATTGGAGGGAGGTGGTACAAGAGGCAGTGGAAGAAGATGACAGGCATGGTACTAAGGACAATAGAGACTGTGAGATGTTATGAAGACTGATGAAGAGTGCACTGATCAAAGACAATTAAAAAGCATGATGCTGGACACCTGAAAAGTTGGGTAAAGGCACTCCAGCACTGTGAAGCACAGCAAGAGCTCTAGGAACTCTGCCCCTGTAGAACATAATCAGCTCATGCTCTGTACTACAAATCAAGCAAAATATTTGGTCTATGAACCACAGGGATTGGTCATTGCACTTCAGAGCTCTGTTTTCTTAATTTCCTTCCTACGTACCCTCTTCTTTACAGGTTTACAGATAAGAAAAAGCTTTCCTATTTCACACCATTGTCTGTTGCATGGTGGATGTGGGGGAGGCTGTGGATGTAGTCTACCTGGACTTCAGCAAGGCCTTTGACACCGTCCCCCACAGCAAACTCGTGGCCAAGCTGTCAGCTCGTGGCTTGGACAGCAGCACTCTGTACTGGGTTACGAACTGGCTGGAGGGCTGAGCCCAGAGAGTGGTAGTGAATGGTGGCACATCCAGCTGGCAGCCAGTCACTAGTGGTGTGCCCCAGGGATCAGTGCTGGGTCCCATCATGTTCAATATGTTTATCGATGATCTGGATGAGGGCAGAGTCGATCATCAGTAAATTTGCAGATGACACCAAGCTGGGAGCAGATGTTGATCTGTTGGAGGGTAGAAGGGCTCTCCAGAGGGACCTTGAAAAGCTGGACAGATGGGCAGAGTCTAACAGGATGGCATTTAAGAAGTCCAAGTGCTGGGTGCTGCACTTTGGCCACAACAACCCCATGCAGTGTTACAGGCTGGGGTTAGGGTGACTGGAGAGCTGCCAAACAGAATGGGACCTGGGGGTACTGATTGACAGCCACATAAACATGAGCCAGCAGTGTGCTCAGGTGGCCAAGAAGGCCAATGGCATCCTGGCCTGCATTAGGAATAGTGTGGCCAGCAGGAGCAGGGAAGTCATTGTGCCCCTGTACTCAGCACTGGTTAGACCACACTTTAAGTACTGTGTCCAGTTCTGGGCCCCTCAGTTTAAGAAAGACATTGAGATAATTGAACGTGTCCAGAGAAGGACAACAAGGCTGGGGAGAGGTCTCGACCACAACTATGAGGAGAGGCTGAGGGAGGTGGGGTTTTTTAGCCTGGAGAAGGGGAAGCTCAGAGGAGACCTTATTGCTCTCTACAACTACCTGAAGGATGATTGTAGCCAGGTGGGGGTTGGTCTTCTCTCCCAGGCAACCACCACCAGAACAAGAGGCCACAGTCTCAAGCTGTGCCAGGGGAAGTTTAGGCTCACAGAAAGAGTTGTTAGCTGTTGGAATGTGCTGCCCAAGGGGGTGGTGGAGTCACTGTCCCTGGAGGTGTTCAAGAGGGCATTGGATGTGGCACTTGAAGCCATGGCTTAGTTAGTCATGAGGTGTTGGGTGACAGGTTGGACTCGATGATCTCTGAGGTCTTTTCCAACCTTATTGATTCTACGATTCTGTGTTTTGGAAATCAGTAAGATATAGCTTTGACAGAAAGTAGTTCTTAATTTAGAATGCAGTGAAAAATATATTAGTAGGGCAATTTATACCCAAAGTCAGTATCTTCAATAAACCATTTATTCTTGACCCTCTCCAAATACTGATCCTGTGTTTTCACTAGCACAGAGATACTGCACTTAGCCAATGTCATAGTCTAGTTTCCTACGTAATTGTAGAAAGAGAACACATTTTTAGAGGCTCAGGGAGCTGCACAGGTTAAGTATCCTCTTACTGTTTCTTCAGGTTTATATTTCCTCTTCATATCTACATTTTTGGTGAATTTCTCTGAAGTGGTTCAGAATCTTCTGGTGTAAGATTATGTAAGCTTAGGAACTCAAGTTACTTGTCTAAGGCCTTTAACAAACTGCTGCCAGTACAGTTGGGTAAGTCACACATACAGATGTGACAACCCTACTGGCACAGCTATTTTCTCTTTCATGTGGACTGCTGCAGCAGCACAGTTATGCTCCTACTGCTATAGCTTGCTCACTCCAAGGGGTTGACTTCTTGACGTTAGCAAGGGTGTGCATCTCCTTCCTGCGTAACTGCATATGTTTCGCAAGTGTGTTGCTGATATAACTACACTGCTGCTTTCCATTCTGGCACAGAACTCCAACTAAACACAGAATCTGTGAGATTTACTTGCCTTTTTTGTAACAAATGGCAACGTTAAGAAAGGGTATGGGTAAAGCATTGTACACTCAGATTCCTGAGGATAGAGGAGGTTTTTCCAGGATTTCCCACTCATGTCCCCATAACCTGGACGCTAACAGGATTCTGTGCAATCTTTCACAATATATTAGGAAGCCTGCCATCCCTGGCCTTTTGTTCTGCCTTTACTTACTCCTAGCAAGATGGGATGAAGAGAACATGTTCAGCATTACAGATTTCAGCATTAGAATATTTCTCAACATATTCAACAGGACTTTGCAAAGCAGTGAGTTTGATAAACTCTATGTTGCCAGAAGTCCTCAGGTTAAAAAAGGCAGACAAAAAAAAATCAAGCAGAATCCTTTAAAACAAACAACCCCAAACTAACCAATCCAACAAAACTCCCTGCATGTTACCAGATTAGACTTGCTTTTACACTGACCAGATTCTGTACTGTTGTCTTTGCCCTGAAACATGGTCATTGCTTCCATATTCAGAGCACACACACCACGCAAAAAGGCTTTCTTCATGGTGTCTTCATATTGCTCTCTTTCAAAGCGCATTCGCAGAACCTCAGCTTTTGCCTGGTCCAAGGCAGCAGTTAACTGCAGAAGAGAGCAAGAAAATAGTAATCTTGTACTTTTAAATGTGAGGTACAAACACATTCCTTACTTAGCCTTAAAAGTCACTTAATACTTTTGCAAAGATATGTATTTTGACTTCAAAATCTCAGGTTTACCAGCGATAAGCAGCTACTTGTTATTTCTTTGTACTGTACCACAATGGTATAGTAGAGTATCCTGAGGTGCAATAAGATGAGCGTGGCCAGCAGGTCAAGGCAATTTCTCTTTCCCCTCCAATTCTGCTCTGATGAGGCTAAACCTGGAATATTGTTTTCAGTTCTGAGCTCCCCAGTGCAAGAGCGACAGAGCACTACAACTACCTGAAGGGAGGTTGTAGACAGGCTGATGATGGTCTCTTCTCCCAGGCAGCCAGTACCAGAACAAGAGAACACAGTCTCAGGCTGTGCCAGGGGAGGTTCAGGTTGGATGTTAGGAAGAAGTTCTATACAGAAAGAGTGATTGCGCTACGGAATGGGTTGCCCGGGGAGGTGGTGGAGTCGCCGTCATTGAAGGTGCTCAGAAGGAGACTTGATGGGGTACTTGGTGCCATGGGTTAGCTGTTTGGGTGGGTTGGATTGGTTGATGGGTTGGACACGATGATCTTGAAGGTCTCTTCCAACCTGGTTTGGTTTATTCTAATAAAGGTTTATTTATTCACTACTGGAGAGAGTTCAACAGAAGGCCACTGAAATGATTAGGGAACCGGGGGCTGTTTACCCTGGAGAAGAGACGACTGAGAAGTTGATCTTATCAATGCTTGTATCTAGATTTATATATCTAGACAGCAGGGGCCAAGAGGATGGAGCCAGACTCTTTTCAGTGGTGCCCAGTGATAGGACAAGGGGCACTAAAACACAGGAAGCTCCAACTAAGCATAAGAAAAAATTTCTTTACTTGAGGGTGATGGAGCACTGGAAGAGACTGACCAGAGAGTCTGTGGAGTTTCCTTCTCTGGAGACTACCCAAATGTGTTCTGGTGCAATCTAGTCTAGGCATACCTCAGTTTGCAGGAGGGTTTGACTAGATAATCTCCAGAGGTCCCTTCCAACCCCTACCATTTTGTGATTCTGTGATTATTTGTACTAGAGCATACTGAGGACAGGAGTGCAGTTGAAAGGACTATCAGACTCTATGTGATCAGCTAAGCAGAAATTTAATTTGCAAGGTTTTGTATTTTATATGTTAGGCATCTGACACAAGCTGGATTTCCACATGAACATGGATTTGCTCAATAGAAAAATAAATGTTTCCAGAATACTATTTAAGCACACAGAGAATTGTCATCAGCAATCATTCCTTTCTAGCTACTGTAAAAACCTAAAAATGCTAAGAAAAGACAGACCAAGTTCAGTATTCAGTATCAGTAAGGTTGGAAGGAACCTCAAAGATCATTGAGTCCAACCTGTCACCACAGACCTCATGACTAGAGTAGGGAGGACACTACTGCCCACTGCAGGCTTGAACTCACGACCTTCCCATTAAGGGTCTTATGCACTACCAACTGAGCCACACTTTGTAGCTCACTACTAACCAAATGACATACCAGCACAACATTGGTAATCCCATTCTTAAAATTCCTGTGTACTTCACCATGAGGATGGTGAGACACTGGAACAGGTTGCCCAGGAAGGTGGTAGAAGCCCCATCACTGGAAATTTTTAAGACCAGACTGGATGGGGCCCTGAGCAACCAGATCTGGTGTGAGGTGTCCCTGCCCATGGCAAGGGGGTTGGAATGATGATCCTTAAAGTCCCTTCAAGCCCTAACTATTCTATGATTCTACTTAGGAGCTCTACTCTGCTAGAAAATCCTAATTTTTTTTTTTTTTAATTTGATAAGATACTCTGGAAGGGTGGGGGTGGAGAAGTGAAGGGGGGAAAAAGTAAGGAATTTTATTTTACCTCAGCAATTTTGGCTTCATAATCATTGGTGAGCTGAATACAGACATCTTCTGCCCTTGACTGACATGCTTTTGTTACTTTTTCTTTCCATTTTTCTTCACTAAGGGAGCGCCACGCCACCCACACTTTCTTCATCAAAGCCGTCTGAAATTGTCTGTCTGCTATTCTATTTGCATACTCCTTTAGAAAGAAATATAACCACATCATATGCAAGTCCAGGTTTCCTAAAAATTTCAGCACTCATAGCGTGGATGATTGGTTTACAGCTTGTTACAAAGACCGCAGTAGAAATGCCTAAACCGAGTTACGTGTGCTGCAGTGTAGTACACAAACACAGCATCAGCAGCCACATTTGTGAATTCCTGGGCTGCAGAAAGCGTTTCACAATTTCAGTTCAATGGCACTTAAACCACAGCTTCACATATACAGTGCAACTATGCATATCTGAAGCCATTCAGTGGGTACATGGCATATTTTGATTCACTGCAGGAATCACATCAAGTCTGTAGTCATAAAGATTGCTGATTACTAGTATCTTAGTAATACATTTAGACTTCAAGATGCTTTAAAATGTTCTTGATGACAATTGTTATTCTAGTCTAGCCAGGGATCTGTACCAACAAACAAAGGTCTTGAATACAGCTTCTGGTTCTTAAGATCCTGGAATGGGAAAGGTTTGCAGTCTTGACATGAGAACTATCTGTCAGAAAAGTTACTGATTCACTGTTTTACTGTTTGATGTCTGACACAATGCTCAACATTTTGTGTGCAACTGGCAGTTAGTTCTGGCTACATATGAGAGCAGCCGAAGCTTTAAATTGTGCAAGTGGTTTCCCAAAGAAATATGATGCTGTATCATGTCACTGTTCAAATGTAATGTGGTTGCACCTTCTTCAAAATGTAGGTACTGTAAACTGGGGTGATTTGCTTTAATCTGATCATGGTAGTTGCAGCAATATAAGACAAGTATAGGTTTGACCTTTTTTCTCCATCCCAGCGTTATCTTTTCACACTGTTATTTGATACTGTCAAACTACTATTTCTGTAATTTCTTAAATAAAAGCATAGTTTCTTCAAACTCTAACAGGAACTGCAGCAACTCTAACCCTTTTGAGTTTAAAGGTTTCATTTTCATCACATTTTAATTTTGCACACATACCTGCTGTTTGGCTTCAACATGCTGAATTCGCCACAGTGTAAAATTTCTCATCAAGTCTACTCTCTCCTTTTGCCTCTCTAATGCTTGAGTCAAGTTAGCAATCACCTGCAAATGTATTTATTAACACTATTTCAACAGCTATGATGTTTGCATAGTCAAATAGAACGTACTTTCCATACCAATTGTTTTTCACTTGCTTTTAACAGATGCTTTCCACTGCATCTTTCCCTTACTCTAATCCAGCAGGAAATAATAATCAGAGTCAGAAGAAAAACTTCTATGTCATTATCACTCACACTGTGGCACTTAAGACACTTAAACTGTGTAGTTTTATGAAAAGTTCAAGTGAATTGTTATTTCATCCTACATCTGCAGGCTTCTGTGCAACTTCCTTATAGTTGCTACTGCAGCATAACGTCAGAAGAGACATTTATTTCAAAGACAAATTTGATAGAACAGAAACATTCACAGTAGAAGTTTGGATCGGTGCATTATTAATTGCAGTCTAAATAAACACTTTATCTGCAGAAAGCTAATTGCATTGTCTGAACAGAATAAACAAGCTAAAGAGGTGCTAAGAACTAGAAAAATCTGATTAGGAATTGTTATTCTCTTTAGAAGTTCTCATGAATGGTATCATATAGGCCTATTGCAATAAAAACATTTGAAAGGCAAAGAACGCAACTTGGAACTTTTGTCTCCAATCTCTAAGTACATTTTAATTACTGTATAGAAACAGATGAGGTTCCCCAATTAAAAATTAGGCCATGCATGATGCAAACTGTGTACACCAAAACACTATTTCTGCATGTTTTGGCCTAACTTAAGAGAGATTCTTCCATCATTTGCATCTGAGCAAGAGATTCATCTAAGACAGTGTGACCCTCATAAAATAAGGAACAACAAACCCTAAATTTAAAAAGCAAACCATATACATACACACAACACATTCAGTTTCCATTTTTAGTATAGACACCATTGTCATCAATAATGATTCTTTTTCTACTATACAGTCTAAATATATTATTTACTTCTTATGCTACTAGCTGCAAGAAGTATCTTGTTCAAAGAGATGGATCCAATATTCAGTATGGATATTTTTGAAAGAGAGGAACTGTTAATTTATGAAATAGAGTTACTACCTCATCTTTCCTGCCAATAGATATTTCATAAGTGTGCAGCAACTCCTTCAGGTTTTCCGTCTCATTGCTCAATTGTCTCACATGTGCAGCATGTTTCTCTTTTTCTTGTTTCAGCTGTTCAATCAAACTAAGCTTCCACTTTCTCAACTCAGTCAGAACATTTGTCTGAAAAGTTAAAGAGGTGACAGTTGTGCAATTAGTAAAATTTATCCCTCTAATCTTTTAACCTTCAAAACACTTTGTAATTAAGGAGAAAAATATCTACAGTGATGACTACAATACACAGGCTGTTTATATATTACCAGCCATAATCATATATTCATACCCTAGGAAACCTGTTCCAGTGTCTCACCACCCTCCATGTAAATGAGCTACTGAATAACTACTCAACACCCTAACAGAGAATGTTATTCCAAAGCTCTTTATAAAATATATGCCACTGTTTATATGCAATCTGCAACAACAATCAAAAGAGAAAACCAGCATTTCCCAGGACAATCATCACACCTTCGCCTACACTCTTATTCTACATTGCACTGACATCTGTTAAGTATCCCATACTACACAAGTACCTTGAGACTTCCACTCCAGAAATCAAGTACATTTTCTATCTGAGTTACATTTTCATCAGTAAAAGTTAATTCAGTTGCTATGGCTTCATTTTCTTTTGGACTGTGCATATGCTCTTGTGAAGAAGTCTCTTCTGAAAGAACAGGGCAAGGTTGTTCCATATTGGCCTCAGAAGGCTGCTTCACTAAAAATAAAACAAGTAATAAAAGATTAATACTCTGGAAAGATGAACTGATCTGCATTATGGAAGAAAGTCAAAAGGCAGGTATTTAAAAAAAACCCAAACCCTCAAATATTTATGCCATCAGAAACCTCCTTTCCCTATGTAAAGTGAACAACTCAAATGAAAGGTTTGCAAGATACAGGCATATTTATACCAAAAGTCCTATTGTAATGTTAGTCAATGCAACATTACCTCTCCCTTGAAGAATAGAATCTTTTAATATCATTACATTTTAAAGAAGATGATCACAGAAAGTACCCCAAAAATAGTTTTGCCAGAAACAAAAAACCCCATCTCTTTCAGTAAAGACTTCTTGACTATTAACATCTCAGGTCAAAAAAAATAAAAACTTTGGTGATTTTTCCTTAATGAGGTTGTAAACTTGTGAAGGTCAGGGGTTTTCCTTTGTGCGTTCACACCACTACTTGTGGACATATTTCAATGTAGGTATGTACCTGCACCCATTTTCTTTATAGTGTTTAATTTGCTCACCTAATTAGATTTTAAACTCTTTGAGAAAGAAATATCTACTATGAATTTATACAATGTCTGGCCTAATGAGGCCTCAATTTCAGGTGCTGTTGCTAACTACTACTGCAGTAAAAAGTAATCCATGACCAGCAGGTGGGCATGCATTTGAGTTCCAATTGATGGGAAGAGGAAAATGAACTGTTAAATTCTTTATTCTTAGGTAAGTAAACAGAAGAATTGAAGCATTACTTCGTATTTAGTTATTCTGTACAGTAAATTTATTATTCAGGTTGACAGATGAATTTAAAAAAAAAAAAAAAAAAAAAAAAAAAAGAGAGAGAGACAGGTTAGCAGATTCTTGGGACCAGCAACAATCAGGACAATTTTAAAAATTCATAAATTGAGAAAGGAAACACCCAACAGTTTAGCCGTCATTCTGGAAACAAACACAAGCTTAACTGTTTGTCACTTCGTATTTTTTTCAGTGGACAATGCGAGTTCCTAATTTATTGAAGGCAAGTCTGGTGGTTGACATTTTCACAGTCACTGTCACTCTTAGATCTCCTGTCCAAAGGAATTAAGGAGAGCTGTTTTTTCTAATACTCCCTCCCACCAAGTATGCTGAATTGCAACTATGACACCAATGCTCCAGAACAGGAAGGAAATACATACTGTGCTGCAGAGGCGGTTACGCCTGATTTTTGCCATTTCTCCCAATATCAGATACAGCTATATACCATAAAAGTAAAACCAGCTACAGAAGTGCCATATAACACCTTGTTTCTCTGCTCTAAATTTCCTACCCCATCACTTCAGCAGAAAACCATTAACAGATTATTGCTAGTTACACCAATACATTAAGATCGGGTTCTAGGTTTTTGTCATTATTTCTCTTGCAAACCACAGAAGTATTGCTCAGCTAAAAGCAAAATCTAGATAGTCATTGTTTGTAAAGATCTCAAAAGAATATGGCATGCTTGACAGACAACCTGCACTACTTGAAATACACTTAATTTCAGTGATGAAGAATCTGGCTGACCTTTCACAATATAAGATATTTGGCAATGTTACTGTTGTCAAGTATTCCCAATTCTGTCCTTCATCACTTGTTCCCATTCCTGCATGTCACTGTGTTCTTCCTTCAATTGTGATGTTGCTGTAAAATGTATGAAGGTTTATTTTTATTTTAAACCTTTTATTATTTGCCTGGATCACAACAATATCCAATTTACAAAGGAAAAAAAAACCAAACAAAATAATATGTAACTAATAGAAACAATGTATTAAAAAAGGAGACTGATAACTGTTAGAGCCTGAGTTTGTAGTATTACAGATTCATCACTTCCCTCCCATTAATCCTCCTTATGTACAGATTATGCTAACTCAGCTTCCATTTTCCTATTTTACCATAGGATGTATCCTTCTCAGTGAATTCAGTGTGTATCTGTTATGTGTTTATATCATCATTGTATGTTACTTACTTCTTTCCACTGCGTTGCATGATGACACTGAGTTACAGTGCACTACGGTACCAAGGAAACTGAACTACTTGAATATAATAAAGCATAAAAACGTCATTAATTAAATAATCTCCATGTGCATTTTCTCCAACAAATCTCTAGAACATATTCTGGTTTATGGTACAGGTAAAATTAGCTGGTTTTCAAGGTTTATGTTAACCCAATACTACTATTTTTTTTCCCGTGTGTTCCTCTAGTATCTGACTTTTTCTGCTTTTATCAAGTAAATGAGCCCTGACAGGCTGTTCTCACACATGATGGCTATCAGTATTCCAAGCTGAAGGTAGCAATATCTTAGAATCCTAATGGACCAGTCCTGAAGGCCGGTAGTCTAAATATAAGGAACTTTCCCACTCCTTGGGTATGAGTCGTCATTACACATCTTTACGACAAATAATTTACTGCTCTAGTGTCAGTAATTTTTAAAGTTGATCAACTAAACTGCTAATGAGAACAGGAAATTAAATTTCACATTACAAAGTTTAACAGTGTTTGGACATTGAGTTGAGTAGTACAGCATGTTTTATTCCAGTTACTTTTCTTATTTAAGAGGTAACGTTTAGTAAGGATATTATGTATCATTAAATTTACTGCAATGAATAGAGATTACCTGGTAACAGACTTCTACTGTCATTCACTTAACTTTCAAAAACATACAGCCTGATCTAGTGCGGGGTGTCCCTGCCCATGGCAGGGGGGTTGGAACTAGATGATCCGTGTGGTCCCTTCCAACCCTGAATGATACTATGAGAAGAAAATCAAAAGACCAAAGAATACTCTACAAACAGAACTTCTTTAACATGCAACAAAAAAACCCAACCAACACATTGCAAGCTTCAGAAGCTCTGCAGAAGAGGAAACTTGAATATACTGCTTTACACCCATCACAGACATGTGCTTTGTTTTGTTAAGCTATAGCACATGATCCTATTAGTTTATGATTTTGTTATTTTAACACAGCAACAGCATTAGAGCCAGACTGGGAAAGAACAAACATGAAAGAGTTTCACTGTGTGTTTCACTATGATTTTCACTATGGACTAAATGCCAATACAATGGAGCTAAACTAAATGTAACTGTCCCTCAGAAACAACCTGTTAATCTATCCCATCTGATCAGTATCAGAAGTACAGCATAGAACTTGAATTCAACTACTTGCCCACTGTTCATCCAGAGTCATTACCACTTAACAGAAAATAACCACAGGTATTCTGAGGCCACCAACACAGTGGCAAATGCCTCTTAAACACAATCACTCTCAATCAGTACTATACATTATTCAGAAATTTGGACAGAGTTTGGTTAGGTCCTTTTTCAAAAGGTGTAATTACCTTCCTTTTACAGCTTGTTTCAAGCTCTGCTCAAGGAGATAAAAGACATCTTTCCTACAGATCAAGCAAAGCACCAGAAATTTACAGCGTACCGTTAATAAAAGCATGATGGGGCTGTGTAAATATTATTCCTGCCTCAGTCCCCAAGAGCAACACATTCTTAACTGTTTATAATCATTTTTTAAATTTTGAAAATAAAAATTGTGTTTCAAAAGGTGCTGCCCTTTGCAAAGGTAATAAATATCTCAGTGGAATACATGGCTCCTTGTAATGAGCATTACATAAAACCGAATGCAAAATTTGCATCACTACTGGGTACAAGAACATTTACTTCCTCTGTCCCATAACAAGTAACTAGCTTGCAAATGACCCTACTTATTTGGTAATACCAACCAAATTAAAATACAACTCTATCCAATAGAGAAGCAATCAAGGGAAAGGAAATTTGTACTATCTAGACTTCTGTTGCATACATTAGGCAGTAATAAAAGACTCCATAAGCTATGTTTGGCCCCAGAGGAGAAAGAGCATGACTGCTCTCACGGAGTTCAAGAGAGGCAGTAGACAGCGCTGGTTAAGGTCTTCTCTTCAACAAATACAATCACAAATAGACTATACAGTCTCCTACTAAAAAATCCATTAAGTCTTATGGCTTGATTCAGATCTTATGAGTCATGAACACCAGTATCACACATTACTAGGATTCCCATAGAAAACAAAGTTCCACCCAAACTGTGAGACAAAAGTCCAAGCAGAGAGAGAGCACTGGGGCAAGACCTGAACTGGAATTTGCTCCATAATTCCACGTAAATGAGTTTGAAATATTCTACATCTGTTTCAAGAACAACTTCTCGGGCTGATAAATGGTTCCAGTAGCTGTCCTGAACTGTTCTACAATTCAAGAGTTTTGTAAGTGCATTCAAATTCTGGAAATCTGCTACTACAGCTGACCAACATCCTATTACAAAAGAAAAAGACTCAGAGAAGATAAGCAGTATGCTTATGAAGCTTAGGGAAGAGTACAGGAAATTACTATAGCTGTTGTAAAGAAAGCAAAACTCATCTTAAAGGGAGGGTCAGAGGGTGGCCTCTGTTTTTCATAAAAGGCTATACCAGTTAAGTGGATCAACTGGTGGTGTAATTTGCCTCAGTTAGCTAAGATGTGTGAATGCATTCTTGTATTAGCTGGACAAGGACTTGGGAAGTGTTGATTCAACCCAACATAGGATAAAACCAAAATGAATTTCAACAAAACAACAGGCTGGAGCTGTTTCAACCCACACAGTCCTTCCTGCAAACTGTGGACCCATGTCACAATGGTAACAATGTAGAGAGACTGGTAGAAGGAATCACATTTGTACTGTAATCTAATTACTTATCACAGTTACTGTATTAATCTGACTGTTGGCTCAAGTCCTGGCTAAAAACAGTTTATGCTAAGGACTAGTGTATCCTGGAGGCAGTGCTGATAGGTCAAAGCACAAGCAAGCGTGGAGGCATGCTATGATGGACAGAAGGGCTAGAAGTCATCACACATTAATTCTCATCTGCAGCTTGCTGTCTCCAGCAGCACGCTGATTGTCTGTCCGTCCCTTCAGAATCCAGGCATTTCTAGAAATGGCAAAGAGCAAACTTCCAAGCTGGAAGGTATAAATTTATCAGCTTACCCAAAAAGGTTTAGAAACCTATCCAAAGACAGACAGACTGCTCAAGCCTTTTATGCTTCCTAGAGTGATACAGGAGACTCCTTCCTTGGGACAAATTGGTATTCAGATGGTGTGGAACTGATAGCTTGGCAAGCTGAATGCAGAACAGTATAAAGCTTTAGCTGATACAGACACCCAGTATAAACTGATGCCATTAAACTACAAGGAGTGAAACCCATCTTTCTTTCTGGTGTGACATGGGGAACTCTACATCTAGATGTGTTGGAAACAGAGCACTGGAATACAAGCCACAGTTTGCTTTCTCTGGAAGGGGTGGAAGGAATCACTGGAATTGCCTGCTCCAGGGGTGCTAATACAGCCCCACCATTTGGACTCATCATGGACTGATCCAGACTGCACTGGAACAGGGTGGACCTCCAGAACATTTACAGTGAAAAGTCTTCCATATACTGCAAAGCAATCTCATTTCGAGTAGAATGGACAGTAAATGATGCTGCTGGGCATGATAGAAGATATAGAATAGGGGGTGGAGAAGGTCACAGGTTGAGTAGAATCTGCTGTTGATATGCAATACTACGTTGCATCATGCCAGCTTCAAAATGAAAGTACTGTCTGGAGCAAAGTATTATGGGGCTTGAAGTTCATATTGTAAGATGAGAGGCTTTCTGCTCCAGCTGCTGCTTTGTTTTCCAGGTTAGGGCTGTTATGCTTTTCTGTTGGGCTGGCCCTAGGCTGGGAGGTTGGGGGTGTAGCCTGGGGCTTCTGCTGCTGCTTCTGCATTTTGCTGCACTTTTCTGCAAAGTAGGCTAAGGTGCTTCTGCACTGTATTATCTCATTTGTACTAAACTCTTTTTATCTCAAATCTTTATCTCAGCCTGGAGGGCTTTTTATGTTACTTTCACTCACTTCTATGTTGGGGGGAAGCAGGCTGTGTTAAACCAGCACAATAACTAACATACTTTCACACACTACCTGAAGTCTTAGGGTGAATGACATTGTATGTTACACTTGAAAATCTGCCACCTGTTTTCAGTTCTGAAGCAGGCTCTGACCACTTCGCAACACACTGTTCAAATTTCGGAGTCACTACAGCATAATGAAGCAGCTCTTCATATTCATCCTGTCATAAAGTGATTACCAGTAACTGTAGAACTACAGTAACATTTCTAAAAAATAGGTATTAAGTAGGCAGGAGTGGAAATGATTTTCGATGGTCCCTGAGAGGCTTTTTATTACTATGGTGAAAATGAAGAGAATTTCACTTAAAGTTGCAAATACAGGCTGATTTTCCTACCCCAATTATAATAGTTCATCTTTCTCTTGTTTCAAGTTCATTCTGATTACAGCTAGATGCATAAAATAGTTATGCAGAAAGACTTTGCTAGATGTTAGAACTGGATACCGTAACAGGTATCTTAAAAACTGGAAAAAAAATTTAAATCACCCATTATTATTGTTATGTCTAAGCACTACTAATACTGCAAAGAAAAATATGTATTTTGATAGCCATGACAAAGATGCTGTTGACTACACAGTCCCTAACATTACAATTTATTTGGTGGGAGTTTTAAAGCTACTCATCACAAGACAAGTTTATTCTCGAGTATTTTCTTTAGATGAAATACAGTAATTCTACCTTCTATTATGCATTTACAAGTTTTACAGCTATAAGCAACGTGTATGTATAACTAATATAAAAGCTTTCCTGTTAAAAAGTTATAAACTGATCTAACAAGTATGTGGCATTATACTATGTACCAAAGTAAGCCAATTAACATTTTGTCCATATCTCCTAATTAAGCAGGTTTTCAAAATTAAAGCATTTAGAGTTCAATGTTAATCTGTGAACAATTCATATTACATCTTAAACATACAAGCCAGTAATTAATTAAAAAAGTTTCAGTAGCAGTTAAATGCTGAAACTGATCAAAGCAACTAATTAAGCATTTGGGGGGGGGGGGAAAGCCTGCTGGAAAATACTAACTAGGGCACCAGTGGTCATTTTTTTCTTCACATACAATTATTGTACTAATTCTGTTCATTATCCTAATAAGGTTGAACCTCAGAAACCAGTTGTGAATTGAAGTAATTTTCCTCTTCAAGTGGGTCACTTAAAGGTACCAATTACATGTAATAAGTTTTTGACTCTACCAGCTGAAAAGGTTAATATTTCAAAACCTTCACCTTTATGGGTTTCAACTAATTAGAGAAATTATTAAGTTGGATCTGTACATTTTATGTGAATTCTAGTTTCCTTTCAAATTTCCATTTCCCACCCTTCTATCATGCCAAAATTAAAAGGCTAAACATACATGAACCAATATAATTACATGGTGTATCTTTCTGTTGTGATAAGCAAAAGTAATATAGTTTTAAGGTATGAGGATGAGAGAAGTTTTGATCACATGATGCATACTGTTTTTTTTTTTGTGGTAGAAGTAACTCTGTGTTGCAAAGAACAAAGGGCATTAGAGCACACAGAGGTGGTTTTTTTGTCTTCTTCATTGATCATTGTAAAAACCTACAGATAGCTCATAGAATTTGCCCTTAGGATTGTAGTCAAGGTTACTAAACCTAAATAAAGAATGGATTGAATGGACAAAGTCTTGAACAATTCAGTTGTAAGTAAATGGAAATTCACTAAGAGCCAGTGGATTTCCTTATAAAATATAAAGAAAAGTAATTAATCTGGCCTCTACTTAGAAGCACCAAGTTATAATAAAGCCAAAACAAAAGAAAAGAGGCCCTACAACATTATCTAAAAAGGACTACTTCCCTGTCAACATTCATATTGTTCAGCTGACCCCTGTATTAGCCTGCTATAAGGAGCTGCTAAGGCCTCTAGGTTTGTCTAGTTTGGAAAAAAGGCTGAAGGGTGACCATATTGCTCACTAGGGCTTCCTAAGCAGGGGAAGAGGGGACCAAAGTGCTGAGGTGTTCTCCATTAGACCCAGTTATATCACACAAAGCAAAAGTTCAAAGCTGTGACAGAGGAGGTTTAAACTGGACATTAGTAAGCATTTCTTTACCAAGAGTAGCCAAATTCTGGAGCAGGCTTCCTAGAGAGATAGTTGAGGCCCCAAGCTTGTCAGCATGTAAGAGGTGTTTGGACAATGCCCTTAACACCATGTTTTAACTTCTGGTCAGCCCTAAATTGGTCAAGTAGCCAGACTAGATGATTCCTACAGGCCCCTTCCAATCAGAACTAATCTGTTCTGCATGTGTTCTGAATTGCAAAGAAGTAATTCACTAGTTTACTTTATCACTATCTACAAGGTAGCATTCTCCTGGATAATCAACCGGATCATTAAAGAAAATTGTTTTTTCAAAATTTGTCACACAGTGCCTTCATTCTGTTTTCCACCCACAAAAGGAATTTGAAACACAGGTAAATATGTACTGCTGAACAAAGATTGAGAAAATTTATCCATGAAATATGGCCACAAATAGAGAAACATGTGAACTTCAGAAATGACTTGCCAATAAACAGGCAGTTGAAAAGGGACAAAGTCAATGCACATGAAGAAAAATGCATTCCACCACATGACAAAAATGGAGATGCATAGGGCAACTAGCAAAAGTGATTTTTGTCAAAACTAGTCTGTTTTGGATATAATACTACCAAAGGAAGAAACTCCCCCCCCCCACACTATTCAAATAGGAATAACCAATATTAAGGATTAAAATCTGCTGTTTTCAGAAGAATAGGACAAAGACTTCATCCAAGATCTTTGCATCTTGACAAAATAATGTAGAGCACAGAAAAGGAAAACCACCACCACCACTACAGTTCCAGCATATCTTGGCATATTTGATGCAGCACAAACCCCAGCATCTTCTTACTGCAATTAACTTGGCCACAAGCCTATTCCAAAGGAAATAAATCTATTAAGAACAATTTTTTAATATAACATTGTATAAGAAGCCTAACATACACCTCAATCCTCAGAAATAACAGGTTTCTATCCTATGTTTCTTGATAAGACTTAACAGACATGAAAATATTACTAGCAAAAAAGGTAAGAAATCTGTGCTGTTATATTTGTACCTGTCATTGAGCAACATCTTAAACTTGGGTAAGTGCAGCAGATTAGGCTGGGTGCCTCCTGTTACTGCCACGTAAGTTACACCTCCAGTGTCCCAAGCGTCCAACTCTAGTAAGGTGACCACAGGAACCAGCATATTCTACCCGCCAATCCTGCATCCTACAAATCCAGCTGCAAAGTCATTCTCTTCCACTTTCTTCCCTCTCTGCTCGCGTGGGAGATGCTCCCTATCGGGTAATGGAGGGGGAGTATCTGCAAGGCTTCTTAGGCTTGTCCAGGCCTAATTTCAGGAGGAGAAGGATGGGAGGTGCAGTCTCAGACCTGGCCAGTCAGAGACTAGCTTTGCTGTTGGCAGAGGTGGGAGGGTGGAGAAGGAGCCCTGGGATTTTTAGGTATACTCTCAGGTGGGGAGAAGAAGGGAAGTGTTGGGAAGCCTTTGGGTGTGGTAAAAGGGACTCTCTAAGCTTTGCTCTATGTTTGACACTATGGTTTCTAGTTTTCTGTATAACACCAATTACTTTTCCATTTAAACTATCCATCACTATCCAATCCATTTGTGTAAGTGTCATTCTTTTGTCCCTCTCAGGGCAATAGAGGATCTGGTCTGGCTCTAAACCAGGACAGTAAGAATTTTTGAGTAAATCAAAGTTTCTTGTGAAATGCACATGAGAATTGAAGATATTTTAATCTAAATTTTACACTTAACCAGCTTTTCATTAAAATTTTAATTATTTTACTGTATATTTCAAACATTTAAAAGATGCAAGTTTTGTTAATTTCCTCGTAATTATCCCTTGTCAGATAAAATGCCATGACAGTGAACCAACTGAAGTTGCTCCGTTCCTACCTGAAGATCTAACTAAACAGTACCGCCCCGAAATGAGTCTTTAGACAAAACTGAACTTGTGCATTTCTCCTCATCTGACAACATTCTGCACAAAGTGATTCTATAAATAAACAGTAAAAACAAAGTAATTTTGCCGTTTCAAAACTTACTGTATGTTCACCAACATTTGACTCAGGAACAGAGATTCTGCTGCCAAACCTATATCAACATCCATTCTGTGGGCTAAATTGATTGTAGTCTCATTACATAATGCAAGGTAGGAAACTGACAGATCCAAACCATACCGAAAACCACACAAAGACTTCCACTGACTTTACAAGAAAGCAAAGGAAGGCTCAAAAGCAACAATATAAAAGTTTTCTCTTACTTTATATTGACTCAGTAAGTCTAATACCTAATGACTCAAAGAAAAAAAAAAAAAGGAGAGATATAAAGACTAACAAAAGCCTTAATTTAGAGATATATTCCTGTATCTATCTTTCTTTCTTATTTACACTATTGTTTTGAAGCTTATCAGCTTGTTTCACTACAAAAATTCTGAAGAGACAAAGGAATTACAAAGCTGTGCTGTACTTTATTTCTCCCCTGAACTACCTCAACCACAACCCAAGCTGAGATGACACCCCGATTTAGCAGTCAACCTCAGCCTCCCTTCTCTTTTTTGATTCTTCTTGTTTAATAGGCCCAGGGAGAAAAACAGATATGGAAGCACATGTCATGCCTCAGGTTCAGGTAACATCAATTATTCCAGCCATTTCTAAGCAAGACAGTGAGGTATTCTTTGAACATTTGGGAAGCAAATGATGTTGTGTAACTGACAAAAATCTTGAAGACTTCCTGAAAGTGATATGTAAATTCTCATCTATTGCAGCCTCGATTAAGTGCCTTCAGCACAGAACTGAAGCTCTTGTAATAAAACTTGATAGGATATCAACCCCACGGCAACCCCATGCAGAGCAACAGGCTGGGGTCAGAGTGGCTGGAGAGCTACCAAACAGAGAGGGAACTGGGGCTGCTGGTTGACAGCCGCCTAAACATGAGCCAGCAGTGTGCCCAGGAGGCCAAGAAGGCCAATGGCATCCTGGCCTGCATCAGAAATAGTGTGGCCAGCAGGAGCAGGGAAGTCATTCTGCCCCTGTAATCTGAATTGGCTAGGCCACACCTTGAGTCCTGTGTCCAGTTCTGGGTCCCTCAGTTTAGGAAGACATTGAGACACTTGAACGTGTCCAGAGAAGGGCAACAAGGCTGGTGAGAGGCCTTGAGCACAAGCCCTATGAGGAGAGGCTGGGGGAGCTGGGATTGTTTAGCCTGGAGAACAGGAGGCTCAGGGGTGACTTCATTGCCCTCTACAACTACCTGAATGGTGGTTGTAGCCAGGAAGGGGTTGGTCTCTTCTCTCTAGCAACCCCCACCAGAACAAGAGAACACAGTCTCAAGCTGTGCCAGGGGAGGTTTAGACTCAAGGTGAGGAGAAAGTTCTTCACCGAGAGAGGAATTGGTCATTGGAATGGGCTGCCCAGGGAGGTGGTGGAGTCACCGTCCCTGGCAATGTTCAAGAGGAGATTGGACGTGGCACTTGGTGCCATGGTCTAGTCATGAGGTCTGTGGTGACAGGTTGGACTCGATGATCCTTGAGGTCTCTTCCAACCTTGGTGATACTGTGATATGGGGAAGAAGGAATGCTGAAGGATAGAATAGAATAAGCCAGGCTGGAAGAGACCTTCGAGATCATCACGTCCAACCTGTCATCCAACACCACCTAATGAACTAAACCATGCAACCAAGCACCCTATCAAGTCTCCTCCTAAACACCTCCACCACCTCCCCGGGCAGCCCATTCCAATGGGCACTCTCTCTGCGTAGAATTTCTTCCTAACCTCCAGCCTAAACCTAGCCTGGCACAGCTTGAGACTGTGTCCTCTTGTTCTGGTACTGGCTGCCTGGGAGAAGAGACCAACCTCTGCCTGTCTACAACTTCCCTTCAAGTAGTTGTAGAGAGCAATAAGGTCACCCTTGAGCCTCCTCTTCTCCAGGCTAAGCAACTCCAGCTCCCTCGGTCTCTCCTCATAGGGCTTGTGTTCCAAACCCCTCACCAACTTTGTTGCTCTTCTCTGGACTCGTTCCAGCAAGTCAACATCCTTCCTAAACTGAGGGGCCCAGAACTGGACACAGTACTATTATGGGGGGAATGAAAGGAATTACAGAATTGAGTGGGAACTGAGTATTAAGCAAGGTGAATTTTTTAATTAATATAGCTGCCTGATACACATGAAAAACAAGCACCAGACACTGAGCATGGAGCTGTCAGCAGAGAAGATCACCATAAAGAACCAGAGCAAATAAACACCTTTTTGTGAATTTCTGAAACTCAAAACATTTTTTCATCGTAAGAATGCTACCTCCCAACTCTAGGCCACTCTTCCTTTCAAATCTGTAACTGTAACTTACTTGTTTGACACTGTTTTACAAGAATCAGTCAGTTTCACCACAAGACTAGTGTGTGTGCCTCCTCTTACATCCACTTCCTTTACACCTGTGGACTGGCCATCTACTGTATTTGTCCTTCCAGTGCTCCACATTTCTGTTTTGCCTCTTTGTCCCTCTAACATCTGTGTCCGTAGTCTAACCTTGCATTTTGATTATTGCAACATTGTAGTGCAAACTGCAGTTAAACCTAAAATTCTGGAAACCTGCTTAGATGAAAACCAACAGATTTCATTAGTACAATAAGACAAATACCAGACTTTAAAGCTGATATTTTCAAATAACATAGCCATGTCCTGCTAAGAGTAACTTTTCTGCTTTGATCTCAAAGCACAAAGTTCAGGAAAATACTGGGTAAGTTTCTAAAAGAGAAATCAAGGGATATTTACATATCACCTCCACATCAACAAGTTCATTTGCTAGGCTGCAAATCATTACACAGTGAGAATCAAGTGAGAGGTGCATCCTCATGCTCACCACGCTCTTCGAAATCTTTCCCAGCCATCTGCCAATACATGCATCTGATTTCATTGAAGGACTCCTATTAACATCAGTTGCTCCTTCCATAAGTGTAGGACTATAGTTCTAAGACCACCACCTTTAGGAACAGGATGCAACCATAAAGATTGTTGGTCTGACTCACTACAGCTGCTCTCATCCTTCATTTTGAATTGCTTGAGCTATGCTCAGGATTCTGTGCTTTTGCGGTTTGACTAAAAGGGATGCTTTCCAAATAATTTAATGTTGTATCTACATCAGAAGATGCCTAGGAATGATAACTGCTCCATCTCCCAGTATAGGCATGACATATCCTTTCCCTTTTACTGGACCCTTGCGAAGCAGCTCCGCTCAAGTCTAGTGTTTTAAACTTTTCCCTACAGCATCTCTGCAACTAACCCCTGACGCCTGCAGAGACGATGTAACACTGACCACCGCTGTCATGCCAACTAGCGACAGCAAGGACAGCCCCCACGGTGTCAAGATACCCGGAGGCACACAGAAGGCGCACAACTCTGTAAATAAACAGTAGATAGATAGGTATGTCTGGTTGATTTTTTTTTTTCCTTTTTTTTTCCCTTTTAAACGGGGCCTTTAAGGCAACCCGTCCAAATACCCGGGAGCAAGAGGGGCCTACTGACCCCCTCAGAGGACGGTGGGAAGCTCGGTTAGGGGTGCGCTGCGGGTAACCGCTGGGCAGGAACATAGAACTTATGCAAAAGGTATTACGGAGATCACAGCCTCGTGGGGCGCAGCACCCCCTCTCACCTCCCGGCACCCCCTCTCACCTGTGGGCACCAGCCGACCCCAGCCGCCAACCGAGACGCTTTCAAACTACCAAGGCAGAAGTAGAAGCACCTCTCTGATGGGCTGAGGGAGCGCTTACAAAGCAGTCTCTGAGTGGGCAGTTTAGCGACAAACTAGCCAATTAAATTGTTCAGCCGAGGGGGCGGGTGTGCCAGTCCGTCCTTTCGTCCCCCATCTGTGGCCTATGGCTGCTTTGCCGCTCACGGGTGCGTGTGTGCCAGCGACTGCAGCGCGCTGATTGGCGGCAGCGCTCCCGGGCCTGGTGCGCGGGCTGTGGCTGGACGTTGGCGGAGACAGGCGCGGGGCTGCGCGGCCCAGTTGTACTGGGGGCGGGGGCTGGGGGAACGGGGCGGGCTGTGACGGGAGTGTCTTGCTGTGGCGCCGCCAAGGCTGCGGTGGCTCTGTGGTGCGGCGCCCCTTACCGGCTTCCAGGCGGTGGCTAAGGGCCCGATCAGTGCGGGGCGGAGCACAGAGGACCATGCCAGCCTAGAAGCTTGGGCGAGGCAAGGTGGAGGAGCTTGGAGTTTTCATGTAATGTGAGAACGAAGATTCTTTGGGAGAACTATCTCATCGTTCTCAACTGTTTCCATCAATGCTAATTACGAAGTTAGAAAACCTTGCTAATATGCCCTTTAAATAATTTTTGCAATTATGTGAGAAGGAGCCTCTGGGCTTGTGATTTGCAGTATACGTCTCCAACCCAGCCTCTCTGTAACACTGTACGTAGATGTACACACTGTGTGAATTTGGGTATTAAATTCGGTCAACATTGTGGTAGAGCTGTGGGTACCACACCCCAGCCTACCAAAATGTTGTTGGGTCAGCAGTTGAAACTTACATACTAGATAAGATCCCAGAGAGAATTGCTTCTTTGCCTGTTACCTCAGGGTTATAATAAGTAGAAATCCGAGTTTTAAAGATTTTTCTATCAGGTATCAAGGAGTAGAGTATGTTTGCTAACCATCATGTATCCTGGTATCAATTGTTTTGTAATGTTTGGATTAGGAAGGACCTGAACATACAGTTCTAAACACCTGCCACAGGCAAGGACACCTCCTACTAGACCAGGCTGACCACCTCCCCCATGCAATTTGGCTTTCAACACATCCAGGCTTGGAGCCTCCACAACTCTTCGGGGGGGCCTGTACCAGTGTCTCGCCACCCTCATAGTGAAAAATTTCTTCCTAATGTCTAAGTAGCTTCTTCCATCTTGAAGTCATTACCTCTCATCCCAACTCTACAAGCCTTTGCAGTAAGCAGGGGCATCCTCAACTAGATCAGGTTCCCCAGAGCCCTTTCAAGGCTCTACTTGAGTCTCTCCAGGGATGGGGCTCCAGCTACCTCCCCAGGAAACCTGTTCTAATGTTCCACTACCCTCATGGCTAGGAACTTGTTTCTAACATCCATTCTAAATCTACTCTTCTCTAGTTTGAAGCCATTTCCCCATCTTGTAGGCCCCCTTCAAGCACTGGAAGGCCACTATTAGGTCTCCCCAGAGCCATCTTTTCTCTAGACTGAACAACCCAAGCTCCCTCAACCTGCCTCACAGCAGAAGTGCTTCAGGCCCTTGATCATTTTTGTGGCCCTCCTTTGGACCTGCTCCATCAGCTCTCTGTCCTTCTTGTATCGAGGGCTCCAGACCTGGACACAGTACTCCAGGTGAGGTCTCATCAGAGGAAAGTGGCAGAATCACCTCTCTTGATCAGCTGGCAATGCATCTTTTGATGCAGTCAGGATGTGATTGGCCTTCTGGGTTGCAAGCAGACACTGCTCATGTCCAGCTTCTCATTCCTCAGCATCCCCAAGTTCTTTTCCTCAGGGCTGCTTTCTATCACCTCATCCCCCAGTCTGTATTCATAGCAAAGATTGTTCCAGCCCAGGCACAGAACTCTGCAGTTGCTCCTGTTGAACCTCTTGAGGTTCACCTGGGCCCACCTCTCCAGCCTGTCCAGATCCTTCTGGATGAGATCCTGTCCCTCCAGCTTGTCAACAGCACCACTCAGATGGTATCATCTGGGTTGGTAGAAGAAGTAGACCAGTGGAATGTATTGCCCTGGGAGGTGGTAGAGTCACTGTCCCTGGAGGTGCTCAAAAAAAGATTGGATGTGGCACTTGGAGCCATGGTTTAGTAGTCATGAGGTCTTGGGTGGCAGGTTGGACTTGATGATCTTTGAGGTCTTTTCCAACCTTATTGATTTTATGATTCTACGATAAGACTTTCCCTCCAGTCCCTTCACCAGTCTCACTGCTCTCCTCTGGACCCACTCCAGCACCTCAATATCTTTCTTGACGTGACACAGAGCTGCTCACAGTACTTGAGGTGAGGCCTCACCAGTGCTGAGTATAGGGGCAGAATTACATCCCTAGTCCTGCTGGTCACACTGTTCCTGATAAAAGCCATGATGCCAGTGGCCGCCTGTGCCAGCTGGGCACACTGCTGGCTCATGTTCGCCTGTTGTCAACCAGCACTCCCAGGTCCCTCTCTGCCAGGCTGTCCTCCAGCCACTCATCCCCCAGTCTGTAGCACTGCATGGAGATATTGTGGCCAAAGTGCAGGACCCTGCACTTGGCCTTGTTAAACCTCATCTTGTTGGCCTCAGCCCACCAACCCAGCCTGTCCAGGTCTCTCTGAAGTGTCTTCCTATCTTCCAGCAGATCCACACTTCCCCCAACTTGGTGTCATCTACGAATTTACTAATGGTAGAATAGATCCCCTCATCCAAGGTATCAATAATCTTACAGAAATGACTGACTGTTTGCTGTTTTGGTTGGACATTTTATGGAATTTAAGAACAGTTCAGGGATACATTTGGATCTATGTCTTAGAGAAAGCTGAACTGAAACATTTGGTCAAGTCTGAATGATTCCGTATTGTCATACAGCCACTGCATTTCGTTAGGGCCTGTGATGATATTTTTTCAGATTGGTTTCCAGAAAACCAGAGTGGAAGGACGGCATCTCTTGATGTAGTAACCATGAAAGAGAAGTGGTTCAGGGAAACATCTTTTTTAAATCGATTTGACTGTAAGTATGTATGATAGGGTTTTTAAGTTCCAGTTAGGGTTAAATTGGGGTAAAGAGGAATTGCAGTTTTTATGGTCTGCATGAATACAAAGAGCACTGGCCTCAGGGCTTATCTTGACAATAATAATTTTTTTCAAATTCTAAATGGAACAATATCCAGGTGCAATAATATCTTGGTGACTAATGACTACCCAAAATAAAGCATAATCTCTTTTCCCTTACCACAACTGGCCTTTGTGCAAGGTCACATCTGAGGGAAGATTTTGTAATAAACCAAAATATTCCTGGGCAAAAGGGAGTAAGGTTGTTACTGCACTCTAACATGTAGGATTGTACTGTCCCTAACTGTAAAATAAGGTTTGTGAGGAATAATGCTGTTTGTCACTGATCTGAATTGGTCTCCATATTAAAGGGCAGGAGGCACAATGGCATTGGTAGTCATGACGTGTGGCAAGATACCTGGTTGCAGGACTTCCTCTACACATACCTGTAGGCAAAGAAGACCTCCTCCAAAGAGCATTTCTAGATTACTGAATCCAACCTCTCTAATTACTAAAAAATTCCCTCCAAATTTTTTTTTTGTTTGCTCCTTGAAATAAGGTCTCATGAATGTAGAACTACTGCAGTGTTTTGAAATGCTTGTCAACATCTCACATTTCAATGAGACCTATGTTTTTCTGGTGCACATTAGTGAAACAGAGCTCAGGCTCCTTTTCTCAGACCAAATAATGTAAGAGTATTATTCAAAATAGAGATGATGTTGCTTCTATCATGCTATTCATGCTAATTTCTGTTGCACACTGCTGGTGTAAAACATGATGAATCTTTCAGCATAAAGCACTTCTTAAAATACACTGACACACAAGAGGTAGCCTTTAAATACGTGTTTAGTTTTCAGTCTTACATCTTAGAGAAAATGGAGATGTTTGAAAATTGAAGGTGATTGCAATGGGTACTCAAACCAATCCTGATGACATAAACTTCTACTGCTACTTTGTAATTAGATGGATAAAAAGCAGGGGAGATCAAATGGAATAAAGCTCATTACTTGTATAAAGAGATAATTGTAGATAGTTAGAAAGAGAGCAATGAAATTACAATAATTACCCTACCCTCACACTGTGGGTTTTATGGAGTATCTGATAAAACCTTCTGATGAAACTTTCTGATTCTGAATTGTATATAAAATATAATAGTCATCTTTAATGTTGATTCTGCAGTACAATAGAACATAGAGTTACTTTCACAGAGGGAAGGAGATTTTTCCAGGCTTTTATGACTACATGTGTTCACATGCAGTTGTAGCCAAGAAAACACCACAGCAGTGATTTCAACCAGGAAAACTCTGATCATCTGTGCAAACTAGGAAACAGTTTTGGAACTGTTCCTATCCTGTGCTTATGTGAAGGAAACAGGCAAGAAGGGATGCAGGAGGAAGTAGGTTGAACTGGTTTGATAGTGTCTAATGGCAAAAGATCATCTCATTGTTCTTTGAAGCAGTTTTTGAAGGATTCAAAATGCAAAGTAAGCATGATCTACTTTATATGAAATATTTATGATTTTTTTTAGTGTTGTCCATAGGTCTATAGCTTGTTGAATCACCCATTCAGTGTTTTCTGTTTATCCTCTGTACTGAGATGGCAAAACAGTTTGTAGTAAGTTAAGTATTTGATACTGACATGATTACTGTTTGACTCTACCATATTAACTATTTGGTTGCTTACTGTCTGAGCCCAAGATCTGTCTCCTCTCCTGCACAATGTTGGATGCAGCTCTGGCCTGTAGTTAGATTTACGCTTAGTACAATATAGCTTTACAATCTTTCTGCTTCATGTCTCTGCAAGCCTCCAACAGAAACATCAAGTGTCTGGACACAAAGGCCAGGCAAAAGGCATTGAGCTGTGTCTTTTGGTGCTTTACATTCAAGGGACTGTCACATTATGGCTTCTGCCTTGTCCTGTGAGTCTTTGTAACTGCATGGTCTAAGACCATTACTTTTCTGTCATGTGCACTGCAATATTAAATATTGCTGATTGGCATATTACCCAGTTCAAGACTCAAATAAATTTTGTTTTGTTCCAACTAAGAAACATTTTTCAAAGTAACAGTGTTTCTTATGCAACTGGAGTCCTAATTTTAGACAAAAATAATGGCTAAAGATAGTGCATACGGGCACAGTTTCACATCTTTTGGAAACTACTGGCATTCTTTTCTTGTGATAATGATGATAGCAATAACAGTCATATCCTGTGAATATTGACACCTCAGCATTGAAGGGCTCTGTCTTCTACTGAACATGCCACTTTCCTCTTGTATCACAGAATCATAGAATGGCTTAGATTGGAAGAGACCTTAGAAAACATCCACTCCAAGCTCCCTGCTATGGACAGGGATGCCTCTTAACTTGGCTTTATTCTATTGCAAACTTCTGAATTGAAAAGAAAAAATAAAATGGAAGCAGCTTGATAAAATTTTACGATGTCTTGGATACTCTACGTAAACCAAATCAGCATGCTAAATCATAAGTATGTTCCTGCTGTAAGAAACACCCTTGAACAGAGGTCCAAAATAGATCTGTCAAAAATTTTGCCAAAAAAGCATATGAAATATTTTTGTGGTAATATGATTTTTCTTCTTTTAAACTCCAGAGAACAGATGATTGGTTAAATGTCTTCTCATAGGAAATCAAAACATCGACATCCCTAGAGGTCTTTCAGTGGCAGGGTGTGTATGTACAACATATTTGTGATGACATATTCTGCTGCAGGGGGAGTAGAACGCCACTGTGCTGTAGAGTATTGAATGACCATAAAATGTACAACATCAGCTCCTTTCAAGGCTAGCATTAGGGCTGCCTGTAAATCTGCCACTGAAAATCATATTTGAAGAGTGAGTACTGGGTTTGATTTTGTAATTGTTTCTTATAGCAGCATATCAGTTTTAAAGAAAGGTAAAACTATATTTCTTGTAGGAATCTATAGAAAGCAGTTGACAGCAGTTAAACTGTTTTCATTGAATATAAATAAAAGGGTTTGCAGCCTTAATTATATTAACAGTCTGTTCCTCAGGAAAACACAGTCTTTGTAAATAATGATTGTGATGTTTATTGCTGTCTAAAAAAATCTGTGCACTGTACACACTTTACCATTTTTAAGAGGTTGTTTGTGCAAAGAAACACTACGTGGGCTATTTGAACAAGGTTTCCATTAAAATCATGGATCATTTTGGCAAATGAAATGTAGCAAAAGCTTGAAATTATTATGATGCAGATTTTCATCTTCCCTCTAAGAGGAGTTAATTTATATGGGTGCTTATGTAACAGCCATAACGTTTCAGGGTCTCTCCAGCATCTTACGGCAAGATCCACATGTTGATTGTGGACAGCTGTAAACAAGTATATTTGCATACCTCTAGCTCCTCTGCCACAGCCATCAATCCTACTCTTCTCTTTCTTAAGCAAGTTCTGCAGTCCCTGTGGTTGCCTGCGCTGCATCATCACAGGCTGAAGGACAGTTTCTTTCCTCGCAGCTGGTTTCATCCCAAAATGTGAGTCAGCAAGCATGGTCACTGACGACATTGCTGCGGTGGGCCACACAGAGATGTGCATCTGCAGTGACGCAGTGTTTGCTCATACAGGCATCAGCAAGTATTTTTACATCACCTCTACACGAGGTGGCAACATATCATGCTACTCTGCTCCTGAGCTGGATTTAAAGAAACAAACACTGGGAGTATGCAGCAGTCTGTAGAATTTAGTCAGTACAGAAAGGAATAATCAGCTTTAGGTGTTAACTATCTACCTGTTTATAGACTGTCCAATGCTTTCTCTGTGACTCAACATCTCCTTTATTCAGCTTTAAAGGAGATTTGCTATTTTAAAGAGGTTAGGAAACTCTCTGACTAGCTTGAGATGTTCTGCAAGAGGTGTGACACTCATGTATAAGATAGCTCTCTAAACATGTCCCAGGACTCAGTATGTACTAGAATTTTCATTCTGGTACATACTCATTCTCTCAGGATGAAATTTGATTGCTTAAGATTTGTAGAAACGTAGAACTGTCTAAATGTCACCCTCACTGCCCCACTGTGCTTGCCAAAATGATAAAGAGACGAAGGTTGCGCTGGTCGGTTTGATCCCTTTCTTCTAGATTGCAACACAGAATATGACAGTGGTTTGGATGCCTCTTAGAGCTATAGAATTTTCTAGAATTTAGGGCTTACTTGAAACTCTTTTAACAGTGACAAGATTCGATACTGATATGACTAACCATTCTTTATTACTCCTAGAATCACAAATGGTAGAAATACCCTGGCTCTGGTAACTCTTCCCTTTTTTTCAGAAATCAGATTAAGTGTTTCTGCAATTTGTATTTATGATATGATATTATGCTATATTGTATTATGCTATATTACATTACACTATATTACATTATATTTATCATATATCATATCATTGACAAAGACTGGTGGAATGCCATTAATTGAAAGGAAGAAAGTAATTTAATTAGATGATCCAGATGGTAGAAGAGTGTACACCAAAGGTACTTCTTGAAGTTTTAAAGAGGATTGTTGACATTCATTTTAAGATGCAAAATATTATCTATTATGTTACTTATTTCTTTCACATTTTCTGGCACCTAGTTAATAAGGAAGTTCTCTCTGGCAATGCAGAAAGATTCCTAGTCTTTGAAGGGCATGCATTGCCAATTCAGACTGTTATAAAAACTTTGGTTGTTATTAAAATGCCTTTCTAACACATGTTCAAATAGGCTGCCTATCTGTATGTATATGTGACATTCAGACCAAAATGTTTTGCTTGGTATTCATTCTGCTAACTTAAAGCCTTTTTATTGCAGACATCTTCTGGACTATTCATTCTGGATTCCCCTTATAGTTGCTTAAGGGACACCTAAAAAGTCTTTCAGTCTTTTATAGTCCTAGCAGAGAAACAAGTGCCTGCAGGGTTCATTTGATCTCATCCATTTCTAAGAGGTCAGATGAATCATACCACAAAAGTGCTTATCTCTCTGTTGTGACTGTAAATAGACTAGACCACTAGTTCAGATATCTGCATTTTAGACATTCATATTTGCTCAGATGATTCCTATCCTTTGAATTGAATTGTGCTTCAAATGGAATTACAGACTCTCAGAGGATTTGATTATTAAATCCCAGAATCTGTCAGTTTTGCATCCACATTCTGAAAGCCAGGTTTAAATGATCTGAGTAATTCTCATCCATTTTTGGAGTAAGCAGACACAACTCTCACTACTTCAGGTAAAAAATGAACTGGTAGGGCCTGTGTGATGGCATTGAGTTAACAAAATAAAAACACAGTAAAAGCAATGCAAGAAAAGAGTCGTTACAGGTTTAAATGGCTTATTCTATGGGGTTTGTGCAGCAAAGGTAAGAAGCAAAATATAGCTGTGATTAAATAAAAGTTTGTGAAGTATTCCAAATGCAAAACCTAAGTAATCTAACAAATTTACAGAAGACAGTATTAAGAAAGAATAGGAAGATGGAGAGAAGGAAATGAAACAGACAAAATCAAAGTCATGAACATGAATGGAAATTAAAGGAATAAAAGTGTTCATGGAAATTTTTGCAGCCTTAAATGAAAGATGAAGGAGGAGAGGGAGGAAAATAAAGGCATTTGTGTGTTGATTTTTGGCAGAATTATGGTATTCTGTACGACTGGATTGGATTGAGTGCACCCTCAGAAAGTTTGCAGATGACACCTAATTGGGTGGGAGTGTTGATTGCCTCAAAATGTAGGCAGGCTCCGCAGAGGTATCTGGAGAGGCTGGGTTTATGGGCTGGGGTTAATTCTGTGAGGTTTAAGAAGACATTTGGATCACAACAACCCCATGCAACTCTACAGGCTTGGGGAAGAGTAGCTGGAAACTTGCCCAGCAGAAAAGACCCTGGGGGTGCTGCTAGATGGCCAGCTGAACCTGAGCCAGCAGTGTGCTCAGGTGGCCAAGAAGGCCAACATCATCCTGGCCTGTATCAGGAAAAGTGTGACCAGCAGGAGCAGGGAAAAGATTGTGCCCCTGTATTTGACACTGATGAGGCCTCACCTTGAATACTATGTTCTGTTTTGGGACCCCCACCACAGGAAGGACATTGTGGTGCTGCAGCATGTCCAGAGAAGAGCAGCAAAGATGGTGAATGGCTTGGAGTACATGTCTTATGAAGAGCAAAGAACATCTGAGGGAACGGGCATTGTTTATTCTGGAGGAGGCTGAGAGGAGACCTCATTACTTTCTACAAACTGCCTGAAAGGAGGTTGTAGTTAAGTGTGTGCTGGACTGTTCTTCTTAGTATAAAGCAATAGAACATCTGTAATATGTTTTGCAAGAAGCTCCATAAATTTACAAAGTTTATGACCCTTCAGCAGCAGAGTGGACAAGTTTGTGGAAGGAAAATTCACTGATACCTATTGGATATAAAGATAGTGTCTCTGGCTGAAAAAGTCTCAACTTTATGTGCATTTGAGATCTTTTGAGATATTGTTGTTATTCTCTTTTTACTTTGAGTGCTGTTTTGGAGACAAAATACTAAGCTTGACAAATCAACTGACCTTTTCTTTGACCTAAAATGACAGAAACAATGCTGATTTTAAATCATAATTGATTTGATTGTGTTAAAATAGATTTGCAACAAAGGCATGTAATTTATTTTGAGATATTTTTCAGATCTCATTTAAGGTATAGTGTAATACTTTTATTCCCTGTATGAATTGCAGGTACCTTTACTGTCATTTCAGGAGTGTGCTTAAAAAGTATTGAAGCAAAGATGATAAATAGTAGAATAAATGGTGAAGCAACATGTTACCTTTAACCATGCTGTTTTCTAGCTTTCTTCCTCAAATGTACATGTTTTCATTCTCTCTTTTTTTTTTTTTTTTGGTTAATTGACTAATTTTTTTTTTTTTTTTTTTTTTTTTGCTGTCTCCCTCTTGTTTCAGGTGAGTAAGTGTAGTTGTGCCAGTACCCCTTCCCATTTTCCATTTTTATAAGTGTGTCTACCATAGAGTTTTTCCTTTGGATCCAATGAAAATAACAAATAAGTATCTTAGTTTCGTATAGGTTAACTGGTTCTTGAGGGTTAGAGGAGTATCCTTCTAAAACTAGGAACTTAATTAAGAAACATAATTCAGGAAAGGAAGGTCATACTTTGTTCATTATGACTTCAGTAAAAAGGGAAGTAGAATAAGCATTGCTGATAACAATTAATAGTACATTGAGAAAATTTCCTGTGAGACGCAATGCGAAGTATTGCATTCTAGAGTTTTATGGTGAACAGATTTTTCAAAGTGAAGGTCTTGATTAAAACCTTAGAAATAAAAAAGATGTCTGTGTAATAGTTGGAATGAATTTTCCATTAGTTAGATGACATTTAAGATATGCTTAATTATTTCTAACCAGTTCTAGAGTTTATATCAGGTTCGTTGGCTTAAGTTTCAAAATGTTTATGACAATTTTAATTGTCTTAAAGTGTTAAACATCCCCATTTATGATACTATGTGTGAACAGATTTTGATATGGAAGAGTTTTGTTAGAAAACCCTGAAGTTATGTGTATAGTAAGCCAGGACTGTGATCTGTATTGAGACTTTAATCATGCTTTGAGGAAATAAAGCATTGTCTTAGCTATAATTGTGTTTCAGTTATTTATTGCAAGACTATATCTTAATTTTCTTCTTCATGTTGCCTCATTTCAGTTTTGGTTTTTAGCAAGGTGCTGTTTTGTCTTGAAATGAATAATTGAAATGTGATATTAAGTCGATTGCATGAAGACTCTAACTAGCTGGTGGCCTTAAGAAATTGTACATTGTTATGCAGATTTTTATGTTTTTATCTCTCAGATGTATCATAGCATCGGTACAGAATGGTTAAGTATTATAATCACTGATATTTTGTGGCAAGATATCAGGTGTCAACACTGTTGGAGTCCTGTTTGGATTTCTGTATACTGAGTGCAGATAGGACATCAGGCTGTCAGCTCTATAGCTCATTTTATTGCTTTTACCTAAGGAGCAATTTTAGATGTAAAAATGTTTACATGCTACATATTTAATCAGTGATAGCTGTTTTGGCCAGCACCTCAGTGATATGGATGTTTCTATTTTTTCTGTTTCATAAACACTGTACCTGTTTCCAAGAGGCATTGATGAGAAGAAGGCATTGTTCTCTTTTTCTGTTCACAGCAAATCAGGATTTCCTGAGAAATGGGGACCTCCTGGAGAGAGTTGAACAGAGAACCATGAGAATGATTAGGGGACTTGAGCATCTCCCCTGTGAGGGACCTGGGGCTGTTTAGTCTTGAGAAGTTTGCGAGGGGATCTGACCAGTGTCTATAAATATCTGGGGCGTGGGTGTCAAGTGAAGGGGACAATTGCTTTTTGGTGGTGCACAGTAATAAGACAAGGAATAATGGACGCAAACTTGAACACAGAAGATTTCTCTTCAACATTCTTTGCAGTGTGGATGATGAAGTACTGGAACAGGCTGCCCAGAGGGGTTGTGGAGTCTCCTTCTCTGGAGACTTTCAAAACCTGCCTGGAGGAATTCCTGTGTGGACTACCCTAGGTAGTGATCCTGCTCTGGCAGGGGATTGGACTTGATGATCTCTGGAAGTCCCTTCCAACCTCTAACATTCTATGATTCCATGATTCTATGAGATACTCCTGCTTATCCATGCTAGTCTTTGATAAAGAGAAGGATCTAAAGTTCCTAATAGAGAAAATAATGCTTATTAAGGTGTTCTGGGCTGTTGCTTGATGCCCTAGTATGTTTGTGAAGCACTTTGAAATCTTGCTCAAAAATGTAACAGCATGTACTGCAAAGTATACCTAATCCTTAGATAATCATATTCATAATCAATGATCAGATCCAACATACTTTTTCAACTATTATCCTATAATTTCCTCTTTCTACATTCAGGTCATGAACACTATTCAATGACACCAGCAGCTCAACAGAATGAGAAGTGGTAAATTTGAAAGGGCAGTTTAGGAAAACTGAACAAATGCCTTACTCTGCTCAAGTCTAGGAAAGATGCAAGGTATGTGGACTGTTAGAATCATAGAATCAATAATGTTGGAAAAGACCTCAAAGATCATCAAGTCCAACCTGTCACTCAAGACTTGCTGAGGACTAAACCGCGTGACACATCCAATCCCTTTTTGAACATCTCCAGGGACGCTGACTCCACCTCCCTGGGCAGCCCATTCCAATGGCTAATAACTCTGTCTGTGAAGAACTTTCTCCTTATCTCAATACTAAACTTCCCTTGGCACAGTTTGAGACTGTGTTCTCTTGTTCTGGTGCCGGTTGCCTGGGAGAGGAGACCAAACCCCACCTGACTACAACCTCCCTTCAGGTAGTTGCAGACAGCAATAAGGTCTGCCCTGAGCCTCCTCTTCTCCAGGCTAAGCAACCCCAGCTCCCTCAGCCTCATAGGGCTTGTGCTTGAGGCCTCTCACCAGCCTCATTGCCCTTCTCTGGACACATTCAAGTATCTCAGTGTCCTTAAATTGAGAGTCCCAGAACTGGACACAGTGCTCAAGGTGCGGCCTAATCAGTGCTTAGTACAGGGGCACAATGACTTCCCTGCTCCTGCTGCTGGCCACACTGTTTCTGATGCAGACCAGGATGCCATTGGCCTTCTTGGCCACCTGAGCACACTGCTAGCTCATGTTCAGCCGGCTGTCAATCAGTACCTCCAGGTCCCTTTCTGCCTGGCTCCTCTCCAGCCACTCTGACCCCAGCCTGTAGCACTGCATGGGGTTGTTGTGGCCAAAGTGCAGCACCTGATACTTGGACTTGTTGAATGCCATCCTGTTGGACTCTGCCCGTCTGTCCAGCCTGTCAATGTCTCTCTGGAGAGCTCTCCTACCTTCCAACAAATCAACACCTGCTCCCACCTTGGTGTCATCTGCAAATTTACTGATGATGGACCCAATGCCCTCATCCAGATCATCAATAAAGATAGTAAATACAATGGGGCCCAGCACTGATCCCTGGGGGACAACACTAGTGACTGGCTGCCAGCTGGATGTGGCACCGTTCACTGCCTCTCTCTTGGCTTGGCCCTCCAGCCAGTTCCTAACCCAGCACAGAGTGCTGCTGTCCAAGACACGAGCTGACAGCTTGGCCAGGAGTTTGCTGTGGGGGACAGTGTCAAAGGCCTTGCTGAAGTCCAGGCAGATTACATCCACAGCCTTCCCCACATCTACCAGGTGGGTCACCTGATCATAGAAGGAGATCAGGTTGGTCAGGCAGGACCTGCCCTTCCTAAATCCATGCTGGCTGGGCCGGAGCCCTTGGCCATCCTGTAAGTGCTGTGTGATTGCCCCTAAGATGATCTGCTCCATAGTTTTCCCTGGCACCAAGGTCAGGCTGACAGGCCTGTAGTTTGCAGGTTCCTCCTTCTGGCCCTTCTTGTGGATGGGCATCACATGGGCCAGCTTCCAGTCATCTTTGACCTCTCCAGTGAGCCAGGACGGGTGGTAAATGATGGAAAGTGGCTTGGTCAGCTCATCTGCCATCTCTCTTAGCACCCTTGGATGGATCCCATCTGGTCCCATGGACTTATGAGGATCCCAGTGACTTAGCAAGTTCCTCCCTACTTCCTCATGGATTTCAGGAGCACTGCACTGCTCCCTGACCCCATCTGCAGTTCATCAGGCCAGTTATCCTGAAGTCCTGCCTTACTGTTGAAAATGGAGGCAAAGAAGGTATTTAGAACTTCAGTCTTTTCCTCATCTTTAGTTCCACTGTTCCCCTCCAGGTCCAATAAAGAGTCGATGTTCCTCTTGCCCCTCCTTTTAGCATTAATATATTTGTAAAAATGCTTTTTATTGTCTTTCACAGAAGTGTCCAGGTGAGTTCTAACTGGGATTTTGCCACTCTAAGTTTTCTCCTACATGATCTAACAACATCCTTAAACGTATCTTGAGTTGCCTCCCCTCCTTTCCAAAGGCAATACGCCCTCCTTTTTTCCCCTTAATTCCTTCAGGAGCTGCTTGCTCATCCAGGCCGGTCGCTTTCCCCGCCAGCTCATCTTTTGGCACATGGGCACAGCCTGTTCCTGTGCCTTCAAGACCTTCTGTTTGAAGTAGGTCCAACCCTCCTGGACCCCTTTGTTCTTAAGGGCTGATACCCAGGGTACTCTCTGAATTAGTTGCTTAAATAAGCTGAAATCTGCCCTCCAGAAGTCCAAGGTAAGGGTTCTGCTGTTTCTCCTCCTTATTTCCCTGCATATTGAAAACTCCACTATCTCATGGTTGCTGCACTCTAGACAGCCTCCTACCATCACATCTCCCATCAGCCTTTCTCTATGTGAGGACTGCAGGTCAAGCAGAGCCTGACCCCTGGTAGGCTCACTTAACAGCTACATCAGGAAGCTGTCCTCCATACATTCTAAGAACCTTAGTTTTAAGAACCTTAATTCTTTCTAAGAACCTTAGTTCTTAGCTCATTCTAAGAACCTTAGTTAGTGACTTTGAGGGACATTATCTGTTTTGTTGTTTTCAACCACATGTGGAAGTCTGCATTTCTAAAACCTTAGAGTGGAATCAGGGTTATAATTTGTTTGATTAAGAATTTGATTTATTACTGTAGTGCATCTTCCAAAAACTACTTTTTTTCTTCCTTTTTTTTTCCTTTTTTTTTTTTTTAAATGAAAGTTTGGTGGTAGCTTGCCTTAACAGACCTGTGTGTATGTAGTTAATTTCACATTTAGGAAAACCTTCAGTAGTGCTAGACTATCTCCAATATATTTTGATACAGATTCTCCCAGTAGACGGAACTAATGTGATGGTCATACTTTTCAGGCTTACTACAATTAGTATGTATGTATGTATGTATTTATTAATTTTCTTCCCATGAGGTTACTTGAGTGATATCATTCATATGAAGTGAAAACTATTTGTATCCTTTTATCTGATCTCACTTATCCCTCCCTTACACAGTGTTTAGTAAGATCTCTTCAGATTTGGTCATGGTATTTCAGTTACAACATGTTGCAGATTGAGCACTTTGATACTGCATTATGCTCTTCCCCTGTCTGCATAAATTCATGGGTGAAGTCTTCTCTGTATTTTGTAATGTTCACACAAATACAGATTGTCTGAGTGTTTGTGTCATTGGTTTTGTGTTGTCTCCATTCCTGAAATAGCTAATATGTAAGCATCTGAAAATGTGGTGCTGAGAGAAATGGTGCTTAGAATTTTTAACTTGTTTAATAGCTTATGTAATTATTTATTTACCAATTCATTTCACACAATCTTGCATGCCAACTAGTTTGGGACTAGTTTTGTCATCAGGGTTTCTGGGTGGGTATAGTTTTGGAAAAAAGCCAGCTTTTCTTTGAGTAATATATAAAATTTCAAAAGAGAACTTTTCCAGCAAAGATGATGAAAAAAGGAGAAAAGTGAATGAAGAAAAAAGGAGAAAAGTAAGAGTGTCTGCAAGAAAACTTTCAGTAAGGCAAATACAGGCAGGGTCAAGAAGAATTTGAGTTAGCCTTGCATTCCTACAATGGGCAGGTCATAATCATACTCAGTATTTAAATATTATTTAATGATGAAGTAGCTAAATATTGTTCATCAGTACTGTTGGTCAGTTTTAAGAAACTAAGAAATTGAAATATGGAGAATTGCAATCTTGAAGTTTTCAAATCAGCTGTAAATTTTGCACATGTCCATTTAGATGTGTTGACTACAAGAAAAGCAAAAACCAATTTGATAGGAAGTTCCCCCACTGAGGGTCTGTATGTTATTCTGCTTCAAATATGCTGAGTACTCGGGTTCTTTCAAAAATGGCAGAAGCTGCAAGTGTTTGCTACCTGTGGAGCTAAAGAATATATATGACCACGATTGTCAGCTACTATTACTGGCGTACTTGAAAATGTTTACCAGTCACAAGCTAGTCTGCTCCTTCACTTATGTTGAATACACACTTTTTAGCTTAATAGACAGACTTAAAATCTTGTGTGTTGGAACTGTAACTTCCAGAGCTTGGCCACTAAGATTCTTGGGGATCTCAATGCTTTCCATCAGGAGTAAGGTTTAGCTAGCCCAGTAATGTTCAGTCTAATTGTTTTCTTAGTTCCTGATAGCTTCTCCGATTATGAGCCAGACCTCTGCTGATATGAATACCTGTGATAGAGTAACTGGTAGTGACAACAGCCAGCAAAATAACATAAAGCTGACTGTGACAATGTAGTACAGTAACTGACTTTGATAAGTCTCAGACCTGAACTAATTTTAGTTCTGAACCAATGTCATTACTGGGTGCTTTTTAATCGCATCATTACAATTCTACAACAAAAGAATAACGGGGAAATATTCTATGGTCTTGGTATATTTTTGCCTCAAAAATAATTTTTACTCAGAGAATTTTATATTTTTCATCTAACAGTAAATTAATTATTTCAGCTATTTTGGCTTCCAGAAACAATGCAGGGTTATTTTATGTAAAGACATATTTTTTATAAAGAGATGTTTTTGGTAGAAAACCTATCTGTTTTGTAGCAGGATCATTGGCAGTTTGAAAGGTAGGGTAGAGTGCAAAATGTGCTGTAATATCCATCCAACTTGAAAGGCAGTGATAATATCATGAGTAGTTGCAGGCTTCTGATCATTGCTTCAAGTAATGCACACGTGATACAAATCAGGAGGAAGACAGATACATATGTGATGAGCTTGTTTTTTTACTTCTCCCATTTACCTATCCAGCTATTTCTTTGGACATGGTAGTCTAGAATTACTGTTTGCAATTAGCATTTTGCTGCCAGTACATTTGGGACATTTGTACTAGTCACCAAGACTAGATTCACTCTAAAATGAATGTTCTTGCCGCTGCATTTGAATGTTTATTAGATATTGTTACACTCATGCCTTACATCCTCCCCCATGGAAGCTGCAGGGAGAGCATTTTCTTGTAAACTGTATTTTAGAATACTCAGTACCCCTCATGAGCCATGTGAGATCTTCCTGGATCTTGCTCATTAATAATACTTGCAGCAAGTCCCCAGATAATCTTGGCCAGTGAATGAACAATGTCAGTTGCCAACTCTATCTATTGATGTAAGAATCTCCTAGGCTATGGCTATGGTATTATATTAAAACCTCTCCCAGGGTCTGAGCTTAATTGGCAGATCATGCCATGAACATATGTTAGTGGATTGTCTTACCCTCCAAAACCAGGGTGATTGTATACAAACCATCTTTTAGGAATAGATCTGGGAACACTGTGCCTCCCAAATCATGCTCACAAATTCTTTGGAGAGGTACATGACAAAACCGTTTGGGGGAATATTTTAAGAGTTAGCTTGTGCAGACAAGTGTGTTCTAGTTTTCAGGGATGTTTCTGGATGTTTAATTCCGTATTATAGATGTAATCTTCAAGAGAGTCTGAAAATCACAATATTTAGAAGAAATAAAAGAGTACTGAACATTTCCCCTTAGGGAACTAGGAGGATAACAGTGTAGCAGAACTAAGTAGAAATATATTTCAGTATACACATTTTGAATTTTGAATTCTGAATTCACATTCACATTTTGAATTTTGATGGTCTATAATGTTAGGTAAATATTGAGATGAAGGCTAATTCTTTGCAAGAAGACCTGAATTAATACACAAGTGGTGGAACTTGTTGCAGGTCTTAAAAAATGCAGTTTTACAGCCAGCATTTGTATATGATGTGAGAATGAACAATGGTGATAGTACTCTCTGGCCTTAAAACTTACATGGAGATTACAAGCTATTTGTTCTTTATTAAGGGAAACTCAGAAGACAAATCATGTATGCGGATATTTTTAGATACATGCAGGTATATCTGCTTTCTTGCAATAACTGAAGCAATTCCTACTGACTTGTATTGTGAGGGTTTTGTGTAAGGAGGCAGCATTTGATGGCCTATCCCTCAAAGGGAAAAAAGATTCTAGGAAGGGAATTGGCAGGTCTCATTGTTAGGGCTTTAAACTAAATTTGAAGGGGGAAGGGGCTGAAACCAGACCCCACACACAGGAGTCTGAGGGTGGTAAGCTGGAGTCAGGGGTGAAACCAGCAGCCCAGCTGAAGTCTGTGTACACTAATGCACAAAGTATGGGCAACAAACAAGAGGAGCTGGAAGCCTTGTTGCAGCAGGAAAGTTATGATGTAGTTGCCATCACAGAGATGTGGTGGGACAACTCACATGACTGGAGCGCTGCAATTGATGGCTACAGGCTCTTCAGCAGAGACAGGCAAGGAAGAAGGGGTGGAGGGGTGGTCCTGTACATCAGGGAGGCACGAGATGCCATTGAGCTGGAGATCAGGGACAATTGGGTTGAGTGCTTGTGGGTGAGAATTAGAGGGAAGGACAACAGGGCAGAAATCCTGGTTGGAGTCTGTTATAGACCACCCAACCAGGAGGAAGATGTTGATGAGTCATTCTATAGGCAGCTTAATGCTGTCTCCAGATCACCTGACCTTGTTCTCATGGGCAACTTCAACTTGCCTGATATCTGCTGGGATCTCAACACAGCTGAGAGGAAGCAATCTAGGAGGTTCTTAGAGTGCATGGAGGACAGCTTCTTATCCGAGGGCCTGTGTGAGCCTACCAGGGGTAAGGCTATGCTTGACCTCCTCTTCACGAATAGGGAAGGGCTGGTGGGTGATGTGGTGGTCGGAGGGTGTTTAGGGGCCAGTGACCATGAGATAATTGAATTCTCAGTATTCAGTCAATCTAAGAGGGGCAGCAAGAAGACCTCCACTCTGGACTTCTGGAGGGTGGACTTCAGGTTACTCAAGGAACTAACTCAGAAGGTTCCTTGGGAAACAGCCCTTAAAAACAAAGGGGTCCTGGAGAGCTGGACCTACTTCAAGGAAGAACTCTTGAAGGCACAGGAACAGGCTGTGCCAATGTGCCAGAAGATGAACTGCTGGGGCAGACGGCCAGCCTGGATGGGTAATGAACTTCTAAAAGAAATAAGGGAAAAAGAGAGGGTGTGTCATCTTTGGAAGAAAGGTGAGGCAACCCATGGATTATTTAAGGATGTTGCTAGGTCTTGTATGAAGAAAATTAGGGAGGCAAAAGCACATTTGGAGCTTAGACTGGCCTCTGCTGTAAAAGGCAACAAAAAGTCCTTCTATAAATATGTTAATAGCAAGAGGAAGGGCAAGGACAACCTCCACTCCTTGGTGGACACGGAGGGGAACGTTGTGACAAAGGATGAGGAAAAGGCAGAGGTACTTAACACCTTCTTTGCCTCAATTTTTACTAGAAGGACAGAATGTCTTCCAGATAGCTGGCCTGCAAAGCTGGCAGAAGCAGCCAGGGAGCAGCATAGTTTACCCTGTGTTCCAGAATGGGGTAGTTAGAGATCTCCTCAGCCACTTGGATCCCCACAAGTCCATGGGACTGGACATGATCCATCCTAGGGTGCTGAGAGAGCTGGCAGATGAACTGGCCAAGCCTCTCTCCATCATTTTTCAGCAGTCCTGGCTCACTGGAGAGGTCCCAGAAGACTGGAAGCTGGCCAAGGTGGTGCTGTCAGGGTCTGGAGACATTAGATGTCTCGGTCCAGAGACATTAGATGTCTCGATCCGGAAACACAGTTCTTTTAAATATTCCCATGTTGTGAAATTAAAGGCACAAACGAGGCCAAAGTATCAACAGCTAGACTATTTATTACATAAATAAAGTGGACATAAGAAAGGAAGAGGGAGAAAATAAAGAGGGAGAGAGAGACGAGAGATAGAAGAGGAAAGGAATTATATTACCACACCCCTCATCCCCCCCAAGACAGTTAAAGTCTGTGGAGGAAAGGTGCTGCAGGAGATGTTGGGTTCGTAGAGAAACGGTGTTGAGGCTTTTGCTGGAGAACAGCTGTGGTCCTCTGGGGAGATGTTGGGTTGATACAGGAACGGTGCTGAGGCTCCTCTGGGCAGCCTGGGTCTGTAGAGAAAGGTTGCGGAGGATTTGACTGGAGCTGTGGTCCTCCGGGCAGCTTCTTTTCTCCGGAGCAGCATTGTCCCGGCTTTCTCTTCTCAGCGGCCTGGCCCGTCTCCTGTGTTTTCCTTCATCTCCGTTTTTCTCCTCTGTTTCTCTCTCCTGTTTCTCTCCTCTGTTTCTCTCAACAAACCAGTAGTTGCTCAAGTCTTTTATACAGTTTTTAGTCCTTAGGTATGTATTCAAATATTGTCCCTCAGGAATTCCAGTGGCAGGAAATAATCCTTAGGTTCTGTGTATTGCTGTGTGTTTGGGCAAGATCCTGGCTGGAGGCGGGGGGGAATCTCCGTCTGCCCCGTCTCCATCCAGACAAGGCTCAGGAAACAGATGGTAAAACCCATTGTATCACCCTGCCCAGGGAACTTGATGGGTGGAGATTATCTTGCCCTAAAGGTGTGATGGCTGGGTCCTTGGGTCCATTGTTGTAGTCCCGTGTTATCACGATGCAATCACAAGCTGATTTGCATCCAGGATCGGTGGACAGGATTCTTTCCACCTTCTTTCCAGTGGCTCTGCTATCATTTTATCTTTGTTGACTCACATAGAGAGAGACATTAGACTCTCACAGGTGCCCATCTACAAGAAGGGCTGGTTGGATGAGCCAGGGAATTATAGACCAGTCAGCCTTACCTTGGTGCCAGGCAAGATTATGGAACAGGTCATCTTGAGTGCAATCACACAACACTTAGAGGATGGCCAAGGGCTCAGGCCCAGCCAGCATGGATTTAGGAAGGGCAGGTCCTGCCTGACCAACCTGGTCTCCTTCCATGATCAGGTGACCCACCTGGTGGATGTGGGGTAGGCTGTGGATGTAGTCTACCTGGACTTCAGCAAGGCCTTTGACACTGTCACCCACAGGAAACTCCTGGCCAAGCTGTCAGCCCATGACTTGGATGGGAGCACACTGTGCTGGGTTAGGACCTGGCTGGAGGGCTGAGCCCAGATAGTGGTGGTGAACGGTGCCACATCCAGCTGGTGGCCAGTCAGTAGTGTATCACAGTATCACCAAGGTTGGAAGAGACCTCAAAGATCATCGAGTCCAACCTATCAACACAGACCTCTTGACTAGACCATGGCACCAAGTGCCACGTCCAGTCCCCTCTTGAACATCTCCAGGGATGGTGACTCCACCACCACCCTGGGCAGACCAATCCAATGACGAATGACTCTCTCATTGAAGAACTTTATCCTCACCTCGAGCCTAAACTTCCCCTGGTGCAGCTTGAGACTGTGTCCCCATGTTCTGGTGCTGGTTGCTAGAGAGAAGAGACCAACCCCATCCTGGCTACAACCACCTTTCAGGTAGTTTTAGAGAGCAATGAGGTCCCCCTGAGCCTTCTCTTCTCCAGGCTAAACAATCCCAGCTCCCTCAGCCTCTCCTCACAGGGCTTGTGCTCCAGACCTCTCACCAACCTCACTGTCCTTCTCTGGACACATTCAAGTGTCTCAATGTCCTTCCTAAACTGAGGGGCCCAGAACTGGACACAGGACTCAAGGTATGGCCTAACCAGTGCAGAGTACAGAGGCAGAATGACTCCCCTGCTCCTGCTGGCCACACTCTTCTTGATGCAGGCCAGGATGCCAATTGCCCTCTTGGCCATCTGGGCACACTGCTGGCTCATGTTTAGGCAGCTGTCAATCAGTACCCCCAGGTCCCTCTCTGTTTGGTAGCTCTCCAGCCACTCTGACCCCAGCCTGTAGTTCTGCATGGGGTTGCCGTGGCCAAAGTGCAGCACCTGGCACCTGGACTTGTTGAATGCCATCCCATTGTACTCTGCCCATCTGTCCAGTTGGTCGAGGTCCTTCTGCAGAGCCCTTCCACCATCTAACTGACCAACATCTGCTCCCAACTTGGTGTCATCTGCACATTTGTTGATGACTGACTTGACCCCCTCATCCAGATCATCATTGAAGATATTAAAGAGGATGGGGCCCAGCACTGATCCCTGGGGGATGCCACTGATGACAGGCCTCCAGCTGGATGTTGCACCATTTACCACCATGCTCTGTGCTCAGCCCTCCAGCCAGTTCCTAACCCAGCACATCATGTTGCGGTTCAAGCCACGAGCTGACAGCTTGGCCAGGAGTTTGCTGTGGGGGATGGTGTCAAAGGCCTTGCTGAAGTCCAGGTAGACCACATCCACAGGCCTCCCCACGTCCACCAGATGGGTCACCTGATCATAGAAGGAGATCAGGTTGGTCAGGCAGGACCTGCCCTTCCTAAATCCATGCTGGCTGGACCTGAGCCCTTGGCCATCCTTCAGGTGCACAGTTATTGCCACCAGGATAATCTGCTCCATCACTTTCCCCAGCACTGAGGTCAGGCTGACTGGCCTGTAGTTTCCAGGTTCCTCCATCCGACCCGCCTTGTGGATGGGCACCACATTGGCCAGTTTCCAGGCATCTGGGACCTCTCCAGTGAGCCAGGACTGGAGGAAAATGATGGAGAGCAGCTTGGCCAGCTCATCTGCCAGCTCTCTCAGCACCCTAGGATGGATCCCATCCAGTCCCATGGACTTCTGAGTGTCCAAGTGGCTCAACAAGTCCCGAACTAATTCCTCATGGATTTCCGGGGCATTACACTGCTCCCTGACCCCATCGCCCAGCTCAAGAGACCACTCGTCCTGAACTCCTGCCTTGCTGTTAAACATTGAGGCAAAGAAGGTGTTCAGGACCTCAGCCATTTCCTCATCTTCAGTCACAGTGTTCCCCTCCAGGTCGAATAAGAAGTGGAGGTTATTCTTGCCCTTCTTTTTAGTGTTAATGTATTTGTAGAAATGCTTTTTATTGTCTTTTACAGAGGTGACCAGCCTAAGTTCTAAATGGGCCTTTGCCTCTCTAATTTTTTTCCTACCTAATCTAACGACTTCCTTGAGCATACCTCAAGAAGCCTTCCCCTCCTTCCAAAGGTGATACAGCCTCTTTTTTCCCCTTAAATCCTCCAGGTCGGTCGCCTTCCCCACCGGCTCATCTTTCAGCACATGGGAACTGCCAGTTCCTGTGCCTTCAAGAGCTCCTGTTTGAATGGGGTGTGCCCCAAGGATCAGTTCTGGGCCCCATGCTCTTTAACGTCTTCATTGATGATTTGGATGAGGGCATGGAGTCCTTCATCATTAAATTTGCAGAGGACACCAAGCTAGGGGCAGGAGTTGATCTGCTGGAGGGTAGAGAGGCTTTGCAGAGGGACCATGACAGGCTGGACAGATGGGCAGAATCCAACGGCATGAGATTTAACACATCCAAGTGCCAGGCTCTGCACGTTGGCCACAGCACCCCCATGCAGTGCTACAGGCTGGAGTCAGAGTGGCTGGAGAATGGCCAGGCAGAGAGGGACCTGGGAGTGCTGGTCGATGGTAGGCTGAGCATGAGGCTTCAGTGTGCCCAGGTGGCCAGGAGGGCCAATGGCGTCCTGGCCTGCATCAAGAACAGTGTGGCCAGCAGGAGCAGGGAGGTCATTCTGCCCCTGTACACTGCACTGGTTAGGCTGCACCTCGAGTACTGTGTCCAGTTCTGGGCCCCTCAGTTTAGGAAGGATGTTGACTTGCTGGAGCGTGTCCAGAGACGGGCAACAAAGTTGGTGAGGGGCTTGGAACACAAGCCCTATGAGGAGAGACTGAGGGAGCTGGGGTTGCTTAGCCTGGAGAAGAGGAGACTCAGGGGTGACCTTATTGCTCTCTACAACTACCTGAAGGGATGTTGTAGACAGGCAGAGGTTGGTCTCTTCTCCCAGGCAAGCAGCACCAGAACAAGAGGACACAGTCACAGGCTGCACCAGGGGAGGTTCAGGCTGGAGGTTAGGAAGAAGTTCTACACAGAGAGAGTGATTGCCCATTGGAATGGGCTGTCCGGGGAGGTGGTGGAGTCAGCATCACTGGAGGTGTTCAGGATGAGACTTGACAGGGTGCTTGGTTGCATGTTTTAGTTGATGGTGTTGGATGATAGGTTGGACGTGATGATCTCAAAGGTCTCTTCCAACCTGGTCTATTCTATTTCTATTCTATTCTATTCTATTCTATTCTATTCTATTCTATTCTATTCTATTCTATTCTATTCTATTCTATTCTATTCTATTCTATTCTATTCTATTCTGTTCTGTTCTGTTCTGTTCTGTTCTGTTCCGTTCCGTTCCGTTCCATTCCATTCCATTCCATTCCATTCCATGTTTACAAAGAACTGGTCTAAGGGAAACATTGAATAGAACAGAAGAATACTTCCTTAGTATCTCTATGAACACCATGGTACCTTGTCTTTGACGTTACTCCTGGCATACAGAATTAATCAAATTCTCCTCGTGGTGGTTGAAATGAATAATTTTACAGCCGTTAATTGTATATACTACTTTTAGTATCCCTTAATTTAATCTGAATAGAGCACTGGGTTCATAGGCTTAGGCTGAATGTTTTGCCTAAAGAGGATTTTTAGAAACTGTGAAGATTTGGTTTGAATAACGTTATAAGATTTTGCCTTCAAGGCTCTTAAATATAAAAGATTATGTATGTTTTCCTTCTATAAGTTATATTTTTTCTTAATTTTTTTTTTTAATTAAACTTTTTTGGAACTGTGGCTCACTGAATTTTCTTTTTTCATAATTTCAAGCATGTGCATTTTCAACCCTTTTATTAAACACTAACTTCAGGTCAGTTTTGCCTGTGCATTGAATCTACTCAGTGAATGTTTTTAATTTATAGTCAATGTTTTTTTCCCAACACAGTTCTTCAAATTTAACATTCTTCATCTCATTTCCTGAAGTATAAATAAATATTTTCACTACTATTGTGTGTAGCTGGTGACATAGCGAGCGTTTTTCTCAATATAAGCTATACTTAATGTATTAGATAAACAAAATCTTTAATAAGAACAGGTGATTATAGTCTCATATAATCATTCATAGAATTAAGATGACAGATTCTGTATCATGAATGTGGGTGACATGATTTTCACAGAAATGCAAAATATTTGTTCCCCAGATCCAGGGAGTGCTCCTCCATATTCCATGAGAAATCTCAACCCAGAAAGCAGTTCTCCAGTTTTACATCTCCAACTCTTTTTTTTTTTAAAAGCTCAGATACTTGGTGTTAATTGCATATCTTTCTAAAGGATTGAAGTGCAAATTCTGGACTCAGATACCACGGGAGAGACTCAGAAAACTGCTTTAAGCAAAAGGTCTGATGATAATGGTGTCCCTCAGTCATGAAATCTATTTTCTGTTTAGCACAGAGAAACTACGGACCTTGTTCTCTTGATACTAGTTGTTGTGAAATTCAGACTGGACTCATAGGACTCTTGATTTGACTGTGTATATGAATCACAAAAGTCTAGGGGTAATTTGTGCCTTTGGTCATTTTAATATATTATAGTTGAGATTATTTAGATTTAAATTAATTTGTTATTTTTAAATTAGGAGCATACAAATAAAGATTTTTTTTTAGTGCATGTTCATCCAGACTCTTTTCTCAGGGCAATTTTAGCATTGTTGTGAAGACCATTGTGCTGGGTTAGCACAGCTGGCTCTCACACCCTGTATCCCACAGCACAGAAGTGAGGGAAAGGAAGACAAGCAAACCCCAAACTCTGGTTTGAGATAAAAGGTGTAGATAAAGAGTTTTACTGGAAATGAGATGATACAATGCACAATTACTGTAGCCTATTTGCAGAAAAGCACAGCAAAATGCAGAAGCAGTAGCAGAAGCCAGTGACCTACCCCCAACCCCTGACCCACCATCAGCTCCTCAGAAGACACACTGCAAACTCAGAAGCCAAAAGCAGCAACTGGGACAGAAAGCCTTTTGTTACAATCTGAACTTCAAGCCCCATGATACTTTGCTCCAGCCAGGACTTTCATTTTGGAGCTGGCATGATGGTAACCATAGTATTGAACATTGGCAGCAGATTCCACTCAACCCATGACAACCATGCTCACATGATATGCAAGAACAAGACTACAATTACTACCTCACTCATGAAAACCCACTGGCATCTGTCTGTCCAGACAATCCAGTGGATTACTGCACTGTCAGTCTACATCTGCATTTCTTTATTTCTGCAGGCTAATGCTGCACTGGCTGCAGTGTACTTGCAGTTGAGGTCTGCATAGGCAAAGGCCAAGTCATGTTTGCATTCCCTGAGCTACTCTCTGCCTTGCTGGAAGTCAGTACAATAAATCTGCCACTTGAATGTTCCAGAATCTGCTTCTCAGAAAGGTGAAAGACGTAAAAAAGCACAAATAAAGTTAGGATACCTGTACACTGCAGTTGCTTCCAATATCCTTTTTCTTTCTTTCATTTTCTGTAGGCAGAATATGACTTGGCGGTTAGTGATATAACATACAGGGCCTCTGAGCCATTATCAGTCTTTCTTGGATGATCACAGAGTTCTTTTATATTATCTCGTAAAGAAGTGAAGCATGGTATCTAGATAGGAATCCGAAACCAGTAGGCAGTCATCCTGAAGGAAGAGAATGCTACTGAGGAGATTATGAAACAAAAGTAGGCACAGCTGCTGACTCTGAGAGAATTTATCCTGTGTATTCATTTTTTTCCACATTTGGAAGTGAGAAAATGCTGTATTTTTTATTGTTGACATTAAAGAAGCGTTGAAGTAAAGCTGGCAAAGAAACATGCTCATGCCTGCCTTTTGTCCTGCGGAGAAAACAAATCTTTCAAGTAAGCCCCTCCTGAGATTCCAGCCTTCACGATAGATGTTGACTTTTTTTTTTTTTTTTCCACAGCCAAAGGTAATGAATTGGAAAAACAAATTTTAGGAAAACTATGCAACTGTGATACCCCTGAGACACAGCCTCAGGGAATGGAATCATCGTTTGAACAGTTATGGAATACTGCAGTACTTTCAGGTCTTTTAAACAAAAGCAGTTGACCATGAGATGGTGCAGTACAGGATATCTCAAGGACTTTTCGATTGTGTGCAGTGATTTTACGCATTTGTCTTCTTTCTGAAAGTGAAGGAACCGGTCTTGGTGACTTCACTGAGATTAATTGCCAGACACAGTGGACTGTTGAAGTTTGATCTACGGGAACCTATTTATTCTTCTAAAAATATGTTAAAAGAAGAGGCATTATTCAAATAATGGAATAGAAGGAGTCTTCTATGGAAATGTAAGAAGGTAACAGATGCAATCGTCATTGTCGTCATAAACATTGATACATGCAAGGGAAATCTAGACGAACAAAACCACAAAATAAATAATGGAGTCTTAGGAAAAAAAAAAAGGAACATGATATGGAAATGCAGTAATTTTATTGTTGTTTTATATTATCTAAGATAGCTTTTCATTGTGTTTTCTACTGAAAGACTGTATACTGATAGCTTTTAAATATAGATACTCTTCTTTCTGTTTTTTTTTTGAGAAACAGAGTAAGATTTTCTGTGATTAAAAGCAACTGCTTAAGAGATCATCACTCCAGAAAACAAATCTGACTCAGTTTTAGGAGTGTGTTGAACCTTACAGAGCTACAATGACCAGATAGTCCAAGTTTTGATGTAACACTCTCTGTAAGTCAGATACTTCCACAGAAAAGATTCATTTGAGGTCACTGTAGTGGTAGGGGCCTGCCAGCACCATTCTGTAGTGCTCTCCAAGGGTTGTACACCAACTGCACACAAGTTACTAAAGGCAGAAGCTATTAGGAGCTTCATATTATGTGTGTGACTTTGCTGTGAAGGCCTATCACCTGGCTCTGTTAAATAGATAGCAACAGGTAGATAGCAATATAACTGCTCCTTTGGAGGGTTTGGTAGGACAGCTCTGCTGGCCCTTTGAAAGTGATAAGCATTATGTTAACTTTGAGACTGACCACATGAAAGGGTTGTATGCTTAAACGTTCTTCATTTTGGAAGACCTTGAGTCCACAACTCATCATGCCTGACCTCTGTTCTGGATACTCGGATGAAGTGGTTTAGGTTCAGGTTGGATGTTAGGAAGAAGTTCTATACAGAAAGAGTGATTGTGCTATAGAATGGGTTGCCCGGGGAGGTGGTGGAGTCGCCGTCATTGGAGGTTCAGAAGGAGACTTGATGGGGTGCTTGGTGCCATGGGTTAGCTGTTTGGGTGGGTTGGATTGGTTGATGGGTTGGACACGATGATCTTGAAGGTCTCTTCCAACCTGGTTTGGTTTATTCTAATAAAGGTTTTGTGCCTCCTAAAGTGATGTGTGCCTCTCCGGTGGGTAGGCACCAGTCTGGCTGGGGGCAGAAGCAAAAGTGTGGGAATGGAGTTCTTGATGTTTTGATGCCATTTGCAAATGCACCTAGTTTTATGGCAATACCTTATTATGACTGATTAGGTCTTGGTATTTTCAGCAAAGGACATTGGTTAATGAGCTCGTTAGAAACATGATCATACCTCCACACATGTATCCTTTGAGTTATGCAATATAATGTGCAATGCAATTAGCTATGGGGCAATGATGATTAAGCAGCATAGGATCTTTCTTGTAGATAACATGCTGCTGTTTATTATTTCTGGGACTGCAGTTCTCTTTCCTCAGTGTGATTCATTCTGAGTCATACAAAACACATCCTCATTGAGATGGGGTGCACAGCAGCAAGGGCTGTCATGCTAGTTCTGCACCATTAGGTAATTGTTTGAATCCTTTTAGTGGAGATGTCTGTTATGCAGGCAGTACAAAGAGACTAGGAGAGTGTGGGCATCTGGTGGGAGGATTTAAAATTTGGATTATTTGTAAAATGTAATTCAGGGTATGGAAATAATTGTTCATAAGCAGAAGTAATGCTCTTTAATACAGTAAAAATAATAAATGCATGAAGATTCGTCTCTTCGGGAGGTAGATTTAGTGCCCAGTTTTGATATTGGATCTGTTCTTAAAACAAACATCAGTGAAATGGTATTGGAAAATGTATCTCAGAAATCAGAAGGTGGGATGTTTGGTGATTTTTATAGGTTAAATCATCAGTTCTACAGTTAACTTATATTAATTGTGTAATCCTTCTATCTTTTTTTAGTGAAAAGTTTAATAAGCCATATTATGTTTTACAAACAGTCTTACTCTCTTTTGTGTGAAAGGCAGAATTTGAAGTGGATAGCTCTGCAGTAAATGTAGTTTAAATTAATTTTCTCATCTAGTGACTAAAATTCAAAACCTGCTTACTCAGAAACAGGCAGCCTACTCCTCTGCTGGCTGGAGAGATATCAGATTAAAGAAAACAGCCATCGAGGATAACACATCAGATATGACATCTGTAATCACAAAGGAAGTCATTTATGCAGGGATGAGGCACTTCCCTCCCCCATGCTGTGAGCAAGTCAAGAAGAATCATTATGGGTAGCTGAAAAATCACCTCTTTCTTCATCTCACTGATAGGGAAAGAAGAATATGTCTGGCCAGCTGCCTTGCAGCAAAAAGTAGAGGAAACCAGAATGACTGACATGAAATACACTTTATTTTTGAAGCATTGATTGGAAGCAGAGTTGATTTGATTTGCTTTGGTAGCAGCAGAGGCTTACGTTAGATACAAACATGGAAAGAACTGTCTGAACAAGAAGGGGACACTTACTATATTAGGAAAAAAAAAAAAAGCCAGAACACAACACTATTAATGAAAATATTTCAAAATATATAGTATTATTGATTTTCCTTTCCTGGAAGTAAAGTACTAAATAAAGATAAAATGTGTAAGTCTATTGTTTTACACATAATACATCTCTTATGTATTTTAAATCCCTTTTTGCTTTGCGATACCTTCCACGGCTATAAATTATGAGAGCATCTTTTTTGACTGTGTAGCCTTCAGTAAAATTGGTTATCAGTTCTTTGTTTGAATTCAGTTCACATCGTCTTCTCATAGGCTATTAAGAGGCTCAATCTGTTCCAGAACAGTAATCACAGTCCATTAAACTCAGTTCCCTGTAGTCTTTGTTCCCGGTTATATGTGATACTGTAATTGTGTGTGTGTGAGAGGGAAAAAAGTCTTTAAACAGCCCGCAAAATTGTCACAAAGATTTACTGGTCCTGGCAAAAACTGGCCTTCCCTTCAGAGTGACAATAATTCCCCTGGAATTATTTGGAAGCGTTTCACTTGCCCAGTTGAAAAAACACCAGAGCCCCCCCGGCTTCCCAATCCAAATCAACCTGACACTGCCGAAACAGATTTTTGCAAAACTGTACCTGGAAGAAGGATTCCTGCATTAACTTGTAAGTGTTCTTGATCACCAACTTAATTTGCATGCCATAAATAAAAGCCAGGGGAAAAAAAAAAGCCTTTAATTTTTTGATGGTCTAAAATATTGTCTCTGTAGACTGAAGGCCTGACATTTTTTGCCACATCAAACCTGTTTTGAACTGCTTTAACTCTACTGGTTTCTGTGAAGTAGATTCTGAATCTGGTGTAAGATCATAAGCTTTTTCCACAGATTTAAGTTTTATTATTTAATAAAACCAGTAATAAAGGATTTTAGATTAAAACAACTGCTCAGTGTGGTTCTTAATGTGCTTTTAGTGCACTGAAAGAATGAGTTCCATCAGAAACGTTAGCATGTTAGACCCAGCTCATTCCTATGTTTGACCTGACAGGAGCAAGTATGGGCCACACACATACAGTTCAAATCTTTAGTTGTTTTGCTGTAATAATACCAGTGTCATTTGCAATTAATTAGCTTAAGCCTAACAATCTCAAATCTATACTTATCTACAAACCTTGCAACAGTATGGCTTGAAATCTTCAGTCTTTTGTGTAAATTGCATTTTCCGTAACCATCTGGACAGTAACTTCATACAGTTTTGTTACAATCAGCTTCACTTCTTCTCTTAACCTTAAAGAGGAAATATTTACTTATTTTTTAATGGAAAAATGTCTACAGCAAGTTTCAAGACAGAGCTCTGCTTCTGAATGGTAAGATGCTGGGTCAAGAAAGCATCCCAAACATCCTTTTTTTGCATTATTCTGCTAGGATTCATAGCGGCATAAACCATTCCTTTCAAGACACTAGGGAGTCCCTGGAATTAGTGTTGCAGTCCCCCCTGAGGAGTATTGGCTATTACAGAATGGAAGGAACTTATAGTTTCATAGTTTCATAGTTTCATTCAGGGTTGGAAGGGACCACAAGGATCATCTAGTTCCAACCCCCCTGCCATGGGCAGGGAAACCCCACACTAGATCAGGCTGCCCAGAGCCTCATCCAGCCTGCTCTTAAACACCCCCAGGGACGGGGCCTCGACCACCTCCCTGGACAACCCATTCCAGGGTCTCACCACTCTCATGGTGAAGAACCTCCTCCTCACATCTAGCCTGAATCTCCCCACCTCCAGCTTCATTCCATTCCCCCTAGTCCTATCACTACCTGACATCCTGAGAAGTCCTTCCCCAGCCTTCCTCTAGGCCCCCTTCAGATACTGGAAGGCCACAATTAGGTCACCTCGGAGCCTTCTCTTCTGCAAACTGAACAGCCCCAACTCCTTCAGTCTGTCCTCATAGGAGAGGTGCTCCAGCCCTCTCATCATCCTCGTGGCCCTTCTCTGGACACGTTCCAGCACCTCCACATCCCTCTTGTAATAGGGGCTCCAGAACTGGACACAGTACTCCAGGTGGGGTCTCACCAGGGCTGAGTAGAGGGGGAGGATCACCTCCCTCGACCTGCTAGCCACACTTCTCCTGATGCAGCCCAGGATCTGATTGGCTTTGCGGGCTGCAAGTGCACATTGAGAGCTCCTGTTGAGCTTTTTGTCCACCAGCACCCCCAAGTCTCTCTCCTCAGGGCTACTTTCCAGCCAGTCACTGCCCAGCCTGGATTTGTGCCTGGGATTGCCTCGACCCAGATGCAGGACCCTGCACTTGCTCTTATTGAACTTCATGAGGTTGGCTTGTGCCCACCTCTCCAGCCTGTCAAGGTCCCTCTGGATGGCCTCCCTTCCCTCCAGCGTGTCTGCTGCACCACACAGCTTGGTGTCATCAGCAAACTTGCTGAGGGTGCACTCAATGCCACTGTCCATGTCACCCACAAAGATGTTGAACAAGACAGGTCCCAGGACAGATCCCTGAGGGACTCCACTTGTCACTGGCCTCCACTGGGACAAGGAGCCATTGACAGCCACTCTTTGGGTGCGGCCATCAAGCCAGTTCCTTATCCATCTAGTGGTGCACCCATCAAACCCATGTGTCACCAGTTTGGAGACCAGGATGTGGTGCGGGACAGTGTCGAAGGCTTTGCTCAGGTCCAGGTAAATGACATCAGTTGCTCGCCCCTCATCTATTAATTTTGTCACCTGCTCATAGAAGACAACCAGGTTGGTCAGGCAGGATTTGCCCTTGGCAAAGCCATGCTGACTGTTCCCAATTACCTCTTCACTATTCTTTTGAGTGAGTAGTGACTCCAGGAGGATCTGCTCCATGATCTTTCTGGGCACAGAGAAGATAATGTGTGGGAAATTGCCATAGGTTTTTATTATTGTTGATGTTGTTGGTTAGTTGTTTATTTTATTGATATAAAACCAAGTACAACCAAGCTGCAATAATTTCCTATTCCTGTCTTCCTAAAATAAATGCTTTATTTGTGTTTTGTAAAAAGAATGAATGCTTGCCAGCAAACTGTTGTTCTTGAGGAATCGTACAGGAACATGCAATGTGTATGCATTCAGGACAAGCAGAGATTTGATGAAGAAACCTAGTTCCATTTTCAATATTCAATTCTTTATTCTATAACAAAAGTGAGAAGTCTATTTTATGAAAATACTTTGGTACAAGCTTTAATTTCAAGGCATTTGATGTGCAGCATGATTTGACTGTGAAACAGACATAGTAATTATGTGGCCTGTTTTTCCTTTGTTGTACAGCAAATGTATTTAATTGGAAATTGGATAGCAACTGAAACCAACTATGCTTGGTTTACATTCGGGTGAAGTGCAAAGGATCTAGAGTGAAAAAAATGTGTGTTACACATTGGATAGGTATACTGTGTTTGGGGGGCTTCATTTATTGTTGCTGGGGTAGAAGTTTATGAAAGCCAAGGGATGTGTGAGTTTATATCCTGTTAGAAGATATGATTCAGATAGATCATCCATTAGGGTAATGAATAGGGGATTGGATATGGTCAGTGCCCAAAAGATCATCTTAAACTACTTTTGTAAATCATCTGAGCATGCTTTTAGATTACACATATATTCATCTTATTTTCTTGTACAATTAATGTTGTTTGGTCCTGCACGAAGAGAAAATTTCATGACATACCCATGTATTTTGTCTGTGGAGATGTACAATACATGTGATATATTTGTAATATATCCTCTAAATTTAAACTCTCTCAGCTAAATTTAGATTTCTTTGTGGAATACACTAAATTTCACCATTCTCTTGCATTACCCAGTAAGTGTGACCAGGACCTTCAGCAGAAACCACCCCTCAGACAAGTTTGGCCTCTCCTGGAGGAGAAAATACCCAATCAGTTTTGCCTAACAGATTCTTTTCTCTAATAACAGGAACTCTGTCACCTTCTACCTTTTGTAACAAGTCTGATTGTGCAGGTCCAGCTTGATTTACTGAACCTCTGCTATTTACCAACCATGTTGCTTGTGCTAGATGTTGCACTTTTTCAAAGTTCCACCCTGCATGGCTTTCAGAGTGGTTTTCAGCAAACCTCTGATTGATGCATTTGATCTCAGATTATCATGACAGTCATTGTGATCAATGTTAGGTGGGTCTGATGATTTTCAGTTTCATGGGCACTGCTGTTTGTCCCATCCTTTTGATTCTAGTGCTGTCTTCTGCTGAGATGATTGCAGCATTGAGTTACATAATTGATGTTTCCAGGACATGACATAGCTTGGCTTTTCCTTGCTAGTATCACTAAAGCCTGTAGGTGATAAAATATGCATCCCTTTCCTTTTCCTAGGCTAAACATGTGTGATGTATCAAAAATTCCTCCCCTCCTTTCTTTTAATATAATCCTTTTCTTAAAGCTATTGTGAATACAAACAAAAGACCAAAGAAACCATTCTATAATATCCTTATATCAAACTCCTAATCTATGCTAATACCAAAAATTCTTACAAAACCCAAAGAACTGTCTTAAATTAAACCATCAAATCAATGTCTAAAAAAGAAACAAAAATGGTGTTACATTAACTAAAGCATGCTGTTTTAAATGGAAACCTATTTACCACCACCCTCACCTATATTACATAGAGCTCTTTTGAAATGCTATAGCATACACACACAAAAAAGGTTAACACCAGAAGAAAAACTTAACTTACTCTACTGAAAGTTACCCATTATCACTTATATCTTATTATTATTAATTACCATGTCTATTATAATCAGTTACTAATTATAATAGTATATAATTACCATATGCTTAACATATTTATTGTTATTGCTTATTACTTGATATACCTTATTATGATTACTAAACACTTATCATGAGTACCCAATATTCATTAAGCTTGCTATTAAAACTTAACTATTAAAAACATCAAAATAACAAATCTCCAAAATCCCTTGCAATCAGAAATAATGCTAAAATCATTATCCGTATCAGGTTTGCACTTACAAAATGTTTGTTCTTAACAAAACTTAGCACTGTTACTTTAAATCAGAACACAGCCTTTGCAGACAAGGGAGAGATAACAGAGACAGAAGGCGGGGTAGGGGGAAGGGGGGGAACTGACAGGCTCAACAAGACCACTGTAGGCACAGGGGTGGGGAGGAAGGGGGCGGAATGTTGCTGAATCCACAGCAGCTCCCTTTCCAGGTAGCTCTTGGGTTTGAACTGCAGGATCCCTTGGTGGCATAGAGGGTCCCATAGAGCCATGGGGTCGGGCTGCAGCGTCCATCAGAGGCATGGAAAGTCTCAGAAGTCCACTAGAAGTTGTAAAATTCTCACCTGAAGATAGCAAGCAAGTCCCAGGGGGAGGTGATAGCAGGAACTCTGAGCTTAATTGATGTTTTTGAGCCTCCTGTTGTCCTCGGGCTGTGGCTGGCACCACCACTCTGAAGCTTGAGATGGCTTAGAGCAGAAGCCATTGCTTCTCTCTTGCTCCATACCACTGTCCACGCTGTTTGAAACATCAACTGCTGGAGGAGAAGCTGTAACAACCGCTGTTGCCAAAGTTTCTGGATGTTGGGGTGTGTAAGCTGTTAGCGCATCACTGGTAGCAGGATTTCTTAAGGCATACAAAAGTCTCTGGCAATCAGTGTTTTTCACTTGCTTCTCCAAGGTAGGCATTGCTCTAATTTCTCTGATCTTACTCTCCTTATTAGAATAGTCCCAAAACTCAGTTCTGATCTTATGCCAAATCCCTGGATCATACGCTGTTCTTTTAGTGAAAGAGGAGCGGTGCTCAGCAGCTGAAAAGAGCATTTGCTGAACAGCAGAGGTATTGATAGACTTTTCATGTTTCTTAAAGAGTTTCTGAAAGGCTCCTAGGACAGGTGTCTCCTCCCGGGTCATACTTTTTGCTTAAAATGTCCCTTTTGTCCACAATTCAAACACATTGAAGAGAGTTACAGCTCTTTATTTTCAAGATGTGAGTAAAGACTTCAACTATTGCTCTCTCTTCTTTTGACATCTGATTCCCCATTATGTGCTCATCGAAAAGAGAGGAACCAACTCCCCTATAATTACCCCAACTGCTCACTTCTGTCCTGCAGCCTGTGGCTCTTCTTTTACTTCAGTTTCTCAGTTTCTTCTTCTTTTTTTTTTTTTTTTTTGCTTTCCACACCTATATTTAAGCTAAGTTGGGGACTATCGTTAGCCACTGGGCTCTCCTCCCAGTGGAAAACAGCCTCTAGTGAGTCCCATAGGGACTAACAATTTTGAGGTGACCATTTAATGCTGTTGGCGAGCACCATCTCCACAATCTAGGTGAAGCCAAGTAGTTGTTGTTGGTTGGGTGCAAGTCAGAGTCATTATCTGTAGTTGCTCAGGGTGCATGTTGTGGTCACCATTTGTAGTAATATGGTTTTGGTGTTTATCACGCCAAAGGCACTACAAGCACAGCTTCCAGACCAAGATGTTAGCAGGCAAAGATGTTTACTATGTTACACAGCAAGATACATACTCTCTTAGAAAGCATACATGTCACATCTTAATTGGTTATTTTCTACTGGCGTGCATGTAATTAAGGCATAAAATAGCTTAAAATAGCAAAACAATATTTGAACACATCCAACCAAATTCTGCCAAGTCTTTCTCCTCAGTTACAAGATGTTTACATTCTTTTCTATGTCAAAGATTAAACATGGCCTCCTCTAACTCAAACAAGGGCAAATCTTCCCCTGCAATGTATGACTTACATGATAGCATCCATGGAAATGTCTATGGATCTGTCACGAGCCCACTGGTAGGTTGCATCTCTGCCTGATGTCCTGATGAATCATGAGCCCGCTGAGGTAGAAAGAGCTCGCCTTGGTGTCTCCAGTCAAGATCAAGATCAGAGTTCATACCTATTTGAGAAACTCTTGCAGCTAAATCTGCCTGATGGTTGTGTTGCTGTTCCTCATTAGCTTTGCTCTTAGGTATGTGAGCAACAATGTGTCTCACCTTCACTGGAATTCTTTCAATGCAAGCAGCAATGTCCTGCCACAGATCAGCTACCCAAATAGGCTTTCCTTTCCTCTGCCAACCCTTCTTTTTCCAGTCCTTTAGCCAACCCCATAAAGCATTGGCTACCATCCATGAATCAGTATGGAGATAAAGCACTGGCCATCTCTCACATTCAGCTATGTCAAGAATTAGCTGGACAGCTTTTACCTCTGCAAATTGGCTGCATTCGCTTTCTCCATCTTTTGCCTCTGCAACTTTGCATGTTGGACTCCACACTGCAGACTTCCACCTTCGCTTGTTTCCAACAAGACGACAGGAACCGTCTGTGAACAAAGCATATTTCTTTTCATCATCAGAGAGATCACTGTAAGGAGGAGCTTCCTCAGCACAAGTTACTCTCTCTGGAGGTTTTGCACAGTCAGTGCCTTCTGGCCAATTTGTGATCAGTTCCACTAGACCAGGTCTTTCAAGATTTCCCATTTGAGCTCTCTATGTTATTGGAGCTATCCCCTTAGATCATGTGGCATGTATTGCATGATGTGGTGAAGAAGCTTTACTTTTGAACATCCAATTCAAGTCTGGCAATCTGGGAGATAAAAGGAGTTGTGACTCAGTTCCAATTACTTCAGAAGCAGCTTTTATGCCTTCATAAGCAGCTAGTATCACTTTCCCTGTTGGGGTATAGTTTACCTCTGAGCCTTTGTAGCCATGACTCCAGAAACCAAGTGGATGTCCATGTGTCTCACCTGGAGCTCTCTGCCATAAGCACCAGGTTGGACCATTGTCACTTGCAGCCATGTACAAAATGTTCTTAATGTCTGGACCAGTTTGGGCAGGTCCCAAACTCATTGCTTGGACTGCTTCTTGCTTCATCTGGTCAAAGGCTGCTTGTTGCTCAGGGCTCCACTGGAAACTTTCTCTTTAGAGTCACATCATAAAGAGGTTTCATAATCAGACTGTATCCAGGAATGTGCAGTCTCCAAAATCACACTGTACCTATAAAATGAAAAGTTTCCTTCTTATTGATAGGCTTTGCCATGGTAGAGACTGTGTTTATCACATCCACTGGAATGTGTCGACGTCCATCCTGCCACTGCACTCCCAGAAACTGGATCTCTCTGGCAGGTCCTTTCACCTTGTCTGGCTTGATGTCAAAACCTGCTTTCAGAAGAATGTCAATGATTTTGTTACCTTTCTTGAAGACTTCCTCAGCAGTTTTACCCCAGACGATGATATCATCGATGAACTGGATGTGTTCTGGAGCACCACCTTTCTCCAAAGCATCATGGATCACTGCATGAGGGATGCTTGAATTGTGAACCCAGCCCAGGGGCAAACGATTGAATGTGTACTGTATGCCACTCCAGGTAAAGGCAGACTAAGGCCTGCATTCCTCTGCTGTGGAAATAGAGAAGAAAGCATTAGCAATGTCTGTGGTAGCATACCATTTGTCCTCTTTGGATTCCAGCTCATACTGGAGTTCCATCATGTCTGGTACTGCTGCACTCACAGTTGGAGTTACCTCATTCAGAGCTCGGTAGTCCACTGTCAGACTCCAGTCTCCATTCTGCTTTTGCGCAGGCCACACTGGGCTGTTGAAAGGTGAATGAGTTTTGCTGATGATATTCTGACCTTCCAATTGATAAATCAAATTCTGAATGGGCACCAAAGAGTCACAGTTGGTTCTGTATTGCCTGTGATGCAGTTTGAGAAGCAACTGGCAGCTTCACATCCTCTATGTCATGTTGCCCCACAACTGCAGATTCATCAGAAAGCCCAGGTGCAATGGACAACTTCAATTTTCCTCTATCAAATTCTGCAGCTGCTACTCCAAAAGCCCTTTTGTAACTCTTAGGATCTTTGAAATGTCCTTCTCTCAGAAAGTCAATTCCCAAAATACAAGGTGCATCAGGTCCCATTACAATAGTGTGTTTCTTTCACTCTTTCCCAGTTAAACTTATGTCAGCCTTCATACTAGTCAACTCTTGAGATCCACCAGTGACTCCCAGAATAGTCACAGGCCCTCACCCTTGATAACTTGATGGTATTATGGTGCACTGAGCTCCTGTGTCAACCAAGGCCCTGTACTTCTGAAATTTTGAAGTGCCATGCCACTAGATGTACGCATCCCAATAGATTCTGTTATCTCCCTTATGCCTTTCCTAGCTGTGGTGGGGCAGGAGGCACCCCTAATTATGGGGATTACATCCACATGTACAGTTGAAACAGCACCTAGTGTTAGTGCTAGAATCACTGTTGGAATAATTAGAATTGTTCTGGGAAACTGAGGAAGTAACATGTTCTGGTATTGCTACTTCTGATTCTGCCACTTTGCAGCTCCTGCAGTCTTCTGAAAAGATCAGCATTTGGTTGACCATCCCACATGTTCATGTTTTTACCAAACTGGTCAGACAGTGTAATCCAAATACTCCCACATGATTGCCGTATTTTGGTTTGGCCTAGTTTGAAATGGCCTTCTAGGAGGACATCTGTTTCTAACGTCTGAAACTTGTATCCATCTGGAAGAGGAAGAATTGAGATCATCCCCCTTCACCATTTTGGATAGGAAACTTTTTAAATTCCTTCTTCAGCTCTTTCATGAAATAATCTTTCTAGACAGAGTTTCAGTGTCTGAGACCAAAGAAACACATGTGAGACTATCCTCCAGTTGTCTCATTTGGTCAGTGAAATGGCCAACAGTAGGAGGTGCTCCACCATAATGTCTTGCCACAATTCTGCTTGCCAGAATAGTAGCATAATTAGGAGGAGCAAGTTTAATGAGCTTCTTGGCAAGACCTTTCCCCACAGGAATTTCATCAGGATTCAGTCTACCATGATTTCCATAAATTACTTCTCTCACAGCATTTGAGCACTTCTCTCAAACATTTGAGTCCCTCATCTGTTGTATTCCATTTCTGAGAGTTCCATGGTAAATCACCTCTGCACACTGGAGCCTCCTCCTTACCTAGATGTTTGCATCTGTGCAACATATAGAGGAAAGTGTCAGTCTGATAGGTTCCCAAGGAACAAAAGTCAAGTGCAATAGCATGAATGGCAGGCCAGTGCCTCGCCAGCTGGGTCTTTGTCCCACTGCCTCCAGTGAGGTGAGCAGTAAAGGCCTTGAGATGATAGCCAGTTTCAATCAAAAGTCCAGATCATCAGGCAAGTGCATAGGGAAAAGACATGTCCCAGTTAAAGCTGTTAAGTCACTGAGCAGGTCCAATGATGGTAACCAGGATATAATGCAGTCCAGCGGTCACCAGAAAGATTTGCAATGATGGGACAAGTTCTAAATGAAGCCACAAAGTCAGTCTGCAGGTCAACTTCTGCATGAACATAGAGAGAGATGATGGAAATAATTAGACAGAGACTAGGGAAAAGAAGGAACTAGAAGTGACATTGCACTCTGGGACTTGGGTGAAGTTGAAGAAAGGTTGGATGAGATGAGTAAGCGTTGGACTGGGAGAAGGACTCTGAGTACCAGGCACATTAAACAAAGAGAATGAAAACCAGACTGGATATCACAAACTGGGACTGAGGCAAGGACCTGTTAGAAGGAAAGCAGAGGAATGCGATGAAAATATACACCCATTGAAGAAAATGTCTCTGTCATGTGAAATGGTGGTGAAAGATTGAATTCCTATGCTCTCAGGAGATATTTGTAAAACACACTGAGATACTTCAGAGGATAACATCCTGTCTGAGCTTACTCTGTTTAAGTGGTATAAGCACTACTTGTTGAAGTGTCACTAAAATAGTGTATGGGGGATTTTGGAGGTTTAGTTTTCTGTCATTAGAACTTAGTTTGTGTAAGTGTTTTCTTTATTAACATTTCACAAAAGTGCCAAAGATGAGTGTGACAGTTTTAGGCTGTGCCTTTAAGAAAGGACAGCTACTGAAGCACTCTAGCTGAATGCTTTGGTGTTTCATTGGTAGATTAGTAGCAATGTAACTTGAGGATTTTCAGTTTTAGTTCAGTCTGTGCAGTTGGTCTGGACAGCTGTTTTTCTTTCTTCTGTGCTTGCTGGAGCTGACCTTAGACTAATGAGATGAGAAACTAATTCTTTTCTTCCCTTAACATATGCTTTGAACTAACAGAATTTCCCTTAATAATTCCTTTTCTCTCTAAACCTTTTTGGGGAAAAAAGGGAGGAGGGGGAAAAGATGTTTTTGGGGGGAAACCTCTTCCATTGAGGGGGGGAGTTTTCTGTGTTACATTCTTTCCTATATATTTTTGTAGGTACTGTAAATACTCTATATTGTGTATATATTCATTGCATTTCATCCTGCTTGTAAAGTACAGCTCTTTTCCATTTTGCTTCTCTGACTGAGTTAGCTGTGGTTTGTGTGTGTGTGTGAGAACTAAACTTCTCTCACTACCACTATGACATCTCAAAAAACCCCAAAAGAGAAAAAAACCAACCCACAACCAACCAACCAAAAAAAAAAACAGCAGAGTTGCTATCAGATCTGTACTGCAGTCACTTCCCTACTTCCGCTGGCCATACTGTTCCTTCTGGCCTTTATGGACACCTGAGCACCTTCTTACCCTCAAACAGCTTAACATTCCCACTCAATTTGGTGTCATCCTCACACTTACTGAGAGTGTGCTCAATCCCTTCATCCAGATTATTGATAAAGATATTGAAGAAAACTGACCATGAACTGAGCCCTGGGGAACATCGCTAGTGACCAGCTGCCAACTGGTTTTAACTCTGTTAATCACTGTTTTTTGGGCCTGGCTGTTCAGCAAGTTTTTTCAGCCGGAGAAGTGTTCACCCATCCAAGCCATGGGCAGTCAGTTTCTCCAGGAGGATGCTGTGGGAAACAGTGGCAAATGCTTTACTAAAGTCTAGCTGAAAAAAAGACTTTTCAGGCTTTCCCCCATCCACTAGATGGGTCACTTTGTTGTAGAAGCAGGAAGCCCGATCACCTGATTGCCCTGCATGTGCTGCATAGCAGTACTCAGGATGATCTGCTCCATGACTTTCTCTGGCACTGAGGACAGTGGCAGGTCTGTAGGTGCCTAGGTCCTCCTTCTGTCCCTTCTTGCAGATGGGCATCACATTTGCTAATCCTGAGTCAGCTGGGACCTCCCCAGTTAGCCAGAACTGCTGACAAATGATGGAAAACGGCTTTGTGAGCACTTCCACCAATTCTCTCAGTGCCCTTGGGTGTATGCCCTCCATCCTCATAGACTTGTGTTTGTCTAAGTGGTGCAGCAGGTCACTATCTGTCCCCTCTTGGATTATGGGAGCTTCATTCTGCTCCCCATCCTCATCTTCCAGCACATGCAGATGGCCTGTTCCTTCTTGAATGTGTTCAGCCTTCCCTCTTGAACAGCGTTGAGCCTTTCCTGGACTCCTTGGCCTTTCAGGCCTGCCTCTCGAGGGATTCTGTTGACCAGTTTCTGAAAAAAGACCAAAGTCTGCCTGCTAGAAGCCCAAGGTGGCAGCTTTGCTGACCCCCATCTTTACTTCTCCAACAACTGAGAACTCTTATTATTTTGTGATTGCTATGCCCAGGACATCCCCCAACCATTACATCATCCACAAATCCTTCTCTGTTGACAAACAGTAGGTCCAGCAGGCTGCCTTTCCTAGGTGGCTTTGTCACCAGCTGTGTCAGAAAGTCCTCCTGTGCACACTCTAGAAACCTCTGGGACTGCTTACTCTCTGCTGTGTTAAATTTCCATCAGACATCAGGAATGTTGAAGTACATCACATGAACAAGTGCTAAGAATTGTGAGTCTTCTTCCAGATGCCTAAAGAATATTTTCTCTGTCTCTTCATCCTGATTGGGTGGTCTACAACAGACTCACAGAAGGATGTCTGCTTTACTGGCCTTCCCCTTGATTCTTACCTGTAAACACTTAACCCTATTGTCTGCCTTTGAGCTTATTTCTACCAAGCCCAGTTTTGTGCCCTTCCCCCTTCAAATCTAGTTTAAACCTCTTTCAGTGATCCTTGCTAGCTCCTGTACAAGGATCCTTTTACCCATCTGAGACAGGTGTATTCCATCTATTGCCAGCAGGTTTGGTGTCATGTAAATTGACCCATGATTAAAGAACCAAAAGTCCTGCCAGAGATACCAGCCTTGGAGCCAGGCATTGATCTGTTGGCTTTTCCTGTTTCTTTCTCCATCACTCCCTGCAACTGAGGGTCATAGAGGACACTGTTTGTGCTCCTGAACCCTTAATTTGTTGTCTGAAGACCTTGAAATTTCTCTTCATTCTTGTCATTACTTCACTGTCTATCTGAAAGATCATCAGGGGATAGTAGTCTGAGAGCTGCACTAGGGAAGAAAACTTCTTCCTTATGTTACTATCCTGCACCCACAGGAAGCAGCAGATCTCCCTAAGAAACAGGTCCAGACTGCATATGTGGCCCTCTCTTTCCCTTCAGAAGTGAGTCACCCAGGACAATGACCTGTCTTTTATTCTTTACTGCAGAATTTTTGAATACTTCAGAATTCCCATGTCAGAGGATTGTAGAAGGGGGGTGATGAAAATAAGCTTCACAGAGTTTAAATTAATTGCATGAACACAGGCATTTTTGATACTCTAAATAACTGCAACTTGGAAAATTCTGAAGGATGTGAATTTCTGTTGATCCTGTGTCATACCACAGCATTCTGCAGGTATTTCACATGTTCTGTAGCACAATGATAGAAGTCTATATTTAGACACCTGAATTGAGACACTAATTTGTGTGAAGCACTGAGATATTAAAGTAATGCCACTACTGAAATAAAATAAACAGCTAATTAGTACTGGTTTGGACATCAGAGAAGGGCTGGAGTGGAATAGTGTATATCAGATTTAGGGTCTTGCATCATGAAATGTAGATAAAGCCAAATAGATGATTGCTAAATAAGTATAAACCATTTCATGTGGAATAGGACTGGTAGTCAATAGGAGAAACAGGATTTAAGGACTGTAATTTATTATTCTCATAGAAATGCTGTGATTAAGTTTGCATAAGAGAGCAGTCAAAATTCAGTGAGGTAGGCTGGGGGCTCTTGTGATAATCCAAACTAACAAGGAAATTCCCATAAAATACCTCAAAGGAATCAGGGGGCACTCTGCTAAGAAAAAGGTGCAGCAGCAGCCCAGGTGAAGTGCCTCTACACAAATGCACACATCATGGGCAATAAACAGAAGGAGCTGGAAGTTACTGTGCTGCTAGAAAACTGTGAATTGATTGACATCACTGAAATTTGGTGGGATAAATCCCATAACTGAAGTGTGGTTATCAATGGCTGTAGGCTGTTCAGAAGGAACAGGCAAGGAAGGATGGAGGCAGTGCCCTCTACGTCAGGAAATGGATTGAGTGTGAAAAGATGTCCCTGAAGAGCTACCATGAACAGATTGAAAACTTATGGGTAAGAAAGACAGAGGTAACAAAGGGTCTATTACTGTTTGGTGTCTACTACAGGCCTCCTGGTCAAGGGGAGCCCATTGATGAAGCCTTCTTACTCCAGCTACAGGAGGCTTCATGCTTGCAGGCTCTCTTCCTGCTGGGGAACTTCAGCCACTCTGACATCTGCTGGAAAAGTAACATGGTTAGATGTTGTCAGTTGAGGAAACTTCTGGAGTGCCTTGGTGATGACTTCTTATACTAGGGGTATACAGCTCTACCTGAGGAAATGCAGTATTGGACCTGATGATCCTGAATGCAGATGAACTCATCAGTGACATCAAGACTGACGGCAGCCTTGCCTGAAGTGATCACACACTAGTGGACTTCATAGTGCTAGGGATATGGGACAGAGAAGGAGTATAGTCAGGATTCAGAGCTTCCAGCTCAGAAGGAGTTAATCAGTAGGAACCCCTGGAAAATGGTCCTCAGTGACAGGGGAGCAGAGCAGAGTTGACAGATCTTTAAGGAGCACAAGATCTTCTCTAGCTGTATAATACTCAAACACTGATCCAAAAAAAAGTGTCTGAAGCAGCAATTTGGTTTTCATTGGCAATATACCACCATTATTGTGGAACAGACTAAATATGACTAGGTAAAACTGCAAATAAAATATTATTTTAGGCCTCCTATCTTTGCTTCCTGTTTCTGTTCTCCTCCTCATTTTTCTCTTATTTTTGGTTGGAAATCAAAAGGAGGGACCAGAATGCTAAAAGCTTTTCTTTCAGCAGTGTGTGCATATAGTTGTGTGTGCTACGAAAGCCTGCGCTGATTGCAGCAGCAGGAATCAGATTCAGGGAACAAAAGCCTGATTCTCTCCCTTGCAATTTCTGTTCAGAAATTAATCTTGTGTGTATGCATATGCACACATACAGATGCACACCTTCAAGCATAATGGGGGGGTTGGAATTCACTTCATAAGTATGTTCCACATAGCTCTGTATGAGTTAATCTCAGTTGTAACTACCATGAACAGTTGTAACTACCTGAAAGGAGGTTGTAGACAGGTGGGGGCTGGTCTCTTCTCCCAGGCAACCAGCACCAGAACAAGAGGACACAGTCTCAAGCTGTGGCAGGGGAGGTTTAGACTGGAGATGAGGAGAAAGTTCTACACAGAGAGAGTGATTGCCCATTGGAACGGGCTGCCTGGGGAGGTGGTGGAGTCACAGTCATTGGAGGTGTTTATGAGGAGACTGGATGGGTTGTTTGGTACCATGGTTTAGTTGATTGGGTGGTGTTGGATGATGGGTTGGATGCAATGATCTTGAAGGTCTCTTCCAACCTGGTCTGGTCTATTCTATTCTATTCTATTCTATTCTATTCTACAATGTTTTTTTTTACTCCAACTTTTATTTTTCATATTCCGTTGATTTTGAGTTTCATTAAACCTAAAAAGTATTTTGCTACATATAACCTAATTTATTCTAATACAGTAAATCATTGGTCCTTCCCAGAGAGAAGGAGCTGCACATATTCTTTCTTTTTTAGTAAAAAGGTGCATGAGATGGAGTTCTCTGTTTGACAGCTGAGAATAAGAAAGTTGAGATAGAAGTGCCAGGAGTCAGATCATCAGTTATCGGGGAAACTGGAGATGAGCATCAAAATGAGACTTTAGAGATGTGAATTACAGTGTTTGTGGCAGTGACCAAGTCAAGTGACAACGTCAAAAATTCCATCTTGAAAGGTTACACATAAAAACTTGCAGTCAAACCAGTTATGCCATGATATTACAGCCATGTTGACAATTTAAACTACTTTAAAACCTGTGTCTGTTAAGTTAGTATAAGAAATTGTTCTTAGTAGTAGTAGAAGACATTAATTAACATTTATGGACATTAAAATAAGGAACTAAATGTCCATCTCACAGGCAAGAACATTCAACATGCCTTTTTGTTTGAAGTCTTGTTCCATTCTCAAGATGCAAGGCTACATTTTCAACTGATACTGGAGGAGTAGTAATGAATTTGGAAGCTTCTTCCTTTATAGGTAACAAGATTGGACAAAATACAAAAGTGATGGCCAAGATTTGGAAAAAAAATAGCTAGTAGCAACTGAAGGACCTTTTAATCCAAATTCTGGGTTAGATTTTGCTTCTCAATGCTGACATATGCAAATCTCTTATGGAAATCTTAGCATGTTCTACTTCAAAGTAGACATCTGAAAGTTATTTCTTAAATCCCTAAAATGCCTAGTACTTCTTAAGGATTTCTTTCATGACTGAAACTTCGACATCCCTGATATGGAGGAAGATGTGAGAAGGAAAAAATGTTACAGATACACCAGAATTTTCTTATTCCTTTAAATGACAGAAGGTGACATTGCAGTCTCCAAAGTGCTTCTGTTTTCAGCCTTTCAGGGGGTATTACTGGTGTTTGGCATACATCCACAAACTTTGTGAAATGCAGTCCTGTCATGCAGCTTTTGTTTCTAATGGAAGAGAAGTGATAACAGAATTTTAACTTAAAAAAAAAAAAAAAAAGTCCTAATGTTAACTGTTGAGAAATGAAACTTGGCAGTAAAAATGAGTATTACTTAATTGATTAGTTTCCTGTTGGGTTTTGGATGAATCTGTCAGCCACTCATCAGACAAATTGCCATTACAGTCCAGTACCTAATATCTTCTATGTAAACAGCTGTTGGAAGCTGCGGTTATTCTTGAGGCTCAATTGTCGTCTCAAAATTGGCTTTGTCAACTTCTGTAGTGTGTGCAGCCCACTAAGTGATGATTTCTTGGCTGAGGCATTGAAATGAATAGTCAAATGAGTGTTTAGCTAAGTTTTTATTGTCTAGTATGTTTACATATGTCTGTCCGTGACCGCTTTTCCATCTGGTAAGAATTTGAATGCGTGAAGGAGGTTCTGCATTTGAAAAAACACACCTCAAGCTGTGAGTACCAAGTTAATCTATGCCTGCTCTTTTATCACTTGCTTTTTAAATGGAAATTTGCAAAAATGATAATAATACATTCTATTTGTGTCACTAATTTTAGAAAGAATTTTAACACATTCTTATGTCATGCTGGGGACAGTTTAATTTAAAAACATGCTTAAAGGACTGCAGACTTTGCAGATAAGGATCACATTTATTCCTGTACTTAATGATGTGTCTTGCCTGGAATCTTTGTTAGATTTTTCTTTTTTTTTTTTTGGTCACATTTACCTTTTCCAACAGCTCATTTGTTTAATTTTGACTTATATTTAAAGCAAAGCAGTCCAGATTAAAAGACCTGGGCAGTGTGCTTCTTTAATTAATGTGTTGTGTGATAACTAGGAAATTTTGAAATGACCTGTGAAAGACAGTATGAAACTGTAGGAATAAAGAAACAGGGAAAGGAAAATAAAGCATAATACAATCTGACACTAGAATTCTGGGAACATGGATATAATTAGAGTGTTTCTAGACTGGAATAGGTATGAAGCTATGTTTAGAATTTCTAGAGTTCAGATACACACTAAAATATGCAGCTTCCAACAATTCTTAAAGGGAATTACTTTTCCTTGACATTGTAAGACAGTAGTAAAAATGCTTGTAGATCACTCTGGTTATAACTCCGGCAGAAAAAAACTCCACGTGTATAATTCTCTGTGTTTGGGATCATGCAGATGTCTGTGAGGGAAATATTTCCTCAAGAGAGATGGAGCAATTTATTTTCTGTAATGACCTTTTCTGTGAATGTATAGTGTTAAAGGCAGCAATATTCAGAGCAGTGAAGTAATGGTAAGATGCAAAATGTGTCGTACTTGGAGCCTGTTGTAATCTATTCACCTAATCTTTTTTCAGAATGTAGCACTCAGAGGATATATTTTGCCCTGAGGCCTCCTTTAAGGAAAAAAATAATATGCTCAGGGCCAAAAATAATGTGCCAAGCAGGAAAAAGAGTATGTATTTGTCAAAGTACTTCTGTTGTCATCTGGTCCTGTGCTGCTATCCTACTTCTGACTTGTTCAAACTTGTCTTGGATGTTAGGACACCAGTTGTCCAAGTCCCAGGCTTATTCTTTGCAAGACATCTACTAGCAATAGGCTGCTCAGATCCATTATGGAATGTGCTGCCCAGGGAGGTGGTGGAGTCGCTGTCCCTGGAGGTGTTCACTTGGTGCCATGATCTAGTCATGAGGTCTGTGGTGACAGGTTGGACTTGATGATCTTTGAGGTCTCTTCCAACCTTGGTGATTCTGTGGGACTGTGTGTCACGGTCCGGAGACATTAGATGTCTCGGTCCGGAGACACAGTTCTTGTAAATATTCCCGTGTTGTGAAATTAAAGGCACAAACGAGGCCAAAGTATCAACAGCTAGACTATTTATTACATAAATAAAGTGGACATAAGAAGGGAGAGGGAGAAAAGAGAGAGAAAGAGAGAGAGACGAGAGATAGAAGAGGAAAGGAATTATATTACCACACCCCTCATTCCCCCCAAGACAGTTAAAGTCTGTGGAGGAAAGGTGCTGCAGGAGATGTTGGGTTTGTAGAGAAACGCTGGTGAGGCTTTTGCTGGAGAACAGCTGTGGTCCTCTGGGGAGATGTTGGGTTGATACAGGAACAGTGCTGAGGCTCCTCTGGGCAGCCTGGGTCTGTAGAGAAGGGGTGCTGAGGATTTGGCTGGAGCTGTGGTCCTCCGGGCAGCTTCTTTTCTCCGGAGCAGCATCGTCCCGGCTTTCTCTTCTCAGCGGCCTGGCCCATCTCCTGTGTTTTCCGTCATCTCCGTTTTTCTCCCCGTTTTTCTCCTCTGTTTCTCTCTCTGTTTCTCTCTACAAACCAGTAGTTGCTCAAGTCTCTTGGGCGGAAACCACCCTGCCCAGAAAGCCTGATGGCTGGGTCCTTAGGTCCATTGTTGTAGTCCGGTGTTATCACGATGCAATCACAAGCTGATTTGCATCCAGGATTGCTAGACAGGATTCACTTTATCTTTGTTGATTTACATTAAGAGAGACAAACTTGTCGTCTTCCACACTGTGATTATTGTATGTTTGTTTCCAGAAATACTTAATTTATAGTTTTCCTAGAATTAGTCTCAAAGTTTTGTGTTCAGATTGAGAGTTCTTTGGCATGTCTCAGGTTTTAAAAGCTAGGCTCTACTTTTGCCTTTATCACTGCATTTACTGCTAAACTTCTAGGAAACATTTTTTCAGATACAGTGCATCAGCTCATTTGTTAGGTTGGATGGGGCTTTGAGCAACCTGGTCTAGTAAGATGTGTTCCTGCCCAGTGGGTCATTTGAACTAGATTGGACTAGATGATCCTCGAGGTCCTTTCCAACCTAAGTTATACTGTGATACTGTGAGGTGCTCTGTGGGTCCCTTCCAACCCAAACCATTCTATGATTTATCTAAAATAAAAGCATATTTTTTGTACTATAGAAAGCCAACAGAAGAGATAGCCAGCATTTTCACAATATGGGTCACTCTAAAACAAGGAAATTTTAAGTTTAACAACCAGGTGATGTTAAGAACTCAGTTGCAGCCTATGCTATTGTGAGGTTTCAACCCTTGTGTAGTATAATGCTGCTCTTTTGGGAAACAAGTTTAGAACATTATTGTGAAGGGTTGAGGCAGACCCCCTCACCACCGCAGGCAAAAATGAGACTCAGACAAACAGATTGCAAAAGTAGTGGAAAGTTTAAATGGAAAAAGGTGAATATTTACAGACAGCCAGAATCACAGTGACAAAAGAGATCCCAAAGCACACCCGTAAATATCCCATCCCTGCCTGAGGGTACACCCAAGACCCCGAGGGCTCTTTCTTCCCCCCCACTACTCCACTGCTAGGCTAATCTCAGTTGGCCAGGTCTGAGACTGCCCATCCCCCTGGCCTTGGGCCTAGCTAGACCCAAAAGGCTGGGAGACAACTCCCCCCCCCCGGTTACTGGGTGGTGGCGAGGGAAGAAAAGAGGAAGTGCCAGGACCCCCGCTGAGATCTTATAGGGGAGCAAGGTATTATGGGATGAAATACCTGGCTTCCTGTGTGCACCCACTGGGCTGGACTCCTTCGGGGCACAGGAAGCATCCCTCATATGAACACAGCGGGGGGCACCTAGCCCAAACTGCTACAATTATACAAGCCAAGAGTATGAGAGCAGAACTTGGGAAGAGAAAAAAAACGTTGCTCTTCCAGTATTTATCTATTTATCTATCTATCAGAGGAAAGCTTATGGAGTAAACAACAAACTTTTGTAGTGTTATCTTAGTTGCTTCTATGAGAACAGAGGTACTGTTTTAGCAAGCCAGTCAAAGGCCTATCTGGGCTAGTGCCTCGTGTCCAACTGCAGACTGGGAAAGGAATATCATATAAAATTCTGGTAACAAGAGTATTTCAGGGGTCTGCCCATAGTACTTGAGATCATTTTAATAACTGAAGTAAGAGATGTGAAAAACACATTTCAGAAAAAAAAAAAAACAGGAGCTGATCTTGGAATACTAGATGGCAGTCACGAGGCCAATGACACTAACTCCTGCCTTCTGAAGGCAGTCTTATTTTGCATAAAAATTGTATTTGCTCTTTAAGAACAAATCATTTTAACTTGAAGCAAATAATTTTTGAAACTGAGTGAAATTAAGGTCTTGCCCAAGCTCATGTGAGATATGTGTATTTAACACTTGAATGTAAAATTCTTACAGTGTGTAATTTTTTTTGCAAGTAATGTATAGCTTCCTTGTCACTTCCAAGTTCTCTGATATCACATCATTGCCTTATTGCTCACCAGTGTTTATTCATGGCTAAATGTTCCCTGAAGGAGGGAATGTAGATTAGTTCTCAAAGCCTTTAATCAGCAATAGCATATTGATTTCTCAAAAAGACACTATCTTGATAACAACATCCACTAAAACTGCTGGTCTGTTTTTGGAACAGGTGGTAAAAAGTAGTAAAAAGCAGTGGTAAGCCAAATTCAACATAAAGTGCTTTTCAAAGTTATGCAACATAAATTAGCACTTGCATAGTAATGTAGGTATTGTGGAGCCACTTCAAACATTAGAGTGGTGTAAATGTTCATACATTGCAGTATGCCCAGGCGGCCAGTAGGGCCAATGGCATCCTGGCCTGCATCAAGAACAGTGTGGTCAGCAGGAGCAGGGAGGTCATTCTGACCCTGTATACTGCACTGGTTAGGCCACACTTCGAGTACTGTGCCCAGTTCTGGGCCCCTCAGTTTAGGAAGGATGTTGACTTGCTGGAACGAGTCCAGAGAAGGGCAACAAAGTTGGTGAGGGGTTTGGAACACAAGCCCTATGAGGAGAGGCTGAGGGAGCTGGGGTTGCTTAGCCTGGAGAAGAGGAGACTCAGGGGTGACCTTATTGCTCTCTACAGCTACCTGAAGGGGGGTTGTAGACAGGCAGAGGTTGGTCTCTTCTCCCAGGCAGCCAGCACCAGAACAAGAGGACACAGTCTCAGGCTGTGCCAGGGGAGGTTCAGGCTGGAGGTCAGGAGGAAGTTTTACACAGAGAGAGTGATTGCCCATTGGAATGGGCTGCCGGGGAGGTGGTGGAATCGCCATCACTGGAGGTGTTCAGGAGGAGACTTGACAGGGTGCTTGGTTGCATGGTTTAGTTGATTAAGTGGTGTTGGGTGATAGGTTGGACGTGATGATCTTGAAAGTATCTATTCTATTCTATTCTATTCTATTCTATTCTATTCTATTCTATTCTATTCTATTCTAAATATTAAAGTTATCAGCAACATTCAGTATTTGAGATCACTGAGTACTACTATCTGAATATTTACTAAAAGTACAATCCATACACACTGTGATGGGTAAATAGACATGCTTGTCTCTAATCGTTAACATCCCGGACAGGGTTAACAGGTGGGCCTGTTGCCAACTTCATGAAGTTTTACAAGGCTAAGTGCAAGGTCCTGCACCTAGGTCAGCGCAATCCCAAGCACAGCATTAATCTGTGAAGAGGATGGCTTGGGGGTGTTGGTTGATGAAAAACTCAACATGAGCTGGCAAAGTGCACTTGCAACCCAGACAACCAGCCTTGTTCTGGGCTCATTAAAAAAATGTGACCAGCAGGACAAATGAGGTAATTTTTCCCCTCTGCTGTCATGAGACCTCATCTAGAGTACTGCATCCATTTCTGGGGCCCCAACACAAGAATCACAGAAGGATATTGAATCAAAGGAGGACACTGAAGAGAATGCAGAGGGAGGGCAAAAGATGATCAGACAGCTGGAGCACCTCCCCTGTTGAAGGACTGAATTTAGGGAGTAGAACCTCAAGCAATGCTCAGCTGATAGAAGGAAATGTTTTAGCTCTTGTGGGCCATAAACCCTGGGAACAAAGTGCAGCTGTGTAGAGAGAAAGAAGCATTTAGCTGATTAACAATGGCCATTGTTATTTGGGGAAGCTACACAACAACCTGAAAATAGGAGCTGGTAAACATTGCAATAGAATCTTTTGTCTTCTGTCTGAACTTAGATAAGAGATGTGTGTTTGTCTTTTGTCTATCACCTGTCTGAGCCTTGCCAAGGGATGTGTGTTCCCTGACATTTTCTCAGCAGCCAATCATGAGTCTGTAACTGTTGCACGGACACATCTAGTAACCAATCACAAGTTGCTTTTGATTATGTTAGCCTATATAAAGAAAAGAATTTGTGCAATAAAGGAGACACTTTTGCTTGTATCAAGCTTTGTCCCATCTCTCAATTGTGTACCCTGTGGGGAGAAACTGACAGATATGGGGCTGTTCAGCCTTGAGAAGATAAGGCACTGGGGACACCTTACAACAGCCTTCCAGTTTATGAAGGGGGCCTAGAAGAAAGCTGGGGAGAGGCTATTTTTCAAGAGTTTGTAGTGATAGGACAGGGGGGAATGGCTTTAAGCTGCAAGAGAGCAGGTTTAGACTGGATATTAGGAAGAAAATCTTTAGTGAAGGTGGTGAGACAAGGGAACAGGCTACCCAGGGAACTTCAAAGTATCACAGTATCACTAAGGTTGGAAGAGACCTCGAGGATCATTGAGTCCAACCTGTCACCACAGACCTCATGACTAGATGTAATGGGTTGGGGCAGACCCCCTCCCCACCACATGCAGAAATAATGACTCAGACAAACAGATTGCAAAAGTGATGGAAAGTTTAAATAGAACAGTGAGTGCGTGCAGAGAACTAGAAATACAGTGACAAGAGAGAAACCCAAAACAGACCCAGAGAAAATCCCATCCCTACCTGAGGGTGCACCCAAAACCCCCAGGGCTTCTCCTTCCCCCCCCCACTGCTAGGCTAGTCTCAGCTGGCCGGATCTGAGACTGCCCCTCCCCCTGTGGCCTTGGGCCTAACCAGGCCCATGGCCGGGAGATCTCTCCCCCAGTTACCGGGTGGCGAGGAGGAAGGAAAGAGGAAGTGCCAGACCCCGCCGTGAGACTTATAGTGGTGCAAGGGATCATGGTAGGAAATAACCTAATTTCCTGTGTCCACCCACTGGGCTGGACTTCTGGACACAGGAAACACCCCTGTAGCAGAGGACACCCAGCCCAAACTACGACACTAGACCATGGCACCAAATGCCATGTCCAATCTCCTCTTGAACACCTCCAGGGATGGTGACTCCACCACCTCCCTGGGCAGCCCATTACAATGACGAATGACTCTCTCCGTGATGAACTTTCTCCTCACCTCGAGCCTAAATATCCCCTGGTGCAGCTTGAGACTGTGTCCCCTTGTTCTGGTGCTGGTTGCCTGGGAGAAGAGACCAACCCCTTCCTGGCTACAACCACCTTTCAGATAGTTGTAGAGAGCAGTAAGGTCACCCCTGAGCCTCCTCTTCTCCAGGCTAAACAATCCCAGCTCCCTCAGCCTCTCCTCATAGGGCTTGTGTTCAAGGCCTCTCACCAGCTTTGTTGCCCTTCTCTGGACACGTTCAAGTGTCTCAATGTCCTTCCTAAACTGAGGGGCCCAGAAATGGACACAGTGCTCAAGGTGCAGCCTAACCAGTGCAGAGTACAGGGGCAGAATGACTCCCCTGCTCCTGCTGGCCACCCTATTCCTAATGCAGGCCAGGATGCCAATTGCCCTCTTGGCCACCTGGGTAAACTGCTGGCTCATGTTTAGGTGGCTGTCAATCAGCACCCCCAGGACCCTCTCTGTTTGGCAGCTCTCCAGCCACTCTGACCCCAGCCTGTAGCTCTGCATGGGGTTGCCGTAGCCAAAGTGCAGCACCCAGCACTTGGACTTGTTGAATGCCATCCCATTGGACTCTGCCCATCTGTCCAGTCGGTCGAGGTCCCTCTGCAGAGCCTTTCCACCCTCTAACTGACTAACATCTGCTCCTAACTTGGTGTCATCTGCAAATTTTGCTGATGACTGACTCAATCCCCTCATCCAGATCATCAAAGAAGATATTAAAGAGGACAGGGCCCAGCACTGATCCCTGGGGGACGCCACTGGTGACTGGCTGCCAGCTGGATGTGGCACCATTGACCACCACTCTCTGGGCTCAGCCCTCCAGCCAGTTCCTAACCCAGCACAGAGTGTTGCTGTCCAAGCCACGAGCTGACAGCTTAGACAGCAGTTTGCTGTGAGGGATGGTGTCAAAGGCCTTGCTGAAGTCCAAGTGGACCACATCCACAGGCCTCCCCACGTCCACCAGATGGGTCACCTGATCATAGAAGGAGATCAGGTTGTTGAGGCAGGACCTGCCCTTCCTAAATCCATGTTGGCTGGACCTGAGCCCTTGGCCATCCTTCAGGTGCACAGTTATTGCCACCAGGATAATCTGCTCCATCACTTTCCCCAGCACTGAGGTCAGGCTGACTGGCCTGTAGTTTCCAGGTTCCTCCATCCGACCCTTCTTGTGGATGGGGACCACACTGGCCAGTTTCCAGTCACCTGGGACCTCTCCAGTGAGCCAGGACTGGAGGAAAATGATGGAGAGCAGCTTGGCCAGCTCATCTGCCAGCTCTCTCAGCACCCTAGGATGGATCCCATCCGGTCCCATGGACTTGTGAGTGTCCAAGTGGCTCAGCAGGTCCTGAAGTAATTCGTCATGGATTTCTGGGGCACTACACTGCTCCCTGACCCTGTCACCCAGCTCAGGAGGCCACTCGTCCTGAACTCCTGCCTTGCTGTTAAAAATTGAGGCAAAGAAGGTGTTCAGGACCTCAGCCTTTTCCTCATCTTCAGTCACAGTGTTCCCCTCCTGGTCTAATAAGGAGTGCAGGTTCTTCTTGCCCTTCTTTTTAGTGTTAATGTATTTGTAAAAATGCTTTTTATTGTCTTTCACAGAGGTGGCCATCCTAGGTTCTAAATGGGCCTTTGCCTCTCTAATTTTTTTCCTACCTAATCTAACGACTTCCTTGAACATACCTCAAGAAGCCTTCCCCTCCTTCCAAATGTGATACAGCCTCTTTTTTCCCCTTAAATCCTCCAGGAGCTGCTTGCTCATCCAGGCTGGTCGCCTTCCCCGCCAGCTCATCTTTCAGCATATGGGAACTGCCAGTTCCTGTGCCTTCAGGAGCTCCTGTTTGAAGTAGGTCCAACCATCTTGGACCTCTCGGTTGTTGAGATCTGCTACCCAGGGAATTTTGCAAATAAGTTTTTTAAACAGGCTGAAGTTTGCCCTCCAGAAGTCCAAGGTGAAGGTTCTGTTGGTGCTCCTCCCTATCTCCCTGCATATTGAAAACTTCACTATCTCGTGGTCACTGCACCCTAGGCAGCCTCCCACGATCATGTCTCCCACCAGCCCTTCTCTATTGGAGAACAGCAGGTCAAGCAGAGCCTGTCCCCTGGTAGGCTCACTTAACAGCTGTGTCAGGAAGCAGTCCTCCATTCGCTCCAGGAATATCCTGGACTGCCTCCTCTCTGCTGAATTAAGTTCCCAGCAGCAAGGACCAGATCTGATGATCTTGAGACAGCCTCCAGTTGCTTATAGAATAATTCATCAGCCTCCTCATCCTGGTTGGGTGGTCTATAACAGACTCCAACCAGGATGTCAGATTTGTTAGGCTGCCCTCTGATTTTAACCCACAGGTTCTCAATCCCTTCTTTCTCCACCTCAAGTTCTGTGGCAGAGAGTGACTCCCTAATATACAGAGCCACCCTTCCTCCTCTTCTCCCTCGCTTGTCTCTCCTAAAGAGCCTGTAACCCCCCAGTGTAGCACTCCAATCGTGCGTGTTATCCCACCATGTTTCTGAGATGGTGACTATATCATAGTCACCCTGGTGGACCAGGACTTCCAGCTCCTCTTGCTTGTTGCCCATGCTGCGTGCATTGGTGTACATGCACTGTAGCTGGGCTCCCGACTTCTCAATTGACCCTAATTTGTGCCCTACTCTTTCCTCTGCAGAGGGACAAATTTCCTCACCCACTTGTGGTGCTCCCTCCCCAGAGGTGTTCAAGACCAGGTTGTACAGGGCCTTCTGCAACCTGGTCTAGGTGAAGCTGTCTCTGCCCATGGCAGGGGTGTTGTAAATAGATGATCTTTCTGGTCACTTCCAATCAAAACGATTCTATGATTGTATGATTCATGTCAACTGTCATGGAACATCTGTGTCTGTGCTACTGAATTATTTCACCTGTCAGACCAGGACAGTCACATCCATACTACCTACTAGGAAAAATCTTTAGCCTGTGCTAGTTCACAACCTGTTGTATTTTATGAAAGTACCAGTTGTCACAGGTCCAGGCACCCTGCTAATGACCAAAAGGAATAGAGGGATGTTCAAACTCTGGTTCCTGGGAATGTTTCCTAGCACTCTTTAACTAATATCTATATAAACCCATCTTTGTCTTTGCTTTTAAAGCATTCAGAATATTTGAAAGATATAAATTATCCATTTGCTGTTGAGCTGAATTACAGAATCACAGAATCATTCACAGAATCAATCACAGAATCACAGATTGTTACAGGTTGGAAGGGACCTCCAGAAATCATTGAGTCCAACCCCCTGCCAAAGCAGGATCCCCTAGGGTAGTCTGCACAGGAATACGTCCAGGCAGGTTTTGAAAGTCTCCAGAGAAGGAGATTGCACAATCCCTCTGGACAGCCTATTCCAGTGCTCTGTCACCCTGAATTCAATATTCGTGTTTAAACCTCCAGAGCCAATTAAGAATTTTGCGTGAGATGAGGCTGCCTCTTTATGTATGCTCTTTAGAGATAAAATTGGATGTTGCAGCTTACACAGCTGTTACTTGGCTTGATACTAAGAAGGCAGGGCTGTTGGACAGTTGGTCCAGTTGGTCAGCATTGATATTTAAAAAGAAATGCAAAAGTTGTTTGTTTTTTTTTTAATGTAGTGTAAAAATAGGAGAAGACAGAACAGAAGCTTCTGAAGCTTAGCTATCTGGGAGCTAATGATCTGTGATAAAAAGATTGTAAGATCTGTCTTCCAGCCTTTTGAATTTGTAGTTTGTGTTGTGTGTTGGAGAACCCTAAGGCCTATCTATTAGCCTACAGGAGCTCTGAGAAGACGTAGTGCTCAGTTTGACTTGAGTCCTAGGTTTAATGCTGTAGAACACCAGTAAAGCACTTTTCCCCACGAAAAAAGGTGTCCAGGAAGTTAGAAAAGCAAGGACAATGCTTTTTGGGATCTTTTGTTTTATTGTTTTTTTTCTCCAGTTTACCACATGGGCTAATAACTGAGGACTGCAACAGCTGCTACTGATGCACATCAGTAGCTCATCTCTAATTAGAATAAAAGACTTTCTCAGCAGTAGGAAATCTGTAATAACTTATAAAACAATAATGACTGTGCAGAATGAAAAAAATCCCTGCTGTTTGCACTTGCTCTGGCTTTTTTTTTTTTGCCTTTTTTTTTTTTAAGGATCTGTATACACCTTTTGTACACAATTTTTCCACTGTTCAAAAAAAAAATGTTTGAAAAAAATTCTTCTGCTGGTTATTTCTTAGAAACAGCTGTTACCTAGATATTTTATACTGAGGATGTATTTCTGTCTCGCTACGACTTAACATTACACTTCTGCAAAGCGGAGGCATTTAATTTCAATGCATTTACTCTGTCATAAAACCTCATGTACATTTTTTAAATTACTTTTAAAACTATTTCAATACTTAAGAGAAAGTTATTCTGTTACTATGCTGAATTAGCAGTTTATTGCTGACAGAAAAAAAAACACAAACAAGCAAGCCCACTAGTTATTTGTTTATCTTAATGGACCTGTTACATGTCTTGGCAGAATTAACCTCAGATGATTGTAGTCACAAAATAACTAGCAGAAAATGCGAATGACTGTGTTTAAGACAGTATTTGGCATCCTCTTTCCATTTTATGTATTTCTGCTGAGGAACAAAAACTTAATGACATTAATTGTCTTTGACTTGTCAAGGGCTCGAGCAAAATTGAAGGTATCTCTGGATTTGATGACAAAAGCAATTATTAAAATTACTGTAGTTGTGATTTTCATGATTCTGATGACTAGCTCAATTAAAAACTTCCAAGTAAACTATGTATTTCTCAGATCTACTTTTAGTAAGTAACCTCCATAGAAGTATAGACTTATAGAATGGAGGAGACCTTTAAATGTCATCTAGTCCAACCTCCTGGCAGTGAGTGGGGGCACATTCAACTAGATCAAGTTGCTAACAGCTCTATCCAACCTGGCCTTGAATATTTCTGGGGATAGGGCATCTATTAGCTCTGTGCAATCTGTTCTGAAGTTTCACCGCTGCCATTGTAAAAAATGTCACCCTTAAATATATTCTAAATCTACCCTCTTTTAGTTTAAAACCGTTATCCGTTGTCCTATTGCAACAGGCCTTGCTAAAAAGATCGTCCTCATCTTTTTTGCAGACTGCCCTTAAATTATAGGAAGATCACAATTAAAGGGTCCTCAAAGAGGTGTTCTGTCCCTCTGATTGTGTAATTCCTCTGGATCTGCTCTAACAGGCATATGTACTAAGGCTTCCTTTAAGAAGCACACCACAAAGTAATGCTTCCTTATATAGCTGAACTTCCCCCTTCCCCAAACTCTCATTGTTTGATCTACTGGCCCCAGATTTGCTTGTTAAAGCATTCACAACATTCATAACCACTAGATTTCAATTGCATTTACAGTATATTATTTAATATAGAATACAGATGCAGGAAGATGCCTTCTTACTATTCCTGACCAAAGCAGCTGTTCTGTGGAGTCCTAGAAGCATCTTCAATTGCTGTGTGAGAAGAAAATGGATTTTCTCTGTAAATGGTTTGTTGGGTGGGAGTAAATGCATCTTCCATTGCTCCTCTAAACAAATCCTACATTCCTGGCCTTTCTCTATCTCCTTGCATGTTGATGTTTGCAGAGCCTGAATTATATGTGGGATCTGTAGATCTTAGCATGAAACAAGGTGGGAAATGCCTCATTTCCTGCAATGGGAAAAAGGTTATTTATCTCCTGAACTGACAAACTTGCACAAATGCAGTAATGAGGAAAAGAGAAGAAGCTGTAAAGATTTTTTTTTCTGCAATCAGAGGAAGGAAAAAAGGGATTAAAATGGAGAAGAAAATCCATGTTCGAAAGACAAGCAACCATAGATGTTCTAATTTGTATATCTTTATGATTATTTAATAATTTTTTTTTTTTTTGGTGGTTTTACAGGAGTACAGAAGAAACTGCATGCTGCCTTTTCTTTCAATTAACCAACTAATAAGCCAACTGTTCTTACATTTCTTTATTCTTTTTTGTTCTATGACAAGATGAATCTTCTTGGACAAACAGGGTATAAAGACACTACACTCAAATGAAGTGTTTTCACAAAATTTTGAATTCTGTTTTAAAGTGTCTATTTGCTGCTGACAGTGAGAAACATGCTACTTGTTGTCACCGCAACAGAGGAATCTCTTCTTATTATCTCAGCCATATTGCTAAAATTGCAACAATATCATCTCTGAAGCTTCCAATCTTAATTTTTTTTTTCTTTTCCCCAAATTGATTTTGAAAGTAAATGTCCCATAAACTCATGGCTCTTTAAGATGTAAGGATTATAGAGGAGTTAATGAAGTTGTCATAGTTAATGGCAGAATTCTTAATGACTTCATTTAGGCCTTAATTCTGTCATGCATTCAGAAAGTTGCTGAGGACAGACCTTTGGGAAAGTGTGATGCAGTCACTTATTAGAAGCTCAGAAGACATAATCATAGGCCTTAGTTCTGTCATTTACTGTATATAGACTGAAGGTTACATCCAGGCAGAACCTCAGTGAAGTTAATGGTGTTTCCTGCTGGCACAACAATCTGCCCATCTCCTATAATTGCAGGATCTAGACAATGACTTCTAAATTACAACATTGATAGGCCAAACTGAAATGCTAATTCTATCTCTGAAACTCAGTCTTGTCTTTGCTGAGAGAGCTATGTAAGAGGTATTTGTCTAGAGTGTAGATGGAAGTGGAGTTTTAGAGGTAAGTGGCTATATTCTTGGAGGCATTTTCACTGTTTTATGTGACTACCCTAAGACATCCTAATATTTCAAACTTACTGCAGTTATTTAACCTAATCAGTGTGTGTAAGACATAATTACTCTCCTTTCTGTGGGAGCTGACACAGGATAATTCTACATGTGTTTGTTCTGCAGTGACAGCCTGTCATTTCCTGTACTTTGCTAGAGATTATGAATAGCAAATATATGTAGGCTGAACACAGGTACTAGGTAACCATCATTTTACTTTCTTAAATGTAATTGCCTCTTTTTAGAAAAATATTGATTAAGTTAATTTAATTTGATGCTAAAGTGATAAATTTGTCTTTAACTCCTCTGAATATCTCAATAAATACAAGGAAGGCTATTTGGAATTTCAGATGATTAATTTTCCTGGACTTTTTAAGGCAAGACATCTAATAAATGTTAGTGTAGAAATTATCATAATCAGATTAAGTTTTTTTGCTCAAGGAGAGATTATACATAGAATACATTCGTGGTGGGTTGAAATTCCACCCCACGCCCCAACATTAAATTTGCCAGACCAGCTCAGTTGGAAGCAAATGAAAGCTGTATTTACAAGCAAAACTACAATCTACAATCAAATGCAATGAGTATATACAAAACATACAGTATTTAAAATATTTTCAGGTATTTACAATTAATAAACAGCACAAGAGCCCCCCTGGCCAAAGATGAGGGGAGCTGCAACAGCTTCCAGCTTTCCACTCCTTCCATTCCACCCCCCACCTCCAGGCTCCTCTCCTTACCCCACTGTACACAAAGGGACAAGAGGAAAAGAAACAGAAATTGTTGTTAGTACCAGCCACAACAAAGCAGTACAGTCAAGGTCAGTAAAGCCAGGAGAAGCATCAGCCAGAGCTGAAGTGAAAAGAGAAAGATTGTTTTGCAAATTAAGCTTATGTTTGATACCTGTCCAATGGGATTATTTAGAACTATCATTGTTTCCTTTTTACACCCAATAGTGATTTTTTTACATTGTACTACTTTCTGTTCAATATCTGTGGAAAATTTTAAAGGTATAACCTAAAACTACTGCATCATTAAACTAAAATTAGTACACTCTGGACCTTTTGTGTAATGCAGAAGTGGAACGTTTGCAAATTTAACAGCCATCTATTTAAAAATAAATTTGTTCACCAGTTCACTATTACTAAGACTGCAAAACCACAGACAGATTTACACCCTACAGCAAATGTTAGGAAAGACATCATGTTGTAAAACTTGAAAGTAAACTGGGAACTGTGAGCAGAAATGGCTTAAACTGATGGAAAATATGTTAAAAGTCCTAAAATTAAGCACTTCCAAAGTAGAAATTCATATTTTTTTGAAACTATTTTTGCTTCCTCTACATAGAACATATGGGATTAAGTTTTGGGACATGAAGCACAACAATTTTAAGAGGATGCGGAACACAGATTCAGTAAAGCTCTATCCCTTTGTGTCAGTGAAGGACATCACTACAAATGTTTTGAGAATATTCTTGATGGCATGGAAATCAGAGGAAATTTTTTTCTAATGGATATCACTGCAAGCAAACTTTCTACGCAGGATTTTGCTAAGTAAGCAGCAGCTAGAAAGAAAATGCTAAAAAAGAAATACTTTCCTTTAACAGAAGCCTAGTGCTTAGATTTGTTCCAATGGCTCGTACTGGGGGTTTGTGCATTTGACATAATAATCTTTTTACTAAATAGTTCATTGTAGTGTGGACCATGGATTTTACAACATCTCGCTAATCACCAGAAAAGTATTGTATTAAAATGTCTGTCAGAAACTGATAGCTTGTTTTGCTGGTCTTTGACACTTCTGTCTACTTTAAATTTGATTAGTTCTTCAACATTTGTGTTGTTGTGAGCCTATTCCCCTACTATATCCAGTTAAATGCTTCTACCTACTAATCAGCTGATGAAATCCTAAAAGACGAAAGGACAGTTGTGATAGTTTAACCCACCCATATTAACAAAAGCTCAGCTAACTCAGTTGGGGAAGCAAATGAAAAGTTGTACTATACAAGCAACAACTACACTGTACAATGGAATGCAATGAATATGTACAAATATACAGTATTTACAATATTATACAGGTATTTACAAAGAGAAAACAGCACAGAAATCCTCCTTGGCCAGTAGGACACTGCATCACTTTCCCCCTAACCTTTCCCTCCCCTTTTTTCTCTGGTTAATCAGAAGAAAAGAGAAAAGGAGTAATGTTAGGAAAATTTCAGTTAGTTCAAAAGCATCATTAAAATAAAGTCAGTAATGCTTATCTGTGAAGTTAGCTGATAAGGGTTCTCTTTCCAGTGAAGCAGACATACATGCCAGCAGAGAGAGAGACAGAAATGAGAATAGAGTGTAAGATCATTAAAACTACATCCCACTCATCTGACTAATGAAATTCATTTAGAATAATCTCTTGTTTTCCTTTTTACACCCAACTGTGGATTTTGTTTGTACTTCTCCAGTCTCCTGCTCAAAAATTGCAGCTATCTTTTTAAAGGCACAGCCTAAAACTGTCACAACAGTGAAATTTTATGTCACAGAGTGTAAGCCGCATTTACCAAAAAATTTAAATTTTTATTATCTTTGTGCCTATTAGTCACGATTCTGGATGGCAAAAATGCTGTGACCGGTTGAGGCTGTCCCCTTAAGAAAGGGAATATTGTAGTCGGATGTTGGTAAACGAAAAGACAGATCTAAACTAATTTCATTGGTAGATTTGGGAGGAAGCACCTTCTGAACTGGGAGTGCAGCAGAGTTTCCTGGGAATTCCTGCACTTTTGTCTTCAGTCTGTCTTCCGCTCCTCCTTTGGGCAGCAGCTCTCTGTTCTGGGCTTTCGGCCAAGGCTTGACCTTGAAACTGATAAACTGCAAGGCCTGTATTAACTGCTTTCCAATTAACACGTAACTGCTTCTAACTTTTTTCTCTTTCTCTCTCTTTCTAACTCGCTCTGGGGAAAGGGGGAGAGAGGGGGAGCAGAGGTGGGGAACCTCCTCAGCAGAGGCGGGAACTCTCATTTCTGTGCTACTTTATTGTATATCTTTGTATATATTGTAAATATTGTAAATTTTGTAAATTCCCCTGTGTTTCCCTGCTTTGTAAATATACAGCACCCATTGCTTTGCTAATTCAGCTGTGAGTTTCTTTTTTTTTCCTTTCCCTTCAATTTTCTTTCCCTTTACTTTACAGGGGGGAGGGAGGAGGTTTTTTGGCCTTACCCTTCCAACCCTATGACATTTTAAAAAAAGGCATTTTATTTTATTAAAATGCCATACGGCATTTTAAAAAAAGATGGCAGTTGTTTCTAACATTTTAGCCTAGAGCATGGCACAGCAACATTTCAAAAGATTTCTACAAGCTGTCCCAAAATTCATTAATTTTAAACCAGGATTTTTTCTACAGGGATAAATCAAGGAATGTGTGGGGACTGATTATTATGCAGAAAAAAAAGTACTGAAATGGCTGTATATCCTTTTGCAATATGCAAAGTGAAGTTAGGTGCTTGTTCTGAAGTAGATGATGCCAGAAAACATGACAATAAATTGTTAAAGCATTCACAGAGCATTCAAGACTGTATACTGCAAAAATGCATCTGGAGGTTATCAGTTGTCCCTGACACATTATTCATTGTGTGACAGTAAAGCTAATTTCAAACCAGCTAGCTAAGAGTCAAAACTTCTGAATTAAACAGGTACATATTAGTGCTCATCACAAAAAACTTAGAGATTCTACAAAATGTGCCACAAAACATTTTGTCTGCTCTCTATAGTATTTTCCAGCTTTTCTTACAGAGATTACTTCATAGAATCATAGAATCAATAAGGTTGGAAAAGACCTCAAAGATCATCAAGTCCAACCTGTCACCCAAGACCTCATGACTACTAAACCATGGCTCCACGTGCCTGTCGTGGTTTGGGAGGCCAATTCTCCCACCATGGGCAAAAATAACGACTCAGACAAACGGATTGCAAAAAATGGTGGAAAGTTTAAATGGAAAAACAATGAAAGTTTTACAGAAAACCACAAGCACCATGACAAAGATTAAGGGATCCCAAAGATCCCAAAAAATCATACCCAAGAACATTCCATCCCCACCTGGGAGTACGCCCAACCCCCCCACCCCCCAGGGCTCTTTCCCCACCCCCACCCCCAACCCAGCCTTGGGCCTGGGCAGGCCCAAGGGAGGCAGCTCATGCCATTTTACCTAAGCACTGTCGAGGGAGGAAAGAGGAAGGGAAGACCCCACGCTGATGTATTATAGGGTAGCAGGGCATTATGGGAATGGAATACCTGGTTTCCTGTGACTACCCCCCTGGGCTGGGCCCACCCCTTGGGACCTCCCAGGTGTGGTCTGTGCAGTGGTATCCGGGCCAGCACCCAACCTAAACCACCACATTGCCACATCCAATACCGCTCTTGAACACCTCCAGGGACAGTGACTCCACCACCTCCCACTTCAGTGGAATTAGCAATTCTAGCAAGACACAATGCTGGCTCTGGCGTTATTTTAAATATGACAGCTATTACCTCTAATTTCCCTGTTAAATTGGTATTAGCATATGGATTGTTATTACTGGAATACAGTATCTAACTGAGGTGTCAGGCATGATTGTATAAACATCTGATCTTTACTTTTCAATTACATATTCTGGTCTTCATGTTTGTGGGACAAATTTGAAACACATAGCTTGTACATGCTGTAGATATCCTATAAGAAAACTTCAGATTTACAGTATTACTTGGTCTTATATCCTGGTAAACTGATTTATTTGCTATGAGGATACTATAATATTCCCTCTTCTGCTTAATATCCTTATGAATGATGTGGATGAATAGATTGAGTGCACTCTCAAGGCTGCCTATGATTCCAAGTTGGGCAGTAGTGTTGATCTGCTTGAGGGTAGAAATGCTCTAAAGAAGGATAGGCTAAATGGATGGACTGAAGTCGACCATATGAGATTCAATAAGCCAAAGTGCCAAGGCCTGCATTTCAGTCACAACAACCCCATGGAATGCTACAGGCTTGGGGAAGAATAGCTGCCCAACAGAAAAGAACCTGGGAGTGTGGGCTGGTCATTTGGAGTGAGATTTAAGTGACAGGTAGAAAAATACAGTTAATTTGCTGTAGCATCCCCTCTAGAAGTGCCCATTATACACAGCCATATCAACAAAGCATTCTGTAGTGTACAGTCACTGTTACAAATTGGCTGTGGTGTATTTTCTGTATTAGATAATCAATATACAAAAAGTGTAATCACTGAGTTTTGAACTTGTTATACTAGCACGTCTTGATAAATTATCTTCCACAATTGTACAGTACTAAACTGTGTATGCACTTATAGGAGGAGGAATTAAAAAAGTGACATTCCTCATCATATTGACTGGTCATGATTACATGATTGCATACTCTTGCATTCAGATGACAAGTACGTCTACTCTCAATCTCAAAATAATTCTTGCCAAACTATGAAAATAAAATGCAATTGATTTGAGTCATCAAGATCAGTCTGCTCATTTCTTGGGGGAATATTTTCAGAGGCAATTAATTCTGAAAAAGTATGTGGTATTTGTGTTGCCACTGAAAGTTAAATACTTAAACTCAAGGCTGTGCAGTGGAGAGTGTGGTACGTTTGTGTGGCTTTTGAAGCATAGTCCAACAGGGAACTACAGCAGGCAGCCACCTTTCTGGTATCATCTCAGAGTGTATATGGTTATTGTTAATGATAGAAGTTAGCTCTGTATTTCCCAGCTGCTCACATGGTTTCCACTGCTAAGGAACAAAGTATATATTAACTCTTAACTGGATAGACATGACAAAATGCTAAAGCAAGAATCAAACAATGAATGTGAGAATCAAACATAAATTGGGTTTATGTGCAGTGTAATTGCTTATAAATTAATTCTAGGGTAGAGTTCAGCAAGAATATTATTTCCTTTTTTTTTGTTGTTGTTGCTGTAATCCACTTGAGTAGAATTGTTGAAATGTGTGAAATTAGTTTCTTGACTTCTGCTGATTTAGTCATGTGCTTGCCTGTCAGGAAAAAAAAAAGTAAAAAAATTAATTCTCCTTTATGAAGTATTTATCATTTACTGTAGGCACAGCTGCTTACAAATCCATGTATATAAAGACACATTTTTTCCATGCCACATATTTCTTTTCTCACAGTTTACTGTAGTTGTTCAGCATGGTCTAATGTTATTGTATTACTGCTGGACAATGTGCAGTGTCATAGTGTGTGGTAGGGTAATACTATACTGTGAGTTACTAGACTCATCTGCAATACCTTTACAAATACTTAAATATTTAGGACATTTATCAGGCTATTTTGTTTTCTATTATTTCTCCTCTCATATCTGACAATATGATGGATTTGGTATATGTATTTTTAATTCCTGCCAGTAGCTGGACCTGTCTTTTAACACAATTACAAAGGCTAGTCATTGAGCTGCTATCAGAAGTCCGAACTGTGCTGTAAATGCTGTGACTCAGAAGTATTGTTAATAGTAATTCCAGCAATTTCACATCTTCTTCTTTTGGCATATCTTACAAATTTAGACTGAAGTCTTCTCTGGAATTTTCATGACAGGTCATTTGACACTCACCTTCATTTTGTGCATGTTGATACTTTCTGTGGTCTAGAGCCATAAAGTTTTGGCAGTAAAACTCCCTAATGTGGATAATTGTTCTGGAAGAGTGGGAATATAATGTAACAAAAAGCACGTTTTTGCTGTTGCCTGTGTAAATTAGAGTCAAGTTTAAATTTGATGTGTCTTTAGCATATGAAGAAGTTCATGTAATACTTCTACAGCATAGTTTTAACTATCTTGGGATACTTTGTGACAGACACTTTTAATGCATAATTTTCTTACCACTGCTTCCCTTATTGCCCCCTAAAATTCTTCCAGAAAAATGGACAGGATTCTTCAGTGTTATGTCTCCCTTTATTGCAAATTAAGGAAAGGTACTCTTTATTGCGCTACTGGAACACATAATCACAGAATGGAAGGGGCTGGAAAGTCCCCATGCTAAAACAGGCTACATCAGGCTGCACAAGGCTGTGTCCAGGCAGGTTTTGAAATTCTCCAAAGGAGACTTCACAACTTTTTTGTGTAGCCTATTCCAGTGCTCTGTCATCCTCAAATTAAAGCATTTTCCCCTATGTTTAGGTGGAACTTCCTGTGCTCTAGTTTGTGCCCATGTCACCTTGTCCTACCCTTGGGCATCACTGAAAATAGTCCATCTCCATCTTCTTGACCCCTGTCCTTTGGATATTGACAGCCATTAATTAGATCTCCTGTCAGTCTTCTCCAGGCTGAAGAGCCCCAGGTCTCTCAGCCTCTCCTCATAAGAGAGACACTCTGGTCTCCTAATCATTATTGTAGCTCTCTGTTGGACTCTTTCCTGTAGTTCACTGTCTCTCTTGAACTGTGTAGTACAGAACTGGGCATAAGACTCCAGATGTAGCCTTGTCAGGGCAGAACCTGTCCCTTGACCTGCTGGCCACACTCTTCTTACTGCTCCTCTTAATGAACACAAATTGATTGCTATTTAAAATACGTGTATTGAGGTGTGTGTTTTTCCAACATTGTTATTGCCATCTTCTTGACTCTTCATTTTTGAAGTAAATGTGGGAAGTGAAAGAAATATGGGCAGAAACTGACCTTCAGACAAAACCTGTTGTCAATACAGTCAGAGGGATGAAAAGATTGAAAGCAGCCTGTCTGAGAAGGTTTTGGGGGTGAAAAGTTGGACAGCATCCAACAATGCGTGCTTGCAGCTGAGAAGGCCAACTGTATCCTGGACTGCATCTAAAGATATGTGGTCATCAGATCAAAGGAGCTGATTCTGCCCCTCTGATTTGCTCTAGTGAGACCTCACCTGGAATACTGTGTCCAGCTCTGGAGTCCACAGCCTAGTGAAGATGTGGGTGTGTTGGAGCAGGTCCAGAGGGGAGCCACAACAACGTCAGGAGGGCTGTAGCTCCTCTTCTATGTGGACAGGTTGAGATCACTGGGGTTGGTCAAACTGTAGAATAGAAGTCTCTATGGTGATATTATAGCAGACTTTCAATACTGAAAAGGGTAAAGAAGAAGATTTTTTACACTGAGGGTAGCAAAACACTGGAACAGGTTTCTCAGACAGGTTGTAGACACCCTATCCCTAGAAACATTCAAGGTGATGGTGGAGTTACTAGATCTACTGGGAAATGCCCTTGCTCACTGCAGGGTGGGGGTGGACAAGATGACCTTAAAAGGTCCCTTCCAACACAAGGCGTTCTATGACTCTATGATTTAAGATTTCCTAATATTTACACAGGAGTTGCATGCCTAAATGAATTTGAGGACCTTGGCCATGCACAATTTGTATTATATATAGCACTGTATACTGATGCCTTCCTTCTACTGTTAGTCACAGAATTCCTTTTTGTTATTTAGAAGTAGTTCTGTGATCTCATTTGCAGCTTGAAGACATGTAATTTTCTGTCTGCCTATTGGGGATCCATAGAAAGTCAGTAATAAATTTTGAAGTGGGTTCTTGCTTTGTATGCTGATATTTTGTGTCATGACTTACTATGTTCACATTTATAATCATGTGAAGTACCATATGTTCTACCCTGTCTTATTACTTTTGTTGTGAAAGCAATTAGAAGAATGGTTGACCTTATTTTTAAAAATCTTTATGCATTCTCATTGTGAAGCCACTGAAGTTATTTCTCAAGCAGATGCTCTGGGGGATCCTATGGTCCTCAGTCCTGTGGGAGGGGCACTTTAGTGATGGAATGAAATTTCTGCTTACAATGGAAATACCTTCTCAAAATTACAGCTCCAGTATGAATTATGTGCTATTTCTCCTTGAGATAAGATGAGAAACCAGCTATGGTTTTTTTGCTGGAATTGTGATCTTAAAGGTATTCATACTCCAGGCAGACAATAGCTCCCCTATAATTAGCCACAAGAGAAAGAAGAGAACTTCATTATTGTTTCCCTTCTTCCTCCACATCTTTCACAGTAGCAATGTAAGCTTTGGCATTTTTTTTTGCTCCCAGAACATGATATACATAGCCTTAAAATATTTTTTTCTAAAAATTAAAAAAAAAAAAAAAAAAAAAAAAAAAAAAAAGGTAGTGAAATGTTGCAGATAATCGCTGCTGCCTGTCAGGGTTACATTGTAGACAGCAGAAGAATAATACATACAATTAAGCCTCCCTGTCTTTTTGGTTGCTAATTCCACCTACAAAGCTTCTAGGGCAATTTATCTTGTAGTCACAAATATAATCATCTTCCAATAGGGCTTAATTTCTGCAGATGTCCTCCCGATCCCTACAGAATTTCAGCAGTGCATCTACACCAAAATCAACAACTTGAAAAAAAATTCTTTTGTAGAGAATAAGAAGCTGACTTCTAAAAAGAGTGTATCATGAAGGAACTACAGACTTCAAATGGAAAAGAACAGGAGTTTGGCTTTGTAAACTGCATAATCTGCACCTCCAGATTTCTAGTCATGCATCTTTCCCACTATTCTGATATTTACTCCTCCTTTTGCCTGTGTGTGTGTAGTGGTTTGAGCCTTAACTGGGAGTTAAGAGCTCATATGGGAGCAAGGCTGAGAATCTCTCCCCCACTCCTCCCCTCCTCCCCCCCAACAGAGAGGGAAAAAAGAAAGGGGAGGAGCAAATCCACCAAATAATAATTTGGAGTCGGCTTGGAAGTAGAGAGGTAAAGAGTTTTCACAAGGCAATGAACAAGAGGTTCACAAGGCAATGAACAAGAGGTTCACAAGGGCAAGGAACAAGGGCGGATGGGAGGGGAAAAAACAAAACACAAGAATACAAAACAAGTCTCTCTCTCTGAAGAGGCATGGAGGCAGCAGGGAGAAGGATCAGGCCTGACCATGTGGCAGAGGAGCAGGAAGGCAGATGCAGTACTCTTGTCCAGGAAAGGCAGGAGCCAAAAAGGAGAGCTAATGGCTGCAATGTCCTCCCTTTTATACCCTAGCTGGGCAGGGAGGGGGGAGTGGAACAGTTTCCCGGGGGGAAAACGCCTTGCAGGGAGGGCAAAGCACTCACAAGCCCTCCCCCCACCTGTTTTCAGGATGGGGATTAACCCATCACAGTGTGGGGAGATAGAATAAATAATAATAAAAAAAAGTTCTGTCTGCATCTGTGTGAAACCAGGTTTAATTACACTTTTTGTATGAAATATGTAGGGAATGTTTGAAGGCAAGTTAGAATACTAGTTAGAAATACTGGGTATTTTAACTTTAAAGATCTAAATCTTGATTTTTACACCTAACACTCTTCTTATAACCAGCCATGTAATGAATTGTTACTTTTGAGGGCAGAACAGTGGCTATCTTCTCCTCAGCAGGGGCAGTGATACTGAACTGCCCTCCCTTATTCAGAAATGTGTAGTGATTCTGGTTGTATTTCTATATATAGGTGCATTCTGACCAGGTTGTTGCCATAAAAGGAAACAAAAAAAAAAAGCCTGTAAGTACATCCAGGTTAAGGTCTTAAGTTGGAAGAACATTGATGTTCAAGTAGACCTTAAAACTGGCATAGACTATATAGCGAGAATGTGTGCAAATGAAATCTTTCACTTCAACTTCTGCTATATACTGTAGGTGTGGATGAAGCCTTGTCACAGGTATCTAACAATTTTCCTATCTCAAAGAAATTCCTGGTGTGTATAGAGATACAGAAAAAGGATTTCCTGCTTCCTAGCTGGGTCTGCTTTTCTATTGTCATAGTCAGCTGGTAGAATATAGAGTAGGCTCCAGGTTTGGGACTAGTCAAAATATCCGGAAGTTTCAGCCACTGACTGACCACCATCCTTTTGTTTTCAAAAGCTTCTCTGTGATAGTGTTTTATGATTTAGTTCTGTTCAGTAGCTTTACCATTCAAAATACACTTCATTGGAAGGAAGTCAGAATGTATTAGAATTTTGTAGGGCTTGTCTTGAAAAGGTAAAAGCCATATGTTTTCCCTTCAGAGTGTAACCTCTTCTTTAATTCTGTCATCTTCACAGGCAAATAAGTGTAAAAGAAGAGGGACAGAAACCGTAAAGAAGGAAATTGACAGACTATGTCATAATTTCTGCCTGTGTTCTGTTTCCCTCAAAGTAAAATCAAATGTCACAGCCAGCTGTGGTGCCAGTGATAATGTGATTATTAGGTGAACCTCAACACTGAGGAGGCCAGGAACGGAATAGGCACAATTGTGCCACTAATTGTGTGGTGCTGCACTTTAAAGGAATGCTCAAGCTTTCTGTTCTTTAAGGAAGAGCAAGCACAATTTAAGCTTGCAGCAGACCAAGTCAGGGCTATGTTCATTCTGTACATGGCTAAGTGATTTAGATATCTTTCTAAATACTGTGTGATTGAACCTTTATCATGATGACTCAGTAGGCCTATATGCCTAACATAATGCATGTGGATATATCAGTGTATTGTGCACTCCATATATTTTATTTTCTACCACCCACCCACCCCCAATTAATAATCTGTTGAAAGATGCTTTAACTTTTTATATCTTTTTATTTACGTATGTGTAATTATTCAAAGCCAGTAAGGCATTATTTTAATGATTCTAAGTTTATCATCTGCTTAGGCTCCATGAATTGCAGATCTGGGACTGAAGAGAATCAGTTTAAGAGCAGACAAAACTGGGACCAACCTGAGGAGAGTTCCCTAAATGAGAAACGCGTTGGCAGAGATTGTTGCTTTTGTGAGGAGTGTTGCATGTAGAAAGAGTGACAGAAACTGGCAAGTGCTGACGAACAGCAAAAGGTATCAGCTCACAAATAGCACCAGTTTGCAGGGTTCAACTCCAAAAAACAATTGAGATAATGATAAATTCTTGGTAGCTGTAGTTCATGTATAAATATAATTCCCCTTTATGCACTTTCTTTATACAACTGTACTGGTACTTTTGAGAACAGTTCTCCCCTTTTCTCGTATTACCTGCTTATAATTGCTTTGCAGATTGTCATAAAAAAAACTAGCAGGTAACTTAAGAAGCAGAACTAAATATGGGGTTTGTAGATCAAGTCATTCTACATGTATTACTAGTGTAAATAAAAGGGCCAGTGAGAGGAGCATTTTGGAAATATGATACATTTTATGACTTAAACAACAAGGAAGAGTCTCTGTTTGGGGGAAAAGTACTGTAATGACAAATGTAGGGTGATTTTTTTTTTTTTCCTACAGAGAAAAATGTAAAAATAGTTTTAGAAGGAGAAAAAGAATTCAACTGCATCTGTGAGCTCAGGAAAATGAACAAGTTTCTATGAGACAAAGAATAAATATACATCAGGTAATTCACAAAAGTTGTTTGAGAGATGCTTCTGGCCTGTAAAGAACAACTGAATGATAATTTTATTTTCTCAGCTGGCTAGAAGTGCATAGATGAACAATTTGCAAAAGTAAACTGATTGTTAAGTTACAGTAGCTTGTAACTTTAGCTACCATTATCTAAAACTGTTGTTTGTCTCAACAACAGCACTGTTGCTCAGTAGTTTTGTGCCGTTTTGTTTCAGCAACAGAAAGATGCTTTTTTGCTGCCAGAATTAAAATAGTCTCTAATCATGCATAGCTTATATCAGTGTGTAATGGGTTGGGGCAAACCCCCTCCCCACCACAGGGCAGAAACAACGACTCAGACAAACAGATTGCAAAAGTGATGGAAAGTTTAAATAGAAAAACAATTTAAAAACAAACAACATTGAAAGCTTTACAGAGAACCACAAGCACCATGACAAAAGAGAGAAATCCCAGAACATGCCCAAGAACATCCCATCCCCACCTGGGGGTACACCTAAACCCCCAGGGCTCTTTCCTCCCTCCCAACCCAGCCTTGGGCCTGGGCAGGCCCAAGGGAGGCAGCTCATGCCATTTTACCTAGGCTGCAGCTGGGGATGAAAGAGGAAGGGAAGACCTCACATGGACATTTTATAGGGAAGCAGGGCATTATGGGATTGAAGTACCTGCCTGTGACCACCCCCTGGGCTGGGCCCACTCCTTGGGACCTCCCAGGTGTGGTCTATGCAGTGGCATCCGGGCCAGCGCCCAGCCTAAACCACCACACAATGACATATAAGCAATTAGAGTGCAATCCTGCAAAATAACATTGGTAGTGTCCATTTACAGTGTCTTATACTACCACATTCCAAAAGTCAAATATTTGTTAATGTTATTGTGGTGGTGCTCATTTGGAAGCAGATGAAGCTGTATTTGCAAGCAAAACTACAATCTACAATGAAATACAATGAATATGTACAGAATATATAATAGTTACAATATTTACAGGTATTTATAATTTATAAACAGCACAAGAACCCCCCTGGACAAAACCAGGGGAGCTATTAATAGCCTTCCCTTCCCTGCTTCCTTCCCCCACCCATTGTACACATGAGAGGAAAGAGCAGAGAGTTATTTTGCTAGATGCTCAGCCACATCAAAACACAGCCAAGATCAGCAAAAGCCAGCAGAAAGACAGAGCTAGTATTTGCTAGAGCAAGGAAGCCAAAAAGAGAGAAAGTTAGACTATACAGACTAACTGTGTTAGTAGTCTGTCCAATGGGATTATTTAGAGGTTATAATTATTTTCCTTTTTACACCCAATAGTGATTTATCTACATTCTACCACTTTCTGTTCAACATCTGTGGAAAATTTTCAAGGCACATCCTGAAACGACCACAGTTATGATTAGACCCATCATATACTGCAATGCTTTCTTTCCTTTAGTATATTTATAAGTCTTTAAAAAGAGAGCATGGTAATTTTATTGTCTGGTCTTTCAACATGCCTTTTGAATCAAATAATGTAATCCAAAACTAATTCCTGTGGATTCATACTGATGTTACTTATGTCTTATTTAATCATATTTTATATATTTTGTTTTAGGTTTGGAAAAGTAAGGTTTGAGAAGGTAAGGTTTGGGAAGGCTTGAGAAAGGAAGGGAAGGGAGAGGAGGTGAAAGAAGGTGAGGGGAGAGAAAGGGAGTGGAGCAGAGAGGAGGAAAAGGGAAGAGAGGGGCAAGGTTTGGAGAGGAGAGGTGAGGAGAGGTGAGGAGATGTTAGGGGAGGGGAGAGGAGAGGTGAGGAGAGGTGAGGAGATGTTAGGGGAGGGGAGAGGAGGGGAGAGGTTCAGTTCGGAAAGGAGAGGTTCGGAGAGGTTGGGAGAGGTTCGGAGAGTTTCAGAGAGGAGAGGTTCAGAGAGAAGAGAGCAGAGAAGAGCAGAGCAGAGAAGAACAGGAACACCTCTTGCTAGACCAGGTTGCTCAAAGCCTCGTCCAGCCTATTCTTAAACACATCCAGGAATGATATGTCCACAACATACCTCTGGGCAACCCATTCCAGTGTCTCACCAACTGTGTCTAACCTAGACCATTCCACATAATGGAGACACATATCCCCTTGATCTGAAATACAGTAAAGTGGCAGACTACTTCTGAGTAGAAATTTATGTAATTATGGCCCTTACAGCAAGCCTGGTCTTCTTTTGTTTTCATCAGACAATAACCGATGAATACTCCAACTGGGAGATGGGAGAAGTCACTTCTGATTTGGCACATAATTGCTGTCACCTATCAATGACAAATACCATTCCGTTCTGTACATGAAGGATATGTAGTCCTCACCTCACTTTTTGAATTATTTTTAGTACCACATTTGATGATTTTATTTTATTTTTTTTAATATAGTGAACTACTGAGGGATTAGCTGAGTAAAAACACCATAATTCTTGGAGTGAGAAAAATAACACGTGACATTTTAATGGATTGATTGTAATGAAATCTCCAGGATTGGTGGTGATAATTTATTCTTCATTTGCATAATAAAAAATGTTTTATCTTAATCTCATGCTTTAAGACCCATAACTGGGATAATTTTCTGTCATCTTCTCAGATACTAAAGATGAAAATAAATAAAGGTTCATGTGCACATGTGTACTTACATATCTGTGTGTTTTTAGTTGAATGGATGGATGACTGGTAGATTTGTTCTCCTTGTACATCGTGGTTAATTGGTCAGGCTTGGAATCAGCTGTAGTATCATAGTATCATAGTATTGTAGTATCGTATTATCATAGTATCATAGAATCAGTCAGGGTTGGAAGGCACCACAAGGATCAGTGCCAACCCCCCTGCCATGGGCAGGGACAGCCCACACTAGACCAGGCTGGACAGAGCCTCATCCAGCCTGCTCTTAAACACCCCCAGGGACGGGGCCTCAACCACCTCCCCGGACAACCCATTCCAGGGCTTCACCACTCTCATGGGGAAGAACTTCCTCCTCACATCCAGACTAAATCTCCCCACCTCCAGCTTCATTCCATTCCTCCATTAAGCCGTAAATGCTTTCTACTCCAGATCAGCAACAGGAATTAGTCTATTTGTTCCCCATTGAATATGGAACACAAGCCACTTGTTAGGAGTATTTAGGCAGGTTTTTCTTCAAACATTCTCAATTATGAGATCTAGGACATTGGAAATAGTTTCCTCACTCTTCATCTGGAACATTATAATTTTTCTACAAGTTTTTAATTTGTCTAAAATTTTTAGAATTATTTTGTTAAAATGGATTTGTGGAGTAGACAATCTTTGGGTCTTATAAACTGTTGTTTTCCCTTTGCACTTTTAGGAATTTCTGATATAAGTTGTGATTTAGGTCTGCATGTTCTTTTTCCTAATTAACCAATGCAATGCTCATGTGATAGTCTTTAATGCTTAATTACTACATGTTATGCTGAGAAAGCCAACCTGATCTCACCAACCTGATCTCCTTCTATGATCAGGTGACCCACCTGGTGGATGTGGGGAAGGCTGTGGATGTAGTTTACCTGGACTTCAGCAAGGCCTTTGACAGGGTCCCCCACAGGAAACTCCTGGCCAAGCTGTCAGCCTGTGGCTTGCACAGCAGCACTCTGTACTGGGTTACGAACTGGCTGGAGGGCCGAGCCCGGAGAGTGGTGGTGAATGGTGCCACATCCAGCTGGCAGCCAGTCACTAGTGTTGTCCTCCAGGGATCAGTGTTGGGCCCCATCCTGTTCAATATCTTTATTGATGATCTGGATGAGGGCATTGAGTCGATCATCAGTAAATTTGCAGATGACACTAAGTTGGGAGCAGGTGTTGATCTGTTAGAGCATAGGAGGACTCTTCAGAGGGACCTTGACTGGCTGGACAGATGGGCAGAGTCCAACATGACAGCATTTAACAAGTTCAAGTTTTGTGTGCTGCATTTTGGCCACAACAACCCCATGCAGTGCTACAGGCTGGGGTCAGAGTGGCTGGAGAGCTGCCAAACAGAAAGGGACCTGGGAGTAGTGGTTGACAGCCAGCTGAACATGAGTCAGCAGTGTGCTCAGGTGGCCAAGAGGACCAATGGCATCCTGGCCTGCATCAGAAATAGTGTGGACAGCAGGAGTGGGGAGGTCATTCTGTCCCTGTACTTAGCACTGGTTAGGCCACACCTTGAGTACAGTGTCCAGTTCTGGATCCCTCAATTTAAGAAGGATATTGAGACACTTGAATGTGTCCAGAGAATGGCAATGAGGCTGGTGAGAGGCCTCAAGCACAAGCCCTATGAGGAGAGGCTGAAGGAGCTGGGATTGTTTAGCCTGGAGAAGAGGAGGCTCAGGGGAGACCTTACTGCTCTTTACAGCTACCTGGAAGGAGGTTGTAGGCAGGTAGGGGTTGGTCTCTTCTCCCAGGCAACCAGCACCAGAACAAGGGGACACAGTCTCAATCTGCACCAGGGGAAGTTTAGGCTCGAGGTGAGGAGAAAGTTGTTCACAGAAAGAGTAATTTGCTGTTGGAATGGGCTTCCCAGGGAGGTGGTGGAGTCAGAGTCCCTAGCGGTGTTCAAAAGAGGATTGGACGTGGCACTTGAAGCCGTGGCTTAGTTACTCATGAGATGTTAGGTGATAGGTTGGACTTGATGATCTCTGAGGTCTTTTCCAACCTTATTGATTCTATGATTCTATGATTTTAGTTCTCATTTTCCTACTAGATGCTTGAGAGTTTGGTTAATATCCTTACACATTAGGGCTATATCCTTACCAAAATTATATATAATAGCATTTAATTTCTAATTGTTTGCAATTGACAACTTGAGACTTGGGACTTCATTCAGACACATCTCACAGTGCTGCAGAATAAAATTCTATAGTCTCAGATATCTGCATACCCCTATAATCACTTCAGAATTTGTGGTTAGTTTAGTTAATACAGTGGTTGCCATTATAGCTTTATTTTCAACCTTTAAGTATATTTTCTTGGTCAGTGAAGTTATAGGTCTTAGTCTTTAATTATTTTCATCACAGTTTCACCTGTGAGTCATCATTATGGAAATGAATGATCTTAAATACTGTGCCCATACTAGTAACTGTTCATATTTCCAGACTGCACATCTTTTGCAGGTGATGATTCCTTCTTCAGTTGATGACATAACTAGTTTGTGGGTAGTAAGTAGGTAGCTGCTTTTCTTACTTAACTTACAATAGGTAGTCATTCCCTTACGTAAGGGACCTACAGTCTTCGATAAGCCTTAGAGGCCATGTAATGGTCCCAGTTTCTGTAAGTTCTGGCATAACATAGCATCACAGGCATATTTCCCTCTCTTCAGGGTGGCTGGCAACTAAAATAAACCTCACATGTGATTCTAGTAATGTCCACTTAAACTTAGGTGACACAGAAAAAATCCACTAATTTAGTCAGAAAAAAAACACCACATGTATATTAAACCACACAAATATAATTTTGATCAAACTATTGACAGACACCATATATGACTGATTCTCTGTCTTGTTTACTGACCTGCTTGTCGTGTAGACTGTAAAATTCTGGAAAGCTCTTCCTTGGTTGACTCTTTCAGATGTCTCAAAGATCCACTTAGAAGGCTGAAGTGATCACCAACACATGTTCTTTTGAAAGATTGCACTGTGTTCTCATCAAGCTGAAAGAGTGGCGTTCCATTTGACTCACTGACAGGCCTCTGCTACTTTTAATACAGATTTGACAGCTTGATGCAGCTTCAACAGTTTACACACCTCCTCCTTTAGCACAAGATTCAGTACTTCAGTCCTTTACCTCTACAGAAAATGAAACCCAATGCAGTGGCATATCAAGTACAACTCATGCTGGAATGCACATCTTTGACTTTTAGGTCGAAATTCTGTTGGTTTCATGGAGATCAATGCAAGAGTATAGGTGTATATGTGTATACATACAAACAACCAAAAATAAGTAGTTCTTGATCTGTAATATCCCTCTTGCCTTGTATTTCTTGTCACTTTGTGATGCAGAAGAGATGAGTAGGAGCAATAAAACCAAAAAAACTAACCAACCAACCAAAACCATTAAAATTTTTATTTTCCAACAAGTCTCTTACCATAGCACTTGTTCACTGATATCTACTGTATCCACTAAAACAGAGTACTTTAAAGGAGAAACGCCAGCACAAGTGGGAGGAAGATGGGTAGAAATGATTCTGCAAATTTAGCTGAGAAATATAACTTTTCTTGGAAAAATCACAGAGAAAGTAATCAGTGGGAATAGAAAACAGAAAAAGGTAAGTCTGTGACACCATCTGAAGCAGGAACTTCTGGTATTTTTATGGTTACTAAATTCTACTTTGTATGCTTTTTAACTCTGCATAAGAAAATTCACAAGTATCTACATAGTTACTGTGGCCTTATGAATGAAATGTAGACCTAACACTCATATTGCCAACCACTTGATAATTTTGACTCCTTATGAAGACTTTTCCTCTGAGTGCTAAAATCCCTGATCCATATTTCAGGACAGATCATAGCTTTACAAGCTTCTCTAAGTAAGGGCAGGACATTGGGTTTGGACTGGAGTAGAATGAATGTTTTCACAATGAAAAACTTTGCATGTAGGACTTTTGCTCTGGGAAATGACAGCTTTCTGCCTCTCTGTAGAGCAGCTTGTGGTCCCTGAGCACTTGGCCCACAAAGCCAGTTGAGTAGGGAACAATGCAAAGACAGTTTCTTCCTTCTTATGCTTTCATGCTGCTCTTGAAGCAGTTATAAAGAGGGGCCCAGGAGCAGAGAAACAATCTTTATTGAGGCAATATAATTCAGTTTAAAAATCAGACACAGATTGTTTTCTGGTATACAAATGTCCAGAATATAGGTCTGATTTTCTAAATATAAATAAATATACGAGGCAGAGGAATCTGCTAGGCGGCACATAAGAAAAATGGTCACACAAGTTTTTCTTCATTCCTTAAGATTGTAAGATTTAAAATCTTGTAAACAGTTCTTGTAAATATTTTTAAGGCAGATTAAGGTGGTTTTTTTTTTAGTCTCCTAACTTTCCAAGGACCTTTCAAGTTAGCAGCCCATACTCATTCAAACGATGTCAACCAAAGCAACCTCTGTAGCAGCAGCATTTTGTGCCTAGTCAGACACCCCTCTGAAAAATCCATTCTTCTGAGTGAAAGACTCTGGATGTTTAAAGAAAAAGGGAAGGGTATTGAAATTCGGTAGAAGAGAAAAAGCTTAGTTTTCAAGGGCTACACAAAAGTAAATTGTACATATCTATTTTGTAACATGTTAAAAACCAAGCTCAGGCTGGAGTTTGTAGCCTCCATTTCAGTGGATAGATTCCATTGAATTTAAATGAGTTGTACTGAGTTTAGCCAGCACAGAATTCCATCCTCTGGTTTAACACTGTGCTCTTCATGTTTATATAGACTATGAGGCCCCTAAATCTGGTGGCTGTGTCCCCCAGAATGCCTAGTAGGATAATTTACTTTCTCTTTCAATAAGAACAGCTTGCTTTTTTGCCATTTTTAATTTTTTGTTTTTAAATATGGATTTCCCAATCTGTGCAGAACTTGTGGTTTGTATTGTCTGATATATGCCTAGTTGTACTAATATAGTTTCAAATGTTCTTTCACTGTTTTCTCATTTATTTCCCCAACATTTTGTTCATCTGCACAGCATGAGACATAGTCCATATTCCAATAGGAAATATATATATATGGGAAAATCCTCTCCATTTTTCCTATAGTCACAAACTGAAAATTCATCTGGAGAAATGGCTACTGAGGATTACCATGAGGATTTATAAAGATGGATCTTTAGAAATAAATAAATAAATAAATAAATAAATAAATAAACCCAAACCAACCAACCAACCAAAAACAAACAAAACAACCCCAAACCCCCAACCAACCAACCAAACAACAAAAAAATACAACCACACCCTGAAACCACAGCTGTAGCAACTGCACAAGAAGATATTAAAGTTCTCACTCAGAGTATGTATATTTAGTAGGAGAACCAGACATTTATCCACGAGGGCCACGAGGATGATCAGAGGGCTGGAGCACCTCTCCTATGAGGACAGATTGAAGGAGTTGGGGCTGTTCAGTCTGGAGAAGAGAAGGCTCCGAGGTGACCTAATTGTGGCCTTCCAGTACCTGAAGGGGGCCTACAAGAAGACTGGGGAGGGACTTCTCAGGATATCAGATAGTGATAAGACTAGGGAGAATGGAATGAAGCTGGAGGTGGAGAGATTCAGACTGGATGTGAGGAGGAAGTTCTTCACCATGAGAGTGTTGAGACCCTGGGATGGGTTGTCCAGGGAGGTGGTTGCAGCCCCATCCCTGGTGGTGTTTAAGTTCAGGCTGGACGAGGCTCTGGGCAGCCTGATCTAGTGTGGGGTGTCCTTGCCCATGGCAGGGGAGTTGGAACTAGATGATCCTTGTGGTCCCTTCCAACCCTGACTGATACTATGATACTATCCAGTAAGGTGAACCTGTACTGTGCGGCTAAGCTTGAAATGTTGAAATAAATATTATTTACTGTGGCTCTAACTTCCTGTAGTTTCATGTCTTACTTTTATTACATATCGTTTACTGAACTATGGAAGGGTATTCTTTCTTCTCCATTGCAATGTGAAACAATGTTGGCAGCAGGCAAGTTTTGTAAAAAAAATTTTTTGGGAACAAATTGTGTTTGCAATACAATGCATCATGTCAGTGCAGTTGTAGGAAAGGTTGCTCAGGGTGTATTTTCAACCATGCACATTGCACAAGTCCTTGTATTTGCCACTGCTCTCAAGATTTTAAAGTTAATGACATTTCCTCTGAGTAGTTTCTTTGATATTTTCCTTGACCTTTAGAGGAATACTTTGAATATTTCCCATCTCATATTTAATTTTTTCACTGTATTTCCTTCTTTTTCTTGCTGATGAGCTCTAGTTTTTAATTAATTGCTTCTCTTGTAATGAATTCCTGATTTATTATTCCTTTACAGAAAATACTCTCCTGACACAGGTTCATTAAAAACTAACCAAAGTCAGTTTTGGTTTGGTCATGTGTTTACCATGTGCTCTTTTCAATTAGTCTGGCTTACTGGCCTTAATATTTAGATGGAGATATGTCTTAGTTTGAGTGGATAAAAAGCTATTTTACACCTCCCCAAAGCAATAAAATAAAAATGCCTCACAGAATTGGAAAGTTTAAATGGAAATACTATTCACAAATATATACAAAAATACTAAACACACACATTCATATTCAGCCTTGGCCCAGCTCTCCACCTGGACTTTCCAAAACCTCACCAGGTCAAAACCTTCCAAAACCTTCCCCCCAGCTAGACCAAACACCAGGCCTCAATGCCCCCCACCTGCCTGCCTTGCATCCCTGCCCCTCCACAATGTAGGTCTGAATTTTGTAGATAAAAATTAGCTTTGGCAAGGCTGCAGAAGACTGCAAACATCCCCCAGAAAAGATAACAGTCTAAGATAGGAGCAAGGAAAGGAAGAAAAGGGGCAGAACAGACAGTAATGGCCATTTATATAGAGGTGGGGGCTGATGAGAATGAAATTACAAAGATTTCACTTTTCTGGTGTCCACCTCATTGTACTTCTCTGGAACTCTTGGAGGACTTTTCTCTGTGGTTAAGACATCCAGTCTAAAACCACAATTGTCACAATTGTACCATAAGTAGTCATACTATAGACCTTGCATTTCAAACACTGCATCAAGAACATTCAGTTTTTATTTGTATGTGAGATGTTTAGCAGATTTTGGGTCAGCTTGTGAACAGTCTATTGACATTATTGAACCCTTGCTCAAAGTTAGTGCTACTGTCTTCAAAAGCTTGAAGAATTTACATGCCACGGATTTGATCCTGTCAGTCTCTGTTCATGCAGAAAGTCCCATATTTCAAATGTGAAGTCAAAGAACATATTTCAGATATGACAGGTTAGATGCAGTCCTTAACAAAACTCACCAGAAAAAAACACATAACACATCCCAGGAGGTGGAGGCCTTTTCAGCCAATAAAGAAACTGATCAAGGATGTGGTTTTCCAGGATCAATTTCAATATCTGTGAAACTCAAATCTGCTTAGGAAAAAGTGGAGGAGAGCAACCAGCAGTTGGGAAATTCAGACTTCTAGGGAATGATAAACAATTTGTTCAGGATTCACAGAGCAGTGAGCTACTTGAGACAGACATGATCATCCTTGATCATGGAAATGTCATGGGAATTTCTACCTAGATTTGCTAAGTAACAACATAACATATAACGTAACAATAACAGCAACTTCCTCCTTGAAAATATCCATTTAAAAAATCATATTCCTGCAAATATTTTAAAACACATTTGACAAAATAGTATAGCATTCCCTGGTACATGAATATTGAAATAGAAGGAATATTAGAATATTTTGAATAGAAGGGACAACAGATGAAACATAATGACCAGCTGAAACATGATGACTATATATGTATGCTGAATTTTCTGGATTTATTGAATTTACTTCTAGATATTCTCCTAAATGGTGTGTTATCAAATATCTTGGAGAAGCTTGCCCTTACATCTACTAGTGTAGTGATACTTTCTCTAAACCAATAGCATAAGCCTGAATTTTTTACACAATATAGGTTTTCTGCTGTTACCCGATTGTGACAGGACTGATAGTCTTAAGTATAAGATCTAACTCTCCTGAGAATATTCTAACTGTTCATATTGGAAGCAGTGGAAAGAACAGCAATGTGAATTAATCTAGCTTTAAAGTGATTAATCCTGGTATCAATGTAGCCATCACAGAAGGTAAAAAGGGCATGAAGTAAGATAAACGAATGTGTGCTGTAGCTTTGCTATGGATCCATACATTGGCATTTAACACAGCTCTATTGTCTGTATTCATTGTCATGTCTAATTTCAAGAGAGCTTGTGGTGTTCATAGGCTAAGATACGGTCTTCTAGTACATAGACAGCAGTACCCAGAACCTAGAAGCACTGAACAACTGTAATTGGTTGATATGAATTCTTCATTGTTCTTTCAGCTTGGTGGACACAAGTCCATACTGGCCATCTATAGTTGTGGTGTGTTGAAATTCCTCCCCCCTGCCCAACATTAACTTTGCCAGACCAGCTCTGCTGGAAGCAAATGGAAGCTGTATTTACACGCAAAAACTACACTCTACAATGGAATTAAATTAATATGTACAAAATATACAGTATTTCATAGTTTCATAGTTTCATAGTTTCATTCAGGGTTGGAAGGGACCACAAGGATCATCTAGTTCCAACCCCCCTGCCATGGGCAGGGACACCCCACACTAGATCAGGCTGCCCAGAGCCTCATCCAGTCTGGTCTTAAACAGCCCCAGGGACGGGACCTTGACCACCTCCCTGGACAACCCATTCCAGGGTCTCACCACTCTCATGGTGAAGAACCTCCTCCTCACATCTAGCCTGAATCTCCCCACCTCCAGCTTCATTCCATTCCCCCTAGTCCTATCACAACCTGAGATCCTGAGAAGTCCTTCCCCAGCCTTCCTGTAGGCCCCCTTCAGATACTGGAAGGCCACAATTAGGTCACCTCGGAGCCTTCTCTTCTGCAGACTGAACAGCCCCAACTCCTTCAGTCTGTCCTCATAGGAGAGGTGCTCCAGCCCTCTGATCATCCTTGTGGCCCTTCTCTGGACACGTTCCAGCACCTCCACATCCCTCTTGTAATAGGGGCTCCAGAACTGGACACAGTACTCCAGGTGGGGTCTCACCAGGGCTGAGTAGAGGGGGAGGATATTTACAATTAGCAAACAACACGAGAACCCCTTGGTCAAAAAAAAGAAGAGCTGTCCCTCTGCCCCACCACCCCTGTCCCAAAAGGAGAAAGGAACCGGGGGGGAAAAAAGTGAGTAGCTGTTAGAACTTCACCAAAACAATGCAGCCAACATCAAGCAGAATCAGATTAGTCTCCCTTCAGAGCACAAAGTGAGCAAAGAAGAGATCAGAAGAAGCCCTCCAGAATATTTTGGTACAAGCAGTCTCATGGCAGATATCTCTCCAATGGAATACTTTAGAATTATCTTTCATTTTCCTTTTTAGACCCAATAGTGATTTATTTACAGTCTCTCTACTTTTCTGCTCGGAATCTGTAACAAATTTTAAAGGCATAGCCTAAAACTACCACAATAGTAGTTAGTCTAAATGTGCATGTCTGTTTATTTCACTCTACATGGAATATACTTGTGGTATAGAGGAATACGGAAAAGGAAAGATGGAAAATATGTTTATCTCATTAGAGTGCCTTCTCCACAGATATTTGTGGTAGACTTGTCATTAATGTTGACATTCTTCTCATAGGTTCATAATTTTTGTAAAGAAATTTCCTATCTTGGGCATTACAACATAGCTTTTGAAGTCTTGTACCGATATGTGACACCAAAATCTGCCTCCTCCAGAATTAGCTTTTTTAAAAATACATAGCTGCATTAATGTCATTAGGTCTCCTCATAAATGGTGAGAAAATAACCATGAATTCCCACTGTGAATTTCCACTGTGAGTCATTTCTGTTTTGAAGCACCATCCTGCCAGGCAGTCTGTTTGAATGCCAGGTACTATCCCCTGCCCTTTAAAGGGCAAGAAATCTGAAGTGTAACTTTACTGCCTCTGACTTTTCATTCTGTCCTGTGTTAGAGGACTCATGAAGATTCACTGCAAATGCAGAGAAAGGAATGTTATATTTATACCCTTATTAGGCATATTTATAATGCCATTTTGCTTAGCTGGCAGGGTTGAACAGTTATTCATAATCTAACCAACTGACTAACTGTACAAGTGCAGTACATGCAATTTCTCTTCTGAGTAGCTGTGTGTGGGTGCTGAAAGCAAAATGTTATGCTTGCTGGCAATGAGCAAAGAAATACTCCAGCAGTAGGGTAACTACAAGTTTGTCTCACAATTTGGTAGTGAGATTTATTATTGTACAACATTGTTCTCAGGGGGCTATAATTATGTGACAGACAATAGTTTTGTTCAAAGCTTTCCAGTGATTTATGGCCTCCTAAAAATTACTTTTTCATCTAGAATTTTCCTGGTTGCTCTTAATCCATTTTTAATGGCAGAACAGAATATAATTTAATGGCAAAATTGAAAAGAATAATTTCAAATTATGTGTGCAGTTCTGGGCCCCTCACTTCAAGAAGGATATTGAGGTGCTATAGTGGGTCCGGAGGAGAGCAGTGAGTCTGGTGAAGAGAATGGAAGGAAAGTCTTATGAGAGGCTGAGGGAGCTGGGGTTGTTTAGCCTTAGAGAGGTTGAGGGAGCTGGATTTGTTTAGCTGAGGAGACTCAGGAGGGACCTTATCACACTCTACAGCTACCTGATGGGAAATTGTACTAAAGTGGTGGTCAGGCTCTTCTCCCATGCAACTTGTGACAAGGTGAGAGGGTATGGCCTGAAACTGTGCCGGAGGAGATTTAGGTTGGATGTGAAGAAGCACTTTGTCACAGAAAGGGTAATCAGATACTGGAATGGACTGCTCAGGGTGGTGGTGGAGTTGCCATCCCTGGAGACATTACAGGAAAGATTGAATGTGGCACTTAGTGACATGGTCTTGTCAATGTGGTGGTGTTAGGTCATAGGCTGGACTTGATCTCAGAGGTTTATTTCAGCATCAAAAATTTTGTGATTCCATGATAATAAAAGGAGTTTTTTCTGTCATTAAAAAATAAGATTTTCTTTTTTTTTTTCAAACTAGAATCCTTTAAAAATCTATATTAATTTTCCTCTAAGAATGTTTTCTTCAAGATTCAACACTCAGAGTTCAAGCAAGTGTAGCCTTGAATGAAAGGTACAACATAGATGTAATTGTCAAATATAGATACATTGCCTTACTTTTCTTCAGGACTATCACTGACTTTACCTTGAAGGGGAAAAAAAAAGACTGAAGAAGAAAAGACAAATTGCACATCACTGGCAAAATGCAGCTTTTGTAAACAGAAGTTTAACTACCATCCACACAAAGATGACAAATTCTCAGATCACTAAACATTGTGAAAATGATCACTTCCAAAAATATGTCTTCAATAAAAATCTACAACAGATCATATCACAAACATGATGGAAGGAAACAGCAAACAAGTTGGTAGTAATTTATCATTAAGGATGCCCAGAAGAGTATGTTGTAAGATGACATTAAAACTCTTTGTTTGTCTGTTTGGTTTTTTTCATGTGTAAACCAAGAGTTAATAATTGAAAAATCTATAGCTCATGTGAGTCTTCAATTAAATTCTTTTTCTGTCTCAATTTATGGAAATAAAACCTGGAAATACAGTAGTGATAGATGGGCCTCTTATGCTTTAGAAAGGAAGTGCCTGCAAGAAGCAATCAGTATTTAGAATAAATTACTGACAGAACCAGTCAGAAATGTCAGCATTTCTATTTCTCTTATCTGTAAAAGAATATGGAATTAGCTGGGATTTGCTTTAAAAAATTGTAGATCTATCATGAGACAACTGAAGGAATATGTAAAGGGATCTGAATAAAGGAGCCTTCGTATAAGAAATACCTTGAAATGGAATCCTAGCAGCAAAGAGGAAGTGCTAGGAACAATCCATTTGAGAAACAGTTTTATTAATGCCCCTGAAAAGCTGTTTGAAACCTGGAATCATAGAATAATTTTGGTTGGAAAAGACCTATAGGATCATTGAGTATAGCTGTTATCTAACTCTACCAAGTCTGGTTCTAAAATAACGTCCCTTAGCACCACATTCATGCACCTTTTAAACACATCCAGGGATGGTAATTCAACCACCTCCCTGAGGAGCCTGTTCCAGTGTTTGATAATGTTTCAGTGAAGAATTTTATTCTAATACCCAATACAAACCTCTCCTGATGCAACTTGATGCCATTTTCCCTCATCCTATCATTTGTTACTAGGGGGAAGAGACTGATATCTGCTTCACTACAATCTCCTTCCAGGTAGTTTTAGAGACTTTAGAGACTCCTCTTCTTCAGGCAACAAAATCCCAGTTCCTTCAGTCACACCCCATAAGACCTGTTCTGACCCTTCAACAGCTTCATTGCCCTTCTCTGGACCCACTCCAGGACTTCAATGTCTTTCTTATTGTAAGCTGCAGCCTCACCAGTGTTGAGCACATGGAGACAATTTCTTACTTGGTCCTGCTTCTCACACTATTCCTTCTCAGCCACCCGGGCACCTTGCTGGATCACATTCAGCTAGCTGTCGATCAACACTCCCAGTCTTTTTCTGCAGGCAGCTTTCCCCAAACCTGTACCATTACATGGGGTTGTGATTCAAGTTTAGAATATGAAAAATGCACTGCTTAAAAAAAATGATTAGCATGGATTTTTAAGGTATGCTTCTAAATAGAGCTATCACTCAGTATGACTACCGCTGAAAAAATAAAACAGATTTTTTCTGTATTTTAATGAAAGATAGGACTTAGCATGAATTTAAATGTTCTGCTGTTTATAAGCTTCTGTGTTGTTATTGCAATACTTGCATGAAAGCCATAAATGTATTTCAGCATTTCCAAATATGTCAGTGTTGAGACTGCATATTCACACACACAAAAAAAGAGTTGTGCATTGATAATATATTTATTTTTATGTTTGCAACTTGGTAAAATAAAATATTTATGTTTGTTTCCTAGTGTTTAAGGACAAGGACTTAATTTAATCTACATTTTTAATTGAGCAGTTATTCCATGGTAATGGCAGTCTGTACTCAGATTTCAGTAGCTGTTTATTTAAAAGAATCAGGAAGAAAAATTCACTGATTACAAGAATCTGTGTGATACAGGATGCAAAGATGTGCTGTTTTGAGTTCTTGTTATATCTGATAGAAGCTCAGATGGAGGTTTCCCTACTTTCAATAAGTATTCTGTTCTCAAATTTGTGGTTGGATACCAAGATGCTCAGGTTGTTTCCCTGCTGACCAAGGAAAGAACTGATTTGAAAGGCTGCAATTATAGATACTTTAGGCCTTTGTCCAACCCTTTTTTTGGGATGTGGTTGGTCTAAGAAACAGGGCAGCCTGACTTTAGACTAGACTAAACTAGACTAGACTAGAATTAACCAGGTTGGAAAAGACCTTTGAGATCGTCGAGTCCAACATATCATGAAACACCATCTAATCAACTAAACCATGGCACCAAGCACTCCACCCACTTTCTTCCTAAACACCTCTAGTGATGGTGACTCTACCACCTCCCTGGGTAGCCCATTTCAATGGGCAATCATACCTAACCTCAAGCCTAAACCTTCCCTGGCACAGCTTGAGACTGTGTCCTCTTGTTCTGGTGCTGGTTGCCTGGGAGAAGACACCAACCCCCACCTGGCTACAACCTCCCTTCAGGTAGTTGTAGACAGCAATAAGGTCTGCCCTGAGCCTTCTCTTCCCCAGGCTAAGCAACCCCAGCTCCCACAGCCTCTCCTCATAGGGCTTCTGTTCCAAACCCTTCACCAGGTTTGTTTCCCTTCTCTGGACATGAGCGAGCAACTCAACATCTTTCCTAAACTGAGGGACCCAGAACTGGACATAGTACTCAAGGTGTGGCCTAACCAGTGCAGTGTACAGGGGCAGAATGGTTTCCCTGCTCCTGCTGTCCACGCTATTTCTGATGCAGGCCAGGATGCCATTGGCCTTCTTGACCACCTGGGTACACTGCTGGCTCGTGATCAGCCTACTATCAACCAGTACCCCCAGGTCACTTTCTGCCTGGCTGCTCTTCAGCCACTCTGACCCCAGCCTGTAGCACTGCGTGGGGTTGTTGTGGCTAATGTGTAGAACCTGGCACTTAGATGTGTTATATCTCATGCCATTGGATTCTGCCCATCTGTCCAGCCTGTCGAGGTCCCTCTGCAAAGTCTCTCTAGCCTCCAGTAGATCAACTCCTGCCCCCAGCTTGGTGTCGTCTGCAAGTTTACTGATGATGGACTCAATGCCCTCATCCAGATCATCAATAAAGATGCTAAAGAGCACGGGACTCAGCACTGATCACTGGGGCACATCACTAGTGACTGGCTGCCAGCTGGATGTGGCCACCACTCTCTGGGCTCGGCCCTCCAGCCAGTTCCTAACCCATCGCAGTGTGCTCCCATCCAAGCCACGGGCTGACAGCTTGGCCAGGAGTTTGCTGCGGGGGACAGTGTCAAAGGCCTTGCTGAAGTCCAGGTAGACTACATCCACAGCCTTCCCCACATCCACCAGGCACATCACATGATCATAGAAGGAGATCAGGTTGTTGAGGCAGGACCTGCCCTTCCTAAATCCATGCTGGCTGGGCCTGATCCCTTGGCCATCCCGGAAGTGCTGTGTGATTGCACTCAAGATGACCTGTTCCATGATCTTGCGTGGCACTGAGGTCAGGCTGACAGGTCTGGAATTCCCTGGCTCCTCCTTCTGGCCCTTCTTACAGATGGGCACCACCTTGGCCAGCTTCCAGTCTTCTGTTCTGACATCTCCAGTGAGCCAGGACTGCTGAAAAATGATGGAGAGTGGCTTGACCAGCTCATCTGCCAGCTCTCTCAGCACCCTAGGATGGATCTCATCTGGTCCCATGGACTTGTGGGGATCCAAGCGGCTGAGTAGATCTCTAACTACCCCATTCTGGAACATAGGGTAAACTATGTTGCACCCTGGCTCCATCTTCCAGCTATGGAGGCCAGTTGTCTGGAAGACATTCTGTCATGCTAGTAAAATTTGAAGCAAAGAAGGTGTTAAGTACCTCTGCCTTTTCCTCATCCTTTGTTACAAGGTTCCCCTGCATGTCCACCAAGGAGTGGAGGTTGTCCTTGCCCCTCCTCTTGCTATTAATATATTTATAGAAGGACTTTTTATTGTCGTTTACAGCAGAGGCCAGTCTAAGCTCCAAATGTGCTTTTGCCTCCCTAATTTTCTTCGTACAAGACCTAGCAACATCCTTAAATAATCCATGGGTTGCCTCACCTTTCTTCCAAAGATGATACACCCTCTCTTTTTCCCTTAGTTCCATTAAAAGTTCATGAACCATCCAGGCTGGCTGTCTGCCCTGGTGGCTCATCTTCGGGCATATTAGCACAGCCTGTTCCTGCGCCTTCAAGAGTTCTTCCTTGAAGTAGGACCAGCTCTCCTGGACCCCTTTATTTTTAAGGGCTGTTTCCCAAGGAACCTTCTGAGTTAGTTCCTTGAGTAACCTGAAGTCTGGCCCCTAAACACCCTTTGACCACCACATCACCCCCCCAACCCTTCCCTATTGGTGAAGAGGAGGTCAAGCATAGCCTTACCCCTGGTAGGCTCATGCAGCATCTGGGATAAGAAGCTGTCCTCCATGCACTCTAAGAACCTCCTAGGCTGTCTCCTCTCTGCTATGTTGAGATCCCAGTAGATATGAGGCAGGCTGAAATAGCCTATGAGAACAAGGTCAGGTAATCTTGAGAGAGCCTTAAGCTGCCTATAGAATGCTTCATCAACATCTTCCTCCTGGTTGGGTGGTCTATAACAGACTCCAACCAGGATGTCAGCCCTGCCGGTCTTCCCTCTAATTCTCACCCACAAGCACTCAACCCGATTGTCCTTGATGCTCAATGGCGTCTAGTGCCTCCCTGATGTACAGGGCCTCCCCTCCACCCCTTCTTCCTTGCCTGTCTCTGCTGAAGAGCCTGTAGCCATCAATTACAGAGCTCCAGTCATGTGAGTCATCCCGCCATGGCCCTGTGATGGCAACTACATCATAACTTTCCAGCTGCAGCAAGGCTTCCAGCTTCTCTTTTTTGTTACCCATACTTCATGCATTAGTGTACATGCACTTCATCTGGGCTGCTGGTTTCACCTCTGACTCTAGCTTATCACCCCCAGACTCTTGCCTGGGGGGACTGGTTTCAGCCCCTTCCCCCTTCAAATCTAGTTTAAAGCCCTGTTGATGAGACCTGCCAACTCCTTTCCTAGAACCTTTTTCCCTTTATGGGACAGGCCATTCTCGTACACTCTGATCTTTCCCCTCCTCTGGGACAGATGTGCTCCATCTGTTGCCAGCTGACCTGGTGCAGTAGAAAGTTTCCCAATATCAAAAAACCCATAATTCTTTTGACTGCACCAGCCTCTAAGCCACTTGTTGACTATAGCTGCTGACCTGTTCCTTATGATATTCCCACCTGCAACTAAGGGTATCGACGAAAAAATTATTTGTACACCTGACCCCTCAACCAGATCTCCCAGGGCTTTGAAGTCATTTTTGATAGCCCTGGGAGTTCTGGTTGCAGCATCATCATTCCATAACTGTATAACTATTAAGGGATAGTAGTCAGAGGGCTGCACCAGACTAGACAGCCTTCTGGTAACATCTCTAACTTGAGCTCCTGGGAGGCAACAAACTTCCCTGTGAGTAAGGTCTGGCTGACATATGGGGCCGTCTGTTCCCCTCAGGAGGGAATCACCAATAACAATTACCTTTCTCTTTTTTTTAAGGGAGCAAGTTCTGATGCCAGGGGAAGGCTGTTTAACCTTTGGCTGTTTTGCCTCAGGGCAAAACAGTGAGATAAGTCCTAGAGAAAAGACAAGAGGATAAATTAGTGGTATTTAGAATAGATTTTTCTTTTAGATAAAAATGGATCTGAAACTCAGGCTTATGTTAACCTTCAAGTTAATAAGAATAGAAGAGGAGATGCAGCTAGCAGCCATTACCACAGTGTCTGAAAAGACACAACACTACAGTGCAAAGTGTTGGAGAAGGAATAAAGAGAGAAGATCTGTCTGCCACTGATAATCTAATTCTGGCCTCATATTTTATGATTTCTCTTATGTGTCCTAAGGATCTTGAGCTTGATTTAAAACTGAGAGCCTGCTTTTTTCATTTACTTCTATCTAACTTTTTGGTTGGTTTGTTTGTTTTCTGTTTCCCAGTGGTTTGTGCCCATTTTTTTTTAACAGGGTCAGATATAAAATTATTCTCTTTTGATGAAGGTAATAAATTATGGTGAGTGTGATGAGTGATATCTTAAAATGTGCTGTGTTACCAGAAAACATCCACAAGGAGCAATGATTTGCTGGCTTGTTTGCCTCACAAGTCAGAGACAATTTCGGACAAACCATATATTTAGAAATGAGTTCCAAATGGAGTACATTTGTATTTGTATGAGCTATCCTTGTATGGTTTATATGCCTTTCAAGCTATTTTGTGGCATTATCTAAAGCCTAGAACTTGCAAACTTTTAAGTATATGTTTTATTTAGGTACAAGTAGGGGTTGTTCTGCATAAAACTAGCTGTGCATGTCTTCACATAAAGCACAGGCAACTTGGTGTATCAGACATTAGTCCTGGAGAATTATAACTAGAGAATTTTGAGTTTTAAGGTCTGCAAACCAAGTGAAAAAACAAAATACATGCTTTTGAGAATATGTACTCAAGGTAGAGTTCAAAATATTTTGAAAGAGCTACCAGCAATGTAGATGGTTATACACTGCACATTCTGTGAAGTAAAAATATTTAAATAATGGCTAATGATTATAAAAATCCCATTTGGCTAGCTAGCAATATAGTTTCAGAAAGTGTGAAGGAAAATGCATGTATCTCCACTCTCTCTGCTCCTTTTCTGTCACTATTCAGGATATTTACAACTCCAGAACTCCTTTTCTTCAAATGCTTATACCTCCAATTTTTAATAAGAGTTGGCCAGTTCCTCAATGACCAGAATCTGTTTTGAGCTGGGTGAGTTAAATTTCATTAAATGTGGGGCAAGACTTTGAGAGGCCAGGACACTATGATAGTAAAACTCTGAGTTTCAGTTTTGCATTCATTTCCACTGACTGATAAAACATGACAGGACCTTTATCCTTCTCTCTATAAATGTAATGCCATTGTGTATTTTGAAGTAAATGGCAGTATATGCATCAGCCTCTTTTGTCCATGGAACCAGTTTAGGTGTACATAAGGCTATTTATACAGTGGTTGGTGTTTTTTTTGGTTGGTTTTTTTTTTTTTTAATATAGCATATATATAAACATGACAAAAGTTTCAACTGTAGTTCTGAAGTGCAAATTAAATTATCTCTGTCATTACTGTATGATCTGTTCAACTGTTCTCTGTATCAGCAACAGTAATAGTTCTTCAAAGTAGCTTGGTTTATCCTTACACAACTTATCCTTATCTCAGATAAGTTAACAAAACCGTTAGTTTTTTTTTCTCCTGGCTTAACCAATGGGATTCTGTGTTTTACTTAACATTTTTTGACTGATTTCCAACTAAGGCTATGAGTTATATTTGTATATTTATGTTAATTAACTATTTTACAAGTCCATTGTACAGAAGCGACAGAAAGGAAATAAATATGAACTACAATGCATTTGTGGTTATATCCTCTTAGTTCAGGAAAATTCAAGAACCATTTATCACTTCTTGAAGGCTTATGTGTGGGGGTATGCAGTTCATTGCCATTTTAAGACAAAAACGTTGTGGTTTATTTACTGGAAGTTACAGTAAGTCTAGTAGTAATTGCTTGCAGAGGCTTTTTTAAATTGTTAATTCAGAATTCCTTCCAGAGCTCTTATATGAAATTATATGTAGTAATTATGAAACCTAGACAATAGGAAAGTGAGTGGCTGGAAGACTCTTTTCAGACCTATTATTTATGATGCACTCATGACATTTTAAAATGAGGTTTAAAGGGAAAAATTGGAGATCAGGTCGTTGTTACTTAGAACTGGAGAATGTTCATACAGCCATTACCACTATTATGTGATTACGGATAATTGCCCAGAAAATAGCTTTTCCATATCTTCATCTTGAAATACTTAGATACATTTATTCATTTAGTTTTCTTGTTACAAACTTTATAAGACTATGATTTTTATTATTTCTTTTTTAATAGTTACAGACCCTCATATTTTCAAAGTGCTTATTTCTGTCACATTTAATAGTAATAATGAGTCAGGAATCAGGGGAAATAATTTAAAAAGAAGAAAGAAAAAAGAAAAGAGGAAAAAAAAAAAAGAAAAAGAAAGTGGATATCTGTGACTGTGTGGGAGAATAAAGGGCTGTTAGCTCACATGGAAAAATATCCCCTAGAAATAAGAAGTTTTGGTACACAAAATAATTGCCTACTTTGACAACAGTTTTAAACATATAAAATTCAAAACATGCAAATGGATTTTTGCTAGTATTATCTCTTTCTGTCACTTGTTGGTACTTCGTTGTCCTACTAAGATCTTCAACAAAATATGTCATAGATAAATTAATCACCAGCTTTTCAATTGGTTATGGAATTATACACTTGGGAGACTCATGAATGACCAACCCGTAATGGATGATAATGAGTTTACTAGATTTCAGACAGTCTAATGTGGTTGCTGGGTTCCCTTTCCCTACTGGAGAGAGGCAGGTCTCTCTAGGATGGGAATCATTACATCCTGAGACAGCTGCATAACAGAAATTAAAGGAACAACCTTGTGTATAATCCTATCTTAGTTAACTGCAAAGAGAACTTACACAACAACATAAATGCAAACACAGATAGAAATCTTAGGTGAGGTGAATTCACTCATGGTAGAAAGTTAACAGAAAAGTTGGTATCAAGAACAGAATCCAATGAATCTAGATCTTCATGTCTTAAATAAACACAATAAATTATTTTCAGAAGAACAGAGACACAAATGTGCCTGTTTGCTTCATATTTGTCCAGATAAATTGTTCCTTTTCACCCCAGAGCGACAAGAAGCAATCTTACTTTTTCTTGAGTTTTACTGTCTCAGAGGATAACATATCACTTTAAAATGTAAAGCAAGCAGATTACCCTTTAGCTGGCAAATCAACAAAATAAACACTGTGTAAACAGTCTGATAAAGAATCTCTCAAGCAGCATGTTGTCCTTCCAAGTTCAGGCTACTTAGTCTCCTTTGAAAAGGAAAGATGATTCATGCAGGGCTGGAACTAGAATAAAATCTCAGAGCTATGAGAAGTAATGTTTTAATTCTTTACATCAAAAGGCTATGTAGCCAGTGAGTGGATATAGGAACTCAGAATGGTTCTGTTCTTTACAGGCATACCTATAATTTGATATATGCTTTGGACATAAATATATCTGAGTCCGTATTTTGTAGGGATTGATGAAATTTTTCTTACATTCTTTCATATTTTTCAAAGCCTTTGTAGTTTCATTCCATGCTTGTTTCTGGCATGTATTGATTTTGTTCTGATTTACAGTTCTCTGTAATTTGGGCTTTTATATGTGCTTACTGTGAGCTATAAACACTTCTTTGTTAGCTACATACATTGTTTTCAAAGTAGCAATTTTTTCCTCTCCCATTTGTTTTAGAAGAACTAATATTTAGACTCTCGCTCAAAGCAGAAATTTGTGTGATGATTATTCTTTACTGCTTGTTAGGTTGGGAGACTCACCAATCCTGACCACAATCTGTCTGTTTTTATTGAGAGATTAAATTCATTTTACTTGTCGGTCTTTGCTTTAGGGAATTTTGTCATCAGGCATTACTGTGTTTCTAGTTCTTTATTGTTTCTGCTGACCTTAGATTTTTCAGGGAGACACAAATGGCCTTTTTGAATGTTGTGTATCTGAAGGTCATTATTCAGCCTCACAGGCAGTATCACTAGCCCCAAAATCAAAATAAGCTATCTTTTCAAACAAAATCTGGAGGGGAAATCTCAGGTTCTGAATCTCATGTCCTATGCATCTCTCATAGCTCATCAATAACAGTAAGAGCTCCCCATGAATACTTAAGGAGAGAATGTTCCCAACTGTTCTGCTCAGCTGATTTAGTTTTTATCAAATTGATAAGCTTGAAATATGATAAAATATGAATATGTTTTTTTAATATAAAAAAATATTTTTCCAAGCCAATTTGATTCAAGTTTGTTTGCCTGGTTGATGATAGGTTAATTACACACGATAGGATGCTAATAAACAGCAGAATAACAGTCTAGAAAAATCAGAACTTGGAATACAGAGGAACAAACTGGAAATTTCTTATACATGTGAAACAAACAGCACTGCTATCTCAGGGCGGTGAGACCATCCATGTTGGGTTCATGATGAAGCTAACCAACAGGTAAACAAGCTATAAACCTCAGAAATAACCAGGTAAATTAGCGTAAGTTAGTCACAAACCACCAAACCGTTAACTACCAAAACCTTTGCTAAATGAAGCGATGTTCTGAGTTCATAGTTATAGTCCAAGAGTCAGGAATAATCCAAAAGGGCAACATCCAAAATTAGAGGTAGTGAGAGAGAGGGAGACACGCTGCTGTGGCAAAGGTCTAGGCACTATGCTGCTAGGACAAAAGAAGCTAATTGCCCTGAAGGCAGGAGCAAGTAGAAGCTTGTCACCGCCTTGAATCCCACTAAAAAACAATGAGGGGAGAAGGCGAGAGAGATGAGAGAAGAGAACAATGAACAACGAGCAAACGAGCATGCGGGCTCTTGAAATCTTCCCCTAGAAATTCCCTTTTTGAAAACTGAACGGCCCAATGGCATATTAGCTATTCAAATCCTGCCAATCAGTTCAAAATGTTGTATGGCAAGAAAACTGCACACACCTTCTCTCATAGCCTCTGACACGGCAGTTGCCTCTCATAAAAGTGAGGCTCAGGGTCCAGCTCCCACCCCCTCCAGGCAGCCTTTATGGTGCCTGCCTATTGCCTCCTTGACCTCAATCCGGACCCTGCAACAGAGAGGGAGGAGAAAGGGCAGTGACTCAAACAGATTTAGCTGGTTTGTCAATGCCTCTTCCAGGACATCAGCCCAGCAATACTTTGTGCCAAAAAGCAGAATTATAATGAAAACATAAGTCTCAAATTCAGGCACTGTGACCATTTGAGTCTGTGCCTTTAAGAGAAGGACAGTACTGGGACACTATGGCTGAATGTTTTGTAAACAAAAGACAGGTCTAAACGAATTTCATTGGTAGATTGGTAGAGTGCAACTTTAAGTTTTGAGTGTGACTGAGACTTTGCTCAGTTTCAATTCTTCCCTCCTCCCTCTTCCAGCTGATCCGCTCCTGGGCTCTCTGCCAGACTGACCTTGGACAGATAAGCATGGCCTACTAACACTTTGCTTTAATTAACAACTGCTCTTTTTCTCTCTTTCTAACCCTCTTTGGGGAAAAAGGGGAGAGAAGGGGGTACAGGGGGGGAACCTTCCTTCAGAAGGGGGGGGAATTTTGCTCCTGTATTATTGTTTTTTTTCCTTTGCTGTGTATTTCTGTGTATATATTGTAAATACTGTAAATTGTGTATATATATACCCTGCATTCCCTAAAACTGCTTGTAAATATAGCATTCCCTTTGCTTCTCCAGATGTGGTTTTTATTCCCTTTTCTCTTTGTGGGGGGGAGAAGGCTGGGCCTTCCTCTCAAACCCATGATAGGCACTTAGTAAGGTAAAACAAAACAAGGAAGAAATTCTACACAGAGAGAGTGACTGCCCATTGGAATGTGCTGTCTGGGAAGGTGGTGGAGTCATCATCATTGGAGGTGTTTAGGAGGAGTCTTGATAGGGTGCTTGGTTGCATGGTTTAGTTGATTAGGTGGTGCTGGATGATAGGTTGGATGTGATGATCTTGAAGGTCTCTTCCAACCTGGTCTATCCTATCCTATCCTATCCTATCCTATCCTATCCTATCCTATCCTATCCTATCCTATCCTATCCTATCCTATCCTATCCTATCCTATCCTATCCTATTCAAAACAAAACAAAACAAATCCAGTCTCAAATTCAGACACATAATAAGATAAAACAAAATAAAACAAAATAAACCCAGTCTTTTATTTCAGACTTCTAAAGAAAGAAGATTTATTTTGAATCATCATTTTGCCGTTTTGATAGACAGCTGCTCAGGACTTGCACTGGGACCAGTGTGCTTGAGCTGAAAGGCACTCCATTTTTGGTTTCTTTTTGGGGCTTCCAGGGTGGGAAGATCTCGGCAGACAGCAAGGACTGGCAGGGCCATCTTCTCCTGTGACTGCTCGAGATGATGACACCAGCTGCAGCAAGTTTAAATGAGGCAGGCTTGAGCTGCACAACGCCATTTGGCGAGAGAGCTGCTGTCTTCTCGCTTGATTGCAGCTCACGGCACGTGACGTGGAACTTTTTTTTTTTTTTTCCACCAGAGGGAGGGAGGTGCTGAGCTATATGGGCTCATTCCCGAATTGTTCTCCAGTTATGTTGCATGGCCAGGGATAGGGATGGTGGTAACTCGCTGCAAAGCTGTTTTCAAAAGATCTGTGTTGACCCAGACTGAGGTCGAACTTAAGCAGGCAGGTGTCAGGCAACCGACTGCAGAGAGTGCTGGAGACTGGCACCTGAAATGGAGGCCAATGGAGATAACACCTGCATTAGGTGTGAGCAGCTTGATTATCTGCTTAATCTAGTGGCTGAACTGAAGGAAGAAGTTGCTAGGCTTAGGACAGTAAGGGAATGTGAAAGGGAGTTGAATTTGAGGAACCAGGCTCTGTAGGCTCCCCTAACAGAGGGAGGTGACCCAAGATGCAGCAGGAAATACATGCAGGTCCCTGTCAGGAAAGGCAAGGTAAAACGTTCATGGCTCCCTTCACAGATCCCTTCACCTTCCCAGCTGCCCTTACAAAACAAATATGGGGCACTGGAGGTTGAGAGTGATGTGAATGAGATCATAGTATCAGTCAGGGTTGGAAGGGACCACAGGGATCATTTAGTTCCAACCCCCCTGCCATGGGCAGGGACACCCCACACTAGATCAGGCTGGCCAGAGCCTCATCCAGCCTGCTCTTAAACACCTCCAGGGACGGGGCCTCAACCACCTCCCTGGACAACCCATTCCTGGGCTTCACCACTCTCATGGGGAAGAACTTCCTCCTCATGTCCAGTCTGAATCTCCCCACCTCCAGCTTCATTCCATTTCCCCTAGTCCTATCACTACCTGATATCCTGAGAAGTCCCTCCCCAGCCTTCTTGTAGGCCCCCTTCAGATAATAGACAGATGACAGAAGAGACACCATCTGAGGTGTTGCCTAAAGCCAAACAGCCTCCCCCCCCATCAGGAATTGTTCCCTTAAAATAAAAGAGGAGGGTAATTATTATTAGTGATTCCCTCCTGAGAGGAACAAAGGGCCTCATATGTTGGCTGGATCCTTTCCACAGGAACGACTGCTGCCTCCCTGGGGCCTGGGTCAGAGATGTTACCAGAAGGCTGCCTAGTCTGGTACAGTCTTCTGATTACCATCCCTTGATATAGTTACACAGGTAAGGAGCAATGAGGTTGAAAACAGAGGTCCAAAGGCAACCGAAAAGGACTTCAAGGCTCTGGGAAAACTGGTTGAGGGGCCAGGGGCACAGGTAATTTTTCATCAATACCCTTAGTTGCAGGAAGCAATACTGAAAGGAACAAGAAAGCAGGTGTAATTAACAAGTGGCTCAGAGGCTGGTGCCACCAACAGAATTTTGGGTGTTCTTGGGTAACTTTCTATGGCACCAGGTCCTCTAGCAACAGATGGAGTACATCTGTCCCAGAGGGGGAGAAAGATCCTAGCACATGAGAACAGCCTATGCCCCAGAGGGAAAAGGGTTCTAGGAAAGGAGTTGGCAGGACTTATTGACAGGGCTTTAAACTAAATTTGAAGGGGGAAAGGGGGTGAAACCAGTCCCCCCAGACAGGAGTCTGAGGGTGGTAAGCTGGAGTCAGGGGTGAAACCAGCAGCACAGCTGAAGTGCATGTACACTAGTGCACACAGTATGGGCAACAAACAAGAGGAGCTGGAAACCTTGTTACAGCAGGAAAGTTATGATGTAGTTGCCATCACAGAAATGTGGTGAGATGACTCACATGACTAGAGCACTATAATTAATGGTTACATGCTCTTCAGAAGAGACAGGTGGGGGAGAAGGGGTGGAGGGGTGGCCCTGTACATCAGAGAGGGTCTAGATGCCATGGAACTAGAGATTAAAGATGATCAGGTTGAGTGCGTGTGGGTGAAAAATAGAGGGAAGATCACCAAGGCTGACATCCTGGTTGGAGTCTGTTATAGACCACCCAACCATGATGAAGAGGGTGATGAATTATTCTATAGGCAGCTAGAGGCTGTCTCAAGATCACCAGACCTTGTTCTTATGGGTGACTTTAACCTGCCTGATGCCTGCTGGGAACTTAACAAAGCAGAGAGGAGGCAGTCTAGAAGGTGCTTAGAGTGTATGGAGGATAGATTCTTATCCCAGCTGCTGTGTGAGCCTACCAGGGGTAAGGCTTTGCTTGACCTTCCTTTTACAAACAGAGAAGGGCTGGTGGGAGATGTGGTGGTTGGAGCCTGTCTGGGGTCCAGTGACCATGAGATGATTGAGTTTTCAATATGCAGTCAAGCTAAGAGGGGCAGCAACAAAACCTCCACTCTGGACTTCCGGACGGCAGACTTCAGATTACTTAAGAAACTAACTCAGAAGGTACCTTGGGAAACAGCCCTTAAAAATAAAGGGGTGCAGGAGAGCTGGACCTACTTCAAGGAAGAACTCTTGAAGGTGCAGGAACAGGCTGTGCCAATGTGTCAGAAGATGATCTGCTGGGGCAGACGGCCAGCCTGGATGGGCAATGAACTTCTGGATGAATTAAGGTTAAAAAAGAGGGTGTATCATCTTTGGAAGGAAGGACAGGTTAACCACGAAATGTTTAAGGATGTTGCTAGGTCATGTAGGAAAAAAATTAGGGAAGCAAATGCACATTTAGAGCTTAGACTGGCCTCTGCTGTGAAGGACAACAAAAAATGCTTCTATAAATATATTAATAGCAAGAGGAGGGGCAAGGACAACCTCCACTCCTTAGTGGATACGGATGGTAATACTGTAACTAAAGATGAGGAGAAGGCAGAGGTACTTAACACCTTCTTTGCCTCAAATTTTAATAGCAGGATAGGCTGTCTTCCAGACAACTGGCCTCCTGAGCTGGCAGATGGAGCCAGGGTGCAGTATAATTCCCTTGAAATCCATGAAGAAGTATTTAGTGACCTGCTCTGCCACTTGGATCCTCACAAGTCCATGGGATCAGATGGAATCCATCCTAGGGTGCTGAGAGAGCTGTCAGAGGAGCTGGCCAAGCCGCTCTCCACCATTTTTCAATAGTCCTGGCTCACTGGAGAGGTCCCAGATGACTGTAAGCTGGCCAATGTGAAGCCCATCCACAAGAAGGGCCAGAAGGAGGAGCCAGGGAATTACAGGCCTGTCAGCCTGACCTCAGTGCCAGGCAAGATCATGGAACAGGTCATCCTGAGTGCAATCACACAGCACTTACAGGATGGCCAAGGGATCAGGCCCAGCCAGCATGGATTTAGGAAGGGCAGGTCCTGCCTCAACAACCTGATCTCCTTCTATGATCAGGTGACTGCCTGGTGGATGTGGGGAGGCCTGTGGATGTAGTCTACCTGGACTTCCGCAAGGCCTTTGACATTGTCCCTCACAGCAAACTCTTGGCCAAGCTGTCAGCCCATGGCTTGGATGGGAGCATATTGCGATGGGTTAGGAACTGGCTGGAGGGCCAAGCCCAGAGAGTGGTGGTGACTGGTGCCACATCCAGCTGGCAGCCAGTCACTAGTGTTGTCCCTCAGGGATCAGTGCTGGGCCCCATCCTGTTCAATATCTTTATTGATGATCTATATAAGGGGATTGAGTCCATCATTGATAGATTCGCAGTGACATGAAGCTGGGGTAGGAGTTGATCTGTTAGAGGATGCGAGGACTCTGCACAGGGACCTCGACAGGCTGGACAGATGGGCAGACTCCAACGGCATGAGATTTAACACACCTAAGTGCCAGGTTCTGCACATTGGCCACAACAACCCCATGCAGTGCTACAGGCTGGGGTCGGAGTGCCTGGAGAGCAGCCAAGCAGAAAGGGACTTGGGGGTACTGGTTGATGGTAGGCTGAACATGAGCCAACAGTGTGCCCAGGTGGCCAAGAAGGCCAATGGCATCCTGGCCTGCATCAGGAACAGTATGGCCAGCAGGAGCAGGGAGGTCATTCTGACCCTGTACTCGGCACTGGTTAGGCCACACCTTGAGTCCTGTGTCCAGTTCTGGGCCCCTCACTTTAGGAAAGATGTTGAGTTGCTGGAATGTGTCCAGAGAAGGGGAACAAAGCTAGGGAGTCGTCTGGAGCATGAGCCCTATGAGGAGAGACTGAGGGAGCTGGGGTTGCTTGGCCTGGAGAAGAGGAGGCTCAGGGCAGACCTTATTGCTCTCTACAGCTGTCTGAAGGGAGGTTGCAGCCAGGTGGGGTTGGTCTCTTCTCCCAGGCAACCAGCACCAGAACAAGAGGACACAGTCTCAAGCTGTGCCAGGGAAGGTTTAGGCTGGATGTTGGGAAGAAATTCTTCAGTGAAAGAGTGATTTGCCATTGGAATGTGCTGCCCAGGGAGGTGGTGGAGTCACCATCACTGGAGGTGTTTAAGAGGAGACTTAGTGAGGCACTTGGAGCCATGGTTTAGTTGATTAGATGGTGTTGGGCGATACGTTGGACTTGATGATCTCGAAGGTCTTTTCCAACCTGTTTAATTCTATTCTATTCTATTCTATTCTATTCTATTCTATTCTATTCTATTCTATTCTATTCTATTCTATTCTATTCTATTCTATTCTAATCAGACTGAAACCTTGTGTCTTTACCTGTTCAAAATCTGTAAGAAGGCAAACAGCTAATGGCATATCAATTTGTGAGACTTTTTTTCAGTAGAATTAAGTTTTATTTTCAGTCGGAAATCAACTGAAACAAACACTGATTTCATAGGGAACTGCCATGGGTATTGAACTTTTCAGAACTGGGTAAGGGCATTCTTTTCATAGTTTCACAGTTTCATTCAGGGTTGGAAGGGACCACAAGGATCATCTAGTTCCAACCCCCCTGCCATGGGCAGGGACACCCCACACTAGATCAGGATGGACAGAGCCTCATCCAGCCTGCTCTTAAACACCCCCAGGGACGGGGCCTCGACCACCTCCCTGGACAACCCATTCCAGGGTCTCACCACTCTCATGGTGAAGAACCTCCTCCTCACATCTAGCCTGAATCTCTCCACCTCCAGCTTCATTCCATTCCCCCTAGTCCTATCACTACCTGACATCCTGAGAAGTCCTTCCCCAGCCTTCCTCTAGGCCCCCTTCAGATACTGGAAGGCCACAATTAGGTCACCTCAGAGCCTTCTCTTCTGCAGACTGAACAGCCCCAACTCCTTCAGTCTGTCCTCATAGGAGAGGTGCTTCAGCCCTCTGATCATCCTTGTGGCCCTTCTCTGGACACGTTCCAGCACCTCCACATCCCTCTTGTAATAAGGGCTCCAGAACTGGACGCAGTACTCCAGGTGGGGTCTCACCAGGGCTGAGTAGAGGGGGAGGATCACTTCCCTTGACCTGCTGGCCACACTTCTCCTGATGCAGCCCAGGATCTGATTGGCTGTGCGGGCTGCAAGTGCACATTGAGAGCTCCTGTTGAGCTTTTTGTCCACCAGCACCCCCAAGTCTCTCTCCTCAGGGCCACTTTCCAGCCAGTCACTGCCCAGCCTGTATTTGTGCCTGGGATTGCCTCGACCCAGATGCAGGACCCTGCACTTGCTCTTATTGAACTTCATGAGGTTGGCTTGTGCCCACCTCTCCAGCCTGCCAAGGTCCCTCTGGATGGCCTCCCTTCCCTCCAGCGTGTCTGCTGCACCACACAGCTTGGTGTCATCAGCAAACTTGCTGAGGGTGCACTCAATGCCACTGTCCATGTCACCCACAAAGATGTTGAACAAGACAGGTCCCAGGACTGATCCCTGAGGGACTCCGCTTGTCACTGGCCTCCACTGGGACATGGAGCCATTGACAGCCACTCTTTGGGTGCAGCCATCAAGCCAGTTCCTTATCCATCTAGTGGTCCACCCATCAAACCCATGTGTCACCAGTTTGGAGACCAGGATGTGGTGTGGGACAGTGTCGAAGGCTTTGCTCAGGTCCAGGTAAACGACATCAGTTGCTCGCCCCTCATCTATTAATTTTGTCACCTGCTCATAGAAGGCAACCAGGTTGGTCAGGCAGGATTTTGTACACCATACAAATGTCTGCACTCTGGACAATGTTTGTGTCCAAAGAGGAGACATGTCGTCATTCAACAAAAGCCTTCATTTGAGTTTTAACATGTAGACTGTGGTGAATGCCTGGCAGCTTTGTAATGCTTTTCTCACTTCCCATGTAAGCTAATAGGAGCTGATGGCTACTTTGACTTATTGCAGGAATAACAATTAACACTTCCCATCTTTTTAGATCTGAACTGATCTTGTCATGATTCCTTGTCCAATCTGCTCTTTCCCCTGTGCTGTATGAATTTTCTGGAGTTACTCGAGCTATTGCCTTAGCATGAACTCAGGCCTTATTGTGGGTCAGGAATGGAACATTTTGAGAAAAAGTTTTATTACTTTGTGCTTGCCACACCAGTCATTAGTCACCAACATTACTTACATGAATAGTATTATTGTATACTGTTATTCAATAAGAGCAAACACATAGAGGCTAGGCAGATTTTACACCATCAAACTAGGGGTTGCTTAGCTCTGCTATGAACACAGATTTGTAGGTTTAGTGAAAGATTCCAGAGCAGCCTGGTTCTAGTAGTAGCAATTCTGATTTGGTCTAATATCAATGATAATGTGAAAAGAGAGTGCGAAAAGAAGTTATACACACCAGACAATGTGACAGTGTTATGTTTGACTTGTTAGAAGACCAGGTGGATGAAAGGTGATGTCATGGAGACTTTCCCATTCATATTCACATAAAGTCATATATCATTGCTTAGAACTGCTCTGGTTTACTCTGTAAGTGGTGCAACTGAGATTCTGGGAATGTGACAATCTGACCAATCTTCATACTGATCTTGGGTAACAGTTTACCTCCTGTGTGTTACGTTTTTGTCAACTGAGCATGTTTCCTATGTAGCATTGGACATCTGCTCTCTACCACTCTACCGCTCATCTGATCTCTACCACTTATGTGTTTATAGCTAGCTGTTACCAAAGGCCACCAATAACTTTCGTCCCTGATGATACCGCTACATACCTTTGCAGATTCTTGTCCTGTTGGTTTTTGCTGATTACACTCTGTTCCTGCTTGCTGTAGCTTGTTAAACTAATTTCCTGCTCACAACGCACTTGACTTTTTGGTCAACACAATGTCCAAAGGAGAAGGCAAAAGTAACTCATGAATCATATTCATATCATACATTTGATGGAAAATGAAAGATCAATACCAAAATTCCAGTCCTCACATTTTACTTTCAGGTCCTTATACACCATTGTTCATGCTGCTTGTATGAAGAATGAATGTGTCATCTTTCATGCTGTTTCACAAATAGCATTATTTGTCTTAGAATTCTAAAAAATAAATAAATACAGTGCTTTCAGGAATTCTGCCCATTGAGCATCAAACATATCAGCAGTGTTGCCTGTGATACACTGCCACCAAAGCAGAAAATGCGTAATGAACAGTAATTCATTACTGTTAAGGTTTTCTTTCTGCTGCCTTCATTATGTAAATATTGTCACTTATTTTGCTGTTGGCTCATTGAGTCACCTAATTTGTTCCCTTAATACTATCTGGCTTTTTGAAATCATTAACAATAAATTTGATTTCTTGGAGAACTACAAGAACAACTCTCTCCTTTAGAATATTTACAGGAGAATTAACTAACTCCCAATAGCATGGATCTAATTACTGTTTGTTTCTAAATTTTCCTTCTCAGTTGCCAATGGTCTGCTTTAAACAAGGGCTTTCTTTCACATGGTTTATCACCTCCGGTAGTGGAATCCTCATGTCTGAAATGTGATATCATGTTCATCTGTTTTCCAACAGATTGTGCTTAAGGAGTGCCATATTGTGATGGGTTACACCCATCCTGAAAGTGGTGGTGGGGGAGGGGTTGTGAGAGCCTTGCTCTCCCCAGAGGGGGTTTTCCCTCTGGTAAACTGAGTTTGTTCCACTCCCCCTCTCTGTCCAGCAAGTCTATAAAAAGGAAGACACTGCAGCCATTTGCTCTCTTTTACTTCTGCCTTGCCGGAACAAAAGGACTAAGAGAGTTGCTGCTGGCTTCCTGGTTCTCTGCCACATGGTTGGGCCTGGTCTTTTTCTCCCTACTGCATCTTCAAAAAACTGTTGGTTTTGTATATTCTCCCTATCCATCCTTGTCCCTTGCCCTTGTGAACCCTTCCTGTTATTGTTTTTATATATGTAAAATATATGTATATATTTATATTGTTTAAAGAAAATTTTACCTCTCTACTTCCAAATCGACTCCAAATTATTTCTCAGTAGATTTACCTCCTCCTGTTTTCTTATGCCTCTTTTATTTCCATTTTTTTTTCTTGGGGGTGGGAGGGGAGAAGGAGGGGGAAGCAGGGGAGGGATTCTCAGTCTTGTCCCCCCCAAGCTGAGCTCTTAAATCCCAGTTGAGGCTCAAACCACCACACATATCTAGAATCTGCAGTGACAGATAGAAGAATTCCCTAGCTTTCAGTCAGATTTGTGATGTCTTTAGAAGCATATCTATAGCAGAAAAACCTTTATTAAAATATATATTTTTTTTTCACAGTGAATGAACACAATAAATATTACTGTAGCAAATGCTTTTAGATGAGAAACAGGTTTGACTTGCTAGATGCGTACTACCAGATGTGATGTAACAGGACAAGCTTTCACATAGCAGAGGAATGAAAATATTTTGGCTTGGATGGGCTTGATGCAACAGCCATGTATGCAAAAGGTTGCTTTTAAGGATGTGATGGAGAGTAATTATTCTTTGTTTCATTTTCCAAAACAAGGAGATTTGAGATCAGGCAGCTTTGATACAATCTTGTAGCTTGGGGCACATGTGGGTGTGTTAACGCAAGTAAAAAGGAGTGAACCTGAGGAGGCTTCCATATATAAGAGAGCTTTAGCCCTGTCACAATGACAAACAGTGATCATACAAATACGATAGCTATTCTTTTTATGCTTGCAACCTTGAGACTTTTTTCTTTTATCCCCAGGAAGCCTAAAACACATCTTTAAGATCTGACTGTTAATTCTCTTAAAAGTCAGCTCCAGTAAGACTTCTCTTTAGATGTAAGTTGATCCTCTCTATTGTTCCTATAACAACAAGCTATTGTTTGAGAAGAAATAACGGGTAGATGCAATGCAAAGTCCTAGGTATCTCTGTGGCTTGTGAAAGATGAATAAACAATATGTGGTATTTCCCTCGGATCCCTTATTATAACAGGCATGTGTTTAGCATTAAAAAAATAAAATCTATTTACAGCTTATATTAGCAGGAGGGTCCACATCACTTGTTAGTTCATTCTTTGATATTTGACTTTAATGAATGTACAGTGTATTTGTATACTGGCATATACAGGCCTGTTCCTGTAGAGAGGTCTCTGAACTTGTTGTCAAACATTCTTCTTACCGGATTATTTCTAGAGTACTGAGAAGTCTGATGAATTTTGATTCTGCACACAACAGTGTGCATTCTGAGAAGATATTTCCATATGTGCAGGTAAACAACTTTACATGGGTGAATGGCACCTGACAATTGCAACATATAAAAGATATGTAAGAAATATATTTATTTTAACTTTCTGTTCAATTTCTAATGGTCTAGTGTTAGGCATTCCCCTTTCTGTTAGCTTTTTGTTGTATGCCCCTGTTCCATGTAGCACAGAATCCTTAAGTGGCAAGATCTCTTGTAGCTACATCATCAGATGAAACAAGACTCTGGAGTCTGCTTTTCTCTTCTGTCCAAAGCTGAGATTGCAGTACCTGCAGCCATAATGAATAGTGTATCAAAGATGCTTCTTCTTTATTTTCTAGTAATTACATGGAAAACCCACTGTGAGTACACAGCTTGCCTGTTCATTTTGTCAAAAAAGCATCTCAGTGGAGGAAAAAAATAAAATATATGTTCTGAAACCAAGAAGTATTTATATTTTCTAATGTGGTTTGACTTCTGTCTCAGAAAGTGAGATGCTGTTGTGAAAAAAGAAAATTTAGAACATTCTTTGTCCTTTCGTTGCTCTGAAGTTTGATGCTTGTTTCTTTCGACCATCTTCCTTGGCTATACTCAATCAATCATGCACATTTTTCAACTGTATTAAAAAAAAAAAAAAAAAAAGAAAAAAGAAAGAAAAAAGAAAAAAGACAAGTCGACTGCCCAGCTGACTTCATTTAAATATCATGAACATCTCAAATAGAGTTTTGTATGTTTCTTACAGACCTGTCTGATTTTTTTCACTAATGTATTAATTTTCTAGTTTTGTTTTTGAAAAAAAAATCCCATATGATTTCTGTTACTGCTTCACCAAACATGCATTTATGTTAACTTGCTTAATGATATAACTCAGTTGGGATAATCCATGTGTTTATTTTCCCACTTATTTAAGTCCATGTGTTGACAGAATTGTCTACCTGGTAAAGACATTTCATCCATCAAGTATTTCCTGTATGCTGTTTCTTTAAATAAGCTTCCATGGGGAAATGGATTGTAATTCAATAGTCTTATTCAAAGAAGTAGTAAGTTTTTAACATGGTATCACAGGAAAGTCCTATCACATTTGGTTTATTTGCTCTCCAGTCTTTTTTCCTTTACCTTTGATTTTATATGACACAAATTTTCAGCTACTTGTAATAGTGTATTTTAAAACCATAATTCAAGCATGCAGTACAGCAAAGTTTTGACGACCCTATTAAACTTGAGTAAAATTTGCAAATGTATTTTTTGAGGGATATCTTTTAATTTATATTGATAATAAAATATCAGTACTAACTTTTAAAACATCACATACACTTTTTTGAGGAATTCAGGTAACAATGAACTGGCAACAGTAAGGAGAAACTGCCCATCAGATTTGTTCATGAGTTGTCTGGATCACTATTGCCAGGCCAATAACTGAGATTGAAGAGCATGTTGGACCTTAAAATAAAGCTAGAGGAGGAAGAAGTGTTTTGGAAAAACAGCCTGGACAGGTGCTGTGGATATCAGTCCGTCTGATAGATTGACAGGTTGCCTTTAACCCACAGATAGGAAGCATTCTCTGTTAGGTCTGTCTGCTTTTGTTTTACCTAACCATAGATGGGTTTAACTGAGGAGAAGGAGACCTGAGAAGCAGTCAGGGAAAGTTTTCAAGATGAAAATAAGATCCAAAATAGAGTTCTAAGGATTTTACTTCGCTTTATCTATGGATTATTGGGGTTTTACAGGCATTTTAGAGTGGTTGGGTTGGTTGGTTTTTTTTGGTTGTTTGTCTGTGTTTTTTTCCAAACTACAGTGAAAATAGGTCATTCATGTTCCCAGAGATGAAGGTACATCCATGTCAAGACAAATACTGCTTACTGTGTTGGCTTATTTGGGGAAATAGAGTGATGAATGACTAGAGGAGTTAAAGAATTTTTGAGCTGTATGACTGCTCTGTGCTAATAATCTACAGAGCATAACCAAAAGTGACTGCTATCAAACTCAGGTGTGGTTTGTCCTTTTGCCCTGACAGAGACCCATAAGCAAATAAACCTTGATTGAATCGAGGTCAGTTGGCAGATGTTGCTAGTGGGACCAGTCAGAGCTATGTGCTTTTCTAAAAGAGAAGTTTGTGAGAAGTTTTTATAACCTGAAATATGAGTTCTATATGGTGTTTCATAACAGAAATGGAATAAATGTAAACATATTGCAAGATCTGCAATGAAGATTTCTCCCCTACTGTTTTCCAGCTACTTCAGAGTATTACAACTGACTGCCATGGCAGAGTTTTATTCTCTTCCTGTATTAAAAGTAATAATATAGGTTTTCATTTTGATTTCATGCACTAGTAATATCACCCATAGCGGTACCTTGAAAGCTTCCATATTTTGTTTCATATTCTTTCAAATAATGTAAAGCAGATTTTAATGGAGATGAAATTAGAAATAAATTACTTTTTCTTCACCTGAGTTAATGATGAAATTTCTTCATTGAAAATAGCATCTCTCCAATATTTTAATATCTTTTAGATCAATCCTATTTCCATTCTGCATATTAATATAAAATTAGTATTCATGAGATAGTAATCTCCTATATTTTTGGATGTTAACGGTATCTGTCTTGTTGATGTTTCTGTACCTGACCCTGGGTTTAGTAAATTATTTTCCCCTATAATTTTCAAAATGTCAGGAGATTGGTAGATTTGTCTTACTATGGATTTCATGCTCAACCATAGTTCTAAAGAAGGTGTGCTGGTGTTACAACACCAGCTGGCCTACTAAAAGACATGTTTTTCTCTTCAGCTGATTAACTGCTCACTGTATTTGCATACTGAGTGGTAGGAATTGTTGATACATACCCTTTCATAAAGAATGTGACATGTTTGAACTGTTTGAATAAGGGAGAATGCTGCAGCCACTGCTGTGCTGGAAGATTACCTTTATCTTTATTAATGGAAAAGAAGAATAATCAATTCTATTCACAGTTTCAGGTAGCCATCAACTATTTACTGAAAAGCAATGATATAGGTTTGACATTTTTATGTTCAAGCCTTTGTACTGAAAAACCTTATAGAAAGAAAGACATGCAAAATTGCCTCAGTATGAAAGAGTATAACTTTAAAAATCCCATTATGGCTAAATTAGTATTAATAATAACTATGAACATTAAAAAATAAAATTAATATTTTCACCCTTAAAAAGCAGCTGTTGCAATTCTTGTGTTTTGAAAAGTTGTAGATTCAGTATCTGAAAACTTCCAGTTATTCCAGTTAGTTTATTCTGTAGAGTAAAAGAAATAAGAATTACAAATATGGTTAGTAACAAGCTGTGCCAGGAGAAGTTTAGGCTCAAGGTGAGGAGAAAGTTCTTCACAGAGAGAGTTGTTGGCCATTGGTATGTGCTGCCCAGGGAGGTAGTGAAGTCACCACCCCTGGAGGTGTTCAGGAGGGGATTGGACGTAGCACTTGGTGCCATGGTTTAGTAGTCATGAGGTCTTGGGTGACAGGTTGGACTTGATGATCGTTAAGGTCTTTTCCAACTTTGTTGATTCTATGATTCTATAAATTAATGTATCAAAACATTCAGTTCACTACAGTACAGGTTTGCAGTTTTACAATCGTAAAGCAAGGTGTACTTGTAATCCTGAGTCTTCAGGAAGATAACTGCAAGGGGGCTTTTCTATAAGTGAAATATTGATGCAACCAAAAAGACATGTAGAACAATAATATCTGAGGATGGGTTCATTTCACAAACATCACATTGACATTTCCTAAGTAAAATCATGGCTTGTGAGCATGTTTCTGATGCTGATAATGCTTTTTTGTTGTTGCTGTTGGGTTTTTTTAGTGTGTGTGTTTTGTTTTGTTGTGTTTTTTGATGGGTTAGCTGCATGTCTCAATAGTGAGGGAAGGAGAAAAGATGATGACTGCACAATAGCATTTACAAAATCCATGAACATAAAGGTAAAGAAGTATTTGCTCTGTGTGTGTGAGCAGGCATAAATAAGGAGTGTAAGCAAGATCCATTTCCTTCGTATTGTTCCCATGGCTGGAAAGGAGTCCATAAACAAACAGAAAAATTGGTAGATGGTCTTACAGCAAGAACAACTTAACTGCAATATCTGACCATGTAAGCGAAGGAATCATCATCCTGCATATTTTGTTCTTTCAGATAGAGATTTCCAGGCAGACCTCATCATTGCCTACATTAAGTTACTCATTTTGCTATTTGACTCCAAAATGCTGTTTTGTGGCCTCTGCTATGGCTCATGCCACCAGAATTCTGGTATCTATGTTTTGTTAATTTATATCCCAGGACCGACAGGCCATATACACTAAAGAAAAGCCAGGCAACCTAAACCCAAGGGGACAAAATGGAGAAATACTGGGACAAAAACCTGAAAAAGAATATGCAGAACACAGAGACATGTCTTAGATTATTTCAGTATCAAAAATACTTCTCATTAACTTTAACACAGAGGAAGAAATCACTGCCTGGTGATTGAGACAGCCGTGTTTTCTTCTGGCATTTTGTGATTTTAAATCTGTTGCACCTAAATAGGTGATCATACTTAAGTTCTTGTTTACCAAACTGTTTGAAAGACCTTGAACTTTGAATTAAGTGCCACATTTACTATTCCTTATTTGTATTTATTTACATGTTTACTTAGTTGTATTTGAGACAGAAAGGAAAGAATTTCCCTACCAAGGAAGGTTACTGTTTCCCTGCCAAACAGAGCTGAAATAATTAGACTTTGCACAGATTTTAAATCTAGTATTGTGTGCATAGAATGGGTCAACCTAGAGGTCAACTCTGATGTCTTCTCTTAAATAAAAACTTAGACCTTTTGTGATTCATTATTGCGCAGAGAGCCTGCCATTATATGCTAGTTTTCTAGTAGTTATGCAACCAGTTAAAGTTGAGTTGGCTTTTAAGAAGCTTGCAAAATAAATAAATTAGTTTTAGAAATTAACATGGTGTGGAACTTTCCTTGGGCTTTTAAGTTTCTGTGTTTTTTTTCCTTTTTAAAAAAAACCCAATTATTTTCTTTTGTTAGATTTTAGAAGTGTTTCAGGATCTAAGGGGCCTGTTATAACAAATTAATGCTATCATTTTGTTTTGAAGACCGTGAGGCAATTCCACAGTTCAACCTGAAAATCATCAGGTCATCAGTATATTAGCCTTGCAAAGCCTTACTGTTTTGCACTAGATGTGACTGACATTTCCACCTGCAGTTTGTTTAATGTATTTGTAACTACATGGGGTGCAAGATAGGAAAGATAATATTCAGAAAGAGACAAAATTAAAGTTCTGAAAATATAAGATTCTTTTGTTCAAATCAAGAGACAATTGATTTTATCATTGGGTTGTGGGTTGTTGGTTTTTTTTTGTCATGGTGAATGTTTTCTTTGGGGTTAAGGGATTTTGTGGATTTTTGTGGGTTTGGGGTTTTGATTTTGTTTGTGTTGGGTGTTGGGTTCTGGTTGGTTTGGGTTTTTCATTTGTGCTTCTATCTTTCTTCTTTTTTGTGTGGTTATTGGTTTGATTCCAAGGGATCTGGACAGTTGACAACAAAATTATACTGATATCCTATATTACTACAAGTATAGGTTACCTATTTTGGACATCTAGGAAAACTAAAGAGGTTTCTTCTGTCTGTGTAACAGAGTTTGATAACAACCACTTGGACTTACACAAGTTTATGTAGTGTACATTTCTGTAGTAATTTTTTTGGGATTTGTTTATTTCTTTGTTTTACATATATACAGAATTCATTTACTATGGAACTGAGATTAATGAGTTGTTTCACACGGTAATCCTAATTATATCAACCTGGGTATCCCCATTTCAAAGCTATTTTAGAATACTCCAACCTAGCCATCTTTAAAATGACAAATTCCTCTTTCCAATAGGAAGAGCTATTTTTGTAATGTAAGAGGCAAAGTAAAGGGATAAAGACATTATATAAGATGGAGAGTCAAGTGCTCTTCATTGAATTAGGAAATTCTTTTAGAACAAATACAGATTAAAAAACACCCCTCAAAAGGACGGTGAACTTATGACTACACTTGTTTTAATGAGTGCTTGTCTTAACAGAATTTTAAATTGTACAGGTTTGAAAACAGAGCATTCAGAGTATAAGATGACCCATTTTTGTGAAACTCTTTTCAATGTGTTCACTGGGATGTTAAAATTAAAATTCTTGGGTTACATGTAAACATTCTGTAAATAAACAGAGTTTTGGTTAAAGGCACAGAGTTTTGCTGCTAAATGCCCATTTGTTGCAAACATACTTTTCTTCACGTCAATTAATGCAATTGTCGAGAATTTATGTTTTCTTAAATAAGCCAAATAAAAACTATCAAATCTATATGCGTCTCTCTTAGCCTTGTGAATTTACACTAGCCTTTACTTGTGATGAATAATTCAGCTTTGTGATGAATAATTCAGCTTTCACATTAACGTGAGCTAATCTTATTCCACACACTATAGCTCTGGTTTGGTTTCAGTTCCTTCAGGAATTAATATATAAATATTGGTGGCACATCAGATTTGCCAGTGTCTTTGTTCCATGGTGACTGCTGAATAACAGCATATTAGTACATTGTGCTCATTTGATTAATGACTTCTAAAGGTTTCCTGGGTTTATCTTCCCAGTAAACCCTTTAAACATATATCATCACATTTATCTTTGCTAGAAGGAACCAATAGTGAAAAGATACTTTGATTCTAAAAGCGGATTCTGTGTAATGTTTGTTTTAATTGTGGTTTTATGTGGAGTGCCTCGGTTTATATGCATTACAGACACTATCAAATAGAGGTCTAGAATAGCAGGAAAGCAATGGAAGTTTCATACTGCAGTTGTCTGATGTCAAATCAGCGCTGTTAGTGGTAGGGATGATCTGGTTTTGTTATTACCTCTTTTATCTGTATTAGCATATGCATGAGAAATGTGAGAAAGTTCCTTCTTTTTCATGGAGAACATCAGACAGTGGAATTGTGCTAGTGACCCAGTTGTAATTTCTCACTTGGTGCCTAATACAAATCATTGATCTAATATAAATTAGTGCTATCAACTCTCCCCTTCTGCAATGTGAGTTTGCATTAGGAACAGGATGAGAAGCAATGAACTCACATCATAAAGAAGATGACTCCTGTCAGACATTGGAAAGAACCTTCTAACTCTTCAGAGTGAATTATATAAGGAAATTATGTATTCTAAAAATGTAGGCAAGACATTCATGCTGCCAGCTATGACAGAAATATTTTAGTACAGGATGGTGGATAGGATGATCCTCTGAAATCTGCTTTTTTTTTTTTTTTTTTTTTTTTTTTTTTTTTTCTAATGTGTTTTCAGAATATTTTCAGGGCTGGTTACTCAGGGTTTCCCAAATAGTATTGTGTAAAGTTTTCAGTTTGAATTATTGCACTGTGTTACTGAGTCTAAGAGATGCAACTGGAAATCAGAATAAACCAATCATCTCTGTAACACAGTACATCTATGCCAGATTCTCCTGCTTGTTTTCTAGGTAGCTTTTCCTCCCTAACTTCACTGAAAGGGACAAGGATTCCTAAGGCCATGAAGATTTCCTTCCAATAGAAACATCAGCTGCAGACATATGTTAAGAGTGAATTTTCAGTTTTGTTACTTCTGCAGCTGGATCTTCAAAATACACAGGGCTATTACACAAAGCACTAAAACACATAGTCAGCAAACACAACTCACTTGCCAGGTACTAGTGAATTTTGATTTCAGAGTCTGGCAGCAGGAAAGAAGAGTTCAGGCTGCTTGTCCATTCCCTCATGACCATTATAATTTTATCTTTCACAAGACTGAAAGCGTTTGTGATTTATTCTTTTCCATATCCATAAAAGCCTTCTTGGCATAAGAAGGTTTTCACACAGTGAATTTCTTCCTACTTGTACAAATTCTCTCACAGGCTTACTGTAGTAGCCCTTTCCTAATAATTTACAGGAGCTAGTTATTGCTGTCTACAACTACCTGAAGGGTGGTTGTAGCCAGGAGGGAGTTGGTCTCTTCTCTCAAGCAACCAGCACCAGAACAAGAGGACACAGTCTCATGCTGCGCCAGGGGAAGTTTAGGCTTGAGGTGAGGAAAAAGTTCTTCACTGGGAGAGCTGTTTGTCATTGGAATGTGCTGCCCAGGGAGGTGGTGGAGTCATCGTCCCTGGAGGTGTTCAAGAAGGGATTGGACGTGGCACTTGCTGCCATGGTTTAGTCATGGGGGCTGTGGTGACAGGTTGGACTTGCTGATCTTTGAGGTCTCTTCCAACCTTGGTGATTCTGTGATTCTGTGAAAAGCATCCCAACAACTCCTGTGTTTGATCCTAGTTTTGAAACTACACCTGTATAAATAATCACGGATGGCCACTTGCTCACTTCCAGGCATCCAGGCCTCAGTCTACAGTTATCAACATTTTCAAATGGAGTAGGAATCACATCTTCAGTGTCCATTATACATCGTTCACCAGATGCCACATGCATTTTAGTCTTTTTGCGCAATGAGGAATTAACAAGAAAAATATAATTCCTCAATAAGGAACTAAATGAATGCAAATACCCCTTGAAATTTAAGGACCATCAAATCAAAACCTCCTAGTTTTTCTAGTTCCTGGAAGTCATGACTGCACAATGGACAGTGGTGAAGGCAATACAAATCTAGATATTGTGCTGCATTTTAGCAATACAAGAATGTTTTTATCCAATACCACTTTCCATGAAATGTTGTTTTGAGATCAAGCTTATTTAACCAGAATAATACTGAACACCAGCACAAGAATGAGGAAGTTTGAAACAATAGGCTCAAGGTGAGGAGGTGAGCAGGAGTTCTTCACAGAGAGAGTGATTTGCCATTGGAATGTGATGCCCAGGGAGGTGGTGGAGTCACCATCCCGGGAGGTGTTCAAGAGGGGGACTGGACATGACACTTGAAGCCATGGTTTAGTTAGTCATGAGGTGTTCGGTGATAGGTCAGAATTGATGATCTCTGAGGTCTTTTCCAAACTGGTTGATTCTATGAATACTATACTGGCTAACGGGAGAGCAACTTACTTAATTTTATTACATGAAAGCAAATATATCAAAAGAAATGTAAAATTTATCTGCACTTTCATACCAGCTGGGAGTGGTACAAATGCCATCAGTTTTCCAGGGGAATGGAAATTAATTTATTTTAGTTTATCTCTTCTAAGCCACCATCTCTCTACAGAATCAAAGGAATTTTTGCAGCTTTAGTACTGTAGTCTTTGTAAGCTAAGCAGCATTATATCTGTCAAATATTGCAAAAGGCTCAAACTTCTATTTATGCATTCACAAAACTTATGTTTTGGAACAGTTTTATCTCAGTGTAGCTTCCTTCAGACATGCTGACTACTGACTCTTCTACATTCTGTCCCTATCTGGCTTCTCACAGAGGCAGGCATATTTCAGTGGTGATTCATAATAAATTTTGTATTTTGTGCTTCTTACTGTCTCACTGCAAAAAGAGATGTTATGGGTATCTTTTGCCTACTGATCTGAAAATGCAGAGCTTTTGTTCCCTACATATTTTTTTCACAGCCTATGGTATCTGAATTGTACCTGCAGCACGATGCTGCTGAGTATAATTCAAAATGTGTCTGAGACAATCTCTGATGTTCTTATTTGGTGTAGATTCTCCTCTGTTGGATCAAAAATCATGATATAAGGCTAAACATCTTGATATTTATTTTATAGGAATGGGATCTCCACAGGCTCAAATCAACTGTTTATTTTTGAAACCTGGACAGCAGACAGAAAAATTAACAAGTCATATTTTTGCTCACTCTTCCTCTATTTCCCCATAATATTTCTCTATAAATCTATGTAATTATAGACAGCCCCACACATTGGTACCTCCTCCTTAAACTGCTGTTCAGAAGAGGCTGCATTATGTGGTAGGAATGAGCTTTGATTTGGAGAATAGAATAGAATAGAATAGAATAGAATAGAATAGAACAGAATAGCGTAGCGTAGAATAGCATAGCATAGCATAGCAGCGCATAGCATAGCATAGCATAGCATAGCATAGAATAGACCAGGTTGGAAGAGACCTTCAAGATCATCACGTCCAACCCATCATCCAACACCACCTAATCAACTAACCCATGTAACCAAGCACCCTGTCAAGTCTCCTCGTGAACACCTCCAGTGATGGTGACTCCACCACCTCCCCGGGCAGCCCATTCCAATGGGCAATCACTCTCTCTCTGTGTAGAACTTCCTCCTGACCTCCAGCCTGAACCTCCCCTGGCACAGCCTGAGACTGTGTCCTCTTGTTCTGGTACTGGCTGTCTGGGAGAAGAGACCAACCTCTGCCTGTCTACAACCCCCCTCCAGGCAGCTGTAGAGAGCAATAAGGTCACCCCTGAGTCTCCTCTTCTCCAGGCTAAGCAGCCCCAGCTCCCTCAGTCTCTCCTCATAGGGCTTGTGTTCCAAACCCCTCACCAACTTCGTTGCCCTTCTCTGGACTCGCTCCAGCAAGTCAACATCCTTCCTAAACTGAGGGGCCCAGAACTGGACACAGTACTCGAGGTGTGGCCTAACCAGTGCAGTGTACAGGGGCAGAATGACCTCCCTGCTCCTGCTGGCCACACTGGTCCTGATGCAGGTCAGGATGCCATTGGCCCTCCTGGCTGCCTGGGCACACTGCAGGCTCATGTTCAGCCTACCATCAACCATCACCCCCAGGTCCCTCTCTGCCTGGCTGCTCTCCAGCCACTCTGACCCCAGCCTGTAGCACTGCATGGGGTTGTTGTGGCTGATGTGCAGAACCCAGCACTTGGATGTGTTAAATCTCATGCCGTTGGATTCTGCCCATCTGTCCAGCCTGTTGAGGTCTCTCTGCAGAGCCTCTCTACCCTCCAGCAGATCAACTCCTGCCCCCAGTTTGGTGTCATCTGCAAATTTACTGATGATGGACTCAGTGCCCTCATCCAGATCATCAATAAAGATGTTAAAGAGCACAGGGCCCAGCACTGATCCTTGGGGGACTCCACTACTGACTGGCCGCAAGCTGGATGTGGCACCATTCACCACCACTCTCTGAAACATTGACTCACGACCACCTGTCTTAAGGGAAACATGAATGATCATACATGTTGCGTTGCAGTGAAAGTAAGAGCACTGCTATGCACTAAAGTGGGAGCACTTAAATGTACCTTTATTCTGGAGTTCACGAATATAAAACCTTAGGTCAGTCCTCGAGGAAGAAACATGGATAATATAAATATTTTGTAAGAAAATTGTTCAGTTTTACTAGTCTGAAGCAAAATAGCAGACCCACTGCTACAGTGTTCAGATGACAAAGGATTGGAACAAAACTAGCTCCATAACTTTAAATTAATGAAAATAAATCTTGTCTAACTTTTCTTTTTTTCCTTGTCTTTTTTTTTTTTTTTTTTTTTTTTTTTTTTGGAGAAGGCTGTAGGTTAAATTAATAAAAATAATGGGATAGTTGTAATAACTGAGCTTTTAAAAGGATTAATTCAATATTGCATAAAATCCTATCTAAAATGTTACCATTCTTAAATATTGATTGATCCAATATTACAAACGTTAGGCACTGCAAAAAACTTTGGTGAATTTCTCACTGAAAAGGTTGCATTTTTTTTCAATATTTCTAGCAGTGATGAGAAAATAGGCTATAGACAGTTGACATTATGGGATGGGAGAGTAAATAATGAAGAGAGTCACCTGCATTGCTTAGTAAAGTAGGTCCTTTCTGAAAAAAGTGTGATTTCCTGCACCCAGTCACTGTGTCTTGAGGCCAGAGGCACATACATGTACAATGCTGGTCTAATTGACCAGCCTGGGAAAATTCATGCACAAGTATGGCAGCAAATGCAAACTGAGTATTTGGTTCTTTAAACACAAGAAAAAGGGCAATGATTATTTGCCTCTCCATGCACTATTGGTAAGACTGATGCTATACTATTTTTTCTACAGATTAAAAAGTATGTAGCTTCAAAGTTTTTTCTTTTCCTGAGTTAAATGATGACTTTGATGTAGTGACCTCAAATTCAGTGTTCTATGACATAAAGAATCAAATAATATGACATGGTCCTGTCTGACCTTAGCTCTCTGAATACGAGTCAGAAGATATGGACAGAGTCTAGACAAGATGTGTTTTCTCTTGTTGTTTTCACACTCACATTTGATTGCACAGAGCATCCTGTTCTTTTATCGTAAAGAAAGGTACACATGAATACAAAACCAAACTGTCCTGCTGTTCCCATGGAAACTGGTGGGGATTTTACTACAGATGGGAAGTTTCTTGGACCTGTGTGTAAGTCAGAAGATGAAGAGAAAATGATGTGAAAATAATGCTGATTTTCAAAATAATTTCTTCAGTTTTGACAAGAGTATTAGTATCTTTTCCAATTGACACTGTAGGCTATTTTCTAAAAACTGCAGCAGCATTTTTGACTATTGAGCTCTGCCACCTTAAAGAGCGACTGAGCAAGATAAAGTTATTTTTAGTATTTTGATTTTCAACTGCAGTTCCCATGTTGTTTGACTTTACTCCAACAGTACAAATTCTAATATTTAGGTACTGTTTGCTGGCTCTTGGCCTATTGAGTCACATTTGCATCAGGACTAGATATTATACTGGCCTATAAGGTACAATCTGCAGTCTCTCGTCAGTCACTTACATCAATGAATGTTGTAATTCTAATTCAGGTTCTTTAGTCTGAAGTCAGCCATGCTACTTAATCTTTTAGAACAGCTACACAATGAAAACCTACTCAGCCTAATAGATTCAGGCATATCTTTCCATGGCTGATACCCAGAAACTGATTGTCAGTTTCTTTCTTCTTTTTTTTTCCCCTTTCTTTAATTAAGTGAAGCGCCTCAGCACTAAAAACCACTTTTCCATCCTCAGGAAAGGCTGTCTTTACCCATACAAGATGAATTCTGCAGCCCCAGGAACTGAAGAGGGAGCCATCTTTTCCTCACTGCTGAAAAGCATCCTTTCCTTGTATAGCCTGCAATGCTATGAAAATCATAGCTATTTTTGCTAGTGCCCTGTGTGATTCTTCAGTTAGAAACCATTTACAGGACGGAAATAATAGAACATATTTTGAAAGAAAGTCAAACTACTCTTACTAACAATTAATTTGAGCTACAAGGACTCAAAACTAGAGCAGAGTTTAAAACAGACTTTTTTGTACTTCAAAGCTACTGGGAAGAGTAACACTGATCTCATATGACACAGCTATGCAGAGATTATTGCAAAATTTTGACTGAATATTAAATTACTAAGGGAAGTGTGTGCTGCTTGCATCTTGTGTTGAAAAGCTAGGTGTAAGACCTGTGGTCTCCCTTCTACTGTGAGCTATTTCTCATTCCTTACAGAGAGGGTACTTTCCTCTACTGGAATAACCCTCTCACCGCTCTCAGACTGACTGATGGATTTTATCTCTCTTTCAAGTGTCTTTACAACTCCTTACGTTAATTTTTTCCTTAAGTTTAGCCCTATTTTATACACCAATGCTTACATATATAATGGGGCGACGGAGATAGAAATCAATACGGCTGACCAATGTGATCGAGTATTGTTCCTTTATTGTTCCAGTGTTGCAGGCCTATGGTGCAGGCCTATGGAGCAGGCCTGTAGTGCAAGTATAGCACTGTAAAGTGTAGAAGAAACAGGAGACAGGAAAGGCAGAAGTACATAGCAAGGCAACTGCTACAACTTATATCAACTCAGAAAGCCTCATTGGCATAGCTCCATTGGTTCCCTATGAGTGACCACACATTGCACTATTACAGATTATTGGTCCAACTACTAATGACACAACGAGGTTGTTGATGCAGGTGTATGTCCTGTTGTCCCAAGATAACTGGCCATGTTTATAGCTACCAGTGTCTTGTTTTAGTTACATGCTGCAGGCACAGCACTGTTTTGCTCCACTGCTAGCTGACTCTGCATTTATGCTGAGCATGGCCTACCAGCATGTCAGGCTCTAGGCCTGCACTGCCAGATTGCTCACACTGCTCATCGCTGGCATTGCCACACATATGTAAATAATACTGCCATGCTGAATGGGAGAAGATGTATACACAAACTCCACTTCATCTACTTCTGTACTCATGAGAACTTAGCAGATTGTTTTCTTTGAAAAGTGTAATGACCATGCACAAAAGGATGTCAGCACTCACCAGAGGGAAGCGTTGAGTTTCTGGCTCTTATCCAAGCTTGCCAAAGTTGTAAAGGATTTCTGTGTGTCAGACTACTCTGGTTCAGCACAGTACCAGGAGGAGTGACCAGATGTACCACAGGACCTATGATCAGACTATTTCCAGACATACGCGGAGGGACTCAAGTTCAATTATTTTCTGCCTCTAAAGAGGCTGAAGTTTATGTCTCCTGTCTCTCAGATATGTTCTCTGCCTTCATGATTAGTAGGATGTTTGAGGGTAAACACCTCCAAATTAGGTATTAGAACAAACAAAACCTCCGGTTTTAGTAATTCAATTATTACATTTATTTATTACTCTGTCTACAAAAGTCATGCCAGATATAATGTGAAAAGTAACCTGCTCCAGGATTTCTCTAAATTAATTAAGTTTCTGTTTTGTACATGTGATTTAAAGTCTACCTGTTTGAGATACTTACTTATTTATTTTTGGGAAGGCCAACATTGATCAGTGACATTTTAATGAACATTTGTAGATTTTTGTGCTTGGATTGCCATCTGATAAGCACATATTCTAATTAATCTGAATTTTATATACTCCCTGTTGTGTTGTGTATTCTTTCATGAAATGAGAAATGTTACACACCCATCTGGAATTAGGAAAGGAGAGGTGCTCTTTCCTTTTGTCTTTCTTTCCTTCTTTACAAGTAGTAAGCACAAGTATGTTAGATGACTTGGAAATAAGATGAAACAAACCACTGGGGCATAATAGAGTTCTGAGACCCTCTTTAATTTTTTTCCGAATGTAAATATACGCACAGCCTCCAGGTATTGTTCTGCACCATTTCTTATCTCTTGTAGTCATCAATTTACTGTTTCATAGCACAGATTCTTTGGTGTCTGATAGGTAAGAACAGCCCATCTTTAATGGGCATTTGAGAAGTGTGAGATTTCTCTACTTCTTACTCCAAAACTGATTGCTAAAATGATTTGCTAATTTTTCCCTAATTATTTACAAAGAACGATTTTTTTTTTTTTGGGGGGGGGGGGCATGAATATTTTTGTGATAAAAATACTACTGGTTCTTTCAAATGATGTCTCAAATCTAGTTTTACTGTTTAATAACTTTATATGGAAGTAATTAGAACCACAAGTATATGTGCTTGTGTGCACATATGTACTCATAGACACACACATAAACCAAATAAAGTACGAACAAAATCAGTCATTAGGAATTTCAAAGCAAAAGTTGAGATTAGCAAGATCTAATTGATGTGATTCTGTACTTGGTTTGGCTGAGCTGGAGTTAATTCTCCTCAAAGCATCCTTGCAGTACTGTAATGTTATCAGTGTTTTGGCTGCTGCTGAACAAGCATCCAGGCTGTATTTTTTCCAACATTTCCCATCTCTGAGAGTATGCTGAAGGGTGGGCAGGACATTGGGAGGGGACACAGCTGAGCCAGCTGACCCAAACTGGCCAGAGGGGTATTCTATGCCATATGATGTCAGCTCAGATACATGAAAAAAGTGAAAGAAGAAAGATGGGGGAGATTCATCCATGGCATCTGTCTTTCAGGGGGACCATTAAGGGTAAAGAGCCTTGCTTCCCGAGACCAACGATCATCCTGCTGATGAGCAGTAGAGACTAACATCACTCTCTGCTTTTCAATTCCATGCCCTCTCTCGCTTGTGATGATGATGATGATGATGATGATGATGATGATTAAACTGCTTATGTCTTATAACTGGTTTTTGTTATATTTTCCCATATCCTCTGTCCATCTAAGAAGGAGATGATAGAACAGCTTTGGTGGGCATTTGACCCCCAGCCAGAGCCAACCACCATACCAAAATATTTAAATTTTGTCTTGTAAAGTGAAGAACATTGACGTTTGCACTTTCAGATAGTTAGATTTAATTTGCCTTTAGGCAGTTGTGTAAACTTTTGTGTGCTGAGAGAACCAGATAATAAAATTCAATAGGTCATCTGTGCAGTGTAACCTCACATTATTTGCCAGTGATTTTAATGCATATTTGGAGATTTACTGTTTCTGCCACATATTAGTATTGTTCAGATATATTATACTCTCAACTGCTGTAAGTTTTGGGTTGTGTAGTTAAACATACCCATCATGCACTAGCATAAAATTCAAAGAATGTATTAGTAAAGGAAGCATTGAATTCCAAACAGAAATATTTTAATCACACCTTGTTGAAACATGAAATGTACTTGGTGCTACATTTCCCCCCCCATATTACAAAAAATTATTGAAATACAATATAGAGAATATTGTTTATCACTGAAAAAGATCTTGTGAATAGTATTAAGCTTGAGGTTTTGGAAATAAATTCTTTTGCTGTGTCTGTTTTTTTCTAAGTAATATATTCAATCCTTTGCACTTATGTAAATTGACAGACTACTTGAACATTTGTCCTGTGGAGACTGAAGGTATGTTTCAGTGTAACATATACCTTTGAATTTATACAGTCTGCACTGACTGTCTGTACCACGAATGTCACTTTTGTCCTAGCCATCTTCCAAAATATGTTTTGCCTGCATCACCTGACCAGAATTCAGTAGTCTTTATTTAGGCTGGTATTTTAATCTGCATCAAGAAAAGAAAGGGCAATTAATCAGATGATGGAAAATGGAATTGTGTGGTGAGTATCCTTATAGTGCTGTTTCTGTAAAATCTGCAGTTATTATGAGAAATTTGGGATAATTTTGTTGCTCTTTGAGTGAGATTTGTATGAGTCATGTACATTGTAGCACTGATTACTTTGGAAGTCAATGTCTCAGCACTTTTTGGAATTTAGTAAGTTGGAATCAGTATCCTTAATTGAATTTCATGTTAGATTTTTTCTTCCTCAGAAATGCAGACATTATGAGTGATCTGTAATTCCAACCTTTTCTGGTTACCAGAAAGTATAAGATGAGAAGGACTGAGGAGGTATATGGCATTTTAAGAACTGACCTTCTATTGATAATGTGTCCAGATTTCTCAACAGTTGATCCATCAAGTTTAGGACTTTTGACCTAATTTATACCATAGTGGAATTGAGCTTTTCCACTTGAACTGCTGTGTCACCATTTCATACTGCATTTAGGATTTTGCTTTGCAGTGTCGTAGCTTGCAACATACTTGAAGGTAGCTATCACAAATCTAAAGAAAAGAAAGTTAAGGAAAGCAACTTCACTCCATTAGTCTAAAGCGTCTTCTATCTCTTTAGTCTAAGGCTTCTATCTCTTCTATCTTGGAAGAGAAGATTTTATCTACTTTAAAAATTATTTATCTGAATACAGATGAGAGCAATAGATGTCTTTACCTTGATTTTAGCAATGCTTTTGATACTGTCTCCCACCATACTCTTAAATCCAAGTTAGAATGTTTCAGTATGCAAAGACATGCAACTCGTTGTGTTAAAAATAGTTTGGCTGATCAGGCTCAAAGGCTGGTGGGCAATGGGTTGTAACCTACCTTAATGATGACAACAAATGTAGCACTGCAGACATCTGCCCTGGAATGTGTTCTATTTAATATCATCAACCTTCTGGAGGATGTGAGAGAACGCAAATTTCAGGTCACACCAAAGCAGGAAACCTGTTGATATGCTTGACATGATTGAATGACAATTGAGATACATCCAGGCATATTGGTGGAACAGGCTGACAGGAAATATAGTGAAATTCAACACAGACAAATGCTGATTCTTCTGCCTGGGATGGAGATAGAAGACAGGCAAGGGACCAGATGGCCTGGAAGCAGCTCTGCAGTAAAAAACCTTGGAATTCCTGGTAAGCAGCTAGATGAACATGAGCCAGCAGTGCACTTTGGTAGCTAAGAATGCCAAGGCTACTCTGAGCTGTATTAATAGGAGCACATCCTGTAGACCAAGGGAAGGAATTATCCGTCTTCTTTGTGACCGTTTGAGGCTGTGCCTTTAAGAAAGAGACAGTGCTGGGACACTATGGCTGAATGTTTTGGAATATTAACGAAAACGATCAGATATTCTAAACTAATTTCATTGGTGGATTGGTAAAAATGCAGTTTTAAGCTTAGGTGCAGCTGAGACTTTCCTCAGTTTGCTCCTTCCCTTCTCCCTTTCCAGCTCGTCTGCTTCTGGGCTCTCTGCCAGACTGACCTTGGACAGATAAGCAACTAAGGCCTACTAATATTCTGCTTTATTAATAATTGCTCTTTTTCTCTCTTTCTAACCCTCTTTGGGGAAAAAGGGGAGAGAAAGGGGTACAGGGAGGGAACCTTCCTTCAGAGGAGGGAATTTTGTTCCTGTATTATTGTTGTTTTTTTTACTTTGCTGTATATTTCTGTGTATATATTGTAAATACTGTAAATTGTGTATATATCCTGCATTCCCCAAAATTGCTTGTAAATATAGCATTTCCCCTTTGTTTCTCCGGCTGACTAGCTGTGGTTTTTTTCCCTTCTTCTTTGTTGGGCGGGAGAAGGCTGAGCCCTTCTCTCAAACCCACCACATTCTTAGCCCTCATTATACTACATTACAATACTGTATCCACTTTGGGTACCCAATAAAAAAACATTACTAAACTGAGTAATGTCCAATATCAAGCCACCAAGATAGTTAGAGGGCTTTTCATGGACAATCTCTTCCTGTCAACAAAGTCCTGCCAAGGCAGATTCTGACAATTTTTTTCTTCCTGCCTTTTCTGACATTTTTAGACCCTGGATTGCAAGATTTACATCAATTTTTATTTTATTTACTTTTGGCTGCGGGGGGTTTTGGTTGGTTGGTTTTTTGTTGTTTTGGTGGGGATTTTTTTGGCTGTTGTGACCATGGTAGAGAATATATACTGCATGCCATGTCTCAGATTTCAGCCAACTACAACAAAGTAATTCTGTTCTCTGTTGTAGACAGGAAGAGGCTGGTCTCTTCTCCCAGGCAACCAGCACCAGAACAAGAGGGCACAGTCTCAAGCTGCACCAGGGGAGGTTTAGACTGGATGTTAGGAAGAAATTCTTCATAGAGAGAGTGATTGCCCATTGGAATGGGCTGCCCGGGGAGGTGATGGAGCTGCCGTCATTGGGGGTGTTTAGGACGAGATTTGATGGGGTGCTTGGTGCCAAGGTTTAGTTGATTATATGGTGTTGGATGATGGGTTGGACATGATGATCTTGAAGGTCTCTTCCAATCTCTGGTCTATTCTATTCTATTCTATTCTATTCTATTCTATTCTATTCTATTCTATTCTATTCTATTCTATTCTATTCCATTCCATTCCATTCCATTCCATTCCATTCCAGACTGGAGCAGGAACAGCCCAAGGTGTGTGAACTCTTACTGACATACACCAGCTTCCTTTTGTGGCTCCCAACACTTCAGTGTATGAACACCTTTCAGTCATCAAGGTAACAATCCACTGCAAGAAACTAGGAACGTTTCATTATGTCCAGTTCTCTAACGGACGATGTGCAGAAGTCTGTATCACTTCTAGTCTGATGAGGATTTGGTGAGATCTAAAGCAGTTTGTCTTTTTAGTGGTTTATTGTGCCCATCTCTGAAGAGCCATAAAATGTTGAAGAACCCACAAGAAATGTAGCCTCTGTGAAAGTATGCCCTTCCCATTCAGGAAGAGAAGTGAAATATTCACAGTGAGCAGAGGAAGCATTCAGATCTTGTTCCTCATTTAATTTGTGTCATGGGGCATTCTGACTGCATGAAGCGCAAGTATGAATTTTCCAGAGACGTAAGATAGATATATATAGATATATATATATATATATATAAATATATATATAGCTTGAGCTGCCTAATCTTACAATAATGTCTTGGGCTGACCTATAGCTGCAAGTATTTGTGAAATATTGGTCAGTAATAAACACAGGAATTTACATTATAGAAAATAAATGGATGTAGGATGAAATTAGTTTTATATAAATTCACATTTAATCAGTAAAATTGTCTCTAAACCTTAACTTAGTTATATTATCTTCAAAATGCTATTCCCTACTTAATAAATATTTAAGTCAAGTTTCTCTCACATTCACTGTATTTTTAAATAGAGCTGCTGAAATGTGTTTAATTGAAGTTAAACGATTCAATACTTCTAAAAGTAGTTGAATACATATTCATGAATAACAATAGCATTTTAAGCTGAGTGAGCCCATACTTTGAGTGGGTACATGCTGTTCTTCATTAACCAGATACAGTATGACCTGCTCTTGGGCAATATTAATGTGAGCATTGACAGAAAAGTTACTGGATATTGAAGCTGGAAGAGATACTGCAGTATGTCAAGCGCTCTGTGACAAATGTCTTTGCACTGAGCCACATAAAGATCTTTGTGCTAAAGCCAAGTTAATACAAAGTACGTATGAGACATTTTTGTTTAAAACATGACTGCAAAACAAACCCAGAAGGGAAAACAGTGGAATGTTCAAAAGGAGATACTTTCAAGTATTTTGCCTGGATCACATGAGCTAAGCAGTAAAAATTTCAAAACATCTCATCATTTGGACTCCCTTACCTTTTCACATTTTACATTTTCATCTTAAGTTTTACCTCTCAGGACTTACCTGGGCTGGGACAATAATCCAGGTATGGTCCCATAAGAGCAGAGTAGAGTGGTAGAAGCACTTCCATTGACCTGCTGGCCACACTTCTCTCACAGCCTAAGGTAAAGCTGGCCTTCTGGGCTGCAAGCACACATTGTTGGTTCATCTCTGGTTTTTCATCCTACCAGAACCCTCACTTTAAACTAGATTTGAAGGGGGAAGGGGCTGAAACCAGTCCTCCCACACAAGAGTCTGAGGGTGCTAAGCTGGAGTCAGGGGTGAAACCAGCAGCACAGCTGAAGTGCATGTACACTAATGCATGAAGCATGGGTAACAAACAAGAGGAGCTGGAAGCCTTGTTACAGCAGGAAAGTTATGATGTAGTTGCCATCACAGAAATGTGGTGGGATGACTCTCATGACTGGAACACTGCCATTGATGGCTACAGGCTTTTCAGGAGAGGCAGGTGAGGGAGAAGGGGTGCAGGTAGGGGCCTGTACATCAGGGAGGCTCTAGATGCCATGGAACTAGAGATTAAGGATGATCAGGTTGAGTGCCTGTGGGTGAAAAATAAAGGGAAGACCACTAAGGCTGACATCCTGGTTGGAGTCTGTTATAGACCACCCAACCATGATGAAAAGGGTGATGAATTATTTTATAGGCAGCTAGAGGCTGTCTCAAGATCACCAGACCTTGCTCTTATGGGTGACTTTAACCTGCCTGATATCTACTGAGAACTCAACACAGCAGGGAGGAGGTAGTCTAGAAGGTTCTTAGAGTGTATGGAAGATAGCTTCTTATCCCAGCTGCTGTGTGAGCCTACCAGGGGTAAGGCTTTGCTTGACCAAGAAAAGAAAGGCTGGTTGGCGGTTGGAGGCTGTCTGGGGTCCAGTGACCATGAAATAACTGCATTTTCAATATGAAGTCAAGCTAAGAGGGGCAGCAACAAAACCTCCACTCTGGACTTCTGGAGGGTGGACTTCAGATTACTTACGGAATTAACTCAGAAGGTACCTTGGGAAACAGCACTTAAAAACAAAGGGGTCCAAGAGGGCTGGACTTACTTCAAGAAAGAAATCTTGAAGGCACAGGAACAGGCTGTGCCAATGTGCTGGAAGATGAGCCACCAGGGCAGATGGCCAGCCTGGATGGGCAATGAACTTCTAAAAGAACTAAGGGAAAAAAAGAAGGTGTATCATCTTTGGAAGAAAGGAGAGGCAACATGTAGAATGTTTAAGGATGTTGCTATGTCTTGCAGGAAAAAATTAGGGAGGCAAAAGCACATTTAGAGCTTAGACTGGCCTCTGCTGTGAAGGACAACAAAAAGTCCTTCTATAAATATATTAATAACAAGAGGAGGGGCAAATATACCCTCCACTCCGTAGTGGACACAGAGGGGAATGTAGTAACAAAAGATGAGGAAAAAGCAGGGATGATTAAGATCTTCTTTGCCTCAATTTTTAATAGCAGGATAGGTTGTCTTCCAGACAACTGGACTCCTGAGCTGGCAGATGGAGCCAGGGAGCAGTATAGTTCCTCTGGAAATCCATGAGGAAGTCGTTATAGACCGGCTTGGACCCTTAGATACTCACAAGACCATGGGACCAGATGGGATCCACCCTAGGGTGCTGAGAGAGCTGGCAGGTGAGCTGGCCAAGCCTTTCTCCATCATTTTTCAACACTCCTGGCTCACAGGAGAGATCCCAGATGACTGTAAGGTGGCCAACGTGATGCCCACCCACATGAAGAGATAGAATAGAATAGAAGAGATAGAATAAACCAGGTTGGAAGAGACCTTCAAGATCATCACGTCCAACCTATCACCCAACACCACCTAATCAACTAACCCATGTAACCAAGCACCCTGTCAAGTCTCCTCCTGAACACCTCCAGTGACGGCGACTCAACCACCTCCCCAGGCAGCCCATTCCAATGGGCAATCACTCTCTCCGTGTAAAACTTCCTCCTGACCTCCAGCCTGAACTTCCCCTGGTGCAGCCTGAGACTGTGTCCTCTTGTTCTGGTGCTGGCTGCCTGGGAGAAGAGACCAACCTCTGCCTGTTTACAACCCCCCTTCAGGTAGTTGTAGAGAGCAATAAGGTCACCCCTGAGTCTCCTCCCCTCCAGGCTAAGCACCCCCAGTTCCCTCAGCCTCTCCTCATAGGGCTTGTGTTCCAAGCCCCTCACTAACTTCGTTGCCCTTCTCTGGACTCGTTCCAGCAAGTCAACATCCTTCCTAAACTGAGGGGCCCAGAACTGGACACAGGACTCGAGGTGTGGCCTAACCAGTGCAGTGTAGAGGGGCAGAATCACCTCCCTGCTCCTGCTGGCCACACTATTACTGATACAGGCCAGGACACCATTGGCCCTCTTGGCTTCCTGGGTACACTGCAGGCTCATGTTCAGCCTACCATCGACCAGTACCTCCAGGTCCCTCTCTGCCTGGCTGCTCTCCAGCCACTCTGACCCCAGCCTGTAGCACTGCATGGGGTTGTTGTGGCCAGTGTGCAGAACCCGGCTCTTAGATGTGGTAAATCTCATGCTGTTGGATTCTGCCCATCTGTCCAGCCTGTTGAGGTCCCTCTACAGAACCTCTCTACCCTCCAGCAGATCAACTCCTGCCCCAGCTTGGTGTCATCTGCAAATTTAGTGATGATGGACCCAATGCCCTCATTCAAATCATCAATAAAGATGTTAAAGAGCACAGGGCCCAGCACTGATCCTGGGGGGACAACACTAGTGACTGGCCACAAGCTGGATGTGACACCATTCACCACCACTCTCTGGGCTCAGCCCTCCAGCCAGTTCCTAACCCAGCACAGAGTGCTGCTGTCCAAGCCATGGGCTGACAGCTTGGCCAGGAGTTTGCTGTGGGGGGGCAGTGTCAAAGGCCTTGCGGAAGTCCAGGTAGACTACATCCACAGCCTACCCCACTTCCACCAGGCAGGTCACCTGATCATAGAAGGAGATCAGGTTGGTCAGGCAGGACCTGCCCTTCCTAAATCCATGCTGGCTGGGCCTGATCCCTTGGCCATCCTGTAAGTGCTGTGCGATTGTACTCAAGACGACCTGTTCCATAATCTTGCCTGGCACTGAGGTCAGGCTGACTGGTCTATAATTCCCTGGTTCCTCCTTCTGGCCCTTCTTTTAGATGGGCATCACATTGGTCAGCTTACAGTCATCTGGGACCTCTTCAGTGAGCCAGGACTGTTGAAAAATGATGACGAGCAGCTTGGCCAGCTCATCTGCTAGCTCTCTCAGCACCCTAGGGTGGATCCCATCCGGTCCCACGGACTTGTGGGGATCCAAGTAGCTGAGGAGATCTCTAACTACTTCCTCCTGGAACACAGGGAAACTATACTGCTCCCTGGCTCCATCTGCCAGCTCAGGAGTCCAGTTGTCTGGAAGACAACCTATCCTGCTATTAAAAATTGAGGCAAAGAAGATCTTAATCATCCCTGCTTTTTCCTCATCTTTTGTTACTATGTTCCCTTCTGTGTCCACTACGGAGTGGAGGGTGTACTTGCTCCTCCTCTTGTTATTAATATATTTATAGAAGGACTTTTTGTTGTCCTTCACAGCAGAGGCCAGTCTAAGCTCTAAATGTGCATTTGCCTCCCTAATTTTTTCCTGCAAGACATAGCAACATCCTTAAACATTCTACATGTTGCCTCTCCTTTCTTCCAAAGATGATACACCCTCTTTTTTTCCCTTAGTTCTTTTAGAAGTTCATTGCCCATCCAGGCTGGCCATCTGCTCTGGTGGCTCATCTTCCAGCACATTGGCACAGCCTGTTCCTGTGCCTTCAAGATTTCTTTCTTGAAGTAAGTCCAGCCCTCTTGGACCCCTTTGTTTTTAAGTGCTGTTTCCCAAGGTACCTTCTGAGTTAGTTCCTTGAGTAATGATAAGAATTATCATCCTGAGAGACTTCATCATCATTATCATAACATGTCAAAGAAAGTACTGAAATATTCTTTTCCTGCCCATAGGTTTCCTGCCATGCATATGCCAGTGTATTCTGCACAATGTGTCACACTTTTATATTAAATCTCTATACATACAAGCTATTTATCTCTACTTTGCCTTTTTTCTGGAAAAGTAATATTCAGCTAGTAGGGTTTCTCCAGAAGAGAGGGACCCAACAAATACCTCTCTGTTTTTGAAGAAAATGTCAAATGATATTCTGAAGAAGGAGCTAAGTAAATTAATTAAGCTGGAAATCCCACAACCCACAGGAAAGATCTGAATTCCATCTGCTGAAGAGATCCTCCACACATAAGAAGATGCTCAGAGCATAAAAAGGCAAATTTCTTATGCCAGTGAGCTTCTACAAATAATCTTTGAGGAAGGTTCTGGCTCTCTTTGTTTACTTGTGAGATAGAGGCAGGTGATGCTCCTTTCCACTGAAATAGCTAACCATGTATAATTCAGATAAACAATGATCAGTCTAAAAGAAACCCAACTTAGCTAATTACTACCCACTGCCAAATCATCCTTTCCCCAAGCAAGTTTATGGAAAGGGTTCTGAATTTATTTCCAAACACATCTGATTTCAGGAAATTACAGGAAATCTAATGACTAGATCTGGCACAATCTGGGTTTAGGTCACAATTTAGGACAGGAATAACATACTCTTAATGTTGTATGGTCTCCTGCCCTTGGTAAAGAGCACACAAACTTTCTGAATCAATCAGTCATTCCTGAGCTATTAGTAACAGGTCTTAGTGAGTTGGAAGAATTCCAGGGAAAGATTGCCTAGTGTTCTTAGCAGAAAAGAGATGTGCTAGTCCTACTGAGAAATCGCAACTCTCTTACCTTTTGGAGCTTCATTAATATTAGTTTTCTATCTCACCCCATTAAACATTCATAAACATAGAAAATACTGATTCAGTACTACAGATTGAACCTGAAGTGGAATACCTCTTTTTATCTTGCACATCATCAACACAGCCCAATACTTTTCCAGGAAATATAGAAGGATACAGATCAACTGCTTAAAACAAAAGCCATGAAAGAGATTTTGCTGGTTCTCTGAAAAAAGGGCTCAGAGTTTGTTCTGGTCACAGGATTCTCCCTTTTGATGGAAAAGACATAATTAATTGACCATCTTCTTGCTTACTGGTAGACATTCTTCTGCTGCCCTCAGTGTAGAATGACCTGTCAATGGTGAGTGGACAGTTCATAATTTCTGCTTCCACAGTACATGCTCAGACTAAGTTCAAGTAGAAGAAGAAAAAAAGAAACTTACAATTGAAAAGAGAAAGGAAAAAGTCTTCATAAACTGTTTCTTTCCTTGACTGTTAATTTTCTTAAGTAAATATATGTATCTGTATATATGAATTCCATTAAATTTAAGCTAGTCTACTGGGAGAAAGGATGCAATGCAGGCATAGGCCATCTCTTCATGTTTCGCTGTGTTAACTTAAAAAGTTTTCAGAGAGCTTTAGAAGATTTAATGTCAAACTTTTATTATAATAATAGGGATAAAATCAAGTTTCTCAAGTGGTACACTTCAGATTTTACTTAAGACTTGATAGTCACTTATTTCTCAACATGTTGCTGATTGCAGCCTTGTAATTCCAAGAGGACTTTTGGTCTTAGATGACCAAAGAAATCTGTTTCCATGGGGATAATCTCCAGTAAAAACAAAAAAAAGAAATACTCCACACCCCAACCCCAAAAGAAACAAACAAACTAAACCAAAAACCCCAACAGTGGTAATCAGGAAGATTAAATTAAATTATAAACATTCTTTCTAGTCTCCTGGCAAAAAAAAAAAAAAAAAGATTTTTTTGGTGAGATTAACATTGCTGACATATATATACACACACACATAGATATAGAAAGATTTTTAAAAACTCATTCAAAATCTAAGCTTTCTGAACACGTTCAAAAGTTTTTGCCTCAATTTTCAACTGTAAGACAGGAGGACTTCAGGATAACTGGCCTCCTGAACTGGTAGATGGGGTCAGGGAGAAGCAAAGTGCCCCTGAAATTCATGAAGAAGTAGTCAGGGACCTGCTCAGCCTCTCCAACCTGATCTCTTTCTATGATCAGGTGACCCGTCTGGTGGATGTGGGGAGGCCTGTGGATGTGGTCTACCTGGACTTCAGCAAGGCCTTTGACACCGTCCCCCACAGCAAACTGCTGGCTAAGCTGTCAGCTCGTGGATTGGACCATTACACTCTGTGCTGGGTTAGGAACTGGCTGGAGGGCCGGGCCCAGAGAGTGGTGGTGAACGGTGCCACATCCAGCTGGAGGCCAGTCACCAGTGGTGTCCCCCAAGGATCAGTGCTGGGCCCTGTCCTCTTCAACATCTTCATGGATGATCTGGATGAAGGAGTAGAGTCAGTCATCAGCAAGTTTGCAGATGACACAAAGTTAGGGGCAGATGTTAGTCAGTTAGAGGGTAGAAAGGCTCTGCAGAGAGGCCTCGACCGACTGGACAGATGGGCAGAGTCCAATGGGATGGCATTCAACAAGTCCAAGTGCCGAGTGCTGCACTTTGGCTACGGCAATCCCATGCAGAGCTATAGGCTGGGGTCGGAGTGGCTGGAGAGCTCCCAAACAGAGAGGGACCTGGGTGTGCTGATCGACAGCCACCTGAATATGAGCCAGCAGTGTGCCCAGGTGGCCAGGAGGGCCAATAGCATCCTGGCCTGCATTAGGAATAGTGTGGCCAGCAGGAGCAGGGAGGTCATAGTGCCCCTGTACTCTGCATTGGTTAGGCCGCACCTTGAGTACTGTGTCCAGTTCTGGGTCCCTCAGTTTAAGAAGGACATTGAGACACTTGAGCATGTCCAGAGAATGGCAATAAGGCTGGTGAGAGGCCTTGAACACAAACCCTATGAGGAGAGGCTGAGGGAGCTGGGATTGTTTAGCCTGGAGAAGAGGAGGCTCAGGGGTGACCTCATTGCCCTCTACAACTACCTGAAGGGTGGTTGTAGCCAGGAAGGGGTTGGCCTCTTCTCCCAGGCAACCAGCACCAGAACAAGGGGACACAGTCTCAAGCTGTGCCAGGGGAGGTTTAGACTCGAGGTGAGGAGGAAGTTCTTCACTGAGCGAGTAATTCGTCATTGGAACGGGTTGCCCAGCGAGGTGGTTGTCATCGACCCTGGAGGCGTTCAAGGGGAGATTGGACGTGGCACTTGGTGCCATGGTCTAGGCATGGGGTCTGTGTTGATAGGTTGGACTCGATGATCCTTGAGGTCCTTTCCAATCTAAGTGATACTGTGATACTGTGATACTGTGAAGTCCATGAGATCACATGGGATCCATCCTAGGGTGCTGAGAGAACTGGCAGATGAGCTGGCCAAGCCACTCTCCATCATTTACAAACAGTTGTGCTCACCAGAGAGGTCCCAGATGACTGGAAGCTGGCCAATGTGATACCTATCTACAAGAAGGGCTGGATGGAGGAACCTGAAAACTACTGGCCTGTCAGCCTGACCTCAGTGCCAAGAAAGATTATGGAGCAGATCATCTTGGGGACAATCGCAGTGCAACTGCAGGATAGCTAAGTGATCAGACCTAGCCAGCATGGATTTAGGAAGGGCAGGTCCTGCCTCACCAGCCTGATCTCCTTCTATGATCAGGTGACCTGGCTGGTGGATGTGGGGAAGGTTGTGGATGTAGTGCCACATGTAGGTGGCAGCCAGTCACTACTGATGTCCCCCAGGAATCAGTGCTGAGTCCTATCCTATTCAATATCCTTATTGATGATCTGGGCAAGGGGATTGAGTCTATCACTAGAAACTTTGCAGATGACACCAAATTGGGAGCAGGTGTTGGTCTGTTGGAGGGTCGGAGAGGTTTGCAGAAGGACCTTGACAGGTTGGAGAGATGGGCATGAGATTTAACACATCTAAGTGCTAGGTTCTACACATTGGCCACAACAACTCCATGCAGTGCTACAGGCTGGGGTCAGAGTAGCTGGAGAGCACCCTGGCAGAAAGGGACATGGGGGTGCTGGTTGATAGGCTGAACATGAGCCAGCAGTGTGCCCAGGTGGCCAAGAAGGCCAATGGCATCTTGTCATGCCTTAGGAATAGTGTGGCCAGCAGGAGCAGGGAAGTCATTGTGCCCCTGTACTCAGCACTGGTTAGGCCACACCTTGAGTACTGTGTCCAGTTCTGGGCCTCTCAATTTAAGAAGGGCATTGAGACACTTAAATGTGTGCAGAGAAGGGCAACAAGGTTGGTGAGAGGTCTCAAGCACAATCTTTATGAGGAGAGGCTGAGGGACTTGGAGTTGTTTAGCCTGGAGAAGAGGAGGCTCAGGTGACACCTTATTGCTGTCTGCAACTACCTGAAGGGAGGGTGCAGCCAGGTGAGGGTTGGTCTCTTCTCTCACGCAACCAGCACCAGAACAAGAGGACACAGTGTCAAGCTGCACCAGGGGAAGTTTAGGCTGGAGGTGAGGAGAAAGTTCTTAACAGAAAGAGTAATTGGCCATTGGAACGTGCTGCCCAGGGAGGTGGTGGAGTCACCATCCCTGGAGGTGTTCAAAAAAGGATGGGATGTGGCACTTGGAGCCATGGTTTAGTTGTCATGAGGTGTTGGGTATTAGCTAATAGGGTGGACTTGATGATCTCTGAGGTCTTTACCAACCAGGTTGATTCTGTGATTCTGTGAGAGTTGTTAAAAAATTAATGTTAGTGTTAGTAGTAGTGTTAGTGTTTATTTAACAGGTACTACTAATTTCCATAAGTGAATAGAATGCAAAATGCTGAATTTTACTTACATCTATAAATGCATTCTCTAATAAAAAATAATAATAAAAAAAGATTAAATGCTGATGATAACTACGAAGTCAGTGAAAATATGCCCCTTGTTTCAAAGAATAATTCAATGAGTTTCAGTATTCATAGTTAGACACAGAAACTATGCAGTATATTCTCAAAATTGTTGGCAGGGAGATGAATTTGGTATTAATACTTTTTGCATTTTTACAGCTCTTGGATTGCCTATGAAATAGCTCTGAGGAGATTAGATGTTTCCTGCAAGTAAACTCTATCTATTTATGTATATTACTGCTTTTTCCAGTACCAAGCTTCTATATAAAGGAGCAACCTAGCAAAGACATAATAGAGATAATTTCAACTTTGCTTTGTGCATGCCTTTTTGGAAAAACACACTGAAATTTTTGTTTTGAATTATTTTTTTTAAATATACTTTTCCCCTAAACATTCCAGTGGTCGGGCTTCACATCAGTGAAGTATGAAGTGTCCTTCATTATGGCTTTGTATATTTTCTCCAGCTCTGCTGTTTTGATATCAATTGTAATGCCTCCAAAGCCTTGGTGAAGCAGTGAATCATAATATCATACTTCAGTATGTAATTGGGATGACCTTGGGAGCAGTTCCCAAATTCCAGATCTACACCTAGCTGCCTCCTAATGGAATGCTAGAACTGGACCTGGGCAGGAAGTCTGCTGTGCCTGCATGATGCTTTGCACAGAAAGCCCACAAGGTATTATCCTGCGCTCTGACACTGCCTTCATAGTTTACCTGGGCTTCAACACTGCTAAATATAGTCACTTTATGATTTACTCTCAGTGTAAGTGCTCTGGTGTTTTACTAACAATAACTGATGTGGCAAACAGGTAGACCTTTGCTATCATTATTATTATTATTAAATACTTATATTGCCTGGAAACTCTAGTCAACAATTTACCGTACATTAGTGAGTATTCTGAGTATCTTTCTCAGATCTGGAGGGGATAGAGCTTGATATGTAAGCTGTGGATTCACTTTGTTTGAAAGTTCAAATTAATTTGAAAAAGGAAAAAAGCAAAATATGTAAAGCATCTTAAATTAATTAACAACTACTAATAGAGGTTGTAGTGAATTATGGGGTGTGTGTTTTTTTTTCAGCAGCGTGAGAAGTCTTGTACAGAATATTATGCTTCAGTGAAATTGAAGCACTCCAGAATTCTTGAATACATCCTCCATTTCTCATCCATCAAGCTGTCTTCTCACCCAGGACATCACTGTGATTCACAATGTCAGCCTTTTCTCTCTTGCATTTGATTTGCAGAAAGTTTTCTTTAGCATCTGGGGTATTTTTCAAGCTCAGTATTGACTTATCAGGAAACGCAATTTGGATCAACTTTTTGGGAAAATAACAAAACACAGTTAATCCTGCAATAATCAGATACTGAAGAAAACAAAGGTCTAGATTAATGAGCTAAAGCTTCCATGCATAAATTATACATATATGAATTACTGAGTAACTGTACCTTTGATAACTATGTAATGCAGTTTCATCAGTTAAAACTGATCAAATAGAAGAGCATTTCCTTTAGCCTGCTAGAATCTTTTTTTTTTTTTTTTTTCCCATAAATTATCATCACTTCAAACAAAGCCTTCAAAGAAAGCCTTCAAATGCATGAATACAACTTTGGCAAATTAGGTCATAGTAGTTTTCCAGTGACACAAACAATAGTTCTACTATAAGCATCTAGCAGGTTTGGCAGATCTCTTAAATGAACATCAGCCTGCAGTGTGCCCAGGCGGCCAGGAGGGCCAATGGCATCCTGGCCTGCATTAAGAACAGTGTGGCCAGCAGGAACAGGGAGGTCATTCTGCCCCTGTACACTGCACTGGTTAGGCCACATCTTGAGTACTGTGTCCAGTTCTGGGCCCCTCAGTTTAGGAAGGATGTTGACTTGCTGGAACGAGTCCAGAGAAGGGCAACGAAGTTAGTGAGGGGCTTGGAACACAAGCCCTATGAGGAGAGGCTGAGGGAGCTGGGGCTGCTTAGCCTGGAGAGGAGGAGACTCAGGGGTGACCTCATTACTCTCTACAACTACCTGAAGGGGGGTTGTAAACAGGCAGAGGTTGGTCTCTTCTCCCAGGCAGCCAGCACCAGAACAAGAGGACACAGTCTCAGGCTGTGCCAGGGGAAGTTCAGGCTGGAGGTCAGGAGGAAGTTTTACACAGAGAGAGTGATTGCCCATTGGAATGGACTGCCCGGGGAGGTGGTGGAGTTGCGTCACTGGAGGTGTTCAGGAGGAGACTTGACAGGGTGCTTGGTTACATGGGTTAGTTGATTAGGTGGTGTTGGGTGATTGGTTGGATGCGATGATCTTGAAGGTCTCTTCCAACCTGGTTTATTCTGTTCTATTCTATTCTAGTCTATTCTATTCTATTCTATTCTATGCTATGCTATGCTATGCTATGCTATGCTATGCTATGCTATGCTATGCTATTCTATTCTATTCTATTCTATTCTATTCTATTCTATTCTATTCTATTCTATTCTATTCTATTCTATAGTTTAGTAATCAACTTTTCCTCCTTGTATGTTCAGCAGCAAACCTCCCTTTTCAGAGCTTACAAACTGTTAGTGAATGACAACTTTTCAGCTTTTGCCTTTCTAGAAATCAATAAAAATTGCACCTTTCGTGACTTGGATCACTACTTAAGGTTTAGTAGTAACCAGACAAAACACTCTGTGATGGATAGCATCCCCACCTTAAGAGCTCTTTAAATACTTTGGGTTAATTCATAGAATCATAGAATCAAACAGGTTGGAAAAGACATCAGAGATCATCAAGACCAACCTATTAACTAACACCTAATACCTCTTGACAACTAAACCATGGCTTCAAGTGCTATGTCCAATCCTTTTTTGAACACCTCCAGGGATGGTGACTCCACCACCTCCCTGGGCAGCCCATTCCGCTGGCCAATTACCCTTTCTGTGAAGAACTTCATTATAATTCTGCTGTTACCCAACACTTGCAAACATGAAAACCAATTGAAGAGTGACTGTATAGAGTTAGCACTTTCTTAGCTCAATTGGGTCTGGCTTTTCTATATATTCTAGTTTACAACTTTTGGTTTTATATACTAAGGTGTGATTCTTTCTCACATATATTTTTTTTACCCACTGAGAAGAATATAAATAGCATTGTTGTATTATACATGGGCTTAGGTCTACCCAGGGCATGAATGAAGAGGGAAAGGAGGCAACTGCATTATGTGGCCTTGAACCGTTTTGCTGATGATAGTGCAGCTGGGAACATCACAAACTCCTTCAGACTTTCAATTCTTCTGTATTGACTTTCTTATGTGTTATCATAGCTCTTGCCTGATTCAAAGACTCTTCTGCACGGATTATTAGAGGGGGACAAGAAGACCCACTTGATTCTTGAAATTTGCTCTCTTTTTGAAAGCTTGTCAGTAGACTGGGATACTATTGCACCTTAAACATAGGTCCCAGCAATGTTGTATATATACTCTAATTTTTAAATCCCAGTGTCAGTGACATCTAATCATTTCCCTGGAGTGTTTCATGGTGTATCAGATTTTATTACATGGAATTTTTAAAAGTTCAGGCTAAATTTACTTTTCTAAATTCTGCTTCATTGACATATTTATCATGCAGCTGCTTATACATTACAATATATTATTTTTATTTTACTTTGAGATTAGCTGTTCTTCCAATATTTGCAGTCTGCTGTGGTGTTAGAGGTGAGTAAATGTTCACAATTTCATCAAACATATTTAAAGCTGAATTAAGCACTATGAAGTTTAACTTCTTTTGAATTTACTTCTGAAAATGTTAGAGCAAGTAAACCTCCTGACTGAAATGTTCATGAAAGCAGAAAACATTAAGGAAATTTTAAAGACTACTGGCAAAAAGTAAATTCTGGCTGTACAAACTCAAATAACCTCCACAGAAACATGACCCTAAGGATCTCCAGTCAGTAAGGAAACAGAAAGTGACTGTGATGATTCCTCCATGTGTTTTGACTTGCATTTAAAATATCAGCAATGGAATAATATTTGTGAAAAATCTCCAGCAACACAAGATACAAATAACATCAAGAAATAATGCATAATTAAACCCATCATAGTAACAGTTACATCAAAAGATGAAATTCTATACCTGTCACCTGATCTGTTCACAGTCTTACTTTAAACTATATTCTCCCTACCTTCTTTTTTGGTTCATGATTTACCATTTAATGGTAGGATAGTGAAGCTTATGTGGAGGGCATGGAGTCTTAGTCACTACAGTTCTAGATTCCCACTCATATTTCACTAATAAGACAGGTATAACTGATCCTGCTCTCTGATAGGCAAGATCAGATGTCCTTTTGAGGTTGCTTCCAGACTTGCTCTTATGAGATTCCAAACTATTTCTCCACTAAGAAACTCATCAATATTATTTCTGAGGAAGATCTTAATTTGCATGTAGTCACTTTGGGTCATTCAGTAAACAAATAGCAGTCCTAAACTACACAAATGGAAGCATTTATATTCAGAGAATCTGCTTCACTGCAGGAAAAAAAAACACAAGTTTTTATAACTACCTCATCATGAGCAACTTCAGCTACTGTCTTCTGAAGTACAGTATCTGATTTACACAACATTCATTGAAAACAATATGAATAGTGATGAAAACATATCCCTGTAATGTTGCTCAGTGCACAGTAGCCATTGACTATGGAGTGTGGGAGAACAAGACTTTTAATTCATTCTCAGTGCTCTAGCAGTTCTCTCTGCTAATGAAATGAAAAGAGTATGACCTTGCTTCTCTTGGTATTTAAGCTCCCAAAGTACTTTCCATGACTGCCCATTGCAAAATTAAAACAAGCTCATGTTTTATTTTTAAATTCCTATTAAGTAATGATACCATGTTGATGTTTTTCCACTGTTCAGTGCTTGCCTTCAAATGAGCATACTTACCAAACTTCCTGCTAAAGGTACTTCAGTTTCTAAACATGTCAGTCAAGCTCTTTAAAATTTAATTATTTGGTGTTGTCAATACTTTTACCATTCATCACTGTATATACACAGGCCTTCTTTGTGGTATTTCAACACATCAATGTTTATATTCAATACATGGTGATTATTTTTTTAATGCCATTGTGATTAACAAAGAAGTTTTATAACTGGACAGAAAGTCTGTGGTTATACACAGCCATGTATACATGACCAGACTTCATGTAGTGAGAACTGAGAAAACACACACCTGTTAAATATGTGCTCGGTGCTTCTAAAGGCTAATTTTTGTAGGAGGATTATATTGGTAAACTGGGAAAGCTGAAACAGAAATATGTTGGTTTGCTTCTAAGGCAATTTAAAAATGTTATCTGCGGATTTAATTTTCATAGCATTATTATTATTATTATTATTATTATTATTATTATTATTATTATTATTATTATTATTATGTAGCTATTCTGTAATTTATTGACATTCAAAATGGATGGCATTTAAAATGTGTGGTGTTGTTCTTAACTGTATTACGCTGTTTATAAATGTACACTATTCAAAACTCTTCAGAAGTTCAGATTGGGCACACATAACTAACCTTGCCCAACCTGAATTTCTTCACCAGTGGCCAGTAGCATCTTCACCTGTATCAGAAATAGTGTGGCCAGCAGGAGTATGGAAGTGATTGTCCTGCTGTCCTCAGCATTGGTGAGGATGCACCTCAATTAATACATTCAGTTTGGGGCCTCTCACTACAAGAGGAACATTGAGGTGGATTGCTTCCAATGAAAGGCAGCAAGGCTGGTGAGGGAGATCTAGTGCACATCTTATGAGGAGCAACTGAGGAAAGCGGAGTTGTTTAGTCTGAGAAAAGGAGGCTCAGGGGAGACCTTATCACACTCTACAGCTACTTGAAAGGATGCTGTAGTGAGGTGAGTGTTGGTGTCTCTCTCCAAGTAACAAGGGATAGAACAAAAGGAAATGGGCTCAGCTTGTACCATGGGAGGTTTATATTGGACATTGGAAAAATGTCACCAAAAGAGTTGTTAAGCATTGGGATAGGCTGCCCTATTCCAGGGAAGTTATTTTGTTAATATATGGTGTTTCAGGATATAGTTTAGTGGTGAACTTGTCAGTGCTAGTTTAATAATTCGACTTGATGACCTTAAAGGTCTTTTCCAACATGAACAGTTCTATGGCATTATGATTCTGTAATTTGAAATAAATTCTGATTTTCAAGGGTAAAAAGTATCACTGATTACAGACATCCTTTGGATAGCATCTTGCAGACCACAGTTCTACATCTTCATCCACTCTTGCTTTTTTCAAGAGAGTGAATGTTTCTAATATTTTGGGACCTAAACTCACCTCCACAAGGCACATCAGGCTGAGTTTCTACAGGGGATGAAGTTTAAAATTTAATGAAGTATGAAAGATTTGATAACAAAAATACTATGGAAAAGATATGTGTTTGTCACTGAAGGAGTACTTTGATGTTAAAGGGAAGTATATTACTACATATTACTTTATTTTCATTGTATTCTCATATATCTGTCATTTTTTTACACAGAACTGCTTAATAATTTGGTCTGTCTTTATTAAATAGCTATTACGCTTGTAATTATAGAGTCATGTTACCGAAGACTTGACTGCCTAGCTAGTGCCTAATGAACACAGATATTTTGACCTAACTAGCTGGTGATACATCAACATTTTAGCTAAAGTTAGACAAACACCATGCACTTTGGAGACCTCTTAGGCTGTGTGCGTAATCCTGTAGGTTAATCTTGCAACAGGTAGAATAGAATAGAATAGAATAGAATAGAATAGAATAGACCAGACCAGGTTGGAAGAGACCTTCAAGCTCATTGCATCCAACCTATCATCCAACCCACCTAATCAACTAAACCATGCAAGCAAGCACCCTATCAAGTCTCTTCCTAAACACCTCCAGTGATGGTGACTCACAGTATCAGTATCACAGTATCACTAAGGTTGGAAAGGACCTCGAGGATCATCGAGTCCAACCTATCAACACAGACCCCATGACTAGACCATGGCACCAAGTGCCACACCCAATCTCCTCTTGAACGCCTCCAGGGTCGATGACTCAACCACCTCCCTGGGCAGCCCGTTCCAATGATGAATGACTCGCTCGGTGAAGAACTTCCTCCTCACCTCGAGTCTAAACCTCCCCTGGTGCAGCTTGAGACTGTGTCTACCACCTCCCCGGGCAGCACATTCCAATGGGCAATCTCTCTGTGCAGAATTTCTTCCTAACCTTCAGCCTAAACCTCCCCGGTGCAGCCTGAGACTGTGTCCTCTTGTTCTGGTGCTGGCTGCCTGGGAGAAGAGACCAACCTCTGCCTGTCCACTACCTCCCTTCAGGTAGTTGTAGACAGCAAGAGGGTCACCCCTGAGTCTCCTCCTTTCCAGGCTAAGCAACTCCAATTCCCTCACCCTCTCCCCATAGGGCTTGTGTTCCAAGCCCCTCACCAATTTCGTTGCCCTTCTCTGGACACATTCCAGCAAGTCAACATCCTTCCTAAAGTGAGGGTCCAGAACTGGACACAGTACTCGAGGTGTGGCCTAACCAGTGCAGTGTACAAGGGCAGAAAGACCTCCCTGCTCCTGCTGGCCATACTGTTCCTGATAGAGGCCAGGATGCCATTGGCCCTCTTGGCTTCCTGGGCACACTGCAGGCTCATGTTCATCCTACCATTGACCAGTACCCCCAGGTCTCTCTCTTCCTGGCTGCTCTTCAGGCACTCTGATATTTTAATATAGCGTGTGTGTGGTCATAGAAAAACTTTCTGGTTTCTGGTAGAACTAAATTCACTTTTTATCATGTTTTTTCTGTTACCTAAACTTAAAAATATTTGACTTACAGTATCTGCCTGTACAGGTATTTGTCTACCCATTTGTCCTGAGACAATTCCATATCACAAGGTGCAGCTAAATGACTTTTCTTGCTGTGATGTGGGTTTTTTTTCTACAACTGTGTAAACATCTTTGTAATCCCATTCATCAGTTTACCCTGTTCTGTGTCATTTGTGTTTGAGAGTCTCTGTGGGTTACATGCTGTAGCTATTAAACCAGAGTAAAATCAGAAAAGATCGACTCGTTATGCCAGAGAAAGTGTAAACTGGGAGCTGTTTCATTTCTATGTTGTGAACTGTACATGATCTTTTAAAGAAAGTAAAACCAATCTATAATCTACATTTAGCTTTACTTTTTTTTTTTTTTTTAAATTGTTGATAAATGCAAGACAGTCTTCAGAATTACAAAACAACAAATACCATAGCCTCCAATACTATAAAGAGTAAGAGTAAACTTTTACTGCATTATGTATATCAGGATGTCTCTCAATGTTCTGTAGTGGAACAGTGACATTTCATAATCCCCCCACAGTTTGTCATGGTGCAGTATCATTAGCAATTGGTGGCAAAAGAATGTAGTAGATAAGTCCAATACCAGCAGAGTTGTTAGGGCTGTGCAATCAGAATTTGACTTCAAATACTCTGTCTTACACAGCCCATTTTTGGTGGTATCTGGACGCTTCAGTCCTTGCTGTACATTAATTCCCTTAACTGGCTTGAGTAGGTGAGTGCTATAGTCTCCGTTCTGGAGATACAGAGTAGATGATGAAGCAGAGAAAGTCTTACTTATCAGGTGTCACAGAGGTAACATGGTTCTGTAACTGCTGACAAACTTCAGTTCTGTAATCAAATCTCTCAAAGCCTACCTTTCCCAGGTAACATCAGCTCCTCCTCTTCCTTCTGCAGAAATACTGATCAAAGAAATGTAATGCCACTAGTGGGATCTGGAATTCTCAGGGGCTTGAGCATATCCTTTTGACTGACCTGCAGTGGTGAGTTTAAGTGCTGATAATATTGAAATACAAGTTACTGGAAAGAAGTCTCTCTTGGCTGTCATAACCATTGCCCATTTGACAAGCAATAAGCAGCAGAGAGACAGCTGCCACCAAGGCTGAAGGAACATAATATTAAAAGGCATCTAAAAACATCAGAGATTAATACAGTTCACACACATGAGACCTCAGTGACAGCTGTCTATGAAACCAGATGTTAGAAATCAGTGTTCTGAGCATTTGGCTGTGATGTTTTTCCAAATTCTTTAAGGTATGCTTAGGGGTTTTGGTTGGTTGGTTGGTTTTGTTTTTCTTGTCCAGAAAACATGCCTGATGGTTTTTGTTATTTAAAAGATATTTCATGGCTGATTCCAACTCTTCCTCTTTGACTTCTTTTCTTTGAATTCAACTTTAACAGGAAACATGGCGGGGGGAAAGGCAGGGAAAGTGCAATCAAAATTAGATTTCTAACAGGAGGGATTATTTTAAATATGCATATTTGATTTAATTACATGTATTTCTGTCTGTGAAGCTTTTGAATTCTATAGTATTTTGAAAGCCATCAGAGTTCCTTTTTTTCTGGTCTTGTTTTTGCTCTCCAGTTTCTAAATAGGGTTTGTGTATAAAAAAAGATCACTTTCATAAAACAAACAGTTGGGTTATTTTTGTCATTATTGAGCTAATGTTGTACTTACAATTATATAATTCCCACTATTTTTACAATGCCCTACTAATTACATTTAAAGTCTAGCTTTTCTTTTTTGTGTTGGTGTATTGATTGTTTCTTCAGAACTCCATAGTTTTCTGCCAGTACTGCCAGCTGCTCCTTTAAACTTTTACTATGCAAAGAACTCATATTTTCTGTGAAATGTCAAGAAATGCAATTAACCTTGTTTTGACCTTTTCTCTGCCTTAAGTACATTGCTTTGGAGTCTGTGTGTAAGAAAGGGTTATCTTTCATGTTGTACAAACAAACTGAAATACTGAGAATAAGCTTTAACACAAATAGGATACATGTCAAATAATGTATTGATGTGTGTGGTAATGTTTGTGTAATATAGATAAACACATGTATGTCTCTGTATGTAGGTGTACATAATATAATGAACACAAAGGTGATGTGTACTACATACACAAAGAAAATTGCAAATATATTAACAGTATTTGCTATTTGAGGGAAGCATGCTTCGAAAAATTTTCCCCCAATACTGCGTGTCTGTCATTGTGCAAATCTTGTTTTCACTCAAACATGTCCTAAACCAATAAGTACATCACAAGTAAGCATTGCATTACAAAAGACAAAGGTATACGTAAGTGTGCAGGTCTGCAGAAACGCTGCTTTCCTGGTAGGGATGGGAATTAGGTGCCTGGGACCAGAAGGCACCCTCCTTTCTGGGACAGTTAGCTGCTTGGCCTTGGGGCCATCCGTGGCAGTGCAGCTGCCCAGCCTTTCATCAGGGAAGCCTTGGTGTGAGAAACCATAAGAAGTGATAGCCTGTCCCCATTAGCTTGGGAACAGCTTTTAACCCCAGGCCCTTTCCCTTGGTCGCAACTGTTACTACCTTGCTCATGCCTGACCATTAGTCTTCCTGATTCCAGCCCTGACTTGCTGACTGGCCTTCCTCACAGAGCTGCCTTATCTCTGTGGACTTGTCTGTCTGTCACTGGACCGCAGATGGTCTTGTTTACTGTCTTCAGACCTGATCCCGTCACTAACTTGCTGACTTGACTTTCTGTTTTAACCTTTGAACCGCCCCCTGACCATGGACTTTTCTGAGTACTGAGATTCTTAGCTGAACTTTGTTACTGTCACTGGACCTGTCCCACTTTCCTTGTTAGAGTGCAGTGCTTTTGCTCCTTGTCACTGTCACTGCCTTTGCCTGCCTTACTGTCCTGTATAATTCTCAACTTCAATTGCTGCGCAGCTTGCTTCTGCTACTTTCTGATGTTTAGCATACAATTATTTTATTTTTTTAAATAAAGACCTAATCACAGACATAATTTACCGTTATTTGGACTTATGGGTACTCCAGCTACCTGGTGCAGCAGACATGGTGGAGGGAAGGGGTGCCACCCAGAGGAAGCTTGACAGGCTGGAGAGCTGGGCCCAAGCCAATCTCATGAAGTTCAACAGGCTCCTGCATCTGGATTGAGCAATCCCAAACACCAGTATAGGCTGGACAGTTACTGGCTTGAGAGCAGCCCTGAAGAAAATGACTTTGGGGTGCTGGTGGATGAGAAGCTCAGCAGGAGCCACCAGTGTGCACTTGTAGCCCAGAAAGCCAACTACATCCTGGGCTGCATCAAGAAAGTATAGCCAGCAGATTGAGGGAGGTGAATCTCCCCCTCTACTCTGCTCTGCTGAGACCCCACCTGGACTACTGTGTCCAGTTTTGGAGCCCCTATTACAAGAGGGATATGGACGTGCTGGAAGGTGTCCAGAGAAGGGCCACGAGGATGATTAGAGGGCTGGAGCTCCTCTCCTATGAGGACAGACTGAGGGAGTTGGGGCTGTTCAATCTGCAGAAAAGAAGGCTCCAAGGAGACCTTATTGTGGCCTTCCTGTATTTTATGGGGGACTACAAGAAAGCTGGTGAGGGACTTTTTAGGGTGTCAGGTAATGATAGGACTAGGAGGGGGGGATAGAGCAAAAATAGAAATTAGTAGATTCAGATTGGATGTTAGGAAGAAATTCTTCCCCCTGAGGGTGCTGAGACACTGGAACAGGTTGCCCAGGGAGGTTGTAGAAGCCCCATCCCTGGAGGCTTTTAAGGCCAGACTGGATGTGGCTCCGAGCAACCTGATCTAGTGTGAGGTGTCCCTGCCCATGGCAGGGGGTTTGGAACTAGCTGACCCTTGAGGTTCCTTCCAACCCTAACAACTCTATGATTCTATGATGATCATATTTCTAGAAACAATTTATATATTTTTACAGGGGCTATCTCTAAGTAGTCAGGAAACAAGCTCTGGAATATGTACTCATGTCTGCCGACACAATCCATGCTGGTCAAGAGCTCCACCATTTTAGAATTCAAGAATTTCAAACAGGTGTTGATCAGTTAGAGGGTAGAATGGCTCTCCAGAGGGATCTTGACTGACTGGACAGATGGGCAGAGTCCAACATGATGTCATTCAACAAGTCCAAGTGCCAGGTGCTGCACTTTGGCCACAACAACCCCGTGCAGTGCTACAGGCTGGGTTTGGAGTGGCTAGAGAGCTCCCAAACAGAAAGAGACCTTGGGGTACAGATTGACATCTGGATGAACATGAGCCAGAAGTGTGCCCAGGTGGCCAAGAAGGCCAATGGCATCCTGGCCTGCATTAGGAATAGTGTGGCCAGCAGGAGCAGGGAAGTCATTGTGCCCCTGTACTCTGCATTGGTTAGGCCGCACCTTGGGTAACTGTGTCCAGTTCTGGGCCCCTCAGTTTAAGAAGGACACTGAGACACTTGAATGTGTCCAGAGAAGGGCAGCGAGGCTGGGGAGAGGCCTTGAGCACAAGCCCTATGAGGAGAGGCTGAGGGAGCTGGGATTGTTTAGCCTGGAGAAGAGGAGGCTCAGGGGACACTGTATTGCTGTCTACCACTACTTGAAGGGTGGTTGTAGCCAGGAAGGGGTTGGTCTCTTCTCCCAGGCAACCAGCACCAGAACAAGAGGACACAGTCCCAGCTGCGCCATTTAATTGGTAGATTAGTAGGAATGTAACTTCAAGTATTTTAGTTGGAGTTCAATCTGTGCAGCTGTCATCTTTCTGTTCTGTTCTTGACGGTGCCAACCTTGGACTAATGAGATAAGAAACTATTTTTTTTTCCCCTTAACATCTGCTTTGAACTAACAGAATTTCCCTTAACATCCATTTTCTCTCTTCAATCCTTTTTGGGAAAAGAGGAGGAAGGGGGAAAAGGAGGTTTTGAGAGGACCCAGAGGGGGATTCTCCTCCGGAGATAGTTTCTGTGTTATGTTCTTTCCTGTATATTTTTGTATATACTGTAGATACTGTATATTTTGTATATATTCATTGCATTTCATTCTGCTTGTAAAAATACAGCCTTTTCCATTTGCTTCTCCGACTGAGTTAGCTGTGGTTTGTGTGTGTGGGGAGAATTGAACTTTCTCACTACCACAAGTAGGAATGAGGTCTTGGGTGACAGGTTGGACTTCATGATCTTTGAGGTCTTTTCCAACCTTGTTGATTCTATGATTCTAAAAAGAAGCATAGAAGTGCTAATTTTAGTGTCCTGGAAAACATCAGACATTAAACAAAAAAAAAATCTGATATTTTCTACCTCTCTTTTCTCTGACATCATCACATTTCTATATAGGCTACTGAAACAAAACAACCATTTGGATTATTGCCTCTGTGGGCTTTTTGGAAGAAATAGTTGACTTGGGTGTTTATGAGAACGAAATTAGTAGTGAGTACAAAACATGTAGGGAATATACTTGATGGTAAGTAGATGGCATATGGAAAATGAAGAAGAGGTGATTGGTGATAACAAACACAGCTTAAACAAAGGCAAATCATGCCTGACAAATTTGGCGGCCTTTCACAATGGAGTTTCAGCATCAGCAGAGAAGGGAAGTGTAACCAACATCATCCACTTGGACTTGCACAAAGCATTTGACAGAGTCCTGCATAATTTCCTGGTCTGTACATTGGAAAAACATGGACAGACCACTTGCTGGATAAAGAATTGCCTAGATGCTCACACTCAGAGACCTGCAGTCAATGGCTCAATGTCCAGTTGGGGACCAGTGCTGAGTGGTGCCCCATGGGGTTGGTATTAGGACCAGTGTTGTTTAACAACTTCATCAGCGATATTAACAATGGAGTTGAGTGCATCCTCAGCAAATTTGTGGAGGATGCCATGCTGTGTGGCCTGGGAAGGGATGACATCCAGAGGAGCCTGTACAGGCTTGAGAAGTGGGCCTATTCCAACCTCATGAAACTCAATGAAGCAAATCACAAGGTCCTGCACCTGGGCAGGGCAATCAGAAACACAGATACACCTGGGCAGAGAATGGCTTGAGAAGAACCTTGAGGAGGACTTGGGAATGACAGTTGATGAAAAACTCAGCATGGGCCAGCACTGTGCACTTGCAACACAAAAGGCCAGCTGTATCCTGGCCTGCATCAAAAGAAGTGTGACTGTCAGGATGAGGGAAGTGATTCTCCCCTTCTACTGCATCCAGTTCTGGGTCCCCCAACAGAAGAAGGACATTGAACTTATGGAGTGGGTACACAAGAGGGCCATGAAGAGGATCAGAGGTCTGAAGCACCTCTGCTATGGGGATAGGCTGCAAAAGTTGGGGACAGGCTGCAAAAGTTGAGGCTATTCACCATAGAGAAGAGAAGGCTCCAGGAAGATTTTATAGCATCCTTCCAGTACCTGAAGGGGACCTACAGGAAAGCTAGGGAGGGACTTTTTAGAAGGGCTTGTAGTGATAGGATGAGGACTAATGGCTTTAAGCTGGAAGAGGGTAGATTTAGACTGGATATCAGGAAGAAATTCTTTAAAGTGAGAGTAGTGAGATACTGGAATGGGTTGCCAAGGGAAGTTGTATATGTTCCCTTCCTGGAAGTGTTCCCACAACATTGGATGGGGACTTAAGCAACCTGAACAGAACAGAATAGAATAAAGCAGGTTGGAAGAGACCTTCAACATCATTGCGTCCAACCTATCATCCAACACCACCTAATCAACTAAACCATGCAACCAAGCACCGTATCAAGCCTCCTCCTGAAAACCGCCAGTGATGGTGACTCCACCACCTCCCCAGACAGCACATTCCAAGGGGCAATCACTCTCTCTGTGTAGAACTTCTTCCTAACATCCAACCTGAACCTCCCCTGGCACAGCCTGAGACTGTGTCCTCTTGTTCTAGTGCTGGCTGCCTGGGAGAAGAGACCAACCTCTGCCTGTTTACAACCTCCCTTCAGGTAGTTGTAGAGAGAAATAAGGTCACCCCTGAGTCTCCTCTTCTCCAGGCTAAGCAACACCAGCTCCCTCAGATTCACCTCATAGGGCTTGTATTCCAAGCCCCTCACCAACTTTGTTGCCCTTCTCTGGACACAAGCCAGCAAGTCAGCATCCTTCCTAAACTGAGGGGCCCAGAACTGGACACACTACTCAAGGTGTGGCCTAACCAGTGCAGTGTACAGGGGAAGAATGACCTCCCTGCTCCTGCTGGCCACACTGTTCCTGCTGCAGGCCAGGATGTCATTGGTCTAGTGGAAGGTGTCCCTGCTCATGGCAGGCAGTTGTAACTAGCTGATCTTTAAGGTCCTTTCCATCCCAAACCATTCTCTTTTTTTATGATTCTGTGGAGCTGTAGCAACTGAGGCAGCTGGAAGAATACTTTGCATACTGTTGCTCCTAGCAACAGAATTGGCTATTTAGATGTCGTGGTCATTATGTGTGCTCAGAAAAATATCATTAAATGAAGAAAACTGCATTTTCTCTTCCTGCCCTCTCCTTGCCTGTGTGCTAATGTATTTGATGCATGCAGCAATTTCTACATTGGTAAGTAGAAGATGAGATCAACTGCAGATGCATAACTCTAAAAATTTAAATAAAAAATAATTTAAGTCTAATCCTCAGCTTGTTTATGAAACAGCACAAGTCAGAAATGTTTCAGGAGAATATTTCCTATATGGCGCTTTTTGTCCAAATCTTTACTAATTTGAATCATAATTTTGATGTTCTTTTAAAAAGTAGAGACCTATGTCAAATTCTAATGCTCCCTTACAACTTCACCACTTTTAATTACAAAAGCTATGCCACCCTAAAGATAAAATAAATTTGACTTCTGGTGAGCTTTTTATAAAAGGTTTCCCAGTCCTGGAATTAAGTATTCTTAATATTAAACAAGATATCAGAGAAACAAAACTAACTGACAATTAGAAAAACAATTCAAAGCAAGTAAGTGATGTTGGCTATAAAGAGAATAATCTTAATATAATTATTGTGAATTTTATTATAGAATTAATTATCTGACATTGGAAAAGGCTTACTGAGAATTTGTAGGTTTGTTTTGAAAATCATTTGGCTGAGCATGGCTTTTTAATTTAGACATGAACGGGGTATCATTAGGGGAGGAAGAGTGACAAAAAAACATGTTTCTAAAAACCCAGTATGAAGTATCTAGTCATGTTGGTGAGTTGTTAGTCTCATGATCATTTACTTAGACCCTCTCTAAGGTGAATAACTGATCACTGGGAGAAACAGGCTCTTTCAAGTCTGGTTTTCAAAGATTATATGATAATTGTGCATTTAGGAAGGTTTATGAATCACCAAAATGGTATCTCTTTGTGTGTAGGTGTTTGATATATTTGGTTCAGATAATTACAGGATGGGGGAGGGGGGAAAGTCAGAGTTCAGAATTACCCCTTCTCCAGCTGTAGCAAGATTTGCTTCCTATCAGAGAATATTTGAATATTTTGGATTTATGTTGGTGACTCAGCTACAGTTTTAGATAAACCATTAGAAGCCTCCTTATTCCTTGAATCAGAGTAGCTTAATGGATGGACTCTACAAGCATTGCTAACTTCACTCTATTTTTGAAATTTTTAATAAGATTATAGCTGAAATGAGACAGTCTCTTGCAAGATGTTATTTGAATACAGCCACACATACGCTTTAGCAGATTTGCAGCTCAGCTCTATCCCTGTCAAAATGAAAAATCTCTAGTAGTTTAGGAGACATCAAGATCTGGCTCCTGGTCCTTAACTACAAAGCAGCTCAAGGGTTGCTCTCCATTACACTATTCATGGTCTGGTCATAACTCACTGCAAATTGAATCACAGACTCAAAGAATGCTTTAGGTTGGAAGGGACCTTTAAAGGCCATCTAGTCTGACCCTACCCCAGTGAGCAGGGACATCTTTGACCAGACCGAGTTGCCCAGAGCCCCTTCCTACCTAACCTTGAATATTTCCAGGGATAGAGCTTCTATCACGTCTCTGGGCAACCTTGCCAGTGTGATAAAATTTATTCCTTGCATCTAGTCTACATCTCCACTTTTATAGTTTAAAAACATTATTGTTTGTCCTGTTGCAACAGACCTTGCTAGTAAGATTGTCCCTATCTTTGTTATAGGCTTCCTTTTAAGTACTGCCTAAACCGCCTAAACATGAGCTCAGCTGCCTAAACATGAGCCAGAAGTGTGCCCAGGTGACCAAGAAGGCCAATGGCATCCTGGCCTGCATTAGGAATAGTGTGGCTAGCAGGAGCAGGGAAGTCATTGTGCCCCTATACTCTGCATTGGTTAGGCTGCACCTTGAGTACTGTGTCCAGTTCTGGGCCCCTCAGTTTAACAAGGACATCGAGACTCTTGAACGTGTCCAGAGAAGGGCAACAAGGCTGGTGAGAGGCCTTGAGCACAAGCCCTATGAGGAGAGGCTGAGGAAGCTGGGATTGTTTAGCCTGGAGAAGAGGAGGCTCAGGGGTGACCTCATTGCCCTCTACAACTACCTGAAAGATGGTTGTAGCCAGGAAAGGGTTGTTTTCTTCTCTCTAGCAACCAGTACCAGAACAAGGGGACACAGTCCCAGCTGCACCAGGGGAGGTTTAGGGTCAAGGTGAGGAGAAAGTTCTTCACTGAGAGAGTAATTGATCATTGGAATGGGCTGCCTGGGGAGGTGGTGGAGTCACCGTCCCTCGAGGTGTTCAAGAGGAGATTGGATGTGGCACATGGTGCCATGGTCTAGTCATGAGGTCTGTGGTGACAGGTTGGACTTGATGATCCTCGAGGTCTCTTCCAACCCTAGCGATACTGTGATATTGTATCACAGTATCACAGTATTGTGTATCACAGTATTGCGTGATACTGAAAGGCCACTGCAAGGTTTCCCCAAAGCCTTTCCTCCTCTGAGCTGAACAACCCCAACAGTCTTAGCTTGTCTTCATAGCAGAGGTCTTCCAGCTCTCTGAACATTTTTGTGGCACTCCTATGGGGGCAGAAAGGGCAAGAGTGGCAAGAACCACCTCATTTGACCTACTGGCCACTCTTATATTGATAAAGCCCAGGATAAAGTTGGCCTTCTCACCTGCGAGCACAAATTGCTGGCTCATGCCCAGTTTTTCATCCACCAGAACACCCAAGTCCTTTGGAATTGCTGGACATGAGCCAGCGATGTGCTTTCACAGCCGAGTGTACAGCTGGTCTTCTGGGTTACAAGCACATATTGTTGGCTCATGTCCAATTTTTCATCCTACCAGAACCCTTATTTCCTTCTCCACAGTGCTGGTCAAAATGACACCCTCCTTCAGCCTGTATTGATACTGGGGATTGCCCTGATCCAGGTGCATGACCCCATGCTTGGCCTTATTGAACCTCATAATATTCACAAAGGCCTACTTCCCAGGCTTGTTCAGGTCCCTCTGGATGGTAACCCATCCCTCATGTCTGTCAGTCACAGCATTCAGCTTGGTGTCCTCGGTAAACTTGATGGGGGTGCACTCAGTCCCACTGTCTGTGTCCTCAATGGAAATATTAAACAGCACTGGTACAACTATGGACCCATGATGGACATCATTTGTCACTGATTTGCATCTGGACAATCAGCCATTGACTACTACCCACTGTCCTCTGGATGTGACCATCCAGCCCATTCCTTACCCACTGAGCAATCCACCCATCAAATCCATATCTGTCCAACTGTGATGATTTAACCGACCCACATCAACAAAAACTCGGCTGAACTCAGTCGGGGAAGCAAATGAAAGCTGTATTTACAAAGCTACAACAGAATGCAATGAACATGTACAAAACACACAGTATTTACAATATTATACAGGTATTTACAAAGAGAAAACAACACAGAAAATTCTCCTTGGGCAGGAGGACTCTGCCTCCCTAACCCCCCTACCCTCTCCCTCCCCTTTTTCCTCTGCTTAATTGTAAGAAAAAGAGAAAAGGAGAAATATTAGCAAGATTTTCAGCTAGCTCAAAGTGTTGTTAAGAAGTTAGTAATGCTTATCTCAAGTTTAGCTGATAAGAGGTCTCTGTCCAGGAGCAGATGTGCATGCAGCAGAGAGAGAGACGGAAATGAGAAAAGAATGTGAGATATCGCTAGGGTACACCTCACATCTGACCAATGAAATTCATTTAGAATAATCTCTTGTTTTCCTTTTTACACCCAACTGTGGATTATTTAGAATTGGAATCACATGGAATTACATAGAATAAAGCAGGTTGGAAGAGACCTTCAAGATCATCGCGTCCAACCCATCAGCCAATCCAACCCACCTAAACAACTAACCCATGGCACCAAGCACCCCATCAAATCTCCTCCTGAAAACCTCCAATGACGGCGACTCCACCACCTCCTTGGGCAGCCCATTCCAATGGGCAATCACTCTCTCTGTATAGAACTTCTTCCTAACATCCAGCCTAAACCTCCCCTGGCACAGCCTGAGACTGTGTCCTCTTGTTTTGGTACTGGCTGCCTGGGAGAAGAGACCAACATCCGCCTGTCTACAACCCCCCTTCAGGTAGTTGTAGAGAGCAATAAGGTCACCCCTGAGTCTCCTCTTCTCCAGGCTAAGCAACCCCAGCTCCCTCAGTCTCTCCTCATAGGGCTTGTGTTCCAAACCCCTCACCAACTTTGTTGCCCTTCTCTGGACTCGTTCCAGCAAGTCAACATCCTTCCTAAACTGAGGGGCCCAGAACTGGACACAGTACTCGAAGTGTGTCCTAACCAGTGCAGTATACAGGGGCAGAATGACCTCCCTGCTCCTGCTGGCCACACTGTTGCTGATGCAGGCCAGGATGCCATTGGCCCTCTTGGCTGCCTGGGCACACTGCAGGCTCATGTTCAGCCTACCATTGACCAGTACCTCCAGGTCCCTCTCCACCTGGCCGCTCTCCAGCCACTCTGACCCCAACCTGTAGCACTGCATGGGGTTGCTGTGGCCAATGTGCAGAACCCGGCACTTGGATGTGTTAAATCTCATGCCGTTGCATTCTGCCCATCTGTCCAGCCTGTCAAGGTCCCTCTGCAAAACCTCTCTACCCTCCAGCAGATCAACTCCTGCCCCTAGCTTGGTGTCATCAGCAAATTTACTGATGATGGACTCAATGCCCTCATCCAGATATTCAATAAAGATGTTAAAGAGCACTTCTTCACTCTCCTGCTAGAAAAACTGCAGCTAGCTTTTTTTTTAAAGGCACAGCCTAAAAGTGTCACACCAACTTAGAGAAAAGGATGTTGTGAGGACCAAGCAGAAGTTCACATAGATGACATTGCCCTTCCCTTGTCCACTTATGTCATCACTCCATTGTAGAAAGCCAAGAGGCTGGCCAGGCAGGACTTGCCAGTTAAACCATGTTGGATGTCTCAAATCACTTCCCTATTTTCCAAGTTCCTTAGCACAACTTCTAGGAAGGTCTTCTCTACGATCTTCCCAGCACTGAGGGAGGTTGACAGGTCAGTAGTTCCCTGTGAGTGAAAGAGAGGGGAGGAACCAATGAATTCCTGAAGCACCAAGTAATACTGAAATAATTCTGATTACAGATAAGGCTGTCCAAATGAACATATTCCAGAAATGTGGTCCAAAAAGTGCCCTTAGATATATCAAAAGTTAAAAATCTGTCAAGATGGCTTAGAAGACATGACAGAAAAGAAGCTAGTCCATATTTTTTAAAAGACTTTAATACTCAGTGCTACAAGTTAAGGAAAGACTCCTGAAGTTGGTGAGTTGATCAGAACAATTCCAGAGAAACCAGATTCTTTCCATTAACTTAAGCCTGAGTGAGCAATGCCTGAACAAAGCACACTTGATGTCTATAATGATGTTAATTTTCTTCTACTTCTTATGAAATATTTTATTGTAGTCCATCAGCCGTATGCACTGCTGTGTATATTTTATAGATGTAGTTCTTGTACTTCCAGAATTTGAGTTCTTATGGCTTGATTCTAGTCTCTGATAGGATTGTATATGCCTTCAAAGAATGTAACAATATATGCAATGAAAAGAATCTCAAAGTCTTCTGTGGAATTTCTAGTGATTTCAGGATTTGTTTTCACTTAGAAATTTAGTAGGACAAATATACTTGTTTCACTTGCTCATTTGGAAAAAAAAACAGGAAGGAAACAACATATATAACACTGTTCAAATGTAGCCTATTAAACTTGTTATTTTTCCATATTCTTTGTGAAACTAGTATATCGACTCACATTTCTTCTGAGTGATATGTTCCAGCTTCATATGAGAAAACAATGCTTGCAAGTCTCTTCAGATGCTCATAGGAAGCTTCAGTCAAGTTGTAATTTACATAGCTGTTCATTATTCCTCAAATATATATGCAAGATTCAACACTCTGGGGCATGATATGCATGATTTAGATACCTGCAGGAAGACTGAGGATTTATGCTTGAATGATCAGATTATTTACATGCTGTGTTTACAGATTTTAAATCATAAAAGATGCTTTTAGGATATTCTTCATTTAAAAGGTAATCCTGACATAATTCTATTGCATTTTCATGCCGTTTATTTAGTTCCAAAGAGTATACCTCAGGGAATGCAGGTGTGAATATGCAGCTGTGAAAATATGGATTAGAATAGAATAGAATAGAATAAACCAGGTTGGAAGAGACCTTCAAGATCATCGCGTCCAACCTATCATCCAACACCACCTAATCAACTAACCCATGTAACCAAGCACCTTGTCAAGTCTCCTCCTGAACACCTCCAGTGACGGCGACTCCACCACCTCCCCGGGCAGTCCATTCCAAGGGGTAATCACTCTCTCTGTGTAAAACTTCCTCCTGACCTCCAGCCTGATTAGTTGCACAGTGTCCAGTTAGCTCAGCACTGGCTGCCAGGAATATGAAAACACATGTTACAATTTTTATTTAGATAGAAACATAACATAACCTATATGCTATAACATGGCACGAACTATCTGTTGTATTATAGATGAAAGAGCTTTAAAACTGGCTTGCACCACTGAGTCATGATCCAACACAAGAGTTTGCTTGTTTGTTTGTTTGCACTTAAAAAACATGTACACTTAAGAAACAAAACTGGAGGTATTCAATAGGAGATAAATAATGTAATACACTAACAAGACAAGCTACATTATGCTGGGTTTTGCTGCTCTGCATCATCACTGCACACTGAAGACTGTCTCACAACACATATTGAATTGCATTTATCAACTTTGAAAATTATCTGCCATTTTATCAATCAATAACTGAAAATCATGAGATGTTTTGTATTTCTTGCAGCCCTCTTAGCCCTTCTCTGGGTTGGATTCTTGTCTGAATTCTTTGATCAGTAATTTTTTTTCCTAGCAGCTGCATGCTGTCCCTGGTACTGGGGACAACACATACCAGTATAGAGTGGGCTCTAGTATGATACATGCTTTATCTCTCATAGTGTATAGCTAACAGAATAAACCTCTCCAAATGATACATGACAGTATCAGAAATTAACAAGAGTGATCAAACACAGAAACAGTATGAAAGAGACTCAAGTTCAATGTACTAGCATATGTACATGAATATACAAATTAAAAAATACTACAACAGTCTAAACAGTGGAAAACGGTTTCAATTCAACTTTCATTGCCATGAAGAAAACCAGGATTTATCTTCTGTAAATGTAGGCCACAATGTAGCTAAGATTTATAGCACTTAGTAGTACTGTTTTATACAAAGAAGGTGAACTGAGCATAGTGCTTAGTTAAGACGATGCAGTGGGCCTTGCAGAAATAAGGCCTATATTTAGAGACCGTGGTGTATGAATTACAATACTAATTGTAAGAACAGTTCTACATGCAGTGCAACCATATTATTCCTCACATCTAAAGATACAAAATCTTAAATAAGCAAGACCAACAAAGAACAAGAAAGGAAGCAGTGGCTTCAGGAGATATCTGTTCAAGTTCAGTGCACCAGGTCAGCAAAAGACTTCAAACTAGGATTTAGAAGATAAAAGTTTAATAGAATAGAATAGAATAAACCAGGTTGGAAGAGACCTTCAAGATCATCGCGTCCAACCTATCATCCAACACCACCTAATCAACTAACCCATGTAACCAAGCACCCTGTCAAGTCTCCTCCTGAACAACCTCCACTCCTTGGTTGACACGGAGGGGAACATTGTAACAAAGGATGAGGAAAAGGCAGAGATACTTAACACCTTCTTTGCCTCAATTTTTGCTAGAAGGGCAGAACGTCTTCCTGACAGCTGGCCTGCAGAGCTGGTAGAAGGAGCCAGGGAGCTGCACAGTTTCCCTGTGTTCCATGAGGAGGTGGTTGGAACTCTCCTTAGCAGCTTGGATCCCCACAAGTCCATGGGACCAGATGGGATTCATCCTAGGGTGCTGAGAGAGCTGGCAGATGAGCTGGCCAAGCCACTCTCCATAATTTTCCAGCAGTCCTGGCTCACTGGCGAGGTCCCAGAGGACTGGAAGCTGGCCAACGTGGTGCCCATCCATAAGAAGGGCCGGTTGGATGAGCCAGGGAATTACAGGCCTGTCAGCCTGACCTCAGTGCCAGGCAAGATCATGGAACAGGTCATCCTGAGTGCAATAACACAACACTTACAGGATGGCCAAGGGATCAGGCCCAGCCAGCATGGATTTAGGAAGGGCAGGTCCTGCCTCAACAACCTGATCTCCTTCTATGATCAGGCGACCCGCCTGGTGGGTGTGGGGAGGCCTGTGGATGTAGTCTACCTGGACCTCAGCAAGGCCTTTGACACCATCCCCCATAGCAAACTGCTGGCCAAGCTGTCAGCCCATGGCTTGGACAGGAGCACACTGCGTTGGGTTAGGAACTGGCTGGAGGGCCGAGCCCAGAGAGTGGTGGTGAATGGTGTCACATCCAGCTGGCAGCCAGTCACTAGTGGTGTGCCCCAAGGATCAGTGCTGGGCCCTGTGCTCTTTAACATCTTTATTGATGATCTGGATGAGGGCATTGAGTCCATCATCAGTAAATTTGCTGACGATACCAAGCTGGGGGCAAGAGTTGATCTGCTGGAGGGTAGAGAGGTTCTGCAGAGGGACCTTGACAGGCTGGACAGATGGGCAGAATGCAACGGCATGAGATTGAACACATCCAAGTGCCGGGTTCTGCACATTGGCCACAGCAACCCCATGCAGTGCTACAGGCTGGGGTCAGAGTGGCTGGAGAGCAGCCAGGCAGAGAGGGACCTGGGGGTGCTGGTTGATGGTATGATGAACATGAGCCTGCAGTGTGCCCAGGCAGCCAAGAGGGCCAATGGCATCCTGGCCTGCATCAAGAACAGTGTGGCCAGCAGGAGCAGGGAGGTCATTCTGCCCCTGTACACTGCACTGGTTAGGCCACACCTTGAGTCCTGTGTCCAGTTCTGGACCCCTCAGTTTAGGAAGGATGTTGACTTGCTGGAACGAGTCCAGAGAAGAGCAACAAAGTTGGTGAGGGGCTTGGAACACAAGCCCTATGAGGAGAGACTGAGGGAGCTGGGGTTGCTCAGCCTGGAGAAGAGGAGACTCAGGGGTGACCTTATCACTCTCTACAACTACCTGAAGGGAGGTTGTAGACAGACAGATGTTGGTCTCTTCTCCCAGGCAGCCAGTACCAAAACAAGAGGACACAGTCTCAGGCTGCACCAGGGGAGGTTCAGGTTGGCTGTTAGGAAGAAGTTCTATACAGAAAGAGTGATTGCGCTATGGAATGGATTGCCCGGGGAGGTGGTGGAGTCGCCGTCATTGAAGGTGTTCAGAAGGAGACTTGATGGGGTGCTTGGTGCCATGGGTTAGCTGTTTGGGTGGGTTGGATTGGTTGATGGGTTGGACACGATGATCTTGAAGGTCTCTTCCAACCTGGTTTGGTTTATTCTAATAAAGGTATTCTAACCTCCAGTGATGGCAATTCCACCACCTCCCCGGGCAGTCCATTCCAATGGGCAATCACTCTCTCTGTGTAAAACTTCCTCCTGACCTCCAGCCTGAACTTCCCCTGGTGCAGCCTGAGACTGTGTCCTCTTGTTCTGGTGCTGGTTGCCTGGGAGAAAAGACCAACCTCTGCCTGTTTACAACCCCTCTTCAGGTAGTTGTAGAGCGCAATAAGGTCACCCCTGAGTCTCCTCCTCTCCAAGCTAAGCAGCCCCAGCTCCCTCAGCCTCTCCTCATAGGGCTTGTGTTCCAAGCCCCTCACCAACTTCGTTGCTCTTCTCTGGTCTCATTCCAGCACGTCAACATCCTTCCTAAACTGAGGGGCCCAGAACTGGACACAGTACTCAAGGTGTGGCCTAACCAGTGCAGTGTACAGGGGCAGAATGTTCTTTTATATTTCATTTTATATTTAATAATGTTCTTTTTTGTTTAGGAAGCCACTCATGCTTGTCAATCAGATGTTGAAATTTAGAAAGCAGGGAGAAAAAAATATAAAATAATGTGTCACTAAGGAATGAGATTTGCTTTTTTTTATCTGTATCATGACCAAAAGGATTTAGGTATTAATAGTCCTCCTGTGGGTAGAGTACTTAGTCAGCTGATAACATTGATCCTGCTTACATTATATGAAGATTTATTTAGTGATTTTTCACCTTTAATTTTAGAAGAGGTAGAGGATCTTTTGATCATTGGCAGACTTTCTCTGTCATGGGTTTTTGTTTGCATGTTTCATGACAGCACAGGAAAGCATACCTTAATGCATATTATGTATGAATCAGTACCAGAAGGGCTGATTATAGAAGTGTTTTTCATCTGACAGCAAAGAAGTATCAGATTTTTGCCTTTCACCATATTACTATTTATATTTGTCTAATATTTTCCATTAGGTTTCCCTGACTAAACATTATGATACACAATCTTTAGGACTAAATTGGTGCAAGTATTTAATTTTTAACTACAGAAAACTAAGAAAGGAAAAAACAGAACAAAGAAATATCTATTATTTTTCTTTTAGACAAATGGTAGACATTTTTTTCTGACTCTGGCACCTGAAACCACAATGAACATCTTCTGTACATATAATTAGACTTTTCCTGCTGTTACTGTTTTGAAATAAAGAGGTGTCCAAATGTCTTATTCAGGACTGGGTCACAAACTTCTACAAAATAAATATAAGGTATGTTTTAAGGCCTTGGCTCTGTGAAGTATTTACCTTTAGTTTCAAGGGAAATGTTATAAATCTTTGCTGGTTGCTATTTTCAGTCATGGTTCTACAGTAAGATGTTACTGCATGTATATCCTGAAAAGGAAATAGTGGAGAAACAAAGCTAATATCTCATAGACAAACATTTAAGGTGCAAGTTAAAATGAATAATAATGTCAACAACAACCATACACAAACCGGTAGTATTTTAACACACTTACCTGCTATGTATTTTTAAAATCAGTGGAAAGGTTTGAAAAGGCACCAGAGATCATGAAGTCCAAGCTATTACCTAATACCTAACACCTCATGACTAACTAAAACATGGCTGGAGTGTCACATCCAATCCTTTTTTTAACACCTCCACAGAGGGTGACTCCACCACCTCCCTGGGCAGCACATTACAGTGGCCAATTACTCTTTCTGTTAAGAACTTTCTCCTCACCTCCAGCCTAAGCTTCCCCTGGTGCAGCGTGAGACTGTGTCCTCTTGTTCTGGTGCTGGTTGCCTGGGAGAAGAGACCAACCCTCACCTGGCTACAGGCTCCTTTCAGATAGTTGTAGAGAGCAATAAGATCTCCCCTGAGCCTCTTCTCCAGGCTAATCACCCCCAGGTCCCTCAACCTCTCATAGGGTTTGTGCTTGAGACCTCTCACCAGCCTCATTGCCCTTCTCTGGACGTGTTCAAGTGTCTCAATGTCCTTCTTAAATTGAGGAGACCAGAACTGGACACAGTACTCAAGGTGTGGCCTAACCAGTGCTGAGTACAGGGGCACAATGACTTCCTTGCTGCTGCTGGCCCCAGTATTCCTGATGCAGGCCAGGATGCCATTGGCCTTCTTGGCCACCTGGGCACACTGCAGGCTCGTGTTCAGCCTACTATCAACCAGTCCCCCCAGGCTCCTTTCTGCATGGCTGCTCTCCAGCTACTCTGACCCCAGCCTGTAGCACTGCATGGGGTTGTTGTGGCCAAAGTGCAGAACCTGGCACTTGGACCTGTTAAATGCCATGCCGTTGGACTCTGTCTCTCTGCCCAGCCTGTCAAGGTTCCGATGCAGAACCCTTCAACTCTCTAACAAATCAACTCCTGCTCCCAGCTTGGTGTCATCTGCAAATTTATTGATGATGTAGTCAATCCCCCTTGTCCAGATCATCAATAAGGATATTGAATAGGATGGGGCTCTGCACTGATCTCTGGGGCACACCACTAGTGACTGGCTGCCAGCTGGATGTGGCACCATTCACCATCATTCTCTGGGCTTGGCCCTCCAGCCAGTTCCTAACCCAGCACAGAGTGCTGCTGTCCAAGCCACAGGCTGACAGTTTGGCCAGGAGTTTGCTGTGGGGGACAGTGCCAAAGGCCTTGCTGAAGTCCAGGAGACTCATTATTGCACAGCCTTCCCCACATCCACCAGGTGGGTCACCTGATCATAGAAGGAGATCAGGTTGGTGAGGCAGGACCTGGCCTTCTTAAATCCATGCTGGCTAGGTCTGATCCCTTGGCCATCCTGCAGTTGCACTGTGATTGCCCCCAAGATGACCTCTTCCATAATCTTTCCTGGCACTGAGGTCAGGCTGACAGGCCTGTAGTTTGCAGGTTCCTCCTTCTGACCCTTCTTGTGGATGGGCATCACATTGGCCAGCTTCCAGTCATCTAGGACCTCTCCAGTGAGCCAGCACTGTTGAAAAATGATGGAGAGCATCTTGTCCAGATCATCATGCCAGCTCTGTTACCCTGAAGCCCTCCTGCCAGGCAGAGAGGGACCCGGGGGTGATGGTTGATGGTAGGATGAACATGAGCCTGCAGTGTACGCAGGTGGCCAGGTGGGCCAATGGTGTCCTGGCCTGCATTAAGAACAGTGTGGCCAGCAGGAGCAGGGAGGTCATTCTGTCCCTGTACACTGCACTGGTTAGGCCACAACTTGAGTACTGTGTCCAGTTCTGGGCCCTTCAGTTTAGGAAGGACATTGACTTGCTGGAACGAGTCCAGAGAAGAGCAACAAAGTTGGTGAGGGGTTTGGAACACAAGCCCTATAAGGAGAGGCTGAGGGAGCTAGGGTTGCTTAGCCTGGAGAAGAGGACACTCAGGGGTGACCTTATTGCTCTCTACAACTACCTGAAGGGGGGTTGTAAACAGGCAGAGGTTGGTCTCTTCTCCCAGGCAGCCAGCACCAGAACAAGAGGACACAGTCTCAGGCTGCACCAGGGGAAGTTCAGGCTGGAGGTCAGGAGGAAGTTTTACACAGAGAGAGTGACTGCCCATTGGAATGGGCTGCCCAAGGAGGTGGTGGAGTCGCCGTCATTGGAGGTTTTCAGGAGGAGACTTGACAGGGTGCTTGGTTACATGGGTTAGTTGATTAGGTGGTGTTGGATGATAGGTTGGACGTGATGATCTTGAAGGTCTCTTCCAACCTGGTTTATTCTATTCTATTCTATTCTATTCTATTCTATTCTATTCTATTCTATTCTATTCTATTCTATTCTATTCTATTCTATTCTATTCTATATGCCTTACTGTTGAAAATGGAGGCAAAGAACTTCAGCCTTTTCCTCATCTTTAGTTACAATGTTCCCCTCCAGGTCCAATAAAGAGTGGAGATTCCTCTTGCCCCTCTTTTTAGCATTAATATATTTGTAAAAATGCTTTTTATTGTCTTACACAGAAGCGGCCAGCTTGAGTTCTAACTGGGATTTTGCGTTTCTACTTTTTCTCCTACATGATCTAACAACATCCTTTAACATCTCTTGAGTTGCCTCCCCTCCTTTCCAAAGGCAATACAGCCTCTTTTTTCCCCTTAATTAATTCAGGAGCTGCTTGCTCATCCCCGCCGGCTCATCTTTTGGCACATGGGCACAGCCTGTGCATGGACCTTCAAGAGCTCCTGTTTGAAGTAGGTCCAACCATCCTGGACCCCTTTGTTCTTAAGGGCTGATATCCAGGGTATGCCCCAAATTAGTTACTTAAATAAGCTGAAATCTGCCCTCCAGAAGTCCACGGTAAGGGTTCTGTTATTGCTCCTCCTTACTTCCCTGCATATTGAAAACTCCACTATCTCACGGTTGCTGCACTCTAGACAGCTTCCTACCGTCACATTTCCCACCAGCCCTTCTCTCTTTGTAAAAAGAAGACCAAGCAAAGCCTTACCTCTGGTAGTCTCATATAACAGCTGTGTCAAGAAGCTGTCCTCCACACCCTCTAACAACCTTCTGGACTGCCTCCTCTCTGCTCAGTTAAGTTCCCAGCAGATTCTTTCCAGCATGTCCCTGTCTCTCTTTAACTGGGGAGCCCAATACAATGTTCCAGGAGTGATCTCACCAGGGCAGAGTACAGGGGGAGAACAACCTCCCTAGAACTGCTGTACACACCCGTTTTGACACATCCCAGGATACCATTGGCTCTCTTGGCCACAAGAGCACATCATTTTCCCATGGAGAGCTTGCTGTCCACCAGGACTCCAAGGTCTTTCTCCATGAAGCTACTTTCCAGCAGGGGAGCCCCTAACCTGTACTGGTGCCTGTTGCTATTCATCCCCAGATGCAGGACCCTGCACTTGTCCTTGTTGAACTTCATGAGGTTTGCCTGCACCCAGCTCTCCAGCCTGTCCAGATCTCATTGGATGGCTGCACAGCCTGATGGGGTGTCAGTCACACCTCCTCCCCAGTTTTGCATCATCAGCAAACTTGTTGAGGGTACTCTCAATCCTCACATCCAGATTGTTGATAAAGATATTGAACAAAACTGGACCAACTACTGATCCTGAGTCTGCAATAGTTGTAAATGAGTAAGTCCAATTGTGACATGCAGTCTTTACAGGAAACTGACAGAATAGCAGGTGTCATGAGCATAACTGAATGCATATAAAGATTGCATTGTATGTCTGTTACCAGAAAGTGCTCCTGAGGGCAAATTCCAAGAAGCTACCTAAGCCATCAGATCCAGGAGCAGGGGGAAAAGAGGTAGCCTATAGGAAATTCTCAAGAGGTATTATTTTCACCTGAGTTGTTTGCATGTGGGCAATCCACCTTAGGCTGTGTTTCCTGGTGATAAGAATGAGGCCTGCTTTCTTGCCAAGCTGCAGTGGGAACTATTTGGGGGAAAGAAATTTCCCCTATCATACAAATATGCCTCATGCATGGAAAACAGAGCAAGGAGACACTATACAGTTTTGCTTCTATGATGCTTCACATTCCCACAAAAACATTACTGAGCTGCCACAACCAGTCCTATGTGGATGCCGCAGCTTGAGGATTGGCTTAATTTAGGCTTAGACAAGTGTCTCTGCTACTGGTGTTACTGAAAACTCATCAGACTTTGGAATACTTTCCCTTGGTTTCCAGGCTTACTCTGCAGTCACATCTACTCACCAACCCACTTTCCCCTTAAATACACAAACAATAAAGCTTATGCTAAGAAATTAGCAGGGCATGCAGGCAAGTAGAGAAATGGGTTTCTGCAATAGTAACACAGCCTTACTTAAATCTAACCTCATCATGAAACTGCATGCTTTTTAATTCTGTAGATAAATTCCTTGGGTTTATTTTCGGTCTGTCTGCCTGGTTTCTATGAAATTATGAGAAACCTACACATGTGAAGCTGCCTTTCTCCAGCTCAGTAGGTATGAAGGTCTGTTGTAATGGCCCTTTATCTGTGGAATCTGAAGACAGAGTTAAAAAAAAATCTAGAGTCTGCCCATTGTGCTTTTATTACACTGTGTTATTTTTCTTAGCATTTTAGTCCTGTATATTAAAAACTTAAATGTGGTGGTGTTTTTGCTTTCAGAATTAGCTGGCTCAAGAACTCACAAGGACTATGCCTTCTGTCCCAATTAATTATTTCAGTAAAATGCAGTGGGGTTGGTTTAAGATGCATTTTATATACAGAAATGTTCCTGTTTGATAGTGAATGGTAAACAGATGAACGCAACATTTTACCATCTTCTTCCTTTGTTCCCATAGGAAAAATTTGGGCTCTTTGTTTTTCTTATATATAGTATGTGGCAAGTTTAGTTTATTAATGAGGAGGTGCTGTCTTCTAACATAATGTGCAATATTCTAATGCTAGGATTAATGAAAGAGGTGGCACAGTATTAGGCTTTGTTTTTTGTTTCTTTGCTTGTGTTTCATACTTGATACCACTCTATGCATAGTTGGTTCAGCTTTTCCCCTGGGTAGCCAATCAATAAACCAGTTTCTTTTGTTGTTTGAGTCTTTTACTCAACAACAGTGGAGAAGCACTTTACAGCACAGGAAAACACGTATGTATACTCCCAAATATTGACAGTAAGATTCAATAGCAGATGAGCTATGAGAAATACAACTCTGTAGAAGCTACACACTACACATATGCAGAGTGCAAGGTGGTGGCAGTAGTGTTATCTGCCCATTGCCCTGCCTTCTTACTACAAGTATCACTCATGGTTTAACACATCTTGCAGAGGAGAACCCAGGTCCCACGTTTCTCAATAAAACTGGTGGAATGTTTGCTTATTTTTAATAGCAGTTTTAATATAGAGTCCTATCTGCTTTCTTCACTTTCGTGTCTTTTCTTTGGTGATGCCACTGTTTGTCACATTACACCCTTTGCCATAACAATTGCAGGTAAATACATGTAATCATAAAGGAAAAACCATTTTCATGTTCTTTGTCCTACAGTGGCTATCAACACCTAGTGAAACAAAGATACGGTATCACTTTCAGTCCTTGATGTTACTGCATTAAAAATATTGTTGATAATGGTAACAAACATAATAACCTCCTGCTGCTCACAGAATCCAAGTCCAAAAGAATTTTTTGAAATATAATCCAATTTATCCATTTATCCCAAGACAATAACATTTAAGTATATATTTTTCTGATGTTTTCTTAAAAGCCATTGGGTTTCCATTATTGCTCAATGTAATCCTTTCTAATGCTTCACACTTCTCCTAGTTAGGATTTCTTCTATTCAGGAAAGTGAATCTCACATGTGGGACTTCCCACACCATCTTAACTTCTTGCCCTGATCTTTATTGGCAGCCTTTGCGCGTGGAGTGCAGGCAGCTTGGCACTGTTGGTGTGAAGCGCTCACGGCCCGCGCTCCAGGGGCACGGTGAGAAGGAAGGATTCAATGATCTTCAACTGGTCATGGGGCCTGTTGCAACTCGTTCCGAAAGAAGCCATTTCATATGCCTCTCACAAAACGCTGTCTTATGAAATAAAGTGCATGTGTAGGTGTCACTATTTTTTATTTTCCCAGTCTCCTGCGAAAAAAAGGAGATTGTTTTCTCAAAGGTTTCTCAGCCATGCCCGCAGGGGGGAGGGTGGTGGGCGCTGATTTTGCGTGTCTTCCCTTCGCCGGCTCTGGCCACCGCCTGCGGCGGGAATCGCCCTCTCCGCACTCCCACGCCTTCAATTATTGATGGGGGCGGCCGTCGCCCGCGCCGTGCCGTGCCGCGCTGTGCCTCCCTGCGCGCCGCGCCTCCCTGCGCGCCGCGCCTCCGCGCCTCGCCCGCCCGCTCCCCCTGTCTCTCTCCGACACTGCAGCAGAGGCTTCACCGCAACGCGAAGCCCACGCCGTCACTCTAGTCCGCTCCTCCTCTGGTCTGCCAAGCTTGGTGGCCGCTCCGGAAGGTTCCTTGCTCCCTCCCGCAGCCTCACGCCACGAGCAAGCAGCAGCGGGAGTGGAGAGAGCCGGGAACGCCCCGCAGCCTGGCAGAACGGCGGCTCTCCGTCGCCTGCCCCACTGGTAAGTGATGCTCCGGGCAGTCAAGCCGCCGCTGCTGCTTCCGAGCAACTTTCCCCCTTTTTCTCCTTTCGTCTTTTTGGTTTTTTTCCTTTTTTTTTTTTTTTTTTTTTTTTTTTTTAAATGCCTGTGTTGGAGGAGGACTTCAACTTTTATACGGGACTTACAAGGGGCTGGCTCCCCAGGGAGTGGGTAGAGCTCTCTTCGGGGCAAACCGAACGTTGCGGGGAGCGTGGGGTTACCCGCGCATCTCGGCGATGAGCGGGAGCGGTCTGCTCGGCTGCTGTTCACTCCAGCATTATCCAGAGCTCTCTCGCTCTTTTGCGGAGCAGGTTGCACACAAATCCGGCGCCGAGTAAGCGTCTGAGCGTCTGAGCTCTGCTTTTGAATATCTGAATCTGACTGGCATATTAGGGTTGGAAGAACTTTTACGCACAGTGGGAGAAAAAAATAGCCATGTTGAGGTTCTCAAACTTCAGATATTTGAAGAAAACAAGCTTGCAGATATCGTAGCGGCAAGAATAGAGAAAAACAAAAACAACCCCCACCCCCCCCGAAAACAACACAAAGGTGCACGAAAGGTGTCGAGATTCCAGGTCGCTAAGAAACTGGCACTTTAAAAGATGTATTTAAAAAGGGAGCACGCAGGGTTTCAGACCCTGCTGCAGAAAAAAAAAGGAAAATTTAAAAAAAGAGGATTTGAAAAAAAGAGAGAAAGAAAATAAAGAATTTAAGTGTTTTTGAAAACTGTGTTGCTTTTCTCATTGTAGGTTGCCTTCAAGGATTATAACTCAACGTTGACTACGTTGGGAGAATAGTTTAGCATTCTGTAAGCAGGAAGGGGGACTCTCTTCCTTACGGCTTCAGGAAAGGACGTTTCCAAAACACACTAAGTTACTGCTTTCCTGGTGCTTTTGGGATTTAGATCCCAAGATGTCTTCAGCACTATATGGGTGGGGGGGTCATGGTGAAGTCACAGTGGGTAAAATGATAGCCCAACTCCCAGGGTTAGGAAGATTCATGGAATGGTAAGGTTTTCTGAGTCGATCCCCATCTAATTTAAAGAGGATTGCAGGGCCAAAGAGCCTGAGGGATGTAAAGACGGTGAGAAGCTGTTCTAGCAGTACTGAGTGGAGGCATGGTACCGCAGGGACGTGGGTGACATGGGGGTAATTGAGCATGGAGGTCATGATGAGTCTTGGGAACCTAATCTTCCAAAGCACTGTGGGTACAGGGCGAGTGGGGGGTAAGAATGGGAGCTGAGTCATACAGGCTGGGGTGGCCACACCACACCTCTACAGAAAGGGGGCTGAGAAGTGAACGAAAAGATGAAGAAGCGTCTAAAGATGGGGAGGGGGAGATTGTCTCACTGAAAGATGCTGAGATCATCCAGAGGCTCCTTCATGATTGATAGTATTCTGCTCTTCTTCCCGTAAAGAGTTAGGAGGCTGATGAATGTGTGGGGGTGGAGTGGGGGAGCAGATTGCAGAGGTTAGTACAACACAAGGGAAACCTACTCAGATAAATACAATTGTACTGCTGGTACTTGGGCTGCATTGCACTGCAGTGCAGGGAGCTCACAGCAACTTCTGCTTTGGAGAGAGGGGGAGGTGGTGAATTGATCTGTAGAGGTGGCACAATCTATGCCAAAAAATACTGCTTTACAAATGAATTGCAGACAGAACTGGAAGTGGAGCTATAAGGAGCTTTTGGAAAGAACTTGCTGATGAATTTACAATTAACCACAAAGGATTCAAGGAAAAATAATCCAACACTCCAAGTTCTCTGATTAGAAAAATTGTAAATGGTATACTTCTTTTGGAAGTTGTTTTCCTTCCAGTTATCTGTGGGAAAGAGCTCTGTTTTAACTATGCCACACATTTTCCTGAATTACCGAAATTTTACAATGGTTCTTCCTTCATTGAAGTTTCTATGGGAATGAGGAGTACCATTGCATTCTTTTGTACAGTATTTGTAATTTTCACTGTGATTATGCATTTACTCAGCATTTTCATACACAACAAGGTACTGTGGCAAACTGGATACCCCATTTCTTCCCTCTCACCTCGCTATTTTCTCCAGTTTTCCAAATGATAACATGCATTAAGTCTTACTGTTTGGATGGTTATTTTGTGGGGGGGTTTATATCTGTTTCCATAATGTGTGAGAATCATTGTTTTACTGTATTCCAAAGAAATACAGAATTTGCTAAAACATAGTTGCAGTAAGTTCCAAGTGAACTTTTATGTATATGTGGAGGAAAGATTTGCACAGCCCAAAAGCTGACAAAAAGGCAATTTGTCAATTAAAATGACTGACCTATAATGAGCCCTCAAACCTCTTTAAAGGGTATTTGAAGAAAATGAAGAAACTATAATTTAATATCTATATTCTGAAACTCTGTTATTATTGTTTATTCAATAAAGATGGCCCTTAATATCAGCGGTACAGGTTAGACATAGACTTTCTCTGATGACAACTTGATGTAAAAGCACATCATTACATTCTTGAAAAATAAATTTTTATTTGACAAAATGAGATCAGACCAAGTGTATTCTGATTATAAATTTCAGGAATCTGATTACTTTTTAATAATAGTAAATGAAAAGTGTTAGCTTGTTTGTTTGGTTTTGTTTTTTCAGTCCTGAATAACATGCATGAAATGTGTTTGCAACAAAGGAAAATCACTTGAAGTGTTCACTGATGTTTGCAAAACACAGTGTTACCTCAGGTGACAATGTGAAACCTATAATCAAGTTTATATGTGCCTCAGTCTGGAACCTTGTTTAGGGGGCTCACAGCAATGGCAGATTTAAAATTAATTTTTTTAATGATGTGTTCCAAAGAACAAAGGACAAGTGTTCATCCGCAGCGCTCTTGATAGTCCCATTAAAATCCATGTGAATTGTACTGTAAATTTCAGGAACACGAATGAATCCAGTTATATAATTATCTAGGGGGGTTGTATGAAAATAGTATTAATTTAAGATTTTATTTTTTTTTACATTCTCAGTCATATAAAAGTTGTTTCAGTGTCGCAGGCAGATAATTTATGCTGAATGTTGTGTGGATCTTTGCACCTCATATGCTGCACAGGATGCATATCAATGCTTGTTTAAACAAAAGCTCATCAATTAGATTAAATGTGTTTGCAAACCTGTGATAAAGAACCTGCAGCTGCTGCCACCGCCTTCATATTATGCAGTGCGTAACATTTTCCTATTAAACCAGGACAGAGTCCTTTTTAGAATGATTCACAGGGCTGTATTTGAAGCTTGTCTTTTAAGTGTTTGTAAGCATAAAATGGAAAACTTAATTGAAAGTATACTAAAAGTATTGACTCTAGGAAGAAAAAGTAGTTTTGGTGGGGTTTTTCAGTGGTGGTGGGTTGTGGGGTGTTTTTTTGTTTGTTTTGAGGTTGCTGTTTTTTGTGGTGTTTTTGTTTTGGTTTTGTTTTCAATAGCAAACTCCTTCAATTTTAAAGTTAATGTGATATTTTTCTCTAGTAAGTATGTTACAAAAAATTATTGGCTTCCCCCCTGCCTCCCCCCTCCCCCCCCTATAAAATACTGGCTAATAGCCTCACAGGCTTTTAATTTATCTTTTAATTTGTTTATTGCTTGGTTGGTCTTCTGGAGACATTATAAACAGGCAGGGTGTCTATTCTCCTGTGAATATGTATGTTGCTGGTCTGTGATAAAGGCAGATTTGGTTTCAAATTACCATGTCAGCAATATAAATAGTACGTTTCTTCAGTGTGATTATTATTGAACCTGTTAATTTGTTATTAAAAAAAACCAGAGTGAAGCAACACGGAGCACGTCCTTTTCTTCTCCGTAATTTGAACACTCAGTCACTTTACCACCTAGAAAGCATAATAAAAGTTTAAATGTTGCCTGCACACAATGAGTAAATTGCTTAAGGTATAACAAAGTGTAATATGATTAAGATATCATAAGGTCCTTTCATTTTTAAGACTGAATTTTTACCTCTGTTTGCCTGCATTTCCATTGACTGGCTGCTGACAACAAAGGCTTTCCACGTATCAAAAAAGAATCAGAGACTTTCATCATTAGGTGGGCATTCCATTAAAATATTTCCATTTCATCCTAAAATGCCCTATGTTGAAAATACACGAGACACCTACCAGATAATGTAGCTGTTTCTGCGCACAGGGCATATAGCTTTATATTGATCTGAGACCGATGAAAAATACAGTGTTGCTGAGCTTCATGTTTCCAGCAGCAAGGTGTTTTTTTCATGATAAAGCAGTCGCTCTCTAGCTGCCTCTCTCCTTCTCAACAGGTTATTTTTGTGGTCATGGCTGGGTGGTTCTAATAACATCCTTTGTTCTGGGATCCTAGTCTCACAAACTAGCTAGGATGTGTCTCGCAAACACATCTAGATTTTAGACTGAAAATCCAAGTTACCAGTGAATACAGTTGGTAGCAACACTTTAGCAACGCTTTAGCGTCCTGTAGGATGCTTTCCCCGCCACCACCTCCTCCCCTACCCCACTCCCAATTTTCTCTCTGGTAAATAGAGCTGGAGGATAAACTTCTCTTTCTATTAGAGTAACAATGCTAATCCCAAGAAGTTGATTCTGTAAAAGGGATCCCACCCTTGCCCTCTGGCTCCCCTGTTCTGACCATGGCAGAATGTTCAGGAATCCTAGCCATTGCTGCAGCTATACAAATTAAGTGGTCCTCTGAACTGCTCCTACGGCTGAGAAATGAGTGATTACTTGGAGATGAATTTACATCTGGAAGTCACTGCTCCCTAACATGTAGCCTTTTTTACCTGTATGGATCCTTGAAATGCTGTCTTTTGGACAGCCGTTGATATGTCTTGCATCCTTGCTATCCATAAAAATAGGATGAAATACATGTTTATTTTCATTTAAAAAGACGACACTTGAGTATATTTTGTGATGGAATTTTCAAGTACCAAACAATAAAGATAAGATCAATAGTGTATTTTTCCATTTCCTGATCACGTTGAAAGCTCTCTGCAGCACACTTGTGATAACTTTCTTGTACAGATATGAAGGCAACAGATACTATTTGGCATCTTCCTTTTTTCTCCCACGACAACAAAGTAAATTGCTTAATACAGACTATGGAGATCCTATAGTGATGGCTTGTTAGCACTTTTGGAGGGGGTTTATTGATCTGTGAATATTTGGGGTGATTCTTCGTAAGGCATTTAAGGCTGGTCCTGAAAGGAAAAGTAGGACTTGGACTCATAAGGTAAGGTGAGACTTAAAGTCATAGATTACTCTGAGTCTAGAAAATGCAGTCTTGTTTTTACAGAGGAAAGTTCTTAGTTTTTACAGAGCTACATTTGAGCTGGTTTTAATCAACAAGTTAAAAGAAGGTAATTATAAATGCAGTAAGTAAAGATAACAAATGTCAACATTTCATGTGTCTTGACCTTTTGCTTTCCATATTGGCATGTATCTGTGCAGATGGTGCCTTTTGCTTTTGGACAGTGTTACTCTTGTTGTCTAGACATCACTTTCCATGAGCAGGACTAGCTGCCTCTCTTCATGTGTACCTAGTGCACAGACAGCACTGACACTAGATTCACCTTCCTTTTAACATTCTTACTTGGTGTGGGAGCAGCAAGTTATTTTCAAATAATTCACTCTTATTTCATCTCAGCTTTGTTAAACAAATCCAGCTCTGGTATTATGGAAAGTGTTAGAGAGAAATGCACTTACTGTTCCTGAGACATGTAAGTAATGCACACTCATTGCTGCACTGGAAATCCCATAAAAGAAAAAAAAAATCCAGGAAAATAAAGGAAAAATAGGAGTAGTATTAAGGCTTGTGGAAGTGTCAGCTATGCAGATAGAGTCTGCTGTTCCCACAATATGCCATCTCATCCTTAGCTGCAGTATACCGTAGATGTAATGAAGAGTAACAAGTTTCCATTACAGTCTAATACACTAGTATGATATGATGTTCTGAACGAGCCACAGACATGCTTGAGATTATCATGCAGTATGTACTGTGATACAGATAGATTGCTCTTCATTGAAAGTCAACTAGTTTAAAATTTGCAAGAACGTGTCTGCACAATACTGTTGCAATGGAAAAGAATAATGGAATAATGTATATTTGAAGGAACTCCTTGAAGTCATTTCATCCAGTACCCTTGTAAAGCAGGGTCAGCTTTCATAGTTAGATAGGGTTGCTCAGGAATTCTAGTATCTCCAGCAGTGGGAACCACAAAGCTTCTTTGTGGAACCGTTCTTGTGCTTCACTGACCTCATCATGAAGAAGTTATTCCATTTAACTAAGTGTTGGTAGGGGAGAGAAATTGGGCATAATAATCTAGATGTGGCTTTATGAGCAGAAGGTAATAATTACTCCATGTAAAATGCTTGCTAATGCATTCCAGGATGTGGTTATCCTTCATTACCACAGGGTACACAATTATAGCAGCATAAAATAAAATGGGGTTCCTTTGCCAAGATGGTGGCATTGATACAGATTTTATGGTAGAAAACGTTTCTCATTATCTTTTAGAAAGATGTTATTCTGGATGATTTTTGAAGTGTGGTAAACCATAAAAAATATTTTGAGAGGTGACTGCCTATAAATAGCATAATAAGTGGCCCCCTGAGCTACCAGGTATTATGCAGGGATTCAAGTGTCAGTTAAAAAAGATGTCTTCCAAAAGCTACTTCTCCTCTGTTGTGAAAGGAGGGATGCCAAAGATTATTACAGATCTACATACATACACATATTGACTAGTTTAGGTCCCTGTACACCCCACTGTAATTCAAATGAGTTGAATGGAATTGCATTCAATGGGAATGTGGCTTAGAATCTGCCAGTCTATAGGGTTTGTTGGAGAAAAAAGATTATATAAGGCATTGATCTTTTGGTCTCAGGTAATTATTTTCTCTTTGATTCTAAGTAGTCTTAACTACATTGATAAGTACATAAACATTTGACCAGAAAGCACGTATCCTTCTAAGTTCTCATGCATTTGGAGATACCTTAAACTTGTATTTCCATAGAACCTTCATGGTTAGTCTTTTCAGATATTCTTATATTAATTACCATGGAAAAATTCAGATGAATGTGGATTTCAGTACTATTAGGAAAAAATAATAATAATGTATCTTCTTTGTCAGTGTATAGCTTCCTTATAAAACCTTACACAGGTTGTAAATGCATACCTGCAGCTTTAAAGAGAAAGCCCTCTTCATTTTCTGAATGTACCTTTTAATCCTTTTGTAGTTATGATGCCTAAAAGGGCTAAAGATGAAAATGGCCAAAGGAAAAGTGTCTTTTAAAGCAGATACAAGCCCTTTCCCATATATTTTATGCATTGCACACTATTTTATATATAACTGCTCTCACAGATTTCCCCTGCATATCCTGTGACTTAGAGAATTGTGTTCCTGCATGAATCTGAAGTAAACCCAGGAGAGAAGAGCATGAAAAACCAAAGCTACATATATTGTGTCAGTAATGTCACAAGAACTGCCAGGAAGATCAGTGCTATATATGAAACCACTTTCAAATATTTTTAAGAATAGTGTTTTTCTAGTTAATGTCATCATAACAGTTCCATTTATCATTATGGTCTCATCTAGCTTTACTAGAATTTCTGAAATGGTTCTCTTGTCTGTTACATAATCTGACTGTTTACATGTTAAATTCAGATAAAAAACTTTTCCTTATAGAGTAACCCTTATATGAAGAATTAAATGTTTCATAGTATTCCAGTTATTCAATGTTAGTATACACAGTCTAAATGAGGAACACTCATGACGTTTGCCTATTGCTAGTACTTACAGGCAACAGCAAGTGTACAATTTAGGTGCATTCTTTGGTGTCCTAAACAACTATGTAGATTCGCAAGTTTAATAGGCTCTATAGGGCTTTCTAAGATGGGTAAGGCAAAGAACAATGCTGTAAAAATTCAGCCCACATATTGATAATTTCTTTGGTTCAGTTATCTGGAATACTAATTCCTCTTAAATCCTCTTACCTTCAAATGAAACCCTAAAAAGAATAAAAAATTAAAAAGCCACCATGGACATGGAAAAGGAGGATCCTTTTCTGAGAAAACAAATGGGGTGTTGTGTTAGGCTCCATATAGGAACATCTATCAATTTTCTGCTAAAATGAATTCAAGTTTGTTTAATTTTTGTTTCTTCAGATAGAATTCCATGTTCATTTCGCATCTGAACCTGGCAGAGTCCAAGCAGCTATTAACTGGAAAACTCTTAAAAGTTTTGCTTAGTTTGTTGTGTTAAAGATATGAGACATCTTCTCCATAGACACACTCATTAAACTTTTGAGTATCTAAACAGAACTATTTGGGCTCATAACTGTAAATATCATGGCCTTATTTTCAGAGACTGGAAATTCTCTCACTAGAAGACATATTCCAGTTGAATAGAAACCTGTATTTAAAAAAGTAATTAAGATATCAATCCTTGTACACCCTGAACAGCCAAATAAATGCAAACTCCTAGAGATTAAAAGGTAGTGCCATCAGAGTGGTTCTGTGCATCTGCTCAGAAAAACTACTGGATGGCGGGGGAAAACCAAACCAGAGAACCACTAACTAGTTGTCCAAACACATTTCAGCAAGTGGGTGTTTAGAAAATGGGTGTTAATTGACTAAACCAAATTCTTGTCAAAGACCATTATTTGTAAGGTCCATATGGAAGTGGGCTTGCTTCTGCCGTAAGAACCTTATATGACAGCTAAAATCAAAACCAACAGAACATAAACATCTCATGTAGTATTTGCTGGAGTTACAACTTTACTGTCTACTGTTTGTCCATGACCCTGGTTGTCTGTGAAGAAAGTACCCATCCAAGATGTGCCCCTAGTCATTAGCGGTTTAAAAACAACCCTGTTGCTTTGGTACTGGATACCTTGCCCTGAAGGTAGTTTTGTCTGGAGTGATGCTTGTTTTGGACCACATTCCTTTGCAGAAATGAAGACACTCGTGGAAATTATTTTTCGGTTCATGGTTGTTCAATGGTTAAAACAGTGAGCTTTTTTGATTACAAAATGAACAACCAATAAAAGTAAAGCATTAAAAAGAAAACTCAGAGTTTCTCTGAGACAGCTTTTGACTGAAGTGACTAGGGGGTCAAATAAAAATTAACTCATTCAGAGTGCTTTCTTCTGTTGTATCAAAGTTATTCTTCACTTATCAATCACTTGAAATACACAATTAGTGTATTTCATTTAGTGAAAATTCCAGATATGTTTCTCAAGTCCCTGACTGGGATTGACATTTGTAAAACGTGTAAGCAGTGATTATTTCTCCTATCTGGCTCACCACCTTTCTTGGAGAGATAATTGAATTCCCTCCTGTTTGATGTTCTTTCTCCCACAAAGCTTAAAACTTTCTATGACTTTATAGTAACTTTTCTAATATTTGGCTAATTATTACAAACCAATTTATTTAAACTGGTTAGTGGTATGACTGCTCTCTAGAATAAATGTTGCTCATAGAAATCACCAAAGAGTGATTGCCCATTGGAATGGGCTGCCCAGGGAGGTGGTGGAGTCACCATAATTGGAGATATTTAGGAAGAGACTTGATGGGGTGCTTGGTGCCATGGTTTAGTTGTTTAGGTGGGTTGGATTGGTTGATGGGTTGGACGCGATGATCTTGAAGGTCTCTTCCAACCTGGTCTATTCTATTCTATTCTATTCTATTCTATTCTATTCTATTCTATTCTATTCTATTCTATTCTATTCTATTCTATTCTATTCTATTCTATTCTATATGTTTGTTGAAATTTGAGTAACTCAAGGGTATAACCTGAAATGTGCATAACATCCCACTTGGTATTTTAAGGAATGTATACTATTCCAATAGCAATAGGAAGAAAATGTTTGTTAAATCTTCTAGGGTTCTCTAATCCTTAGTCCATGTAGAGTTGTTCACAACAGATCAATTACAGTTTCCACCCAGTGAGGGAAGACCCTGTCAGACAGTCTAGCAAGTGCTTGGGGCACAGGAAGCATAGCAAGAGGCTTTGGGTTTCCTCAGCTGGGAAGAGAAAGCCAAAGGAAGATGGGGAGATCTAATTGTTGTTTTCCATTATCTAATGAGTGATTAGAAAGAAGTCAGAGTTAGGAAGGGGAATGGAAATTTGAACAAGACTTGAACAAGGGAGAATTTCTTCATTGTGTGGGTCACAAATTACTAGAGAAGGTGCACAGGTGAGATGCTCAGAACTTGCCTGGCTATGACCCTGGGCAACCTGGTTTAGTTTGAGGCTAGCCTGGCCTTCAGCAGGAGGCTAGAGTGTAAGACCTGCAAAAATCTCTTCATAACTTCATTATTCTGTGATACTACTTACTTGGGGTACTACTGGTGTAAAGACCATGTACTACTGATAATCATGAAATTCCTTCTCCCTCTCCTATAAGCCATTCTACTCACATCAGAATTGTAGTATCTAGTCAAGATCAAGACATCTTTTTATAGTTGCTTACACATTTAGAAGGTGTACACCTAGGAATGAAGAAATACGATCCATGAGGAAATTTGATTGAAAACAACAAAATACTCCATTCTGTTAAACAGTATTCTGTAAAATCTCTCTTATTTGGCTAGAAATTCTGTACTGGTGTAGACTGAGAGACAGAATCTAGATAATTACCTTGATCATAAAATTGGTTTAGCTGATAAATTAGGTTATTTGTTCTGTTATTAAAGGGCCAAACTACAGAACTGCTGAATAATTTCTTCCTCTATTTGTTTATGGAGATGCAGTATCTCATAGTGTCAGCTCCTAACAGTTGTAACTTGACTTTCCAGCCACCTTTCTCTTCCTATAGAGCTGTAATTTGGAGTGCATATAGAGGATCTGAGTGGAGTTAAATTCATTAATTTTAAGGCTGAAATAATCTAATATCTTGAATAAATCTTCCTGCATGGGGACTAACCTGGTAGAGACTGTAGAGCTTTTTTTTTTTTTAAGTTATCTTAGATATTTTGTGCTATTGCTTGCTCATGAGCTACATAGTTTACCTGCAATATCAGAGCTCATGTCTGACAAGCATAGTTAGTTCCTTCTTTTTCTTGAAAACACATAAGGGGTTTTGCATTCTGGGTTGCTGTGCAAGAGCTGTGGCATATTTTCCTTGAGATTTTCTCATGTTGCTAATCCTAAAAAGAATGCAGTTTGAGGCACCATTTAATTTTCACTAATACTCACTTTTAATAGTTCTATGGCCAGTGTTGTAGAGAAGTAGATTGTGAGAATTCAAAACACAAAAATGTCATTCCTAAAAACTATCTAGTGGTGGCTGTTCCCTCCAGCCCCCACCATTGTTCTCCTACACGGCAGGATGATTTACCTGAGTATTTTTTGGTAGTTTATGTACTGAGCTCTTATCCCAGAGAAGGGTAGAGAACTACATTGCTGTTCTAATATTTATATGTATAATATAATTTCATGCAGTAGGGCTGTTCATATGCATTACATTGTTTTACATGAGTTCTTGAAAAGTAAGACCACTTGGCTGATAAAATGGAAATCTTGTGGCAAATAATTGTTCATTTTATGTCTCTGCCAGGAGATGGATCACAGGATCACAAGATGTTAGGAATTGGAAGGGACCTCTGGAGGTCCAACCCCCATGCCAGAGCAGGACCATGTAATCCAGTGCATGTCACACACAGGAATGCATCCAGACAGGTCTTGAAATTCTGCAGAGAAGGAGACTCCACAATCTGTCTGGGGAGCCTGTTCCAGTGCTGTACTTTACATCCATTGCCCCTTGTCTTAGGGTACAAATGAGAAGAGCCTGTCCCTTCCTTCTTGACACGCAGCCCTCATATATTTATATACATTTATTAGATCCCTATTCAGTCTTCTCTCCAGACTAAAAAGCTCCAGGTCTTGCAGCCTTTCTTCACAAGCTTAATCATCCTTGTAGCCCTCTGTTGAGCTCTCTTGAGTGGGACCCTGTTCCTGCTGATCTGGGGAGCCCAGAACTGGACACAATATTCTAAGTGAGACCTCACTAGGGGAGAGTAGAGGGGAAGGAGAGTCTCCCTTGATCTGTTGGACAGTCTTCTTAATGCACCCCAGGATCCCATTGGCCTTCTCAGCCACAAGGGCACATTGCTGCCCCATGGATAACTTGTTATCCACCAGGGGCTAGTCTCCAGCATATCACCTCTTAAACTGAACTGGTCAAGGTAGACTAAATCCACTGGTCTCCCTGCATCTACCCATTCAGTTATGACATCATAGAATGCTATCAGATTAGTCAAGCATGACTTCCCCTTGGTGAATCCATGCTGACTACTCCTGATAACCTTCTGTGCTGGGTGACTGTGATGGGTTATACCCGTCCTGGGGTTGGGTTGTGAGAGCCTTATTTCCCTAGGATGGGTGTAACCCAGCACACCTTCTTCTCTTCCAAGTCCCTAGAGAAGACCTCCAGAATGAGCCGCTTCATTGTTTTTCCAGGGATGGAGGTGAGGCTCACTGGTCTGTAGTTTCCTGGAACCTCTTTCTTGCCCTTTTTGAAGACTGGAGTGACATTGGCTCTTCTCCAGTCCTCAGGCACCTCTCCTGTCTGCCAGGATTTTGCAAAAATGATGGAGAATGCTAGAGCAGCAACATCAGGCAGCTCTCTCAACACTCTTGGGTGCATCTCCTCAGGGTCTGCAGAGCTGTGTATATTCAATTTGTGTAACTGATCCCTAAACCAGTCTTCATTCACTAGTGGAGAGTCTTCCCCCCTCCAGGCTTCCTCTCCATCATTCAGGATCTGGAGTTCACAGGGGCTGGTTTTAGTAGTAAAGTCTGTAGCAAAGAAGGTATTTATCAATTCTGCCTTCTCTGCATCCTCAGTTATCAGGGCTGCCTCCTTGTTCAGCAGTGTGCCCACACTTTCCCTATTCTTGCTTTCCCTACTGAAACATTTGAAGAAGCTTTCTTGTTCTCTCGTAATTCCTTGGCCAGTTTTGGTTCCAAGAGGGCTTTGGCCTTCCTTGCTGCCCTCCTACATGCCCCGACAACTTCTCTATAGTTCTCCCAAGTGACAAGTCTTTTCTTCCATGAACTGTCATTCTCTTTCTGCCATGAGTTTTCCTTCAGAAGGTCCTTGCTCATCCATGCAGGTCTCCTGATACATCTACCCAACTTTTTATGCATGGGAGTGCATCTATCTTGGGCTTGGAGGAAGTGGCATTTAAAAATTAGCCAACTTTCTTGGGTTCCTTTACCCTCCAGAGTCTTAGCCCATGGATAGCCCATGGGTAAGAATGGAACTGTCTTACCAGTTAAAGCTTTTTCAGTCAAATGTTAATGATTCTTTATTAAATATATATTGTCCTTTTGGATCTATTTTATTTCTGGTTATTGGGTAATTTTTTTTTCTTAGTTGGGAGAACTTGTTTTGTATTGTACCTGTTACACATTAAAATAATGGGAGCCATTATATATACCTGTATTTCAATATTTAGGAAAAGGAGAGAGCTACAGGTTCCAAAACACTGCCTTCTTCCACTCCTGTGATTGGGAAAACTAATTTCTGTCAGCAGAAGTATCGTAGAATCACAGAATGGTAGGAGTTGAAAGGGAGATCCTAAGGTCATTTAGAATTTCACTGTCTGAACTCCATGCTGCAATGTTCTTTTAACTGTGGATTTTGTTGAAATATTCAATGACATTTTATCTAATATTCTAAAACAGTGGAAGTAGTAATTCTATGATGCCTTTGGTCTTTAATATTCTAGTAATGTGCGTTTTTAATTAGGAAGCTATTTTAATTCAAAAAACTCTGAGAAATTTTATGGCCTCACTGGAATAGGGTTGACACAGAGGCAAATGTTGCTGTACTTCATAAGGTCTCTGTAAACATGCAGTTTTTTAAAGACTTCCAAACAACTGCTGAAAATACAATTAAGACTTGTTAACCTGCTGGTTTAATAGTGCTTTACCAGCATAGAATGCAAGCATTGCATACTTTGTGTGAGCTGCATCACTGAAAGCCGTGGAAGGGTGAGGAGAGGAAGAGCATACATGCAGTGGACGGAAAAAACAGATTGATTCAACTCCCTGTTAAAATTTTGATTAAATTAAAACCTGCCTTTCCTTAACAGGAATGTCCCTTACTCTAGGGGTGCAAGCACTGAACAGGGTGAACTGTACGAGGTACAAAAATATTTTCAGTGAAAGCTGATATGTATTCAAGGAACTACGCACTTAATCAATATGTTGTATATCCTGAGGCCATCACAATGTGATGCTTTTAAAAAGCTAATTGTAAGCTGTAATTGAGATCTAATTGGCTGATGAAGAATTTATTTTCTAAAATTGCTTTGTTTATTAAATTTAAACTTTTATGATGTGGGTTTTTTTCCCCCTCTCATTTTGCTAGAAAAAGAAAATCACTTTTATAGCTTTGCTGCTGTGTTTTATTGGGACTTAAATTTATAGTTTATTTTACCTACTTCAGACATATATCTCTACACACACTAGTAAGTGGTTTCATATACTTTTTTCAGACTCCTGTAGACACAGAATAGGCAAGAAACCTGCTTGGAGCATAACATGTATTTCCTTCACTAGTCAGTTGGCACTGGTGGCATAAATATTATCTGACATGGGTAGGGTAAGGGGAATCTTAACGTTTCTTTTGAATAAAAGAAGTTATAATAATAAACCACATCTGAATATTAAAAAATTAAAATGCTTATAAATGGTCATTAGTAATGTGGAATACTTAAACAGTTTGGTGCTCAAGTATGAGGGTAAATGAGAATGGAGGAACCTGCAAAATGTGGACAGTGGTCCTTCAACATGCTTTTTGAGTGTGTGTAACTAAGGTGCCTCCAGAGGGATAGTACCTCACCTGTGGCATTCAGGGGACACTATTGGCATGGCGTTGCTTCATTGATTTGCTAACAGTAGTAGAATCTTTAGTTATAAGTAAAGCACATGTGAACTTGACAGGCTTTTGCACTCAGTTACTGGCTGAAGAGCCATGATTGGTTTTCCTCAAGGGCAGTATCACTAAAGAGCCAGGGTGCAAAACAGAGATAATGTTGGAGACAAATTCAAGAGAAAAATTACTTCAGAACACAGCCAGGCTGGGATGGTTCCTCACTGACCTATGCAGTGTCAAGAGATCAAGAACATTGTTGCTGTAAGCTTAGCAAAGATTATGTTGGTGAAAAGCTTAAGTAATTCTTACCTCTTAATGTATGGGATCGAGCCAGTCTAAGCTTAGACTCCAGGAAATTACCAGATTTTATATATATATATATATATATATATATATATATATATTTGTCACAAGTATTCTTGACTTTTTTTTTGCTTTCCTAAAACATGGAGGTAACATCAAAAATTAAATAAGGCTGCTGTGTATACTCTCTCTTAATGGTTTGATTTATCTAATTCTACTGAAGTTTGAGGGTTAGAAGAATGACTGTAAAATGACTGTAGTTCCTATGTGCTACAGTCTACATTGCTATAATAAGCAAGTCCTGCTAGCAGAAAGACATACAATAAGAATTGGTAGGGTTGGGAAGTTTTTTGCGTTATTAAGCACCTGTTACTCATTTTTCAGTCTCTAAAGAATAATTTTGACTTCCCCCCCCATATTTTTATTCCGGTGACTTTTCATGAAAATCCTTTTAATGTGAATTAAGAAAGGAAAATAATTCATATATTCAGTCTCAGCAACTAGCAGCAGTAACATGTTGTTCTGCCTTAAGAACTGTGAGGTTAACAGTTTTTTACTGCTTGCTCCAAATCTAGGACTTAACCAACAGAAGACTTTTGACACCACCCTCTTCAGAAAATGGCTGGACAGATGAGAAGATTGATTAGACAGGGTTGGGTGATGGGTTGGACTTGATGATCTCAAAGGTCTTTTTCCAACCTGTTTAATTCTATTCTATTCTATTCTATTCTATTCTATTCTATTCTATTCTATTCTATTCTATTCTATTCTATTCTATTCTATTCTATTCTATTCTAAAATCCAAAAGGTTGAACATTGCTTTATGCATTTGGAAGTATACTCAAAAACTGAAGCCTGTTGTGATAAAAAAAACCTACAGCCCAGAAGAGCACTGGTAACAGCCAGAAAAAGACACACATTGGAAAATGTGACAATACTTTTATTTAGCAGTCACTCATAGCCGTTATCAAAATGCCTAGCAGGAAGCTCACTTTTGGCATATGTAGCAAGCCAAGTCTACAAACAGACTCTGGCTTAGTTCTTTCTGGTGAGATGTGAAGAACAAACACGGCATTTCAACTGCTGAACTGACAGTTCTAGCATCAAGCCTCTGTTATCTGTTTGTGATATCATTTTTCTGTTCTGCCACATGAAGCAACATCACACTCTTCAAGTCTGAAAAGGCTATTTGCAGTGAACATTAAGGATGAACATTTGGGATTGGATTAAAATTAATTAAAGTGTTCACACTGAAGCCAGTGGGATTTGGAATGAACACATACCACCTTTAATACAGTGATTATCTCTAGCAGCTTACTAGAACTGCATGCTAAAAACATGTAAGAAACAATTCAAAATTCTGCATAACTTTTAACATTGCTTGGCATGATGAATTTATAGCAATTCCTCATTTTTTTACCTCCTGAGCAAATACACAAGGGGAAAAATATTACTGAAATAAACCCTTGACAGAATAGAAGGCTGAAAAAAAGAATCTTTGCAACACTGCTGTGCTTGGCAGCTGCAGGTTTGATTTAGAGGACACAGTCTCAAGCTGCGCCAGAGTAAGTTTAGGCTGGAGGTGAGGAGAAAGTTCTTCATAGAAAGAGTTGTTGGCCATTGGAATGTGCTGCCCTGGAAGGTGGTGGAGTCACTGTCTCTGTAAGTGTTCAAGAGGGGATTGGATGTGGCACTTGAAGCCATGGCTTAGTTTAGTCATGAGGTGTTGGGTGACAGGTTGGACTTGATGATCTCTGACGTCTTTTCCAACCTGATTCTGTGATTCTATGATTTTCAGTGCTGCCACTCAAATAGCATATTAGAAAGATTATCCAAGCAGGATCTAATGTAGCGTAGATAAGTACTAGAGTGGAAGCAATTAGAATGGAATGGAATGGAATGGAATGGAATGGAATGGAATGGAATGGAATGGAATGGAATGGAATGGAATAGAATTAACCAGGTTGAAAGAGCCCTTTGAGATCATTGAGTCCAAACTATCATCCAACTAATCAACTACCTAATCAAATAAACCATGGCAATAAGTGTCTCATCAAGTCTCCTCTTAAACACCTCCAGTGCTGGTGACTCCACCACCTCCCTGGGCAGCACATTTCAATGGCCAATCACTCTTTCCGTGAAGAGCTTCTTCCTAACATCCAGCCTAAACTTTCCCTGGAGCAGCTTGAGACTGTGTCCTCTTATTCTGGTGCTGGTTGCCTGGGAGAAGACACCAGCCCCCACCTAGCTACAACCAAGCTAGCTAGGCAGTCCAAGATCAGTCATGGAAATCCATGCTGAGATTCAGGAGCAGGAGGAGACAGAATAAAAGGTTTGTGGTGCCCAGGTCTGAGATTAAAGGGAGAATGTGTCCATGGCAGAGAATGTGAGTATCTGGGAGGGGTCCCAGATGAAGCTGGGCAGGGTGATTAAGGCCCGTTGAGGTACTTGGTGCCCTGGCAGTCAGTTAAGGGAAGAAGGAAAAATAGGTACATAGGTCCTGCCAGGAGCCTCTTCAGCATAGATTTCCCATGGGGTCATGGTCTTATTTGGGTGCAGCCACCTCCTCCATCATAGGATCCTCCATGGGCTCCAAGTGGATATCTTCTCCACTGTTAACCTGCAGGAGCTGCAGAAGAACAGCCTACCTCGCCATGGTCTTTACCAAAGGCTGCAGGAATATCGCTGCTCTGGTGCCTTCTCTCCCTCCTTCACTAGCCTTGGTATGTGCAGAGTTGTTTTACATATTCTCATTCCTCTCTCCCAGCTGGCATTGTGCAGATTTTATTTCCTCTTTCTTAACTATTGCAGAAGTGCTCCCACCATCAGTGATGAGCTCAAGCCTTGGCCAGCAGTGTGTCTGCCTTGGAGGTTGCTGGCGTTGGCTCTGTCAGATATGGAAGAAGCTTTCAGCAGCTTTTCATGGAAGTCACCCCTGTAACCCTCAACAGTATCTAAATTTTGCCACACAAACCCAATACAGCCACCAAGCCCAAGTGTTTCTTTTATTGACTGTACTTGTGAATTAAGTGATTCCCATCCAATGTTAGTTGTGACTAATTATTTAGATACGTAATATATTAATTATATGCATATATTGAGACATGTATACATATGTATGCATATATGCTTTTTTTTTCTTTTAGCTAGACTCACTGATGTATTTCATGTTTTCCAGCCGGGCTCATTTGATTTTACTATACCTGAAATTTTTCATTCTTTCTTCTCATTATTTAGGTCAAGTTGATGAATCCCCAGTTTCTTCTCTGATTCCCACAGCTAAACCAGTCCCTCACCAGAAAAGCTTAGTATGTCATTCAGGATTTTATTATCTATCTATTTTCACAAGATACTTTGGCAAGGATGCTGGCTGAATTCCAGTGGGGAAATGGGCTTTCAGTTGCAGAAAGCACAACGTAATTTTGCTGCTTTTTCTTTTTGCTCTGGATAGACAATGCAAACATCTTCCACTGAAGGAGCAACAAACTAACACCAGTGTTTGAGATTCTCAGAACTAGCATCTGCCTAATGTGAAACAGAGAAAATTGAAGTAGCAAATTCAACAGTTGCCATGCTGAAAATGTAGCAAAATAAAATATTTAGGAAACAAGGACTATGGAATTGTAAAACCAGGATTTTGTGTTCCAACTTTTTATATCCTGTTACAAACACTAACAAGTAACAAGTATTAAAAAGAGAAAGAATATGTGGTTTGAATGAATAGCAAAACTCCTGGAAGCCAACATGGGTTAGACCATTGCATATCTTTAACATTATGCCAGGCAACCACTACTCTTTTACCAAGATTTATTGGCCACAACAGCTGATTGCCCGTGAGGAGACCAATATAAAACAGCAGCAGAGAAGAAAGAAGTTGGCAGACTCTATTAGGTTAGAACTGAGAAGAGACTTGGGACTCTGATTCTGTAGGTGCAGAAACTGCTGGCCCTGGCAGAAGGCCAGCAGCATGAAAAGCTGATTATTTTCAGAAAGTTTTCACAGCGATGCAGTATTCTTCTGAAGTGTAAAGAATGCCTATTTTATTCCGGAAAAAAAAAAAAAATGGAAAGACCTACAAGATGCCTTTCAACATTCCCATATGTTCCCTAAGCTCCAGCCTGTTTCTGTGGCATCGCTCTAGTATTTGTATAGTTGCTGTTCCATAGTACCTGCACATCACAGATTTCTGAAGAGCAGTTTCAGAAATGGCTGCACAAGTCAGCTGGGGCTCGTTCTGTTGCATTTGAATGTTTTATTCCCTGGAGACTTTATATGATGCATTATTACATAATTTTATTCCAGTGTACAACTCCTTGGCTGTTGCTCTTAGAACTTCAGTTTCAGCATTTTTAAAATACATTTTTCTAGATACCTATTCTCAGGTTTCCTATCTGTCTTGTCCATTGTCAGCTGAATTAATTTTCTGTCATCTTTTGGCATAGAACTATTCCTGACAGCTAGTGGCCCTTTACTTTCATAGGATACTCTTGTCTACTTTCTGTGCAGCAACAAGTGCTGGTTGGTGTGGGTTCGGTGCTTACTTTTTTGAGTGGCAGTGTTAAGCAATGATAACTTGCTTGTCCAACTGCTTTATGCACTTCCCTTACTACTGAAATGCAGACTGGTTATTTTCACTGTGATCCTTGACAACTGAAAACTACAAAATGTGTGATGCTTGTACCCTGATGAAGAAAGTGAGGTTTTGATATGTTTAAGTATGTTTGGATAAAATGGAAGTTTTGAAAATTATGACATTCCAACTTTTTCAAGATTTGGGTAGTCATTGCAGGTAGTTTGGGTGTGGTGTGCAATGTCATCAACTTCTACTGAAGAGATATAGATTTCTCTTTACTTAATTCTTGTCAATACTTATTGAATATGTTCATGTGTTTTAGTAACCACCACTCAACACACATCCTGGAAATACTCATTTAGAAGGCCTGCAGTAAGCATGGAATGGTGTTCAAAGCGCAAATTAAAACCATAGTGTTGGGAGAGAATGCTAATGGTCCTTCCTTGCGTACAATCCTGTAATGTGAATGAATTTTTTTTTTTAAAGTATTTTTACTTCAGGTGAAATCACTATTTTCCTCAGATTTTGTTTTCATTTTTAATTTTTTGAAGGAATTGAATAGGAATGTAATGTTTAGTTCACTGAAGGTGTGCAGGCTTCTTGGGTGAGACAGTTGCTACAAAAAGGAAAAAAAAAAAAGAGTATGTGGCTAGACTCTTATCTGTGCTTTTGCTGTTTTATGCTACTCAGGTAGTCATTAATCCTCTCTCATTCAGACCTTTCAGTTACTTACTTGTAGTCAATCAGTCCAACATAATTAAAAGGGTGGGGAGCTATCATGCATGGGTTGTAAATAATTCCTCTTATCATTCTTAAGATAGGGATTTCAGTTCATTGAGAAAGAAGAGCTGTTTAAAAGAAAAGTCTTCAAATTAGAAGTGCTGCTTGGAAACTTATGCAAGTAAAATTTCTAGTTTCATATTCAGTACATCTTTCTGTCTGCCCAGACAGAAAGTTGGCTCGGTCTATGTGCAGGTTTTTGATGTCAGAGTTATGATGTTAAAGAGTTGTAATTCCTTACTGGCATACCTGGCCTATCATAAACTACATTTGCTTTTGCAAATTTGTGCTTTTAGAGTCTGCTGAACTCATGAGGTGGACGCACTATAGGAGTGCAAAGCACAGGTTTGCCAGTGTTGGCATTCAGACTTTATGTTCACTCAGTATTCCTAAATTGTTGTCTGCCTTCCACAGACAAACCCTACAGTGAAATTAAATTTGACAACTAAAAATCATGCAAAGAAGACTGTACTTGCTGGGAAAACAAAACAAAACAAAACAAAACAAAACAAAATAAAATCCAATACCTTCAGTAATCTAGGAGTTAGAATAATTCAGAGTTTTGGTTAAATAAGATATATGCACACTCTAAAATGACCTGAACCGGTCAAAATATAGGAACACTTTGTAATCATTAACCCTCAGAAGGTTCTTGGAATTAATGGCTACAGCAGACCCAGTGAATGCTTTTATACATTGCAGGTTCAGTAACAGCTAGTAGCAACTGTAGTCACTGATAACAGAATCAGATGTGTAATTCAGTACACAGAGAATAATTTCTAGGGGATGCCTTGAAAATTGAGGAGCTGTGGTTAGAGAAAGAGAAATTACCTTATCATAAAAGATTCACTAAGATGACCTACTTAGAAGGATCGTCATGTACCTAAAATCAGGCCGCAGTTTTCAATCATAAATATTACATTCTGGGGTTTTTTTTTAAGGCTGCGTTTCTCTTGCAGTAAATGCTTCAGTTTACATTGGGTAGCACCATCACATCTGATTTCTTTGAGTGCATGAAATCAATATAGAGGAAGGGACTAAAAGACATTTTTCACTATAGGTAAAAAGCTAGGCAAGTATTGACTGTGTATCTGTGTGACTTTATGGTTGGTTTTAACAGAAGTACACCATGTCCTTAGTTTATCTAATACAATCTGTGATTCTTCCTATTTCTCAAAACAGTATCAGTCTTAAAATTGATGTTGGATATATACTCATGGGAATAGCGTTTACAATTAAACAAGTAAAGAACAGTTTCTCAAAGCACTACCCTGTTGTTCTCCCATGGAGCTCTGGGGGCAGTTCACACTACTTGAGCAAGAGGAATAAGATTTTCATAAGAAATTTCCAGCCATTTATTCTTACTACTGCATTATATCTCACTGTGTCCCTAGTTGTACTGCTGCAGCTTTTTCTGAGGTTATTATGCAGAATAGATAATTAAAATGATCATGGTTATAAATAACTTTTTCCCAAGCTGGAAGCAAGCAGTGTTTTCTTAAAAGCACTACTATGGAAATTATAGCCTGCTTTGTCTCAGAGGTCTTTTTCAATCCTGTTGCAGAGCCCAGATTCAGTCCCTCTTAACTTCAGAAACATGAGTAGTGGCACAGTTTTGTAATTGATTTCAGCTGTTGCCAAAAATGGATCTTTCATTTCTTTCCTCACTCTGATGCTCGTTACTGCCCTTTCTTTCTGCCTACTGCCCCTAGTGATTGTGCAGATGAGTAGATTGCCTTACTGATATGCTTGAAAGCTGCTCAGAAAATAAGGGAATGGTTAGTCTTCGGCCAAACTGCTCTTGGACTCATTGGAAAGGTATGTAGCAGTGTAGCAGGAAGGAGAACATAAACAAAATGTTATGGCACTTTTCATGCAGCTAGATTGACATGAGCTCATGCCTGACTAACAGACTCACAGTGGTTACTCTAGGTTGCTGTGTACTCTAGGTTGCCTCTAAATCATTATGGAGAGGGGAGACAGGGCTGTATCTGTCCATGACTTAGGTGCTGGAAAACTTCACAGTGTAGAAGTGCCACCACCCAGCAGGTGGTGGGACTGGATATTGCTAAGACTTAGTGTGAATGCAATGTAAATGTATTGGCCAAGTTCAGTCAACTCTGAGAGACTGGTACAGATCTCAGGAATTTTAACTCCCTGCAAGACTTGTCTAAGTGGTAGGCTGAATAGAGGATAGGTGTTTCACAGTAACTCCTTCAGAGAAAAGATAGTATTTGTAGCTTTTTTATTATGTAGCAGGGCATTCAAATGGGGAAGAACCCTGCAGACAAAGTCAGTATGGTATGTAGTGCACAGAATTGCTTGCTTTCTGTCAGAATAAAACCTGGTATTCATTGAAAGACTAAAGTGTAATAAATTTAATTTAGAAAAAATATGTAGAGGTATTAGATTTCTTCTCAAAGTATTTTATCCTTTTAATCTGTGAAAGCTGCACCTCTAAAAAAAACACAGGTTTGTATATTTGGTGCCTTGAACTGTGGCATCCAGTGCTTAAATGAAATTTGGTGATGCCATATCAACATGAAGAAGTAATTGACAAGAAGTAATACATAAACTTTTTTCTCATATTTTGCAGGTTGAATATTACAGCTTCACATTACCTGTGCTTTCTCTACTATTGACCTACATGCAACAGGTGTTGTAGAAGGTATTCCACAGGTGTCTCTGCAGCATAACAACAATCATTTAATACAAGATGGATGAAACATACAGAGATAGAACTACGTTAGTGAAAGGTGCAAAAGATATTGCCAAAGAGGTGAAGAGGCAAGCAGTGAAAAAAGTGACTAAAGCTGTTGACAAAGCCCAGGATGGCTACACACAGAGATCCTACAACCGATTTCAGGATGAAGAAGATGATGATGATTACTATGTCCAAGGAGGAAATTATGGTGTAGAAGCTAATGATGATGAAGGATCAAGTGAAGCAACTGAAGGGCATGATGAAGATGATGAAATTTATGAAGGAGAGTATCAGGGAATCCCCAGCATGGGGCAGGGAAAGGATGGCATGGTGGCCTTAGGTCAGGCTATGCGTGATGAGTATAAAGATCGTCATGAACTGGAAACAGAGAGGAAAGCTGATGAAGAAGAGCTAGCACAGCAATATGAACTGATAATACAAGAATGTGGCCATGGTCGTTTCCAGTGGGCCCTGTTCTTTGTCTTGGGAATGGCCCTAATGGCTGATGGGGTTGAAGTTTTTGTAGTTGGATTTGTGTTGCCCAGTGCTGAAACAGATATGTGTATACCCAACTCTGGATCAGGTTGGCTAGGTGAGTAAAATCTTTGCTCTGTTTTTGTGTTATTACAAGTGGTGCTTACAGTACACATAAGTCAACACTGTCTCTTCTGTACAAGTACTTTTGTATTTAATTTAAATAAATTATTAACAATATTAACATAATCAAGATTATATTTTTTCTTTTAGATAACTGTTTTCTTTTTCAGTCAGTAAGTATAAATAAATTACTGAAATGTATGACTATACAGCAAACCTTAAGAGCAGAGGAGTCCATTTTCTTCTTGTACATAAGAGAAGACATCCAGATGAACTCATGAAAAAAAAAACCCAAAACAACAACCAAAACCCAAACCACAGTCAGCACATAAAAGTTCTGTTGGGTTTATATAGGAATAATACATAGTAGATGGCACAACACTCTAGGAACACTGTCTTACTGTGTTGGAATCTTCCCAAGGACTAGGTGGAGTGCAATCTGGGAAATGCAGGAAATCCAAGGAAAATGCTTACTAGCTTTTTTCCTTCTGTTTATTTCACTCCTTTTATCGCAATGACTGTTGCCTAGTTATAAAAAAAAAACCAAACCAACAACATTTGTATCAGGTGGGACTAAAGACAGCAGAACAGACAGCTGATGATGAGCCTAGGATGTTTTTTGTGTCTGTGCAGTTAATGGGGAGGGGCTTTGTTTCATCCTGTCGTCTTGATGCAGTGTGGCAAATAAACCAAACCAGCCTTGTGTGTCTTGTTGAGAGCAGCAGAGCTGTGAGCAGGACGGTGCTTGCCTCCCTGGGCATGCCTGGGTGCAGCAGGTAAAGCAAGGCTTTCATGGGGCAGGGCTGTGGAGAAAGGGTGTGGAAGGAAGAGGGAAGAGGACTTTGAGGGTTGGGACATGACAGAAAATTCAGTGTATGTGTGTATTTAAGTGGCTTGGGACTGAAATACCCAGGCTATTGTAGAAAATAAGGGCATCTTATGAAATATTTAGGGAAATCTGGCTTCTAGCGGGTGTCCTGTTTGTTCGCTGCATCTTTACAGCACATGGGTCTGTAGCAACAGTCTCATTTTAACTTAGCTCTGTTCCTGATTTTATTCCCTAGCTCACCATCAATTAGAAGGACAATGAGATAACAACATCAAAATTAGATTCAGAATTTTAAATAGCACAAGGCTGTTTGTGCCATTTAAATAACACAGAGCTTTCTTGATAGCCCATTAAGCCCACAATAGGTTGGAATCCTGAGGTATTGATACTGGCAGTTTGGCTCTGTAGGTTTCAGTAAAGAGGCTGGTAGTCACCCTCATTTCTACCTAAAACTCAGACCATGTCAGAGTCCTAAGTGGAGATGGGAGCTGAGTTTTCAGATGGCTGGATCCTTTGAATCATTCCTTGCCATTGGATCATTTCGTTTTAGGAATGAAATTACTCTGCCTATTTGTACAATGCAGTGATTACACTTTGTCTACATTAAGCTCATATCGAGGGCAAAACTACAACAGCTGTTCCTTATGATCTTATCATCTTATGACCTCTCCCCAGCAAAGAAGTGGGACTGGGAAAAGGGGAGGAGGCACGTGTGTTGAAATGAGAATTCCTTTAATAGAACAGTCCAACTAACACAAATGCTTATAGAAAACACAGAAAGTTATATTTAGCCCTGCAAAGGGCTGGTGGTCACAATAAATGGGAAAGCAATCCTTGAGAGAATGATAAGCAAGCCCCGCCAGGGATGGCAGCCCTTAAGAGGAAGAGGAGGAGAAAGAATCTCCATTCTCAACAAACTTCCCAGTTAATGAGTATGATGACATGTATGGGCATGGGATACACCTGAGAGCCCCCTTGGATCAATGGCCCTTGGCTTCTGCCCCTCCCAGCTTGAGCTCCTGCCTGACTCAAAACTGCTAATGGCCTGCATATTGTGGCTGGCCTATGATTCTGTCTCAGCAAAATTAGAACAACTTCTAATGAAAGATAGTGAATTGTAAGAATTTTTATGGTTAAAGAGGCTGCATACAATAATCTGTTTTGATACTGTTTACACAAACTTGAACCACAAAGTTTTCAGATCCACTTCTCAGAGACAGAAGGTGCATAAGTATGTCTATTTATAGCCATTTTGGAGTTCTAGAAGTAGTTGAAAGAGTAGAGAGAAAGAAAGAAGCCAAAATTCCAACAATTGCATCTTTACATAAATGTTTCTCTGTCAGTGCAGATAATAACACAGAAAACATTTTATAAATGTAGTGTATTGCCCAAGCTGCTTTAGATAATTTTGTTACCTAGTACTTGGTGCAGTTAAGGACATCTTTAAACCCTACTAATCAATTTTTAAAAGTCCTTTCTATTGCTGGAACTCAGCTCTATTTTTACCTCCTGATAACCCTGTTTCTCATACCATATGCACCCTCCGACAAATTGAATGTTCAAAGTTGTCTTTGTTCTCCAGTCAGGTGACAATATAATGGTTTGTAGCAGATCTCTCTGCAATTAGTTCTTATGGGTTTAAGAAAAAGAAGAAGTTTATGCAACGTTAAGAGGGAGCATCATAATGCTTACACATTCAGGAGCTGATTCACATAAGCAGTTCCTTCCACTTACATTAAATGTTAAACTGGGAAATAGGTCTTTTCGTAATTAAGTAATTCTGCACAATTCAGTAGTCTTCCCTTCTCTGATTGTGTGGAGAACATGCTCATAATGCATTTCCTTTGTTATGCCTGCGATACAAACTTGAAATTTGGGAGCAAATGTGTTGTATTTTCTGAAAACAGCATTTTGTGTAAACATTTGCTGTAAGCATTACTTAGATATCTGGAATTGGGGGTGGGGATTATTGTCTCCAGAGTGGCAGGTGACCTTAAAGATCCACAGCTACCTGGTAAGACCTCACTCATGTAAAAAAGAGGGTTGAGGATTCCCTGTCACAAGACTTCTTATGATGCTGTCTTGAGGTATATTGGAATGACTCTTCATAGTTCAACTTAATTTCAATATAGAAGCTGTTAAATACCTCTTAGGTATATTAATGCGTGTGTATTTATATATACAAATGATACTGGCTGACAAAGAAACAACTCTGGAAGGTTTAGGTGTGCAAGCAATCTGTTCTCATATCTAAAATATAGAAGTTCTAATGGGTATTCCCATATCTTCCTTTTGTAATCTCTTGTGTTGAGGTATTAACAAACAAATAAATCTATGCTAAAACATTAATGCACAAATGCAGGGAAGCACAGGGAAAGCATTCAATAAACACTTTCCAAGTGTTTATTGAAAACATTGCCACACATGATGATTTTATCAACAGTTTCATAGAAAATGCTACTACGTGCCCATTGCTAATAGGCATATATGATAGGCTACAGTTTGTCAGCACACTGATGTGCATACAGAGCATAACTGTGTAGATACGCAGTCCCTGCGCACAGCACAACTTTTAATTCTGGCGGTACAAAATATTCATCGCATCCATGAATGCATAGCGAAAGCAATTTTATAAGATCATCAAAAGGTCCTCACAGCCATGCATTTCAATTATTTTGCCATTGTGATTTCACATAATAATTAGATCTTAAGTGGAGTCTTCTAGACAAGCTTCTTTTTTTTGTTTGGTTCCACCCCCCCCCTACCCCCCCCGCTTTTTTTCTGTTATTATAATTCCATAATCCAGAGGACTTCAGTGTTGTTGGAATAATAAAATCATGGGACCAGTGCTAGGGATTATAAGTAAATACACAGTATTTACTTTCCAGGCAATTTTCTAGACTGTTAAGGAACACATTAAAGTTATGTTAATTTGTCATTGACACAGCACTCTGACTCAGTTGTAAAAACTGATTTCTCTTATGTTATGCCATGATAGTTTACTAGGAAACATGAGCTAGCTAAAAGCATGTGACAATATTCATAGAGCCTCTCTTTTTAAAAAAAATAAATATTTACACCAGGGCCATTTTCCAAATTTCCTCCCTGTTGACCCTTTTGTGAGCTTGAGGTCACTGTTGACTGATCACCAGCAGTATTTCAGATCCCATAAAGTCATGTGATGAAAGTGCTGATTAGAATCATGAACTGGTTTTTTGAAGCTTTTTAATAATAATAATAATAATAATAATAATAATAATAATAATAATAATAATAATAATAATAATAATAATAATTTTTTCCATTTCTAGGCAGTTATTTTATTAAAAAATAAGGAAGCCAACTTGCTTGAACTCTTCCAAAGTTATAATCACATGTCACTAAGTGTGAGGGAAAGGCCTTCTTTCCCTGTTCTATAAACTGTACTTGTCCACTCCTTCATATATGTGCATCCAGCTTGACCATTTGGGTTTTTGGCACTGATGAGACCATACCTGCATGAGATAGCTTGTAGGCTCAGGCCTATATAGCTTCGTAGGCTCAGGCCTCTATATGTTTAAACTCCTTTCCTGTGTGCAATTTATCCTCTTGGTTTTACATGAGGCTCAGAACTGGGTGAGTTTCAGGTTAAATCTCTGGAGTATTGCTTGGGTGTGCTTTTCTGCAGAGCTTTTTTTCTGTGTGTTTGCATGCAGACTGTTCTTAAGTTTTATAGATTTTTTTTTTTCCTTATCAAATTTAAATTATGGCTCTTCCTTTACCTAGCATGTGTACTTCTGAAATAGTGAGACATACTTTTCCCTAAGTTAAGCAAAGGTAACTTTTCCCAGCAGTGTCTGTTCAATATGCCATGCCCCTGATGATGGTCTTCTCACTGGTTCTCGCATGGTACTTGCAAGTACTCACCTTCTTGTATGAGACTTTTGACAGCTGCATTGCTGTCACCATTGTTAGCAGTAGATACAGGTTGACTTCTGCTTGTATGTTTCATGATACCAGTCCTCATGGCATCAGCTGGCATATTTTACAAACAGATACCCCCAGCCCTTTTTTGTACTTTTTTACCTCAGCACTAGGAAAAAGAATAGAATAGAATAGAATAGAATAGAATAGAATAGAATAGAATAGAATAGAATAGAATAGAATAGAATAGACCAGACCAGGATGAGAAGGGACCTTCAAGATCATCACGTCCAACCCATCAACCAATCCAACCCACCTAAACAGCTAAACCATGGCACCAAGCACCCTATCAAGTCTCCTCCTGAACACCTCCAATGATGGTGACTCCACCACCTCCATGGGCAGCCCATTCCAATGGGCAATCACTCTCTCTGTAAGAAAGAGTGATTAATCACATAAAGACCCAAGGATTAAGTGATTATTTTCTTTAAAACTTTTCCTTGTGTTTGAGCTGAGAAAACCTGATAACTGATTGGAAACTCCTATGTTCTCATTGCTGTCCTTTCCAGAGGCCAGTTGTTCCTCACTGCTTCCTAATAGTCTCCCTTATCTGTTTTGAATTAGTATATCATGCTCTGTATGAAGTTGAGACTGAATGATCTATTGAACATGAATAGTCTTTTTCTGTTCTGTGTTACCATTGTGTTAATTAATGTCTTATCAAAGACCTTGACAAGGGCTCATAGACAGTGCAGTAGCAAAAACAGAAATATTTATCAGTTGATGAGCCATGCAGACAGATTCTTCCATATAAAATACTCAAGTGTCACGGTAAATCACTGGGCTGATAATGCAAGTATTATAAATATGAATAGTAACAAACAGCTTAGATTGGATATCAAAGGACTTTCAGAACTCTCACATTTGGTGCCAAATAATGCCATTATGTGTTATCAGAATTTATAATCACATTTTGTATAGTATTTATAGGAAGAAAAGTATCAGAGGTCTTTTGGGACAAGATGCATGTGACTACCACTTTTGCATTGATTGCCAATTCCTATATTAGCTGGATTAATGCAGTGCTTCCTGCATATACTCTGTCTTAAAACCTACTAAACATAATCTAGCATAATTCTAAACCAGACACTCCTTCCTCTTACATGGAAGGAAGTGGTCTCCAGAGGCTCAGTGGGTGATGCAAAGTGCTTATAAACTCTGTTAAGAATGTCAGCTACTTATTTGGTATTTTCTTCCCATAATTTGGCTTGCCAGATCTTTCTTACATAATTTTATTCTGGCTTTGCACCGAACTTTGTCTTCAACAAATACTTTCCATGAAACTTCACAATGACAAATAGAAGTCCTTCTGCTGGGACAGACTGGTCCAAGTCACTGGTATAAGCTATGCACTGACTTCATAGGTAGCAAATAGCTCTCCAGAGGATGATCTAGGTCTCCTAGTAGGAAACAAATTGAATGTGAGTCAGAAATGTCTTGCAGCAGTGAGGGTTAACTGTATTCTGGACTGCACTGGCAAGAGTGTCCATAAAGTAGAGGGAGGTGATTATTTCTCAAGACAGTGAGGCCATGTGTGTGATTCCCTGGGACCTGTCTTATTCAACATCTTTGTGGGTGACATGGACAGTGGCATTGAGTGCACCCTCAGCAAGTTTGCTGATGACACCAAGCTGTGTGGTGCAGCAGACACGCTGGAGGGAAGGGAGGCCATCCAGAGGGACCTTGACAGGCTGGAGAGGTGGGCACAAGCCAACCTCATGAAGTTCAATAAGAGCAAGTGCAGGGTCCTGCATCTGGGTCGAGGCAATCCCAGGCACAAATCCAGGCTGGGCAGTGACTGGCTGGAAAGCAGCCCTGAGGAGAGAGACTTGGGGGTGCTGGTGGACAAAAAGCTCAACAGGAGCTCTCAGTGTGCACTTGCAGCCCGCAAAGCCAATCAGATCCTGGGCTACATCAGGAGAAGTGTGGCCAGCAGGTTGAGGGAGGTGATCCTCCCCCTCTACTCAGCCCTGGTGAGACCCCACCTGGAGTACTGCCTCCAGTTCTGGAGCCCCTATTACAAGAGGGATGTGGAGGTGCTGGAACGTGTCCAGAGAAGGGCCACAAGGATGATCAGAGGGCTGGAGCACCTCTCCTATGAGGGCAGACTGAAGGAGTTGGGGCTGTTCAGTCTGCAGAAGAGAAGGCTCCGAGGTGACCTAATTGTGGCCTTCCAGTATCTGAAGGGGGCCTACATGAAGGCTGGGGAAGGACTTCTCAAGATCTCAGGTAGTGATAGGACTAGGGGAATGGAATGAAGCTGGAGGTGGGGAGATTGAGGCTAGATGTGAGGAGGAGGTTCTTCACCATGAGAGTGGTGAGACCCTGGAATGGGTTGTCCAGGGAGGTGGTTGAGGCCCCGTCCCTGGGGGTGTTTAAGAGCAGGCTGGATGAGGCTCTGTCCAGCCTGATCTAGTGTGGGGTGTCCCTGCCCATGGCAGGGGGGTTGGAACTAGATGATCCTTGTGGTCCCTTCCAACCCTGAATGAAACTATGAAACTATTTTGTGAAGCCACCTGAAAGAAGAGGTGAACAAATTAGGGCAAATCTAGGAAAGGACCAGTTAGGTGGATAGAGGGCTAGAATACAGAGCATGTATGAAGCAAAAGGGACTGGCCTTGTTTAGCTTGGAGAAAAGAAGTCTAAGAGATAATCTGTCTGTACTATTTGGTGGCATAATTGAGGAGAACTATAGAGAAGATGGAGTCAGTTTTATTTTTCTCAGAGGATTGCAGGAGGTCAGAAGTTGCAGGTAGGGAACTTCTGGTATAATGAAGAAAATTATCAGTGAGGAGGTCGACCACTACGTGACATTGCACAGAAAGATCTTTTACAAATTTTCAAAAGTTGACTAAAGAAGACCTAGAGCAAGATGATATAACTGTGAAGGTAAACTCATTTCAGCAGAAATTCAGAGCTCTCCAAATGTGCCTCCCAACCCCATTTTTTTTCTGATTAAGTAAATAAAAGAAAACACCCAACTTTCTGTAATTGACATTTCCAGCTTCCTGTGACTAAAAAAGGAAATTACAATTATTACAATTGACTAAACTTTCAAAGGAAAGAGTGTTCTGAACTCATAGAGTGTACACAGTCTTGCTGATTTAAGCACAGACAGAAGTCTAAACTAATATTGGCATGATCAGTATAGCTTATTTTTCTTCTCCTGAGACTGGGTTGTCTCTGGATCTGTCATGAATCTGGGAGCATGTGACAAAATGTCAGTGAATAAAAGACTGCACGACTTGAGTCTGACAGGATGATTTTTTGAAATATCCAAGAACCTATATGCTTAGTGGCATTCTCCAGCTGTTGTCCAGGTACCTCAGTACACCACTAGACACCTTGCTCTTGTCCTTAAAGACATAAATATATGGACAAATCAAGAAACAAATTCTTATTCTCAGAGTGTGGTTTTCCTTTTGCACATTCAAATATATTTCCTTCATATAACTTGTTGCTGAAGCAACCAACCTCATTTTTAGAGAGATTTATCTTGTTGGGATATTCAAACTAAAATGATCTTTGCAAAGTTTTATGTAGTTTCATAGTTTCATAGTTTCATAGTTTCATTCAGGGTTGGAAGGGACCACAAGGATCATCTAGTTCCAACCCCCCTGCCATGGGCAGGGACACCCCACACTAGATCAGGCTGGACAGAGCCTCATCCAGCCTGCTCTTAAACACCCCCAGGGACGGGGCCTCAACCACCTCCCTGGACAACCCATTCCAGGGTCTCACCACTCTCATGGTGAAGAACCTCCTCCTCACATCTAGCCTCAATCTCCCCACCTCCAGCTTCATTCCATTCCCCCTAGTCCTATCACTACCTGAGATCCTGAGAAGTCCCTCCCCAGCCTTCCTGTAGGCCCCCTTCAGATACTGGAAGTCCACAATTAGGTCACCTCGGAGCCTTCTCTTCTGCAGACTGAACAGCCCCAACTCCTTCAGTCTGTCCTCATAGGAGAGGTGCTCCAGTCCTCTGCTCATCCTTGTGGCCCTTCTCTGGACACGTTCCAGCACCTCCACATCCCTCTTGTAATAGGGGCTCCAGAACTGGACACAGTACTCCAGGTGGGGTCTCACCAGGGCTGAGTAGAGGGGGAGGATCACCTCCCTCAATCTGCTGGCCACACTTCTCCTGATGCAGCCCAGGATCTGATTGGCTTTGCGGGCTGCAAGTGCACACTGAGAGCTCCTGTTGAGCTTTTTGTCCACCAGCACCCCCAAGTCTCTCTCCTCAGGGCTGCTTTCCAGCCAGTCACTGCCCAGCCTGGATTTGTGCCTGGGATTGCCTCGACCCAGATGCAGGACCCTGCACTTGCTCTTATTGAACTTCATGAGGTTGGCTTGTGCCCACCTCTCCAGCCTGTCAAGGTCTCTCTGGATGGCCTCCCTTCCCTCCAGCGTGTCTGCTGCACCACACAGCTTGGTGTCATCAGCAAACTTGCTGAGGGTGCACTCAATGCCACTGTCCATGTCACCCACAAAGATGTTGAACAAGACAGGTCCCAGGACTGATCTCTGAGGGACTCCGCTTGTCACTGGCCTCCACTGGGACATGGAGCCATTGACAGCCACTCTTTGGGTGCGGCCATCAAGCCAGTTCCTTATCCATCTAGTGGTGCACCCATCAAACCCATGTGTCACCAGTTTGGAGACCAGGATGTGGTGCGGGACAGTGTCGAAGGCTTTGCTCAGGTCCAGGTAAATGACATCAGCTGCTCGCCCCTCATCTATTAATTTTGTGACCTTGTCATAGAAGGCCACCAGGTTGGTCAGGCAGGATTTGCCCTTGGGGAAGCCATGCTGACTGCTCCCAATCACCTCTTCACTATTCTTTTGAGCGAGTAGTGACTCCAGGAGGATCTGCTCCATGATCTTTCCAGGCACAGAGGTGAGACTGACTGGCCTGGAGTTCCCTGGTTCCTCCTTCTTACCCTTTTTGAAGATGGGGGCAATGTTTCCCCTTTTCCAGTCTGTGGGGACTTCCCCAGATTGCCATGACTTTTGTATTCTTTAATGTTCACTGCTTGTGATATTCCTTTGTTTTCCCAGCTATTAAGTAGCTATTAATTCTCTGTGTAGACTAGATAACTAAAGACATTGTGATTTGGAGGGGAGAAGGTGCTTTCTTTTTCAGGACTATTGTTTAATAGGGAAGCTTAAGATCTTGTCTTTGCTAATTTGCAGTTAAGTAAACATTTTATCATGAGATATTTATTTTTCCCAATTGTAAATAATGTACTTTTAAAGCTTGAAAAAAATGCCATGAAGATGAAATGCATTGGTCTTAATGGTCAATGATCCTGTTTGTGAATTCCATGAAACTCTTTTAAGCCAGTTTTGTATATGATAGGTTATATTACACTTCTGGCTGAATGGAAGTTCTGCCTTCAGGAAGTTCTGTCTTCAGGACTCAGTCCAGAATGCAAAGACAGAAAATTGGGAAATAATAATACTGAAAAGCTGATTTTGTTTTTAATTTCTTCTTAAAATTCAGACATTTAAAATTTATTTCAAAACAAAATCTGCTTCAGTTATTGTGGTTTTCTGTAACCTACTCAACCTCAGTGTTACTTAGTTTTGTCAACATAGTTCTTCCATATACTATTGTGCAGAAGACACAAACAATTAACTATTTGGCACTTGTTTACATATTAAAAGGTCTGAATTTTACTAGGTTGTCACAAAACTGTCCTAACATAATGGTAATATTCATTCTGCTGTTGTAAGTAGCCATCCATGTATAGTTATATTCTCTTTTGTTGTTAAATATTACTTATTCATCATTAGATAGAGATGAGATTTAGTGTGTGTTCCTTGGAGAAAATGAGTGTGTTCTGGTATTCCAGGTGTTAGCAGGGTAGCACAGTTGTGATGGCGTAATAGACCCCAAGGGACATAAACCAAAGGAAAAACAGACTCCGATACTCTCTGTCTCTACTGTTATGTGCAGCCAGTAGGTGTGCTCCTACAGAGTTGAAACCACCAGTGGAAGATCCGTATTTTTATTATGGAAAGCATCTTGAATTTGTTTTTTAAAAAAATATTTTAGACTCCAGGAACAAAGGAACAGATTTCTTAGAGAAGTAATTTTTAAATGTAGGCTCTTGGCTGTGGTATCAATGTTATTGAAAAGAGCACAGATGTCAAAATGTTAGGTACTTATATTTGGGTCTGAGAATTACTGTATTCACAAGATATTCATCTAGGATAAAAATCCTTAATGAAACCATAGTAGACCTTTGACTATCAAGGATCTCTTGGAAATGACAGTCAGAGTCCCTTTCTCTTCTAGTTAATAGTAGTAATAAATCTTTAGCAGTGATAGAAAGATTTAGAAACAGAGCTTCAGTCATCAAAATGTGTGCTAAATATTCCAGAGGAAGGTGAATACCATTCTGTAGGATTAATGACTTATTTCTTCAGAAGAAGATACTAGAATACAAATGCCATCATGCATGCTGTTCACCTTTGGTACAGTTCAGCCCCTTGCAATGACATTACGAAAGTATTCCTACTGCAGTGCTTTTCCTGCTTGCCTTCCAGACACAATGACCTAAGTGGGAGAAATTAAAAGACAGGTCTTTATCTGTTCTAAGCAGCTATGTTATGCAAATTGGTGGAAATTGTGGCTACGTTTGTTTGCCTTTTCTGAGGAGAAATAAAAGGAAAATGGCAAGAGTATGCAATGTAAATTTTGTCTGTTATATACTGGACTAAACCTGTATGACATGGGTTTGGCACAAGACAGGAACTGGGAGCACAGATTTGAAGCATTAATGAAATGCAGTGTATTGAGTCCTCTGTGCTGTTTCAGGCACCCATTATAAACCAGTATTTATGGTGGGTCACAGCTGCCCGCCTTTTCTGAGGATGATGCTGTTCCCAGACAACCTTGTTGAAGCCAGTGCTGACAGAACACTGCCACCACATCAAATGTTCTTCTTTCAGAGTCTTCCTATGTGCAGCTTTACTGATGAATGCAAGCTATTGGACACTGTTTCCTTTCATGCTCACTGCTTGCTTTTAAGAGGTTCAGCATCTAGCCTAGGGTTAAATATAACATTTCTGTCTCAATACCCAGTTTCAGTCATGCACTTTTAACCTGAGTAACATACTCAGTAGAAGGCAACATTAAATGACTGTATTGCAGATCATAGCTGAGAGCTTTGGTGTTTGTATGTGTTTTCAGCATAGCCAAATGCCGTTTTAAACAACTGATCTTTTGAGATCAGTTTGAGCTTTTGAGCCCTATAAGTAATGTAACAATTATTAGGTTTGTTGTTGGTTTTTTTAAAGTAAATATTTCTCACTACACATGTATACCTTGGAATAATGTGAGTGATCAATCAATGTATGTACAGCTAATAAAGTATTAGGTCACTTTTTGAGCAAGACATTTGTTGCCAGAATATAACATTTCTTCAGGGTTTGAGTTATGTTTGCTTCATCTGAATTGAATGAGTACTATGGGTATTGACAAACTTACTCCTATTTAAATATTGAAATACACAGCCTGCAATTGGGATAACATACATATTTGTGAAGATTGTATGAGCATCCAGTAAGATACTTGTACACTTAACCACTTACAAGCATGCATTACCACCATGTGAAAATATGCCTGTGACATTTATTTGCACACAATCCAAAACTAAATAATCATGTCCTTGTAGTTATCTTCAAATCTCTGTCTTGTAGAGTGTTGGTTTCTCAAATAGTTAAAAATCACTGGGCTGCTTTTCTATGCACTACGGGTTATTTTCTGGTTCTGCCTATGCAATCACAGGTCAATGATTTTACCATTTATATCACACAAATGTATAATCTTACAAAAGTGGCCCAAAGAAGGAAATGCCTCTTAAAGGAAAAGCCTGAGGGCCATGGTGTTTTCATACATTTAATCTGGCTGTTGCCTTCACTTTTTTCTCACTTTCTCAACTGCTGTGGTGTCTCTGACTAACAATATGTCACTTCTTAAATGAATGCACCAAATGAAGTTTCCTAACCAAACCATACTGTTTGGTTACTTCTGCAACAAAGTTAAGTCACCATCTGCAAGCTTTCATTTACAGAAATGTTAATCTTTTTTATTTAGTATTTGTATCTCTCAATTTTGCATGATGGAAAAAGTGTCTTCAAAGATTCACAGAAACCTGTTTATCAGGCAGACAAATATTTTTAATGTAATGTAAAATCTGAAAATTAACAAAATGGGGTAAAGTGATGCTAGCTTTACATTCATAGTGTTTAAAAAAATGTCTGTGTTCTCAAGTATAGGCAAAGGTGGCCTGTTTGCAAATTTCTTTGTGTCATGTTAGCTGGACTGAAATTATTTGCTGTGTACTGATTAGCAGTGGAAAGCCTCATACAAAGCTGAGAGAGCATGGATGAGTACAACTCATGTGACATGTGACTCTCTATTGTATTCTGTCATGCTTTTGCATTTGTCTGACCTGCTCAGACATTTCCTAATCTGCTAGAATTCAAGGCGATTTTCAAGACTGGCTCTGAAGTTGCCACCAGCAAGCCTTGTTAAATAGAGATCATGAACTGCTAGATACAGTCATCTAAACAATTTTCCATTTAAATATTTTAATAGTGCCTCCTGGCACTATTGTAAATAAGTAATTAGAAAGCCCATTTAGCATGGCCATCACACCTGTAGGTGTATTGGCACCATACAGAGGATTATTCTGAGCTGTTATTCTTCATTTTGACGTTGGATTAGTCAATGTGTTTTATTGACTTTAAATGGGAAAGAAGATGTGAGACCATTAGCAGTAGAAGTTTTATTTTTCTCTCATTATGTTTTAGATCAGGTCTCTGGTTGGACACTCTTGGAGTTGTGTGAATTTCAGACCCTCATTAATTTTGGTAACCTGTTCCTGATGAGGTTAGGCATAAACCAATGTGTTTTTTTCACAGAATGCCCTGCTTTGGAAGGAACCCTCAGAAGTCACCTTGTCCAATCTGCCTGCAAGTGAGCAGGACTGAAACCAGTGAAAAGTCTTTTTTAAAATTTTGGCTTTTTTTTTTTTTTTAGTATAATTTTCCCTACAGTGTCATTTTATTGGAGTGAAGGTTGGTAACAACCACTGTATGGGTAAAGCAAAAGTTGAAAAAAGTTATTTCCTCCCATTTCCAAGGGAAGAAGTTTACAGAGTACTGGAATGTCATAGTATCATAGTATCATTCAGGGTTGGAAGGGACCACAAGGATCATCTAGTTCCAACCCCCCTGCCATGGGCAGGGACACCCCACACTAGATTACAATAAGGCAAGTTAATGGCTGATTAAACACTGATCAATTAGCTTAGCTAACTGATCAGTTAGCTTGTACTTGTAACTGTTACTGTATCTTTGCTAGGAGCATAGTTTTATTAATTAGTTCTTAGTATCACATTCTTGGATTTGCTGAGTTGGATGCATCTCTTATTAATGTAAGTGTATATACTTTGGGCTTTTTGTTTTAATTCAGCACTAATTAAAAGTTAGTGATATTCATGGACTATGTTTTCTTTTGAGCCAACAACAGGACTAGGCAAATAAGAAATTAACATGCAGGCCATAAAACATGTAGCCAAAATGAAGAAGTTTAATCAGATGATTAATGTAGATGACTGCCTGGGTTGTTTAAAGCTTTAGTGAGATATATTATTTTTAATTTTTTTTTTGCTTTGAAACAGCTAGCCCATTGCACAGTGCTATTTACTGTTCAATCATATGCAGCATTTATAATCATTCTGAGTCTCAGGATTTCCTGAAAGTGTGTTTCCAATTGGAAAGTTATAGCAATTTCTAGTACGGCAGGATCAGTTCAGAGATGGGCAAAGAGTGCATTGAATTTTTTAGCAGCTTAATCAGAGCAACCTCTGCATCTGCACTGGAAGAAAACAGGAATTAGAGGTATTAGGACAGATTAACTAGGTGTGTTTTATCTAAAGCTTATCTGTTAGGATTTTCTTGCTAATGCCAGAGGGAACTGTTGGATCAAAGGAGAAGATAGTGTGAAAATAGTATGTTCAGTGGTAGCATCTAGATAATCTGTCAAAAGCTACACATCATCACATGGTATTACTTGAGATTTTGATAAAGTCTGTGCCCTATATGTTGAATATTGGTAGCTAGTATCTTGCAAAATAATGTGTATATGGGAAAAAGACTGCTGCATATTGGCTATTTTATACAGCCCAGTATTGCTAAATCTGAATGCTGATTGTTTCTGTTGATCAAGGAATCAGAGCTTTAGTCTTTTTCTCTATATTATATTGTTGATTTAGCTAGGCAAGCAATAGTGGTGTGAAGTAGGAGTGTGCTGCTGTTTGCACTACCACTATTCAATTTATAAATTATTCTAATGAGGAAAGTGGAATATCTTTGATCAGTATTGTATTCTGAGAAATCCATTATGGAATAAGTAAAACTTATACTAGCATGCCACCTTTTAAAAGACTTAGTTATTGACATGATAACATTCTTAAAGCAGAAGCAGTGCTGACAACGTACTGCAAAGGCATTAAGTTTACCATATTCTCCATTTGGCTGCCTTATCTGAAAATACAGCTGTGCTGATAATTCCCCATCCTAGCAAAACATCTATTACCTGTCACTTTCTTTGCAGTTACTGAGCTGCTTCTATGCATTCATAAATTTATATAATTTGGATCTGAAGAAAAGCAGGAGCAGTTATTTCTTTTGATGTTATAGTGTTTCAATTAAAAGAATATCTCAGTATACAAGAAACTCATCTGTTAAGACAGAGTATTAGTTCATTAGTAAAAAACATGCATCAGCACACTTGCTTGTGTAATTTTCAGATGTATTACAAAGTGAACATCCCTAGAACTGTAAGGAGAGTTAATAGCATACAGAACCTTACAGAAAAAAAATACTATGTTTTACAAATTATGATGTAAACATCCCACATTAAATCACCTTGTTATGCTCTTAATACACAAACCAGAATGAGTCTCATTAGTCCAATGAGAAGAAAGGTGGAGGGAAAATACCATTTTTCTTTTTGTTGAAATTAAATTGAGCCTAATACCACAAATATTTCAGGTTGTGAGTTTCACACTTGAGATACAGGAAGCTAGTATGTAGTTGACATATCAGGCACGTAAATTTAATATGAGTATGCCAGAAGAAACAAAAATTCACTAAATACCTGAATAAAATTTGGGAAATGGTTGCTGTGAGACCCTTTGGCATTTACTTATATAGTACAATGTGGTGTTCAACAAAGCCAAGTGCAAAACCCCTCACTTTAGTCACAACCCTCACCAACACTATGAGCTTGGAGTAGGGTGGCTGGAAAATTGCTTGACAGTGAGAGGTCTTGGAGTGCTGGTTTACAGTTGACTTACTGTGAACCAGCAGTGTGCTCAGGTAGCCAAGAAGGCCAACAGCATTCTGATCTGGATCAAGAAGTGTGCAGCTAAGGGTAGTAGGAAAGTGATCTTACCCCTGTACTTAGCACTGGCGAGGCTGTACCTCACATACTGTGTTCAGTTTGGGGCCACTCACGACAAGAAGGACATTGAGCTACTGGAGCATGGGCAACAAAGCTGGTGAGAAGGTCCTGAGCACAGGAGAAGCAGCTCAGGAGAGACCTCATTGCCATCTACAACTACAGATGTTAGTCAGTTAGAGGGTAGAAAGTCTCTGCAGAGGGACCTCGACCGACTGGACAGATGGGCAGAATCCAATGGGATGGCATTTAACAAGTCCAAGTGCCGAGTGCTGCACTTTGGCCACGGCAATCCCATGCAGAGCTACAGGCTGGGGTCAGAGTGGCTGAGAACGGCCAGCCAGAGAGGGATCTGGGGGAACTGATCGACAGCCGCCTGAATATGAGCCAGCAGTGTGCCCAGGTGGCCAAGAGGGCCAATGGCATCCTGGCCTGCATTAGGAATAGTGTGGCCAGCAGGAGCAGGGAAGTTATTGTGCCCCTGTGCTCTGCATTGGTTAGGCCACACCTTGAATCCTGTGCCCAGTTCTGGGCCCCTCAGTTTAACAAGGACATTGAAACACTTGAACGTGTCCAGAGAAGGGCAACAAGGCTGGGGAGAGGCCTTGAACACAAGCCCTATGAGGAGAGGCTGAGGGAGCTGGGATTGTTTAGCCTGGAGAAGAGGAGGCTCAGGGGACACTGTATTGCTGTCTACCACTACCTGAAAGGTGGTTGTAGCCAGGAAGGGGTTGGTCTCTTCTCCCAGGCAACCATCACCAGAACAAGAGGACACAGTCTCAATCTGCACCAGGGGAGGTTTAGACTCGAGATGAGGAGAAAGTTCTTCACCGAGCGAGTCATTCGTCATTGTAACGGGCTACCCAGGGAGGTGGTTGAGTCACCACTCTGGATTTCCGGAGGGCAGACTTCAGGCTACTCAAGGAACTAATTCAGAGGGTTCCTTGGGATAAAGCCCTTAAAAACAAAGGGGTCCAGGAGAGCTGGACCTACTTCAAGGAAGAATTGTTGAAGGCTCAGGGACAGGCTGTGCCAATGTGCCGGAAGATGAGCCGCCGGGGCAGACGGCCAGCCTGGATGGTTCATGAACTTTAATAGAACTAAGGGAAAAAAAGAGGGTGTATCATCTTTGGAAGAGAGGTGAAGCAACCCATGAAAAATTTAAGGAGGTTGCTAGGTCTTGTAGGAAGAAAATTAGGGAGGCAAAAGCACATTTGGAGCTTAGACTGGCCTCTGCTGTGAAGGACAACAAAAAGTCCTTCTATAAATATATTACTAGCAAGAGGAAGGGAAAGGACAACCTCCACTCCTTGGTGGACACAGAGGGGAACGTTGTGACAAAGGATGAGGAAAAGGCAGAGATACTTAACATGTTCTTTGCCTCAATTTTTACTAGCAGGACAGAATGTCTTCCAGACAGCTGGCCTTCTGAGCTGGCAGGAGGAGCCAGGGAGCAGCACAGTTTTCCTCTGTTCCAGAATGGGGTAGTTCGTGATCTGCTCAGCTGCTTGGATCCCCACAAGTCCATGGGACCAGATGGGATCCATCTTGGGGTGTTGAGAGAGCTGTCAGAGGAGCTGGCCAAGCCATTCTCCATCATTTTTCAGCAGTCCTGGCTCACTGGAGATGTCCCAGAAGACTGGAAGCTGGCCAACATGGTGCCCATCCATAAGAAGGGCCGGTTGGATGAGCCAGGGAATTCCAGGCCTGTCAGCCTGACCTCAGTGCCAGGGAAGATTATGGAACAGGTCATCCTGAGTGCAATAACACAGCACTTACAGGATGGCCAAGGGATCAGGCCCAGCCAGCATGGATTTAGGAAGGGCAGGTCCTGCCTCAACAACCTGATCTCCTTCTACAAGCAGGTGACCCACCTGGTGGATGTGGGGCAGCCTGTGGATGTAGTTTACCTGGACCTCAGCAAGGCCTTTGACACCGTCCCCCATAGCAAACTGCTGGCCAAGCTGTCAGCCCATGGCTTGGATGGGAGCACTCTAAGTTGGGTTAGGAACTGTCTGGAGGGCTGAGCCCAGAGAGTGGTGGTGAATGGTGCCACATCTAGCTGGCGGCCAGTCACTAGTGGAGTCCCCCATGGATCAGTGCTGGGCCCCATCCTGTTCAACATTTTTATTGATGATCTGGATGAGAGCATTGAGCCGATCATCAGTAAATTTGCTGATGACACCAAGCTGGGGGCAGGAGTTGATCTGCTAGAGGGTAGAGAGGCTCTGCAGAGAGACCTCGACAGGCTGGACAGATGGGCAGAGTCCAACAGCATGAGATTGAACAAATCCAAGTGCCGGGTTCTGCACATTGGCCACAGCAACTCTATGCAGTGCTACGGGCTAGGGTCAGAGTGGCTGGAGAACAGCCAGGCAGAGAGGGACCTGGGGGTGCTGGTTGATGGTAAGATGAACATGATCCTGCAGTGTGCCCAGGTGGCCAGGAGGGCCAATGGCATCCTGGCCTGCATCAAGGCTCATTGATAGGGGCTTTAAACTAGATTTGAAGGGGGAAGGGGTTAATAGTCTGCTGGCCGGTGACAAACAGAGGGGCAGCTCACCAGCAGTGGAGAGAAGGAGAGCTGGTAAGGGCTCTCAACTTGCTGCCCTGAGGCACGCCACGAATGATCCACCAGTCCATTCTGTGGAAACCGAGGGGATTTGGCACAAGAGGAGGACAGGGCCAGCCCAGCTGAAGTGCTTCTATGCGAATGCGTGCAGCTTGGGCAACAAACAGGATGAGTTAAGGACCACTGTGCTGCTGGGATGCCACGACATAGTGGCTGTTACTGAAACTTGGTGGGATGAATCCCATGACTGGAATGTAGGCATAGATGGGTATAAACTCTTTAGGAAGGATAGGCAGGGAAGGAGAGGAGGAGGTGTTGCCCTCTATGTCAATAGCCAGTTGGAATCAGTGGAGCTCCAACTGGGGAGGGATGATGAGCTAGTTGAGAGTGTATGGGTTAAAATTAAAGGCAGGACAGGGGAAGGAGATATTACTGTGGGGGTCTCCTACAGGCCACCTGACCAGCAGATCCAAGCAGATGAGGCCCTCCATAGGCAAATAGAAGCAGCTTCCAGGTCACAAGCCCTGGTCCTCCTGGGTGATTTCAACCACCTGGACATCTGCTGGAGGGACAACACAGCAAGGCACCAGCAATCCAGGATGTTCCTGGTCTGCATAGAAGACAACTTTCTCCTCCAAATGGTAGAGGAACCATCAAGAAAAGGTGCTATGCTGGACCTTGTTCTCACCAACAGGGAAGGGCTGGTAAGCAATGTGAGGCTCAGAGACAGCCTTGGCTGCAGTGACCATGAAGCAGTTGAATTTAATCTCCTCAGGGCAATCAGGAGGAAGTATTCCAAGCTTACGACCCTAGACTTTAGGCGTGCAGATTTTGATCGCTTCAGGGATCTGCTAGCCAAAGTGTCGTGGGACAAAGCCCTGGAGGGAAGAGGGACCCAGGACAGCTGGTCAGTATTCAAGGACCACCTCCTCAGTGTCCAGGAGCTCTGTATACTAACAAAGAGAAAAGCAGGTAAGAATGCTAGGGAGACTGCCTGGATGAGCAAGGAGCTACTGGACACACTATTACTTAAAAAGAAACTCTACAGGAAGTGGAGAGAAGGACAGGTAGAACAGGGGGAATATAAGGAAGCTGCCCGAGCAGCAAGAGTCCTGGTTAGGAAAGCCAAAGCAGGGTTTGAATTGAATCTAGCCAGGGAGATTAGAGGGAACACTAAGAACTTTTACAGGTATATTAATGGGAAGAAGAAGACTAGGGAAGGTGTGGGCCCCCTCAGAAAGGAAAATGGTGACATGGTCACAAGTGATGAGGAAAAGGCTGAGGTACTCAATAACTTCTTTACCTCAGTCTTCACTGCAAGGGCCTCTAGCCACACTCCTGATGTTATGGAAGACAATGCCAGGGACGGGGAGGAAGAACTGCCCATTGTAAGTGCAGATCAGGTTCGTGATCACCTGAAGAACCTGAAAGTGTTCAAGTCCATGGGACCCGAAGGGATACACCCACGGGTACTGAGAGAACTGGCAGATGAGGTTGCTAAACCCCTCTCTATTATATTTCAAAAGTCATGGCAATCTGGTGAAGTCCCCACAGACTGGAAAAGGGGAAACATTGGCCCCATTTTCAAAAAGGGTAAGAAGGAGGAACCAGGGAACTCCAGGCCAGTCAGTCTCACCTCTGTGCCTGGAAAGATCATGGAGCAGATCCTCCTGGAGTCACTACTCGCTCAAAAGAATAGTGAAGAGGTGATTGGGAGCAGTCAGCATGGCTTTGCCAAGGGCAAATCCTGCCTGACCAACCTGGTGGCCTTCTATGAGCAGGTGACAAAATTAATAGATGAGGGGTGTCACGGTCCAGAGACATTAGATGTCTCAGTCCGGAGACACAGTTCTTTTAAATATTCCCGTGTTGTGAAATTAAAGGCACAAACGAGGCCAAAGTATCAACAGCTAGACTATTTATTACATAAATAAAGTGGACATAAGAAAGGGGAGAGGGAGAAAAGAGAGAGGGAGAGAGAAGAGGAAAGGAATTATATTACCACACCCCCTCATCCCCCAAGACAGTTAAAGTCTGTGGAGGAAAGGTGCTGCAGGAGATGTTGGGTTTGTAGAGAAACGCTGGTGAGGCTTTTGCTGGAGAACAGCTGTGGTCCTCTGGGGACATGTTGGGTTGATACAGGAACAGTGCTGAGGCTCCTCTGGGCAGCCTGGGTCTGTAGAGAAGGGGTGCTGAGGATTTGGCTGGAGCTGTGGTCCTCCGGGCAGCTTCTTTTCTCCGGAGCAGCATCGTCCCGGCTTTCTCTTCTCAGCGGCCTGGCCCGTCTCCTGTGTTTTCCTTCATCTCCGTTTTTCTCCCCGTTTTTCTCCTCTGATTCTCTCCTCTGTTTCTCTCTTCTGTTTCTCTCTACAAACCAGTAGTTGCTCAAGTCTTTTATACAGTTTTTTAGTCCTCAGGCAGGTGTTGGTATGTCAGGTATTTCAGAGGCATGGAAATAATCCAGGTATCTGTTCCCCCGGAAATCTGTGTTTGGGCAAGAACCTGGCTGGATAGGGGGGGGAAATCTCAGTCTACCCCGTCTCCATCCAGACAAAGCTCAGGAAACAGGTGGAGATTATCTTGCCCTAAAGGTGTGATGGCTGGGTCCTTGGGTCCATTGTTGTAGTCCCGTGTTATCACGATGCAATCACAAGCTGATTTGCATCCAGGATTGGTGGACAGGATTCTTTCCACCTTCTTTCCAGTGGCTCTGCTATCACTTTATCTTTGTTGACTCACATAGAGAGAGACAAACTTATTAGACTCTCACAAGGGGCGAGCAACTGATGTCGTTTACCTGGACCTGAGCAAAGCCTTCGACACTGTCCCGCACCACATCCTGGTCTCCAAACTGGTGACACATGGGTTTGATGGGTGCACCACTAGATGGATAAGGAACTGGCTTGATGGCCGCACCCAAAGAGTGGCTGTCAATGGCTCCATGTCCCAGTGGAGGCCAGTGACAAGTGGAGTCCCTCAGGGATAGTCCTGGGACCTGTCTTGTTCAACATCTTTGTGGGTGACATGGACAGTGGCATTGAGTGCACCCTCAGCAAGTTTGCTGATGACACCAAGCTGTGTGGTGCAGCAGACACGCTGGAGGGAAGGAGGCCATCCAGAGGGACCTTGACAGGCTGGAGAGGTGGGCACAAGCCAACCTCATGAAGTTCAATAAGAGCAAGTGCAGGGTCCTGCATCTGGGTCGAGGCAATCCCAGGCACTGATATAGGCTGGGCAGTGACTGGCTTGAGAGCAGCCGTGAAGAAAAGGACCTGGGGGTGCTGGTGGACAAAAAGCTCAACATGAGCTCTCAATGTGCACTTGCAGCCCGCAAAGCCAATCAGATCCTGGGCTGCATCAGGAGAAGTGTGGCCAGCAGGTTGAGGGAGGTGATCCTCCCCCTCTACTCAGCCCTGGTGAGACCCCACCTGGAGTACTGTGTCCAGTTCTGGAGCCCCTATTACAAGAGGGATGTGGAGGTGCTGGAACGTGTCCAGAGAAGGGCCACAAGGATGAGCAGAGGGCTGGAGCACCTCTCCTATGAGGGCAGACTGAAGGAGTTGGGGCTGTTCAGTCTGCAGAAGAGAAGGCTCTGAGGTGACCTAATTGTGGCCTTCCAGTATCTGAAAGGGGCCTACAGGAAGGCTGGGGAGGGACTTCTCAGGATGTCAGGTAGTGATAGGAGTAGGGGGAATGGAATGAAGCTGGAGGTGGGGAGATTCAGGCTGGACGTGAGGAGGAGGTTCTTCACCATGAGAGTGGTGAAACCCTGGAATGCATTGTCCAGGGAGGTGGTCGAGGCCCCGTCCCTGAGGGTGTTTAAGAGCAGGCTGGATGAGGCTCTGTCCAGCCTGATCTAGCGTGGGGTGTCCCTGCCCATGGCAGGGAGGTTGGAACTAAATGATCCTTGCGGTCCCTTCCAACCCTGACTGATACTATGATACTATGATAAGAACAGTGTGGCCAGCAGGAGCAGGGAGGTCATTCTGCCCCTGTACACTGCACTGGTTAGGCCACACCTCGAGTACTGTGTCCAGTTCTGGGCCCCTCAGTTTAGGAAGGATGTTGACTTGCTGGAACATGTCCAGAAGGGCAACAAAGTTGGTGAGGGGCTTGGAACACAAGCCCTATGAGGAGAGGCTGACGGAGCTAGGGTTGCTTAGCCTGGAGAAGAGGAGACTCAGGGGTGACCTTATTGCTCTCTACAACTACCTGAAGGGGGGTTGTAAACAGGCAGAGGTTTGTCTCTTCTCCCAGGCAGCCAGCACCAGAACAAGAGGACACAGTCTCAGGCTGTGCCAGGGGAGGTTCAGGCTGGAGGTCAGGAGGAAGTTTTACACAGAGAGAGTGATTGCCCACTGGAATGGGCTGCCTGGGGAGGCTGTGGAGTCGCCATCACTGGAGGTGTTCAGGAGGAGACTTGACAGGGTGCTTGGTTGCATGGGTTAGTTGATTAGGTGGTGTTGGGTGATAGGTTGGACGCGATGATCTTGAAGTTCTCTTCTGACCTGGTTTATTCTATTCTATTCTATTCTTCTTTGGGGGGATAATTTCAACTCACCACAGGTATCTGGTTTGTGTAAACCTTTCCAGACATGAGTTCTGCCTGGAATTTCTTTCATGCTGGGCTTACACTAGAGTAGCTTCATGTTCTCAAAATATATGCAAGTTATTTTCCTAGGAAAAATCATGGTTGTGGTTTTTTAATTTTTTTTTTAGGGAGAGGGTGAAATTGATCTCACTTCTCCTCTTCACCCAAGGGAAAAATGAAATAAAACACAGTCTTCCTGGCTCATCTTTGATCTTTGTAAGAGCATAGCTGAGCTGAGATACCAATTCTGTAAGACCATTGTCAGTTTGATCTCAAATTGACCAATATATTGTAAGTATTTGCTGGTCTAAACTTCTGTTGACCTAAAATTTTGTTTTGTCAAATGTTGCCTGGCATTGGGTGCTTTCTGACTATACTTTTAAGCCCCACTCAGTTTCAGCTGTCTTACAACTGTATTGGAGGTACCACAGTAGATTTCTACATCTGCTTCACCTTTTGAGTTCAGTTCACTGGAAAATTGATCTTTTTGAAAGAGAAAAAAGAAAAGGGAAAAAATACAGTGTGCTTCCTTTTGTGTTTAGATTTTCATTAATATTTTGTGTTTTTTCAAGGCTCCACCTTTGTTTTGTATTTGTGAGGATTCTCTTTAGAAGTACAGTACTTGGCTACCCCATGACAGGTTTTCTTTGATTAAATCAATCACGAAATTATGCCTGTCATACTATTACAAACCTGTATTGGTTTAGTTTTTTGTGTTTCCCCCCTATTAAAGATGGTGAAGAGGTTTGCTCATAGTACTGTTGAGTTACTTGCTCTTTCATTGTCCTGTCTACACTCGTCAGCTAAACATGATCTTACTTTTGCTCATCATTTCTCTCAGCTCCATTTTCTTGCCTTTCATGGTTGAGTTCCTCTACTGCAGTTCATCAGTATCGTCTGATAACAGGACCATTTGGACAGAGAACCAGCTATATTTCACCCGATGTTATCTGAGGTTTCTTGATTAGTATTAGATTGAATGTCATCAGATGTTTTGTAGTTATGTTTGAAAATGATTAGAGAACTAAACACAGAGGTTACTCACTGCAAGTCACATGAAAATCACTGCAATGGGATAGATGCTGTATGAACATCTATATCAAGACTGAAGGACTTCTGCGTGTATTTTAAAACAGCTTTATGCCTTTCATGTGTTTAAACAGACAAATCCTATTACTGTGATCGCTAAAAATAATTCTAATAATGTATTAGTAAGTAAAACTTGAATGTTTGTAAATATGTATTAAGTAGAAGAGCAAAAAGCTTCAAAATGAATGTGTAATTAGGCATCTGCACTGGAGAGTATGAAATTACAGACTGAAGCCTGTCTGCAGCTGTCCTGGAAGGGAATGCAAGGGGAGTGGATTTAATCTTAAGAGCAATAATGAAAAAAAAACCCAAAACACCAAGCAAACAAACAACAAAACAAGACAAAACAAACCAAAATACAAACAAACCAATCAAAACAAAACAAAAGCAAAAGTAAACACAACAACAACAAAAAACCCCACCAAAATTTATATGCTCTGGCATTTGTGGATTTGCATATATTGTATATTAGGTAAGGGCAATCATTTAAATAGCTAGCATTTAGATAAAAGAAATCCATGGCTTGAGAAGTTTTAAACTTGCAAAGATTCATGAAAAATTCAAATTTTAGTTAATGTGATAGATAGCTCACAGGTTTGTTGGAAAACAGCACCCATCAGCTTTTTCAGGTGGCTGAGCAATCAATGTTTTCATCCTTCAAGAACTTAAAAATTCACCATTCCATGAATAGTGAGCCATAAACCCTGTTGTGCCACCATTTCAAGCACTGTTTAGAGAAAACAAGAAACAATTGTTATAGTGGAATATTGGTTTGTGGCAGTTCTTTCTGTAAGAATATTAGGTTGTCAATACCTCTGAGGAGGTGAATAGCATATTATAGCATGTAAGAATTGAGATCCAGTGTTCTGACTTCACAGTTGGTTTCAGACATGCAAAGACAGTGGCTTTAGGAAATGGAGTTCTGCCAATTTTGGACTTACTTATTGCAATTTTATTGGTTGTTCCTGAACATTTGTTGGTTTTGAACAATTTTCTTGTATTTGTTTTGTTAATTTGAAAGCTGTTTGCTTTAATTACCTTCTATTATAAACAGTTAATTAGATGTTATGTTTGACTGAAGTTAGTTGCCGTATGGGTTGCAACACTTTTAAAAGTATTTAATGATCAGGAAAACTGATAACAGATTCTAAATTTGTATGGTTCTAAAAGATTATCATCCTTAAACTGTGCACATGCTGTTTTGTGTAGACGGGTTAAAACAAAGGTAAATCTATATATTCTTAGTCAATATGCTGCTTACTGGCATTGGAGTTTGTCACTATGAACTGTCACATCATGAGTAATAGCTAATAGGAAGATTCTAGCACAAGTAACTAAAACACTGATTGAAGTACAGTGTAATTCATACTTCTCTTGGAGCTGTCTTAGGACCACAGGTATAGTCTCGTTTTCCAAAATACATGTAATATTTACATTTTTAAAGTATTTTCTTAGAAAAGACTACTTTTTCTAGTTGTGTTAAATGCATTCCTCAGACAAGTGATCTAAACACCACAATAGGAAAAATACAACTTCAGCTGAGTTTCGTAACTGCTATACAATAAGTGTTTTTAAAGAAAAAGATGATTGTCAGTGAGTCCCATATCCTAAGCCTCTGTTGCAAGGACGTATGACTTCAGTTTCACTACTGTATTTTCTGCCAATGAAGTACATACTTTCAGACTGATTTAGAATCATAGAATCATGGAATTGTTAGGGTTGGAAGGGAACTCAAGGATCATCTAGTTCCAGCCCTCCTGCCATGGGCAGGGACACCTCACACTAGATCAGGTTTCTCAGAGCCACATTCAGCCTGGCCTTAAAAACCTCCAGGGATGGGGCTTCCACAACCTCCCTGAGCAAACTGTTGCAGTATCTCACCACCTTCATGGTGAAAAACTTCTTCCTAACATCCAATCTGAGTCTACCCATTTCTAGTTTTATTCCATAATCCCATTCCTATCAATACCTAACACCCTAAAAAGTCCCTCACGAGCTTTCTTGTAGGCCCTCTTAAGATACTGGAAGGCCACAGTAAGGTCTCCTCAGAGCTTTCTCTTCTCCAGACTGAACAGCCCCAACTCCCTCAGTCTGTCCTCATAGGAGAGGTGCTCTGGCCATCCTTGTGGCCCTCCTCCAGACATGTTCTGGCACATCCAGATCCTTCCTGTAATAGGGGCTTGAGAATTGTAGGTGGGGTCCAGTACTCCAGTACTCCAGGAGGGTTCTCACCAGAATGGACTAGAGGGGGAGAATGACGTCCCTCAACCTTCTGGCTATGTTTCTCTCGATGCAGCCCAGGATGTGATTGGCTTTTGGGCTGCAAGTGCACACTGCTGCCTCCTGTTGAGCTTCTCATCCCCCAGCACCCCCAGGTCCTTTTCTTCACGGCTGCTCTCAAGCCAGTCACTGCCCAGCCTATATCAGTGCCTGGGATTGCCCTTACCCAGATGAAGGACCTTGCATTTGGTCTTGTTGAACCTTATGAAGTTGTCATGGGCCCACCTCTCCAGCCTGCCAAGGTCCCTCTGGATGGCATCCTTTCCTTCCAGTATGTCTGCAGCACCACACAGCTTGGTGTCATCAGCAAACCTGCTGAGGGGGCACTCAATGCCACTGTCCATGTCACCGACAAAGATGTTAAACAAGACTGGTCCCAGTACTGATCCCTGAGGGACTCCACTTGTCACTGGCCTCCACTTGGACATGGAACCATTGACAGCCACCCTTTGGGTGTGGCCATCAAGCCAGTTCTTTATCCACTGAATGGTCCATCCATCAAACCCATACTGCACCAGCTTGGAGACCAGGATGTGGTGCAGGACAGTGTCGAAGGCTTTGCTCAGGTCCAGGTAAATGACATCAGTTGCTGAGCCTTAATCTATTAGTGTTGTGACCTTGTCATAGAAGGCCACCAGGTTTGTCAGGCAGGATTTGCCCTTTTGAAGCCATGCTGATTGTGCCCAGTCACATCTTTGTTATTTCTGCCTCAGCAATGCCTCCAGGAGGATCTGCTTCATGGTGAGACTGACTGGCCTATAGTTCCCTGGGTCATCCCTCCTTCCTTTTTGAAAATGGGGGTTATGGTTCTCCTTTTCCACTCAATGGGGACCTTCCCAGACTGTCAGGACTTTTGGAATATGATACAGAGCAGTTTAGCAACCTCATCCCCCAGCTCCCTCAGCACCTGCGGGTGTATCTCATCGGATCCCATGGACTTGAACACTTTCAGGTTCTTCAGATGGTCACTAACCTGTCCTTCACTCACAATGGGAGGTTCCTTCTTCAGTCCCTGCCATTATCTTCCATTATTCTGGGAGTGTGGTTGGAGCCTTGCCAGTGGAGACTGAGGTGAAGAAGTCATTGAGAACCTCAGCCTTCCCCAGGTCACTTGTCAACAGGTCACCTGTTTCCTTTCTGAGGGGGCCCACACCTTCCCTACTCTTCTTTTTCCATTACTATACTTACAGAGATTTTTACTGTTCCCCTTGATCTCCCTGGCTAGATTTAATTCTAACTGAGCTTTAACTTTTCTAACCAGGTCTCCTGCTGCTTGGGCAGCTTCCTCATATGCCCCCATTCCAGCTGTCCTTTCTTACACTCCTTGTAGAGTTTCTTTTTGTGTGTCAGCATGTCCAGGAGCTCCTTGCTCATCCAGCCAGGTCTCCTAGCATTCTTTCCAGCTCTCCTCTTTGTGGGTATACTTTGCTCCTGGGCATGGAGCAGGTGATCCTTGAACACAGACCAGCTGTCCTGCGCCCCTTTTCCCTCTAGGGTTTTATCCCAGGATACTTTGGCCAGCAGGTCCCTGAAGCGATCAAAGTCTGCACGCCTAAAGTCCAGGGTTGCAAGCTTGGGATAAGTCCTCTTAGTTGCCCTGAGGATCTTAAATTCCATTGGTTCATGGTCACTGCAGCCAGGGCTATCCCTGAGCCTCACACTGATCACCAGCCCTTCCCTATTGGTGAGAAAAAGGTCCAGCATAGCACCTTTTCTCATTGGTTCCTCTACCATTTGGAGGAGGAAGTTGTCATCTGTGCATTCCAGGAACATCCTGGATTGCTGGTGCCTAGCTGTGTTGTCCCTCCAGCAGATGTCAGGGTGGTTGAAATCTCCCAGGAGACCAGGGCCTGTGAACATGAAGCCACTTCTATTTGCCTGTGGAAGGCCTCATCTGCTTGATTCTGATGGTCAGGTGGCCTGTAGCAGGCTCCTACAGTAACACCACCTTCCCTTGTCTTCCCTTTAATCTTTACCCATATGGTCTCATCCAGCTCATTATCCTTGCCCAGGTGGAGCTCCATTGATTCCAGCTGGTCAGTGATACAGAGAGCAACACCTCCTCCCTTCCTACTCTTCTTAGAAGGACTTGTCTATCCTCTAGATACCAGGCTATGAATTGTAATATAAAGTTCCAAATAATGAACTTACAGCAGCACAAAAAGTGAAATAATGTTTAGCTGAAATTCAGTGACTGATCAGCATGTGTTCTTATCCTATTGCTTTAATTGCCCCATAACTAGCATTTGGATACTGAGGGAACTCCTGGTCAACTGCTTTGCAATGTTAAGCTGTTGCTGGCAAGCTGAAGAGTGCAGTATACACATCCATTTAGAAAATATTTAGCTGTCTGGTAGCCAAAGTGTGTGCATACTATAAACTAGTTACAGACTTGGGTTCCCTCATCTGAAGAGGATGCAAGTATTTGCTTGAACAGTGGGGGAAATAATTGAAATACACAGTATTTCTGCTGTGAAAACAAGGAAGAAAACCAAAACCCTAAACCCCCAAACAAAACAAAATCAAAACAAACCAAAAAAAAGGAGTTCATTAAAACATGATAAAAGAACAATGCAACACAATGTCCTTTTTTGCATGGCATGACTTTCTTTTCAACTGCCACTTGCTTCTTCTCAGTGCCTTTCTATCAAATGACCAAATCTGAGATTACACATTACCTTGTGAGGAAAATCAAAGTCTTATTTTACAGATATCAATAGTAGTATTTTTATTTTAGAATAAACTTTAACTTTAAAAATATATTTCTAGGATCGTACTGGATGCCAAATCAGTGTGTGCCTTGTGCTAAGTTGTTTGTATAGCACAAGTGTGCTCTATAGCTATATAGTACAAGCATACCTTCTGTGTAAGCTGTGTAGCACAAATGGGCTGTAGCAAAAGAGAAAAAGCAGCCGGATTTGTGACCAGTAGTAGCTGCTCAAAAAAGTAGTACTACCCTCAGGATGTCAGGACATATTGAAATCTATTTATCTATCTGTGTACAATCATACAATTATTATTTTGTGTATTTAAAGGTAATAAGAACAGTGAGCAAGATCTGACCAACAATAATATATTTAACCTGTATGTATACACATGTATGCAAAATGTAATATGTGATTTATGAAAGGTGTAAAAAAATGGCAGCGGTATATTTTCCTCATGAGATTTATATTCTGACCAATGGCAGAACATAATAAAGAGCTACACAATTTGGAAAGGGATGTCAAAGCTTGAAATGATAGTCTAATGTCCTTGGCTACTTGCATTTGTTAGATTTTGTTAAACTGTTTTCATAGCTGGAGTTCTCCTTTGCCTTTTGTCACTTTCATGTTTTTTTGTAAATATCGTAGGGGAATATTGTGAATATTACAGGGGGATAGGTCTTAAGGAATCATTTGAAAGTTGGGAGGAAAGGGACATCCTTTGTGTCCTACAGGCAAGGTTGTATTCTGAACCTGAGCATAGCCTTTGAAACTGTCCCGCATGACATCTTGATCTCCAAAGCTACTGCAGTATGGGTTTGATGGATGGACCATTCAGTGGATAAAGAACGGGCTTGATGGCCACACCCAAAGGGTGGCTGTCAATGGTTCCATGCCCAAGTGGAGGCCAGTGACAAGTGGAGTCCCTCAGGGATCAGTACTGGGACCAGTCTTGTTTAACATCTTTGTGGGTGACATGGACAGTGGCATTGAGTGCCCCCTCAGCAAGTTTGCTGATGACACCAGGCTGTGTGGTGCAGCAGACATGCTGGAGGGAAGGGAGGCCATCCAGAGGGACCTTGGCAGGCTGGAGAGATGGGCCCATGACAGCCTTATAAGGTTCAACATGACCAAGTGCAAGGTCCTGCATCTGGGTAAGGGCAATCCCAGGCACCGATATAGGCTGGGCAGTGACTGGCTTGAGAGCAGCCGTGAAGAAAAGGATCTGGGGGTGCTGGGGGATGAGAAGCTCAACAGGAGGCAGCAGTGTGCACTTGCAGCCCAGAAAGCCAATCACATCCCAGCTGCATCGAGAGAAACATAGCCAGCAGGTCAAGGGAGGTGATTCTCACCCTCTACTCTGTTCTGGTGAGACCCCACCTGGAGTACTGCGTCCAGTTCTGGAGCCCCTATTACAGGAAGGATCTGGATGTGCTGGGGCATGTCTGGAGGAGGGCCACAAGGGAGGGCCATGAGGAGAGGGCTGGAGCACCTCTCCTATGAGGACAGACTGAGGGAGTTGGTCTTGTTTGGTCTGGAGTAGAGAAAGCTCAGAGGAGACCTAATTGAAGCCTTCCAGTATCTTAAGAGGGCCTACAAGAAGGCTGGTGAGGGACTTTTTAGGGTGTCAGGTATTGCTAGGAGTGGGGTTATGGAACAAAACTAGAAATGGGTAGACTCAGATTGGATGTTAGGAAGAAGTTTTTCACCATGAGAGTGGTGAGACACTGGAACAGCATATTCACCTAAACAGAATATAACTCTCTATCTTGCTAATGAAGATTTAACACAATGTATATTCTATCAAGTGTTTTAAAACAGTATCTCAGAGGGAAGCAGCAGTGGGAAACTATAAAACATGAAGGCAAGGAGGCACATCTTGGGGTGCATGAGACCCTGCAATGTCAGCACTTCAGATATTAACATCTGGAACTATAAGTGTGGAAATACTCATGAGTGACCTGTATGTTAGTAGGCAGTTAACCAAGCCCAGGCATTTATGTGAACTGTTTGTTTTCATTTTGCTTTCCCTTTCAACTGCTTTCTTCAAGGCAGAGGTGTTTCTTTTGGAGGCCAGATTTTTATACAACAACTATTAAAGCCCACCAGAGGTGCTGAGGAATTTGTCTGTTCTCATGGCTGATAGGAAAGATGTATTAGGCTATTAATTGCTGCTCTGTAGTAGATGTGTATGATGGTAGCAACTGGCAGGTAGATAAAACCCAATTTAGGAATTCACTAGGAAAAGAGATGGCAAAAGAGTAATATGCATCAAATAACATACAAATCTGGTTGGTTGGTTCTCTCCCAAACATAGGAACTGCTTTTTCTTCTGGGAGCCTGCTCAGTGTGTTGCGCATCTTTGCAAAGCATCCCACGGAGTTTTGTCCCATGAAAGGAAGTAATGTATGATCTGCTAAGATGTGAATGGTCAAGTATTAACCATTTCAACTTGTCTTTCTGTGGGAAAGTACTACATGTTGCAAACATCATTAATGCTTAAAAAAAAAAAAATCGCCCTCCAATTTTTCTCTCTATCTCATTTTATTGTATGTAGCTAAACTGTAATGTATCTGTTAATTATTTTTTACGTAAAAACTAAATAAAATAAAGCATTCCAGGGATCTTCTGTCTACAGGACAATGCCTTTTAAAATAGAGCAATACACTGAAATAGGACTGAGAAAAGAAATTCTGGGTATCTTTCGTCCTCTAGATCTCAAGTGGAAAGTGTCTCTTTCATAATCAGCTTCCTTTAGAGCTAGCACATCTTACTCCTACTGATTATCCCCCACAGGACTGCTTATGTTCTAGGAATGTTTAGACGTGGTAGCAGATAACATAGCACAAAAGGTATGCATATTATTTCTATTCACTGAGAAAGGAGAAAATAATCTCTGTACTGTTTGCTTTGTAAATACAGAGGAAGAGCTATTTTTGTTGTGGTCAATTGTCATCAACTGTGTAGCTCACAAAACAATATCTTCTTTCTTTTTTTGTTTTTCCTTTTTGTGTGCATTGCAGGTAGCATAGTGTACCTTGGGATGATGGTGGGGGCATTCTTCTGGGGAGGCTTGGCAGACAAGGTGGGAAGGAGACAGTCACTTCTGATATGCATGTCTGTCAATGGATTCTTTGCCTTCCTTTCATCATTTGTCCAGGGCTATGGCTTCTTCCTCTTCTGTCGCTTGTTTTCTGGATTTGGGTAAGCCTCTCTGGTTTTGTTCATTTTCACAACTCTGTGTTTTAATACAACTTTCCTATTTGCAAAAGAATGTTATTTAATGTAGAAATACAGTTTGTGTCAAGGGCAAGAGAATTAAACACACTAGCCACTATCCTCTTAAAAAAAAAACCTGAAGGGGAAGTGTAATGATTTTAAAGGAAGGACACTTACTGCAAGTGGTAAGATTGAGTTCTGTCCTTACTTTGCAACAGATTTGGTTTGTAAGCTAGATCACATTGCTTAACTCTTTTATGCCTCAGCTTTTGTGTGTATTGCTTGTTCAGTCAGTAAAAATAAAGCCCTCCTTAAGGGTGCAATGTAAGATTTCTGTAATATTTGTAGTGTTTCTAATGTCTTTATGTGCATAATATTGTTTAGAACACCACTGCAGTCAAGACTGTCAATTTTTAAATGGGACCCTAGAGTTTCTGAAATGCTATTGCTCTCTCCAGAAGAATGGTGTTTGTGGCTTTGTGTTTGCTTTACTCTCATTTAAATAACTTCTTAGTTACTGGAAAAGTTTAAGGTAGTGGTCTATTAAGTTTATAATTTTAAGACCATATAAATAGAGATTGATATACAAAAATAAATTACTATGAGAAAGCTTCACCTTTACTGCACCCTTGGATAACCAAGACCTCTGTTTTGCAGAGCAATAAGTTTAGCACACTTGGTGGTTGCTTGATTTAGATCAAAAGTCCCAATTACAATTTCATTTCAGGCCACTATCAATCTTTAGGATGCTGAACAATCAGAAGCTGCTGACAGCACAGTATGCTCTGTCATAAAGCCATGCACATGAACTCCACTGTGATTTTTCCACTGATTAATTCAAAATCAAAACTTAAAAGTAAATTGAATCCAAAAGCCTGGTAAAGGCCTAGGAGGTGTGTATATATGGTTTTGTACAAAATAAGACCTAGACAAGAAGCTGTAAGTTGTATTCATTATGAGCCATTGGGGCAATGTGCAAAGATTTATCATGAAAAAGCATCTTGTTGGATAGATTTTTAAAATTGTAAAAGGAAGGTTTCTCTAACACCAGAACACAACTCATAACATCACTGTTAAGCTGAATGGAATTGGAATGGTTACCAATTCAGCACTGACACTGTTGAGCATTATTCTCAGCTACAAAATTTTGCCTAACCTCTTTTACAAAAAATTGTATTTATTTCATCTAAACTATTAGTTTACGATTTTTTATACTTTTAGATAATTACAAGTGCAGTTTTTCTGAGTACAACAACTCAGTTTAGAATAAAGTGTATATTTCTGTTACCCCAGCAAATTTCATCTTAGTTATTAAAAAAAAAAAAAAATATATATATATATATATATACCGTTTGGGTAAATGTATCTTATTTATCCATCCCAAATGTTACATCTAAAAATAATCAGAATTTTCATGCAGTACAAATTTAGCTGAAATAAACATTCTGACATGAACTACAATTTAGAAATTCTTCAGACAACCTCCTATATTTGCTCCTAGATGAAATTTATTATTTTCATGAGCAAAGTAAAAAATACTAAATAAAAGCATCCTATTTTAGCAACCAGGCATTATGTCCAGGTGGCAGAGATTTCTAATAGCTTGCCAAAATGGTCAGTTTGTCCAAATTTCTTCTCCAAACTCACAGAAATATTAGGAATTGCTGCTTACGTTTGGTTAGCTGACATAACTAGAAGACTTTTCCCTGCCCGTTGCCCCATATAAACATCTTAATTTAAAGAGCAGAAAGCGTCTCTCTCTTGGTAGTGTTTCTTTTTTTAGAAAGCTTGAAACTGTACTTCATTACATCAGAGGCTCACCTTCTGATAGCTTTTTTGACCATTCCTCAAAAATGTCTCCAAAGCTTCCCACAGTGCTCTCCATGGCTGGAATTTATCAAAGTGTGCAAGTGTCCAAACAGTAGCACTAAACTCAACATTTAGATATTTTTTCAAGTTCCTTATGTTCTTGTTAGGAATCATAGCTGGCAGAAAAAAACAAAACTGTGGTTGAAGTTTCTTGTAACCAGCAGTTTTACCTGTTGCAACCCCACCCATGCTGGCTTTTACCACCGCTTTCATATATTATGTGTAATGGCAAGAAACACTTAGTGTTGTGTATTTCCCTTTTCTTAATGTTCAAGACAGGAAGGACCTACAAGCTGTGCATATGCCATAACAACTGTAAAACGTTGCAGCAGAGAGATATGGGCCACATGGATGCAGCACAAGATGGCTGGCTTACACAGGCAGTTGCATTCAGAAACTTCAGCTCTAGATCAACAGGGTGGTTTTACAATTGTGTGTCATCACTATTTAGTATCATGTTGTATTTACCGCTTACCTTTTCATACCCACTCGCTCCACTTCTTTCTCACGAAGCACCTTGTGTCCTCTCATTCTCAAAATGTTGTAATCCTGCTGCCTTTAATTCCTTTCCACATCACAGCTGTTTTCCACCCATGGCTATCAATGTTTATACACTGTGAGCTAATGAATAGTTCTGCAGGTGACTGGCTTCAAACCTGTTAGTGTATGCCAAAAGGGTAAATATGCTTCTCAGACAAGCCAAGGAAGCAGCTGGCAAGGTCTGAGCTTTCCAAATAGCTTTGATCAAGCCCTTGCAGCTTCAGCTGTGAATAAATGTCAACTAATGTAAACCTGATATATGTGTGAGAGAGGTGGTCTTTCCTAAGTCTATTAGAAGAGGACTATATCTGTATGAGGAAAGGAAGATTACACAAAAGGGAGAGAAAGACTAGCCAGGAGAACCATGTAAATATGGTAGAAAGCCTAAATGACAGAGAAAAACATCAGAAGCATCGACTCATTTAGGTTGGAAAGCACCTTTAAGATCATGGAGTCCAGCTATTAATCACTGCCAAGTCCACCACTAAACCATGTCCCTAACTGCTTTGCCTAGAATCATAGAATGGTTTGGATTGGAAGGCATTTTAAAGATCATCTAAATCCAACTCTCCTGCCATTGGCAGGTATACCTCCTACTAGACCAGATTGTTCAAGGCCCCATCCAGCCTGACTTTGAACACTTCCAGGGCTGAAGCCTCCACTTTTGTGGGCAGCCTATTCCAGTGCCTCACCACCATGGGGAAGAATTTTTTCCTGATGTATAACCTTAATCTATCTTCTTCCAGGTTGAAGCCATTACCCTTGTCCTGTCATTACCTGCCTCTGTAATCGCTCTCCAACTATCCTGTAGGCCCCCTTCAGTTACTGGAAGGCCTCTCTAAGGTCTCCCCAGAGACAATCCCAGCTAAGTCTGTCTTCACAGGATAAGTGCTCTGGCTCTCTGTTCCATGTCTTTCTTCTATTGGGAGCTCCAAAGCTGGACACAATACTCCAGGTGAGATCCCACAAGAGCAGAGTATAGGAGAGTCACCTCCCTTGACTAGCTGGCCACACTTTTGATGCAGCCCAGGATTGTCTTTTAAATACCTCCAGGGATGGTGACTCAACCATTTCCCTAGGGAACCTGCTCCAATTATTGACAACTCTTTTGATGAAGAAATGTTTCCTAATATCCAGTCTAAATCTCCCTTTGCACTACTGGAGGCTGTTTCCTCTTGTCCTATTGCTCATTTGGAAAAAGATATTGAAATACAGCTCTCTACAACCTCCTTGCAGGTTTTTATAGAGGGCAATAAACTCTCCCCTCATCCTCCCTTTTCACTAGACTAAACAACCTTAGCTGCTCCTGATAACATGTGTTCTCTCCAGCTTCCATGGCCTTTTTTAGACATGGTCCAGCACCTCAATGCCTTTCTTGTAGGGAGGGGTTCAAAACTGAACATAGTATTCTAGATGTGACCGCACCGGGAACTTCTTTTTAGCTCTCCTTTTATTGCTGATGTATTACAGAAACACTTTACATTGCCTTTTACTGCAGTAGCCAAATTAAGATCTAGCTGGCATTTGGCCCTTCTAATTGTCTTCCTGTATAACTTCCTTGGAATATCTTTCTAGTCCTTCTGAGTGGTCTGCCTTTTCTTCCAAAATTCATTATTTTTTTTCATTTTTTTTCTCCCCTGAGTTCAGCACTCTGTTCAGCCAGGCTGGTCTTCTTTCCCACCAACTTACCTTTCAGTACATGGTGACAGATGGCTTAAAGGTTTTCTTCTTGAAGAATGTCCAACTTTCCTGAGCTCCTTTCCTCTTCAGGACTGCCTCCCAAGCAACTGTCAATTGATTGCCTAACATCTCCAAATTCTGCCTGCTAGAAGTTTAAGGTAGCAGTTCTGCCAGTCCTGCTCACTACCTGTCCATGAGCCACAGGCTCTATCATTTTGTGATTTCTGTGCCAGGACAGTTTCCAACCATCACATCACCCACAAGCCCTTCTCTGTTCACAAACAACTAGTTCAGTGAGCAACTTTTCCTTCCTCACCAATTATGTGACGGAGGCTCCTAGACTGTTTCCTCTCTGCTGTGTTGCATTTGCAGCAGGTCTCTGATAAGTTGATGTCTGAATGAGAACAAAGGTAATGATTGTGAGAGTTCTCGCAGTTGCGCATAGAATGTTTCTTACACTTCTTCATTCTGTTCATGTGATCTATAACAGATTACTATCATGATATCTACCTTTCAAGTAAAGACTATACAAGGGGAGAAAAAGAAAGGGAAGTAGAAGAAGAAGACAAGGAAGAAGGAAAAGGAGAACATCAAGACAGTAGGCCTGGAAAAATTTGCAATTTTATACTTGCATTTTACATCAAATTTGCTTTTTTCTTAAATAGTGTTTGGCTAGTTTGGGGAATGAATTCCTTACTTACCAGCTCAGCTTTCATCAGACCTGACAGTACTGTTGAGTTCAGCAAATAATTATGTACAATCTTTATCACAAGAACTATTAACTCTCTGCCTGGGGACTGGAGGAAGGCCAACATCACTCCAATCTTCAAAAAGTGTAAAAAGGAGGACCCAGGTAACTATAGACTGGTCAGCCTCACCTCCATCACAGGAAAGGTAATGGAACAACTTATTCTTAGCACTGTCCTTAGGCATATCAAGGACAAGAGGGTCATTAGGAGCATTCAACATGGTTTTACCAAAGGGAAGTCATGTTTGACCAACTTGATAGCCTTTTGTGAGGACATAACCAGGTAGTTGGATGATGGTAGAGCAGTGGATGTGGTTATCTTGATTTCAGTATCGCATTTGACACTGTCTCCCACAGCATCCTTGCCACTAAACTGAGGCAGTGTGGTCTGGATAATCAGGCAATGAGGTGAATTGAGAACTGGTTGAAAAGAAGAAGTCAGAGAGTTGTGGTCAATGGAATGGAGTCTAGCTGGAGGCCTGTATCTAGCAGGGTCCCTCAGGGGTCAGTACTGGGACCTATCCTATTCAACAGATTCATCATGAGATTCATCAACATGGATAAGGGCACACTCAGCAAGTTTGCTGAGGACACAAAACTGGGTGGAGTGACTGACATACAAGAGGGTTGTGCTGCCATTCAGTGAGGGACAGGCTGGATAGTTGGTCAGGGAGAAATTTAATGAAGTTCAACAAGGGTAAGTGTAAAGTCTTGCACCTGGGAAAGAGCAACCCCAGGTATCAGTATAGGTTGGGGACTGACCTGTTGGAGAGCAGTAGAGGGTAAAAGGATCCTGGAAGTCCTAGTGGATGGAAGACTGAGCTAGCAATGTGCTCTTGTGGCCAAGAAGGCCATGCCATTCTGGGGTGTAATAGAAGAGGTGTGGTTGGTAGGTCAACAGAGATTCTCCTCCCCCTCTACGCTACTCTGCCCTGGTGAGGCCACATCTGGAATATTGTATCCAGTTTTGGGCCACTCAGTTCAGGAAGGACAGGGAACTGTTTGTAAAAGTCCAGCGTAGAGACACAAAAATGGTTAAGGGAGTGGAACAACTTCCTTATAAGTAGAGACTAAGGGAGCTGGGACTCTTTAGCTTGAAGAAGAGACTGAGAGGTGACATCACTAATGTTTATAAATGTGTACAGGGTGAGTGCCAAGAGGATGGAGCCAGACTCTTCTTGGAAATGCCCAAATACAGGACAAGGGGCAATGGGTGGAAGTTGAGGCATAGGAAGATCCATGGAAACAGGAGGAAGAATTATTTCACTGTGAGGGTGACAGAACACTGGAACAGGCTGCCCAGGGGGGTTGTGGAGTCTCCCTCTCTGGAGATATTCAAGACCTGCCTGGATGCATTCCTGTGTGCTCTGGTATAGGTGATCCTGCTCTGGCAGATGATCTTTCAAGATCTTTTCCAACACCTAATGTTCTGTGATTCTGTGATTAATAGTGTACAGACAGTGTGTGCACCTGAAAGGCGAGTTCTCTAGTGTACATAGTCCAAAGAGGCACTTGTATTTGAACATGGGTAGAACGATCCAATATAGAATAGAATAGAATAGAATAGAATAGAATAGAATAGAATAGAATAGAATAGAATAGAATAGAATAGAATAGAATAGGTTGGAAGAGACCTTCAAGATCATCGTGTCCAACCTATTGTCCAACCTCTCATCCAACACCACCTAATCATCTAAACCATGGCACCAAGCACCCGATCAAGTCTCCTCCTAAACACCTCCAAAGATGGTGACTCCACCACCTCCCCGAGCAGCCCATTCCAATGGGCAATCACTCTCTCTGTGTAGGATTTCTTCCTAACATCCAGCCTAAACCTCCTCTGGTGCAGCCTGAGACTGTGTCCTCTTGTTCTGGTGCTGGTTGCCTGAGAGAAGACACCAGCCCCCACCTAGCTACAACATCCCTTCAGGTAATTGTAGACAGCAACAAGTTCTCCCCTGAGCCTCCTCTTCTCCAGGCTAAGCAACCCCAGCTCCCTCAGCCTCTCTTCATAGGGCTTGTGTTCCAAGCCCCTCACCAACTTTGTTGCCCTTCTCTGGACACACTCCAGCAAGTCAACATCCTTCCTAAACTGAGGGGCCCAGAACTGGACACAGGACTCAAGGTGTGGCCTAACCAGTGCAGTGTACAGGGGAAGAATGACCTCCCTGCTCCTGCTGGCCACACTGTTCCTGATGCAGGCCAGGATGCCATTGGCCCTCTTGGCTGCCTGGGCACACTGCAGGCTCATGTTCAGCCTGTCATCAACCAGTACCCACAGGTCCCTCTCTGCCTGGCTGCTCTCCAGCCACTCTGACCCCAGCCTGTAGCTCTGCATGGGGTTGTTGTGGCCAATGTGCAGAACCCGGCACTTGGATGTGTTAAATCTCATGCCGTTGGATTCTGCCCATCTGTCCAGCCTGTTGAGGTCCCTCTGCAAAGCCTCTCTACCTTCCAGCAGATCAACTCCTGCCCCCAGCTTGGTGTCCTCTGCAAATTTACTGATGATGGACTCAATGCCCTCATCCAGATCATCAATAAAGATGTTAAAGAGGATGGGGCCCAGCACTGATCCATGGGGCACATCACTGGTCACCAGCTGGATGTGGCACCATTCACCACCACTCTCTGGGCTCAGCCCTCCAGCCAGTTCCTAACCCAGCTCAGCGTGCTGCTGTCCAAGCCATGGGCTGACAGCTTGGCCAGGAGTTTGCTATGGGGGACAGTGCTAAAGGCTCTGGTGAAGTCCAGGTTGACTACATCCACTGGTGAAAAATGAGCAGCCTCAACACAGCAGAGGCAAAATATGCAAAAGTTCTCCTTGAGAACTGCTGGATAATGCCCTACAAAACTGAGGTACATTGTAGACTGAGCTTAGGTCTGCTCTCCATCATTTTTTACCAGTCCTGGCTCACTGGAGAGGTCCCAGAAGACTGGAAGCTGGCCAGGCGGATGTTGGGCTCTTCTCCCAGGCAACCAGCACCTGAACAAGAGGACAGAGCCTCAAGCTGCACCAGGGGAGGTTTAGGCTGGATGTTAGGAAGAAATTCTACACAGAGAAGGTGATTGCCCATTGGAATGGGTTGCTCAGGGAGGTGGTGGAGTCACCATCATTGGAGGTGTTTAGGAGGAGACTTGATTGGGTGCTTGGTTGCATGGTTTAGTTGATTAGGTGGTGTTGGATGATAGATTGGATGTGATGATCTTGAAGGTCTCTTCCAACCTGGTCTGGTCTATTCTATTCTATTCTATTCTATTCTATTCTATTCTATTCTATTCTATTCTATTCCCAGGATCTGAAGGGGGCCTACAAGAAGGCTGAGGAGGGACTTCTTAGGATATCAGGTAGTGATAGGACTAGGGGGAATGGAATGAAACTGGAGGTGGGGAGATTCAGACTGGACATGAGGAAGAAGTTCTTCACCGTGAGGGGTGGTGAAGCTCTGGAATGGGTTGTCCAGGGGGCTGATTGAGGCCCCATCCCTGGAGGTGTTTAAGCCCAGGCTGGATGAGGCTCTGGGCAGCCCGATCTAGTGTGAGGTGCCCCTGCCCATGGCAGCGGGGCTGGAACTAGATGATCCTTGTGGTCCCTTCCAACCCTGACTGATTCTATGATTCTATGACATGCTATCTTATGAAGACACTATCTCTATTTTTAGTCTGGATTTTAGCCAAATTTGAAAGATAAGGTATTTCAGAAAAACACCATCCTGCCTTGTGAATTTAGTATTCAGTAACGGTTGTTGTTTGTGGGGTTTTTTCCCCCCTGATTATTTCTATTTTTTGTAAGGTTTTGCATTTCCAGCCTCTTTGGTTCATGAACCTGCAAATACCAGAAGCCAGAGGTTCCTGAATGCCTTGTGGAAGTATTTTCATCCCAGCTGCCACACTGTGCAGTTGCCAAAATCCATTGTGACAAATCACAGCTCTGAAGGTGGATCAGCAGACATTTTTTCATTTCCATGACAAAGAAAACTCAAACATTCCTTACCTTATTGTTTGCTTCACAGAATCCTGCTCTCCACAGGTGCACTGCTTAATTCTCCTTTTGATTTTTTCCTCCTCTTAATTTCACAGAGCAAACCTCAGCCTAGAGTGTACACAAATTATACTATAACAGCATAGCTTTCAGTTTGAATGATTTTCATAAGCTGAACCTTTGTTTGCTGAAATACTTGGATTAGATTACTTGCTTATTTCCGTCTTGTCATTCCCCCAAGTAATTGCTATTCTTTTTAAATCTAAAACAATAAAAAATACATCTCAAGGCCAAGAAGCAATGGTCACAAATTGGAATTTGCACATCTTCAGGAATGTCTTCACTTTGAGAGTGACAAAGCAGTGGAATGAACTGCCCAAAGCAGTCTTCTTTGGAGACTTTCAGAACTCACTTGGACATGGTCATGTGAAACTAGCTTTAGGTGAACCTGCTTTAGGTGAACCTGCTTTAGGTGAACCTACTTCAGCAGGTGCATTGGACTGGATTATCTCTAGGAATCCCTTGCAACCTGTGCCATTCTGTGATTCTGTGAAACAGGTCACTGTCTCAGGCCAGTTAATTGCCAGAGTAGACTTAATACTATATCCTGTGGAAAGATAGTGTTTGCATTTCCTGTAACACAAAAGATGAAATCTTCCTGCTTTAAAATGATGCATGCCACCATCCATTCCACACAGTGTCAGTGGGATACCAAAGAGGCAGTCTGCTCTGAAACTTGGAATACAAAAGTGTTGAGGATCAAATTCTGTTCCATGTATGTAAATATAGAAGGGCTCAATCAAAGCCATATATGAATGTAAGTGAAGATGGGATCAAACCCAGGGTTTCTTAGACCATAGAAAGTGCATTCTTCCTTGCAGATCTTGGGTGATAATTAGTTCTATCATAGTAAATGTCTGTGGTACCAAGCACACATTCAAATTTCTTCAAGAGTCAATCAGAAAACTTCCTGCTACTTAAAAATGCTCTCTAGGTCCACACAGTTTTTAAGGCATTTCCTCTCTACTGTTTAGTGTAATAATGGCCGTAGCAATTCCTGTGTTTCCTTTTTGCTATCACTTGCTCTTCATTTGGGAGCAAGTTTTAGGGTACAGAAACATGGCTACTGCCACCCTGAAATTGTCTAGCATAACAGCAAAAAGAACAGTCTTGTGCAGCAGGATGCTTTCTCTTCATCTCCTTCCTCTCTCCTCCAGTTCAATGGTTGATTAGCCTCTCTAAAATTTTTGTAATAGGTTTTAATTGTAGTTGTAATAGCATTGTAGCACAGGAAGAACTTTTTAGGTAGTGGTATCCTAAAAGCTTCTAGTGGTATCACTCCACACTTACATGAGGCAAGAATGAAGAATGTAACCATCTGAGAAGTTTTCCATTCACATGGTTAAGGTGTGAAGAAGTACACAGCATGCTTTACTATACAGTTGCTATGAAGCAGAGAGATACTACTCTAAATAGCATCTGTTGTCTGTGTGGTGGAAATACATCCTTTATTTCACCTGTAGACAGTATATATTATTTGCACTGTTTAATCAATGTGAAGGTAATATCTGGACTTTAAAGTTTTGCTTAGCCTATTGATATACTCACTCAGAATATCAGATTAATCACACTGTCTTGGAATAGGAAAAAAACATGTTTTTTTCCAAAGCTGATTAATTCTAATTTTTGTCTGTTTATTTGCATATCCTAAACAAACATTTCTGTTTGCTGGCTCGAAAATTATTCTTACATGACTGTGCTGGTTTGAGCTTTACTCAGAGTCTAAAAGCCCAAATGGTAATAGATTCAGATTTGTCCCCTCTCCCTTTCCCAGTAAGGTAGAACAAATCAGGTAGGGGAAATGAGAGGTAAATTCATTAAACAAATAACCTGGAATCAGTTTGGAAGGCTACAAAGGTACTAGGAAAAGGGTTAATAGAAAAAAAAATATACAAAACCAAGCCTAGCTGTCATTGGATTCCCTGGATGCAAGTGGATTCAGTTCTTTAGAAAGCATGGATGCAGCATGGAGAGGAAAGCAGGTCTCCACCACACACTTGATGCAGGAAGCAGGTGCTGAAGGTGACCTCTCTTGAGCAGGCAAAGCAGGGAAAGAGGAAGAGTTCAGATGTGTCTCTCCTTAAATAGGCTTGCGGGACAGGAATAGACCACCTTTGATCCGGGGGATCTCTCCTCCTGGGAGGGAAAAAAAACAAGTCTCTCTCTGCCCACCTGGATCAAGTTTCTTATGTTCTTTTCAGCCCCCCTCAAGAATGGGTGTAACCCAGCATAATGTCTGAAAGATCTGTTTGTTAGAAAAGTTGCCCTATTAAATTTGTCAACACAGACAGTACTTCTTCTGTAGCCTTGGAGGACCTTTAGGACATAGGATATGATGGCATAGCACCTAGATCAGTTCTAAATGCTAAAGCACCACAACCTCCCATTATCACAGTATGGCTGGTTGATGCTGACAGCTAGAAGAGGCTTTTTTTTTTTTTTTTTTTCCTGCTTTTGGTCAGGCTCTCCATACATTTTCTGACATTAAGACAGGACAGGTTCTTCCTCTTGAAGCATCCGCCCATTTCCTAAATCATCATCTCATAACCATTCGTGTGACATACAGATACATGACTTACACCACTCATGGGAAACTCTCTACACTCTCACTTTACCAGCATTCTAGCCCATGAGATTTTAGGGAGATTTCAAGAGGATTATATGTTGAGTCCTGAATTTCACAACTGTATTTGCCTGAAAGGAACCCATTATTGAGATTTTTTTCAAGCACAAGTGTTAAATGCCATTTAATATTAATTGTGCTACACAGTGCAGATGGTTTCAAGCTATATTTACTACCACAGTAACTGCATTATAAAATAGAAAGAAGATTCTGTACTTCATGAAAAAACATATTAAAGGAAGAAAATTGTAAATTTAGAAGAACAGATTGGATAACAGAACAGGAAAATTGCCAAATATATATTTACTTACCATTCTGTATACTCTTCTTAATGAGCACATGGAATCAGAGAGAGATGCACTGAGTTACAAAAAATTATTTGTTTAGGTAGGGCATTATTGCATGAATCACACTATCCTGTATCCCATGATCAGTCTTTTAATTTAGGCCTTCTTGAAAGTGGGCACTCACAACTCCTCGTCAGTGCTTTCCAGCTTAGGCAGGATATAGGAAGACACTGTTTCTGGTTCTGCTAGTCAATTATCCACATTAGAAAAGAACTTTAATTAGATCTGTGTGTGCTATATTTGGGCAGTATTGTAAGAGTGTGATTCAAAGCTGTGCATGAGCCCTGAAGGATAAGAAATCATAGCTGTAATCTGCTTATACTTCAGGAACTGAAGAGCCTTTTGTCTGTAGCATCACTGAGGCAGCAGTGTTACCCCATTACAGCAAAATGAGCTGTGATTCTACCCTTGGCCATGCTCCTTCACTCTGGACTTCTGGGAGAATCTCCAAGGACAGTGTCTCTCATTGCCTGTGACAGGACAGTGAAGGCTTTTAGTGTTTGCTCATAAGAATAAATGAAATACAGCTGTATATCTAACAAGAATTCATGGAGATAACAAACCTCTGCAGAAATAGCAGAGATTGCAAGAGCTGGCAGGTTCCACTATGGGCAATATTCATTATAAAGTTAGAGCTGACTAGTGGCACTTCATGAAGAGCTATCTAGAAGGAAGTAACAAAACAGCAGACCCGTAAATAAATATAACAGCTCAATCAGTATTTCATCACTGTACTTGAAGACAACTATATCACTGAAATGCCATTTCTGTATTCATGTTTTCTTTTTTATATTTGTTTTTATCCACTTTAAATTTCCTTCTTTTTGCTTCTAGTTCGACTGCTCCCAGATGACAGCATAAATATACGTTAGTTTTTAAAATTCAGTTAAAGGTTTAAAGCATGCTTTAAAGTATGTTATCTGTATGTAAGAGTATCTCTTTGACCTTCACAGGTATTTTCTTCAGCAAGAAAAATGAAATCTACAAGGACTTGTCTCGTTGTGGAACATTTGGCATCTTGCACTGTTACCAACTTAAGCTCTATTTCCACCCTACCCCCTCCTTTTATTTTTTGTCTAACAACTTTGAGATACCACATAAAAAACTGCTAATAGCAAATACCATAGTACAACTGAATAGAACATCTTTTAACGTATGTGTGAAATAGAACATATTAGTAACATAGCTGACACTTAATAATTTCTCGGTTACCTAAAAGCATGAGAGGTAAGACTTAGAGAAACATCTATTGTTCTTTGGGAAAATTACTAGTATTCCAGTCAAAACTGATGCATTTTGAGACTTGTCAGTAGCCTGCCATGATTTCAGACTTTTTGCAGTGGTGAAAGTTAGTGCTTTGTGCAGTTAGTGTTTCAAAAGCTGGCACATTGACAAGCTTCTTGAAACACCAAATGAAACAAATTGCACACATAGTTTTCAAGGAGATAGTTGACAAAAACTGTGTCCATACTGTTGAAAATTTCCTGAAGAGTTCCTCAGTAGCACATGATACAATCTGGGGGGAAAAACTCTTGCCAGAAAGTCTACTTGTAGTTTAGATTTTCACTGACTGATATTACAGGCGTGTTCAAACTTCATCTAACTATTACTCTCTCAATTCATGATTGGTATTCTTCTTTCAGGATTGGTGGAGCTGTGCCGACAGTCTTCTCTTATTTTTCGGAAGTGCTTGCTCGGGAGAAGCGAGGTGAACACCTAAGTTGGCTCTGTATGTTCTGGATGATTGGTGGCATCTATGCTTCTGCAATGGCTTGGGCAATAATTCCTCACTATGGTAAGAAAACGTCTTGCAACTTGTAGCTCTTCTAGTATGAAAGTAAAGCTCTTTTAAGTCTCATTTAAAGAAGCGACTTCATGCCTGTTCTCAAAATACTGACCCTGCTATTAAAACAAACAAACAAACAAACAAACAAACAAACCCAAAATTCCTTTTGGTAGAAATAATGAGAATACATTGTAGCCTGAATAATAAATAACATATTCCAAAGCACGAAAATAGCCAATGTACAATGTGCTTGAAATTGCTGAAAATCTGGGCACATGAAAGTAAAATTGGTGTTGTAGAGTCTGGTGGAAAATAGATAATGTGGAGACTGCATTGAGAAGGGAAAGTAAAGACTATTTCAATGTTTGTAGTGCTAGTTATGAATATAAAGCTGTGCTGAATGTTTCATTTTTTGCATATCTTTAAGTGGTGTAGAAAAACAGTAATTGAAGAGAGCACATTTAAATGCTGTGGGGGTGAATGAGGGTAAGTAAAAGAGAAAGATTGCAACAGCTGAAGTTATGCATGCATGCAATATAAGCCATTTTGTGAAAGAACTCTTTATTGCCCTGATATGCTTAAATGGTTATGTGCGGTTACAAATGCAATTCTTAGTCTCTTGGGCTTGTCTTTTAGGAGGTTTGACTGCTCATGCGTCTCCACAATTGCTGAGACTGCTCACTACTTTTTAAAAGTCAGCTTCTGTAAGCATTTTTCCCTGGCACTCCTCAAGAAAAGTAAAACAACATTGTGAGTTAGCTGGCATGCAAAGCAGCTTTCTTTAGCCAAGTGATGAGGTTTATCACAATTGAATTGTGAAAGAGAGGACAACTTTAAGAGGTTTGCCCAAAGTGATTGGAACATTTAGCAAGCAGAAATGCCAAGAAATAAATTATAATCATGCAGAGTAATCAAATACATAGACTTGCATTAAAATTAATTGTGGACTCTAGTACATGCAACCTGAATCTATGTCTTCAACCTTGCTTTTTGGCTTTGAGTTGCTGGAATCAGAGAGAGGAATTTTTGCTGAAAAGGCACAGTGTGGATGAGGTGGTTTTGTTGTTTGTTTGGGGTTTTATTCCATTTAGTAAATTGCTCTAGATGCCAAGTACTCTTTGCTTTCTTATGGATTTTCATTTTCTTTATCTTTCAGTGGAAAAATGCGAACATTATGACAGACTGATTACATAGGGTATCTAATTTCATTCTAGATTGTACAACTAACTCAATAACCTTTACTGAGGTGCTTTTAGAAGTCACATGGCAGTATATCTCAATGAATAATAAACTTTCCTCACAGTAAAGCAGTGGCACTATGCAGTGGAAGAATATTGTCAATAAAAATCCATGCCACGCTGATTTTTTTTGTGTGAGTCCTTCTGCAAAAAATATTTATTAAATCTCCTAAGAAAAAAATTATATAAAAACAATTTTAAAAGACAGTATTCTTCAGTGCTAGCTGTATAAATCACTCTCATTGAATGATATTAAGGAAAGCCATAATAGCCAAAAGAAGACTAAAAAGCAAGTGTTATGAATATACTGGTGATTCTGTGATTTGTGTTAAAGGTAGAGAATTCAGAGTGCACTGGGACTGAGGGTCAGAAGCTTGCAGGAGCCTGTTTTGAGGACAAAAGGGGAGCTGCATATTTTACAGACTTAAACAGAGACAGTGTGTTTGGCTAATTGGAGACACCAAGGCTGAGGAGAAGAACTAGGAACTTGTTTTCTTTAGATAAGAAGCCTGGACAATTGAGCATACGTGAAAGTGGATGCTTTGACCCTTACCACACAGAATGTAGGCAGAAGGGATTTGACCACCTATTCTAAGACTCATTATCATATGCCTGCCTTCTATTGAGCATACGTTTGCTTATGTAGATGATGTAACTATATAAGATGAAGAAAACTATTGTAAGGCTGCTGTGGAGGTGGAGTTTTGTCCCCTCCCAAGCCCAGCACACTGCTTTCTTGTTGTTATTGCTTTTATTGCCTTTTTACGATCTTTTAGTGCCAATAAATCTGTTACCAAAAACTTTTACCTGGAGTCATCTTTAACAGCAAGCTATAATCAACAGAAAGAATCCTTTCTTACAGCAAAAGAAGTGAGTTTAGACATATTTTTGGCAAAAATAAACAATGTATTCATGAGTTTTGATAAGGTGTTGAAATTGTCTTCACTTTAAAGTAAACTTTTTCATTAGATTGTTAAGGTTAAAACCTGTGTCTTAGCTTCTAGCACAAATGTAGAATCACCCCAACTCAGGACCAGGAGCAAACTGCTTCATTGTCATGATGCTATGCTGAGCTCTCAGACATTGCCAAGGGTTCCCGGGGCAAACAGTGCTCTGGCACTTGGGGAACTGTGGTCACACATTGCTGTACCCTCCTGAAAATACTCCAGGGTAGGTGAATACCTGTGCAGGTTTCTGTACCATTTGTATCTTATGCATCCATGAGGAGGCTCTTGTAGTGGTGTGTTCTCTTTTAAAACTTGTGCCTGGTTTCCAAGGAATTAATTTACCAGAATTAATCAAAGATTCCTCCAAATCAATTTCAGTCTTTCTTACCATTCACACCTCCATGGACCAGAAAGCAAAACATAATTATAAACAAAGCAAACTGTCCACATCTGAGCCTCGATTATATAGTGCATAGGGATTTCTGAACTCTCTGCTCCTCACATGAGGAGTAAAACAGAGTTGATTTTTCTCAGTTGAACTCAGAAGTTACTCAGTGGTAGTGAATGAAGTTGCATTTGTTGAAAACCTGTAAACTGCCATTGAGCATGGTGGCATTACTCTGTGTCCCAAAGGGACAAAAGTCTCAAAATTGCTCTGAATCCGACAATGGGGCAGGAGCCAGAAGGTCTGTTTTTGCAGGAAATTGCCCATGTTGCCCAGGCTTCTCTGAACATGCCCTGGGGTCCAAGTGGGCCAGGTGTGTATGCCTTTGGCCACGTTTGGAGAAAACTCATCCTATAGGTTGCAGTGTCAGGGGTTTATCTCTTAATCTTTGTTGTCAGTGGTCATCATTGTCTAGGAAATCTCTAAATACCAGCCCAAAGAGGCAGTACCTTACCTTACAATTGTCCAAACTCTGGGAGAGGTCACAAGCCTTGCTTGGAATCTGAGCTGTGCTTCAGTTTACCCAGACAGACTGCAAGACCCCTCGCTATAAGCATTGTAAAGCCTAGGAGCAGAATGGACATGTCTTGCTGGGCTGAGAGACAAACCCCAGGAGGACCCAAGAGTCCCCGAAGATCTAAAGGATGCCTTTTTCAGCTTACCCCGGCACCTGAGAGCTATTGTTTGCCTTTGAACGGGACAACCCAGAAAGTAACAGAAAGCATCAATTAACTGGACAGTCTTGCCCCAAGGATTTAAGAACAGCCCCAGTATCTTTGGAATCCAACTTGCAAAAGAATTAGAAAAGTGGGACAAGCCAGAAGGCAACAGAGTTCTGCTACAGTATGTTGATGACATCCTGCTGGCCACCCAGACCACAGCAGAATGTGAAAGATGGACTGTGAGTATGCTGAATTTCCTGGGACTTAAAGGGTACCAAGTTTCCCCACAGCAAGTACAGCAGGAAGTAACCTACTTGGGATGTGAGTTGACTGCAGGACAGTGAGTACTGGGCCTTGAAAGAAAGGAGGCCGTATGTTCTATTCCACTTCCAAACACAGTAAAGGCACTCCGAACCTTCTTGGGAATGGCAGGCTGGTGCTGGTTGTGGATCTATAATTATGGACTTTTTGTTAAACCCCTCTGTGAATTATTGAAAGAGACTGATAAGGACTTGCAATGGAATGGCGAAGCTAAACAAGCTTTCCATACCTTAAAGAAGAAATTAATGAGGGCACCAGCACTAGGCCTACCTGATGTCACTAAACCCTTTTCATTGTATTCCCATGAAAGCTAAGGGGGGACACTAGTTGTCTCCACAACAACTTCTTAAATACCAAGCCATCCTAGTAGAACAGGATGATGTGGAAATCAAAGTTACCAATATTGTCAATCCAGCCTCTTTCCTCCAGGGAGGTGATGGAGAACCAATTATCCACAATTGTTTGGAAACAATTGAGGCCACTTAGTCCAGCAGACCTGACCTGAAGGAATAAACCCTGGAAAAGGCAGACCATAACTGGTACACTGATGGAAGTAAAAACTCCATAACTTATTTGAGTTGTGGAGTTTGTCTTTTTCCGCAGATCACCAGGACCGTTTTGCTTTATTGGAAGAAGCAACAAGCACTTCTGTGAAGATTGGAGTTGGAAGAACCTCTCCAAACAGACAAAGCTACAAAGCCAGCAAGCCCTGCAAGCCTTGGCAGCAACTTCTTTTCTATAAAGCTTTCAGCTACAAAGCCTTCAGAGATAAACCCTGTATGTGCTACAGCAAGAAACTGCAGAAGCCAACAGAAAGTGAAACTGTGCTCCTGCAGCTTTCATGTGGTTGATGCCATTTTGGTTTTGTTTGAATTCCCATGCGTGCTGCGTGGTACCATGATCAGTGAGTAATTACAAAATCTGATTTTTTTCATAGGCATCTGTTAAAGGTCTGTTGCCCTAGAGAATTCTAGAGTTCTCCTCCCCTTGTGGGCAATCTCCTTCATTTTGCTGATGTTCTTCTCTTTTTTCTTTACAGTTTAAATTACTTTGTTGTTTCTGGATTTTGCTCATATTGTCTAAATTGTTACATGTTCCTGCTGGTGAGGTATCTGTTCCACAACCAAGTATTTCTAACCAGTAAATAAGTTTTACTAATATTTTCAGTGGGTTTTTTTTTTTTTTTAGTTAAGAAAGGTCTGCCTATTGAATATTAATAACCTCCATATGACCATAAAACTCTGGAATAGGAGAAAATACTAGGTCAACAGAGTAGAGTAATCGTAGAGATCTTTTTTCTCTCTCTTTCACAAATGTATTCCTTTCATTTGTACTGCCTCTTATATAAGCCACTTTTAAAAAGTACTAGATTCACAGGGGGTGTACATTATATAGCCAAAGGCAGCCAGTGGAGCTACCCATACAAGTCTAGCAGATGAACATTTAGCTCTATCATTCTGTGAGAAAACAAAGATTATACTCTCTGTATGTAACAGTTCTCTGTTTCTGTTCAAAGAGCCTAAAAGTGTCTGAAACCTCAGTGAACTTCTGAAACACAAAATAAAAAAAGCTAAGAGTTGTGTTGGCATCAATGTACTAAAAGCGGAATCAACTTGATGTAATGCTGCAGTGACCACATACAGGAAGTCTCATATCGTCTGGAAGACAAGCATTTCTGTCTCAAGGCTTCTTGAATTCTATAGCTGTTGTCTTTTGTTTAAAAATTGAGCATGGGTGGAGACTTGTTCAGGGTCTCCAAAAGAGGAATTCAGGTTTCAGTGAAGTTATTAGAGGAAACATTTGCTGAGAAATGCTTCTAGTTGATGTCAGTTAATGCAGTCTCACATTAGGCTGTTATAAAGAAATTGCTTTGTGTGCTACTTAGATGAGGCTGGATAGGAATGATAATTACCATTTTATAAATCATTTTGCAAGTACAATTTTAAATTTAATATCATATTTCAGGGTAGATTAGTTCAAATACTGTCAAATACATAAAATATGTACTACAATGTTGTTTAAAAGGATTATTTCTCAAATAACCACAAATGTTAAGAGTGAGAAATTACATTTCCATTTAAACTAACATAAGAATCCAAAAGAACAATGCAAGTTCTCGTAGATATTTTTACCTCTTTAATAATAAAAAAAAAAAAAAAAGAGAGAGAAAGCTATAAAATCATTAATTACAAGAAACAACAATGACAACCACCCAAAAAAAACACACAAAAGGTTGCCTGCCACACATATGTATTATTTTAAGAATCAGTCTTGATTTTTATTGTGCTATATGCTGTATCTCCAACCTAAAATTCATGGGAGGCTGGAAAAGGATTACAAAACCTATCAATTTTGATGTTCCATACAGTTTTACATGGTGTATACAAGCCTCTTCTGACTTCATAAACTACAGAAAAACCTTCTGAAATTTCAAAATATTCCCTAGAATGTTTTTGCTTAGTGACAAACAATATTGACCTCAGGGATTTGTAAATCTTATTCCTGAGCAAGAAGTTGAATACATGTCTGAAAAGAAATCAGAGTGCACAGTAGAGAGCAGGGTGGTCCCATGCTCTAACCTCTTACTTTTGGTAGGTACTGTGGGAGAAAGGAGACAACCATGTTTAATGGTTTCAGTGAACAAATAGCCACAATCTGATCAGAGGCAGAAATATTACTTCCAAATATACCAATCAAATTTCAGTGAATTTAGGCTGGATTCTTTACTAAAAGACAACAAAAATAATATTACATAATCAAGTAATTTGGAAAATTATTTTTTAACACAGTCAACATCAAAAGCAGATTTAAGTCTAATCTAAACATCTTATTCAGACCACTGTAACCACTTTGCATAACAGATGTTTATCGAAACTATTAATTTATTATCAGTTATGTCCTTTTTGTACTTAACTGAGAACCAGCAACCTGATGGCCTAAGAGAGGTGTTTAGGCTTCCAATAGATAGACTATGAAAACACAGGCCCAGGAGTCCATAAATGGCTTCTAACTGAGCACAGTTGTGATTAGATTTGATCACTCTGGTTTTATTTTGATTAAATGGCTTGCAAAGTGGCCAGAAAAACATTTCTCAGTTTGTAGCTGAAGATTGTTAATGTGATGCAGTTCAATTCACCTGAAGAAATTAACTTGACTGGCAATCAAAAAGATCTTTTTATCACCCTGAGAATCACAGGCTCATAGGATGGCTTGGGTTGGAAGTGACCTCCAAAGGTCATCTAGTCTAACTCCTCTCCACCAGATCAGATTGCCCAGAGCCCCGTCAAGCCTGATGTTGATCATTTCCAAGGATGGGGCCTCTGCCTCCCTGGGCAACCTGTTCCAGTGTTCCAATACCCTCATGATGAAGAACTTCCTCCTAACATCCAACCCAAATCTATTCTTCTCTAATTTAAAACCATTGTTGACGTCCTTTCACTACAGGTCTTTGTAAACAATCCATTTCCATCTTTCTTGTAGATTTCCTTCAGGTACTGGAAGGAAGCAATTAGGTCTCCCCAGAGTCTTCCCTTCTCCAGGCTGAACAACCCCAGCTCCCTCAGCCTGTCCTTCACAGATTGTTGTTCCAACCTCCTGATAATTTTTGTGGCTCTCCCCTGAACCTGCTCCATCAGGTTCATGTCTTTCTTTTGTTGAGGGCACCAGAGCTGGATGCAGTACTGCAGATGAGTTCTTTCCAGAGCAAAGTAAAATGGCAGAATCACCTCTCTCAATCTGCTGGCCACACTTCTTTTAATGCAGCTTAGATCATGATTGGCCTATTGGGCTGCAAGCACACATTGTTGGGTCATGTCCAGCATCTCATCTACCAGAACTCCCAACTCCTTTTCTGCAGGGCTGCTTTCTATCACCTCATTCCCCAACCTGAATTGGTAATAGAGATTGTTCTGGCCCAGGTGCAGGACCCTGCATTTGCTCTTGTTGAATCTCATGAGATTCACATGAGCCTACCTCTCCAGCTTGTCCAGGTCCCTCTGGATGACATCCCCTACATGTAGCATACTTACAGCACCAGTCATCTTGGTGTCATCTGCAAACTTCCTGCACTCAATCCCGCTGTCTATATCATGGTGTCTGTAACATAATGGACTAAAACTTTTCAGTTCTGGTGAATTCAGATAAAAATTAACTCACTTATTGTTATCTTTTTTATTTGCCTAAAAACATATTGGCACACGGCAGCAACAATGATGAGATAAAAAAATCTTATACAAATGCTATGTTATCAGTGGAGTTATAGAGTATGATGAATACTTGATTAACAACATAAGTGTAAGAATCTTAGGAGCATTTCTAATGAGCAGAACTGGCTTCTTCTGGGTGGTGGAAACTGCATGTGTGATCATACCAAGATTTCAGTTTAATCTGCTGATCTCTTTCTATTATCAGGAGACAAGTTTATTGCAATAGCAAACTGAAGTTAAAAGGTTCCACTCTTCTGTGGTGATGATTATTCCAAGATGAATGCCATGAAACAGCTGTTCTCCAGGACATAAATGCTACATGGCATATGCTTTAGACAATATAAGGAAAAAAATTAGCTTTTTCTGTTTGTCAGTGTATCTTTTTGTATAAACTAAAAGGTTAACAAACTTCTTTGTTACTGAGACCAGAAGCCAGGTTTTTTGCTGGTGGCTTCTACAGGCTAAATTTTCTCAAGAATAACCCATGAACTTGAGTGTCTTGAGTCTCTAGGTCAGGACTGTATCTGGATGAGTACAGAAATTCCTGACTACTTTGGAAAATTAGGATCTTAACCTCATTATTACTTCTCTGGAAAAAAAAAATATAGCTGAAATTCCACAGATTAATATATGTAATGTGTCTTTGACAGAATCTTTCTGCTCAAATCTATAAGCTTCAAAGTGTGAGAGTTTATTGTGATGCTGTAAGTGGCCGTTACTTTTACAAATATGACTACAATTCAAATATTTTTTTTGTTGTGCTTCTAAATTCTGAAATGTGCCTTACACCTGAGCATTAGATGAACAGCTTGATTTCAGTCATGGCTATTTCATTAGCTGCTCCCAGCATTTCCACAGCAGTGAGGTGCTCAGCAGCTTACAAATGTTTTATAAATTGATTGTTTCATCTTAGGGAAAGGATCATCAAATTCCTTCTTGCATTATTCCTTTGCCGTGGTCCCCAGAGGGGAATTTGGCTTTCTCTGTTGCAGTGTACTCATCCAATAGAAAGACCAAGATGTGCTGACATGATTTATAATAAAAAGAGCCACACTTGACTGATTCTGTATTGCTGCATCACTGCAGTTGCTGTGCCCAGAACAACCAGGGAAAGAAATTATACTCAGTATTTATATCTACCAAGATGCTTTACTGCAGTTCCTTGTACGTCAACAACTGATTATTGTGCGTTGGAAATAGGAAAAACAGTCATGTGATGGCTATTTGGTTTCCTTCTTTAAATTTGGAACATGCTGAAATAGAATATTGTCAATGATATAGACATGAAAGAGGTGCATCAGTGATGCCTTCCTCAGTTTTGCAAAAGGCAAGTAAGAGGAAAGTATGACTAGATGCAAAGGGAGAAAGAATAAATTACTTACAAATAATAAGACAAAAATTAATGAGGTGAAATTTCTGTAAAGGAGAGATGGTACAGTTAATGAAAAAGACTTTCAAATGGTGTTTTAGTTAAGCATCTGAATAAAACTGCTGTGCAAGTAGATAAGAGCCAGTCAATGTAAGCCTTTAAGAATATATTTTGAGGGTATTGTAGGTGCCATTGCTGATTCTGATTCGGAGCAACTGGGTGCACTGGATCCCCTCCCTCAAGGTCACACCCACCCTTGTTCTCAAGGGCAAGCATTCTACAAGGGCAGTAATGTAGACCAGAAAAAAAAAAGCAAATGAAGCAGACAAAGACAGAAAGAGGAAAAAACTGAAGAAATTAGAAGAAAAAAACCAAACAACCAACATTGGGTATTCCCAGCACACATAGGAAAATGCCTGTCAAACTTATTATAAAATGTTTTGAGTTGGGAAGGACCTTTAAAGATCATGTAGTTCAACCCTGTGTCAGTGAGCAGGGATATTTTTAACTAGACCAGGTTGCTCAGATCCCCATCCTTCCTTGAATATTTCCATGGATGGGGCTTCTATCATCTTGCTGGGCAACCTGGGCCAGTGTTTCACTATCCTCATTGTAAATGTCTTGCTGATATTTAGTCTAAGTCTACCCTCTTTTAGTTTAAAACTATTATCCCTTATCCTGTCTCAACAGGCCCTGCTAAAAATACTGTCTCCATCTTTATTTCAGGCTCCCTTTAGTGATGAAATTCTACAATAATATCTCTCTGGAGTCTTCTCTTCTCCAGACTGAACAATCCCAACTTCCTCAGAATTTCTTCACAGGAGAAGTGATCCATTCCTCTGATCATTTTTGTAGCTTTCCTCTTGACCTGCTCCAACAGGTCCATGATTCTTATGTATAAATACTCCAGAGCAGGATGCACAAATCTGGGTGGGGTCTCACCACTGCAGAGTAGGCTGGTAGAATCACCATCCTGGACCTTCTTGCCAAGCTTCTTTTGATACAGCTCAGTATATGGGCGGCCGCCTGGGCCAAAGAAGCATATTATCAGCTCATATCTGGCTTTTCTTACAGCATTGCCCCAAAGTCCTTCTCAGCAGGACTACTTTCAGTCTCTCCATCCTCTGACCTGTATTGATATAGAGGGTTGCCCCAACCTAGGTGCAGAATCTTGCACCTGGTCTTGTTGATCCTTATGAGGTTCACACAGGCCTGCTTCTCAAGCTTGTTCATGTCTCTCTAGGGCATTCCAGCCCCATACAGATTCCTGAGTGACACAACTTGTTACTGATCTCCATTTAGACATCGAACCATTGACTGCTACCCTCTGGAGGTGACCATCTCACTAGTTCCTTATTCACCAATCTGTCCATCAAATGCATATCCCTCCAATTCAGAAAGTCGAATGTTGTAGGAGTCTGTGTCAAAGGCCTTGCAGAAGTCCAGATAGATGACATCCTATGCCCACAGATGTAGTCACTCGTCAGCTCTTCCCTTGTCCGCTGATGTAGTCACACCATCACAGAAAGCCACAGTTGATCAGGTAGGACTTGCCCTTGGTGAAGTCATGCTGTCTGTCTAGAAATGCTTACCCGTCCTCCATGTGTCTTAGCATAGTTCCTCGGAGTATCTTTTCCATGGTCTTCCCACACACAGAGGTACAGCTGACAGGCTGGTAATTTCCAAGGTCCTGTTTACCACCATTTTCAAAAATGGGTGCAATTTTTCTCTTCTTGTAATCATCAGCCAATTCCCTACAGAGTCTGCACTGCATCTTATCAGGTCTCATGGACTTAGGTTTTTTTTTGCTTTGTTTTGCTTCATTTTACTTTGCTTCAGGTTTTTTTCTCGTGGTTCAGAACAAGTCCAAGCCGTAGCAGCAGATGTTTCAGAAAAAGATGAGCCCAAGGCTCCATTTTCTATTATATACTAGCTTCTGTTCTCTGCAGACAATCTCTGAATTTTATTAGTCATCCAGAATAGCAAAACCAAAGAAAATGGCCTGGGTAGGGAAGAGTTGCATATGTCTTAGCATGGGCATGTGTAAAAAGCCCTTGAGTGCACCAGTAAACCAGCAGAATTTTAAATCTATGTATTTGATTTATTTTTCTTTTTAATTGTAGGAAGCATTTGATCTGAATTTTAAAACCAAGAGCAACTCTTCAATTTTGCCTTCTCTGTACAATTGCCTTTGTGATACATCTGTGGATACCTTAACCAAGGAAAAACACTGTTCAAGATTTTTAAAAAGTTGAAGCTTTGTGAAGGTTGAATCTACATCACTTATGAGACTGTCATGCTGAACAAATGGAATAGATCAGACATAAAACCATCTACTGCATAATGCAACATCTGTTAATCTGTTTTGCATTCCACCAAGAGGCAAAATGATCCCAAATATGCTATGCTTCCCCTCATACTTAGTGTACTTCCATGAATCTGGTATTCTACTGGCTGAAACAGTATCTGTGCTTTTGAAACCCAAATTAAAGGGAGTACAAGTTAGTTGTAGTTCTAACTTGAGTAATGAACTCCTACTCGGTAGAATAGAGTAGAGTAGAGGAGAGTAGAGGAGAGTAGAGTGGAATGGAATAGAATAGAATAGAATAGAATAGAATAGAATAGAATAGAATAGAATAGAATAGAATAGAATAGAATTAACCTTCAATCTTCATCAAGTCCAACGTATCACCCAACACCATCTAATCAACTAAACCATGGCACCAAGTACCTCATCCAGTCTCTTCATAAACACAGGGATGGTGACTCCACTACCTCCCTGGGCAGCACATTCCAATGACCAATCACTCTTTTTGTGAAGAACTTCTTCCTAACATCCAGCCTAAACCTCCCCTGGTACAGCTTGAGACTATGTCCTCTTATTCTGGTGCTGGGTTGCCTGGGAGAAGAGACCAACCCCCACCTGTCCACAACCTCCCTTAAGGTAGTTGTAGACAGCAGTAAGGCATCCTCTGAGCCTTGTCTTCTGCAAGCTAAACAACATGAGCTCCCTCAGCCTCTCCTCATAGGGCTTGTGCTCCAAACCCTTCCCCAGCTTTGTTGCCCTTCTCTGGACATGTTCCAGCAAGTCAACATCCTTCCTAAACTGAGGGGCCCAGAACTGGACACAGGACTCAAGGTGTGGCCTGACTAGTGCTGAGTACAGGGGTAGAATGACCTCCCTGCTCCTGCTGGCCACACTATTCCTTATATAGGCCAAGATGCCAGTGGCCTTCTGGCCACCTGGGTACACTGCTGGCTCATGTTCAGCCAGCTGTCAATCAGTACCCCCAGGTCCCTGTCTGCCTGGCTGCTCTCCAGACACTCTGACCCCAGCCTGTAGCACTGCATGGGGCTGCTGTGGCCAATGTATAGAACCCAGCACTTAAGTGTGTTAAATCGCATGCCTTTGGACTCTGCCCATTTGTCCAGCCTGTCAAGGTCTCTCTGTAGAGATCTTAATTAGAAATAGTCTTATGAAATTAGATAATAGTGAATGTGTAGAGTCTAAGAGAAATCTCCATCTTTAGGCACTACAAGAATAAGAGAACATAGCAGAATTGTGAACATCTGCTTATGCAAATCCAGCTAGGAAAGCAATCACTTTGTTTATCTGTTTGCTATTTTCTTGCCCTAATGCAGGGTTTGATGTGGTGATTTAAATGTTTGTATTTGCAAGTGTTAGAAACTTAAGTAGCTTTTAGCACATCTACTTAATGAGCACTCAAGTTCCTCATTAGTGAGCTTCAAATATAACCTTCTCCAGTACTTTTTAGGCTGATTGTGAGAAAGAAAATGTGTTTATTGGCAGATTCATTAAAAAACTAGCAAATAGTTTTGTGAGCAGAGAAGAGCATCAGTGTCCTACAGATTTCTATCAATGTCCCTCTGATATTGGCTAAATGCTTTTTCTCCTCTCTTTCCCTGTGTTGCTTGCAGCAGTACTTTAAGTTTCTCCTTGCTTTTTCCAGATACCTTTATGCCCATCTCTGCAGATGCCCTCCCTCATCCCTAGCACTGTGCAATAAAAACAGCTTAGCTTCCCACACCCTCAGCCTGCTCCCTGCTGCTTTGCAGCCCTCCTCACACTAGCTGTTGACAGGGAGGAGGCAACATGTTTTGTCTTGGGGTAAGATGGGTGTCAGAATAGATGAATGGATTGACTCCATCCTGTTCCCCCAGCTGGCTGCAGCTTTCCTGAGGGACCAGTGACTTCTGCCTTTTTCTCTGTCCCCCGGTGGAGTCTCTCACCTCTATCTGGGCAGTGCATTTCACAACACTTGGGGAATTAGATCATCTTTGAGGCTATTTCTTCCTGTCAGATTTGATTGAAGCAGGTCAATGGCTTTAAGTAATGCTAGTGGAGAAACTGACAGACAGGCAAACAGACTGTTGCCATAAACATTACTATGCAGTTCCATAAAAATAATTTTCTACAGAAACCATAATAATAGTCACTCATTCTTATGGCAGGAAAACAATAGCAACTCCTCAGCCTTGGTTTTAGTGAAAACTCAATTTCATGCAGTTAATTGATCTTGAATGTAAATTACGAAAAATTATACCCAAGCTAATGAAGCTGCTTTAGAAGTCTGGCTGGTGGCCATCAGCAATGTCTACAATGTCAGATATAATTCTTGTTTTTCACTTCCAGAAACAAATAAGATTCTAATCTGATGAAATTCCTTCTTTGTTCAAATGCTTTATGTTAATGAAAAAAAACCTTTTCATTTTGATTGGTCTGTAACACCTGAAAAATTCAGGTGATTTGTACAGACAGGCAGAAGAGGAAGTCATTAGTCTTATACTGTGGTCCTTCAGATACATAGATGCATTAATTTTCACAGGTACACCATGCAAGAGCATAAATTTGTTGACCATACTTCCATGCTTTATTCTGGTTTATAGAACTGTCTGCTTTGTCATTGTCCTTTTAGGGACAGTTCTGTTTCACTTCACTAATATATTCTGTCTATGGATTGGATATATAATTGGAATATTTCAATGATTGTTTTGTTTGTAAGTTAGGCTAGATATGAAGAATGGATTTTCTTTTCATAGAGTTCAGTGTTTTATTGTGCCTCTTCCTGATTGCCTTTTTTGATTAATTTCTTCTTTTCAATTCTTCACTGTGAGCCTATAGTTTAAATATCCTTAGTCCAGATGTATATAAATCACTGGAAGTCCAAGACCAGAACAGGGAACTTACATTTTGAATTAGCTTGCACATTTAACAGCTGCTGTTAGTTACTGTCTGCAACAACTTGTCGTGCCAAATACAATGAAATTTGTGAATCCAAATCTATTGGTAGTCTGTGGAAGGTACCATACAGAAAATATGTAGCTAATATTTTATCTATGTTTTGCACACTGGTGGGAAAACAATATAATCAGGTTTTGTTGCAGAAAAGAGTTTTCTTTCAGACTAGGTTCATAATGGCTACTGCATAGGGCATTTGGCAATTTTAAATTGTCTATTTACACCAGTGGATTTCTTCTGCTATTGATGATTGACTCTTATTGTACTCCTTAACAATGTCTAAACAGATGTTACAAACTTTATACACAAACTATTTTAAACTCTTAATTATGTGTGTTAAAATCACAGAATTACAGAATGATAGGGGTTGGAAGGGACCTTTGGAGATCATCTGTTCCAAACCCGTGCCAGAGTAGGTATACCTAGAGTACGTTGCACAGGACAGCATCCAGGTGGATTTTGAATGACTCCAGAGAACAAGTCTCTGCTAAAACTCTGGGTATCCTGTTTAGTGCTCTGCTACCCTCAAAGCAAAGAAGTTCCTCCTCATGTAATTTTTATGTTGTCAGAATCATGGCCAGCAAATTTTACCATTGTTTTGCAGGTTGTGAAGTGCCTTCACTGAACAACTGCAGAGACAGACCCAAGCAAGGACTTTGCAGAACTACTTGAGTACATAAATCTCTTGGGCCATTGACTCAGTCAGTCAGTCAGATCAATTATGTGCCACAGTGCTTGTAATGAGATTTTCAATAGATTTTCAGCTGAATATTAACCCTTAGTGGCCTATTCTGTGTAGGGTTTTTAATGTGCGAGTAATCAGAACATTGTTCTCCCAGTTCTTCAGCCTCCATTCTGCATTGGACTATACTGTAAACCCTGCAATTATTGAACAGATCTTATTTGTACAGGGAAAATATATTTTAATTTTCATGCTTGTTTTTATCTGGTTGTTAAGCTAAGAAAATGTCTAGACCATGCTTTCATTCAATTTTCTTTCCACATGCTGCCAGTTACTGCTGTGGTTTTGAACAGCAGGGATTTCAATAAACGCTTCTAGGCTATATGCCCATAAAAATAATGAAGACGAATAAATCTTTTATCCATAGGCCTCAGTTAGCTATGTAAGGCTCTACACATCCATTTGAAAAATGTCTAGTGGTCTTTATTTCAGGAAGGTCACAAACCACTGCCTTATTGCTTCCCAGCACTACTTTTAAATTATTTTTTTTATTCCATAGTAATACTACAAGGGCAATGGGAAGACTGCAAATGTATGTGTAAAAGAATCTTACATCCAATCACTTAAAGAAAGCACTGGTTTCCACAGGACTAAGACTGTTGCCTTAAAAGTCCTAATATGTCTGCTCTACAAGTCGATGTAGATCTGTATCAGATCTTTAACTGAAGAGAGAAAATTTTACAATTTTAGATTCAAAAGTGTGACAAAAACAGCCATTCATAGAGAGATAGAACATTTGAGCTTTTGATTACAAATCACAGCTCTTTTGAAGTTTTGCATCTGAATTCTGGACAAAGTTTGGCCTGTGTCCATCTACATTAATTTCTAGTAGTCTTGGACAGTTTCCTCTAAATAAGGCTCATGAGTGCATATGAAGGAAGTGCAGAGCACTCTAGCCTGGAATATGTGTATTTACTTAATAATTTCAATTGCAACATGGTGTTTCTTCTTTTAAATTTCAGAAATACATGATACATGTTACAGAGAGTTTCTGCCCTGATTTCTCTTTTATAAGTATGAGGTAGAGGAAGAATCTATTTTGAGGACTTACAAGTAGAATATCTTAAAAACACTGATTTAATATCAAAACAGAAAATTATGAGTTTGCCCCTGCAATTATTCATAATCTATGCTCATTATCCAGGCACTGTTGAGAGTGAGAATATACCCATTTCCCAAAGAGTATAATGATATTTGCATTCAGAATGAAGCCATGTAGAAGTAGCTGAAGGGGGCCTACAGGAAACATAGAGAGGGATTATTTATAAGGGCATGTGGGGATAGGTCAAGGGACAATAGTTTTAAACTAGAGCAGTGCAGATTTAGATAAGGGATTAGGAAGAATTTCTTCAGTATGAAGATCGTGAGGCACTGAAATGGGTTGCCCAGAGAAGTTGTGGATGCCTCATGCCTGGATGAGGCTTTGAGAAACCTTGTCTAGTGGGAGGTATCCCTACCTGTGTCAGGGTGGTTGAAACTAGATGATCTTTATGGGAAACACTGGAACAAGTTGCCAAGGGAGGTCATAGATTCCTCTTCTTGGGGGTGTTCAGTGCCAAACTGGATGAGGCCTTCAGCAACTTGGTCCAGCAGGTGTACCTGCCCATGACAGGGAATTTGGAACTAGATGACATTTAAGGTCCCTTCCAATCCAAAACATTCTATGAATATGAATCTGTGAATCTTAAAAGTCCCTTCCAACTCATGCTGTTCTATGAAATCATTCAGGCTTGATTCCTAGTAGTAAGTGGCAAAATGACTCAAGACAAACCCTTAATGGTAGCCGAAGTCAGGAGATTGCAGTTCTGTGTTTAAGTGCTTTGAGATTTGGTACAGTTCCAGCCCTACTGGATAGTTGAATTCTGTTTGTATTCAGAAATTATAAGGAGTGAAGTTTGTTGCCGCAAAATAGTGGCCAGGTAGAGACATCAAAGTGCATTTGTATTATTTATTCCTAGTTTGAGAGTGGAAAACTCTAAGTGGTCAAAGTTAAGCAAACAGAAGTAGAGGTCCGCAAGATTATCACTTCAGCAGTGACAGCCTTTGATCCTCTCCTTTAAGTGGAACATTTTGCTTTCAGCCCTTAGGTGTCATATTGGTGGGTACAGTGAATAATTTATATATGAAGATCAATCTAGGAAAGATTCATAAAACTCTATGTGATGACCAGCACCTTTCCAGGCCCAAGCAGGTATTGGGGAGCAACCTTAATGCTGAGAGGAATTAGTTGCAGGTTTATCAAGAAACTGTGTAGAGCATTTTGAATAAATGTGATGTTCATCCATTGTCTCTCCCTTTACAGCGTGATGCCTCTGCATTTTGTGTCAGTGTCTTTCTTTCTGGATTTGGGCAGTAGATTCATCTCCCAAACTCTCTATATTTTACCTCTGATTTTTATCTTAATTTTCATGTTTCTTCAGTGTTACTGAGGTCTTCAAGGACTGAGTTAAGACTTAGCCTGTGTAAATACTACTATTTCTGTGTTATAGGTAGGGATGCAGATTTTACACAAAAGCATGATAAAACACTACAGGTTGCAAATAGTTCACTATGTAATTGGATGATGGCAGAGGGAGTGGTGGCTTAAAGACAAACTAAAGTGAATAAATACCTATACCTCTGTCTAAGACAAATAACGGGGAGAGAAATCCTTATCTTCTGTCAGCTGTTTGCTGTCAGCTGACTTTTACATCTGCAGTTCCAAACAGAATGTTTCCTGCAAAGTTACTTACCCAAGATATTTTTTCTTTCTCTATAATATTCTTTTGATATATATGGTTAATCATTTAATTAATTTCAGTGCTGCTTTATGTGAGCAAAAAGGTAATTTGTCCAGCTTTGTGAGGTGTATAGGAGTCCTCTTGTTATTATACCTATCTCAGTCATGTATCAGGTACAGAAGAAGTAAAAATAATTCTGAAAATGCCATAAGCTGCCTCTTCTGAAAGCTATTCTACTGTTTGGACACTGTTTCTTATAACTGTTGTGTATTTGGAATGGTCCACTGAAGGAGAGAATATGTCATGAATACATGTAAAATTTATAGTCATAGAATCATATAATTGTTAGGCTTGGAAAGGACCTTAAAGATCATCTAGTTCCCCCTGTTCTGCCATGGGCAGGGATACCTTCTACCAGACCACATTGCTCAAGGTCCCATCCAACCTGTCTTCAAATACTTCCAGCGTTGGAGACTCCACAGCTTCTCTGGGCAACAGGTTCCAGTGCCTCACCATCATCACAGGGAGGAAATTCTTCCTAATGTCTTGTATAAATCCAGCTTCTTTCTGTTTGAAGTCATTATCCCTTGTCTTGATACTATATTCCTTTGTAAAAAAATCTTTCTTCAGCTATCCTTTGGGCCCCCTTCAAATACTGGAAGACTGCTCCAAGCTCTCCCAGAGCTTTCTCTTCTGGTTAATTTGGTTTTCAAGTCCTTTCTTTCTAGTTCTGTGTATCTTCTGCCTTATAAGACTTCATCGAATGTGAACTCCTAATAAGTGATCTTGCCTTATTCATGTTTCTGTTTTACTTAGTTGTGTCACTATCCTTTGCAGTAAAGACAACTGAAGTGCAAGAATATCTTCCTTTATGGAAATCAAGAAATAGACATGTCCTTCCTATTTGGTTCAGTACTGACAACAGCCTCTTTCAAGTCCTTGCATGTATTCAGATTTATCTAGATAGGAAGGCAAGTGAGATCTTGATCTCCTAATCATAAATAGACCACTAATTAAACATCTTTTGCCACATCCAGCAGCCCACATTAGGCAGATGATGCAAGCAGGCTGTTGGATACCTACCTCTTATTAGGAACTGCTGCTTTAATTATCTTCTATGTTTACATCTGTTCATCTTTTCTTCCATTTTACAGATTCACACATAATCACAGATTGCACTGGACTGGAAGGGACCTTCAAAAGTCATCTTCTCTAATCTCCCTGCAGTCAGCAGGGATACCTCCAACTAGATAGGCTGCCCAGAGCCACATCAAGTCTGATTTTTAATGTCTCAGGGACAGAGCCTCAACCGCATCTCTTGGCAATTTGTTCCAGTATTTTACCACTCTCATTGTAAATAACTTACTGCTTATGTCTAGCCTAAATCTACCCTGCTCCAATTTAAAACCATTGCCCCTTTAATCTACTGCCACAGGCCTTTCTAAACAATCCTTCCCCACCCTTCCGGTAGCTCCCCTTCAGATATTGAAATGTAGCAATAAGGTCTCCCCAGAGCCTTCTCTTCTCCAGGCTGAACAGCCACAATTCTTTCATCCTATCCTCATAGGAGAAGTGCTCCAGCCCTTCAACTGTTTTTGTGGCCCTGCTCTGGACTCACTTCACCAGATAGATGTCTGTCTTGTGTTGGGGCCTCAGAGCTGGACACAGTACTCCAAGTAAGATCTCACCAAAGCAGAGGAGAGTGGCAGCATCACCATCCAGCCTACCGGCCACAATTCTTTTGATGCAGCCCAGGATGCTATTTGCCTACATCATGGGCTACAAGTGCCCATTATTGGCTCATGTCCAGCTTCTCATCCATCAGTACCCCCAAGGCCTTTTCTGCAGGGCTGCTCTCAATTTCATCATCCCCCATCCTGTTTTGATATTGAGGATTGGCCCAGCATAGGTACAGGACCTTGCACTTTGCCTTATTGGGCCTCATGAGATTCTCTTCAGCCCACATCTCCAGCTTGTCCATCCTCCAGTCTATCAACCACACTACTTAGTTTTGGTATTATCTGCAAACTTGTTGAGGGTGCACTCAGTCTTAGTGTCTGTATCACTGATTCAGGTATTATACAGCACTGGTCCCAGTGCAGACCCTTGAGGGACACCACTTGTTACCCACCTCCATCTGGACCTTGAGCCATTGACCACTACCCGTTGTATGCGATCATCCAACCAATTCCTTTTCCACTGGACAGTCCACCCATTAAATCCATATGTCCCCAACTTAGAGAGAAGGATGTTTTGGATGGGGCTGTGTCAAAGGTTTTATAAAAGTCCATATAGATGACATCCATTCATTTACCCTTGTCCACTGATGTAGTTATGCTGTGGTAGAAAGCCACTATTTTAAAGATAAACTTTTTAGGTTAGGGATTGACCTGCTGGAAACTCTGCTGAGAAGGACCTGGGAGTGCTGGTGGACAGTAAGTTCATCATCAGGCATAAAGGTGTTCTTGTGGCCAAGAAGGTCAACAGTATTCTGTGGTGTATTAAGAAAAGCATGGCCAGCAGGTTGAAGGAGGTTCTCCTCCCATTCTGCTCTGGTGAGGTAACACCTGGAGTATAGCATCCAGCTTTGGGCTCCCCAGTTCAAGAGGGACAGCGAACTAGTGGAGAGAGTCCAACGAAGGGCCAGAGACATGATTAGGGGACTGGTACATCTCTCATAGGGTGAAAGGCTGAGACACTAGGGGCTCTTTAGCCTGGAAAAGAGAAGACTGAAGGGGGATATAAATATCTAGAGAGTGGAGGCCACAAGGATTGTGCTGGGCACTTTTGATTAATGCCCAGTGGTAGGATAAAGGGCAGCTAGAACTCAGGAGGCTGGACTTGAACTTAAGGCTAAACTTTATTTTGAGGATGCCAGAGCACTTGAACAGACTGCCCAGAAAGGTTGTGCCATCTTCTCTGGAGACTTTCAAAACCCACCTGGACACATTCCTATACAAACTAATCTAGGTGCCCCCTGCACCTAGATGATCCCCAGCAGTGCCTCCCACCCCCTACCGTTCTATAATTCCATGATCCTTGCCTGTAGGGGCTACTGACAGTCAAAATTATCTTGATAAAACTATATTTCAGAGGCAAATGAAAGTCAGATTTCAGAAAGACCATTGCAGTCCATACACACAATGACTTATAAGCTTTGCTTATCTTTTTTTATCCCCCAGCATTTGACATATCATTACTAAACCTTGAATTTTGGACATGTATTATACCATATGATTATCTGTAGTAATAAGGATATATAAACTTCCTCCTCAGTGAATAGTAGAACAGAGCAGTACTACAGCAGGTATTAGAAACATTTAGAACATGGATTATTGATGTCACTATTCAGCGGTACTACAGCTGGAGACCTCAGCTAGTCTGCAGTGCTGGGCACTGTATAAATCGATTATGTCTCGTGGTATTAGAGAGCAAATTACATTCTATGCAAGGTCAGTCCTGCCGGCAGCTGTCCTGGGGCTTGGCTGAGTGGTAGGTAATATTTATGCGAATGATTTGAGGCCTGATCATCTCAGGTCTTCAGATAAAGATAATGCCAGAACAGAGAAGTGATGAGTGTCAGTGACTGACAAATCCCTCCTTTGCAGGAGAGGAAATCTGCCCTTTGAAAATGCTTGCCTTGTTTTAATCACAGTTTTAAGTGTCAGGGCACCGAGTTTGAATTTAATGTGTTTCAAAAATGTATCTGTTTAACATTATTACTTTCTTTTTTTCTTTTTTTTTTTTTTTTTTTTTTTTTTTTTTTTTTTCTATTTTTTTTTTTTTTTTTTTTTTTCTTTCCATTTAACTGCTATTCTTCATGTCTCCAAGGGTCTAATAGCATTAGCTAGAGAGTCAGGCAGATGTGGATGAGGTTGGAGAGTCTAATACAGGCACCTTTGTTAAGGTGCCTCCATCACAGCCTGCCATACTTAAGCTATTTTATTTCCAGATTCCTTCTGCAGAAATTACCAGTAGCTGACCTGCTGAGCCAGTGAGTTTTTTGAGTATCTAACTAGCTATATAGCCTAAAAATATCACTGTCTTTCCCATGGGATATTAATGTTTTAATCATAGGAAAGATGATCATTCTACTTTATGTTACTGGAATTCCACATTAATGTAATTACAGAACAATTCTGGAAACTTTATTTCTACACGTTCAGAAACCACATATTTCACTCAGTTTTGAAAAAAAAGTCTAGCTGAGTTGCATAGCTTCCCTAAACCTGTTTTCAGTTTTACTGATTCTTTAATGTTACTCTAATCGCTACCACCAAAATATATGGAGTCCAATCCAGTTAAACTTGGGAATACCAGGACAGACTAAATGTAAGTGCAATAATAATGTATTTCAGTGCTGCCAGCTGCAAACTAGCCAGGTCTCCTTATAATTTCAATGTAGTGGAGGTTTTGGAAATACACAAAACAACCTTTAATAGAAGTTTTTCTGCAGAAATTCAATACTTACTGTTTGTGTTCCATGTCGTAACATTGCCACCACGTGGCAATTTGCAGCCGTCACATTTCTCAGTTACGACATTTTTTCAAATTTAAAACATTAACAACTGGGGCTAGACAGCTGAGTTTTGACCAAAGATTGTGGTGAAACAGGTAAGAAATCTTATAAAATCGTACACAGAATTCTGCAGAAGAACCTATTGAGTCTGTGAAGTCCTATCAATTCCTTGGCTATCTTTCTTCTCCAGTCCTAAATTTAGGAATATTCTTGCATTTCCTTCCCTCCTTAGATCTATCAAGACAGGCATTTATGCAGACTTGAGTTTTGACAGTATCTGACAGTGACATGAATTTAGTTCCTCTGATTCCTACTGAATGACTAGCAAAATTTTTTTGCTCAGCGTAGGCTAACCACACTGAAAATCCCTCCATTTGGTTAGGCTTGCATTGCCCACATTAGTTTCTTTAAAAGTTACTTCACAGCTTTATTTCTCTGGTACTCATAAATCTTTCCCCAACAACCAGTATGCATGCAGAGCTTGTAGCATCCATATTTTTTATTGCCCACGTTATACTTGATTTTTTTTATGGATCTGTAGAGAGCTACTTTGTTCCCTTTCTGCCCTCATTTTAGAAAGTGAAAAAAATTGTCCCCACTGTCTGCACTCCAGTAACCTAGCCACTATCGAAGTTTATGCTTGTCCTTGAAGATACTCACTGGTTATCAGATAATAGATGCTTATAAAATTCAGCATAATATAGACAGGTTTATCTCGGTTCAAAAAGCCTATAACAGAAATATTCTTTCTTCTTTGGAACTGGAACTTGTTTATACAAACATTTGAATTTATTACTATTATGGATCAGATGAAACGCTGTGTTGAAAGGCAAGAATTTGCTGACATTGAATTTAACATAGAAATTAGTGATTGGATACAGATCAGCATCTTGTACATTTTGAATTTGCTCTGCTACATGCTGCTGTGTTTCTGTAATAGCAATTGCCCTTTCTGTGATTCACTTGGCCTCTTCCAGCAGTCACTAAAGTGGGAGGATGGTATTCAGCACAAAAGGTGCCGTAGAAGCTTCAGATTCAGTCATTGAGAGGTTTATGTTTCTGTACAGCACCCTGTTCCCAAGATGCTTTTGAACCAAGTGTCTTGCATTTCATAAAACGCTGGTACTTGCCACCATTTTCAAGATTAATGACTCTTAAATACGGCATAGCTGGGGAGCAAAGGTGAAGTTGTAGCTCTGGCTTGCTCTGCAGTGCTCTGAATGCAACAGTGTAGAGCTGCTTTGTCTTTGCTATTGTGTCATAAATCAGGGAAGGGAGAAGGAAGTTGAATTACAGCCAAGAATACACTTCTATTTGATTTCAAGACTTGGGTACAGTAGGAATGAAAGCCACTTTGTGAGCTAAATTCAGAGCCACTCTAATGACTCCATTTTCTAGATTATCTCATGACCTAGGAAAATGGGATATGAATAAATCAAAACTTGCTTTGCATTTAAAAATGCGTGTTTGTTTTATTGATGTGCTGGTGCTGGAACAGACAGGAGTGTATCCTCAAGAAAGCCATGTTGCAGCTGGGTTTTTTCCTACCAATTACTGCTTATAATCCTGACAATCTCTGCTTTTCTCTTGTCAAATCACAAGATAAATTACAGCAACTAATACAATACACACAGAAATGATGGAATAAAAGCAATAAAACCCATATTGAACATTTCACTTGACGTGTCCCTCAGACACTTGGAGGAGTAAAAAAAAAATAAATAAATGTTTTGTAGGTTGTCAGGATGACAGCAAGATTAATAGTGCACTCTGCTTTTAACTGAGTGTAGTTTGCGTCACATAAATGCACAAATAACACCTTAAATTGTCATTAGCATTTCCCAGGACAAGACGTTGCTGTTGTTTTATAGCAGGTATAAAGCCCAGTTGATTACATTTAATGCAGAAGTGCCCTTTTGCAGCTTGGTATCATAAAATGTAAACCAGAGTGGTGAAAGGCAGATTGTCTAAATATACCAGTGTCTCTGTGTATTTCTGGGACAGTTTCTAATGACAGCAAGAGCCAGTTTCTTTACCATGCTGTTCTGAAAGATGAAAATCTCTGTTGTAATTCACTTTTCCTGTGGCACTAGAAGTTGCACAACTGCCCATCTAGCCATATCACTTCATTGTTCATACTGAAAATTAACTTAACCAAAAGGCAATATTTTTGCAAGTTCTGTATCAGGTGATTTTATACTATAGTTTGAAAGAGGAACATGATTCCAATTATTACCATAGAATGTGTACACCATACCCAAAACACAGGGATACTTTCTAATTGCCTCATTAACTCACTGTAAAACTGTCCTCCTTTATTTTCTTCCCTCCTCAATTTAGATGTAAAGTATGTCAATTTTATTTAAGATTCCACAAGATTAAAAGTTGACCTTTACAAAAAATCAGTAAAGTGTACATTTAGTACATTCCTACTTTTTTTTTTTTTTTCCTGTCTGTTTATAATTTTCAAGCTTAAGTTTTCATTCTGAGTTCTATTTTGGATTCAAGTTGAATATGAAATCTTAGCTTGTTGGAGGAAACTTTGGAGGAGAAAGGTATGTAATCTAGAGCCTCATTTAAGAAGCAGGTAATATGGCAATTGGAGATAATTTCTAACACTGTCATTGAAACTGCATCTGTCTTCCTCTGGTAAAGACGTCAAGGCTGAAAAAAGGCTATAGAGCAAGCTGGTATTATTTCAGAAACACAGAAAGTATGTAAGACACCAGAAAAAAACAGGTTCCCAAGTTTGCAGCTCAAAACCTTTCACCAAGCTATTGATAGGGGTAAAAAGAAATCATGGTTTTGACTGCATTTTTCAAATAACAACATGTCAGTACTTAAATTTTTTCCAGTAATGGATTTATGATTCACAACATAAGATCTTTAAACTCCAAAATAAACTATACATTTAGCAGATAAATACCTTTTTTAAAGAATTATTTAATGGGCCATTTGGTACCATGTTATATCAGTTGTTTACTGACATCCAGACAGATTTAATTAACCAGGTCTTTTGTTTAGAAAAATCAGTTAGCAACAAAATAGATCAGATTAATCTCGCATCAGCTTGTTCATTAGCCACAATTCCATTTTCTTCCAGTAACCTCTTCAGTTCTTTACTGTTATTCTTATTTTCCACTCATCTTTTAATGAGTTACCTTTGAAAGTCTTACTTATAAATTTCTTCTGTATTGAAGCTAGACTAGAAGTCCAGGTAGCTAACCAAATAATATTCTTCTCTTTTCTTGAAAAAGAAAAGAGAAATTTTTGTATGCCTTACAATTCCACCATTTCAATAGCCTAGTCATAATATATTAAACAAAGAAATGTTTTGTTCAAAAGATAGACTACCAGTGCTGATGTTTCACTTATGTTTTCCTGTATTTGCTTTTGTGTTCTTATCAGTATATTTTAACAATGGCTTCTAAAACATTAGTCAGCACGGAGATGGATCTCAGGATCAATTTTTCAGATGAGGAGGGTTGTTTTCCTGTTTTTCTTTTTTCTTAAACTCTCTATAATCATAAAGTATCTCTCTACTTCAGTGTTAAGGTTTTTCATCTCAAATAGAAGTTTAAATGCTGAGTAGTTTTTCTTGTACATCTAAGTTTATGGGGCAGGCGAGAAAATTGTCAGTTTGCTTTTAAAAACATTTAAGGAGTTGTATAGTGCTCTGGAACAAGACGGAAACTGAAGTTAGGCACTGTAAGCACTTTATGTGTTGCACCGTATTACACTAGGAGACTCAATGAGAGTATTGAACTCAATCTTTTGTAGAAAAGTTAATACAATGAAGACTGCAAATATATCATCTGAGCATAGAATTTCAATTCTCCTTTCTTCCAACAGTCACAGAAAACTGTGTATATGTATTCTTATGTGTGGTGATGGTTCACATAACTACCTTCTTGATTCACATAACTACCTTCATGCAGATTTTGCTAAAAGGTTTTGAAGAGGTTTCTTCATCTCTGCATAAGGAAAAGTAATGTAGCCATTTTCCGGCATGACTAGTCACATGCATGAGGCTGAAATTCATAGTGTAAGATTATTTGCAAAATGCTTGATACTTGTGCAACTAGAAGAGGTCAGTCAGGCTTCATTTAAATATGGGTATAATTTTGCATTTCCATGAAGCTACAGACTCCTACTTATAATATTCCTCACTTTGCTGTGTTTTGTCAATTTCTGCATTCACAGGATGGAGTTTCAGCATGGGCTCTGCCTACCAGTTCCACAGCTGGAGAGTATTTGTGATTGTCTGCGCCCTGCCCTGTGTCTCTTCTGTGGTAGCCCTTACCTTCATGCCAGAAAGCCCACGGTTCTTGTTGGAGGTATAACTTTCCAAATAGTTTTTAGACTCCCTGTGTTTAGATTTATGTGTTTACATCATGATGTTTATAAAATAGGCATTAAGATTGTTTGGCGAATATAGTGAGTATCTTAATCTGTATGTATGTTTAAATGTTTTATTCAAACCTATAGGTTGGAAAACATGATGAAGCTTGGATGATACTCAAGCAAATTCATGACACAAACATGCGAGCTCGTGGTCAGCCTGAGAAAGTATTCTCAGTGAGTATTGCATTGAAATCTAACAGCTCAGTATATACTAATCAGCAAGTTTTCTGACTGGCAAGGTCTAGAGCATTTAGGTAATCAATAGTAATACTCTGAATAGCAATGCCACTCATTTGCACATTAAATACCAAAATACAAGAACCAAATTCTTGCTGAAGTTTTTACATATACAGAAGATGTTAAGGTATGAACCCAGAGTGTACCAAGTTACTTAACAGACTCCATCTGTATTTTATTTATTAGGCTTACTTCACTCTTAATATTAAGAGTAAGCCCTTAGAAGTCCAAATTAGTTGACTGTTATGTTTTCTAAGCTTTTGAAATGTACTTTTTTTTATAATCTAAAATAATACTTTAAAGAATTCTTTTTCAATAGTCATTTTAGACCTTTAATTTTTTCAAAATATCTTGGATGTTCAACTGCATCTTGCTGACTTGCAGATCTGATGGTAAGGCCATATTCAAAGCATTGATAGGCTGTTTCTTTTTGGAGGAGAAATTGACCATTCAGAAACGGAACCTTTATATGAGGTTTACAATATATTGGAAAAAAGGTCAAGTCGTTTGGGAAGATTATAGAGTGTGGTGGTTTGAGCCTTAACTGGGAGTTAAGAGCTCAGATGGGGGCAAGGCTGAGAATCTCTCCCCCGCTCCCCTCTCCTCCCTCCCAGCAGAGAGGAAAAAAAAAGGAAAAGGGGCAAATCCACCAAACAATAATTTGTGAGTCGGCCTGGAAGTAGAAAGGTAAACAGTTTTTCTTTAAACAAAACAATATATATCTCAGTAACAGGTAAGGTTCACAAGGCCAAGGAACAAGGATGGATGGGAGGGGGGCAAAGAGGGAGAATACAAAACCAGTTTTTCTTTGAAGAGGCGCAGAGGCAGCAGGGAGAAGGATCAGGCCCAACCATGTGGCAGTGGAGCAGGAGGGCAGCTGCAGTAGCTCTCATCCAGGAGATGCAGGAGCCAAAAGGACAGCTAATGACCCCAGTGCCTTCCCTTTTATAATCTAGCTGGGCAGGGAGGGGGGAGTGGAACAGAATCTGTTTCCCAGGGGGAAAATGCCCTGCAGGGAAAGCAAAGCACTCGCAAGCCCTCCCCTCTTTGTTTCCAGAAAGGGCGTTAACCCACCACATAGAGATACTGCCAGAGAATGTAGAGATGCAAAAAGGAAGGCCAAGGCCTTCTTGGAACTGAATCCTACCCAAGGAGTGAAAGAGAACAAGAAGATTTTTTTCAAATACAATAATGATAAAAGGAAGAGCAGGCAAAAGGCCCTTTCTGTCTGGCTGCTCTCCAGCTGCTCCAACCCCAGACTGTAGCGCTGCATGGGGTTGTTGTGACCAAAGTGCAGAACTCAGCACTTGGACTTGTTGAATGCCATCATGTTGGACTCCGCCCATCTGTCCAGCTTGTCAAGGTCCCTCTGGAGAGCCCTCCTCCTACTGTCTAACAGATCAACTCCTGCTCCCAACTTGGTGTCGTCCGCAAATTTACTGATGACTGACTCAATCCTCTCATCCACATCATCAATAAAGATGTTGAACTCAATAACTCCTATATTTAGCTTGAAAGAAGGCTGATTAGTACATGTCATGTTCAAACCATATTCTCTGATACCCTGGTGACCTACCCCTCATCCCATCTAATCTAATATTTTATTTTCTGATTACACTGACAAGCAAAGGGATTTGCTTAACACCATACAGCTAGAGTGCAGTTTAACAACTGGCTCTTGCTGATGTGAGATGCTATCAGGCAGAGTATGCCTGCCTTCCATCACTTTGTTTTCCTTCTAACAGCATTGGTAATTATTGACTGATTGTACAGTCAGCCACCATAGCACAGAATCAGTCTCTCTATGGTGTTGGTTTAGGCACAAGAAGGAAGGCAGAAGTGTGCTGGGACAAAAGGTGGGAAGAAGGATCAGCCACAGTCTCAGTTCACTTTGATGTAATTATAATCATTCCTTTAAGCAGCCATGAAGAAGAAAAGCACATCATTGTTTTCATTTCTTGTGATCAAAGAAGTTCTTTCTCTGTGGTTGTTAAAGTGTAACACTAAGCCACGATAAATGTAGCTCATTATTTATGAGTATTTTTGTTAATAAATCAGCCATTAATAAGAGACAAATAAGGAAAAGCCCTCATTTTCTTGAGATTTCTACCAGTTACTGCTATGAACATTGAGGAAACTAAACTCTAGATATCAAGAAGTTAAAGTATAGGTACTGTAGTGTATTCCAAGGTTGCATGTGTATAGAATTCCCTAATTTTAGTTTGCATTAAAATAATTAGCAAATGCATCATTGTCTCATTGGGCAGTATCAGCACTTTACCTTAAAAAACCCAGGGTGAGGGGAGAAGGGGAGGGGGAAGAAAAACATGCTTAATTTGTTTGAGAAATCCTTTCTTATCCCTTCTCTCTTAATATCAGTTAATTCTGGATAGTGGAATATTTTGTCTCAGTAATGTACCCATAGCTCTCCTAAATCTGCTACTTCATCCAGTACCATTCTGCAATTTATTCATTAATATTTTCCTCCATCACTAGTTGAATCAGATACACTTGTTACAAGGTTCCCCTGCATGTCCACCTGGTGGATGTGGGGAGCCCTGTGGATGTAGTCTACCTGGACCTCAGCAAGGCCTTTGACACCATCCCCCATAGCAAACTCCTGGCCAAGCTGTCAGCCCATGGCTTGGACGGAAGCACACTGCATTGGGTTAGGAACTGGCTGGAGGGCTGAGCCCAGAGAGTGGTGGTGAATGGTGCCACGTGCAGCTGGCGGCCAGTCGCTAGTGGTGTGCCCCAAGGATCAGTGCTGGGCCCTGTGCTCTTTAACATCTTTACTGATGATCTGAATGAGGGCTTTGAGTCCATCATCAGTAATTTGCTGAGGACACCAAGCTGGGGGCAGGAGTTGATCTGCTGGAAGGTAGAGAGGTTCTGCAGAGGGACCTCAACAGGCTGGACAGATGGGCAGAATCCAAAGGCATGAGATTGAACACATCCAAGTGCTGGGTTCTGCACATTGGCCACAACAACCCCATGCAGTGCTACAGGCTCGGGTCAGAGGGGCTGGAGAGTGGCCAGGTAGAGAGGGACCTGGAGTACTGGTTGATGGTAGGCTGAACATGATCCTGCAGTGTGCCCAGGCAGCCAAGAGAGCCAAAGGCATCCTGGCCTGCATCAAGAACAGTGTGGCCAGCAGGAGCAAGGAGGTCATTCTGCCCCTGTACACTGCACTGGTTAGGCCACACCTTGAGTACTGTGTCCAGTTCTGGGCCCCTCAGTTTAGGAAGGATGTTGACTTGCTGGAACGAGTCCAGAGAAAGGCAACGAAGTTGATGAGGGCTTTGGAACACAAGCCCTATGAGGAGAGACTGAGGGAGCTGGGGCTGCTTATCCTGGAGAAGAGGAGACTCAGGGGTGACCTTATTGCTCTCTACAACTACCTGAAGGGAGATTGTAGAGAGGTGGATGTTGGTCTCTTCTCCCAGGCAGCCTGTACCAGAACAAGAGGACACAGTCTCAGGCTGCACCAGGGGAGGTTTAGGTTGGATGTTAGGAAGAAGTTCTGTACAGAGAGAGCGACTGCCCATTGGAATGGGCTGTCCGGGGAGGTGGTGGAGTCACCATCATTGGAGGTGTTCAGAAGGAGACTTGATGGGGTGCTTGGTGCCATGGTTTGGTTAATTAGGTGGGTTGGATTGGTTGATGGGTTGGACACGATGATCTTGAAGGTCTCTTCCAACCTGATCTATTCTATTCTATTCTATTCTATTCTATTCTATTCTATTCTATTCTATTCTATTCTATTCTATTAAGACCTTCCAATACTCCTTGAAAGGCAGCTAATGGTTCAAGAAAATACAAATATTTGCTGTTCCATTTTTATTTGTAGGTTAACAGAATCAAAACTCCAAAACAGATAGATGAGCTCATAGAAATAGAGAGCGACACAGGAACATGGTACCGGAGGTGTTTTGTTAGAATTCGCACAGAGCTATATGGTGTAAGTAACAACAACTCTGTTCATTCTGTAGTTACCTTTCTTCTTTTTAATTAGCCTTCAGAAATGGGTTCAAGTGATTGAGCTTATGCTGGATGATAGCTGCAATGCTACATTTACCAAGAAAGTAGAAAATTCAGGAACCACTGTAAGTCTCTGGTTTCGTGACCTGGAAGAGGCACCAGTGAATCACAGAGGTTGACCACAACTTCTGAGGAGGCAAATGTTGAGTTTGTTTTCACACAAGTGGTTGCTAATACTTATCTAGCCATATCCCCAAGCACCACAGTATAGTATCACTGGGAATGGATATGTATATATATCTATGGAAACAGGTAACACATGATGAGATGAAAAATTATCATCAGGAACTTGAGGTGGTCACATTACTTACAACTGGTATAGTTGTGAATAAATTGTGTCAGTTAACATCAAAAAACCTTTATAAGGTATTCTATCAGCTTGTATTTTTAAGTACATCAAATGTTTTGCCAGAAAACTGTTAGAGTTGCCTCAGAGAGTTTAATACTAGCTCATTGATACTAGTCCATAGCTTCTTTTTTTTTGCCCACTTCTTTGCAAAACCAAAATTAGGTAGTACATTTAACTTTGTAATGAAAAATGAGAAAAGGCTTATTAACTGGGGGAGGGAAATAGCTTTCAATAGATGTCAAGAAGGCATCTTAAAGCCTTCCAGAGCTATGATGAAGTATTGGAAACCAACATTTGGCACCTGAAAAGTCATACAACACACAACCTGGCTATAGCAGATTAATATATAAGAAGTACAGTTATGACTAGTATTGGAGAGCTGATCTGCTCTCCCTGATGCCCAGAAGAAACAAGCAAATCAGAATCAAAAATCTTCTATCATTTGGAAAAATTGTCCAAAATATGATGCAAAATAAATATATTTTCTGATGATTTACAGATCTGGCTGACATTTATGAGATGCTTCAACTACCCAGTGAAGGATAATACAATCAAACTTACAGCTGTATGGTTCACCCTGTCTTTTGGGTAAGAATGGCTGAGATCTTAAAACACTTCAATGGAGAGAAGAATCATGTGCTTGCAAACTTTTGTCATTATGATTACCCTTTCTGTTCAGGGTGGTTTTATTCAGTATCTTTCCCCAAAATGTTATATTTATCAGTTAGTCTGTTCATAGTTGCAAGTCTGACTCACTAGTATCAGCTTTAAAAAACTAGCACCTTCTGGTGTCAGTGTCTTTCAATATTTTTATTTTATGGATAACTTTATGATGATGGAGCAAGTGCTTCATCACATAAGCAGGTGAGGGGGCTGCTCATCCTCACCTTGGACAGATTTCTGAACAAGTGAAATAGCTGAGTGAACTTTTTCTGGTTTTCGCAGCTACTATGGCTTATCTGTCTGGTTTCCCGATGTCATTAAACATCTGCAGTCAGACGAGTACGCATCCCGAGTAAAACATTTCCACAATGAGGCGGTTTCACACTTCGTCTTCAACTTCACACTAGAAAATCAGATTCACAGCAATGGAGAATACATCAATGACAGGTTTGGGGATTTTCTAGTATCCTGACTTGGATGGAATTAAAAAAAAAAATAAAAATAAAAGGAGCATGTCTTAAAGCATGTGCTAATAATTTAATATTTTTCTCCATTAGCTAATGATAGATGTGTTTGTTGCTTTTTAATAAGCATTTATTTATGTTCTTGATTTCCTGTGAGTCATGGAGCATGGGAAGAAGTGGATCTGTAAATGCACTGGTGGTTCCTGTGTAAGGATCTTCTATGTAAACCCAGCTTCTATGTCATCGTGAAAAAACAGACTGAAAAGCCTAAGTTACTGACACTTCATAGTGAGATTCAAAGGTTTTCAGGCCCAAGACATGCAGGATTTTACATGGTGGTAGAGAAGGACATACTGTCAACTCTGTTGCTAGTTGTTTTCTTGTATTGACAAAAGATGCTTCTGTGAAAATACCAAATATTGAGAGGTTAGTATCTTATCACAGGAAAGTGAATGCTAGAAGTTACTGTAAATCATTTAAAACTATGAACAGATCTGAAATGGGAAGGAACACATTGGCAATGAATTTTGTGGTTTTTAACCAAAGCCAAACATATTAAGATTCTATCTGGACTTTTTGGATAACTAGGGGAAAATCAAATATGTTCCTGGTTTCTTTTAAGACACATACCGGAGAACCACATGAAAGGTCTCTTGGAAGTCATGGTGCTGAATAACTGTTATTTATGGATTTGGTGGAAGGACCATTCAGTGGATAAAGAACTAGTTTGATTGCTGTACCCAAAGGGTAGCTGTCAGTGGGTCTGTGTCCAAGTGGAGGCCAGTGACAAATGTCCCTTAGAGATCAGTACTGGGACTGGTCTTGTTTAACATCTTTGTTGGTGACATGGACAGTGGTATTGAGTGCACCCTCAGCAAATTTGCCAACAACACCAAGCTGTATGGTGTGGCTGATACACTGGAGAGAAAGGATGCCATCCAGGGGGACCTTGACAGGCTGGAGAGGTGGACCCAAGCCAACCTCAACAAGTTCAAGAAGACCAAGTGTAGGGCCCTGCATCTGGGTTGGGGCAATCCCAGGCACTGATATGGGCTGGGCAGTTACTGGCTTGAGAGCAGTCCTAAACAAAAAGACTTGGGGATGGTGGTAGATGAGAAGTTCAACAGGAGCCAGCAGTGTGCACTTGCGGCCCAAAAAGCCAACCAGATCCTGGGCTGCATCAAGAGAAGTGTGGCCAGCAGGTTGAGGGAGGTGATTCTCCTCCTATACTCTGCTCTGGTGAGACCCCACCTGGAGTATTGCATCCAGTTCTGGAGCCCCTATTACAGGAAGGATCTGGATGTGCTGGAACATGTCCAGAGAAGGGTCACAAGGATGATTAGAGGGCTGGAGCTCCTTTTCTATGAGGACAACCAGAAAGAGTTTGAGTTGTTCAGTTTGGAGAAGAGAAGGATCTGAGGAGACCTTATTGTGGCCTTTCAGTATCTTAAGGGGGCCTACAAGAAAGCTGGGGAGGGACTTTTTAGGGTGACAGGTAGTGATAGGACTAGGGGGAATGAATCAAAGCTAGAGGTGGGTAGATTTAGATTAGATTTTAGGAAGAAGTTCATCACCATAAGGGTGGTGAGACACTGGAACAGGTTGCCCAGGAAGGTGGTAGAAGCCCCATCCCTGGAGTTTTTTAAGGCCAAGCTGGATGTGGCTCTGTGCAACCTGATCTAGTGGAAAGTGTCCCTGCCCATTGCAGAGGGCTTGGAACTAGATGATCCTTCAGCTCTCTGCCAACCTTGACAGTACTGTGATTCTGTGATTTTCACAGGAAAATATGTCTAAGAGAATAAAATTTGTGATTTTGATAATACAGAGATTTTAAAATTACTTTTATAAAACTTGTGTTTTGACACAGTTGAAGCTTTATGCATTGTAGTTAAAAAAATAGCAGTGATCTAATTTTAAAACTAGTCATAGCATAACAGTCCTACTCCTTTCCAGAAGGTACATATTCCCCAACAATTGAAGAACTATCTACTGTCAGTAACTAACAGCACTCTCTCAACTGAAGTATTAACAGTTTGAACTGAAAATTCTTGTGAAACACTGAAACTTACATTAATCTACTCTAAACTACAAATTTATTCTTTTAAATGTGCATATTTAATAAGCCTCTGCAGTTGTTTGAGATTCACAAAACATTTTCCACAGAAGTATGAATTCATTTGGAGACTTCAGTTCTCCATTTGCCTCCAGTCTCAGTGTTTCCTTCATGTTCTTTCTTAACTAGAAGATTCACTAGTACTTGTCACTTCAGTACTTTTCTATTGGGTTTTAATTCAAGTCATTGCAATGATATTCTTATGACCAATTTTAATATAGTTGCCACACATTTCATGCACAAAGGTAAAATGTGCATCAGAAGAATGTAAGACACTGAGTCTATTGTTTCTATTCCAAATGACTAATGTAATTGCTAAATTTTCTTTGTTCTCCTCTGGAATTAGGCTGCATTTTAAAATGGAAAGTGCTACATGAAAAACTATAATGAATTGACACTGAACCCCAGCCTGATTTTAACCAGTCTTTCATGAATGAAAAATGATACAGTAACTAAAACTAATGTGCTCAAAACACCATTGTTCTGACCATTACACAAAGAGAACTAATCAGTATTTTTCCTGTGATAAACACAATTAGCTTTTGCTTTCCTTTCTCATAACAATGTGATTCCAACAACTTTATTCAAACTGTTGCCACTTTGGGTGAAGTCTGCCAGCAAAATTGTCCTGGTTTTAGGTGTAGCTTTTTCCACACCTTCATGTGAAATGAAAGACTATTTAATGAAAATAACTCTATATTTCTACATCTCTTTGTTGGTGGTTTTATTCAATTAGCATAATGTTATTATTTGTTGGAACTATAGCAAAAAAGGCTTACAGTATTTTTTTACTCTAATAACATTGAGGTAGAAAGTTACTACCAGTAATACACTTCATCATTGTCTTTTTTTATTAATTACTTTATTGACAATCATGATCAAAGACCTTGCTAGGAGTTAAATTTGAGTCAGTAGGACATACAGAAGTAAGAACAGCTACTGACAAAAAGCTACATGGGGTGTTCATTTGGAGAAATGATGACTCTTAAAATAATTGTGTCTTTCCAGCCTTGTATTAGCAGGTCCTTGTTTGTTCCAAGAGACTAAGTTTCTTGAACACAGTTTCCCAATTTCTGACTGTGAGGTCAAAATACAATTAATTGCAATTTTACAAGACTATTCCATAAATATCATGAAATTGCTTTGAATTGGTAGTTAAACACAAGTAATAGTAGAAATATTATCAAAGAAGTTTTATTACCAGTCATAAGCCTTAGCTGTGTGGAACTGTTTTTAGTGTGAATGCTTTTTCTGAACTGTAGTATTCTAGAATCAGCTAATCATTAATTAAGCTCCAGAATGCATTTGAGGAATCCGTGTTACTGTAGTTGAGATGTTTTAGACCTGTATAGCTGCATCAGCTTGACCTGTTGCTCTTTGTAATCTATGAAGGTAGACTGACAAAATATTTGTATTGAGCAGATTTATCATGATGAAGTTTAAATCAGTAATCTTTGAAGATTCGCTTTTTAAGAACTGTGTGTTTGAAGACATTACTTCACTGAACACATACTTCAGGAACTGTACTTTTGTGAATACCACCTTCTACAACACAGGTATTATGAGAATAATCCTTGAACATTCATTATTCAGCCACATGTTCTCATGTTTGTAATTTCTGCATTTATAATAAGTCATAAAAGAAGTCCTCTTGTAGGGAACTAAAAGGTACTGAAAGCAACAGGACTGTATAATTTTATAACAGAAAAGTGAAAGGATCACACCTACACTAGAGATACCAGATAGAGGCATAATACTGAGTCAGAGAGTAAACATTTCTATGGTTTAATAATCTCTAAAGAGATTCAGTTCAGAGAGGATAATGTGTATTTACTCCTTTACTGGTTGTTTTAACTAGTGTATTTTTATTTAGACTAAATGGGACTAACTAAACTGTTTAACTGACTAGATATTTAACTAAATGGTGAAATAGTTTGTTCACTGTGCTTGCTGTGGCATGGAAATCTGACTTCAGGATTCAAACTACTTAATCTATAATCATTCCCACTCTCATAAGTATTGTAACAAAAATGTGAATGCATGCTTTCATATGTTTAAACAGAGAATTCTTTTGGGTTTGTTTTTTTGGTTGTGGGTTTTGGTTGGTTGGTTTTTTTTTCAGTTTAATGAAAGACAATGAAAGTAGCCAACTAAGCTTCTTGGAAAGATGAGGCACTTCCTAATACTTTCCTGTAACTCAGGGTTGTCTCAGGGTTATAAAGCTGACAGGAAGTGAAAGTGTAGGGTAATACCTGCAAAACAGTAGCAGAAGAAGAATGGACTGAACTTTGTGTCTAGTAAGTCATCTATGTTTGAGTTGAAGGCCATAAAGCCTTCTCTGAAATGAAAATGAATTTAATCTGAATTGTGTAGAAATGTTTTGTTTTAAAGGAAGTAAACCGTACGGAGTGGTATCAGCAGTATCAGCGGTTTCATCTAAAAAGCTGTCTGGTGTGAAGATAGAGGGGCTGATATTAAGACCAAGAGGTAGAAACTTGCAGATACCCAGTGTTTTTATGCAAGATTGCTGGTGCTGATAGGCCTCAACCAAATACAGTCCAATCAGATCTGGAAAACAGCAATGTAACTTGCCTAATTCAAAGCCGTGATGCTCTTTTTTGTGAGTTTTGCCTATATTTCAACTAAGATAGAAAGGTACCAAAATTAACAGCAGTAACTATCCCCATTTTAGAAAACTGTGAAAGCCCTAAGTTGTCATTAAAATTGTCTGAACTTGAAATGCTTTTAATCAAAAGCTGCACATGGTGTCAGCTGTTAGCTGAACTCTTTCTTCTTCTTTCCACAGATTTTGAGCAATATAAATTTGTTGACAGCGAGTTGATAAATTGCACATTTTACCACATCAGGACAGGATGCCAGATTTCTTTTGATGATGACTACAGTGCCTACTGGATTTACTTTGTTAATTTCCTGGGAACTTTGGCAGTGTTACCAGGGAATATTGTGTCTGCTCTCCTAATGGATAGAATTGGGCGGTTAACAATGCTAGGTAGGGGCTTCACTTTAAAACAGGGAAAACCACCAAATCCTAAAGGTCTTTCTTTTTCAAGAATTTGGTTCAAAGAGAAGCAACATATCCTTCTGCAGATACTTTTTTTTATACATCATCGTAAATTCCAGTTAAAAAAGCCCCACTTTAGCCCCTCTGGGAACAAATGGTTCTGTAACCAGTTCTGCTATGCCAAATTATCAGTCACTGCTCTTCCATGCTGATATTACAAAATCATTATTTAAGCATTTGGGATGAGATTTTGGAGAATACTGACTACTGGCTTTTCTCCAGCTGAAAGGAAAGCGACCCTCAGCTGGTGGAGAAGCTACTCAGAAGAATCAGCAGTCCTTTGCCTGTTAGTATTTTGGAAAGTAACAGAACTGAAAAGATATCTCCTGTGAATTACTTGTGATGACAAATCTGGTTTCAATTTATTTGAAGAACTATGTGGTAGTTCATTGCGTTCATTTTCTACAAGAACATACCTATAAAAATGCAATTCCCACTCAGTTTCTTTATTGCTACAATGTCTGACCACGTTTCTTGTTATTGTGGATGATGAGGAACAAGGAACAATGTGGGCAGTTTTCCCCACGCAGCTGGGGAAGTTTGGGAGGTCAGAGAGAGTTCCAGTTCAATACTTTGTGATATTTCCCAATATTTTACAAGTTATGTGTTTTTTCTATGAATCCCTTACAATGTTTGTTTACCTGGCTGGCATTACCTGCAGAGGTCTTTTTAGGTTTTAACTCAAATATATGGGTCAGTTATTTAGCTACATAGTGTTTGTAGAACAGACAAAAACAAAGAGAGATCGCTGTTTAAATACTTCTCCACTTGATGTTTTTTTCATCTGTGTTGTAACTAGGTGGTTCCATGGTTCTCTCTGGCATCAGCTGTTTTTTCCTGTGGTTTGGGACCAGTGAGTCCATGATGATAGGTATGCTGTGCCTCTACAATGGCCTCACCATCTCAGCATGGAACTCTCTAGATGTCATTACTGTGGAGCTGTATCCTACAGATAGAAGGTATGGGCAGATACAATCTCTCTAACCTCACTGACACTGCTTCTATATACCAGCAGAAATGGTAAATATAGACAGTTCTATATGAGCTTTACAGAGACAGTAAAATTTGGAGTGAGATGAATTAATAGCTTGTCTTGTGAATAGCAAGAGGAAAAAGCTATTTGGTATATATTTCACATCAAATATTGCTTAACCAGGAAAATGCCACAAAAGTGGTTTCATATGGAATAAAAAAAAAGGAGGTCTAAATGATAATCTCATTTAAAACATAGCTGATGAGTGTTATTTCTGAAAACAGTAATGGAATATTTCTGGGTTTCCTCTAGTGCAACTGGCTATGAAGGTAGCAGTTGGTCTAAAACACCCATGTAGCCACGTTTCCTAGTTGGCTGTGGAACAGTATGAGTGATATTAAAAATCACTGCCTGGAGCCAAACAGCACCTTCTGGGAGAGACTGTAGGTGTGGTGGGTTGAAGTTTCCCATCAACATTAACTCATCACGACTAAGTTGGTTAGAAGCAAATGAAAGCTGTATTTACAAGCAAAAACTACATGCTGCAATGGAATGCAATGAATGTGTACAAAATATGCAATACTTACAATATCATACAGATATTTACAATTAGCAAATAACATGGAAACTTCCCTGGCCCCCTTCTGGTTCCCCCAGAGACTAGTGAAGCTGCTCCACTGCCCCCCCCAAAACTCCTCCCCCCTATACCAGAGGAGAAGAGTTGTTGAGAGGAAGAAATGTTAGTGCTTATCTTCAAGGCCAGCCAGAAGCATTATTATCTCACGAACAGAAGCAGAACAGCCAAGCCAGAGAAAAGAAAATTAATGGGGATGGAAGTGAAATGTGAAAGATTGTTATAGTACACCTTTCTTATCCCAGACATTCTGTCCAATGAATTTGTTTAGAATCTTTTGTTTTTCTTTTCACACCATATAGTGATTTCTTTATATTTTTCTAGTTTTCTGCTCAAAATCTGCAGCTAAATTTTAAAGGTATAGCCTAAAACTGCCACAGTAGGCTTGAACCATGCTGAGCTCATGCTACTAATTTGTATTCAGTGTTACAAAGAGTATTCGTACTACATACTAATTGCATACAAAAATTTCTTGGGAACTGCTCCTGACTATTCAAGGCTCTTGCAGAAAAACTCAGGACAATTTTCATGCCTGGCAGGCATTGCTAGATGATGAGTTTAGGGTTTTTTTAGACACAAGGTGAATTTTAAGGGTGATTTTATGTCACTTAGTAGACTAAAGGAAGAACTGTTGTGGCATGTGTTATATCAAGTGTAAAAATGTGAAAGACACTTTTTCCTGAACAGACTGAGGTACTCCTCCCCCACTCCCCTCCTTAAAACAAATCATACATAAAATTGCCTATATTCCTGCCAAGGGACAGTGTCACAGTGCCATTCATTTTATCATTCGCTAGACATTTCAAATATGGTGAAATACATTTCTGATTCTGTGTGATGCCTTGCTGACAAGCCTAAGTTTTTGGGCAATGGTTCAACTGCCTTTAATATTGCTTATCAGGAGAGGAGAACTGTAGACTAGCTTCACTGTTCTCTTTTTGTTGGCCTTTAAAAATACATATGCTTCTTCACAGAAGACATGACATCCATTGTTGTGGTTGTATCGAATAACTGTACTAGACTACTTACAACACCAAAGCAGTAACTTTTAATATTAAGTGCTGGCCTTATTTTTAAACCTCAGGAAATTGCTCTTCTAGCGAACATTACTCAATCATCACAGAACCACAGGAATCAGCCAGGTTGGAAGAGACCTCCAAGATCATCAAGTCCAACCGATCACCTAACCCTAACTAATCAACTAGACCAAGGCACTAAGTGTCTCATCAAGTCTTTTCTTAAACACTTCCAGGGACATTGACCCCACCACCTCCCTGGGCAGCCCATTCCAACAGGAAATCACTCCTTCTGTGAAGAACTTCTTTCTAAGAGCAAGCCTAAAATCCTACCCAAACCCTATTGTATAATCTAATAAATATATTTTAGAACTTCTTTGGCATTCCCAAGTGTAGCAGCCACAAATATTTTCTTAAGTAGAGCAAAAATAATTGCAAAATCCATTGATGTTAATGGAATTAAAAACAATCACCATTACTAGGAATAATGAAAGGAATGTAACTGATGTCTATTCTAGGGCATTTGTACTTGCAGTTAACAGTTGTTTTTAATAGTTTCTAGTAGCTTTGGGACTATAGTTTGTGTGTGCAATAATAGCTGTCTGGAATTCCACCTCAGAAATATACTGGCAGCTGAGTTGTTGGTGCTTTTTGTTATAACTGGTATTGAAAACTTGTCATTTTGTATAATCAATATAAAAGGGGTGATAGGCCAAATCTACTTCTGGCAAGAAAGACATTGCTGATTTATACTGTGGATGAGATTCTTTTCCAAAAGTTATGAAAGTGATAGAGCCACCAACAGCAGATTTTGCCAGATGGATTATACACAAATTATAAAAGTAATTTCCTAGACTGGGGCAAAGTCTCCTCATGTTACATAGAACTATTTGAAAATACATTAAAATTTTAACAATTTAATAGGCACTTTTGCCCACTTCTCATGGTCTTGCTTTCCTTCTTGGCTTCCTCTGATTTCCATCGCCTGGCACAACTTGCCACAGTTTGCCAGAACAACCTTTCCAGACTTAGACGGTGTACTGCCCGATCTGGTTTTGCATATTATGTTCTTCATACTTAAGATGATGTCCTTTCTCGCTACAAAGCTGCATCCAAAGCGAATCTGGTTCGGAAACTGGCCTCCAGATTTCTGTAAAAAGGCAGTCTAGGCACAACAACTTTGCTCACTGTCATTGTTTGACTGCTTTAAAATACACTTCTTTTTTTTTTTTCACTTCTGATCAGTGAAATGGCTGCAGACCAACACCAAACGGCAGATGGAGGTTGGGCTGAAAGCAAAGTGTGTAGAGGGAGACCAGCTCTTTCCAGCATGCACAAGAAACCAGGCTGGACAGCCCCTCCTTTTCCTGCTGCACAACTCCTCTTGGAGACTAGCCAGCTGCCAAATCACTGGGGCTTTGCCAGTGCTGTGCAGCATTATACAAAAGGTGTTTCATAAATCATACACCAGGTTTTTTAGGGATTGTATTGGCTTATAATCAGGTAGGGGTGTAGTCAGCCATTTGTAAATATGTACTGAATAGGATACATGGCACACATTTCAGTTTCTTCTTCATTAGTTGCTTGTAGTACAGAATTAAGGTTGCTTCAAAATCTTAGCAGATTTGGATTCTGTATATATTCACACTCATCTGCCTATTCACTTACTAATTTCACAATGGCTGGATTTGAAGAAATTAAGTGTTTTGTCATATATTCTTGATGGGTACTTTGAATTTTTATGCCATTTTAGCATAGCTTTTACTTGCATGTGCTTTATAAAAGCTCAGTTGATTTGCACAACTGCTAAAGTAAGAAATGTTAGACATGGTATGAATTTCAAATTATTCTCAAGTATCATAGTAGTAGCATAGTATCAGTCAGGGTTGGAAGGGACCACAAGGATCATCTAGTTCCAACTCCCCTGCCATGGGCAGGGACACCCCACACTAGATCAGCCTGGACAGAGCCTCATCCAGCCTGAACTTAAACACCTCCAGGGATGGCGCCCCAACCACCTCCCTGGACAACCCATTCCAGGGTCTCACCACTCTCATGGTGAAGAACTTCCTCCTCACATCTAGCCTGAATCTCCCCACCTCCAGCTTCATTCCATTCCCCCTAGTCCTATCACTACCTGACATCCTGAGAAGTCCCTCCCCAGCCTTCCTGTAGGGCCCCTTCAGATACTGGAAGGCCACAATTAGGTCACCTCGGAGCCTTCTCTTCTCCAGACTGAACAGCCCCAACTCCTTCAGTCTGTCCTCATAGGAGAGGTGCTCCAGCCCTCTGATCATCCTTGTGGCCCTTCTCTGGACATGCTCCAGCACGTCCATATGCCTCTTATAATAGGGGCTCCAGAACTGGAGGCAGTACTCCAGGTAGGGTCTCACCAGAGCTGAGTAGAGGGGGAGAACCAACTCCCTTGACCTGCTGGCCACACTTCTCCTGATGCAACCCAGGATCTGATTGGCTTTCTGGGCTGCAAGTGCACATTGAGAGCTCATGTTGAGCTTCTCCTCCCCCAGCACCCCCAAGTCTCTCTCCTGAGGGCTACTTTCCAGCCAGTCACTGCCCAGCCTGGATTTGTGCCTGGGATTGCCTCGACCCAGATGCAGGACCCTGCACTTGCTCTTGTTGAACCTCATGAGGTTGGCTTGTGCCCACCTCTCCAGCCTGTCAAGGTCCCTCTGGATGCCTCCCTGTTGAAAGGTGAATATATGTTAATAATGCTACTTATAAGTAGGTTTCTGTCTTGCAGCTGATACACACAGTGGAAACAAATCTGATTTTAGATAATACTCTTGATGCCTAGCTATAAATTCTCTTATTTCCAGTAAGAAGTAAATTAACCAGTTCCCCAATGCAAAGAACTTATATTAACTCATCTTATGTATCATCTTTCCTCTTGTTGGGTTTTTTTTTTGTTGTTGGTTTTTTTTTTTTGACTTATCTTATTAATGGCCTGAACTATTCTGAACTACTCAGCAGGTTCTGAAAAGCCTTTGGTCTATTGTGAGCCTCTTGAAGGCCAAACCAAACTATTCCATGGCCTTGGAACCTCTTATCTGAAGGGGAGTTATTAAATCTCTGGTGGATATTTTTGGATATTCCCAGGGTGCTTTCATACTCTTTCATTAACTTCCTATATTTTCCAAACACTGGTTTGAAAGGAGTTGATGTAGAAATTGAGGCCTAGTGGAAAAAGATACTGCTAAAAATTACTTTAGTACTGCCCATCAGGAGGAATAAAAAAAAAAATAAAAGTAGACTGGAATCTGTGGTGCCAACAGTCCCAGCCACCAAACATTTTAGAAGAGGGAATGGACTCCAAGTATAACTTCCACTGCAGTTTCAAGTGCTCAGCACTTTAGCAACACAAACCCAAAGGTGTTAAGCTGAGCATGCAGAAAATGTGACATGCATACTTAATGACCATTTATTTAGCTGTAAGTGACTTGCTTGTATCCTATGCAAATCCTATGGTGGGGGTAGGGATTGCATCCTTTAGCCTGACAGCACTCAGCTACCTTAACAATGAGACTTCTTTCTCATCTTACTTTCTTCAACCTTCCATCTTCTGCAGCAGATGAGGGAAACCAATTTTAATTCATTACATTTATGTTTTACCCTCAGCCTTTCTTTGCTCTGTGCACTGGCACAGTTCTATGGAAAAAAAACCTGGTTTGGTGAGGTAATTACAGCTTTTGTTTTAATGTGTGTGCCCAAGGGGCTTTCAATAACATTACAGTTTCCTAGCTTTGCCCATAGTATAAAGATGGATGGTCATGAGTTGAAATTCTCTGATATAATTACATAGAGGAGATATTTATGACTTCAAAATGCAATGCAATCATTATTTTCACATAAATGAAAAATACCTTCTCATGAACTAACTTGGGAAGCATCAACTTCATACGCCAAGAGTCTTGAAAAATTGATACAACAAATAACCGAAACCTAAACAGAAAGTGGAATAGAAATAGGTCATCTCCTGCAGAATAAACCAGGTTGCATCAGATAACCAACAATTCATCAGTTTTACTGCAAGTCCCAGACATCTGCAAATGATTCTTGGCAGAAATAGCTAGAATTCAAGGTGTGCTATAAAATGAAGTAATCCTGGGGTTTGGGGTTTTTTTTTGTTTCCTTGGTTGTTTTGTTTGTTTGTTTGTTTTGTGTTGTTTTGTTTTGCAGTAAGTTTGTACAGGTTTCATCACAATTAAGAATTACACCTACCTTCAGTTCATTATATTTATCTTTTTCTCTTCTTCCTGAACTCAGAGAATTTATTCCCTGAGTAGTAAACATTATTTACAAGGTATATTAAGTCCAACATTGTATTGTTGTGGCTGTCAGAAGAAAAATTTTCTATTCTTTTGAATTATAACAACAGTCATTGACTCAGGGTGGACTTCTTAGCAACTATTTTCTACTGCCATCCTGTGGATGTGGTTCAGCTGCATTTTGCTGAACTTTCATGTTAATGTTTTAAAAGCATGACTTGCCAAGCCCCTGCAATGCCTTGGGCAGTAGTCTAAGGAAGGAAGGCAAATTCCAGTTTTACTTGCACATTAAGTTCTCTTTTTGTCCAGGCTATGGTACACATCTTTGTACTGATTTTTTAAAATAATTTTAAATGTCTGGGTGCTAGAAAATTGTCCATAGCATTCAGAAACTGTTTTAGCAGCCTTTGCTTTATGAACACACACAAAAGTGATATTCAGAGTTTTGTAACTTGCTGGATAGGCACTAGCTCTGCCCTGAAAGTCATCAAATATCTGTGCTACACATTCAGTAGCACTCCACTGCGGAACAAAGAAGCTTTCAGATACTCTGACTATCAGCAATGTAAAAAGTGGGCCTAAAGTATATTAAGTAGAAATAAAGCACCTGGTGTAAGAAGGAGTATGCGTGGCAACCAGGAAATCTTTTAATCTAAAGACTTGGATAATCTCTCTATTTTTAACTTTTTGGACACTTGCCATTTTTATGTGGGGCTTGAATGAAAGGAAGCTAAGTATTTTGCTTTGTCACAGCTTTCCCAGCAACAAAAGTAAAATACATTGGGGAAAATTCCTTTGCACTATCAAACTTTCTCTCAGACCTGACACTTTTGTAAGACTCCTGCTTTTTTCTCCTATCAATACTAAAATTTGTAGTTTTTTTCATAAAAGCAATTGCAAATTGATTCACCAGCATTATCTTACTGATGTGTCTGAAGGATTTAATGACATTTTCTATCTGGACAAGGGATTCTTGCTACCAGACTCCCTTTACCAGAATTAAGGATTGCTCTTGAAGTCAAAAGGACATTTTTGTGACAGTGCTTTGCCCAACATAATGGGAATTTGTGTATATAGTATGGCCTTATCCCTTTGTATTCTTTCACTTCATTCATGATGCTGAGATGATACATCACGTCTTTGATCATTTGCAAACTTCTCATACATTCATTCACAAAGTTTCATTTCCTGATACTGTATAGCAGAGGCCGTATTAGTGCTGCAAGGTAAGCTTATGCTCATGTGTATATATGTGAATTGTGGCGTATTTATTGCCAGGCTAGTTTTACTCCCCTGGATTTGGTAGAATTAATTATAAAGACATCAATTAACACAGATTTTAGCTTACTTGAAACACAAACACTGTTCTAAGAAAGGTATTTAAAAACAAGGCTGAATTTGCTAACCCTAGAGCTCAATGGGTTGATTGATGATTTTGTTCTGGCTACTATTACACAACAAGTTCACATTTACACACAGTATTAAACTTGAAGGATATGAAGGTAGAAGGCTGGAATGACAATCACAGAATCACATAATGTTAGGGGTTGGAAGTGACCTCAAAAGGTCATCCAATCCAACTGCACTGCCAGAGCAGGATCACATTCAGACGCATCCAGGGTCTTGAATATGTCCAGAGAGGTAGACTCCACAACCCTCCTGGGCAGGCTGTTCCAGTGTTCTGTCACTCACCCTCACAGTGAAAAGATTTTTCTTCCTGTTTGCATGGATCTTCCTATGCCTCAATGTCCACCCATTGCCCCTTGTCCTGTCATTGGGCATTGACGAGAAGAGCCTGACTCCATCCTCTTGGCACTCACCCTTTACACATTTATAAACATTAGTGAGGTCATCCCTGTGTCTTCTCTTCTCCAAGCTAAAGAGACCCAGCTCCCTCAGTCTCTATGGATAAGAAAGACGTTCCACTCCCTTAATCATTTTTGTGGCTCTGTGCTGGACTCTTTCAAGCAGTTCCCTGTCCTTCTTGCACTCAGGGGCCCAGAACTGGACACAATATTCCAGATGCAGCCTCAGCAGGGCAGAGTAGAGGGGGAGGAGAACCTCTGATGACCTACTAACCACACGCTTTCTAATACACCCCAGAATGGCATTGGCCTTCTTGGCCACAAGAGAACATTGCTTTTCAGGTACAGGTTTCAACAGCATTTTACTTAAGTCTGCAAAAATCTTACTGTTCCGGACAATGATGTTCATATTTTAGGCAAAAGGGCATGTCTGAAACATGCTTAAAGATTAAAAGATTGAATATTTTCTGGGTTGTTAATTTTGCATTACCAAGACAGCCACAGGCAATAAAAATGGGCTTACTTTGTCTTACTCTTCTTTCTTTATAATGCTATAGTATTAATGGGATTAGACTAATAATGAACATTTTACAAAGAATTTTTTTCAGAGCAAATAGATTACCTTAATTTTGCTCAGTTATTAGAGTGTTGTGGTTTAAGCTTTTCTCAGAACCCAAAAGCCCAAAATGGAACAGATGTAGGTTGCCTCCATTTTCCCCTTTTCCTGGTGGGGAAAAGCAAATTAGGCAGGAGAAGAGAGAGGTAGTATTACAAAAGAACAGTCTTGAATTGATTTGGAAGTAAAAATGTAAGTTTAACAAAATATAAAAGACATTGAGTAAAAGGAAGGTTACAAAGGTACTTAAAAAAGGCATAAATAAAAATATATGCAAAACCAGATGCAGCTGGCAAAAGATCCTCTGAATGTAAGAGGAATTCTCTTTAGATGCAGCTCCTTAGGAGTCTGGAACAGCATGGAACAGGCCCAGCCATGTGGTTAAAAAACTAACAGTAGCAGCATCAGGACACCAGCAAAGCAAGAGCCAGGAAAGAAAGTGAGGCAGGAAATGGCCCTCCCTTAAAAAGGGTTATGGACAGGAAGTGGGAGTAGAATAGACTTTGACCCAGGGACCCCTTCTCCTGGAAGGGAGCCCAGGATTCTCTGCTCATCTGGGTCAGGTTTCTTTGTCCACCTGAAGCTAGGCTCTTTTCAGCCCACCTCCCTCCTGGGCTGGGCTTAACCTAGCACAAAGAGATACTGTATTACAAAGTTATTTCAAATCTTAATAAAGTAATCTTGGGTATAACCTACAAAAGATAAAGCACAGTGCTTTATGTGCTATTTGTAGAGTCCAGCACATGAAGTTAAATGGCCCAATGTGCTCAGAAAATGATATTCAACCCCCTGTTATAACTAGTTTATATAAATAAGTAGTATCTGTGAAACAACTTACCTTTATAAAGCAGTTTAAAACAACACTGAATGTGAGTAAGGAATCCTTTTATATTTTGTGCTATTGCCTTCCAAAAAATTTTCCTCCTGTAGCTATTCAAATTTGCTTTATCTAGATCCATGTATTCTTTGAGGAGTTCAGATACCTCTCAAAACATACCAAGGCTGTCAATGACCGTTTTCTCTGTGTGAACACTAGAGTTTTTCTGTTGTCTGGGGACAAGTTTAGTTTTATATGAGCACTGGCATCTGAAGAAATCATTTATGCACTGATCACAACCAGTCACCACCATAACTTTAGAAATACTTTCTGTGCATAAATGAGGACAAAATTAAAACAGTGCCGGCTCTTTCCCTTTCTTCTTTCCATGATTTACTCAGACTAGCTGCAACTTGTTATTATCCTATCACATAAACTGCATTTTCCAGGCTGGATGTGTTTTCTTTAACTGTTAGCAATACCATCTATTTTCACAGAATCACAGGATACATATCCAGTGGGAAGAGACCTTAAAGATCATCCAGTCCAACATTCAACATTTGCACTCACATTTACCCTAGAAGAAGCATCCATCTGAAGCTCCTTCCCTCTCAGGAGCTTCTCCCCATCCTGCCTCAGATTTCTCCAGATATTCTGGGCTTCATCTGCCCTTATAGTACAGATTTGATCTTCTTGCAGGCTTTGAAAGATTACTCCAGGAGGGTGGCTTTTTGCTGCATCCTTCAGTGTATCTTCCACTTCTCCTTTGGATCATTAGTCAAAAAGTCATCCTTAAAATGGGCAAGTTCCAAACTGATCATTCCTCCTCTAAGGAATGGAAGTTCTGTCAGAAAGCTTCACATGGCAATACTTCATGGTTTCCTCATCTGTTGTTCTCTAGCAGCCCTCACTGATCTGTTCTGTCAGACAGCACAGCATGCTGGTTTCAAGATGGTAGTCTCCAGGATGTGCCTGTTTAGTGTTTCTTGGCACTTAGTGTAATGTGAAACTATTGCAGGTTTAATCAAATTTAGGGGAGAAAGAAGAAGGGCAAATAAGCTTTTTGAACAGTCGGGAGGCATATCTGAGTCTCTTCTGCTTGTTTGGTTTTTTTTTTTTTGTGATTCTTCTGGGTAGGTTCTGCTCTGCCATCCGAATGACATCTCTCCATCCAGCATGGATGGCCTGCCATGTTCTACACAAAGAAGAAGTACAACTACTTCAGACAAAATAACAATTCCTTCAATGAATCTCTAGTCTATTAAGGAGATCAAAACACTGCTTTTGATTGCAAGAGACATACTGCCAAACTACTGATAAATGTATTATGCTCATAACCACCCAGCAAAAGAGACTAACTTGTGCATTTTTCTGGGGTCAAAAAAGGGCATGTAATACACAGACCTGACACTAGAACAGTAAATAACAACTCTGCTAATTTTACTTCAAGAGGGTTGACTTTCATCTACAACTATAGACAAAAGAATATTTAATGTTAATGGGGAAAAAATTGAAGATAGTTTAATTAGTCTGTTCCATGTCTTAATTTTATTCTGCAAACATCCTTTTAACTGATTTAAAAATGTTATAGCAAAATAACCATTACTTCAAAATAGCACATTTCTGAAACTTGTTCAGATTGTGAAGTTGACTCTGTGGGTAACTAGAGTTCTACTTCTCAGAGCAAATCAGAGCAATTTAGAAATATACTAGAATGACCTAGACCTACCCATACCATTCTTCACAGTAGGGTTCTCAAACATACCAGGACTGACGTAATTCTGGAGCACGGCATATCACATATTGTCAGGGCAAGGACAGTGATGAAAACTCTATCTTTGTCAACTATACTAGACAGAAGATTTCACCTCTCTCACAACCTAACACTTGGATCCAGGGCACCAAAGGGTCTGACTGACCAACACCACTGAGATCTAGGTTTGTAGAAGATCTTAGGCGATGGAACTAGTGACATTCTAGGCTGTGCCCATGTTTATACATTGCTTGAGGCAGAGGAACTCTTCTCCCTTCATACTATGTCTCTCTGTTTTCAAATTAAAATAAAAAAAAAAAATACTGATGACAACACTGAGAATTTATATTCTTGGTCTCAGCTGGGATCATGTCTTCTTACTTCAAATTAATTCTCTGGGCTGCTCTTTAGAATCTTCAGTATAAATTTCTCAAACTTACTTCCTAGGAATTCAGGCTACATCAAAGCACAGGACCTTCACATGTACCTCAGTATAGTAACTAGATTCTTTTCAGTCACTCAAACTATTAGCATTTCTGTTAATCCTTGCTATTTAGATGGGTTTCTTTTTCCTTCTAGTTGCAGTGCTTAATAAAGAAATAAGTACTTTGTTCTGAAAGGAAGAACATCTGTCCTCCTAATTCAGATTATTTCATCCCAGAAAGTACAATGTGAACTCCCCACAGTCCTTCTCTCTTTTCATTTTGAGAAATGCTAGACATTTTTGCTAGGATGCTTTTGGTAAGACAAGGTTATTCCTGCAAGTTTGAATCACACAGTCATGTCAAAACACAGTTTATTAAAATGATGGCAGTTTGCATAATACATCTGTGCACAGGCTACCAAACATCTGAAATACTTGGTCAAGACTACTAAAATCACACCACTGCAGTGCACAATCCCTTCTGAGCTGCCTGTGTCATACTTTCCTCAGGCAACCTATTACCTTTCCCTTTTCTCCTAAATTTCTCAGTATCTCTTCTGCACCAAGCAGTGGGATTTTTTGCCCTGTTCTCTTTACCTCTAAGAGACATATACTTAGTATTATTGCCAGTCTCATTTATCTTTTGAAAATACACTGGTTGATGACAATTTACCCCTGTTAGAAATGCATTTCTATTCAAGGGTCTAAGATGATCATCCTTTTATTCTAATGAATTCCTTCCCAAATCACTAACACCTAGTCTCCCAGTCCATCTCTTTAAGTGTTACTGGGTTTCCATTTGCCAGTTCTTTGTTCTACTGTACATACACAAACTTACCTATTCAGCTGTTTATTTCACATTTTGGTCCCTGAGGCAGCAGAATAAATTCACCACAGTAAAATTTGGTAGCAGTTGAACTCTTGTTTTGCATTAGGACAAGCACCAACTCCTTGTTGCCATAAATTCTGCTTAAAATATTGGGGCTGTATTGATTTATTCCCACTGAGTATTTGTCTCAAAGGCTTTACTCTTTCAGCCATTTTTTAACTTTCTTCTGTTTTCTCTTCTAGGGCGACAGGCTTTGGCTTTTTGAATGCACTATGCAAAGCTGCATCTGTACTTGGAAACTTAATATTCGGTTCCCTTGTTGGTATCACCAAAGCAATCCCTATTCTCCTTGCTTCCACTGTTCTAGTATGTGGAGGTCTGGTAGGACTTCGACTTCCTGACACAAGAACCCAGGTGTTGATGTAACTGGAAAAAGCCATGTATTATTTCTTTCTTTCTTTATACAAGTGTCAGCTTTCTGAACCGATGGTGCAAAGGCTTCAGATTCTCAATGCTTAGTATACTGCTTAGATGTCAGAAATCAAACTCAAAAGATACTTTGAAGTGGCAAAGATTTAGAAACCTCTGTATGAAAAAAATTAAATGTCAGTTCTGTTTGCTTGCATACACTGCTATTCAAACCCATTTAACTTCAAACTGCAAAGCTACCTCTTAAAACACTTATGGGCACATGTCCAGGAAGGAACGAGAATTAGATGATAAAAATGCAACCAGTAACATTATTTTTAAAATATATGCTAAATTTGGCCATAGCATTGTGAGCTTTTGTAATAGTACAGGTATGCAAGCCAATTACTCAGCAGTATTGGTGCAGAGAGAGTAAAGGCATCAATGCATCCTGCATTAATCAGCAAACTACAGACTGAATCAAGACTGACAATACTGACCTCCTGCAGATGTGCATAAATTGTAAACACCTGTGGCAATGCCTCTTTCTTGGGAAACCTCTTTAGGCAGAGTCAATCGAAATTAAAGATTGCCGACTACACCCCATATTTGTTGAGGAGAAGGCAACAGCTACAGCAGGGAGATGAAAACCCATGTGAGTAAGCAGCAAAGATAATGACAAAATAAACACTTTCACTCTTAATTACTGATCTTCTTGAAAAATCTTGTTCACAAAAAAAATCTTCTGAAAAATGTTCACAGAAAGAGTGATTGGCCATTGGAATGGGCTGCCCAGGGAGGTGGTCGAGTCACCATCACTGAAAATACTTAATGCCGTGGTTTAGTTGATTAGATGGTGCTGGATGATAGGTTGGACTTGATGATCTCAAAGGCCTTTTCCAATCTGGTTAATTCTATCATATTCTATTCTATCTTGTTTCCTTCCCACCTTTGGCATCTGGATTATTTTTTCCATTTTGAAACAATGAATTTGTCTTATTCCAGGAGTTTGATCAGGTTATAAATTCAATATAAAATACAATGTAGTTTAAACATTTCAAAATATTAATAATAATAAAAAATCAGAGCAACAACAAAGGCAACAATAAAACCCACCATTGATATTTTCACACTTTATACACTCCTTTATATAACCATTTTCTCAGATGATTTTTAATAATTTTTGAGATATCTCAGCATTTAACACTTTCAGAAATCTCCCTGAAAGGCCATTAAGAAAGAGGTCATGGCAAGGCCTTCACTAGACTGAGTGCAAGGATGGAGAGTAAAAAGTAATAAATATATTCCTTCTAAGTGATATGCTGTGGACTGTTCTGGATTACAGTAGAGTCAGCCATCAGTCCTACTGCTGTGCAAAAGGCTATGGAATCTCTTTTAAATGTTATCATTAAAACTTTTATACCAACAAACTTATAAAATTAGCAGACAAGAGGGGCAGATCCTCTCATCACAGAAACAGGCATTGCTATATGTGGATATAAGACAACACGTATCAGCTGATGAATTGTCTGCCGTTTCAAGTCTCAAAGAACAAATTTGGTATAAAGCATAAGGAAAAATTTATTATTCTTTTTTCTAATCATGCCTGACAATATTTATTAGGTGACTGAATCATTGCCAAAGAAGTTAGACTCTCAGATAAGGCCAATGTGTATAATTTTTCTCTTGCTTGTTTATGTGAACCTAAATGGTATTAGTATATATTAGTGCATTTTGTGCCAGTCATTGTCAAATTGAAAAAGTCAGTAAAGTCAACATGTGATCATTCATTACATTTGAATTTCACTGTTTAATTTACTGATTGTAGGAGTTGTATTTTCCAGTTACTAACAAATGCCTGTGCTACATCTTGTAGCACCAAAATATTAGCCCAAGTTGTGGTTTTCTACTATTAACAAATAAGAAAAGTGGTTGAATTAAAGAAACATGAGTGTGGAAAACTAGTGGGCATTTTCTGATGTTGATAATTTAAATATCATATTGTAAGAAACAAAGTTTAGGTAGTGTGTATTTTGGAATAGAAATTGTTGATATACTTGAGATGAAATATTTTATATTCAAATCTGACTTAAACACACCTTTTAAATTTCTAAATTATGTTTTAGAAAAAGGAGGAAGAATTATTTTTCACCAAATTCCAAAGTTAAGAACAAAATACTGATGTTAGTTTTGCATCTGTGGCTTTTGTCCTCTAGTCACAGCCTCATTTCAGGGCTGTTTTCTCCTATGACAATTAGTGCCATTAGTAGCATGTATCCACCTTCTTGTACTTACTGCACAACTTATTTTGAAATCTGAAGCCTCTGTACATGTTTGGAGTAAACATCAACAGCAATGGTAAAATATTACATTGTCTTGCTATGCACTATCTGCTCAAAGTAGTATATTATGTCCATCTCTGTATGTAATTCCAAAAAACATCCAGATCCAACACTTCATGCCACCTGACCACTGTGGAAGAAATGGTCCACAAAAAAATTAAGTTTCAACTATTGAGGGTGTTGGTTCAAGGCTAACACACTAAAATATCATTACATGTAAAATTATGCTGATTTCGGTGCTGGTTTGTATTGTAAACCTTTACTACATCATAAGTATGTGATTAAGTCTGGATGAAGCAGAATATATCACCAACAGGAATCAGTAAAGATGAACAAAGTTCCCAATTACATGGACCTTGCTTCATCCAGAATTAGAATAAATGAGCTAATGTACAAAAAGGGAAAAAAGATGAACAGTGATTATGAAAGGCAAGAAAAAGTAAAAGAGAGATGAACAAAGAGAAAAATCTAAAAATTTCCAACATAAACATAAGCTAAAGGTAGAATTTGTCTAACTGGTGAGACAGTTAGCTCAACAGATTTTAACTACCACATAGGACAGCTGTTTGAACAATCATTTCAGCTGGAGTGCAGTAAAGATTTGCCTCCTAAAGATGAAAAAGTGAATGCAATTTCAAGCTATAAATACTTAGTTAGATAGGTCCATAGGCAGGAACAGAAATACTTAATTCATAGAGATATGGACACAAGTGTTACTTAGGTTCCAAGCAAAAGTGATTAGGTTGGTCTTTAGTGAATCTGTCTTTTTTTGCAGCTTCCAAAACAATCTTAGGTAATAAATATTGAACAGTAGGAAATGCATTTCCTTTCTATATATTTTCTCTTATATCTTACACCAGGAATCGCAATTGGCCTGGTTAGATCCTGATATACTACAGAGGATTGAACTTGACAGAATGCGTATATCAGAGCTATCAAATACATGCAATTGAATCTGCTTATTTGTTTGTTTTGATCACTGAATTGTTTAATCACTAATTGGAAGTGCCATTCAGTTCAAACTGAGTCAGATATACACTTTAGTGCTTTTATCCTGTAAGGCTGAAAGGCTTACGCCAACAACAGCAATGATAAAAAGTGCAACAATGCCTGAAGACAGGGAAGAATAACAGCATTTAAAACAGTATTTACCATGAGGGTCAGCCATTTGAAAATCTGCAAATTATCTGCAAAAGAGACCTCATTTTCTTTTTTGGCAAAGAAAATTTATTTTAATTAGTTTTACTTGTTAAAGATTTTCTGATAGTAGAGCTTGACTTAGCAGAATGTTATTTATTGAAAGAATCTTATTAATTGTGTTTGTACATTTTAAACAGATAGGATATATTCATCTGGGCACCTTGTTGGTTGGAGGCATGCATTGCATTAATTGCTGAGTATGGACTCCTAAGAACAGGAACCAAGACTAGAGGTTCATAGTTTCTTTAGTGGTAAAGGGGATTGCTAATGAATGAGGTATTGGGAAGCCTTCTTCCTATATGCTCGAGTTTTGCCAGTAATTTTTTGAGAAATGTACCCTAGAAAACTTTGACACAGGTGAAAAAGTGTAAGTCCTCCTTCCTGATGGCTCCAGTAGTCTACTCTTTGTAGATCTCAGAAGAGTGGGGCAAAGTAAGACTGCTAGCTCAAGGTCAGCTCTCTTTCAACTTTTGCCATTCCATTCATTCTATCCCAAATTGCTTTTCTTATCAGAGAGACAGTCTTAAAGAAAGTCATAACTTGCTGCTCATGCTCTCACTTACTCTTGACTTCATAATAATATTTAGTAAGGAGGTTTATCACATGTCTTTTGCCATTTGTCCATCCCTTTTTAAACCAAGATGGTTGTCCTTCAGACAATCTTATCATTTTGAGGCAGCTACATTCCACATGCCCTCATATCCAGAAGACTGCACAAGGAGAGGTCTCCTCTCAGAATGGCCCTTCTTGGCTCCTTCTGCCATGGGTGCAGATATGGGAGGAATCTTCATAACTGTGTACGTAGCTCAGCTCCACTTGTTTTCTTTTTCTACCACTATAGAGCCTTATCTTCTTGTAACTGCTCTTGAGGCACAACTCTTGATTCCAATTAGCAGTGTAATACATTACTCAGACCCACTTATGGACAGCCTCTGTGTGCTGGACTTTAGCTCTCTTCTTCATTGTGAGTTTTAAAATTATCTTCATTGGGGAAAGATGTGTACATCCAGTCACACATCTTTACCTAAACAAGATGATATAATGCTAATACAACCTGTTTAATAACTTCTAAATGTTTCCTGTTTAGTAACCTGGAAATGCAATTGAAATTTAAATCACAGTGTTAAAAAAAATGAATCCTTGCACTCAAGGGGTCAAAGACACAAGAAGTGAAAACAGAAATGCTCCACTTCCTCTGGAGTCTTGAAAGAAAACATGTTTGGCAATCATACTCCAGAAGAGAACATGTCTGACAGACTGCTTTCCCCCTGCATTTCCTGCCTTCTTGTTCATTAAACTTACAAATAAAATATTAGGCATTTGCTTGAATCCGTACTTCCCAATGCTGCTATTTCAGGAAACCCTGCACCAAAAGACAGACCTTTGTCTTCACTTTGGATGCATTACAAGGATCAGGCAGTGATGTAGAATTAGTAGAGAAACGTTAGCCAGAAATCTGGAATTCAGTTCAGAACCTGAATTAAACAGAAATTACCAACGTATAATGCTACTTGCAGATCTCCCTTACTTTCAGTTACCCTCAGGTGATGAAGTCAGCCTCATTTACTTTCTGCTAACATTGGTAATTTCAACCACGTGATGCAAAATATTTTTGTCCATTATCATCATCTGCGTTCTTTATTTCTATTGCAGTGGTGAATACCCTGCTTCTTCTGCAAAAGTGGGATCATCAATAGTTAGCCCTACAATAGATGTGTAAGATTATTATACAGAACTTCATCCACATTCAGGACTTTTCTTTGATGCAGTGACTTAGTGTGTCAAAACCAGGAAAAAGACAAAATGAGCCTGACTGATTTACTTTTTTTTTATTTGATAGCCAGTTGAATTATCTTCAGAGAAACTGGCCTGTAATATGTAGCCATGCTTTGTAGCCCTTAGAGTACATTGTGTCCAAGTAAATATGAATAAAGCAGTATTTTTTAGCAGTCTCCTTCCACAACATATGCACAAGCTATATTTACTAGGACCAAAATACTTAATAAAAACATGGGGATCTTTTTTCTTAACAAAGGTCTAGAAAATATTGCTTGCTTCTGATTAGTACACAGTCCAATAACCAAAGAGTGAAGATTACCTAACATTAAAGGTATTTGGATAAGAATGACTTGACACAGAAGGATTGTCCTTTCCACTCAGGGTATTCATGAATATACATTTTAATGCCACATAGCCAAGAAGATTTGGAGAGATCTTGCCCCTACTCTGGCTGTTAACATTTCTGAGTTGTAGCCTGACACATCAGTCTGCAAGTAAGAAAGAGAAATTGCTGGCAGGCTGGCTTTCATCACTCTCTCCACAGATAGCCACCTAAGCTCATTTCACTTGGATCCTAAGGATCTGCTTTTTCACTCAGCCTCCTACTTTCTAATTTTCGACATCTACCACCTGCCACTCAGTTTTTACCAGTAGTCTTGACCAAGAAAGTTGAAGCTTCTTGCTGCTAATGGACAGCATTCATAACTCATTGCAAGCACAGTACTGCAAGAGTCTGATGTCTTATATGTTGTTCCAGCTTCTTCAGCTGTCCAGAGCTTGAGTTGTCACCTAACATTTCTCTCTGATAATACTGCATGTTTTCTAACCTGTGAGGCAAGTCTTCTATACTTTTAATGTCTGCCTTGTAAATATATGCCTGTCTCTTGCTGGTTATGTGATAAAAGTAATTTGTGAATCTCATGTAGGTCTGTCTTACTCAGTTAAAAGGTAATGCTTCAAAAAGAAAAAGTTGGGGGAAAAGTATGAAATGGAGTAAAATTAAATGTAAACCGCAAATGGTAAGATTTCAAGGCCTAGGGTTCAATTATTTTTGTTAGCTGTTTTTCTTAGATCCTAGTCTGCAGCTATGTAACACTGTGTATTTTAAAGAATTCTTACACAGAGGTGAGTACGTATATAGAAACACACACAGGTGAGTATGCACACATATCAATACACACCTCCCGATAACACAAGTGGAAGTGACATTTACAAACCATATGCTCATCTAATTCTCATTGACTTCGTACTTTCTACATTGTGCATTATGCTTTGAACACAACATCCTGCTCTGTTCCTTGCTCAGAACACTTGACTTCATGCACAGTATTGTTGGGGTGGCAGGAGCCATCTTAGCTGTCAATTAGCTTTTTGTCGTTGAACTTCTGAAATTATCTGAAAAATTATCTAACTTACTGTAGCCTTCCCCACCCACAGCACACTGTGCCAAACAGCAAAACAGCAGGTTGTGTTTCAGTGACCAGGAGACAGAGCGCTCTCAGATATACAAAATCCTAAGAGACATGAATTTTGTCTTACTCAACTAGAAGTCTTTCAAAATGTTCCCATGTGAATCTCAATGTGTTAACTTCTGTGTAACATGGAAGAAAATGTCTGTGTCTTCTTGTATTGTATGTTGTTCATTTTTTCTGCATACATAGCTATGTATGTTGTTCTAGTAATGTGGCTAAATGATTGTTTGCTCCTGTTCTTATCAGTACTTTGACCAGCCTGAAACAGAGACATTGTCAGGGTGCCTTTCAATTAATGATTAACACTCATGAAGATCTTCTACACTAATTAGTGCTGTATAAAGTAATCACAGCTATAATTTGAACAAATCCAAAGGGACAATAGGAGTACATACACACAGAGCAATGAGGGTAGAAAGAGCTCTTTGAAAAGCTCTGGCATCTGGTACGTTTCTCTTTTCCTATCTGCAGGATGTTCACTATTTGCAGTGTGCTTTCTCTGGTGAGGGGCATGCACATGTACTACAGAACTAAGAAAGCAGTGGAAGAAAGGATGTATTCCTTCTACACAACATTGTAATGCATATTTGCTGCAGGAAAGTCAACTCTATACTAACAATAAAATAGACAAACAAACCAACCCACACAGCTTGCCATTCTTGTTCTTTTTTCTTGAGTTCTATGAGTTAATAACCAATGCTCACACTTTTGGAAAGTAGTGAGTTTTCTCAAAAGCATACTCAGTTCATGAGACTATAGCATATAGTTTGTAATTGTGATCATGAATACACAGTTTTAAGTAGAAAATTGCCATTCAGATTCAAAGTAGCAGTAGATAATTCTACTTTATCTCTACAAATTTGTAAACATAGATTGAAAACAATAGTTTAGAAGGAAACAACAACAACAAATTTGGAGAGCAACTTACAAAACACAATTTCCCATCATCTCTTTTGGACAAACCTATAGCTTTTTCCTGTTTCTTCCTGCCACAGATACCTTCTGGTATGGTGAACTTTTTTATTAGTGCATTGCTAGTTGAACGGAAATTTTTTGTGACATTTTCAACAAAAATGAGGGTAGGGTTGAAATTAGCATTGCAGGAAAGCTAGATCATTTATAGCGTGTTAAAACGTGGCAAGCTGCTAGTCACTACAGCTACTGTCTTCCTGGTGGTTGAGGGGTCTAAAAATGCTACACAAAACACTAGTAAGCTGATGTATTTTAAATCAGTGAGTCAATTTTCAGGATTGGGATATTAGCTTTCTCTTTCAAAAATACTAAATTATGTATACTGATATGCTGGAAGTGCTGTTGTGAGAGGAATGTGTTCTTTTGGTCTTTACTTTTGACATAAATAATTTCAGCATAGTTTTTCCCCAAAGAGTAGAGGGATTTTTAATAGCATCCCATGTTGCGAGCCTGATGAATCAACTAACAGCTTATTGTAGCCATTTTCTATAGAATATGTTGTTAAAAATCCCAAATAAAACTTTTGAAAAATTTGCTATATTACCCTCAGCCTGCATAACATTGCATCAACTGAATTCTATCTCATACTTGGTCCCAAATATATGTAACCATGTACTATACATAAACACTTTTTTTTGTTTGTTTGGTTGGTTGGTTTTTTTAAGTGAGCAGTTTCTTTTGCAAATGTCAGGCATAAAGGATGAGGTCCTGAAAGGAGAGCACTTTGTCTTCTGGTTACTAATCATACAGTCTTGATAGCATTTTCTAATGGTGAGCAACAGAAGAAAAATATATGTCGTTTCCTAGTTGTTCATGAACTATTTTTCCTCTCCTGTTTTCTTCTACTAAAATTCCACTCAAATTGCCAACCGCTCAGAGTCAGCTGGGAGTACAGTTTTTCAGACTGTCTTCAGAATACAAAAGCACAGGTGTATTAGTATGCGTATGTTGTCAGGAGAATCATAGCCATGTCTGATAGTCTCTGTTTCTTACCATGAAGAAACATGTACATATTGTATATATGGTAATGAGCTACATTGAAGTTGAATTTCCATTTTACACTTTTACTTCCAGGTCTGCTAATCTGCAACAAGATCTTGGCAATGGTCCTCACCTCTCTGTTTCTTCCTGTGTTTTCTTTACTGCTTTGTATGATCTCCTGTAAAGCAGGTTACAGTCATCGCTATTGTATGTATGTGCTTGCATGTACGTGCCTCAATAAATTCTCTCTTTTGAAGTTATGAATCTTTAGTTTCAAGTCCAGCTGGTACCACTGTGAACTCATCTTTCCAATATGCTCCACTGTGTCAGATTGCCAACTGCCAAAATGTTTGGCCAAGTGTTTTGATTAAGTCCCCTTGAGGAAAGCTGTCTGTATACTTGTGAAAGGGCATGCTCTGTGTAGGATGACTGTGTACAGTATAAATCTATAAAATGTGGAAGTGTTTATAAATTATCTGCAAAATATTTATCATCCATGTAACAAATGCAAAGTTATTTAGTGTACATCAGAATAATAAAGGGGATTTTTCTGCTCCACTATATTAAAATAAAGATTTGTTCTCTGCAATTAATACGTATCAGGTGTGGTGGTAGCCAGAACATTATGTTTCACTACCCTCAAAATACTGAAAACAATTGTTTTACTTTAATTAGTTCTTTTACAAAGGCTCTCTACTTGCCTCATATTTAGTGACTGTAATAGAGGCTGAACACACGGCACAAGTAAATAAAGTTAGAGAAATTAAAATGACCATAAAAAAGACAGAGCAAAAGTTTCTATGGTTGCAAGGGACAAAGTTCTTCAGTTTACCGTCTGGGATTCATATTTTTATGGTACATAATTGCACAAAGTAGACTTCTGGCCTTTCCTTACATAGCTGCATTGCACAGTTACATTATCGCTGGAAGGGTCTAAACTAACTCCATGTGAAAAGTGCACTGCTGCAAGGTGTGATGATCCATGCATCTGAAAGGCCAATGAGAATTTCTGCTATAAACTATGGTTTCATAGTAACTTGGTATTAATAAAAAACAAATACATACACAAACAAACAAACAAACAAAAATGCCCACCAAACACAAAAATCCCCCACAAACCCTCAAAACACTGGAGCAGCACTGCAACAACATTAGTTCTTCATTTTATTTGTGCACAAAGGGGCTCCAAAAAGCTTTGAGAGATCAGATGTGGCAGGTTTAAAATAACAAAAAACTGTTATTTATAGTCTCCCATCTCTATGGCTGGATTGGAAATAAATTTCCAAATATAGATTATTCCAAAGAGATGACGGACTAAACAAAACACACAAGCCTCTTCAGCTCTGTCACCAGTAAGGAAAAGTTGAGCTACATGTGAATTTAAGCATTTTTTAGCTCATGCAGGAGCACTGTCTGCAAAACTGAAGTCATACACAGATGTGTATGACTTTGTAATTGTCCTTTGGAGACTGGAGTTTTTTTGTGGTGCAGCACAGAAAACTTTCTCCGTTTGAATACAACCAACAGAAGTATTAGTCCATGTTTTAAGTCTCCTTAGATGTGCACCTTATATACCTACATTTGAAGGGGATTGCTAATATAACTATGCTGCTTTAGTGGGGATGAAGCTTTTATGCTAGTCTCATTCTGGGAAGAAATCAACCTCTTGTGCAGAAGACAGGACAGCTATTCAATAGGGAGTGTGGGAGAAGAATTCTTCATGACTACGTTTCAGAAACTTCACCTGATCTCTAGAAAATGTTTGGTGGCAGGGATTCTTGTGTTGGAACATATCATCCTGCAAAAATAGCACTGCCTTGTAGGGCTGCATTTCTAAGAACAGTTTTGCAAGTATACATTTATAACTCTTGGGTTCCACAGTTAGAAAGCTAATGCTTAACTCAGAGTACTCTGTGGTGTGTGCATGTGCGTGTGTATGCACCTACATACTGTATGGAACAAGGTGAGTAGGTAGAGACAGTTGACACGCAAATGTAAGAGGAGAGGCATTTTGTGGTACTCATCACTGTGTACACCTGAGAATAAATGTTAAAATATATTGTGTACATCCTCCATATACTTGGCTTTCCATTAGGATGCCAGGTAGGCTATGATCGTTGTGTAATCCACAGCAATTGTAAAGTTACATTAGGCTGATGTGAGATCGCGCTCTAACCTGAACCATTCCCTGTTCTGTTTAGTTATCTCTGGAACCTTTTTATAGTGCTTTATATTCACAGCAGAGAAAAGAAACATTGGGTTGATGTTCCTCATAAGTTTTGCTAAAATATTAAGCTGAACTGAAAGTCATCATTAAATATGGGTTTTGGTGACATTATATGTCACTATAAGCCTTCGACACTGTCCCACACCACATCCTGGTCTCCAAACTGGTGACACATGGGTTTGATGGGTGGATCACTAGATGGATAAGGAACTGGCTTGATGGCTGCACCCAAAGAGTGGCTGTCAATGGCTCCATGTCCCAGTGGAGGCCAGTGACAAGCAGAGTCCCTCAGGGATCAGTCCTGGGACCTGTCTTGTTCAACATCTTTGTGGGTGACATGGACAGTGGCATTGAGTGCACCCTCAGCAAGTTTGCTGATGACACCAAGCTGTGTGGTGCAGCAGACATGCTGGAGGGAAGGGAGGTCATCCAGAGGGACCTTGACAGGCTGGAGAGGTGGGCACAAGCCAACCTCATGAAGTTCAATAAGAGCAAGTGCAGGGTCCTGCATCTGGGTCGAGGCAATCCCAGGCACAAATCCAGGCTGGGCAGTGACTGGCTGGAAAGCAGCCCTGAGGAGAGAGACTTGGGGGTGCTGGTGGATGAGAAGCTCAACATGAGCTCTCAGTGTGCACTTGCAGCCTGGAAAGCCAATCACATCCTGGGCTGCATCAGGAGAAGTGTGGCTAGAAGGTCGAGGGAGTTGGTTCTCCCCCTCTACGCAGCTCTGGTGAGACCCCACCTGGAGTACTGTGTCCAGTTCTGGAGCCCCTATTACAAGAGGGATGTGGAGGTGCTGGAAGGTGTCCAGAGAAGGGCCACGAGGATGATCAGAGGGCTGGAGCACCTCTCCTATGAGGGCAGACTGAAGGAGTTGGGGCTGTTCAGTCTGCAGAAGAGAAGGCTCCGAGGTGACCTAATTGTGGCCTTCCAGTATCTGAAGGGGGCCTACAGGAAGGCTGGGGAAGGACTTCTCAGGATGTCAGGTAGTGATAGGACTAGGGGGAATGGAATGAAGCTGGAGGTGGGGAGATTCAGGCTAGATGTGAGGAGGAGGTTCTTCACCATGAGAGTGGTGAAACCCTGGAATGGGTTGTCCAGTGAGGTGGTCGAGGCCCCGTCCCTGGGAGTGTTTAAGAGCAGGCTGGATGAGGCTCTGTCCATCCTGATCTAGTGTGGGGTGTCTCTGCCCATGGCAGGGGGGTTGGAACTAGATGATCCTTGTGGTCCCTTCCAACCCTGAATGAAACTATGAAACTATAATATGTGAACTTCCACAGTATACAACTGAATCCATTTTCTACAGATGCATTTCACTTCATGTTACTTCTGGCTCTCAGAGTAGGCCTAACTGTTCTGATTAGGACTTCCATAAGTTTTTGTATTCCTATAGCAGAACAAAGTTATATATGCAGACTAGCTTGGGAAGACACCAGAAGCCATATTATGGAGAAATTTTCTGGAAGAGGATGATAGACCTTGGTTTAAGGCCTGACCACATCAGTTGCAGAACTATGCAAACACAAAGGTCCATCAGGTGTGACCTATGTACCACCATTGACTGCACTAAGGCATGCTGCCATCTCTAAATTGCTGTATGACTTCTCAGAAAGCCAAATGTTATCCCTCTGTTTAGACCTAGAAGCAGAAGCTGCAGGTGCTGACGTTTGTAATGCCTAAACAAACTACATCTGGAAATTACTACAATAATCAATCCAGGCAATATTAACAGCTTAGAAAATGAGAAATATACTAGTGTCAGCTTTATCCATCCTTTAGTAACTTCTGTTGTCCTTTAGAAAAAACAGGCTCTGGGACTTCTAGTCACAGAATGCACCATTGTCAAAGCATTCCTCAAACACACTGTCCAATGTGGAAAACCTCAGGTACTCAGGAATTGTTGGCTACAGTGATGAAGTGTGAAAGGCCTTCTGCAACCACTTAAAATGTTGTTTGGATACCCAAATTCTCATCAGATGCAGTCTAGGCTACATATTTAATTTCAGTTCTCCCACAGATGCTTTAATTAAAAAAATTTCCATGATAATGGACAGGGCTGGATTATTGCAGAACAACAGTGATTTTCAATGATTACAATAGCTCTGAATCATGCATTTTGCAACACTTTAATTGTGTGCTGTGCCCATGCAGACTGCAAACCGCTTAAATCTGAGACTCTCAGGGGGTTCCTGACTTTAAATGAAAATGTAATTTGCTTTGCAGTCAGGGTAGGGAGGAGAAATTAGAGCTAAGAGTAATCCACCTTGTCCAGTGTCCTGGAAGTGAAGCCATTAGTGGACTTTTATATTTACTATATCATTTAGCTTTGAGTAGCTGTCCTTGCACATACTCCCACAAGGACTCCTTTACAAACTCCAGATTCTGCCTGCAAACAATGTAGCAGTGTTGGTGGTTGAGAGAGACTATCCGAAAGGCAGTCCTCCTGGTATGTGGGATTACATAAATTAAGATCTTTTTTTCCCAGGTTCATTTCCCATGTAGCAGGTCTGAGCCCTGGAATAACTGCTGTCTATGAATAAGTTCCCCCCCTATTCTGTCCATAAGAACTTACAGAAATTATTTTTTTGTTACTATCCAGTGAGAACATATGGAAAATATGAGGTTCCTTGAGAACAATCAACTCTGCAGACCAATTCTCATTATGCAGGCTGAGTTCAACTTGGTCTTTTCATTCTTTAGTTAAAGCCAAAGCTTTTAAAATTTGAATAAAATGGTGAATCTGTTCAGAGGAGAAAAAAAGTCACTAGTAAAGATACTGTCCTAGGAGAACAGTAAGATATTGACATACTCTTGAGGTACAGCATACCAGTATTGCACTCTAACTGGTATGTATGTATGTATGTATGAACTCTCACTGGTCTTTAGTAGAACTGTCATAGTATGTTTTGTGAGCAAAAATACATATAGAATACACAATTGTTAAAGGCTGGTTGGAGGCCTGTATATAGTAGAGTCCCTCAGGCATCAGTACTGGGACCAGTACTATTCAATATATTCATCAACGACATGGGTGAACAAACAGAGTGTACTGTGAGCATGTTTGCTGAAGACACAAAACTGAGTGGAGTGGCTGACACACCTGAAGTGGCTGTGCTGCCATTCAGCAAGATTTAGACAGTCTGAAGAGTTGGGTGAGAAGAAATATCATGAAATACAACAAGGGCAAGTGTAGCATCTTGCATCTGGGAAAAAACAACTCCATGGACCAGTATAGGCTGGGGACTAACCTGATGGAGATCAATGCAGGAGAAAGGGACCTGGGGGTCCTGGTGGACAGAAGGATAACCATGAGCCAGCAATGTGCTCTTGTGGCAAGAAGGCCAATGGATGGTGGGTGAAAGGGTAAGGCCGAGAAGCCTCTTCCCTTCCACCTTGTAAGGTAAAAGGGAAAAAAAAATTTGAAGGGAAAGGAAAAAAAAACTCACCAGCCGAATTAGCAAAGCAGTGGAGCTATATTTACAAAGCAGTGTAGGATTTTGCAGGGGAATATTTACAAATTTACAATATCTACAATATATACAAAGATATACAGCAGTGTAACACAGAAATGAGAGTAGCCCCCCTCGGCCGAGGGGGATCCTCACCTCCGCTCTCCCTCTCCTCCCCCTTTCCCCAGAATGGGATAGAAAGAGGAAGAAAAAGAGAAAAAAAAATGTTAGAAGCAGTTTGTGTTAGTTGGAAGGAGTTAATACAGGCCTTATCAGTTTTCAAGGCCGGAGCCTTGGCAGAAAGCCCAGCACAGGGGAGCTGCTGCACCTGAAGGAGATGCGGAAGCAAGAGTGACAGAGAAGTGCTGGGAATGCCCACTTCACTCTCAGGCCAGATAGTGCTTCCTCCCACTTGCCCAATGAAAATTAGTTTAGACTCTTCCTTCCGTTTACCAACTTCCGTCCACCATATTCCCTTTCTTAAAGGGACACCGTCAACGGGCACAATCCACCCCTTCTAAACAATTTTCATTGGCTGTTTATACTGTCCATCCAATCCAAGATGATATTTACAGTTCGTGAATAGAGTTCATAGTCCATTCGGCTATGCTCAGATGTAGATGATTCAAAAGTCCAAGAAAATCAGAAAATGAGAAAAATGGAAAACAGTTCATTTCTTCGCCGAAGAAGCAAAGAAAAGGGAAACAGGGAAATTTCAGGGTCTCTTAGTTGACTCAGGGCTCTCAGGGATCTCAGGGTTCGTGCACCGTAGATTCCTTGTTGATTCTTCTTTTGGGCGCGATGTAGCTGTACAGCAGTTCGAAGTTAACCTCTTTCAGCTAAAGTTAAGTTTCTTTGTGGAATACACTGAATTTCACCATTCTCCTGCATTACCCAATAAGTGTGACCTGGACCTTCAGCTGAAACCACCCCTCGGACAGGTTTAGCCTCTCCTGAGGGTGAAAATACCCAAACAGTTTTACCTAACAGATTCTTTTCTCTAACAACAGGAACTCTATCACCTTCTACTTTCCGTAGCAAATCTGAATGTGCAGGTCCAGCTCGGTTCACTGAACCTCTACTATTTACCAGCCAGGTTGCTTGTGCTAAATGTTTTCCCAGTTTTCAAAGATCCACCCCCATGGCTTTAAGAGTGGTCTTCAACAAACCGTTGTAGCGTTCAATCTTCCCTGAAGCTGGTGCATAGTAGGGAATGTGGAATATCCACTCAATACCGTGCTCTTTTGCCCAGTTCTTTACAAGGTTGTTCTTAAAATGAGTTCCGTTGTCTGACTCAATCCTCTCTGGAGTTCCGTGTCTCCACAGGATCTGTCTCTCCAGACCGAGAATGGTGTTGCGTGCAGTTGCATGTGGAACTGGATAAGTCTCCAACCATCCAGTGCTTGCCTCTACCATAGTAAGCACATACTGCTTACCAGAACGAGAACGTGGTAGAGTGATGTAGTCAATCTGCCAAGCTTCACCATACTTGTACTTGGACCATCTGTCACCATACCACAAGGGCTTAAGTCGTTTTGCCTGCTTAATAGCAGCACAAATGTCACAGTCATGGATGACTTGTGTGATAGCATCCATGGAAATGTCTATGGATCTGTCACGAGCCCATTGGTATGTTGCATCTCTGCCTTGATGTCCTGACGAATCGTGAGCCCACCGAGCTAAGAATATCTCACCTCGGTGTTTCCAGTTGAGATCAAGATTAGAGTCCATGTCTACTTGAGAAACTCTTGCAGCTAGATCTGCCTGATGGTTGTGTTGCTGTTCCTCAGTAGCTTTGCTCTTAGGAATGTGAGCATCGATGTGTCTCACTTTCACTGGAATTCTCTCGATTCGATCAGCAATGTCCTGCCACAGGTTGGCTGCCCAAATGGGTTTTCCTTTTCTCTGCCAACCACTCTTCTTCCAGTTCTTTAGCCAACCCCATAGAGCATTGGCTACCATCCATGAGTCGGTGTAGAGATAAAGCTTTGGCCATCTCTCACGTTCAGCTACGTCGAGAGCTAGCTGGACAGCTTTTACCTCTGCGAACTGACTGGATTCTCCTTCTCCATCTTTCGCCTCTGCAACTCGGCGTGTTGGACTCCACACTGCAGACTTCCACCTTCGCTTGTTTCCAACAAGACGACAGGACGATCTGTGAACAAAGCATATTTCTTTTCATCATCAGAAAGGTCATTGTAAGGAGGAGCTTCCTCAGCACGAGTTACTTTCTCCTCTGGAGGTTTAGCACAGTTGATACCTTCAGGCCAACTTGAGATCACCTCCACTAGACCAGGTCTTTCAAGATTTCCCATTCGAGCTCTCTGTGTTATCAGAGCCATCCACTTAGACCATGTGGAGTCTGTGGCATGATGTGGTGTGGAACCTTTGCCTTTGAACATCCAATTCAAAACTGGTAATCTGGGAGCTAAGAGAAGTTGTGATTCAGTTCCAATCACTTCAGAAGATGCTTTCACTCCTTCATAGGCAGCTAAGATTTCTTTCTCTGTTGGAGTGTAGTTAGCCTCTGAACCTCTGTAACCTCGACTCCAGAAACCAAGAGGTCGTCACGTGTCTCACCTGGAGCTTTTTGCCACAAGCACCAGGTTGGACCATTGTCACTTGCAGCCGTATACAGAATGTTCTTAATGTCTGGACCATCTCGGACAGGTCCCAGACCCATTGCTTGAACTACCTCTTGCTTTATCTGGTCAAAGGCTGCTTGTTGTTCAGGTCCCCAGTGGAAATGGTTTCTCTTTCGAGTCACATCATACAGAGGCTTCACAATCTGACTGTATCCAGGAATGTGCAGTCTCCAAAATCCCACTATCCCCAAGAAACGTAGGGTCTCTTGCTTGTTTGTGGGACTTGCCATAGTAGAGACTCTATTTACCACATCCACTGGAATGTGTCGGCGTCCATCCTGCCATCGCACTCCCAGAAACTGAATCTCTGTGGTAGGTCCTTTCACCTTGTCTCGTTTGATGGCAAAACCTGCATTCAGAAGAATGTCAATGATCTTGTTACCTTTCTCGAAGACTTCCTCAGCAGTTTTACCCCAGACAATGATGTCATCGATGAACTGGATGTGTTCTGGAGCACCGCCTTTCTCCAGAGCATCGTGGATCACTGCATGACAGATGCTTGAGCTGTGGATCCAGCCCATTGGCAGCCTGTTGAAAGTGTACTGGATTCCTCTCCAGGTGAAAGCAAACTGAGGCCTGCATTCCTCTGCTATGGGAATAGAGAAAAATGCATTAGCAATGTCTATGGTAGCATACCATTTGGCCTCTTTGGATTCCAGCTCATATTGGAGCTCCATCATGTCTGGTACTGCTGCACTCATAGGTGGTGTCACTTCATTCAGGGCTCGGTAGTCTACTGTCAGACGCCAGTCTCCATTCTGCTTTCGCACAGGCCACACTGGACTGTTGAAAGGTGAATGAGTTTTGCTGACGACTTTCTGACTCTCCAACTGACGAATCAGATTCTGAATGGGCAACAAAGAGTCACGGTTGGTTCTGTATTGTCTGTGATGCACAGTCTGAGAAGCAACCGGCAATTTAATGTCCTGTATCTTATGTTGTCCCACAACTGCAGATTCATCAGAAAGTTCAGGTCTAGCAGACAGCTTCAATTTTGTCCATCAATTTCTATTGAAGCTACTCCAAAAGCCCATTTGTAACCTCTAGGGTCTTTGAAACGCCCTTCTCTCAGAAAATCAATTCCCAAAATACAAGGTGCATCAGGTCCGGTCACAATTGTATGCTTCTTCCATTGTTTACCAGTTAAACTTATATTAACCTCCACTTTACTTAACTCTTGAGATCCACCAGTGACTCCCAGAATAGTTATAGATTCTGATCCCTGATAATTTGATGGTATTATGGTGCACTGAGCTCCTGTGTCAACCAAGGCCCTGTACTTCCGAAATTGTGAAGTGCCAGGCCACTGGATGTACACATCCCAATAGATTCTATTATCTCTGTTATCCCTCTCCTCCCCCTGGCGGGAGGCAGGGCACCCCTAGTTATGGGGAACATGCGCACATGTGCATTGCACATAGTTTGCAGGGTTATGACTTTGCATGTTATAACTGGAGCCACTGTTGGAGCCATAAGAGTCATTCTGGGGAACTGTGGAAGTAACAGCTACCCTTCTGGTATTGCTACCTCGGGTTCTGCCACTTTGCAATTCCCTCAGTCTCCTGAAAAGATTAGAAGTTGGTTGGCCATCCCAGCGGTTCATGTTCTCACCAAACTGATCACGCAGAGTTATCCAAATAGTTCTACGTGATTGCCTTGGCTGTCTGTTTTGGAATGACCTGTTTTGGAATGACCTGTTTTGGAATGACCTCCTTGAAGGACGTGTATTCCTCACAGATGAAACTTGTATCCACCTGGAGGAAGAATTGAAATTATCCTTTTGTGCCAATTGGTATATGGAATCTTTTAACTCTCTTATGCAATTCTGTATATCACCAGACATAGTTTTAATGGCTGAAACCAAAGAACCACGTGTCATGCTATCCTCCAATTGTCTCATTTGATCACTGAATTGGCCAACCGTGGAGAAGCTCCACCATAACTTCTTGACACAATTCTGCTTGCCAGAATGTTTGCATAATTGGAAGGAGCAAGTTTGATGATCTTTTAGCAAGACCAATACCCACAGGAATGTCATCAGGATTTAGAGTTTCATGTTCACCATAGAGTAGCTCTCTAACAGCAAATTCTCTCAAGCGCTTGATTCCCTCATCTATGGTAGTCCAGGGTTTAGGATTCCATGGGAGATCATCTCGGGAAGGATATCTCAGGGCAACCGCCATTAAAGCGTATCCACAGATTAACCTTACCGAGAGCTCTGCCTAGATGTCTATCTATTCCATTGTCCCTTGAGAGAGTTCCTAACTGAGCTGCTGACTTGTCTCCAACTGTTAGAGCTAGAGCACCTGTATCATAACACCTACTAAGCCAAGCTAGAACTGGTTCCTTATCCGCCCTGGTGAAATCTTTACGGATATTACGCAATTCCTCCCTTGGAGAAGAACACTCCAAAATATCATCTTGCTCTTCATCTCCCTGAATTCTTTGCCCATATAATCCTGCTGTCATTCTCCTAAGGATCTCTTTAAGCTGAGAACCACCTTTGCCAGCTGCTTTCCTAGCTTCATCTGTATCCTGCTTTGATCTCACTAGGTTAACTAGATCTTTAAAACAAACCACCTCTTCCTCCTGAGCAGGATCTCTTAGAGTAGAGGGCCCCTCACCAGGATCAGTCTCAGCTCCTCTTCTTCTCCATCTTTGGCCTTTGCACCTCTAGTCTTTAAAGGAGCTACGTTAACTGGAGCTGTGTTTGAATTTACAGCCACCTTAATGGAAGCTGACAGGTCCTGAGATAAATCAGCTGCTGGGGCAGTGACTTCCGGTCCCACTGAGGGGGTAGGCGGAAGTGACGTTGCTCCGTTAATGGCGATGGAAAAGAAGAAGAAGGAGAAGGAGTGGGAGAAGGAGTAGGTGCCATGTTGATACCAGCCGATGCCCTTGGCTGCTTGCTAGAATCAGCAAAGTCATTTAGAGCTGCTTTACCAATTAACTTTTTAGCCTTCTTTTTAACTGACACGGGTTCTCCACAGTCCTCATCACTAGATGACTCTTGGACTGATCCAGAGCCACGGTGTTTTCTTTTGATCTAGTTTTAATAACAAAACAAGCTCTGGACACCTTTTTCTCTCGCGCCAGGAATATAGACAATACACATTAGTTATCACCAGCAGCAGAATTATACACACCAAATAAATCACCTTTGGATCCCAGGCATCACTTAAAGTTACTCTCTCCTCAGGCGGAATCTTAAAACCCTTTATCTCAATTGGGAGAGTGGTGGAGGTAACATTCCTGTATCTCACTGGCCATAATAAATTAATACATTTTCCATACCATAATTTAACTCTATACATAACCCACATATAAATTGTCCGCACCAAATATTTGCCCAGGTAATCCAAAAGCAAACCCAAACAGTATCTGTAAACCAGAGCCCCAAAAATTGAAAAGAACAATCGCTCCACAAACCACAAGACCTTCATGTTTGCTAATTCAGCTGGAAAACACTAAATCAATCAAGTAATAAATTAAACTAATTATCTGCCGCACGTTGGGTACGCCAATAAAAAAAAAATGTGGTGGGTGAAAGGGTAAGGCCGAGAAGCCTCTTCCCTTCCACCTTGTAAGGTAAAAGGGAAAAAAAAATTTGAAGGGAAAGGAAAAAAAAACTCACCAGCCGAATTAGCAAAGCAGTGGAGCTATATTTACAAAGCAGTGTAGGATTTTGCAGGGGAATATTTACAAATTTACAATATCTACAATATATACAAAGATATACAGCAGTGTAACACAGAAATGAGAGTAGCCCCCCTCGGCCGAGGGGGATCCTCACCTCCGCTCTCCCCTCTCCTCCCCCCTTTCCCCAGAATGGGATAGAAAGAGGAAGAAAAGAGAGAAAAAAAAAATGTTAGAAGCAGTTTGTGTTAGTTGGAAGGGAGTTAATACAGGCCTTATCAGTTTTTCAAGGCCGGAGCCTTGGCAGAAAGCCCAGCACAGGGGAGCTGCTGCACCGAAGGAGATGCGGAAGCAAGAGTGACAGAGAAGTGCTGGGAATGCCCACTTCACTCTCAGGCCAGATAGTGCTTCCTCCCACTTGCCCAATGAAAAATTAGTTTAGACTCTTCCTTCCGTTTACCAACTTCCGTCCACCATATTCCCTTTCTTAAAGGGACACCGTCAACCGGGCACAGTATCATTGGAAGGTGTGTGGTTGGTAGGTCAAGAAAGGTTCTCCTCCCCCACTACTCTGCCCTGGAGAGGCAACATCTGGAATATTGTGTCCAGTTTGGGGCCACTCCATCCAAGAAGGACAGGGAACTGCTTGAAAAAGTCCAGCACAGAGCCACAAAGACAATGAAGGGAGTGGAATGTCTCCCTTAGGAGAAAAGGCTGAGGCAGCTGGGTCTCTTTAGCATGGAGAAGAAACTGAGGGGTGATCTCATTAATGTTTGTACATACATAAAGTGTGTCAGGATGGAGCCAGGCTCTTTTCAGTGATGTCCAATGACAGGACAAGCTGGAGCACAGGCTCTATGCAAAAGGAAAAACTTTTTTCACCCTGAGTGTGACAAACAGCGGAATGGGCTGCCCAGAGAAGTTGTGGAGCCTCCTTCTCTGCAGACATTCAAAACCCACCTGGACACACTCCTGTATGACCTACTCTAGGTGATCCTGCTCTGGTAGGGGGTTTGGACTAGGTGATCTTTCAAGGTCCCTTTCAATCCCTAACATCTTGTGATTCTGTGACTAGACTACATGGACATATCTAGCCCAATTCCCAGGGGAAAAACCCTGGATCTTGCCTGGCAAAAACATATCAGAACTATTGACTGATGATAAACCAATAGAAAAGAAAGGTGGATAAGAGCACACATTAGTTTAAAAACTAATCTTTAATTAAATATGCTACTTTGCATAGTTATTGTTACATGAAAGTTGAGACTAAGGCAAAAGATCTGTTCAGCATGACACAGGACCCTCCCTATATGCAAATGTTAATGCTTGGCCATGTCATGGGAGCATATTTTACTGCCAGTAATCTGGTTATGGAAATTAAATAGGTCCTTTGAAACAGTGCAATTACCAATCTGGCCTACAGGTGGAGCAGGAAAAATGACTAATGGAAAGGCTCAGGAAAGAACTGTGCAGTTTCAGCTGTCAATGCCCAACAGCAGGCTGAATTCCTTCACTTGCAAGTAAATCCATTGCCTGGGCACTATGCACCTTGTGAGGTAGGTGAGCAAAATGCCTTCAGACAGGGACTGGCTCACTTCTGCTGGGTATTTTAGTGGGATGAGTCTCACTGGAGAGCAGCTCAGGCCTCTTTACAAGTGGCGCTGCCACAATCCAACAAATCAGCTTCAGTGTCACAACCTACTTAGGCTTCTGGTTAATTTTTAGCCAGAATTGACATTCTGACATTAACACTGCAGCCACCACAGATTTGGGGTGTGGTTGTCTGAGGAATAGTCTCTTTTCACTTAAAAAAACCCCAAAACCATAAAACACAAACACACCAAAAAAACCCACCAACAAACAAACAAAAGCACCAAACAACAAAGCCACTTCCAGGACTGTAATTCAAACTGAAGTAATTTTGATTTAAATAAGAGGAGGCTGCTGACACTATGTTCTCTGTGAAGGGTCCTGGATGCTGGAATTAGTTCTCCTTGCTAAGCCTCCTATTGCCTGAATTTGTCAGTCTTTTAGACATGATCTTCATTTTTTTTACACTAATGTGAATAATGAGGACCTTTTCAAAAGGCTGGAGCTATGCCAGTAGGAAAGTGGTGGAAATAAGAAGACCAGAATTAGTCTAGTGGAAATCCATGGGAGTTCAGCATATGCTTTATCTGTGGGGCAACTGTTGGCAGGCAAGAAATAGCTGTAGGGTTGCCTTAGCTGTCACTCTGTGCACTGCAAAGGCAAGCACTAGCACCGTGCCTTGAGAATAATAAATAAATAATACATTAATGAATGAATAATGCATAGAATTCTAGTGGAGTGGAAACATTGCTAAGCACAGGCAATCACAAAGAAGCACATAGATGCTGTACTGCAAGACAAAAAAAACCTTCCACCATATCTCCCCTACAAATTCCCCCTTTCCAACCCCCAAAAGGAAACAGTGCCACAAGCAGACCACTTACATCTTTTGGGTAACATGTGGGGAAACAATCAATTTTTATTTTTGCTTCATCCAAGCCGATAAAGAATGCTTTTTTTTTGCTGAATCTGCAAGCTGCAGCTGGGTACAGATGTTCCCTGTTTTCAAAGCATTCTGAATTCATTTTTATGGTCATTCATTATGTCTAGACAAGTAGGGTCACTCCACTCCGAAGTACTCTGTTAAATGAATAAATATTTATTCCAACAGACAAATGGAGAAAGTTCTTTTCTGGCAAAGTTCATGTGGAAATATTTCCACCTCTGCCTTGCTAAACTTTTGCCACTTTTGCAGGAACCAGGGCATTTGTCCAAGACATTTTGAACAAATACTTTTTTCTTCCTTTTTTTTTTTTTCCCCCCAATACCTGTTCAAGCAGAGAAACTAGTTTCTTAGGTACCTTGGCAGGATCTAATCAAGTCAGGATGGGAAAAGTGGAGGGACCCCCCCACCTCATAAGAAAGTATTTATAAAAATACACCTTAGAAATGAAGCAAGCAATGGTACAACCCAGTGACACCAATACACCACTGCTTCTCATTTTCAGCAAAGGACACACCACTTTATTCTCTCTTGTACTTAAGCAGCTCTTCTAGAGTTGAGCTGGCTTCTGAGAAAAAAAAGAGAACCAACACCAGTTCCTGAGCAAAGAAGAGGAACGTTAAGTCAGCTCAGTATCATGACTGAATATGACCCTACAGACAGGCTCATGAGTGCAGAAAGTTGAAATCACTTCCTCAGTGAGATAGAACCATTGCTGCTGAGAGAGAAATACACTGAAGCACTTCAGTTGTGTGTCCCTCTTCTACCCACCCATTCAGGTTACCACTGAAATTTGAATTTGTGAAAAGTCACATTTCTTTAAGATGCTTTTACTCACATGCTCCAGTCTAACTCAAGCTTAATACACTTTTCTTATTAGGGTTTCTGCTGTGACCACAGGCCCCTACTCACTGGAAGGGAAGAAATTATAAGGGAATCAAAGAAAGAGAATGCCACATTGCACCTTCACCTCTCCTCTGTGGGCCACAGGGCAGGGAGCAGACAAAAGTGATGTACCTCACTTGTTTGTCCTGAGCAGGGTAGTTATAGTCTCTCCACTGACACTAGCTGTGTTTTTTTCAGGGATCCCTGTCCAGTTGTGATGTCTTGTCTACTTACCTCATGGCAATAAATAATGCATAACATGAATACCATGCTGAGGGGGAGGCTGTAACCCAGCCCAGTCCCAAGTGCTGATGCGTGCAGCTGATTTCCTTCCCTAGGCAGATGGCCACTTGCAAGACTCATGGCAAACTGTGGAGACAACCATACTAGGAGAGCACTTACTGATTTTGTGTTTCCTAAGATTGTCTTGAGCACCTCTTTTCCTTTGGGTTGGATTCACAAACACAGCAATTGTGACCTTTTCATTTCAATTTATGTAAAATTATTAGTCTGGTTAACCTGATTTTCCTGCTGAAATCCTCATCAGCTTTCAGGGGGATCAGCTCTGAGTCACTGTCAGCCACCACTGACATCCAGCAGGACTGAGGGAGCTTTCCCACCATGACGAGGCACCCAGAGTCCAAGCCACTTCCCTGTCAGAGTATGATCTGCATGGGAGTGCAAAGGACAGCCAGACGGTTTTGATTACAACATACTGTTGTTGGGTCTGCAGAAGTACCGGTGTGGCATGTCCATCTTGTACTTATCAGCCTTTAATTAGCTACATGAAGGAAACAATTGAAAAGGTCCTTGTGGTAATGGAGAGCCTCCCTGGAGCTAATCTCCTTCTGTATTGTGCTGCATAGATTCAGGATGATCTACCCAAGGAACAACTTCTCCCCTCCCACTTACTCGGGCAATTTCTCCAGCCCAGGCTTTCTCTCACACAAAATTAAAAAGGATATGGGCTGTCATTGCAATACTCAATATCAACAAAACAACCCAAGCCACAAACAAAAACAAAAACAAACACCAAAAACCCCACACCACAAACAAACAAACAAAATCCCAAACCAACCAACGAACCAACCAACCAAAACCCCAAAAAACAAACCCCAACAAAAACCAAACAACCCAACCATATTTTAAATAAACAAATGCAGTTTTCCTTTCTGTAGGACAAATTTAGTCAGCCAAGACATGTTATTTACCAACAAAATAATGGTATTGTCACAGAAAAAAAAGTTACATTAAAGCTTCTATTTCCAACAAAAAGCCTACTGTCTCTAATTACCTGCATGTACTTGCGTCACTGCTACATAAGCCACCCAAGAATTTCAAATATCAATATCCTTTGCCATATAAAATCCCTTTCTACACGACAAAACTGTCAGGAAACACAGAGGAGCAGAGGCCTCTGCAGGTGTTTTTTTTTGATCCAAGTGCAGGCAATAAGTTGTTGGAAGGGCAAATTTTCCTCCTTTCTTCTCTCAGTTTTCCACCATCTTGTTTACCTCACAGATCCTGAGCAGTTCCATAGCTGCCTCTGAAAATACAGTTACTGTATTTTCAGCCTATACACTCTGAGCTTGCTGCCATGTTCTCACCCTATAGGGGCATGTTTCTTTGCTTATGAAGAGATGCAGAGGCTGGAGGTGGACTATTAGTAAGAATGAAGTGGGAAACACATTATCCACAGTACAATGTCCTTGATAACATAGTTATGACATTGATCTTAACCTCCAGCAAAGGACCCAGTGTGTGAACAGGAAATGTTCACATTCAAACATTTACTCTAGATAGCTGACTATGCTAATTTCTTGAGTGCATGCTTCTCAGTAACTATGAAAGCATAGTGCTTGAGTACTTAGAATATGGTTCACTGCCCTAGGTGTAGTCTGACTAAATGTCTGTAGTTGCTTTTACATCGTTTACTGCAACCAGGTTCCTATAAGATAGTGAGAGAATACATGGTGAGCTGCCTTTCTTGCAGGAAACTTCCCAGCCATATAAGCAGGTGCTGAGCTCAGCAGCAGTAGTGCTTTGGAAGGGAAAGTATGAGGAAGGAGAGAAGGGAGGTGCAGAGGGGCTACTCCCCTAGCTGACATGCTGCTTCCAGCAGCTTGCAGGAACAGGCACCCATCCCTCTGCCTGGCTCCTACCAGAGGTGTCTAAATCTTCATGCCACCAACAGCTGACGGAGTTTGCTTTTCAAGTCAGAAAATGAGGGATTAATAAACCTGATGCAAAGGGTAGTGAGTAGACATGCATGGCTGCTGCTCATTACTCCAATATTCTTTTACCTGTCTCGTCTCCCACAGGGAGCATTTGGTTCCCATTGTGCCTGTTGTTCTGCAAACATTACAGAGGTTACTGCTGCCAAAAAATTACTCTCACTTCTCCCTATTCTGGGCTTTCATTTCTGCCCCCCCCGAGGCGGCTCCTGCTTTGTGCTGGCACTTGGATTCAAGAGGCAGCTGAGTGAAAGAGAAATGCTGGCCAAAGAAATAACTGCTGAAAAGCAAAAAAAAAAAAAAGGGCGGGGGGGTAGGCAGCTGTTTTGTTTTGTTTTTTTTTTCTTCTAGATCAATTAGCTGAGTCCCTGTGCAGTCACAAAATGTGCCATCCCAGGGCATGTGGAGCCATGGGGAGGAGGAAGGACAGGAAATCTTGCAGGTACAGAGACTGAGAGACAAGAATGAACATTCTCTCAGCGGCACTGTCAGTAGATAAGCATTTGACACCAAGGCTGCACACATATCCTTGTCTTTCAACCACAGTGAGTAGGGAAGCAAGAAAATACATTAGAGACTGGCATTCTCTTGAAGAGTCTCCCTGAAGAGATGATTCTTCAGGGAAAGAGAGCTCCCCACCACCATGTCACACCATGTCTACTCACCCTGTGGTTCAGGATAAGTCCTTCTCAAATGTCATTGTTCAAAATATGATACAGCTCTGTCAAAAGTAACCTTTTCAGAGGGACAGAGTCTGTTGATTTTATTCAGAAAAAATAAATTAAAGAAAACTTTGAAGTGTCTTGCTTTGAAGAATAAAGGAAATCGAGGGAGAATATGTTATTCAATATTTTCTTAATTTAGGCTAAGTATACTGGTATAAAAGGCAGTAAAGTGGTCATTTAAAACAAGCATAATGTATTTTTTAAGCAACTCAAGTACACTTTAAGCTATGGAAGCTTAATTTCCATGTTGGGTTTAGTCACCCACTTCCTTTCTTTTATGGGAGGAGAAGAAAGTAAATGGCTGATGGCTTAAAATTCAAGAAAACATTCAGAAAGTCAGGTGCAGGCTATGGCTCTACCAGTGCTTGAATCACACACTTTTACAGTAAGTCATCATCTCTGGGCTCTAGGGATGGAGGAACAGGGAGCAGAGAAATTAAAAATTACTCCAAGAAAAGTAATGGTGCTTCCTGTTGAGTGCCATTTTGCTCCTCTACCCTTTCAGTCCTTTCCTTCTGAATAATCCATATTTTAACTACTGTCAGGATTGTCTTTCCCCCAGTGTGTTTTTAACGTGTAAGCCATACCCAGAACAGCCAGAGTCAGGGAATGAGCAAAACTCAGGCCTTGCAGACAACCTACAGACATCCTCAAACCTGTGGAAACTCACAGAGGAGACTCTACAGATCCAGCAACATTATTTGGTAGTTGTTTTTTTTATTACTTAAATCTTCCAGACAATCTGCAAACACCTATTGAGAGTCCCCTGGCACCTGACTATCTTAAACCACAAGCATTCTCAGGTGTGCTATGTCCCACGGACTCTGCAAGGCAGGCTGCAGCTGTACAGAGACACTATTTCACTTTATGTCTTCCAGCAAATTGCATGGCAAGGATTCAGAGACTGCCAGGAAGATATATGGTACTGCCCTATAACACAACTCTATCTGAGAAACCCCTGCCCCTTACCACCTCCACACGCACTTCATATGTCACCTGGGAGATTGTGGCCACAAAACATGAACCTCTGACCCACAGATTTGTTACTCTGCTGTCAAAAACTAACCCCTCTCTCAGGATACCTCGGGCACCCTACAGAGAACCTATGAATGCAGGCACATGCCCCACTCCCTTGTAAGACCCCTCAGAAGGGGGCACTAACATGGAACAGGCCCATGCGGGCACACCCCACTCTGAAGATGCTCTGCCCATTTTGATAGTGGCTTCCCAGGCTGACAAAAATCGAGCTCATGGAGGCGGAGAGTTTCTCAATAGTAAAAACTTGCAGGAAGATTTACCACTACTTCTCATAGCCTACGCTGACAAAACCAAAAAAAAAACAACCAAAACCCAAAAATTAAACCAGAGAGGAGGCACCTTGGCCTCTCATAGTGTGGAACTGGTTTCTTTTATTTTGCAAATTGCTTTTGCAAGCTTGGGGTTGGTTGTTTGTTTTATTATTACTCTTTCTAGATTGGGGTGAGGTGGTTGGTCCTTTTTTGTTTCCCCTTTTGTTGTGCCTTTTTTTGTTTTGTTTCGCCATGTTTTGGTTGGGGTGTGTGTGGTTTTTTTGTTTTGTGGGGGTTGTTTTGTTTGTTTGTTTGTTTGTTTGTTTGTTTTTTGGGGGGAGGGGATTTTTACTGGCTTTTTGATGTGTTGTGGTTGGATTTTTTTGGGTGGGTTAGTGGATGGGTTGGATGAATGGGCGATTTCTTTTGGTCCGTTTTGGGGTTTTTGGTGGTTGTGGGTTTTTTATCTCGTTTGTTTTTCTCTGGGATTTTTTCCCTTTTTTTTTTTTTTTAAGTGTCCTTTGTTTTTTTTCTTTTTCTTCCTTTCTTTCTGTCCCACGTCTCCCCGGCGTCTTTAGTGATTGTGCCGCGGCCGATCCGCGCCTCCTGGCCGCAGCCCCCCGCCGTCCCGCGCGGAGCCGCCCCGGGTGGCCTCGGCCGCGCGGGGCGGTCGCGGGCGGCGGCGACAGCAAATCAGCGCGGCCCAGGCCGCACATAAGAAGGGCGGGCGGAGGCCGGGGCCGTCCCTCCCAGCGGCGGCAGGATGCACCATGAGGAGCAGGCGCCCCTGCAGCGGCCCCGCTATGGCTGTGAGTGAGGTTTGGGACGGCGGAGAACCCGGGGTGCTTCGGGCCTTTTGGGGGTTGGATTACCCTCCCCCCACCAGCGCGTTGCAGGCTTTCCCGGTTTAATATGAAAAGAGAGTCAAACCCACCCAGCGGACTGTTGGAGCGAGCAGCGCTCTGGCTCGTTAGATTAGGTTGGCTCGCAGAGGGCTCCGGCGGAGTTTTGAACAGGTTTTCATGGAGCTGGGTTTTGTTCTCAAACTTTGGGAATGAATTACAGCTGTAACCCCGAGTCACAACTTGGGCGTTGTAGGTTAGCTCTAGAGCTTTGGGGTTAGCTTTGTTACTTGGTGTTACAGGTATCGCTTTGCCTTGTAACTCTGCGAGTTTAGTCGTGACTATAGCTTCGGATTGTAATTTTTAAACCTTTGGGCTTTCACTTCGGAATTTCGGACTATAAAATTTAAAATGTAGTGTGTGGGGGTATTGTTCGTTGTTTTTGTGTGGTTTTTGGTTGTGGGGGTTTTTTGGTTGGTTTTGTTTTGGGTTTTTTTTAGGCTTTATTTTGTTTTATAGCTATTATTTAGAACTTCTTGTCTTTAAACGATAAATGGAGTCAGGCGAGAAGCAGTGCCGGTTACCACTCTTTTCTTTTCCGGAAAACTACCTTTAGTTTTTAAACGTGTATTTAATAAAAATCCTTGAAGCACCTTCCCTTTTCCTGCTACAGGGCTCGGTCATCATTGCACCGTGCTGAAATCTTGCACCGGGCTGCGCTTTCTTCTGATTCCTATGGGCATAGCAATACAAACCTTTGTCGTTCTGTCCCGCCCCTATAAAAAAATGCCTCTGATACTTCATCCACCGCATAACGTGAACATAGGAATTATTTGCAAAGCTCACAACAACCCTGGTATCCTGTGTGATGAACAGCTTCCCAGGTCTCAGCATTGCAGCTTTGTTTAAAACAAGGTCTTAAACCTTCTTTTTTCAAAGATGCAAAAGAGCCCTACGCAATATTATGGGTCACTTGGCTTCCATGCAGCGTGGACGTAAAAGGTGGCACTTGGCAGTGAGATCTTCAGCTTCGAGGATGTTGTGGCCTCCTGAGCGTTTTCTTCTATTAATGCCTGCCAGTTGAGGCAGTCTGTGGAACTGGCCTGTAGGTTTGGTTTTCCATTTGCACTACCTGGTAGGTGGATGCAAGACTTTTGAAGGTGTGTTCAGTTGTCAGTATTGATAACAGATTTTGGAGGTTATGTACATAGGCTGGGTACCCGTGCAACCAAAGGTATTTTCTGGTGAAGCCAGTCTCCCAGTCACCTCAGTTTGCTGTGCCATTGCCTGTGTGGTAAGGCAGTGCTTGGACAGTGTGCCTTACTGTGTTCCAGCCCTAGGTTGCTGCTTTATCCACATGCCTGTTGTGCAGAAACTCTTCAAATGCGTGTGGTGGGTCCATCAGGTGCCCCAGCAGCTGGGGCTTTCCTATGCAGACCTGGTCCAGCTAGTATAAGAACACGTGAGCATGGACATGTGGTTGCAAGTCTGCTACAAAGTCCAATGTGGTCAAAGACAGGGTTTTGATCTTAAAGTAAAATGCTCATCATTTAGGTTTTGGCTGCTGCCTGGGTGCTGAGGCTGATTTACATTGCCATTGCTGCTCAAAATATTTTAAGAACATAGGGCCTTATTTATTGTGGGGAAAGAATGACCACATTAAGAATACTGAATATAGTTTTGAGGATATGTTCTGTCTTCTCAGTTTTCATACTTTTCTATGACAGTTCAGAGATTTCTGCTGTGATGAACAGGGAGAACTTAGTGTCTTGAGCTGTACTATTTACCTGGTGTTTGCTGTTCTATCTCAGAGAGAGGATTAGATGAGAGCATCCGTCTTCGCTTTTCTGATGTCACATCCCCTCTGATAAACATAATTGCTAAAACTCCTTCTGTACCTTCTCTTTACAGCAAATTTTTTTAAAGTGGGTACTCTTCCTTTGTGTTTATTTAATGTTTGGGGGTTTTCTTTTTGGGTTGGTTTGTTTTGTTTTTAAATACATCGAAGAATAAACCATAGCTTTTTCTGTACATACTAGTTTTTTTAGCCTCTACCTAGAAAACCAAATATGCTTAAACTACACTGTGTTTGCCTGGTATTTTGGGATGAAGAGAAAAGCAGCATCTTGAAAAGGCTCCCCAACTATAAAATGTACACCAGAATTACCCAAGCTCTTAAAAAACACATCACAAGTTGTAGGTTCCCTGCATAGCTAAAACTGTGCTTTGGATCACTGGCAAACAGTTTCTTATGTTGAACACATATCTATTCTGTATTTCTGGGAAGAGTTAATAAGTTGTCCAAGTTAGGCTATCAAATTGCTAAGACTCCTTGCTTAGTGACCTAGTACTGTTTTAAACATTGAACTTTTGACTTTGACGTCAGTCTTCTCACAGTTTGTTTGTTGTTTTAGAGAAGATTAGCATTTTACTATGATAATTCTCTGCTAGGAACCATATGAATCATGTGGTTATCAGTAGTATTTTATTTTGATAGCTAGAGTGGAAGACCTTGGCTATATTTTGTAGCTTTTCCCGCAGGGGAAAAACTATCCCTGAGAATAAGACCTTGTAGCAGTGAGTAACTGGGAAGACCTATCCCAAAATTCAAAAGCTAGCTTTGCATCACAAGTTTGCTGGTGTAACTCAAAAGATAGATATATAGAAAAAAGGCTTATTGCTGACCATTTTCAGCTTCAAATTAAGGAAATAGCTGAATGAAAACATGAGAAGAGGATTCTTCTCTGGGTGGGTCCTACTTCAGGATGAACATGGTTCATAGGGGAAACAGGAACTCAGAGAGAAATGTTTGAGCCTTCTTTTGGCCTGCTGAGCTTTGTGGTTTCATGGACCACAGGTGCCTCCAACTCTGCATGCTCTTAAGAGTTTTAAAAAAAAAAGTGGATGAAATTTCTTTTGGTGCTCCACTGAGTTTTTCAGGTATTTGTGTCCAGCACCAACATGAGTATGATCCTGTAAGTACAAAGAAGAAACTTAATACATCAGAAACTGTGTTGAACAAGCACACTGCAACTGGATTTACATAGCTGGTTTTCAGTCTGGCTACAGCTGTTCCCTGGTTTACTTCTCAATACTGGCCCAGTCAGATATAGAGGTTCACAGCACTGCAGAGGATTGGGACTTGTAATACAGCTTGAGGTATAATGCTTGGTGCTGTTGGTGATTATGAAGAGGAAAAAGTATAAATCTTGGGTGAACCTCACAGATTAAATGTGAAATTTTGAACATGGGAAGATGGCGAATCAAGCATCTTCATATTGGAATGGGCTGCCCAGGGAGGTGGTGGAGTTGCCATCATTGGGGGTGTTTAGGAGGAGATTTGATGGGGTGTTTGATGCCATGGTTTAGTTGATTAGAGGGTGTTGGATGATGGGTTGGATGCGATGATCTTGAGGGTCTCTTCCAACCTGGTTTATTCTATTTGAGAATATCTTTTTCCTAACACTCGCACCTCCTTTATAGCTAGTTTTCTCTAAAACTTGTCTGCAGAAACAAACACTTAAATTTTAGAGAAATGGAAGCATGGTGAAGCCATTCAGACAAGAATGTAATGCATCTATAGTGTATGAGGCTGTGTCTGCATTTGCAAATGACTTCGGGCATTTCCATGCTCAGAGCAGCTGAATGAATGTGTCCTAGGCTTCTGTATACTGAATTGGGAGAGAAACTAGATGCTACATCATCATCAGGCATATCTAATGAAGACAAATAGCTAAAAAGTTCTCATCTCTCCTGAATGAAGCTGGAAAGTTAGCTTCACTGAGCATATATGGGTAAATATGGAGGAAACTTGAGTTTTGGTATGGAGTGATGAGGACATTGCTTGTACTTCTGGTACTTGCTCCCAGAACTGCTTCTGTGTGGTGCTAGGAGATGAGACAAATAAGCAGCACAAAGCTTTGTGAGAGGGAGAGCTGCCTTGCCTGTGGAGAGAGGCAGGGCAAACCTAAAATGAAATGCAGCCTATGCTACTCTGTGAAACTGAATCTAGCTGCTTCCTTCAGCAGGATGTGAAAGTTTGCAAGCTGGTGGCTTTTCAAAAAGTGTCTGACTTCAGAAATGAAATTTGTCTATCTATTAAGTGCAGGGAAACAAATGGCTATTTTTTCAGTTTAAGAGGGGGCAAAAAATCTTTTGGTAAAGGTTCCATAGGATTTTTCTAAGTGAAAGCAGATGGGATTAAAAAAAAAAAGAAAAGAAAAAGCAAAGCTTAACTGTATCCTATGCATATATGTTCTTTTGGGTGTATTTGTGTACTTGTAGGACTTGTGGCTTATGAGAGTGTTTTTCTTCTCCTCTTTTATTGATGGGTGTAATTTGGTGGCCAAATACACTGTTTATCTCTTCCACTCTTTTGTAGGTTGCTAATAATTAAACTGCTGAATGAGAACTTGAAAAGTTTAACTGCTTTGTTTAACCAACTGTGCATAATTCACTTGGTAGGAGTGGTTCTCTGTGTGCTTTTTGTACAAAGCAGGTTCATCTCCCCTGAAGTCTCTTGGTAAAGAAATGAAGGAGCTATGTTACAGCATGCTTAAAGCTACTTGAACACTGTTGTAACAAGAAGTATTAATATTGTGCTGGAAATGGGACTTGCAGCACCTGTGAATGTGCTAGATCAAGTCCAGTTCTTGAGGCAAGGTATAGGAAGTAAACAGAGTTGAAGTTTGCCTCTTCTATTAAGTGGTGTTTTGGTTACCTGGTTCTAGGTCAAGATTTGTCTGATACTGTTGCTAATTGAAGCTGACTGTGATTTACTTGGAGTAATTTTACATCTGAGGTGGAAAAAATGATGCCTAGCAGTGATAGGCAGGACTGTTGGGTCATATTTCAGTGGGATGATAAGCAAGTGTGTTCTCCTGTGCTCTGCTCCTTGTAGGAAATTATTAACTTGCTGTGTTTGCTTCACTTGTTCAGTCTGTTTCAGTGTGGGTTTGTTGCGCTTTTTTTGGTGTTTGGTTTTTAAGAGGTATCCTTGAACTGCCTCTTTGTAGAATGAAAGTCTAAGTATTGGACAAGGGAGATGTGATGCCCACCCTGACCCAGGGAGCCTAATCAAGGAGTTCACAGACTGGGTGCCCCTGTCCTGGGAAGGGGAGGCAAGTGAGGAAGAGTGCCAGCTGAAGGCATCTTGTCTTCCAGCCCTTGATTTAAGTGGGCTGGGGACACAAGCTGGGCACTTTATGGTAAATTCATGAGTCAGCAATTTCTGTATCTTGGTGCTTGTGCTTAACTTCAGAAAACTGTGTCCTCTTCAGCCAGGTGCTAGCCAGGCTTGGAAGAGGAATGGCCTGTGGAACTTGTACAGTCTTATCTTCAAAGCTTGGAGAATGGGTCTGGTTTGTGCTAGTGACCAAGAACTTGTCCCTGGCACTGTTCCAGTCAAGTTTTTGCCAGCTGCTGTGGCATCAGCCGAAGATACCCTGGTCCTTGATGGTGATGGGCTGGTGGGACAAGCAGTGTCTGCAGGGTGCTCTGTGATTGCCAAGGGCCTTGGCAAGGTATTAGTTTGGGCCATGTGGCAGGAGAGGGAGTAAAGGGGGCCATGGCACTTCCACAGAGCTCTTTGAAGTACAGAAAAGAGATGCTTTGGTTTGCAGATCAACTTCCTTACTACGTATCAAGAGAGATACTGAATCAGATGGTGTTCTTACAAGCTCTGCATGGCTCCTAAATGTCTTTTGAAAAGTACAAGCAAATAATCGATCATTAAGAACCTGTGCCAGTGGCTGATTTCAGTGTTAAATTACTACTTTGTTCGTATGAGTATTCACTAGCAATAAACACTTACCTTATATCAGTTCTCTTATCACTTACTGTCCAAGTAAAGAGGTCAGCCTGGTGTAAGTTCTTCAGGGGTTATATTCAAGGAGCACCTTGGAGCTCTGACTCACAACTGCTGGCAAAGGACTGCCAGCCCCTAAAGACTTGCTGCCTCAAGGTGTGGTGTCTTCCCTGCCTGCCAGCCTGCTTCTAAAGCTGCCAGAGACTACTGTACTCATCCCCTTTTCTTGGCATAATGTATCTGGCTAAGAAGTCTGTGGCTTCAGCTGAAGTGGGTGATGAAGGATATGGTCCTCCCCTGTGGATCCTGATCAGCTTCTTTCAAAGAGCAGTAAAAACTGTTTCATCTAGCAAGGTATTTAAAGCAATTCTTTACAAACTTCAAAGTCTGAAAGGAAATATGTTGTCATGCTTGCTGTTCCTTCTTTACTGGCTGTTACTTCTAAAAGTTAAGGTTATCTTCCTGCATTTTGCTTGACATGTAAAGTTGTTCAGTACACTGGTTATATTTGCAGGATCTGAGCCTCACAGCTTCCAGGAGCACAGCACAGATTAATTCAGAGGCAGTTGGAATAGCAAGTGTACCACTGCTGTACAGAAAAGTGCTTCATTAAGGCAATCCCTCTTTCACAGGGTTGTAATGTTGAACTACAGGCCACTGAATGTTTTACTGTGCTGTTAAAGGGATATTTCAAAGGTTATTTAGGGAATCATAGATGAGTGCAGAGGATATCTGACGCTCTCGTCAGGTTGAAGTGATTAGAAACCAGGTAAAAATCTTGAAAGCTAAACATGGACACAGTTTGCTTTGTCAAAATCAGGATCCTGTATATAGGGTTATTTTTCATAAAAGAAGTTGCTGGTGCCAATTACATTGGGATCTCAGCCGCTGCTTTGCTGTGGATCTTTGGAACTGAAGTTTTAGTAGTGTGAGCTTGCTGAGGTGCCTTGAGTTGCTCACTGTCAGGCTGCTGTGGTCTTCACCTCTCACCAATGCTCACATGATGGCATGGAGACCTAATCTGTCAGGAAGATAATCCCTCCTTGTAGAGCTGATTTGCTTTGTTGGATTTGCAGTCTCTTCAGGCCTCTCGGGCTGGCTGCAGCTCTCACAGCTGCGCCTGCTGGCCCGAGGCAAGAGGGACTTTGTAGCCAGGTGGGACTGCGGCAGCCAGAATTTAAATGTGTTTAAATTGTTCTGGAACCGCACCCTGGAGCTGTGGTTTTGTGTGTGATTTCAGTCAGCACTGTTGGTGGAAGAAGCAAATTTGACTCCTACAGGATTATTTTTGGCTGGATTTGGTCCCTGGTCTGGCTCACAGCATGAATCTGCAGGCTGGTCTGCCAACATGATGTAGTAGCTGGAGCAAGGATGAGCACAAGCAGCTGGGGGAGCGGCATGTTGAATTGATTTAAGTTGTGTTGCTGCTGCACATAGAGATCTGGATAGCATGTGTGTAGTGGGGCACCAAAACGTGCAGACACCATTCAGGTGTGAATTGGAGCACATGGGCAGGAGCTGCAGTATCTGTCTGCTCTCTCCATGTGCCTCTGCAGTGGTACTGCCACCACCTTGGTACCCTTCTGTCCAGGGCTGCAGCTACTCTTAGCTCTTCTGCTGCTGAGGAAGTTTTGAGTTACAGAAATGTTTCTGAGGGGATTTAACCTCTAGTGTTGTAGTTTCACAAATCATGAAAACCAGTGAAGGCATGGCAGTGTTTGCCAGGCAATGCTGCATTGTAAGTGTGGTGGTTTGGCTCTGGCCTGGAGGCCAGATACCCACCAAGCTGTTCTGTCACTCCCCCTTATAAGTGAACAGGGTAAGAAGGGAAAGAAAACATAACAGAAGCCAGGGATAAGATAGGAGCAATTTAATAACACTAGTAAGCAAGCAGCAATAGACCGCATGGAAGCAAAAAGCAGATAGAGGTTAGTCTCTACTTCCCATCAGCAGGACAGTGGTCGGTCTTGGGACGCAGAGCCCTCTAAACTTGGTGGTTCCTTGGGAAGATAAACACCATGGATGAATTCCCCCACTTCCTTCTTTCACTTCCCTCTTATACCTGAGCTGACATCATATGGTATGGAATACCTCTTTGGCCAGTCTGAGTCAGCTGGCTGAGCTGTGTCCCCTCCCAAGATTTTGCCAACCCCTCAATGTACTCTTGGGGCAGGGAAATGTTGAAAGGACACAGCCTGAATACTGGGTTCAGCTGTAGCCAAAACACTGCTGTGTTATCAACTACTGCTGCAAAAACCACAGCACTAGAAAGATGCTGTGAGAATTAACTCCAGCTCATTTCAACCCAATACAGTAAGAAAATTGTAAGAAACAGTCTAAACATGGGACTACTTGGACAAGAAAGATAGATAAATGCTTTGTTTGTTATTTAAGATTAAAGATGATTTCCCACCTTTTTCTGCTGGTAAAGTTATTCTCAACTTGCAGGGTCTCAAAACTGTAGGGATGAGATGTGGCTTGCAGAAGTGCCACTTGTTTGTGTGATTTTTAGATTTTTTTTAAATTTTTTTTTTTTAGCTGATGTACCAAATCAATAGCTGTCTGTCCTCTCTTCAGAGTTAAATAAGTTTCAAATTCCATATGGTTTCCATAGAGTATAGCAGAGTAAATAATGCACTGAAATATCAGGTGGGTATGTAGTGGTGTAACTGAACAGGAACACAAAGTAATTCTGGAAAAAGCAGAGATTTAGATGAGTCTGGGGAAGTGCTTTTACCAGGGAGACATGAACAGCCGTTCTTACAAAACCAGGAACACTGAAAACATGATTTCACTACATCTGAGCTCAGAAGTTGTTTTGAATACTGCTTTTCAGACTAAAGCAGTGTATAGATTTTTATTTTTTTTAAATTTAGTGGATGCTGGTAGATGAACTGGACTTGGTTCGACATTTGAGTATCCATGGCAGCTCACTACTAAAGGTGAGTAGGCAGCTTACCTGCAAGGGTTGGCCGTGATTGATTACCTAATCAGAAGTGACAAATTCAAGACAGCAATGATGTTGAACAAATGGGTTAGAATGCTTCAGAAAATGCATTGCTTTCATTATATGTAGAACAAGCTCCAGTTTTTATCTTCATACAGATCATGAGAAGTAAGACCATGTGGTTTTGCTGGAGAGTCTGCCCATGTGACTTATTTTAGAACAAAATGAGTCAAATTTCTTAGTATTGTGAGAGGTAATAGGCAAAACAAGGAGTGGTGCTTCCTGTAACACTGAACCATGGCAATAACACAGTAGTTTCCCCTTTTTTATGCTTAAAATTAAGTAGCTCCATGAAAAAGCACATTTGTGGTGTTAATCTGTAGCCTTTTCTTGAAGGCTATGATGGTAGGATATTGACTAGTCCACTGCTTGTGTGCTTACAGAACCAGCTCATTGACAGGCCTATCTGGACTTCCCAAAAGAATGAGGAAATGAGCTGTTGAGTTTTTTGGCTCCCATGCTGTTAGTAGAATTGGTCTGCCATAGCTTCTCAAGCACATTTGAGATGCAAATTTATATCAAATCAATTTAATTTATTGCGGGTATGTAGTATAAACTTGCTTTGAAAATTATCATTTGTATGAAAACTGTAACCAGTTAAGTAGAAGTACTTGTAATCACTTTTGATAGCCTTTAGTGTGCAGGCCAGGAGAAGTAGAAATACTGCTGATGAGCAAGGCTTTTTGTGAACCTGTCTCTCTGTGGAAATGGTTGTCCTACAGAATGGGAATGGCAGACTCACCTGGGCAAGGTGCTGCTCATGGAGTCTGCTTCTCTTCCTGTAACATCTGTAAAAAACCTTATAATAAGGAGGCTGACCATAGAGTGAGCTGTTAACCAGAGCAAAGCTTGGAGGAAGGACCATTGCAAGTCCTAGCAAAAGTTTTAGTTTTTGAAGTAGTGCTTCAATAAAGGAAACTAAAATGCAGCTATGCAAAAGAATACAAGTCAGTGCTCAGTCCTCAAGCGTGTGAATTGCCTTGCTGGGTAGACACTTCAGAATTTGCAAACACATGGTAAGCTGTGGCTGGTAAGCAATGTGAGGCTCAGAGACAGCCTTGGCTGCAGTGACCATGAAGCAGTTGAATTTAACATCCTCAGGGCAATCAGGAGGAAGTATTCCAAGCTCACGACCCTAGACTTTAGGTGTGCAGATTTTGATCGCTTCAGGGATCTGCTAGCCAAAGTGTCGTGGGACAAAGCCCTGGAGGGAAGAGGGACCCAGGACAGCTGGTCAGTATTCAAGGACCACCTCCTCAGTGTCCAGGAGCTCTGTATACTAACAAAGAGAAAAGCAGGTAAGAATGCTAGGGAGACTGCCTGGATGAGCAAGGAGCTACTGGACACACTATTACTTAAAAAGAAACTCTACAGGAAGTGGAGAGAAGGACAGGTAGAACAGGGGGAATATAAGGAAGCTGCCCGAGCAGCGAGAGTCCTGGTTAGGAAAGCCAAAGCAGGGTTTGAATTGAATCTAGCCAGGGAGATTAGAGGGAACACTAAGAACTTTTACAGGTATATTAATGGGAAGAAGAAGACTAGGAAGGTGTGGGCCCCTCAGAAAGGAAAATGGTGACATGGTCACAAGTGATGAGGAAAAGGCTGAGGTACTCAATAACTTCTTTACCTCAGTCTTCACTGCAAGGGCCTCTAGCCACACTCCTGATGTTATGGAAGACAATGCCAGGGACGGGGAGGAAGAACTGCCCATTGTAAGTGCAGATCAGGTTGGTGATCACCTGAAGAACCTGAAAGTGTTCAAGTCCATGGGACCCGAGGGGATACACCCACAGGTACTGAGAGAACTGGCAGATGAGGTTGCTAAACCCCTCTCTATTATATTTCAAAAGTCATGGCAATCTGGTGAAGTCCCCACAGACTGGAAAAGGGGAAACATTGCCCCCATCTTCAAAAAGGGTAAGAAGGAGGAACCAGGGAACTACAGGCCAGTCAGTCTCACCTCTGTGCCTGGAAAGATCATGGAGCAGATCCTCCTGGAGTCACTACTCGCTCAAAAGAATAGTGAAGAGGTGATTGGGAGCAGTCAGCATGGCTTTGCCAAGGGCAAATCCTGCCTGACCAACCTGGTTGCCTTCTATGAGCAGGTGACAAAATTAATAGATGAGGGGTGTCACGGTCCGGAGACATTAGATGTCTCAGTCCGGAGACACAGTTCTTTTAAATATTCCCGTGTTGTGAAATTAAAGGCACAAACGAGGCCAAAGTATCAACAGCTAGACTATTTATTACATAAATAAAGTGGACATAAGAAAGGGGAGAGGGAGAAAAGAGAGAGGGAGAGAGAAGAGGAAAGGAATTATATTACCACACCCCTCATCCCCCCCAAGACAGTTAAAGTCTGTGGAGGAAAGGTGCTGCAGGAGATGTTGGGTTTGTAGAGAAACACTGGTGAGGCTTTTGCTGGAGAACAGCAAACAACATTAATAGATGAGGGGCGAGCAACTGATGTCATTTACCTAGACCTGAGCAAAGCCTTCGACACTGTCCCGCACCACATCCTGGTCTCCAAACTGGTGACACATGGGTTTGATGGGTGGACCACTAGATGGATAAGGAACTGGCTTGATGGCCGCACCCAAAGAGTGGCTGTCAATGGCTCCATGTCCCAGTGGAGGCCAGTGACAAGCGGAGTCCCTCAGGGATCAGTCCTGGGACCTGTCTTGTTCAACATCTTTGTGGGTGACATGGACAGTGGCATTGAGTGCACACTCAGCAAGTTTGCTGATGACACCAAGCTGTGTGGTGCAGCAGACACACTGGAGGGAAGGGAGGCCATCCAGAGGGACCTTGACAGGCTGGAGAGGTGGGCACAAGCCAACCTCATGAAGTTCAATAAGAGCAAGTGCAGGGTCCTGCATCTGGGTCGAGGCAATCCCAGGCACAAATCCAGGCTGGGCAGTGACTGGCTGGAAAGTAGCCCTGAGGAGAGAGACTTGGGGGTACTGGTGGACAAAAAGCTCAACATGAGCTCTCAATGTGCACTTGCAGCCCGCAAGGCCAATCAGATCCTGGGCTGCATCAGGAGAAGTGTGGCTAGCAGGTCGAGGGAGGTGATCCTCCCCCTCTACTCAGCCCTGGTGAGACCCCACCTGGAGTACTGTGTCCAGTTCTGGAGCCCCTATTACAAGAGGGATGTGGAGGTGCTGGAACGTGTCCAGAGAAGGGCCACAAGGATGATCAGAGGGCTGGAGCACCTCTCCTATGAGGACAGACTGAAGGAGTTGGGGCTGTTCAGTCTGCAGAAGAGAAGGCTCCGAGGTGACCTAATTGTGGCCTTCCAGTATCTGAAGGGGGCCTACAGGAAGGCTGGGGAAGGACTTCTCAGGATGTCAGGTAGTGATAGGACTAGGGGGAATGGAATGAAGCTGGAGGTGGGGAGATTCAGGCTGGATGTGAGGAGGAGGTTCTTCACCATGAGAGTGGTGAGACCCTGGAATGGGTTGTCCAGGGAGGTGGTCGAGGCCCCGTCCCTGGGGGTGTTTAAGAGCAGGCTGGATGAGGCTCTGTCCATCCTGATCTAGTGTGGGGTTTCCCTGCCCATGGCAGGGGGGTTGGAGCTGGATGATCCTTGTGGTCCCTTCCAACCCTGAATGAAACTATGAAACTATGAAACATAGCTTAATTTTAAGTTTATGCACGTGGCTTGTACAACAGTGGCTGTAACATGACTTAAAGCTAGTTAAATTTCCTCTATTTCAGTGGTCTTCATATTGCTATTTCAAGCAGAATGTTTGTTTTGAGGTGCTTACACAACACTTTTGATGTACTCCTGATATTTTACTCCTGATTGATACTTAGCTTTGTTACTGCTGTTCTTTCATTAGTGGAAATGGATTCAAGGCAGCTAGGAGGTTGTCCTGTGTTCAGTATTTGCTACATTAATCCAAACTTTTTGGAGTAGCCTCTGGAGTAGGCACAAAGGGGTAATCTGAAAAGTTAAGTGCAAGATTGACAAAGTTTTGTGTCAGTTAAGAAGATACACTATTTTAGCAGTATAAATACAGTCATACTTAGATACTTGAGTGTATGATTTGGATGAAAACTTATCTTCAGGACATGTCTGTGACTTTTTGTGCTCAGTTTTAGGAGGAACATCTGGGTAACTCCATATCTGATGCTTTTGCAGTGATACATACAATGGTTGATGTCACTGTCACTCAGCAGTTTTGAGTCTCTGTTTAGGTTCTAGATGTACTGAGCAGAAGGCTAGGTGTTTGCTGTTTTCAAACCTTGCTCAAAAGTTCTGTTTCCATTCTCCTCCTATGTTAGAGAGAATATCTGTTTTAGAATACTCCTGATGATAAAGAGAAAAAACACTCTTATTACTAAGTATGTGTGTAAATAAGAAATAAGGGCCAGAGCTGTCCAAAAGCAAGATGGACAATTGCTCTGCAAGCAACACTTGCTTGTGTGGTAAGTGACCTAGCTGCAACCACTGGGAGGTTACCCCAGAGCCAACAGTGACAGCTGACAGGCATAGATGGTTTGTCTTCTTCCTGCAAGAATGTCTTGTCTCATCTCACCCATAAAGCAGGAAGAGAGAAGGTGTATCTCCATGTCTTGTGGCTTTCTGCACCTGCACAGTTGGCCAGACCAAGATGGTTTAGGGTTAGGTTCTAGCTTGTGAACTTGATGCTGCTCCTCCATTTTTTTAATGGTTCCTGATTGTACTGGGCTATCTCAGATGCAGAAGTTGCTGAGTGGTTTGGGATGTTGAAGTGGGTGCAGAGTGAGGCCACAGAGAGCTGAGGCATCTCCCCTATGGGGACAAGGTATGAGACAGCCTGAAGAAGAGAAGGCTCCAGGGAGATCTTACAGCAGCTTTCCAGTACCTGAGGAGGGCCTACAAGAAAGCTGGGGAGGGACTTTTTACAAGGGCTTGTAGTGATAGGGTGAAGGGGAATGGCTTTAAGGTGAAAGAAGGTGGATTTAGAAAGAAATTTTTTACAGTGAGGATGGTGAGACACTGGAACATGTTGCTCAGGGAAGTTGTGGATGCCTTCTCCCTGGAAGTGTTCAAGGCCAGATTGGATGACACCTTGAGCAATCTGGTTTAGTAGAAGGTGTCCCTGCCAATGGCAGAGAGGTGGAACTAGAAGGTCTCTTCCAACACAAACAATTTTATGATTTTGACTGCAGTTAACAAAAAAAAGGCCATTTTACCTTTAAGTCAAATAATTGTAATTGTGAACTTTAAAGTTATTGACTGTAATTACTTAGAAATTAAAAGCAAGCCAGCGAGGAAATGAGTCCTCAAAGTGTAAGGCTGCAAACCCCATGGCATTGAATATTTTTCTTTTATTGTTCACATGCTTGTGTTTGTATCTTGAAGCAAAAATGTGCTGCATTTTAGGTGTTTTCTGGAGCTCTTTTCAGAGTGTATATATAGAGAGAGAAGCAGGTGGTTTCTTCAGAACTTGGTAGTAGAGAGTCTTTGGCTGGGGAAGGTACAGCAATCTTCAAAGTAAGAATTGAAAATGAATGTCAGGGCTGAGAAGCCTTTGTCATGGTGACTTCAAATTTACTCAGTGCCTAAATGATGGCCTTGCTTATGGCTTTTCCTAATGGCTGGTTCAGTTGTCCTAAGTCTTACAGTTCAGAATCTGAGACTTGAGTAGCTTTGGCCTGAGTTTCTTGGGATACTCTACATAGCTTTCTCCAGTTTTCCTAGTCTTTCACTCCAGTGTTCTTGCTTGCCATTTTCCTTCTCTGTTCTTTAAGCTACACTTTTACACATTTATTCCAGCTGGTATCTGTGTTGTGAGTTTGCTGGTGGGAAGCTTTTTGATGTCAGCCTCCCAATAAGCTGAATATTGAATCCATTTGCTAACCATTCCCTCCTGCTAAACAGACTATTGTACTGGACTGTTTTTCAGTTGTAAAAGGCTCTTCCCCTCCCTTCTTTCACTTCCCCAGTCCCTGTTTTTGCCTTCCTCCTGTCTCATAGCCAAGACTAGCCTCTTCCTAACCATTCTCCAAGTAGTTGATTTTTACTATAAGTGTTAACTGTAATTCACTATCTGGTCTCAGACTAATGCAGTTGAGCTTTCTGACATTTTGAAGATTGAAAAGGAAATCAGAGAACATTCTGATTTAGTCAAAAATCCTGTGCAGCAATGAAGGGTTATTAACTGGTAATTTTTAAATGGCCATGGATCTTTTGAATTTCTAACACAGAAAAATGGTAGTGACCAAAAACCTTAATGTTATGATCTTCCATGTGGTTTTCAACTAGTTTGCCTTTTGGTGAAGTTTCAGAAGCTCTTGTCAGATATGCTTAGCTTCTTTGGTTCTTAGGGTCCCTTTTTGCCACAGTAAGCCTTGTACTTTATTCTGATCCTGCATGTTGGCTAAGATGTCTCAACTTAATCAGGGTGACCTTAGCTGCTGTTTGCACAGCAGATCATCTAAACTGGCAGCAGTAGGAGTGCAGTAGAGCTGTAGGTCAACATCAACATGTGTGAACAGATGAGGGGTGTGGATAAACCTGAATTGAGTTTCCTGGTGCCACTGTGGTGAGTTCCGCCTGCGCCCTGCCCTTACCAATGGTCTCTAGCCCCTCTTTCCTGTTCTTCCACTCCACTTCTGTGCTGGCTTTCTTCCTTGTGCTTGATCCTCAAATGGTTATGGGTGGGGTTGTGGCCACAGGTGGCAGTGAGGTGATTACATATAATAAAAGTTGCCTTTGAGGTTCAGCAGAAGACTGAAGGCATGTCTTCTGTTGCTGTTAACTTGTGCCTCTTCTTCCAGCTCCTTGCATAGGGATGAATGTGTTTTAGATGAGCTGATCACCCTTTCTGCGTAATAATCAAAGTGTTTACCCTCACAAATCACTTTTTATGTAGGTGTGCATATGCATTTGGCTTATCAATATACCTGCAATCTTTACCAAGAAAAATGAAATATAAAATTCCTAATGCTAGAAATAAATTTGGCCTTTGTAGGCTGCTTTCTACTGACTAAGCCAATTTACAGGGTGATACTGAGGTGTGCTGTAGACACAAACATTTTTCTATGTCTTTTATAGTTGAGTAGTATATATTACTAACCTGGCAATATAAACCATCCTTTTCATTGTTTCATTTGCACTTTGTTCATGTAAAGTTGAACTGATGTCACAGTAGGTAAAATGTAGGGAAATGGAATCCATATGGTCAAAATTTGGCTCTTTCATTGAGGATTGTGAACATATACAGTTAATAAAAAGCAAACAAGTCAAAGTAATTCCAGTGAAAAGAATGGAACAAATGGTAAATGTGTCAAAATACACTGAATTAATATTACAAGCCCTTTATTAAGACAGCAGTTAATGTATAAAGCTGACAAAGGAACCTTTCATGCTTTACTGTGTTTCCTCATGAATTAACCTCTGGAGAAGGAAAGCCTGTTGGAATGTGCAATATTATTCTGGATGTGTCAAGCCTCCAGTGATGTGCTAGTCTGACCAACTAGCCTTTTAAAAAAAAAAAAATTGCTTTTCTTAAAGACCACCCAAAAATTTTCATTCTCGCTATAAGCACGTGGAAACTAAGCAAATCTACCAACCAGACTGACTACTCACCAGCGTAGCCTTTTCCTGCTGCCTTCTGTCTTAGCTATGTTAATGCTTTTTGGACTAGGCAAGTGAAGATAGGATGGGCTGTGAGAGAAAGAAATAGCTTTTAATTGGTATTAATTGCCTCTTCAGTGTTGATCTTTGAGTGCTTCCTCAGGTTTGTGTCTTTTTGAGAAATAGAGACTGAGAGTTTATTAACAGAGATTAAGGTCAGCTAGTTAGTTCTTGGAAAGAGACTAGAGTTTTAAGTGTTCTCTGAGCACAGGGAAAACCTGTTGTGCCATGAGGTGACCAGCTAGCAAAATAAGAACTTAGAATTTTGTGAGTTAAATAAAGTATTTCTGGAGACAGTGAGACTGGCAGTTAAATGTAGGTGGAAGTGGTTGGGCAATAGGCTGAGAAATTTCGTTTTGTATTTGTAATTGCAGGTGGCAACACTTGAAGCTAACTGAAATAGTTTGGAGTTGAACTTTCATATACTTTCTTCAAATCCAGTACTGTCTCTTTGGACTTTGAAACATACAAAATAACTGTACTGATATTAAAATTAAATGAACCAAGTTTTTCTGCACAAGGTTAGAGACCCCTTCTAGAAAAGAGATGACTGTGCTTACTCTATAATGTAATATCATACAGTAAGATAATGTCAGAACTAATTAATTAACTAATTAATTACTTTCAATGGATTGCCTCTCAAAAATCTTACCTGATAGTAGAAAGCCTGATTTTCAAAAGTAGAGTAAAGGATGTATATAAGTAGAAAAACATTAATTGAAACATTCTGGCTAAATATGGTTACTGGCTAAATGCCAAAGTTATCTTGTGTGGTTAAATGCAATTTGTTCTGAACTTCATGTGAATAAGTATCTTGAGTCATGTCTGAGGAGTTGTATAGCCTTCTAGCACTGTCTTTTAACAGGCTGAAATCAACAGTTTTGTCCCTTGACTCTAGAAGCACAGGCTGTGGTTGCTGTTGCATCACCATCCCCCTGGTACCATAGTCTTAAAGTCCATGTATTGTAAAAGTGCTCTGTCTCTGTAAATAAATGTGGTTAGACTTGAGGTAGCAGATACATGAAACTGAAATAAGACCTTTTTAAAGGGAATCAAAGGAGGACTCAAAGCAAATACACAGTAATGAGGCTCTATGACAATGCTCATGGGAAAGACTGGTTAAGCAAGCACTCTTTACACCACAATGTGTCTTTACTAGACTTCCGTTGCCAACTCTCCCATGCTAATGGTGTTTGTTTTCCCTGTTTGTGCAGTGCCTGGTAGTGAGATATAGTCTAGATTAGTGGTCCTGTAGATTGTATATGATGCACAGTTTGTAAGAACAGATATTGTCTGTCTGCTGACCAGAAAATGTGTATATATTTCTGTATGAATATTGAGCTTGCATGCTTCAGACAATGTAATACCTAGATTAGGAGAGAGATATCCACTTTCCCCCTTGCTTAAATGGCTAAAGTTGGAAAGACTTGAAAAATGCCATGTTAAAGATTCTCATAATTAAATAAATATGTTACTCTCCTATCTCAAGTGAACCTGCCCTCCAAGTTCACAACTGTAGTAATTTTTGAGTGTCTACCTTTGTCTAGAACCTGTTTGTGGAACAAATGTTCAGGGAATGAACCAAATTCTTTTAGCTGGAGCCACAGAAAAAGGCTCAGCTTTCTGTTTTTGAGGGATGTGTGCTAGCTGCTCATGACTGCTTTTCGACAGAGGAAGTCTTTGTGCATAACAATAGATCTGTAGGTATTAAATACATTAACAGAACACCTGGAATATGTGCTTGGTGCTAAAAAACTTTTTTTTTCTCAGTAGCTTACTGAATGTTGTCTGTTCAGAGAGTTGGAATACTTTCTAATGAGTATTTGATAAACTATTGCATTAGCTACTTGAAGTAGAGGCTTGAAGGAACTCCTTTTGCTTCTGCAACTTTGAGCAATGTTTTTCTGATAACTGTACATGTAATCCTGTCCATGTATTTTCCAGCTGCCTGGCAGTGCTGTCAGTTCCTGACTCACTGCAGTGAGAGCAGCTCAGGTAACAGTGAGCCTGGCTCATAGCATCACCAGCTCAGACATGCTCCAGTTACAGGTATTGGCTGATGCTACATTGGTGCAGTAACAATACCTGAAATGCCAACCTACAAGTGACTGTGGAGCTGAACTGCCTTAGGCAGGCACTTCTGGGGTGCAGGGTTCTGAAAGATGGTGCTGAATTTTTTTGCCTTTTTCACACTAAGATAAAATACTTATATGATCTCATAACCAAAGATTTTAAGTTACCTTGAACATCTGAAATTCAACTAGTTTTTTCCTGATGTTGACAGCAGTAATGGCAAATGCTTCACATTCAGAGCTTGTCCTGATGGTACAGGCACATATAAATGGATTGTTGCCTAGAGCCTGTAGCACTGGGCTGAGCTTTCACTGGGGCTGGCTATGGCAAGCCAAGTGTCACTCAATGTTTTGTGCAAGAGGGGACTGGATTTTGTCTTTGTTTTCAACAGCTACAGTGTGGCTTACAAAAAAAAAGCATTAAACACTTTTCAGTGTGCTAATACTGAGAATATGAGTGTAGAAGAGGCAGGAAGGTGTGCAGCAGGGATATGCAGTATTTGCCAAATTTCTCAACAGTGGACTGGAGCACCACATTGCCTACTGCATGTCTAGGATGGCACATAGCTGGAACTGCCAAGAGTAACTTAGCTAATGTTTAATTCAAATGCTTGGAAAAACTTATTCTACCATTTTACAGCGTTCACTCACATATCTCTTTTCTCCCGTAGTCCTGACTTCACAAATTCTTTTCTATCACCATATGACGATTTTGTTTTCTGTCCTGTGTATTAAGCTTCCTTGTTGTAGTGCCAAGAGAGTCCTCCTCCTACCTGCTCATGTCTCACTTTCCATGGGAAAATGTCTCTGGTAACAGGAAATTGAGGGGGATTGGCCCTGGGAAATAAAAGCTTCTGTTTCTTTCTTCGCCTTCTCCAGTATAAGAAGTTCTTTGGTATGCTTGTGGTAAATATCTTATTAAAGGGTCTGCCTGCTAGAAGCAGCCAGTTTTTTTTAAGACTATTGTAGATAATCATATGTCTGAGTGCAAATGAATGACCAGGAAGCCTTTAAAGCTGCTGTAGATTTTGCAGGTTTTTTTGTTTTCATACTCAGTTTAAGATAACAAACTGTCTGTTTGGGGAATTGCAATCCCTGAATAACTTAGAATTATGCCTTGTGAAGTGTTGCATGAATTTGCATTCAGAAATTAAAGCAAGCATTATTGTTCCTTCTGTACTTTTTGTAATGTATTATGGAAGTTTCAAGTTTAACTTCACGTAAACATTCAATAGATGGATCTATGGACTCATGTGGTGGGTTGAAATTTTGCCCCAGCATTAACTTTGCCAGAACAGCTCAGTATGAAGCAAATGGAAACTGTTTGAAAACTCATGTGAAAACTGTTGTAAATTAAACTTGCAAAACATCTTATTTAAAGTCATCTCAAATAGAAACATGCTAATGGGAGAGATTGGATAAGATCAGTGTTGGTGTGGATTACTTCTGTGACCCTAGGACCTCAAAAATCCTTGCCATGGATGTGATAAGAGTTAACTTTGATCTTGGGCAACACTTACACAGCCATTTACTAAACATATCTTAAATGAACCTGGAGTTTTGACTCTCCTTTCAGACACTGCTAGTAAGGTCAAGGCTCCAGTGGCTCTTGTGTACCTGTGATACTGCAGCTTCAAAAGTGGTGGCTCCATTTGTGAAAACTTACTCAAATCTAGAAGATTAAAATATTTTAATGTTGTTTCCTGATGCTAAGTCAGATTCAGTGTGCCATGTTGACTGTAGGCACATGGTGCTCCTTGACTTGAACTGGCAATGCTGTGGTCAGTAGCTGACAGGCCCTCAAGATTTTGCCAACAACTGGAGGAGCTGTTTTGGATTAGAGTGCATCAGAAAGTTTTCACAGTTAATAACCAAACTGCAAACATCCACTGTTCCTAGTTACTGCCTTGGTTGTACTTTGACATCATCTGTGATGGTGGTACACTGGATAAATATTCTAAGATGAGAGTAGATATAAGTGTAAATACGTCAGCTGATAGAAGATGCTCAAGTCTAAGAACACTCTCTGGTAAGCAGGTTTGGTTCTGTGACAGATATGCAAAGGAGACTAGGTAGGAAGTTGCTAGTAGAATGTGACTGTACTTCCATTGAATTAATAATGGTAATAATTTAATTAGACAATTGTTGCATCATAATAAGTACTAGAATAAGTGTGCTCTTGGTTTGTTTTTTTCAAAATTAGGTGTGGCAGTTTAAGATTTGGTACTGCTTACTGATCCATGCAGTGTTTCGTATACATGCTTCCTTTAGTGTTTTTTGATGAAGGAATATCTATAGTTAGGTCACTTGGTGTCTTAACACATGGTTTGTACTTACTGACTTTTAGCTAGCAGGATGGCAACATCTAAAATGAATTGAAATGAAGAGCTTTTTGGCTGGCTGCACTGGCTTTTTTTATTAGTTCTTGATGGTAGCCAAGTTGTACTCTTAACATCCCCTCTTTAAGGGAATATTTTGCTTTCCTTTTAATTCCAAATAAAAATTCACAGAACTGCTTGAATCATAACTTGTTATATTAGATACCTCTTTTCCTGGATAGCTTCTATGTAGTGTGCACATACCTTGTTCCATGGCATTTGGATCTTTCAGATGTAACATTTTGCCTGGATCCTGCCTGACCTAACTAGTGAGCTGGAGGTCTTCAGGTGAAACTCAGCCCTGCTTACTCTTCCCTGTAACATTCTTTATTGCAGTACACTCTTTCCTTGAGTTAGGCACCATCAAGAAGTTACTGATACCTCAGAAATGATTATTCTTTTGTCACTCTTGCCAGTCTTCTGCCTGTCCTGTTAGGCAGAAAGACTGATCTTCCTGTCTTCAAGCCAAGCTTGTGTGTTGAACTTCCTGAGTGAAGCCTTTGCCAGAGTATTATAGTGGATTAAACTTTGAGAACCAAATCTTCAATGTAGTTTCATCTGCAACTCATTCATGGGGACACCCTATATCATTCAGGTTGTCATTGCTGTTTCTAAAATTGTCTATAGCCACTTAATGTGATAGCACTGTTGCTTTGAAGGCATATGTGTTGGCGAGAGAAAAGCTTGTAGTCAGTCTTATCAGAGATCGATGTTGCATGAGATTCCTCCCAGTATAAGCACTGTAGGTACTGGTTCTCCCTGTGCTTTGCCTTTTCTGTGCTCAGATATTCAGCCTATGTGACCATTTTAGGCTGTGCCTTTAAGAAAGGAACAGTTGCTGGAACACTCTGGCTGAATGTTTTGAAAAACATTCAGATATTCTAAACGGATTTCATTGATTGGTAGAATGCAACTTCAAGTTTTAGTTCAGTTTGGGTCTCATTTCCAGTCTGTTCTCTTTTCAGCCTGTCTGCTTCTGTCTCTGGGCAACAGCTGCTGGATGGAGCTAACATTGAGCTAATAGATAAGAAAACCGAATTCTTGCATATGCTCTGAGCTAACAGAATTTCCTCCTTAATAATTACCTTTTCTCTCTCTAACCCTTTTTGGGAAAAAGGGAGGTGGGGCGAGAGAGGGAGTATGGGGGGGAGGGGGGGAATGACAACGACAACCCTCCTGGCTGGAGGAGGGAGTTTTGTTCTATATTACTTTCTTTGCTATATATTTCTGTGTATATTGTAAATAACGTGTATTGTATATTCACTGCATTTAATCCTTCTTGTAAATACAGTTCTGATGTATCTCTGCTTCGCCAACTGAGTTAGCCATGGGGGGTTTTTTGTGTGCGTGTGGGGAGAACTGAACTTTCTCTCACCACCACAGCCTAGAAGCAGTCACTTTGGCCATGTCGGGAAAGAAAATGGGTTACCTACCTGTAAGCTGCTGATACAGTATCCTTTCTAGAAAGGATCTGTATTTGCCAGTGTTTACAAGTTCTTGCCTCTTGTCCTTTTCCCTCATTGTTGGGGAGTTCCCTAAACAGAGCAGCTATTACAGTTCTGTGATACCTGTCAGTGTGTTCATCCACTGTCTGAATCTTTGCAAGTCATTTAAATGAAGCATTTGAGATTGGCTAGAGGTGCTCAGTCTGTGCTGTCTCTGGTTGAGGATAGAAGGGACTTGCTGCTCTTAAGATGAGACTGTAAAGTGTTATTGTTATCCAGGTAAATTCCTATGCTGATACTTAACAAAAGGATTGTGTGGTGGTTTTCTACTTTGAGACAAGCTGCTTTTTTTGCTGCTTTGCTTATTGCATTGACTTGTTTGAAGAGCAGGAGACTGTAATGAGCTAAGAGTAGCAGAACTTGAAGACTTGGCCCAGTATCAGCTGTCACACTCTGCATGACAGGACCATAGCTCCACAGGATGATCAACTGGGCTCCTCTGACAGCATGTGTCATCTATGGGACCTTCATAGCTGAGGGAGGGCTATGATGTCTGGAAAGTAGCCCTAGTGCTCCAAGTCACAAATAACAGAGTGATACATTGAATTTTAACATGGTGGCTCATCAATACTTCACCCTCATTCCAGAGTAGGGTGAAGAACCCCCCACAGAAGGGAAGCCATGTCATGGAATGGGAGCAGCCTCTCCAGAATGTGCTGATGATGGGATGGGCAAGAGAACTAGTAGAGGAGCTTCTATGGCCAGCTTGCTGGGCTGAGTATTTCACCATCTGCATATTTGCCTCCAAACTATTGTTTTCGTTCGTAGCAAGTGGTGACTCAATTACACTTTTCAGTGAGTCACACTTATGAGAGCTAGAAGTGTTAAAAAGGGACTTACAGCAAGGCATCTATTTGTTTCATCTGTGTATGAAACTTGTGGGTCAGTAGGAAGAGCCATCATAAAAGCAAGGCAAGATGAGAGAGCTGTGCTTGTGGTGATTAAAACTGACACTGCAAAGATTAAACCAGCTATATGATGCATTAACAAATGCATGGTGGCATCAGTCCACCAATGTTTTGTGTCCTAATGTAAATTCATGTGGGCTCATTTCTGTGTTGGTTGGGTTTTTTTTTGTTTTGGGGTTGGTTTGTTTTGTTTTGGCTTTTGGGTGTTTCTGAGGTACAGCCTTGCATGTACTTATAAAGCCCAGCTTCTTGCTTTGTTACAGTGCCTTTTAATTGAGTTGCCAATATCTACTGACAGAATGTGTGCCTAATACATGAGACAGCTACGTTGGGGAAATGCTGAAAACTTGCTTGTGACATGTGCAGTCCCTGTGGCAGTCTAACAAAGCATCTCAGAGTGTATTTGAGAGAGATGTGTTTTTTTTTAAACAAGGATGTGTCTTGATGTTCTCAGTTAACTGCCTTGTAGGCTGCCACAGAGAGCAGTTGGGGCCCAGCCCTGCATTTCCGTTGCGCTCCCTCTGCCTGTGCCAGTTTGCCCACAGAAGCTCAGGGACCTGATCTTTTGAAAAACACAGGTCTCTTGGTAGCACCAGTCTTCGTTGAGGGCTGCCACTTGTTCTGTTTCAGGGGTACAGCCACAATCAGATTTTCTGAGTCTGAGTTGAGAGGTGATGTGAGTACATGGCTGAGAAACACGAAGGGCAGGGCCAGATCTTTTGGTAACTGCTAGCACAAACAGTGTCATCTTGGCAACTGATTTATGCTGAAAGCAGAAGTCTCACATGTTATGACTGAAATCCAGCTAGAAGTCAGCACTACTGTATGGTCCTTCAAATCGATTACTAGCAACATTTGGAACAGATTTGTTCAGAGGGCCTCTGTACCCTACAAAGGTACAATAGTCGTGCGGTAGTAGTTGTTAATAAGGTCATTTACAGCTGAAGATGTGCATAGAGTCATTCTTAGTAGGCTGGGAGTGTGCTTTTGTGAGAAATGAGGTTGGAGCAGTAAGAGTTGGGGTGTGACTATCACAGCTTGTTCATTTGATTACAGCCATCACCTCCATCAGCGGGAGGCAGTTCAGCTTCTCACAGCCTCACAGGTTCCTGAAGGAGGTGGTTGAGTCATCAACCCTGGAGTCATCAACCCTGGAGGCGTTCAAGGGGAGATTGGACGTGGCACTTGGTGCCATGGTCTAGGCATGGGATCTGTGTTGATAGGTTGGACTCGATGATCCCCGAGGTCCTTTCCAACCTAAGTGATACTGTGTGATACTGATACTGTGTGTGAAGCTGCAGCTGGTTCCCATGTTGCCCCTGAGTTTCTAATGCATTGTCTTAACTTCCACTGCTGAGGCTCTGATTAGCATGGGGCTACTCTATCCACTGCTTGCTTTGAGCTTCCCCATGACAGTCCTCAAATTCCTGATGTGCAAGCTGAAACTCTGCTGGATTTTAGTTTCAGCCCCACGTGCTTGATTTCTTCATCCTGTCCCCAAACCAGGTGATGGACAAAAAGCAATATGTGCTTGGTTTTGAACAAGTGAATCTTGAGGAATTCATTGTACAGAGACCAGGATCGTCTTGCTCACCTAAATATCTGTGTACCATGCTATAAAAGATGTCTTTTGAGGAGCAGGGATGATGGTTTTAATTTATCTTCTGCAGTAGTTTGCCTAGATTCTCAGAAAAATTGCTTTAAGAATCACTCCTGACTCGTGTGTAACTTGATAATGGGTTTCTGTTTGCAGCTATTGTGGATGATGAAAGGCTTTCAGCAGAGGAAATGGATGAGAGACGACGTCAGAACATTGCTTATGAGTATTTGTGTCACTTAGAAGAAGCGAAAAGGTAAGTAAATGAAAGCACACATAGTCTTTAGATACAGAAGTTGAGGCTTGGTGTATTCTTGAGCACTGTAACTTTAAATTCAACTTCTTGAATTTATTGTGTTAACTTAATATTGGAATTTTATAGTATTTGGTATGAGAAACTAACACCCAATATTAAGAGTTTAATTCAAAGAAGGATTTAGAATCAAGACAAGTCTCCTCAGAGTTACTGTGACGGCCATCTCCAACAAAAGTAGGATACTAAAACCTAAATCTGTGGTTTTGTGAGAAGCTGTCAGGCTTGTGTGACTAACTAGGGAAAGTCTTTTGTTCCTGGCTGTGTAGTTGTGCTCCATTCTCAATCCCAGTGCTTGTGGAGTGACTCAGGTTGCTAGGACGGCAGAAGATTACCTGGACTCTTTTGGAGGTAATGTCCCATATCATCTCAGTATTCCAATGGCAAATGAAGGCAGGGCAATAAGATAACCTAGACTATGCTCTTCTTTTTATTTCCTCCAATCTGTTGGTCAGGAGTACTCATCTCTTGAAGTAACAGCCTGTGATGACACACTGATCTGCAAGTGCACAGGGATTTTATCACCTTGGTGCAAATGTACTGTGCTATGTACACTCCATTCTCAAATATTCAATGGTATTTTCATAACAACTGAGAAAGGGAAGGCACAACATTCTTGTGCTTTTGCTGAAACTTGAAATGCTGCTAATATTACATAAAAGCATATTTTACGCTCAGTCTGGTCAGAATTTTAAAATCTGCTGTACTCAGTTTATTGCCTTACTCACCACTTGAATCGGCACTGCATTTGTTCATAATGGTGTTTTCAGTCTTAAACTTCAATGGGATGACTTTCCTAGGAATTTCTGTAAAGAAAAGGAAACTTGAATTCTGATGATTAACAATGAAACCTGGGAAATCTTAGTGTGATAACAAACCATATAATATTCAGAATGGAGCACCCCACCATACTTCAGTGAGGAATCACCATGAAACAGTACCATGGGCCTTGTTTCTATGTTATTCCCCTTGCATTCACTGTGTGGCACTGAATAACCTACTTAGCAGTCACAGGGTAGCTAACTGCCATTGATCATATTCCAGGGACATTGTTATAAAAATTTTTACATGGTGTTCATTACACTGTTCCATTTGCAGTAGCAAACACTTCCTCTTTTGCCCTTTCTTCCTCTTTCAACTGCAGTGTTTCCTCATTTACATATTTAAGATGGCAAGTGTCTTCTTGAGAGGACTGTGCAGCTTCACACACTACTAGCTGCCTCCACTGCAGTTGCAAGAGATTGCCCTTTGTTAGCTGAGTCAGCTTGCTATGCCTGCAGCAAATCCGTAGCTCTTTTGCTGAGTTAGTTTTCTAAGTGGTTCAGTGAGCTTGACTGCTCTGATCAAGGGGTCAAAGAATAATGCTGGCAGGAGGAAGAGAATGGGGAGCAGCTATACTCTTGAGAGAGGGAAGTTAGTTCTACACCTTGCTTACTGAGAATTTAGATCAGTTCCACTACTCAGGAAAGCTTAATGACTCAAGCTTTGATTGTTTTGCTTCATTGCAACTCACATCTGCTGTCTTCTGGTAGCCAATAACAATTAGCCTCCAATTTCAGCCTTTTTTCTTCTGTTAGTATTAATAATTTATCTTCCTGGGTTTTTCTTGGTTTTGTTTTTTTCCCACTCTCCCCTCATTCCAGGGATACTTGTTCCTTTGAACTCAAGTCCTGTGGTTTATTTGAAGCGTCTCCCTTAATATTTCACAAGGAAATGTGAAGGGTTTACAATTAGTGACTTAAATTAGTATCTGCAGTGATCTGCAGTGTATTTATTTTTGTACAGATTCATGCCATTATTGCCTTTTTAGAAGAAATGCTCCTTTAGCTCTGCTGGCAGGTGATGGGGCTTTGCAACCAGAACTGTGACTTGGAGTGTCAGATATTTGCAAGCATTTCCAGATGTCCATTTAGAAAATTGGAATTTATTGGTAATGTTCATGACTAGTGCTTGTTACTGCATAGAATCATATAGAACAGTAGAGGTTGGATGGGGCCTCCAGAGATCAAGTCCAACCCCCCTGCAAAACAAGATCACTTAGGGCAGATCACACTGGTATGCTTCAAGCTGGGTCTTGAAAGACTCTAGAGTGGGAGACTCCACTACTTTTCTGGGCAACCTGTTCCAGTGCTCTGTTGCTCTCACCATAAAGAAGTTTTCCCTCATGCTGTGTTCCAGTTTGTATGTTGCCCCATGTCCTACCACATCACACCACTGAAAGGAGACTGCTTCCTTCCTGACACCCACCTTTCAGGTATTTATAAACACTAACAAGGTCTTCTCTCAAACTTCTTTTTTTCCCAGACTAAACAATGCCAAGTCTCTCAGTCTTTTGTCTTGAGAGATGTTGCACAGAGAGCTGTTAGAATTGAGTTGTACCATGAAACTTTACACCATGACCAAGTCTTGCTAATGTAAAAACAACCTTAAAATGAACATGTACGAAAAGAAACTTGTAGAAACAAGCAGAAATGCCTGTATCTTATGGCTGTATAATACCCCCTTCCTTAGGAGGTGAATAGTCCTGTTTAGGACAGGTCAGGCTGGAATTAGAGACAGGCCTGGGTGGCAAAAGTCCATGGCTGTGTCCTCCCCAGCCTTTACCTCGCAAAGCAGCATGAGAAAATGCCATGTTTCTTCTCACTGCAGAATTATTGCCCTCTGTTCTCTGCTTTGCACAGCTTACAGAATTTTCTTTGCTACAGTTGAATATTAAAATAACTGGTGACTCTGAAAAGCAGGACATCAGATTCAGAGGGAATAGTGGAGTCATTAACTCAAACTGCAGCGAAACAAAACCAGTGAAAGCTTTGGAAGACTTGGAAGAAGAGCTCAGGCTACCACAACTGCATTCAGAGTCCTGTCTTTCAGCTGTGGTGGGGGTGCAGTTCTGCAGAGGATGTCAGCTGATGAATTGGCTTTTGCTGCTGCTGCCTGGTGCTCTAGCAGTACCTGTGGGATACACAGGGTCTGCGGTCTCTGTTTATGGCAGCAGGGCTGGTTTGGTGGAGGCAGGATGGTGATTCTAGCACTGAGTTCAACAGCAGATAGTGAAAACACATGGAGCTATGGCTGCTGCCTGCTTGCTCCCAGTGGTGCCCTCCTGGGCAAAATCTGGGTATGGGAACTGCTGCTCTGACCTGTTGGTTTCTATCTACAGTTGCAGTCTTTCTGTTTCTATGCAACCCAAATGCATGGAGAGAATTTTTTAGTGATCAGGCTAATAACAGTAATAAACAGACTGAAATAGGTAAAGCAAGGTGAGTTTTTTCCATGCAGTTGGCAGTTGCTGAAATGACAGCCAATACTGTTTCATCCAATCAGCAGTGAGCAAACACAGTGTATTTTGGCTCATGTTAGAGGAGTAAATGCTAAAATAAGCAATAAAAAGCAAAAGATTGTGGAAGAGTATGTCTGGGGCAGCACTGTGACAGGAGTTGTTTTTGTTTTTTTTTCCTCACCATGTTTGTAATCCATTATTTTACAGCACCTCTGCCTTTTGAAATATCACAGTTAATTGAATGTGTACTTCCAACTGTTTTTCAGAACACTGCTTGCTTACTTCCTGTATCCCAGGTTTAATAACTTTCCAAATTTAACATGGAAGAAGGATTCTGTCACTGGAAGATGATACCTCTGCAAATACTTTGTCGTAGGCCATTATATGTATGCAGCATAGGAAATAGATTTTTAAACACAGTGAGCAGGCTTGTAGTATCTGCAGAGGTAGTGATGTTTAAATAGGGTGTGACATTTGATACTGATTTAAAGTACTTGTTCTGTTAGATTCCCAACCTTCTCTTCAAAGTAACACGTCTGATAAATTGAGTTTTTGGGTTTGTATATATGATGTTTGGCTTATTAATTCTGTCTTTAAGGAAAGTTTATTGCATATTAACAAACACAGAGAAAAATTGTAACATCCATTATCTTTCTGAGAAGAACAAAGTTGAGAATAAAAGATTACAAGTAAGAATTTTCTCATGTCAAGCAATGCAGCCATGGGTGTCTCTAACAGCAGTTCTCCAGATAATACACCAGTATGTTTCCATCATCACTTGGCAAAGTCTTCTTTTTTTTTTTTTTAATAGCAGGACAGAATGTGTTCCAGACACCTGGCCTGCAGAGCTGGCAGAAGGAGCCAGGGAGCAGCATAGTTCCCCTGTGTTTGAGGGGGAGGTAGTTACAGATCTCAGCCGCTTGGATCTTCACAAGTCCATGGGACCAGATGGGATCCATCCTAGGGTGCTGAGGGAGCTGGCAGATGAGCTAGCCAAGCTGCTCTCCATCATTTTTCAGCAGTCCTGGCTCACTGGAGAGGTCTGAGAAGACTGGAAGCTGGCCAACGTGATGCCCATCCACAAGAAGGGCTGGTTGGATGATCTAGGGAATTCCAGACCTGTCAGCCTGACCTCAGAGCCAGGCAAGATTATGGAACAGGTCATCGTGAGTGCAATCACACAGCACTTACAGGATGGCCAAGGGATCAGGCCCAGCCAGTATGGATTTAGGAGGGGCAGGTCCTGCCTGACCAACCTGATCTTCTATGATAGGTGACCTGCCTGGTGGATGTGGGGCAGGCTGTGGATGTAGTCTACCTGAACTTCAACAAGGCCTTTGACACTGTCCTCCACAGCAAACTCCTGGCCAAGCTGCCAGCCTGTGGCAAGAGGCAAATGCATAAACTTGTAATATAGATGTACAACTGACTACACACAAAAAATTAAGATCCTTCTTGGTAACCTGTTTTGTTTGGGTTTGTCAAAAATAAATTAATTCTTCTGAGTGGTATGCAACTGACATTTTAGAGTAGGCAGTTTGGTTCATCTTCCCTACCCTTTACCCGTCTGCCTTAAGCCTGATGATAAACACACCAGTGAACATGGCTAGCTGCAATTCTATGAAGGCCTAATACTTAGAGGGCTTCATAAGATGAAATGCTTGCAAGAATCCTACTTAGCTGGTGTGTACTAGTTCCTGAAATGGTTTGGTCTGCACAGAGGTGTATTGATCAGTAGGTATACCTGCTTCTTTGACGTTGATCCTCAAGGGTGCTTACCTCACAGAGACTGCCAGCTGTTGAGCTGAAAAGATTTTTGTTCCAGATAGTGTTATGATTGTTCTGATATGCCAGAGTTTTCATATACAAGTGCCAGTGATATCAATCAATGCAACAATTGCTTGGATAGTGGTATTTGCATATGAAAAGTTTTAACAGATCTGAAGGAGAGAAAAACCTTTGTGGCAGTTTCTATTCAGGATGCATTGACCTGTTCACTGGGATGTTGAGGTAATTTGTGCATGTTATGGGTCACTGCTCAGTGTGGTTGCAAAATAGTGCTATTAAGTAATGATGGATGCGACCTTTGTTTTTTTTAAGACTAAAACATATGGCACTTTTCCCTTAGTATGCACTGAATCATATACTGTACAGTCACTTCAGAGGCTGTCTCTTTCTTGGAGTTTTCCATCTTTCTTTCAGGCACCATTCTCTTGTAATATAAATTGTGGTTTCATTTTTCAGTGGTTGGTAGTTTTTTTTGTTCAGTTGTTTTTTTCTTGTTTGGTGGTTGGATTTTTTTATAGAAGAGTAATAAACTTTAAGCTAGTTTGTGCTCTGATGCTCTTATATTGCTGTAGTTTATAGGGCCAACGTCAATAGAGCTCAAGATGTTTCACTTCACTTTCCTCTTTGCAACTTAGATTACCTGTGGTACAACTGAAAATCCTCTTTGACTTTATATGCCACTCCTAAGACTAGTTGCTTCTTAGATCAAACAGCTTCATTCTGCACCCTGAGTATCTCCTAGTTAATATTAAGTGTAACCTGAGGTGGTATCACTTAGATTTCAGTAGTAGCTGAGACATTACAGTCTCAGGGAAGCAGGCTACCAGGGGATGCTGGCAGGGATTCTTGTAGATCAGCAATCAAAACTTCCACATATCATTCTGTGATCTGGAATGATGGTGAATGAAAGCTTGAGGCTGAGTTGTGGACATTAGAGGTCACAGAGGAACTTGAAATTTGGGTTCATATGAAGCTGCTGTTGGGAAGAACCTGTGACAGTAGCTGTGGAATAGTAGGGCACACTTTGCTTATTGTTGAAGGGCTTAAGTTCTGCTTTTAATCTTCTATGCTATTTGGACGTTATGTCCTGACTTACTGAGCAGTTACTATTCATCCAAGAGTAGCCAAGCCCTGTGCTTCCCTGTACATTAATGATGGAATAAATCACAACATGTTCCAGGACACACATGTTATGTGACCAGGCCATCTGTGCTGGACTGCTGGCTGCTTGGGTGCATGCTGCACTGCTGGTGTGGCAGACCGAGCCATGCATTCTGCCTTGCACATATCACTTTGTGCTATAACTAGTGTAGAATTCAAAAAACCTTAACGTACTCATGTTTCTGTTTGCCTTGGACTGGAGAGTGAAATTACCTGGGCTGATGGAACTGCTTTTTAACAACTCCATTGCAGGAGTGTACTTTTCACATCATGAGATCCTCCTTTCCCAACTGCCATGTCCTGGAGAACTGTTGATCTTTGGAAGAAGTGTTTATTCAGGCTCTTGCAGAAACTGCTGTGGGCAGATGTGAATGACTCTTCATAGATCCGAAGAGGTGAAGCAGTAACTTTTCTTGGTGACCTTTATAGCACTATGTTCCATGCACCACTACTGCTGGTATATACTAGTGGGATCTCACTGTGTTTGAAACCAAAAAATTGAGTGTTCACAGGATATCTGCTTCTAGAGCAGGAAGCTTCTGCTGTAGCTTTTTTTGATGCTAGAAACCCAGGTCCCTACAACTTGCTTAGATACTACTGTGGGACAGCAGATCCTAAAACTGGTCAGATAATTGCAAAATAACCAGTATGTCGCTATGCCTCTTCTGGATTGGAAAAACATTCTGGGGGTGGGGGTCAGTGCTCACTGAATGTGTAGGTGTGACCTTGCACCTGGCTTTTGCCTCTAGCTATTGCATGCAAGTATTTAATGGGGTAAGGCAGCTGCTGGGGCATATAAATAAGAATTCTCTGAAAAGTACATTTGGGTGTAAGTATCTCAATTCACAATGAATTTGTATCATTTGTATTGTGTGGAGTTATTCTAGCCAGTACTTTGGTTGTTGATGTTGCTTGCTGCACACCAAGCAAATCCTGTGTTAGATACAGTGAGCCGCAAAATCTGTAGTGTTCTCCACCATGAGATTAGTGGCAGTCCTCTGAGAAACTCAGTTGCTGACAGTTGGGAAGATGCATTTTAAAGCAATGTAGGCAGACTTATAACCAAACTGGTTAAGTAGCAGGTTTGTGTGGGTCATTGTGTCCCACTGTATGGTGCTTTTGATAGCTATTGGTCTGTTTCATGCATGTTAAGAGAAGTAGTTTTCTACTTGACTGTATTGTAATTCAAGGATCTATTAAGAGGTTGGGTACAGCAGTACTGGAGTTTCTAAATGTATATATACACCTTGGAGAAGCCTGGATATTTGTGAGACTGCTTCTTGATGTTCTGGAGCCACCACCATTTGAAGCCAATAAAGGGGCAGCCATAATTGTTTATACTGTTTTCGTTGACACGTAGAAATAGGCATGTGCAGGCCTCTGAAGCTGAGTAAAACCTTCAAACTCTACCCACCTTGATCAAGGTAGAGGAGGGCTATGAAAATGCATCTCAGTGCTTCACTGTTTCCTTGGTTTCTAGCTGTTTATTTCTTCCAATAGCTTGTGCATTTTCTGTAGTGCACAGGAGGAGAGATTTCAGGATAATCTCTTCAATCCCAGATTTAACTGACAGGGGAAAAAGTTTAAGACAAGGCATTTTTTTTGAAAATTGAAGTGCTTTTTGCAAGTGAATTCGGGAACTGGCATGCATTCTTCAGTTAGTACAACTTAAAATTCAGTTGCATATGCCAAGAATGTTTTGAAACCCAATCTCTTGCCTAATTTTTTTTTTTCAGCAATTCTTTTAATACTGACTTCAGCAAATCATGGGAAGTGATCAGCATATGCATAAATGAGAAAATAATTCATGGAGTTGCCCATTTCTGTTTGTAAAAAGTAGAAAGGATAGCCCAAAATATCCTTGCTGTAATTAGCCTCAGAGCAGCAAGCTTAGTGTTAACTGCAAAATGGAGGTGAGATACTAGTTCACTGTTTCTACAGGGGCGGCAGGACATGGCCTTGGGCACTTAATGTATTCTACTGTTTTACTGCATGCAAGCATCACTCTTGACAGCTAAGGCCTGAAATTGCTTTCTGAAATGGACACTTAGAGCTGTGAATGGGTTTTGAGTCTGACAAAATTGAGTCTGGGGGAAGGGCAGTGAATGAATCCTCTGAAGTGAATGAATGGAGCTGCTCTTGAGCTTGAAGTGTTACGAAGGATTTCCCATGGCTTCCCAGTGACTGAATGCTAGGCAGGTTCTGACTTGGAATACGAGACCTCCACTTACTTTAAGTGTAACAGTTCTACTGGCTTGAAGGGGAGAGAATCTTGCAGATTTTGGGTTTTATTCAAATTGAATTGAGAAGTGTTGACAAGTGAGTTGTTATTGTGACACTGGGAAGAGATTTATTCTGGCAGGATGATGGTTAGATGCATGCATAGATTACTCAGAACAAGTAACTAGTCTGACCTGGGATGAGAGCTCATAGATTTGCAGTTGTAAAGATGTGCTATACACACCTTCAGTCCACTTGCTTTGCAAAGCAGCAGAGATGAGATCCTGAATTCTAGTCGTGGCTCTTATTGCTTGCACACGGATTGTTAAAGCTTTTGGGTTATTGGTGGTGCATTCACCCCTCAAGGGAAGTGATAAAGCTAGTTTGAGAACTGTTTCTTCCATCTATATTGTGTTAACTATTTCTAAAACTTGGTTACCATGACAACATATGGGAGCATTATGGAAGTTGATGTAGTAAGTAGAAGTGAAGAGGAATTCTGGACTTAGGTAATTGAATCTGACAGTGACTCTTCAATACCATGCTGTTATCATGCCAGCTTTAAAATGAGATTGCTGACTGGAGCAAAGTATCATGGGGCTTGAAGTTTGTATTGTAACCTGAGAAGCTTCCTGTTTCCAGTTGCTGCTTCTGGTTTTGGAGTGTAAGTCTTTTCTACTGGCCTGTGCTTGGGGGACAGGGGGTTAATTTTGCCTCTGGCTTCTGGCACTGCTTCTGCTGTGCTTTTCTGAGAAATAGGCTAAGCTAATTGTACATCATATCTCGTTTACCTCCTTATCTCAACCTGGGATGGGGATAGGTTTGTTACTTCCTCTCCAGATCTGGGCATGCACACCACCACACTTAGAGTGGGATGTCTTAAACCAGGACACTCCCACAATGAATGAAACTGTCTTAAATCCATCCATTTTTGTCATGCCCATAGTTCCAGTCCTTAACCGTCTGCCTCTTATAGGGTCAAAGGCAGAACTGGTGTATGAAGACAATAAAAGTCGCAGTGGTGCTGCAGCCAGACACCCATCACTGCACAGGAATTGTTCTATGTTCAAACTGCTGATATGTTTATTTCACAGTGGGGGGAGGGGGAATAGGGAGAAACAATGGGAGCAAGGAGAGAAGGAGGAATGGTTCACTGGAGCTGTACAAAAAAAGTAACCCAGACTAAAGGCTTAGAAGTGGGAGTAATTTGTGAAGAACCATTGAATGCAGGGTATAGACCCAGGCTGCTGTTCCAGGGCTGTGAAGATGGGTGGGTGCATGGAGAATGCCACTGCATGCCAGGCATGCTTGGTCACAGGGCACTCTGTCACTGGTCTCGCAGAAACTGTCAGATCATCAAATGCATCCTAAGCCACATGCTGTGGCAGTAGTGTCTTTAAAGCTTCAATGTCAAATAGGCTGCTTTAAGATGAGTAAATAACAAGTTCTACATCAAACATTCATCTATGCATTGTGCCAAGCCTCTCTTTCTCTGGTAAAAAAAGAAAAAACAAACCACAAAGTAATGATGTAATGTGGGCACTGGTAGATGTTAAAAGCTGGAACATCTTTTCTTGACAGCTTTCAAGTTGCAGATTGCATCACCTCCCTTGCCATGGCCCAAGCGAAGCACAGTGTGCTGATCTGTCTGTTCAGATTCTAACACTTGGTTCTTTTCTGCTGTTGGTCTGCTTCTACCTCTCCCTGAGGAAGACTTAAGGACTGGAACACACCTCAAACATTAAATGGACAGAGAAAGACAGTGTGCTTTGCTTGAGTGTATGTCCATTTGTTTGATGTACGGATTTGGTCATGTATGATTTGCTTTCCAGCATGTTTGGGGGAGTGTCAGCCCTTGGTCTCAGCTGCACTGTCTTTGATGGAAGAGAGCTCAGCGGGATTTGTGACTGAAGCTGGGTTTAAGGGCTTCCTGTTTTTGTAATGATAGTTCTACAGAATAGGAAAGAGTTGACTTGATACAACTAGTAGCAATTTGGATGCACTTTCTTTGGCTACCTTAGAAACAAAACTCAAAACACTTCTTTGTGTTGCACGTGAACTGTTGGGAGGTGGCAAAGAAATGTTTTGTTTTATGAAAGTATTGATGGCACTGAAAGCAGGTTTTTCCATTTTTTAATGGTATACTTTTACTGTATACTTTTCACTATATTTTCTCAGGTCCCCTTTACTTTGTTTTTCTTCCCCAAAACATAGAAGCATTAAGCTACTTTCTTTGCCTCCTCCCCCCCAAAAAAATATTTATACTTCAGTTGAAGTCTTGGTAAATGCAAGAGTGAAGTATTGAATGAGGTTTGCTTATTTCTGTTTAGCTTATAATGCTGGTTTGTCCTCATAGAAAGACCTTGTCCTGTAGCGGCAAAACAAATAACACTTCTGTTGTCATTCCAATTTCGACATTTTCTTCACTTCCTCAAGGTTAAAATGATATGGCATGTTGGTTAGTAGCACATAGTTTTCTTTGTTTTTTTCTATTACTTCTCACTACTTTAAAACCAGAATTTATTCCAGAAGGTGATGTTTACTTGTGGTCTTACACACTCTTACTATGCTAAGGAGAAACGAGGAGTACAGGGAGATTTCTTGATATATAGTTTCTTGCATCTTGCATTCCTTTTAAAAGTTGTTTATTGTCAGAGAAGATTAAAAGTAAGAAAGATGGTGTCTACTTGAGTTCTCGGTTCCTGAAGCTGGCAGAGACTAACCTCTTTGCTGTGATGGCTACTGACCAAGATTGCAGTGGTATTTTCAATGTCAACAACTTCTTAGGAAGAACATGCTAATCATCTTCCAACCTTTCTAGAGATGTCTAACAAAAGATTGAATTTGTCCATTGCAGTGTGAAAAAGTAGTGAGGCAGGTTTAACTGGAGGATTTAAAAAGATTGACCTTTAAGAACCTGAGATGCCAAGGGAGAGGCAATAGATAGAAGCTGCTAAACTGACCTCTCTAAAGAGCTCCTGATGTACTGAACATGCAACGGGATAAGTGAAGCTGTTATTTATATTTGCTCTGCTTTTTCAAAGTGAGGTCAAAATTTGTATGCTGGCAAAAGACTGCATTTGATGCATTTTTTGTTTGGGTTCTGCATTAGTGCAGAAAACATGGGATCTGTCCATCTAAGGTCTTTTTTATGTGGCCTATGATTAGATTTTAAAAAACAGGGTTGACCTCTGCTTTTGCTTCACAGGCTTCCTAAAGATATCAGTACCAATATTTCAGAGCAGAATTGTCATCAATCCCTGAGTTTCCAGGAAGTTCAAACATGAAACGTTCATGCAGGCAGTGCTTCTGCCTTATCCTGATGTCAAAATCCATATGTTGCAAAAACAAAAAGCCACTTTCTCAGAGCAGAGTTCACAGGGCTCTCTGATTAATCTGTTTCTGTACTCTGTGAACTGGATATCACTGGTGGACTTTGTCTTCTGTGAAGATCCTACTTAGATGGTACTTTAACATGATTAATGTTGTCTGTACTGTGTGGCCTTTCATGTAACCCAGTATGTGACTAAGCAGGTGACTCTTAATAAAAATAGTCTCTGCCTGCAACATACAAAAGCCTTATGGTTCACCAACAACAAAATAAAGCATAACAAGAATGTAGAGTGTTTTGGTTTTATCTGAGTCTTAACTTTCTCTTATGTACAGGAATGCCAGGGAATGGGGCTGAGAGAAAGTGTAAGAGTTGGGAGACTAACACTTGGGAGTTTTCAAGGAAGAGTAACTTTTCAGCAACTGATGAAATGAAAGCTGGTATGGAAATGGCTATCTGGTCTTTCAGTAAGCTTTGAGAACCATATACCAAAGTAGCTTCTGTTTTCTTTTTTTTAACTGGAAGAATGGCAGAAAAAGATGAACAAGTTTTGTAAACTAAATGCTTTGACAGCATTTCGTGCTTTTCTCAGGTACGAATACCAGTTCTTTGAGGGGAAAAAAATGTGAGCTGATGTCTGTGCTAAAAAAGCACAGAATCACTAATTGTTAAGGGCTGGAAGGGACCTTGAAAGATCATCTAGTCCAACCCTGCTGCCAGAACAGGATCACCTGTACCAGATCACAGGACTACATCCAGGCAGGTTTTAAATGTCTCGAGAGATATTCTCCACAGATGGAATGACTTCCTCTTGTTGGCTTTAGGTCTCAAACCTCTCAGTTTTATTTTAGGAGATGGTGAACAAAGTTTTTTGACCTTTCTTGCTGCTGATCAATTTTTTTTTTTTGTGCCATTTATTTCCAGCCACACAATCGTGCAGACAATGTACAAATACAATGGAGCAGGCACCTTGCACAGCGGTAGGATGGACTTGCTTGATCTTCTGTATCAGAACAGTGGAAGCTGGTAGAGCAGAAACAGATGCTGTAAGGATTTTCTTCATCTTACTAGAGAAGAGGAACTTCCACTTTTCTCAAGACTAGCTAAACAAGGTTTTATGAAAGATGAGCAAATTCATTAGCTGAACTAGGCACCCGAATATTAAACATAAGGCACTCAGCTTTTTGAGTGCTGTGTTTAAAATAAGAGTCTAGCATAAAATGGCTATCACCTTCAAGCAGAGAATCCTTTCATCTAGCTGCCTCCTAATAAAAATTCAGGCTGGGGAGAATTGGAACATGTTAAGTAGGACCAGAAAACTGCATTAGTACTACGTTGGTAATGTCTGATAAAACACTTTCTAAAGTAACAGTTGTTAGAGCTTTACACAATACCTCTTTTATCCACTTCTGACACTTAAATGTTGAAATGCTATTGAATTGATGATTCAGAATGTTTTAATGATGACCATATTACTCTGAGGAGTCTGATCAAGGAGCCAAGAAAATGGATAACCTCAGGCATTTTTCCTCCTGCTTCTATTGGAAAGTTTCTCTCAAGGCACACATTCAGAAATTGCAACTAAGTACCCTGACATAGTGTGTCCTAAAAAGTGGCTTAATGAGTTTAACTGCAATCCTGGCTTGCACAGAGGTCGCTTTAAAGGCCAAAAGTGCGTCAGCTGGTGATAAAAGTGAGCCTCTGTTACAGTTCACTACTTCTTGCTATGCTGGTTTATGATGCATCATCTGAACTGTACTGGGTTTTCCTAGAGGTAAGACTTCTGACTAAGACTTAATTGATGAAAACCTGTCAAAACACATGAAGGACTTATCGCTTGATATGCAAAGTTATTTGCAGCTGTAACAAACAGGTAAAATAGCTCTGTGGAGAGGTGTTTTGGATTATAAATTTGGCATACTTGTGTGACAGTCAAAGATGGACTCCTGCCACTTTTCTGAGCAAAACTGATAAGGGGTCAGTAGGTGCTTTGCAGTGAACACAAATTGTGCTTCCTCTTGCCTTGAGAGAGTAGCAGGATAAGTGAGATGGGACTGATAATTTTTTCTGACTTGTTCACGTATTCATTGGGCTTAACAGATTTCCATGATGTGAATGGTGAAGAAACATTGCACCCAAGGCATGCAGGAGTCCGTTAACAGCCTTTTTTTTTCCACCTAAAACTTAAAGTGCAATCTCTTAGGCTTAACTATTTCCACATTCATCTCAATGCCTGCCTGTTGAAGTCAGCAGCCACTCTGTTCTTCATATGTGTAAGAATTGTTGTCCCTGTTGGAGGGACTAGGATACTTATCATGAATGATGCCAGCTGCTGAAATATTCCAGTCTTTTCTGCTACATCTTTCTTTCCACCCTCTCTAGAAAAGTAACATAGTATTACAACTGAAGATAGAGATCTTCAGTTCTCCTCAGATCTGGAGGGCTAAAGGTTCATTTGATATAGTTATTGAATTGATTAAATCTGGGGTTCTTTTATAGGTAGTCACATTGAGGTTAGCCTTTTCTGAGTATTTGAAAATACTACATTTTGGATACCCTGACAGTGGTGTGTGAAACACTGAACTGGTGTGAATGGCATTGCTGTAATACACATGGCTTTCTGCTAGGCAGGTTGGCAATTAACACTTTTGAACATGAAGCAGCACAGATAATTTATTCCTTTCATTGTGTGTATCAAAGCATGAGATTTGGAGAAGGAAATAGCAATACTTGGGCTGCATGTGCATTGATGGAATAGAATTAACCAGGTTGGAAAAGACCTTCGAGATTGAGTCCAACCTATCACCCAACACTATCTAATCAACCATGGCACCAAGCACCCCATCCAGTCTCCTCTTAAACACCTCCAGTGATGGTGACTCCACCACCTCCCTGGGCAGCCCATTCCAATGGCAAATCACTCTTTCTGTGAAGAACTTCTTCCTAATATCCAGCCTAAACCTCCCCTGGAAAAAGAACAGGTGAAAGATGTTCAGGTCTTCTCTGACATTGCAATCAAATGGTTTTGTCAACTCTGAAAGAGGGAGGAGTAGTTCTGGATGTGAGGCATGATTGGGTGCTTCTGTACTATCAACTAGGTCTGAGAGTTGGAGACAGAATCTGTAGGTAACAGTTTTCTAGCTGCTGCTAGTAAAGCCTATTACTGAGTTTGAAGAAGGTTTGTGTCACTCTTTGTCTGCTTTAGCCACAGAATGCCCTGCATGTCGGCCTGCATGGTCATGAGTAGGAATGATGTCAAGAATTAGACCAGGATGATGGCAGGCAAATCCAAGTGCAAGCTTTAAGGAGAGGAAACCAATCAAGAGCAGTCTCAAACTCGTGAGCTGATGGTGTTTGGGAACAGGGTGGCCTACGCAGGGTACAGAGGAACAGCTCTAGCAAATTCTGAAAGCCTATCCCAAGGATCACAGACAAGCAGTCCAAGAAGCTGGAAAAGCAATGAGGGATAGGATCCTGGGGATAACCTTTTGGATGAGGAGAGAAGCTTCTGCAGAGGATGAAATCTTCTTCCCTGCCTTAAAAGGACAGGCATAAAGTAGTTAGATGGAAGTGTAAGACCTGTGCTGTTGAAAACCATGAAGAAAGTATTGGTGTTTAATGTGATAAGACTTGCCATCTTTTTTTCTTCTGGTCTAGCTGAAGCTGTCATGGAAGAAATGAGTAAAGACTGAGTAAAATGTTATGCAGGGACATGGCAGGCTGAAGGACTGTCAGATATAGGAGGCTTGCCCCCATGATGGGTTTCTGGTAGCTACCAGCAGGTAGTGTTTTACTGAAACCCTTAATGTTCAGCAACTAGGAATATTTTATGTAATGCCATAAACAGTGATATTGGTCTTGATTACTTTTTAAATTGGTTATGATTTTGGGAAATTCTGAGTTGATATAGCTCAAATATTGTTCCTCCCTCAGAATAAGTGCTAATGAGTGCTTCTGCTGGGATAAGATCATCTTTGTTCTGCTCCATCCAAATATTGATCTGTAAACTTGTCTGCTCATGAGTAAACTGATTTGCACTTAATAATGAATTGCTAAAGCAAATTGTATTCTTTGCTCTTTTAATGAAGCTTAGATGTACTTTATACACTTATGCTAGCTGGGTACGTGTTAGGGGGTCTTGGGTACTGAAGGGGAAGCAGGATCTGCTTATGCTTGTTCTCTCTGTAGCACTAGTTTGTGGTTCTTGGGTTGCATAAGACCAGGTAGTCACAGATGCCTGGATTAAACTTCTGAACACGTTGCATTAAGCAGTTTTTATAAAAAAGATACTTGACAATTAAATTTCCTGTAGTAATTTGAAGCAGTGTGTTCTGGCAGCATCAGGTTTTTTGTTTTGAAGATATACATTGTAGTTAAATGTTGAATAAACAAGATGCTTAAAATGAATGGAAAAGCTATTTACCAGCAATGAAAGAGGGTTGTGTGCGGATTATAGAGACACAGTTGAAAAGCCATCAAACCAGTGAAGTAGTCTGGGAATGGGTAGATATGACAAAACCTCAGGAGTCATCAGAACTTACATGAGGATCATTCCTGGGATGAATGGAGTCTGCTTTGCCATTTGCTGATAAAATCTGTGACCTGTGAACTGTCTGAAATGAAAACTCAGCCAGCCAAAGTCTCATGTGCTTCACTGGGTCAGCTGTTCAGGATCACTCATTGCTGCCTGCTTAACTCTGTCTGCTCCTGACATGTTATTTGTCATCTCTGAGAAGTGAGTGTGAAACTTGTTTCAATTCTTGTCCTGTGGTTTTTGTCTTACTCTAACTTTGCATGGGAGGAAAATTTCAAGCATTTGTCTACTGCAGATGTGTCTTTTGCAAACTTGAGCAATGACTCCTGAGTAAAACAGAATTCTACCAGTTGCTCTGATTACATCAGTTATTCTTAACATTGAGAAGCAGAGACATAATCTGCACAAGAATACTGAACATTTCTTTATGTTCTGTTTCCATGCTTTAATTTTTTTTTTTAAGAAATCCTGCAATCCAGGAACCCCTTTATATTTGCCATTTACTAAATGATGAATTTTTATTGCCCTGTAAGCACAGCATTGCCTGTTTTATTCTACTTCAAAGGCTTTCCTTTGCTGCTGTCTTGCCTCAAGCTGGTATACCTGATCTAAGGGAAGCTCAAAATCTTTGAGTGGTCTGAACAATATTTACAAAGCTGCTTGCTAACCAGTGGCAAGCAAAGGAAAGCATGCTCAGAGAAAGACCTTTTTAAAAAGCATGCCTCGTTATCAGGAGGCTGTGGGGGTGATACTTTGGTGGTCTCTTTTGTGTGTGTTTCAGTTTGATATCTTTTTAGTCTCTTTCCCACCTTCAGGTCTTGTTTCCAACCCTATATGAAGTCTAGCTAGTGTCTTAGTACTTTTTGAAGGGGGGATGTACCAGAACCAATAAACCATCAAACCTCTTGAAGCCTTCTATGTCCTGTCCTGCCTCCTCATTTTTGTTTAAGAAAGGACTTTTTACTGCTGGCTCCTTTCCTACTATTCTACTCTCTTTACAGCCTTTACTGGTATTCCATGCTCTGCCTCAAACAGGTATGGGTCTTTACCCTAAATGTCAGGAACAAAAGAGTACAGAATCAGTATTGTCTACATGTTTTTATTTAAGGACAGTAAATGAGTAAAACACTATGGCAGTCTGCATGCTCAAAATCTTGGTGATGCCTTCACAGGTCGTTTGGTTTTTTTTTTTGCTGTGAATAAGAAACAGTAACCATGTATTTTAATGAGATCTTAAACTGTAGGAAAGTTCATTCCCCCAGGTCAGACTTCTTATTTGCAAAGGATGGATGCTTGCCAATATGATGTGCTTGAAATGAATCTTTGTGCAATATTTGTCCTTTTAGGCCATCCTACTCCATAACTGCATGATATCAATTCAAGAATGCTGCTTTTTACATGAGAACAAGAATAATGATATAGAAAACAGATCTGTCTGTTGATTCACATTTGATGCTTGGATTAGGACTTAATAGGTGCAAATTTTGTCAAAATAAGTACTCTAGACATCTGATTTCTGTGTTGATAAGCATGTGTCTATGCCTTAGTGTAGTCTATTTGCATGAGTTATTTTCATGCAAATCATTCTTGCTACAGGCTAAACCTCCCAGGCCTGAATAGCTTTTCTCCTCTTTGAGTCAAACCCCAGCAGCTGAGATGCAACCTGGGACAGATTTTTGCCTTCCAGCTCCAACTACTGGGTCTTGGAAAGAAGCATCTGCTATGACTCCTTGCTGGCTGATGCTCTTTATCCCTGGAGGAGAGAACTGATATGACTGAAGTACAACTATTTGTTATTTTGTACAGGACATATACTACTACTGTAGTGATTGAAGTATATTCTGGCAAGAAAAATCCTTGTTAAAGTGAAGATGTTGGCCTTAGGTAGTCTGTCTTACAATTAAGATGCATGCTAGTTTCACTTCTGTTTAAGCAATTACTGTTTCCCTCATTCCTGCTGCAGGTAGCCTTTTCAAGGAATGATGAGAGATCTGTTGCTAGTTACCTGGAATTTTTACCTGAAATGAAAGTTCAGAGTCAAGTTACATCTGTTCCTTGCTCTTCATTACTCTAATGCTGCCTTGTATCTGTCCTATAGATTATTAACCAATGTGGAGCACAGAGGAAAGTTTTTATTGATCAGTATTTGTTTTTCCAGCTACTGTGCTTGAAAGTAGAAACACTAGATACTTTTGGTTCAGCTAATCTTCTCTTCTGATCCTTAAAGGGTGAGTTGATAGTAGGCAGATGTTAGTCATAGTTAATTTTCATCCCACAAGTTCCAGGCATTAAAACAATGATTGCCTTTTATTCTTGAATTTGGAAGCTATCACAATTCACTTGGTATTTCAATTTAGCATTCAGTGTTAGAATGGTGAGTGGTACAAAACAGTGTGCTGGGCAGTGAAGAAAAATAGTGCTGAATGTGCTTTCATTGTATCTAGAAATCTAATTAGCACTAATAGGTTGTGGTCCCATCTGATTTTTCCCAATGCCTGCACATATGCTGATGTTCACATACTCACCATTGGCTTGCTGCTAAGATATTGTCAAAATTAGGTAGGAATTGTGTAAATAAGTCCCAGCATTCAGTGCCTAACTATCCTTTATCATATGTGTTATGCTAGATGTTTAACTTCCTTTTTACCAGGGAACTCTGTTAAGGTCTAGGTCAGTAATAGAAATAATAGTGAGTTAAAGGGTGGTTCCTTGCTACTTTGGTCAAAGTATTTGTGGAGATCTGGCAGCATCTTTGCAGTTGTAGTGGCGTCTTGTGAATCAGAATGGGTTAGGCTTAGTTGCTGTAATATGGTTCTTAACCAATACTTGTTTAGAGAGAGTTGCCAAGACCTTTTCTATCCAATATTCCTTTCTTCCAATTGGAGAAATAATACTGAGCAGATGAAAATTTGTCATGGAGGGATTGTCTGGTGCTTTTGAAAGAAGCTGAAAGTCCCAGCCATATTATCCTGCATTTTAAATGATTTTAGAGTGTATGGAGGCCAGCTTCTTATCCAAGCTGCTGTGAGCCCACCAGGTGTAAGGCTTTGCTTGACCTTCTTTTTACCAATAGAGAAGGGCTGGTGGGAGATGTGGTGGTTGGAGGCTGTCTGGGGTCCAGTGACCATGAGATAATTGTTTTCAATATGCAGTCAAGCTAAGAGGGGCAGCAACAAAACCTCCACTCTGGACTTCTGAAGTCTGCCGTCCGGATTACTCAAGGAACTAATGCAAAAGGTACTTTGGGAAATAGCCCTCAAAAACCAAGTGGTCCAGCCCTGCTACGTCAAGAAAGAATTCTTGAAGATGCAGGAACAGGCTGTGCCAATGTGCTGGAAGATGAGCCGCCGGGGCAGACTGGATGGACAGTGAACTTCTGGGTGAATTAAGGGGAGAAAAAGAGGGTGTATCATCTTTGGAAGAAAGGTGAGGCAACCTGTGGAATGTTTAAGGATGTTGCTAGGTCATGTAGGAAAAAAATTAGAGGCAAAAGCCCATTACAGCAGAGGCCAGTCTAAGCTCTAAAGGACAACAAAAAAATCCTTCTATAAATATATTAACAAGAGGAGGGGCAAGGACAATCTTTACTCCTTGGTGGACACAGAGGGGAACATAGTAACAAAAGATGAGGAAAAGGCAGAGGTACTTACCACCTTCTTTGCCTCAATTTTTAATAGCAGGATAGGTTGTATTCTGGACAACTGGCCTCCTGAGCTGGCAGATAGAGTCAGGGAGTAGTATAGTTCCCCTGTACTCCAAGAGGAAGCAGTTAGAGACCTATTTAGCTGCTTGGATCCCCATATGTCCATGGGACTGGGTGAGATCCATCCTAGGGTGCTGAGAGCTGGCAGATGAGGTGGCCAAGCCCCTCTCCATCATTTTTTCAGTAGTTCTGGCTCACTGGAGAGGTTCCAGAGGACTGGAAGCTGGCCAATGTGGTGCCCATCCACAGAAAGGGCCAAAAGGAGAAACCAGGGAATTCCAGGCCTGACCTCAGTGCCAGGCAAGATTATGGAAGAGATCATCTTGAGTGCAATCACACGGCACTTACAGGATGGCCAAGGGATCAAGCCCAGCCAGCATGGATTTAGGAAGGGCAGGTCCTGCCTGACCAACCTGATCTCCTTCTATGATCTGGTGACCTGCCTGGTGGATGTGGGGCAGGCTGTGGATGTAGTCTATCTGGACTCCAGCAAGGCCTTTGACACTGTCCCCCACAGCAAACTCCTGGCCAAGCTGTCAGCTCGTGTCTTGGGCAGCAGCACTCTGTGCTGGGTCAGGAAGTGGCTCAAGGGCTGAGCCCAGAGAGTGGTGGTGAATGGTGTCACATCCAGCTGGCGGCCAGTCAGTAGTGGTGTGCCCCAAGGATCAGTGCTGGGCCCGATCATGTTTAATATCTTTATCGATGATCTAGGTGTGAGGGGACTGAGTCCATCATCAGTGAATTTGCAGATGACACCAAGATGGGAGCAGCAGTTGATCTTTCAGAGGGTAGGAGAGCTCTGCAGAGGGAACTTGACAGGCTGGGTAGATTCCAACGGCATGAGATTTAACACATCTAAGTGCTGGGTTCTACACACTGGCCACAACAACCCCATGCAGAGCTACGGGCTGGGTCAGAGGGGCTGGAGAGCAGCTAGCCAGAAAGGGACCTGGGGTACAGGTTGATGGTAGTCTGAACATGAGCCAGCAGTGTGCCTTGGCAGCCAAGAAGGCCAATGACATCCTGGCCTGCATCAGGAACAGTGTGGCCAGCAGGAGCAGGGAGGTCATTCTCCCCCTGTACTCAGCACTGGTTAGGCCACACCTTGAGTCCTGTGTCCAGTTCTGGGCCCCTCAGTTTAGGAAAGATGTTGAGTTGCTGGAATGTGTCCAGAGAAGGGCAAGTAAGCTAGTGAGGGGTTTGGAGTAGAAACCCTATGAAGAGAGGCTGAGAGAGCTGAGGAGGCTCAGGGAAGACCTTATTGCCCTCTACAACTACCTGAAAGGAGGTTGTAGCCAGGTGGGGGTTGGTTTCTTCTCCCAGGCAACCAACACCAGAACAAGAGGACACAGTCTCAAGCTGTGCCAGCAAAGTTTAGGCTGGATATTTAGGAAGAAATTCTCTATAGAAAGAGTGATTGCCCATTGGAATGTGCTGCCCAGTGAGGTGGTGGAGTCACCATGACTAGAGGTGTTTGGGAAGAGACTGGATAAGGTGCTTGGTTGCATGGTTTAGTTGATAGGATAGTGTTGGATGGTAGGTTAGGCTTGATGATCTCAGAGGTGTTTTCCAATCTGGTTAATTCCACTCTATTCTACTCTAAAGTATGAGATGTGGGTTCTTAAGAAAATTCCAGGTTTTAAAAATTATTCTCACCTGGGATGCAATTAAATAACATTTAATTACCAGAAATGGTTTTAATACAGGTTAAACATAAAAAGTGATATATCTGGTGTGTTCAGTGATTGTCCTGAGCTATTTCAGTGGAAAGCAGCCTTTGCAGGGCAGCGTGCTTGTCTCTTATAGGAGAAATGACGGGGGACACTTCCTTTCTGTACTGATTCTCACTGCTGAAGGTGGATGGGTTACACAGCTGTAGCACCTAACTTTCTGTGTGCAGATGGTCAACTTCAGATACTGCTTAAACGTGCCACTTTTTTTGTTAATAATCTAGATATGGCCCATAAACTGACGCGAAGAATTCAGGTAAGAATGCATTCTTACCTTAAGCTGCACAGATAGCTAGCTACGGCCATTTGTGCCTTGAAAACAGACTAAAAGCATTTGCAGAAGATTATTAGTATCACTGTCCTCAGACCTATGGCAACACCTAAGTTTGTAGAGGAAGCACTAGTAGCAAGCACAAGTAGAAAAGCATTCAAATCACCAAAACCCTGTGACTTGTGAATATATCTCCTAATGAAAAGTACTAAGCTCTTTATAAAGATCAGGCATGTAAATATTTAAGATGTTTGGGTAACGATCTGCAATTTGCTGACAGCCTTTGCTCTGCACAGAGATGAGTTCTCGTAAGTTGCTCTAGTCAAAAAAAACCAAAAAGGCTGCAGCTCAGTTCTCCTAAGGATAACTAGGCTGGTCCCTGTTAGTCATTTATATATTTCATGTAAATGCACAGAAAAAAATGTCTAGACACATTCAGGAAAAAAAGGTATTAATTGCCTGACATCACTCAAGCAGAAGACACGAAGTAACTTTGAGCCTTCAGTCCTTGGGAATGCTCTCTTCTTGTGCACCATCTGTACAAACCACTGTGTTCTTGGAGCACAACTGCTGTAATAAATGACTGCTCTCTAACAGCTCCTTGAATAGTGTCCAATGATGCCTGTGCACAAAGAAGCCTGAATTGTACCTTAAATTTAGGGCTAATGGTACTCAGAACTGAAGCTATTTCCAAACTCGCTGTTTCTTCGGGCTCTGGTTATGCTTGCATCCATAAGTGGTACATAGGTATTGAGAGTCAATCTTCTGAAGTATGCAGGTCAAAGAAATCATCTGCTTTTAAAAAAACATGCACTTTTCTGAGAAATAGAGACTTAAAGGGCTTTGAGACTAATTAGTAAATGTATTTGCATATTTTTGTGGTGATTGTGCTGAGGAGTAAAATAGAGAGCTATAGGACGTGTTGTCCAGCCTGTGTAACTCTCATTCCAACTTGTGCTCTGGCATGCTTCTGATGTTCAGGCTGTTTTTCATAATGAAATTTGATACTAACATGAACATCACATTCAGAAGGGAATCTCTTAGAGGAGTAGAATTGTATTTATTTTGAGGCTTCTAATGGCATACCTACATTGCATTGGACTTGCTCTGTAATATATGCAATTAGCTTTCACCTATGAATACTGCAAGCTAAATACACTTAATCATGATAAATGCTTCACTGAGTGGATTAAGAGGAATATGAAATTAATGTTTTCTCATATACTTAATAGAGAACCTATTCCTAAACCTAACAATTTCAGATGTAGTCAGACAACAAGTGCTTTCTGTAGGTATTTGTAGACAATTTAACAAAACAGGCAACAGCTCTAGCTAGTAGTTTGACTTGAGCACTTGATGGGAACAGCACATACAAAACTGCAACATTTTCTTCTGCTTGCCAACCCCCAAAATGTTACTGCTGGCTATTTTTTTTCTAAATCTCTGATTTTTAATCAGAAGTTACTGTGATTTCCTCTTGTCTATAAACTTCCACATAGGCATGATAGTCTTGACTGATTTACATTTGATTCAGCCAGGTGGGCATTGTTTCTCCAGCTAGCAAGCAACCTGTGAGGAAACTTCTCTTTAATCAAAGAGCCAATCTGCCTACTAAGATTAGGAGTGATTGCTGCACACAGATTGAGCACAGGAGACAGCCTTTTCTCCCCTCCTTTGAGAGCCATGCCACTTTCACAGATGCAGAGAAGACCAAATTTCCCAATGTTTTTCAGAAGCTGATGTCTGTTTGACTGTTTTCAGCTCACCATGTGATTTTTGGGTATTGGGGTGTAACCATTAGCTGTAGTCTTTGATTTTTTTTTTATAATTTTAAAAAGCTGATAGAAAACAATCTGTCTTGAAGCGTTTTGTGGTGAATAATTTAATATACGACACAGATTTGCTCTGTACTCTTCTTATGCTGAGGACTTCTTGACCTGTGGAGGGTCTCTGGTATGTATCTGAATACTAATCTAACAATATCTAGGAGAAATCAGTGTGGTCCATGATCAAGATAGTGTAGTCTCTTCTGGAGTTGCTTTGACCTCCTCTTGAGTAGAGTTCAGAGAGGTGGAGTAGCAGATGACTTGAAGCAGATTGCACTGTACAATACTGTAACACAGTGACAGGTTTTTTAATGGTAATTGTGTTGCTTAGTAAACCACATGCAAAGGACTTAAGCTGTATATCAAACATCAGAATTGTGGTTAATTTAAGTAACAATTATTGCCTTAATGACCAGAGGTAGCAACTTCCAGAAGAAGTCCAAGGTTTTGATGTCACTTGAGGTAGATGTACACATGCAGCAAATTCAGTCACAGAATTTCCAGTGTTTCAAATGTTCCATTTATTTGGGTGGTAGAAGCAATGATTTGAGTCTGAAATAGAAAAACATCAGCACAACAAACTTGTATCTTGCTCCTGTTTACATTACTGCCTTCAATGAGCAGAGCTTCCTCTTTCTTGTAAATAGATGCCTTAAACTTCCTAAACTTAAGCAATTAGTAAATCCATAATTTGCATATCTTAGCACTTAAAGTGACTGTGCAGTTAGCCTTCCTGGTTAGCAAATACTTATAATTGAGACTTGGTAGTTGTGTAAGAACAGATGTTTCAAACACAACTTGAAAGAGTTAGTGTTAGATCTTACTTATGCTGCTAAACAAAAGCAAAAGGGAAAATTATATAGGTTAATGTATCGCATCCTTTTATGTATGGACAATGTTTCTAGTGTCTCTTAGCTGTGGAGAGACATTTTAATCTTCTGCCCCTACAGTATCCTAGCTCCCACATTGAGTCAGACTTTGAAACAAAGATTGGCTTTACAAACAAGATCCAATTAGTGACTAATGAGGAAACATTCTTCTCAGGGTAGATTTGGTAAAGAAATGGAAACACTGCTATGATTAGCATTATTCTTCCAGACCATCTGTAATGAGAAATTGTTTCCTTAGTCTTTTGGGTCTCTTTCCATCTGTTTCTCTGATTAATTGAAGGGTTGGACAGAGCTGGGTAGCAAAGGCTTGTAGTCCCATGGCCCTGCCTCATGTGCACAGTGAAACTGTTGCTTACAGCTGTAGAATCTCATCAGACAGATGCAGGCAATGTAACTTGCAGCTCAGTATGCATTCGCATACCTGCTTTGCACCACAGAATCACAGAATGTCAACGCTTAATAAATCAATAGATGCAAGTATGTGATCACGTATCTTTGCTTTTTCCAACTGTATTACTGTAACTGCCTGTTAGCTTCTCAAAAGATGCTTCTTGTCATTGAAGTCAATCATGAGATTTCTAACTGCTCTTTTATGCTGTGCAGTGACTGAACTTGTGTGGACTCCTATCCACTAGAACAATTACAACCTTTGAATTGTGTATTTTTCTAGTGTGACTCTCTCTTCATTTTTGAAAGTGACTCACAGGCTAGGCTTGCTGTGGTTGCCAGAATCTGATGTAATTCGGATAATGTAATATCCCAAGTACAAACCAAAGGCTGTTTAGAAATTGGGCTGTCAAGAGCAAAAAGGAAATAGTTGCATATCAGATACAGTTCTTAAATCCATACAGTTTTTAAATCTATACTGTTATGCTGTGTTTATGCTTTTTGCACTACCTTTCTATTTAATATAGAATAGCTGCAGTGTTTTTTGAACTGAATATTCAGATGAACACATCATGGGTAGCCCTGTTCTGCATTTTCTAACTTCTGCCAGAAGTAGTTCATACAGCCAAGCTGTCTCAGACCAATGAATTGATCTGGCCAAGCATTAACATATGTCTTGTGGTATTTGCATTAGTTCTCAGCAGGATCAGATCCCAGGTCATACTCACGCCATAGCCACTAGAGCCCTGATGTGGCCAAAAAGCAGAAGGGAAATGCAGGCAGGAATGAGCAGTGCAAAATGGGAAGGGAAGCCAGTAAGCATGTTAACTTGCCCAGTGGCCGTTGATCTGCACCTTAAAGCAATCTTGAAATGATGGTGGCTTTAGCTTCAGATGCATAGATGCAGTGTAGTGATGCAGGATGCAGACTTTGTGTCCCCTTCCCTACCTTGCCACATGGTCCAAAAAGCCAGTATTTGCCGATGGCCCTTCTTGGCAGGAGACCTGGGAAAGGGCTGCCCTGGCAGCAATTTGCCATGCTCAGGACTCTTTCAGAGCAGCAGCTCATGGAGGTATAATTCAGACATGCAGTGGATGAGGCTCTTGGCCTGTGTTTAGCCACAGGTAAGTAAAATGCTGTGAACCTGCAACAAATGGAGGCCAAAGTGTTTTTCTTTTTAAAATGGTGAAGGCAAAAGAGACCTACAGACAGGTAAGATTTGGTGTGAAAATAAACAGTCTTAACAGTTCTATTTTCCCCTTCTCCTTTTGTTTCTATCCTGTTGCTGGCAGATGTATTAATCTGAATTCTGCTGCCTTAGGGATGTATGTGGAATTTCGTTTGCTACTAATAATCATGCTTTCAGGTGTCTGGTGTCAGCCTGGAAATATAATATACAGGGTATCCCCAAGATAAATGATCTGAGCAGCATGTTTCTTATTACTTCATCTCTGTCTCAGTGTTCTATATTAAAAAGTGAACAACGAATAAAAACTGGCTTGTAAACTGGCCCACCTGTATTTAGCACAGCACTAAGAAAGATAGGTCTGTATGTTCAGCCTGTCCGCTCAATTTCCTTGTGTGATATAGTGCTGGCACTGTCTCTTACAGCAGTGTGCTTTGCTGCTTCTGATTATTGCAACCAGAATACAAACAGATGTTCCTGGGAAGATCATTAAATAAAGCATTGAATGCAAATTAATCATAATTTAAAACTCTTTCTGAAAAAAGGCTTTTGCCCTTTGGCCATCTGTAATTTGGACCACATCTTGGACCTGTAACTTCAAAAGGAAGTGCAAGGGTTTATTATTTGACTGCCTTCCATTTCTGAAGCAGGATTTCCCATTATATGTACTCAAGTGACAGCTACAACCAGAAAAGATTACTCTTCCACCAGCCTGTAACTTTCTGCAGGTAATTGTTTCTTTGGAGGTCAGATGGATTGCTTGAGATGTCCACAGCGCATGGTTTTAAATAGGTGTTAAAACCCAAACTCAAATCAAATGTTAGGCATTAGGATAGCAAAATACTGAACTACTTGATAAAACTTCTGGGTTGCAATACATTCCTCTTTTCAGTCACTTATTTCAAGCCCTGACACCGAGTTGCTTCCAGAGTACATCAATATTCTAGATGCTTCTGAGGGTCTGTAAACCCTCTGCTTTCCCTGAGCATGTGTAGTCTCCTCTCTGAAAACTCTGGCAACACAAACTCATGTGTTGAACAGAGCTGAAACAATTCCAACACTTAGACTGGAGCTTCATTGTGGCAGGATTTGGGAATCCCAAACTGGGTAACCGCAGGGCTGCTGGGCCACTTTGTGTGTGCTTGTAAACATACACGCTACTCATGGAATCTTAAAATTGCCTGGTTGGAGAAGAGCTAAGCATTTCTTTCAAGTACCCACAAGGATGGTGACTCCACCACTTCCCTTGGCAGCCTCTTCCTGTGCCAAATGACTCTTATGATGAAGAAACTTTTCCTAAAATCTCATCTAAACCTTGCCAGGTGCATCTCAAGTCAATTTCCTCTTGTCCTATAATTGCTACCTGGGAGAAGAGGCTGGCTGCCACCTCCCCAGCCTCCATTCAGATACTTGTAGAAAGTGATGAGGTCTCTCCTCAGCCTCCTCTTCCCCAGGCTGAACAACTCCAGTTCAGCCACTCCTCTTAGCACTTGCTACTGCAATAATATTATCTTGGTAAAATTGCAGTAGACTGAGAAAAAAATTCTTGGGTGGGGGGAGGGAAAAAAAGGCAAAATAGAACCTTCCCCAAAAGCAAAACAAAAAACCACACAACCCAACAAACACCTCCCCCGACACAAAAGACAATCAAAGCTACACATAAAACCTCTTCATCAATCCACACAGACAAAACCTCCCAAAACAAACACATACACAGAAGTCCCACCCTAAACCAAAAAGGAACCCAGAGAAACTCTAACAAAACAAATAAACCAGCCCTACCCAGTCAAATAATTTTTCTAGCTTTTTCAGAAGATGTAATGTGAAGGCAGCAGTTAATTGCTGAAAACTAAGAAAACAAATAGGATTAAGATTTGTTGTGCAAGTACATTGTCATAATAAATTAAGTCAATTTGACCAAGGAAAAAATGGAAGACTGAAAAATATTTCCTTAAACCAAAGAACTACAACTCTTGCATCCAGTGCTGCTGTTTCATCTGGATAGCAGAAATTGCTACAATAAAAATAATGCAAAAAGCAGCATTTGAGTTCTGACCACTGTTGAGGGCTGGTAATTGATAATATATGGTGTTTCAGTTTTGCTCACCATCATTCATTAGTAAAACTCCTCAAAGTATAGCCGCAGGCGTGGTCACTACTATACAGCAATTACCCAGAGGTATGGTGCTGATCCTGAAGTAAGCAAACATCTTCATTATAATGTTAAAAAAAAAGTTGTGCACTTCAAGTTTAGGAGACCCATAGAAGCACTACAAAAATTTGTGAAGGGAGGTCTAATTAATTGCAACACCCAACATGAGAGAGACTGGGAGTTGATCGTTTGCCAGTAAGCACGACTAGTGGTAGAATACACATCTAGTTATATTAATTTTAAAATGCAATGCCTGGGGAAAAAAAAAAAACCAACCTGAAAACTGTCTGAAGAAATCTGTTTAGTTTCCCTCTAAATCGAGAGTTTCCTTGATGCTGTTTCTTGCTCCGTACAGTTGGTGTTTCTCTGTCCATTTGTAAATACTTCATCCTGAGTTGTGTATGCTGCTTGTGCACAGTGCTGTTATGACAGGAGAGTATTCTTTTCAAAGCAAGCCAGAATGGAGCAGAGGGGCAGTGTTTATGTAAAGTAAGCTGTGTGGAAGGAGTAAGCTATGCTGTAATTCAAGCATAACATATATTTATAAATATAGAATTAAGTTACTCGGGATTTTGCTAACAAACTGTTCATATCTCAGGACTACATCTGCCACCAAAGTGGTATTTGCGTTCATAAAAGAATCAATTGGCAGAGAAAATAAAACCTTTTTTTTCTGAAGGATAAATGCATTCTTTTCTTGGCCAGTCTTGCTGAACACAAAGCACTTTTGTGCAGGTATCTAGAAAAGAATAATCCCTAGCTCTTTGAGTGAGTAGGCTATTTTTGAGTTAGGACACTATGCTTTGTGTATTCTGGGCACATTCTGCTATTTTTCAGTAGAGCTAAGAGAAGTATAAAACTATGTACTTTCAGCAATCAATTCACAGACAAAAGAATTAGTCTGGGATTTCTTTCAGTACCAGTTTACTATCTGTTACTTTGCATAAATGTAACTTATGTTTACTAAAAGTATAAGTTATAAGAGTATTAGTGGAAAACCAGATGCTGTTAAATACTTTGGTTTCGGGTAGCTGCCAAGTGAGACCAGCAAACCTGCTGCTCCGGTAAGAGCTGTGTGTGTATCTCATCCAGTTTACACCTTTACCCATTAGGCTCATTTGTTTGGATGTATGTTTTGGTTTACTTTCATACACTTCCCCCCACCATCCACCTCAAACTGTCACTTTGTGCTTGCAGACTGCTTGCTTCTCATATCAGGGCCCAGAAGAGGTATAGCATTAGTGACAAATGTTGGTCAGATGTTGGGTTACTGAGTGGGTGACACTTGGGGCTTGCTCAGTTCACCCAGCTACTTGCTTTGCTTGGCTGCCATGCTTCAGGAATTTGTCTTGTATGTTGTCAACAAGATTCCTCAAATGTTTGTAGGTGTATGTAAACATGATTCCCACTTAGGTGGTTATTTTTTCAGGTTGTCTTAAATTGGTTTCTTTAGTATGAATGTTAACTACTTCCCTTCATGAGAAGCCTACTTTTGACAGATCTTTAATGGGCAAAATTTGATTTATTTTTTTTTTTTAAAATTAAGCTTTTCGAATGCTACTGCAGAGTCTCAGCAGGGCTTACTACTATGTGGGGTATTGGAGTGGCAGGGGACAAGAAAGGACACGTAGGTGTCTTCTGAATATAGCTTTCTGAATTTCGAGACACTGGGCATTTGACACTAGGATATACCTACAGTGCTATGACAACAAATGCATTGAAAGTGGCTGAATGCTTACTTAAGTTTGGATTCTGTTGTAAAGATGTGGAACATGGGGTCACTTTGCCTTTGGGTGAGCTATGTCTTAGATACATTAAAGTAATTGCTGTGTAGCAGTAATGCACTCTAATGACATGACCAGATGGGGATCTGCTTTCCACTCTGGAGGAACTCCCTTTATCTGTAGTGGGGTGATGAAAACACCACCAGCCTAAGCACCTTGGAAATGGTTTTCTCCAGAAATGTCTCCTGCTTATAGTAACAGCTAAGTTTTAGTGGTTGACTGCTAAGGTACTAATAGCAGCTAAGTTTTAATGGTTGACTGCTATGAGAGAGCAAGAATGGTGGGAGGATAACGCTCATATGCCTTTCTACATTTGAAGTACAGGAAAATTTGTTGTTAGAGTCTTTAGGTGTTTTTACAGTCTAGTGCAAAAAAAAATTACTTTGTTTGCATGGACATGGGACTTCAGCTCAGCTTTTAGTCTCATTGCAGGAACCTTTGCACTCCTGAAATGCATCCTGAACCACAGTGTTGGGGACTGGGAGGGACCTCCAGATACAGAGTCCAACTCCTCTGCCAGAGCAGGTTCACTTAGGGCAGGTTGCACAGGAATTTGAGGTGGGTTTTGAAAGCCTCCAGACATGAGACTACACAACCACTCTCGGCAGCCTGTTGCAGTGCCCTATCACCCTCATGATAAAAAAGTGTCTTCCTGTGTTGAGGTGGAACCTTCCATGTTATAGCTTGTACTCTTTATCCATGTCCTGTCACAGGGCACCACCAAAAAGAGACTGTCACCTTCATCTTGACACCCACCCCTCAGATGTTGATAAGATACTTTCTAAGCTTTCTCTTTTCAACACTAAACAGTCCCAGTTCTCTTAGCCTTCCTTCATAGGAGAGGTGTTCAAGTCCTACTGTCATTTCTGTAGCTCTCCACTGGACTCTCTCTAGCAGATCCCTATCTCTCCTGAGCTGGGGAACCCAAAACTGCACACAGTATTTCAGGTGTTGTCTCACCAGGGCAGAGCAAAGGGAGAGAAGAACCTCTCCAGACCCTCTGGACACACTTTTAATGCACTCCAGGATGCTGTTGGCCTTCTTGGCCACAAGGGTACATTGCTGTCCCATGGAGAACTTGCTGTTCATTGGGACTCCAAGGTCTTTCTCCATGGGGCTGCTTTCTGGCTGGGTGATTCCCTAGTCTGTACTGCTGCCTGCTGTTATTCCTTCCCAGATGCACGACTCTACATTTGTCCTTACTGAATTTCATGAGGTTTGTCTTCACCTAGCCCTCCAGCCTGTCCAGGTTGTGTTGGATGGCAGCATAGCTTTCCAGTATGTCAACCATGCCCCTCAAATTAGGAGTGACTTTGAATATATATATTGGGTTTCACTGAGGCAGAGAGAAGTAGAGAAATATTTTGATTATTTCATCTTCATATGGCATGCTGAACTAAAAATATGTTGCTTAAGGATTTGGCTAGGTCTCAAAGGGAGTGTGCGGAAGTTCTGTCAAACATACTTTTAAAATCTTAGATGTATGCAAATGTCTAAGGATGAACGGTCTATTCCAACTAAATTATTCTGGTTTCAACTGTTAAAAGAGAACAGGAAATCCTACAAATATGTTAGCAACAAGAGGACAACTAAGGAGAATCTCTGTCCTTTGCTGCATGTAGGGGGGAAGATAGTGGTCAAGGATGAGGAAAAAGCTAGTTAACACCTCCTTTGCCTCAGTCTTTAGCAGTAAGATCAGTTGTTTGCTGGATACCCAGCCCCTCAGCTGGAAGATAATGATAGGTGGCAGAATAAATTCCCCCAAAATCCAAGAAGAGTTTGCTCAATGGCATACACCCATCCTCCAGAAGGAAGACTTAGGGACTATAAAACTGTCATTCTGACCTTGATACCAGGGAAGGTCATAGGGCAGATCATCTTGAGTGCCATTATGCAGCATGTGGTGATGAGACTCAAGAAGCTTCCATTAATCACAGTATCACAGTATCACAGTATCACTTAGGTTGGAAAGGACCTCGGGGATCATCGAGTCCAACCTATCAACACAGACCCCATGCCTAGACCATGGCACCAAGTGCCACGTCCAATCTCCCCTTGAACGCCTCCAGGGTCGATGACTCAACCACCTCCCTGGGCAACCCGTTCCAATGACGAATGACTCGCTCGGTGAAGAACTTCCTCCTCACCTCGAGTCTGAACTTCCCCTGGTGCAGCCTGAGACTGTGTCCCCTCGTTCTGGTGAAGGGCAGGTCCTATTTGACAAACCATATCTCTTCCTATGACGTGGTGACCCACTTAGTGCATGAGAGAGAGGCTGTGATGTTGTTCATCTGGACTTTAGAAAAGCCTTTGATACTGTCCCACAGCATCCTTCTAGAGAAAATGACTGCTCATGGCTTGAATTGGTGGACACTCTGCTGTGTAAAAAACTGGGTGATTTGGTACAAAGAGTGGTGGCAAATGGAATGAACTCCAGTTGGTGGGTCAGTATTGGGTCCAGTCTTGTTTATCAATGATGTGGATGAGAGGATTGTGTACACCCTCAAGAAGCTTGCAGATGACTCCAAGTTAATTAGAAGCGTTGATCTGTTTGGGAAGGCTCTGCAGAGGAATCTGCACGGGTTGAGTCAATGGGCCGAGGCCACTTGTATGAGGTTTAACAAGGCCATGTGCCATATCCTGCGGTTGGATCAGAACAACAATGCTACAGGCTTGGGACAGTGTCTGGAAAGCTGCCCATCAGAAAAGGGCCTGTGGGTACTGGTTAACAGCTGTCTGAACATGAGCCAGTGGTGTGCCCAGGTGGCCAAGTCCAACAGCATCCTGCCCTGGATCAGGTATATTGTGACCAGCAGGAGAAAGGAAGTATTTGTGCCCCTGTACTGGTGAGGCCACACCTCAGATACCATGTTCAGTTTTGTGGCCTTTGGTACAAGACGGATATTTCGTGGTTGGACTATGACTAGAGGAGGACAATGAAGCTGTTGAAGCATCTGTTGAGGTATCCTCAGCTAAACTTTCAGCATGCTGCAGGAGAAATAGCTGTGAAAGGTAGTAGCATGTGTGTGGCCTTCTTTTGCAGGAGGACTCAAAATGCCCATAATGGGCAGGCTCTGCAGGCTGTGACTACCAGCAGCTAAAGTTACGCAAACCCTCCTAAAACCATACAGAAACAAGTTCTACAAATGATAAATAAGGGGGAGCAAGCATTTTGTTTCAGCATTGTCTTCTGGCTGTAACTGTGTTAGCATCTTCTCAGCCTCCATGAGAAGCACTGGACAAAATAGCAACCTAAGTTGCTTAGGTCCATTGTTGGGCTGAGAGTTAACAAGCTGTGATGGTTTGCTGATTAACTTGATCAAAGTACCTAGGTCATTAATAGGCTTGGCAGCAAGGTAAATTGACTTAAAATATTTTTTGATTCAAGTTTATAGGTCTGGTGGACTGTTTTTGTCATGTTAAATTGTAGGCTGACTGTGGGTCAGAGACAGAGTTAACTGCTGTTTATTAAGAAGATCAAGACCATGCTCCTGTAAAGCATTTTAATGTGTTTTCTCTCTTGTCCTATTAATTCCCCACTTCGGCAAACACAGTTGTCCTAAGTAGTTTGAAGAAGTCTCAGTATAATATTTAAGTACAGGGTTTTTTATTGTGAAATTGCATGGTACCCTCTATGCTTTTTTTAAGACTGGGTAATCCTTTTGTAACAATACTTAAGTGAGTCTTACCAGCCTGAAAATTAGTTTCTTAATGAAAGGGAGTTGATCAGCATGGCTGGGTGCTAGTTCCATGTCTCACTCTGGTGATCTCAAAATAAAAATGTAACCTCTAATATGAAAGTTATGTCAATTTCTCTGTTGGAATGCACTTGGACATTCTGGGGGAGGTGGTAGAGGAGTATTCCCAAATAGGGCCCTGTGGTTGAAACAGTCTGAACCAGGTTTGTTTCCAATGAGCTCCTCTATAGTGTTTTTCAGAAATTACTTTTATGGAAATTGATGAGCAAACTTTTCTCTAGGGTCTGTGCACCTAAAAGATTGCTGGAGGGTTAGAGCAAGCTAAAAGCTCTCTGGAAATATTGTTAAAGGATATAACATTTCCTTTATTTATAAATTATATGACAATATTAATAAAGATATTAATATTCTTTTATTAATATAAAAATTGCCAACGCATATCAAAAGGTTTGATGTACAGTTAGAATGTATTTACAATGGGAATGTACAGTATTAGGGCAACTATAACAATTTAACTGTTTCATGGAACCTGGGAGGCATATAGCAGAAAGAGAATACTCCAGGAGCAAAATGGCGTTCAGCCACATGGTGGGGAGACTTGACAAGAGCTGTTAAGCCGAAAAGGCAATTAATTAATTACTCATAGCTGCCTGTACCCTAGTAGGGAGTGCAGCTGCTGTGTGTTAGGGACTTTGGGGCACTGATGCACCAGGCATGGCAGATTTCCAGCAGGAATGCCATGCGATCTTTGGCTGGTCTGGCTTCAGAGGACAGCTGGCTGTTAACACCGCTATCGTGACGGCTTGCTTTGTCTTGGTGAAACTGAGGCACGGCAAAATGCTGGTTGCAAGGGGAAGCAGGCTTGGCTCTGACTCCTAAGCTCATGGCTTCTCTTGTAGCTTGCAGTGTGTATGCTCATGGCTTTATCCTAGGTGCTGGACTGGGCAACTCAAGGCTACGCAGCTTGAGGATATTTCAAACGGGACAAGATCCAAGCAAGTTCAAGCATGCAAGGCTGAGCAAGGCCAAGCAAGGCTTGAGCAAGGCACAGGCAACTAGAAATCAGCCTGTATATAAATTTTGCCCAAGACTGATTGGGCTGATAAGGTAACTGAAACCAGCACATAGTTACCCAATGGGAAGGAGTTCTGCCAGGTTGTGGCCAGAACACATGCCCTTACCATAGATACAGGGCTATTTACCAGCCATGCATTGTCCTGTCCTCTTTGTTCCTTTTCCTGCATTACCCTGGCTTTCTGCAGGAATTGGGGAGGGAGGGGGGCAGGGGAGGCATGTCTAGACACCTAAGTGTTTGTCTGTGTTTGTGCTGGGGCAGTTTGGCCCTACCATGACAAACATGTTCTGTCTATCCCTGCTTTTCTTCTAGTCATTGACGTGATGACACTGAATATCCAGAGGTTTTCATGGCTTGCCCTGAGTGGCAGCCACAGTGGGACTGGTGTTACCAGGGCAGCAGAGCCTGGGTCATCTGCAGCTGAGGAGTGCTTGGGTTACAAGATGAGTTAACTGCATCATGTGAGCTGGCTGGGGGGCGTTAGCTAACAATGTAGATGCTGATAGCTGACTTGCCCATTTCACTTATTAGAAAGCACTGTTTTTTTGGCAGGATAGATAAAAATATTCATATGCACTGGTGCAGTAAGCTATGTGGAAAGCACGGTTCTTGGCTATTGCGAGGGGCCACTAATAGATGTTGTATGCCATTGAGTTTGTTGCCATTGAATCAAGTGATGTCTCCCTAGCTCACTTTAGCCAGTGCATGATATCTTGTCAATTGACTGGGAGACTCTTGACTCTTGCCTGGTTAAGTGTTTCTTAAACTTCTCTTACTGTTTTGAGTAACCTGAACTCTGAGGTAAACACTTGATGATTACTCTGACTGATAGGAATATTTCAGTTTGTTCTTGGAAATGAGATTGTCTTGTGTTTGAGGCTGTTTGGAGCAGCGGACTCAAAGCCCTTAAAATAAACTGCTGTCACCAGACACTGGACACTTGTTGCATGAGATTCTATTAATTACATAGTTAATTTTTTACAATACTGATCATATTCAGTCATCCTCCTAGCCTAGTCTTTGAAATACAGCTTTCACTATCCTATTGTTACCTATGTGTGTTAACAAGCTGTTGAAAGACAAGATTTTAAAGTTCTGCAGCTAAACCAGCTTGTTCAAACACTTAATTTCTCAGGTCCACTTTCTTAAGGGGATGGTTTTATTCCTGACTCTTGAATTTTTTCTAGGAAGATGTTTGAGATGTCTGTGACTACTTTATGCAGCTTTGAGTTGTATATCCTCATTAAAAACCCCAGCTTGGTTGATAAAATTGTAGCCAGGTCTTCACGAAAAGCTTGTATCTACATACTGTACAGAAATTTTTGAATACCACCCATACTGCAAATCAGTGTGATCTAGCTGCCTCAGTTCTCTGCAGAAAACACTATGTAGTTTTGGTACTAGGATAATCACATGGTCCTAGAGGATACAAAACTTAGTTCAATAATTATCATCTTATGTACTGATGATAAAGGTCAGGCTGTTGAGCACTTGTGGATTGGGGGCACTGATTGGCAGCCACCTAAACATGAGCCAGCAGTGTGCCCAGGTGGCCAAGAAGGCCAATGGCATCCTGGCCTGCATCAAGAATAGTGTGGCCAGCAGGAGCAGGGAAGTCATTGTGCCCCTGTACTCTGCATTGGGTAGGCTGCACCTTGAGTACTGTGTCCAGTTCTGGGCGCCTCAGTTTAAGAAGGACATCGAAACACTTGAGCGTGTCCAGAGAAGGGCAACAAGGCTGGTGAGAGGCCTTGAGCACAAGCCCTATGAGGAGAGGCTGAGGGAGCTGGGATTGTTTAGCCTGGAGAAGAGGAGGCTCAGGGGTGACCTCATTGCCCTCTACAACTACCTGAAAGATGGTTGTAGCCAGGAAGGGGTTGGTCTCTTCTCTTGAGCAACCAGTGCCAGAACAAGGGGACACAGTCTCAAGCTGCGCCAGGGGAGGTTTAGACTCGAGGTGAGGAGGAAGTTCCTCACCGAGTGAGTCGTTCGTCATTGGAATGTGCTGCCCAGGGAGGTGGTGGAGTCGCCGTCCCTGGAGGTGTTCAAGAGGAGATTGGACGTGGCACTTGGTGCCATGGTATAGTCATGAGGTCTGTGGTGACAGGTTGGACTCAATGATCCTCGAGGTCTCTTCCACCTTAGTGATACTGTGATTTTATATTTTTTTTTTTGCTGTTTTCTGTTTCAGAAAGCCTGCTTATCTTCACCAGTATAAAGCAATACCATTAAATTCTTGGGGTTTCATTTCTTTGTGGATTATTAAATGCTATTATACTACCTATAGCTTTCTAATCTGCTGCAGATTTAATTTGTATGCATATGCTTGTAGAAATTTTATGTTTCTATTGAGTAGATAGAGGAATACTGTTTTTCTGGCCACTGAACATGTAAATGGAGGGGAGCATTGCCTGCAAAATCATGGAAAGAAGAAAAAAGGAAAAGGAAACCTAGGTGCTGTGCATGGAGTTCCTCACCAAAATGCCTTGGTTTTAAATTTGCCCCTCTGCCTTGTGTTTCTTTGACATGGGACAAAGTTTAAACTTTTCAGACTTCCTCTTTTTGCTGTTTCTTGCTGTTTACATAACACTAAATGCTTTTAACAACAGTTCAGCCTTTCAGAAGCTGGCTCTTCCAGTCTTTTCACTTCTTTAACATCTTGTTCTCTCATCTGTGTCTTTTAATTCTTACTTGGCTGCTGTCCTGCACCTTTCTTTAAGAGTTCTGGCTGCCTGTCTAGCAGATGTACTTCCTGCATCCTTTTCATGGTTTCTGTACCTGCATACTTGTTGCTGGCTGCTTTTACAAAAGCAACTTTTGTCAGATGTTAGACAGTAAAATACCCTAAACTGATCATGAGCTTGAACTGGTTGAGTCAGAACATCACCATGAATTCTGTCATGCTTGAGCTTGGTTTCTTGCTCTGCCATAGGTTTCCTGTGTGGCCTTGACATGCTCTATAGTCTGTGCCTCCTTTGAGGTTTTCTGCTGACCCAGTTTTATCAGTCACCAAGTAAATACACAGGTCTGCAGGTAGAGCTGCTGCTGGTCTTAAATCATGCTACATACAAATTTTTATGCCAAATCTGCAATGGAGGTACTCCTCTGGGTCACTTTTTTTAATCTAGAAAAGTGTCAGTTACAAAAATAGCAGAAATGTTTGTCTGTTATTTTACCTGCAAAGAATGGCAATAAAACATCCCTCTGGACAGCTGAGGACTAATGCTTGCATGGAAAGCAATGTGCAGTGGTAATGGACAAACATAAAATATCAAGTCATGATGTAAAAATGACTGCTGTGATGTCCTTAGCTGCTTTTCCATGGTAGCTTACTAGCTGCTGGAAACAGCACATCTGATGATGAACTGGAATTTGGGAGAGGGTGAACAAAAACCATGCAGGTACTCTGGTGAGCAAGTTTATTTCAGCTTTTCTAGTAGCTTCATCACAGTCATTGTTGGACAGATCACTTCATAGGGATTAGCTGTTTTCTATGGATTTGGATAGTAGTTTTTGCCATGTCAGGGTGTAGAATTTGAGTAAAGATCTACTGTAACAGCAATTTAAGGTTAGTAGGGCTGTTACATGACAAAAGTGTGAAGGTTACCTGAAAGACCTATTGCTGGTTATTTTACTGTAACATTTTTGAGGCTTGCCAAGGACACATATTCTGCAACACTTCCAGTCCTGTTGCTTGGAAGGACTACTGGATTATGCCAGGCCAGAACCCTTTAAACTGATAAATCTGAAATTCTGTATGAGCAGTTTCTTGAGAAGGTGCCTTAAACGCTTGCTATATGTCTTCTACAATTGCAGTATAGTAAGTCTAACCTGTGGTCTTGAGGTCTCTGATCAGTGTTTTTCTAATGCAAACATCATGTGTTTGGGGGAATAACTTTTTTGCAACGTTTCCACGCTCAGCATATTCTGTGCTGTATAAAAATGTTTCTATTGCTGTGTCTGCTTCTGTCTGTATAGATTGGCAAAATACTAGCTTTAGATAAATTCACATGCCAAATTCAGCTTCTCTCCTTTTCACATGAAAGCATTATTTGGTTTGTAGGGTTGGAAGGGAGGCACTGTGTTTGCATGTGGAACTTGCTATGGAGCTTGTCTGAGCTATCTGAAATTTCATTAGTGGTTTGACTCTGTCCTCTGCTTGAAATTATACTCTACAGGGACTGCTGAGCCACCACTGCCAGACCAACACAAGAAAGACCTGTGTATCTACTGCTGTAGTCTCTGATGCCTGTTGGAGATAGGCTGTTGAAACTGGTCTAGACTCTGCACTGCAGCTGGGTGATGCATATCTGAGTTGTGTTAACTTAGTTGCCCAGAGTTTGCAGGATTTTTAGAAGAGGTCTGCTTTGCTTCGTCCTTCCCCCCCTTTTAATCTAAATGTGAAAAACAATTCCTCATATGAAAAAAGGATACACCTTCCCTGGATCCTTTGTCTCTCCTGAGACACTGACTTAATATTTCCACATTGTTTGTTCAGGTAACCTGTTGGGTATTGTTTGTTCTTCTGAGAAGAATTAGGTGAGGTTTCTTAGGGAAAAATACTTTCCGTAGCTGTTCAGCCTCCACCAGGTTGGCAAGCTCCCTTCCCCATACCACTTGCTTTCCTGCCTCTAAAGGCATTTGTCCCCTGCCAACTGGGAGCCAAACCATGACCAGGAGGATAAGATAGGACATTCTTGTGACCATCAGCAAGGCCTGCGTAAGCACTGGCCACTGAGAACTCTATCTCACAGATCAGTCAAGTTTGAGGTTGATGCCCAGTGCTAAATTTTAATTCATGTGCAAACAGAGAAGACAGCAAAACAAAGCCTTTCTGGTTGCTGTTGTGCTACTGTTGTTTGTTGGGGTGTTGCTGGAGAGTCTCAACAAATTCTTTTTTCCCCTCCCATTGTACAAGTGTTGAATAAATGGGACTTGTCTGCTGCTGGGTGCCCAGCAGCCTGTGATGGCTATGGGGCTGTGCTGGGAATCCAGAGCTGGTTTCCTGAGCAGCACCTTGTCTTGTGGAATTTAATCACTGATTAACCCACATAAGGAATGGCTGAAATAAAACAGATTAAATCAACAAATAGTATCTGTGCTGCCATCTTGTGAAACAGGGTTTTATAACATCTTTAATGTAGTTTTGTAAATATGGCAGTATTGCCATGGCAGCAGAAATCTAGTGTGGAAAAAACATTGCCAAAATGATTTATTGCTGGGTTAGTGTTCCATATAGGGAGGGCAAGTCATTACTGCTGCTCACTTCTCATCTAAATTGAATATGAAGTGCATCAGAAGGGCTTTGGTCAGGGAAATGGAATATTGCAGCAAACTTCAAGCAGTTGTGCACAGGTCAACAAAATGCAGTAATGTGCAGCAAGATCTGCATTATTTTAGTACTTATACAGAAAGAATTTGTGTGTGAATGTTTCACAGTTTTCACTGTAGCTCTTACTGAAAGTCAGTATCTTCCTTGATAAAATCATAATCATAACAATAAGTTGAGATACTGCTAAATCTAACACTAGCTGGAGACTCAGAGATAAGCAACTTGGAATTTGAACTGACTTATGAAAGGGTAAAAAAAATAGAGCACTAGAAGTTAACCCAACATTTCTTGATAAGAGTCAATGCTCATTGTACATGAAGTTCTGAGATCTTGTGTAGCCAAATGATTCATGGTGTCTTCCACAAAGCTATCTTCACATTAATTCTTGTATACAGCATAAGTGGTGACTGGAATGACTTGCGTCATGCCTGCATTCTGTACACTGCTTTGTTTTTCAGATGGATAAGGTCTGAGAAACAGTAGAGACTGTTGCTGTAGGATGAATCCAGAGTGTTAAATTTAGAAGATTCTATATAGAGTGTGTGGTTCCAGGAGTAGGTTGACAGAAGAGGGCTGCATAAGGACTTGAGCCAAGGCTGCTAACTATAAGGAACATTTAAGACTGAATGCAGCAGAATGTGAGGGCGTAAAAAGTCTGAAGAAAGTAGTTTTCTCAGCTGCCTGTTGCTGCTATCCAGTCTCGAAGTGGAACCTCCAAGCTTGTGCAGTTTTTTAATACAGCTCATACATTTTGTCATGATGATATTTAAATTGTTTATATCTGTTTTCATGGAATGGCCAGCTGGAAGCTTTGCATTCATTTGCTCTGTAAATAGCCTGTGGCTGTTTGTAACATTTTTTTTTCTAAGGTTTATGGTTTAAGAGAAGCTTCATGTTAAATCTTTCAGTCTAATGAGAACAAATTCCAAGGTTAGCACATAGTGTTTCCTTATAAACAAATCAATGCCACCACCACCAATCCTGTTCAGCCAACACAGATAGCTTGCTTTTGCTGCTTTCACTTGATTTTTATTTTTTTTTTAAACAATATTTATGGGACTGTTGGTGGGGATATTTTTTTCCTCTGCTAAACAAAAGCAAATGAAGAGTTCAGAGGTGAGATTTCTTAACAAATCTTTAGATTCAGAAACTAAGGATATAATGAAGCTAAAAGTGTGGTGCCCTCAGATCCACATCTTGCAGCAGAAATCTGAAAAAGACAGGGCAATACAAGCATGAATTCTGCTGTGATATCCAGTATTTGCCAGATGGGTGGGTTATACAATGTATGCTCTTTAATCTGTTGAATAGTGGCTCCACCATTTCCAGTCCTGTAGCCAGCCATCTGTGTACGCTTTGCTGACCACACAAGCTGTCAATGACAACTTCATAAATGGTTAAGTTCATAATGTAGTGCTGGTGCTTCCAGTTCCCTTGACCCTTGCCTTGAATGAGATTCAGTGGTTATTTTTGCTTTTGAAGTGCAAGGCTGAGCTCATTATACTGTTGATGTTTTGCATGGTCAAATGTGGAAACTGGAATCTTTCAGTGAGCAGCATGCTGTTTACTGCTCATGGGTCTGGCACAGAAGTCATCATTGTTACCTTGCCAGAAATTCACTGTTGAATTGCTCTGCTTCAGATTGCCGAGGGTCAAAACAGACCTGAGCAAATCAAAAGTGTACCTCAGTACTTGCTCCGGGCAGACTTTCCAATACTATGTATTGAAATTTAAAGTTTTGGACAGAATGTCTTCCAGACAGCTGGCCTCCAGAGCTGGCAGAAGGAACCAGGGAGCAGCATAGTTTTCCACTGTTCCAATATGGGGTAGTTGGTGATCTGCTCAGCCGCCTGGATCCCCACAAGTCCATGGGACCAGATGGGATCCATCCTAGGGTGCTGAGGGAGCTGTCAGAGGAGCTGGCCAAGCCGCTCTCCATTTTTCAGCAGTCCTGGCTCACTGGCGAGGTCCCAGAGGACTGGAAGCTGGCCAACGTGGTGCCCATCCATAAGAAGGGCCGGTTGGATGAGCCAGGGAATTCCAGGCCTGTCAGCCTGACCTCAGTGCCAGGCAAGATCATGGAACAGGTCATCCTGAGTGCATTAACACAGCACCTACAGGATGGCCAAGGGATCAGGCTCAGCCAACATGGATTTAGGAAGGGCAGGTCCTGCCTGACCAACCTGATCTCCTTCTATGATCAGGTGACCCGCCTGGTGGATGTGGGGAGGCCTGTGGATGTAGTTTACCTGGACCTCAGCAAGGCCTTTGACACCGTCCCCCATAGCAAACTCCTGGCCAAGCTGTCAGCCCATGGCTTGGACAGCAGCACTCTGAGCTGGGTTAGGAACTGGCTGGCTGGCCGAACCCAGAGAGTGGTGGTGAATGGTGTCACATCCGGCTGGCGGCCAGTCAGCAGTGGAGTCCCCCAGGGATCAGTGCTGGGCCCCATCCTCTTTAACATCTTTGTTGATGATCTGGATGAGGGCATTGAGTCTATCATCAGTAAATGTGCTGATGACACCAAGCTGGGGACAGGAGTTGATCTGCTAGAGGGTAGAGAGGCTCTGCAGAGAGACCTCGACAGGCTGGACAGATGGGCAGAGTCCAATGGCATGAAATTTAACGTATCCAAGTGCCGGGTTCTGCACATTGGCCACAACAACCCCATGCAGTGCTACAGGCTGGGGTCAGAGTGCCCGGAGAGCAGGCAGGCAGAGAGGGACCTGGGGGTACTGGTTGATGGTAGGATGAACATGAGCCTGCAGTGTGCCCAGGCAGCCAAGAGGGCCAATGGCATCCTGGCCTGCATCAGGAACAGTGTGGCCAGCAGGAGCAGGGAGGTCATTCTGCCCCTGTACACTGCACTGGTTAGGCCACACCTCGAGTACTGTGTCCAGTTCTGGGCCCCTCAGTTTAGGAAGGATGTTGACTTGCTGGAATGAGTCCAGAGAAGGGCAACAAAACTGGTGAGGGTTTGGAACACAAGCACTATGAGGAGAGACTGAGGGAGCTGGGGCTGCTTAGCCTGGAGGGGAGGAGACTCAGGGGTGACCTTATTGCTCTCTACAACTACCTGAAGGGGGGTTGTAAACAGGCAGAGGTTGGTCTCTTCTCCCAGGCAGCCAGCACCAGAACAAGAGGACACAGTGTCAGGCTGCGCCAGGGGAAGTTCAGGCTGGAGGTCAGGAGGAAGTTTTACACAGAGAGAGTGACTGCCCATTGGAATGGGCTGCCTGGGGAGGTGGTGGAGTCGCCGTCACTGGAGGTGTTCAGGAGGAGACTTGACAGGGTGCTTGGTTACATGGGTTAGTTGATTGGGTGGTGTTGGGTGATAGGTTGGACGTGATGATCTTGAAGGTCTCTTCCAACCTGGTTTATTCTATTCTATTTTCATTGACCGTGTTTGTTGTTTTGTTTAAAACAAAACCTTTGTTTCTGTTCTGGCAAATACTGCAGCATTAGTAAAACAGAAGCAGACTGTTTTTATTCATACTTGTGTATAGACCCAAGTCTCTCCTCAGGAAAACATCTGTTTATGCATGTTTAATCCCAAATGATAGGACGAAAACTGGCATGGCCAACTCTACAGGGCTGTTCTAACGATAGGTGATTTTTGGTGTTGCTACTCAGGACTTCAAGGATGCTGGATGTTTAGGTCTCTTTCCTGAGACTGCCTTTTGTCCTTCCACACAAGAGTGGGGTTTGGGTTTAGCTGTAATAAGTGACAAAGTCAACTCTCACTTTTACTGCTGTGGCAGGTTTTTGTGATATACATCTAGCAGTAATTTAAGATTGTTAAAAACATAGCAGTTGTTATGGTATTGCATTGTAAAAAAAGAATTAGCAGAAATGCATGTGCATGCTTCATAGCTCTAATAGGTCTAATCCACAAGCTTCATACTGAAGGAAAAAAATGTCATATAACATTGAGTTATAAGCCCTTCCTCTTGTATGGTTATGGTATTAACTACTTTTTATAGGGAACAGTTTCTGCAACAGACTCATATCTGATGTTGCCAAAGGTGGTGTTCTAAAGAAAAACAAATTACTTGAAAGGTACCTATAAATCTTTGTTGTCAGGTAGGTGTTCTTTCACTTAAAGCAATGGAAGTAGGATTAAATTTTTTTCAGTCTAGTCTACTGCTGTCAGCACTGTCACATAATTTCCATAATCTCTTGTGGTGGGTTGAAATTTCCCCCCAACATTACTTTGCCAGACCAGCTCAGCTGGAAGCAAATGGAAGCTGTATTTACAGGAAAAACTACACTCTACAATGGAATGCAATGAATGTGTACAAAATATACAGTATTTACAGTATTTTACAGATATTTACAATTAACAAATAACATGAAAACCCCCTTGGTCCAAGACCAGGAGAGCTGCCCCTCCCTCCCCACCAACTACCTGTCCAAAAGGGAGAAGGGAGCAGTAAGGAGCTGTAAGTAGCTGTTAGAACTTCACCAAAACAATGCGACCAAGGTCAGGCAGAAGTGGATTAGTAGTCCCTTCAGAGCATGAAGTGAGCAGAGAAGAGACCAGAAGTCGTCCCCAGAATGTTTTGGTACAAGCAGTCTTATGGCAGATATTTTTTTCTTGTATATTTGTGGGATTTATCCTTCCTCTGATTAAACATGTACAAAACAGAGTAAATAATTTCACAGTAGATCTTGTTGTAGCTCAGTTCTGCAACTTCAAGACACTCATAAAAACTGTATTATATATAATACAGATGTAGACGTGGTCTCAGCCTTGGGGACTGATGCCCAAAAGGGGAAAGCTATAGCTGTGTTATTGCAGACCTGTTAATTTTTCTAGAATGGATCCCACTTACAGTTTTGTAGTTATAAATGGAAAGAAACTCTGTCTTTCAGGCTAGTTCCATTTACTTCTCCCACTTTTGGTGGTGGTGGTGTGTTTTTGTTGTTTGGTGTTTTGTTTGGGGTTTTGTTTGATTATTTTTTTTTTTTTCGTAGAGTTAGTAACACTCCTTTCTAAAATGAGACTTGTTTGGATGTCCTCTACTGACAACTGTATTCTACATTGGTGGTGGTTCTTGTTTGGGTTTTTTTTTTTCCTGATTCCTTTGCCTCCTTTTATCAATCATACTTGTTTCTCAAATGTGTTGTGTTTACCCACTTAGGGTAGATTCTGTTAATGGTCATCACCACACTGTAAATAAATCCAAAACAATTTTGCCATTGTTGAATAACAGGAGGTTTGAAAAGCTGTGAAGTAGCTTTCAACAAGAAACAGCATCTCATTTAGAGCTTGTGGAAACATTGTTTTACAGGGACCCTTCTATAAAACCAGGCTGAACCCATCCAGAGGCATTCCTTCCTCTGCTTGTCCCAACCTGCAGAAGGTTATGAAGAGCAAGCTCTCTGTGCCCCAAGAACAAGAATTCAGAGAGTTATAGAGTAGTCTGGACCTGCTCTGAAGACTGCTGTCTCTCCTAGTGTTGTGCTCAGGTTGCTATTAGCCTTTCCTTCTTAGCAGTAAGTGATGCCTTGATAATAAATATTCAACTATAAGGCTGTTAAATGTAATACCTGAGTCAGTTCTGACAAATGGAACTTTCTGCTTGTGAATCTCAGCTGTATGGTAAAGGAAACCCTGAGGAAGAACTGCTTGTGATAAGGCACATATCAGGGATTACCTGGCATTTAAGGGGAGCTCCTGCACCTGCTGATTCTGGGGCATGGGAAAGTTGCCTTTCAATAGCAAGTTTTTGTACCGTAAGGGAGAAGCACAATTTTGGGAGGCACATGTGTGTATCTTCAAAGACAGCTCCAATGTAATATCTTTCTGGTGCCCTGGGCTGAAGATGCTAGAAAAATGTTTTCATAAGAAAACTGAGAATTAGGAGTGTAAAGGATCCAGTGCAAGGTACCAAATGCTGCTCTGGGGGCATCTGGGTGCAGACAGTTTGTCTCATTGGTCAACAGTGACAGTTTCAGCTCATGGTGATACCTCCTGTGACTCAGCCAGCTCCTCCTGCTACCTGTACAGCTTTTTCTAGAAGCTGCATTTTAAGAAATAAATTCTATAGAAAGCTAACTGGCTCAGGTGAAACCTGCATTTGCTGGGAGTAAACATTGTTTTTTTTTTTCTTGTCTATTTTGGAGAAGACAAATGTTGATGCATTTTTCCTTAGTGTATATATCTATTTAGTCTATAAAATTTCAGATAAGAATGAGTGTGAATCTTGACCCATAACAGATGAATATGCAATGCAAGATGGAGCAGAAGACTCAATTCAGTCATCCTCACAAAAGCAGCTTTTATACTTCAAACTACAGTTCCCCTGCTGACACTCACTCCATTCAGTTTGTGTGATGCTGTCCCAGATTTATGGATGGTGGTTTCCTGCTGTTCTGGTAGTCTGTGCTTCAGTGAAACATCTTTCATATGTCCTGTAACAAATCCAAAAATGTTATGGAGTGGATCATTTGTCTTGAGCTTGAACATGAAATAAAATGCTGTAGTGAGGTATTTTTGTTTTGTTTTTCTTGGTTGGGGAAAAACTGGCTTGCTTTCAACTTGGATCCCAGCTTTCTGGTTTCCGAAGTCACCCTTGTGGAGGTGATCTCAGATCTGTAATGCTATGTTGCACAGCATACAGGAACACTGCCTTAGCAACAGTAAGTTAACTAATGCCTACAGCTTTGTTCTTGTTCATTTGGTACTAAAGTTCTTCTAATGACATCAGAGGCTGCCTAAGCAAAAACAAAGCAAAAATATGTTGGAAAATAATTAGCCAGATTTATAGCTTTCATAATGTGATTTGACTGATAGAAATAAGAATAACGTCACAGAGCCAAAACACCTAGACCACCAATGTAAGGAATGTCTGGTCTGGTAATGAGGATGCTAACCTTTTTTGTGAGTGCTTTGGTAGCAGTGTCTCTTGGATACTCAGTATGAACATAGTAGATGATACAGTTTAATGTCTGTTACTGGCCTTCTGAACTGGTTATGTTTGTTTATGTTTATTATTCTGAACTGGTTATAATTCCTGTTTTCTATGTAGTACCATTTCTATCAGATCCAAGTCTCATAAACACTACCACCTCTAAGAATTTAGTCACTGTTTGACAAGAAGCCATCCCACCTTGTGGGCTGTGGGATTGTTTTAGTCAGATCACTGCCAGGTTGACCTCACGTGCATGAAGTACCTTGGTCTGTTCCAACAAAAAGCTTCATCGTGTGTTCCATGGTGTGAACATGGAGAGCTCCTGTGTGTTGTGAGAAGAGGATGAGCTGCAGGAGTAGTTGGTACTGAGATCTGCATTGCTGCAAGCTTGGGTTGCAGAGCATATCAGCTGCAGCACATTGCCGGCCTTGATACTCTTGAGGTTCTTCCCTGGCATTGCTGTCACAAGAATCTGATAATAGGCAGCACTCCGTATTGTCTTTTGGTTCCCACTTAAGTTGCTGACTACTTAAAAGCCTAATGTTGTTCAAAAGTTCCAAGTCAGACTCTTTAGGAGATGTAGATTTCAGAGCATGTTTTATGGCTACTGATGGGTCACAGCCGTGCTGTGCAGATGTGATTCTCTAGTAATTTTGGTCTTCCTTGTGAATGAATACCACTTTGTTGGTTTTTTTTCCCTTAGCTTGCTCTCTTTTCTCCTATGTTTGTTGCAGTAGTGACACTGTAAGTAAGATGTGGGTAAAAGGTGTCACTTTTGTTAAAATATCAAATAAATAACAATGTTTCTCAAATCATGTGTCTATAGGTGGATGGAGATCTGCTTGGATGAAGAGCTGCCCCCAACTACAGAGCTGGAGGAAGGCTTAAGAAATGGTGTTTACCTTGCCAAGCTTGCAAAATTCTTTGCCCCTAATGTAGTGTCAGACAAAAAGATCTATGATGTGGAGCAAGCTCGCTATAAGGTAATAACTTTTTCAGTTCTCTCACTGACAAGACAAAAAAAAAAAACCCTAAAAACCTGTCTTCCAATTCTTAAGGATACTCAGCATGTTTGGTTAACTTTCTATTTTAGCTTCTTAACTGTTCCAGGTTTTCTCATGTTCTATGGGAAGACATTTACTTCATTATATCTGTATGATTATTAACCAAATAATCAGAGAAACGAAAAACAAGTTGCAAGTAATCTTAGCTTGCTATGTGGGTGTGCTGTTCCTTAAATCACGACTTTCAATAGTACAGAAATACGTGCATACACATGCTGTAGTCCCACTATGGAACACATTATTTCAACATGCAGATGGGGCAGGAAAAATCTGAAATGAACATTTTAAAGGTGTAGTCACTGGCTGTTGCTTGTGGGTTGAGAAATTAGGTTGTTTGTTTTAGGTCTGATATGGTGAACAGAACAGTGCTGAAGCTACAAAACCCACAAAAAACCAAACCAACAAACCCCACAAAAACAGCAACCAAAAAAACTCAAACAAAAAAGCCCGCACAACTAACAAACAAAAAGGACAAAAACTGCCAACCAACTCGGGGAAAAAAACCCACACAACATCTTTCTCACTATTTCAACTGCTATTTGCGTAGGCTCTAGGGAAAGGGTCAAGTATTCAGGTAGATCTGAAGAGTGACTAAGCTCCTTATCTGTTCACCTTCACAATAGCGCTGATCAGTGTTACCACTTCTGTATTTTGAAGATAGTGCTTCCTGGTATTCAACAGCTAGCCTTTACTCCCAAAGACTACTAAGGCTGTACAAATAGTCACTTCAATCACAGTCCACCTAAATGAATGCAAGCCTGGCTTATGTCACACAAAATAATGAGATAAAAGAATGAGCTGGAAGTGTGGTGTTGTTCAGTGTTAGGACATTTCATTAGCAGGATAGTGACTGTGATGCTTTGGTGTCCAGGTTCAGACAAGGGATCTTCGGGATATAAAACTGGGAAGCAATGGAAGGCTGAAGAGAATTTTCTTGATGTGATTTTTAAATTATTATTATATTTAACCATCTTTTACTTATGTCTTTGCAACAGAGATCTGGCCTTCATTTTCGGCACACTGACAACACTGTGCAGTGGTTAAGAGCGATGGAGTCCATTGGTCTGCCTAAGGTAAACCTTCACATTTTGTCAGCAAAATTTCTCAACACTAACTGATACTCCCTTTCATCTCCTGGAGCACAGATTGTTGCTTACAGTAAGTCTATGTGGAATGGGTAATTAAGGAAACAAATCTGAAGAGAATGTAATGCTGAAAGTGTGTTATGTGCCATTGCTCCTGGTATTGTGCATATCCACAGCTGCTGTGGACAAGTGTTGTGTGTGGAAATGCTCAGGGTGCTACTCCTGCAGAAAGACAAATGGGGATACTAGTAGTGTTCTAACTATCTTATTGCTAGTATAGTCTTTGTAGGGGCCCGAAAGGAATATGGCTTAAAATAGAAAACTTAAATGTTTGCTTCTTTTAGGTTACTGCCTCTCATCATGTCTTTTTGCTGCCTCTTCCTCTCAATATATGTCCCAGTTTTTCTGCCTCTACCCTGTTTCCACACTCCAGTGCACACTCTAGTGCTCTGCATGGCTATGCTGCTGCTCCTCTTCCACCAGCTGCTTTCTTGGGTCACCTCTCATATTTATCTTCCTTCTTGTGGGTCTTCACTTGTCATCTCCCCCCTCTGCTGCTGTTTCTGGGCATCAGTGAATCTTTTTTAGATGAAAATCCTTCAAGAAAAGACTGTGTTCAGCTGGCTGATTTCCACCCTGAATTCTTTCCTCTGAAAGGCTTCACCTCTGATGTGGAAGATGGTCATTGCCAAAAGCATTCCTAAGTCTCTCTCACAAAGCTATTGTGAGGAAATGAAGAGGAGGGTACTGTGCTCCTGACTTAGACTTGTCCTATTAGCCATGGGTTGGTGCAGCCCCAAGTGCCTGGCGTGGAAGTGTGTTGCCAGCTCTCATGGTTACCTAAGTCTTGTATTTTATTTTTGTGGAGAAACAGTGTCTAGTGGCTGGGACCACGGCCAGGAACAAATTAGTGTTAGAAGACGAACTGGAACTTATGATGTGACTTTTTGGCTAAATTCCTTAATATTCCTCTTCCTGAATATCTTTATCCATAAATTATGCATTCACAAAATTACAGGTGCTGGCGATTAGAATTTTGCATTTTAAAACTATGTGATCGGTCTGGTTTGCAAGGAGACTTTGCATTCCAGGATTTGGGTGTCTGTAGAAAGACAAACCCTACTTACTCACTGTTCTAAAAATCTTGCTGAAATGCTGTCTGCTTATCTTACCTTCTTACCTCCTATTAAGTAGCTTTTATGCTTTATTAAGTTTTTCCTTATGAAAACTAGTGATGAAATAACATCAGAAAATACTTAATTCATAACTCCATAGAAGTAACAGCTCAAGTTCTATGAGCTTAAGTTACAGTTTTGCAGAGAGATCATTTTTGCAACTTTTCTGGTCAGTTGCACGTCTTCTCCTTTAACTGTGTGCTTTTTGTTTTTTAGATCTTTTATCCAGAAACTACAGATGTCTATGATAGGAAAAACATCCCTAGGATGATATACTGCATTCATGCTCTAAGGTAAATCGCAATGGGAGCAAAAGTTCATGTAAAATCCCAGTTCAAGGAGTGCAAGTCTTGAAAGGCATCAGGGTAACTAGTATATCACGATCTGTCAGAATTTACATGTTCATTAATATGAAGTTGGACACAAAACTCCAATTTTGTCAGGATTACTGGCCAAATTATTTTTCAAAATAGACATGAAAGACTATTGAATTTAGTGAAGGTATCACGCTCTCAGTGAGTACAGCCCCTCACAAAGTGCACTTACCATTTCAGAATGCATACCTGTAGCAGAAACCAAATAAAGGTACAAAATCTTAGCAAAATGTTAGTATAGCCATAGGGCAGACATGCTGATCAGGGTGTGAACAGTGATGAACTGACATCCTTCTGTCTCAAAAGAGAAGCAAATAATTACCGTATTCTGAGATCACTCATGGGGAAATTAACATTTTCCGACATTTGAATGTTCTGAGCAAATTGAATGTATGACGGGTTTGACTACACTACTGAAGACAGAACTTGCGTTGGGACTTTTTTACGTTCTGCCTTAATTTTCTTGATATTCAACACTAAAAGTAATGAACGTCTGCCTCATGCTGTCCCTGGTGTTAGGGGCAGTGGTATTGGCAGACAACTCCTCTCTCTTGTGGCTCTCCTAGCTCATTTCCTGCACCTGGAGACCTTTAATTACTTTCTTGCCACTATGCTTGCAGAGAAAATCATTAACTTATGCCCCAAACTTTCTTCTGCATTCCTAATGGTGTTCAGAGGCATATCATCTACTCTAGGGTTATAGACAAGAAAGTACACATACTGTAATTGAAATTTTTTGAGGTCGTATCCTTGAGAAGATGTGTCCACTCTTTCACTCCAGTATGTACACTCACTACCAATAAATAGGGCATGCTACCAAAGTGCATATTTCTTTCAAATACTAGACTTGACAGCCTTGGTTTTTTTTGTCATCTCTGACAAGTGTTGCCACTTAATATTACAACCAGCCGTAACAATTTTAACTGGACACTATCAACAGCACTCTTTAAGGGTAGTTATCACCTAAAACTTGGTAGTAAAGTCTGTTATCTAAGAGTCTTGTGTAAGCCTCAAGTGACTTCCTGAGTAGATGTATGGGGCTCTAATGTTAACCAGCTCAGGTTGACATTGTGGGCTGTATGCCTCTCTGGGCACATCATGTGTCAGATCAGATGTTTTGCAAGAGGTGGAAGAACACAAAGAGACTTTCCAATATTTGCTTCCTAATGTGTGGAGGACTTTATCAACTGTGCATTTCAGTGCTGCATGAACAATTAGCCCATCACATTCTTAATATCTGTGTAATCATTGAAATGGCAGTAACTCTTTTCATATTGAATGGAATTTTGCAATGGATTGACCTTTGGCAGAAGTTTTCCTTTATCCATCTTGATGTACCCCAGGGTTTGTGTCAGTATCAGAATTAGTCTGTGTTGTGTCAGCTTTCATTTCCTAGTTTATCTTGTTTAAATTACTTTTCATTACTGCATATCAACACGAAGCTGTGACTGTGCATACAAGCTATTTTTTCGAAACAAACTTGATATCAAATGTCACACCACACTGAAGGGGAATAGATCCTGTAGTGTTTTCATTTATGATTTTTCCAATGGAAATGTCGGGCCCTGTACCTGAATCCCATGCAGAATGCAAGAACTGAAGAAACAGTTGTTGAACTTTTATTTATTTCCATGCCTTTTCCCATCCTAAGTCCTTCACTGGAGCCTTTCAAATCAGATGATGTCAGTATTGAATGCAATACAGCCAACATTTCAAACAGTGTGGAAACCAATTGAATTAAGGACAAGAGGCTTGCCTGGTTTGCAGTGTTCCCAGCTAGGCTAACAGTTGGACTTGGCAATCGTAGAGGTCTTTTCCAACTGAAACAATTCTATGTTTTTATAAAAATAGCAATTACAAGCAGGCTTTTCACCTTTGCACCTCTAGCATATGCTTGATGACTATATGAAGCCTTTGGGTCTAAATGCCAAAATTCTAATGCATTTTGGAGCTCATGCTCAAATTTCAAAGGCTCAGGTCTTGTACTACTTTTCTTGTGAAAGCCAATTTGAATTGTTCCTGAACGAAATGCAGTTAAGAACAGCTCCATTTAAATTAAAATGTTAAGAGTGATTCTTGTTCATACATAACAGTGCTTCTGGAATCCCCCCTGTACCCCCAAAAAACTCAACTTTCAAATTATCTTTGCAAGCAGATCCCTGCTACATCCTGGACAAACTATCCCTCTGAAGCTGGACAGCTTCAAGGCATTGTTTTTCTAGGAAGCAGTAGAATAACAAGCATATATCTTCACAAAAAAGCACACTACTTTCAGAGGTGTTTTTTATGGCATGTTAGGCATGAGCTGAACATAAAACAAGACTTGAGAAACTGCCTGACAGGAACTGCAGTTCTGCACAGACAACACAAAGGGAAATTTGCCTGGGACCTGCCCTTTCTCCATTGTTCTTCTCCCTTGCTCCTGATGCCTCATATCCATCTTCAACCTCAAGACACCCTGATTTTGATTTTATATGGATTCTCTGAAGTTCAAGTTACATTATAAAAGCATTAAGGAAGTTATTTCAAGTGAAATTATACCTTCATACAGAGAGCTGTATTTGTGCTCCCTGTAAAGCTGTAAGTGTATTTTCAGCACCACCTGGTGGTTAATAAATTATCCAAACAAAGGGAGTGTAGGAAGTAACACTCACAGTTCAGTCTCTATCTTTTCATTGTAGCCCTAAAAAAAGCCAGCCTAGCCCAGTGACAGTCCAGATCTCCATAACTATTTGTGTGGTACTCAGCACTTCAGCTAGGACTGTGTCAAACTTCAAAGTAAAACTTTAAAAGACCCCAGAGGAAGCCAAGCAGGCAGATCAGGGTAACAGAGGAACCTGACTCATAACTACTACAGTCATGTCCCACTTTTTCCTGCTGTAGATAACTTACATTTAAGATTGCTTTGAAAAGTGAAGGATGGGAATGGTGATAATTTTGAGGTGTTTCAGCAGTCAAGAGACTATTGACCTACATGAAGACAGGCTAGGGGAGCTGGGGCTGTTCACCCTGGAGGAGAGGAGGCTCCAGGGAGAGCTAATAGCAGCCTTCTGGGGCCTACAGGAAGGATGGAGAGACCCTTTACAAAGTGATAGGACAAAGGGCAATGGCCTCAAACTAGAGAAGCTTTAGATTGGGTGTCAAGAACAGGTTCTTTACTATAAGGGTAATAGAACATTGGAAGAGGTTGCCCAGGGAGGTGGTTGAGACCCCATATCTGGAAATATGCAGGGTGAGGCTCCACAGGGCTCTGGGCAACCTGATCTAGTTGAAGATGCCCCTGCTGACTGCAGAGGGGGTTGGACTAGATGACCACCTAACCCAAACCATTCTATGAGATGCCCTTTTGTGTCTGTCCATGTAATAAGGCAGAGGAGTAGTTGTGGTAGCATGGGAGAAGAAATGTGGATTCTGTGTGCTCTTAAAAAAAACAAACAAACCTCTTAAGCCACAATGCATATCTGCAAGGTAGAAAGTAGTGGTAAAGTAGTTTAAAACAGAGGTGCAATAGAATCCTTTTGGTGTTATTTATACTGTCTTTTCAAAGTCTACCTTTTTGATCCCTGGTTGCAAAACTTATTTATTGAATTTCACTTATAGATTATAGAAGTACCAGTCTTTTATAGATATATCTATGCCTTGTTTGGAAGGTGTTGAGAAAATATGGATGCACTACTGGGGGATTGTTTTCAGACAGCCCTCTTGAAGTCAAGGAATAATAATAACAATAGATATTTTCCATGCTATGCTGAAACACAAAATATCATTTCCTGGACAGCACTTTAAATGAAGCTCTCCTCACTTTCCAAAAGCTAAATAGCTAATGAAACAAATATATTTGAGAATGACACTCTCATAAAGCCTATCCAAGCCTGTGATTTGTGTCTCTTCAGCTATTAATTACAGGGGTGTTAAGAACACAACTCAAAACAGTACACAGAGCCACAGCTATAAGGTGTGCTAAACTGCATTTGTGTGTTGTTTTTTTCCCCAGTATGAGCTTCTTAATTTCTTTAACCCTTGATTTTCTTGGGCTGAGAACAAATTAACTCTACAGTTTTCTTTATGATGTATTTTTAAGTTCTACAGAAAGATAAATCCTTTTTGACTTATGTTTCAAAGAGCATCTCAGAGTATGTCCCAGATTACAGGGCCTATGTAAACAAATAGAAAAATCTTAGTTAGGAAGACAGTTAAAGAACAAGCTTCATAAATGCAGTTTTCACTGCAAAGAAAATAAAAACCTCAAACACATGCAGGACTTCAAATTCTAATTTTCTTATTTGCAGTTTATATCTGTTCAAACTAGGATTAGCACCACAGATCCAGGACCTCTTGGGAAAAGTAGACTTTACAGGTAATAAAATGCTTATCTAATTATATGTTAAATGGTTTCTTCACCCAGTAGATCTGCTAACATCATATGTATTTTCTGTTATGTCTTTCTCCTCCCATGTGGTGGTTTTAGACTTCAACCCACCACATCCCACAAGATTGTTCTGAACATATACTAATTAACTAGGTGGGAGGTTGGTATTTTTAATGAGCATCAATCTCTGGAGGACAGGAGGGAGTGAATTTGCATGGTGTACTTGTTGTACCTTAGATTCCTTCAGAACGGGGAGGAAAAACTGCTAAGAAGCTCCATCCACAAGCCCTTGCAAAAGTATTGCACCCATATTATTAGGTATGATGACACATAATGAAATCCTTAAGCATTTCTTTTGATAACATTTTTTTTTATGTGAACAGAGGAAGAAATCAGCAACATGCGCAAGGAGCTAGAGAAATACGGAATACAGATGCCATCTTTCAGTAAAATTGGTGGGATTCTGGCCAGTGAGTTATCAGTGGATGAAGCTGCATGTAAGTGTAGCTCCTGTCTGTTTTCTACATGGTAATTTGACAGAACACTACAAAAATATTTTCTGTGTTTTAATTCACCAAGTTTGCCACCTCCTAACAAATAACATGAAAATCAAGTTTTCACTGCTCTCACATTGCATTGCTTCTAAAAGATCTTTATGCAGTCTGCATTTTGAGCATCTTCGCTGAACTATTGGAAGTGCTGCCAGAAACAGATTTCTTACAGTATTTTGCTTGGGTTTAATGTTTTGGTAGCTAGTGCTCTTCCAGAATGGTGGATTGAGCTGTGTGTGCACCCGTGCACCATAGTGAATACAATGGAGATGGTAATGAGACCAAAGTATCTTCTCTGTGCCTCCTTCCTGTCTTTGGCTTGTGTTCTCCTCAGGCACCCAGTCAGGTTGCTGCTAGGACAAGGCACTATTTTAGACAGATAACTCTGCTGGTGCATGACCCACAGCATGGTAGAACTCTGCTGGGGGGTGAATCTTGCTGGTGCACCTAAGTGAGCTTTTCCTTTTTAGCGAGATCAATGCACTGTTGTGATCCCTTTGAGTCTGTCTTGAATAGCTCCCACTCAAAACCAAAATTTAATGTTGGAGTGCTTTGCTGCCCAAGCCTATCGATCTGTAAGTCAATATTTTCTCCATGTAATTTTCTTTCTGGAATGAGGTGACATATTATAAATATTATAAAAGTTTTTAGTTAAATGACAGGAAATATGTCCACCTAAATCCATACTTGTGCTCTGGTTGTTTTGAGCCTATCATTTTAACTACTTTATGCTAGCTCTACTTTCATCAGTGATGCCTCACTTCCAAAGGCACTATTTTAAGAGCTAATTTTGCAGAAGCATGCACATATTAAGGTACATCAAGCTTCAAAATACACAACACAGACAATATCATTTTAACTACTTTATGCTAGCTTTACTTCCAGCAGTGATGGCTTTAATACACCTGAGGAAGAGATTACATACTTCTCATGTATTATGTTATATGAAGATATGGGGTTAATGCCTTCAAGAACAGAAGGGCTGTCTTGAATATGTTCAATGGCACAGAGTGTCAGTGATACAGACCAATAACAATACTTCAGACTGTGTATCAGGAGGTAGAGGGAATAAAAGCTGCATTATAATTAAATTCCATGGTAACTTTTTTAAACTTTGCAAAGTAGCATAATTGAAACAAGCCAATTTGTGATATGTAATGTGATGAAATTTCCAGACTGTAACTTCAAACATGCTTCTTCACATTGATTTATATTGTCTGTGTTGTGTATTTTGAAGCTTGATGTGTCTTACTATGTGCATGCTCCTGCAAAATTAGCTCTTAAAATAGTGCCTTTGGAAGTGAGGGTACTTTGTCTTCTTTTTTAGCAAATTTACAGAGAACCAGTGACTAACAAGCATTTTTCCAGGGAGCTTCCTTCCTTTCTTCCTTCCACAATGATAAGAGGGCTGTGACTTCCTTCTCCAAAAGCTGCTTATGGTGTGTGTAGGGGGCTTCCTTTTGTTTCTGAAGTGTTTTCAGTGTTCCATAGAAAATCAGGGTTTCCTGAACCTTATTCTGTCCTTTTGGGCAATGTGTGCTGTAGATAGCATGTCCTGTTCCAGAACAGGAAACATCTGCTAGGGGAACCCTCACGCATTAGTGACACTGGATGTGGAGATCCTGATGGAAGAGTCTACCACCCTACTTCCAAAATGGAATAAGCAAAAGCTGAAGTTAAACAATTGCTGATGATTTCTGCTGCACTGTCAGCAGAAAAAAAGTAAGCTTAAGAGCTTTCAAAGCAGGTTTATTCTTTGAGTAGCCCTCTTATTTTTTCATGCCTCCAAACTATTCTTTCAAGTCCCACCAGACTTCTCATTGTTTCTCCTGGTAAATGGATTCACCGCATCCACCAACACCCGTTTATGTCTCTTAACTTTGAGCCTATCATTTTAACTACTAGCTTGACTTTCAGCAGTGAAGCCTTTAATACAGCTGTGGAAAAGATTACATACTTATCATGTACTATGTTATATGAAGATATGGGGGCAATGTCTTACATGTGTCTGTCTATAGTAGTCTTCTCTGGCCCCTTGAAGCTGATCTGGGTGTTCAGAGTATCTTAAGTTAGAAGGGACTGATAAAGCTCAAATCACAGGACAACCTTAAACTAAACCATATGAAAAAGTGCCCTGTTCAGACACTCCTTGAATTATGACATGGCCCCTTCCTTGTGAAGCCTGTTCCAGTGACCAACTACCCTCTCAATGAAGAATCTTTTTCCTAATGACCAATCTGAATTTCCCCTATTGGTAAAGTTCATTGTCAAAGTGACCAGTGTGTGTCTCTTCTTGTTTCTCCTCCACCACATCAGATGCTGAATGTTGTGGTGAATTGAACTAGAGTTAAATTATGTTAGAACAGCTTTCTAGCATAAATTTAATGCTAAGCATTGAATTATCTACTAACAGGCAAGTTGTTTTGTGACTGCCCTCTCAGCAAAAGTATAGATGCAATTCATACTTCATTTGCCCATGTTGATTTTCCAATGATCTGCTCTTGTGTTGTACTTTCCTAAATTTGTACATTCCTTCCCCCCCAAAACCATTACTCTACATGTAATTCAGTTACAAGTGGTTTTGATTTTGTACATTCATGTAAATTTGCTGTGTGGTGAAAAGAGCTTTTTGGCTCTTACAATCTTGCAGTCAAGCACTTTTTAGTAGCTGGCCTTTCCTGTTCTCAAACAAAGGTTTTATACTTAAGCTGGTCAATAGCTGTGTTGAGTACCATGGCAATAACCCTTTACAAAACCCTTTGGGTATTCTTTCCTTGCATTTGATATTTGCTATCCCATGGCTTTGCAGGTAACAGAAGTAACCATGACTGTCTCTGGTTTCCCAGATATTTGTGGAGATCCTCAGTTGGGAAAAGGAGTCAGTTCATCTTGGGCAGATTAGATGGGCAGTTTGCCTGAGGAGACTTTCTAGAAAGCAAGTTTTGAGTCTTGATTTCCTTATTCTGGTGTAGTACCTTTCAGATATGTAGTAAGTTTAGAAAATACTTTCATGTCTCCCATCTTTAGGAATGCAAAAACAGCTTTAGGAGAAAATTTACCAAACAGTCTTTCAATTGCTGCAAGTAATTGCCTTCTAAATGACACAGGACTTGAACAATAAAATGTAACACATTTTGTTTCCTGTCAGTAAAACCTAGTTGGGGGAGAACATGGACAGCAACGTCACCTGTGGGGAAACAGAGTGCTTTTGGATGCTGCAGACTAGCAGGGGATACATTAGGACTGGGATGTTTGTGGGGAATATGTAGCTTGTTGAATATGTATTAAACAGTCATTTAAAATAAATTGGAAGAAACAGTTTTGCCAGTTTTGAATGTTTTGCTCCCTGAAATTTAAGATTGTGCTTTCAATTCCAGTGCATGCAGCAGTAATTGCAATTAATGAAGCTATTGAGAAGGGAATAGCTGAGCAAACCATTGCAACTCTGAGAAACCCAAATGCAATGCTGCTAAACGTTGACGAGGAACTTGCACAGGACTATCAGAATGAGCTCTTTGAAGCTAAAAGGAGAAAAGCATCAAGTGCAAGACTTAAGGTAGTGGTATTTTATTAGCTCTCCTAGTATATGTGTGCCTTCAAGTTGCTTCTTATGCTGTAGTATTACCATTAAAAAAATTAACATGCTCTTAAAAAGTAGAATAATTAGGCAAACACACTTTTAGACTAAACAAAATAAGTAATAGTAATGAAATAAGCTGACAGCAAATTTTATAAGAATATGATTAATATAAGCATGATATAGCTTAACTTTGAAAGCCTAAAATACGGAAACACTGAAAAGAAACAACGACTGGGTTTCGTGTATCAACTGCTTTAGAAAACAAACAACACTTGTATTTAAAAGGTTGCAAAAAGAATTATACTATTTTTTAGCATAAAGTATAACCTCTGTCACAGATCTTTAATATGAGATTATTTGGTGGGGTTTTTTGAGAACTACAGGGGCAGAAAATGCTTTGAATATGGCGCAGTCACCAGCAAGTGCTAATTTCTCTAGTTTGTGGTCAACAAATTCCTTTACAAATACATTCAGCAAATATTTCAGCTGATTCAGTTTTATTGGCTCTGCTAATAGCTTTTCCTTCTGCAGTTACTAGCAATAATTTTGTTTTCTTAGAACGGCACAATCTCTGAAGAAGAGAGAGATGTCTATGAAGAGCTGCTGACACAAGCTGAGATTCAAGGCAATATCAATAAGATAAACAGTAAGCCATTATGGATCCTTATGGAAACATGTATATATGTGATCTTCTGGTTTCCTGCTGAACATGACTTGAATCCTCATAAACAAACAAAATATTTCAATGGAAATTTACAAAACATGCATAATTAGTGAATACCTGTCTACAACAGTTTACTTGCTACTCCTTCTCTACTAATCTTGGGAGGGGGCTGATGTCTGTGTTTGTAGTTTTTTGCTTGTAAGGATGCTTCAGTTCAGAATCAAATCATTCATTGCCTGCTCTGTTTCCTTATGTTTGAGTTTCCTTTATGTACAGAATACTGGAAATTTTGACCCCCTCTTCTATATATAAAGCTGACATTCATTCATAAGCTTCCAGTTCACTGTAGTTGAACTGCTTCCACATGAGGCTGTACAGAGCCAGAGATGCCTTTTGTAGAATTGGTCTTGAAACAGATAATCCTCTGCTGGATAATGATTGCCATCCTAGATGACTTTTACAAAAAGTGAGATGCTGACAGCAATGGACTTTTTTCCTTTTTTTTTTTTTTTTTAAATCTCCCCAAAAGTGTATTTGCTGCTTATAAGCATTGTTTTCATTTCAGTTCACATAGCTTTAGTCCAAGTGAATGAGGCTATTGACCGGCAAGATGAAGTAGCACTGATGGCAGGTTTGAACCATCCTGCTCTAAGCCTGCTTGAAGTTCTGCCACAAAATTCCTCATGGTATCTATTGCAATTGTGTGACTCTAAAGAACAGAAAATGCAGGTAATTGAAAGGAACAGGTACTATACATTAGACTGCCCCTTTTTTTGATGATTTTAATCCAGAGATAAATTGCATTTACTCTGCCTTCACATCACATCACATTATGAAACAGTCCTATAAAAGTTTTAGAATAATCAATATACTACTAATTGACACCAAAGTGCATTTGCTCTAAAGAGCATGGTGCCCTTATAAGTAGTTTCTAACCAAGATAGAAGACTAAAATCTGAGATTCACCATGCAGTCCCTATTACTCTGCTTTCTTTAGAAAACAAGTCATAATTCAAGTACAACAAAAGGTAATGTTGAATCATTAACAGCAAATGCAAGAGTCAATGAAGTTTAAAGGAGCAAATCTATCATTTTGAGTATGACTAAAATCACAGGGCAAGATTAATGCCATGTTTACTGTGAAATTATATTTGATGCACAGTACAATCAAATCACTGTCCTGTCAAGGGCTTTAATCCCTTATTTCCCATCAAACTTAAAATCATAATTAAATCTCTTTTTCTGATCTGTTAGATAGCAGGGGTTCCAAATATGCTCGACAAAAGTGAAATACAGAGAGAAGTTAGTGTTGCCAATGTGGAAGCTGAGGCTCACAAGCTTAGTGAGTAACTGTTTTAATATTAATTTTTCACCCTTGCCATTTAATTCTGTTAAACTGATTAATTGAATCCACCATTTCCTCAAATGGAAACCTTATGTGCTGCATTTTATTTTTGTAACTGTTCTCAGTGTCACAATTGTAAAGTCATCAATCTGTGCTGCATTGGATATACTTTAATCTTGAGTTGCCAACCCTTTTTTCCTTTGAGTAACTTCAACCACTGCTAATCACACTAGCTAAAACAGAAGACAATGCATGGCTTGATGGCTTGAATAAATACTTATTTGTCAGTGCAGTATTAATCCTCACTTGGCAGTGATGACATAGAATGATCACATGGAAGAATATTTTGCAATCACATCGCAGAGGAAAATTAGTCTTACTTTTAGACGTGTATCTAAATTCAACCTGCTCATAGCCTACTACAAATATCCCAAGACACGAGTTACAGTATGTGAAAAAAATATAGTTAAGGGGGATCTAAATTTGCAGTGCATGTGTTGCTGCTTTTGACTGGAAACTTCTTTGCTAGAAGTTCATCTTTGGTTAAACTACTGTTATTTCGTGCTACACCTGGGCATGGCTTAGTGGCTGTTTTGTCTCTGGTATTCTTTCCAATCCTACAAATGCAGGCTTATTGCTTTTGTATTGTAACATACAAGCTGTACTGTGAGGTCAGCTTAAGCTGCAAGTTAAGTTTGACTTGCTACCTCAAATGTTAGCCTATTAGATTGGTTAGGTATGGTAAGCAGTACTTTCCGAGTTCCTCCTTGGTAAACGAAATGAGGAGGAAAGCTGTCACTCATGAAAAGCAGTAACAGTGATCTGGGGAGCAACTTATTTCCTACATTTCATTTGAAACAAAAATAGTGGGGTTTATTGGAATGTGAACAGTGTAACGTGTGTTTTGCAAACTGCATGCTCAGTTCCTGAACTACAAATCAGTAATGTAAATAACACAGCTAGTCCAGGCCATTTGTGGACTCTGACTCTTCCTCTTTGCTCTTTTCTCTAAAAAATATATGCATGCCATAGCTTTGAGAGCCTTTCCTTTTCATGACCTTGGGAATAGCTAACAGAGAGAGCCTTCAATAACAATATGGACTTATATGACTGTGCTTCAGAGCAATAGAAATGAGGCAGTGGGCTTATTTAGGTGGGTCAGATTAGCTAGGTTTTAAAAGTTTTCATGTTTTATAATAAGATCTGAGTGTTTCTGCAGACATGAACTGTGCAAGGTATCTGCTGTACAAGCAGTCCTGTACAGACTGAAGCCATCAGTGATGACTAAAAACATTCCCTGGATAATAGTATACCGAAAAGTCATAAGACAGGGTGGAGGAGGCAGTGGTTATTTTGCTGATGGAAATTACAATTACATAATTGTCATTCTTTGCCACATACACTCTAACCTTCAAGGTTGTTTCCCTTTATGTAAGAACAGAGCAGTCCCTTGTACAACACATCCCTGGGTGCATCTTGCCTGGATTTCTTCAGACTTGGCTCCACCAGGTGTGCAAATACACTGTCTGTGACTAAGCTAAGAGTGTTGTAAGGTTATTGTGGCTGCCTGAGCAGGAAGTGTTTTTGAGTTTCTCTGTCAGGGTTCAAATCTCTACTAAGTCAGTTTAGCAAGTGAAATGTGTGGATTTGTTGAGGTACTGAAAAGGGTACTCATACCTCCTGTATGGTGATCTGTTTAACTTGATATTTGAGCTGTAGGGAAGGGGATGATTTCTAGATGGTAGTACTTATGAGGACTGATCTTCCATGCTGTTGGACAAATCCTCTGCATGCCATCACCTGTTGAAGTCCTAGAAGCCATAGCATGTGTTTTCCCATTAGTTGAGCCACTGAAAATCCCGATTCCCCTACATATTTGGTTGATTTCTACAAAACCTCCTGAAATGGACAATAAAAGTATCATTGGTGTTGCAGACAAGCTTGGTTTAACTAGCTAAGTCCTGCTGAGAGCTGGAGGAGGGAAGCCTGGCATAGAAGGGAAGGAGCATTTGGGGCGAAGCAAGACTGAGGCACTGTAGCCAACATACCCAGCAATGTCTGCCACAAGCACACCTAGGAAGAATGTTAGGCCTTTCTGTTAGGACGGGTCCGCTCCTTGCTTTATTGTACCTTCAACGTAGAACAGTCTGTAATATCTAAAAGTCCAGAAACCTTAAATTCTTTCAGTCAATTATTTGCTGCTTACCTTTGAGCAGACACAGTTTCTGCAACATTCAGCAGTTATCTTGAAGAATCTCACATGCCTATGTTTTTCCCTGCTGTTCTCCAGAACTTATTGCAGTTGACAATATCAATACTGCAATTCGTAACTGTGATCCTAGTAAAACACTGGTTGCACTGATGAAACCGGAGGCACAGCTGCCTGTTGTTCATTCATTTGCTGCTGCTGTCTATCAGATTGAACTGTTCAACCTGCAACAACAGAATGCTGTGGTAAGAGTGAAAAGGCTTACAACCTGCTCATTGATGTTACATAGTCAAACCACGAAAGAGCACAAACATAGCATGTTGTTGTGTAAAATCAGACTTAATTCTCTTGCCATGGTGTTACGTATTGCATGAATGGCTTTGGTTGAATAGGCAATACTCATTTACAGAATTTATTTCTTAACACACTTTGCTCTGGCTGAGTTCCTGTGTTGCAACAAATCAACTGATTTTTTTTTTTTTCATTGTTGCATGCTCTTAATGAGAACTAACTCTTTTTTATACATTGTGTAGAAAAATAATCCCCTGATACGAGTGTAACACCAGAATGGATGGGATTGAGGAACAAAAGAAGGAAAGGCTGAAGGGGTGTGTAACAAACCCAGTAAATTCTACCACCAGTTAATCTGACATGCCTGTGACTAGCAAATTTGCCAGAATTTTGAAATCAAGTCTATTTCCATGATGGTATCTAGATTGTGTAACTCAAAATTTGTTACACTGCTCATTTAGCTTCCTGACAGCAGTACGTTATTGTCCTACAGAACTACCTGGCACATGATGAACTGTCTATTGCAGTAGAAATGTTGTCAGCTGTTGTGTTGCTAAACCAGGCCTTGGAAAACAAGGACATCCTAATGATACAGAATCACCTCAGAAACCCATGCATTGGCTTCAATAACCTGGAAGAGGAAAACTTTCAACGGTAAAGGTTCATTTTGTCTGGTCTGAATGAGACTTGGCAACTTCGGTGAAAGGATAAGTAGGCATTTTTCCAGGTGGGCTGGCCTGTATTGTGGCTATGGATTTGAAAAAGCTGCAAGAAAAGCATGTGTTATAAATTAATAAGGGATAATGTGACAATTGGTACACTAGCTGTATACCAAAGTATTACCTAGGAGTTACAAGCAGTCAGAAAACCTCAGATATTTAATGGCAAAGGATGTATGAGGTTCAGGGAAAATATCCTCAGAAAGCAAACTTCCAGATCTGAGAATTTTTGCAAACACTAAAACATGAACAACTGTAACTGAAATTTGTTAATTAGTAACCTCTGTGCAATTCTGAAGGATGATCTTTGGAACAAGGTAGTGTTTAAGGCTTTAAGGTCCATGAGGTCCCTTAAACCACAGCTAATACCCTTTTTTTTTTGTGCTTGAAAATTGCAAAGGTCTGAAAAAGTAGAGCAGTCCTGCTTGCTAAAAAGCTGAGTACAACTCTGTGGCACGTATGCATGTTCAGCATTAAATTATAGGCTTCACTCAACTGCCAGCTGCTTGCACCACTATGGGCCTGACTTGTCACAGCTATACGCTACTGCTACCTCTGTGCTTTTTTGCGTATCTGCAAAAAATATGAAGCAGCGTTAATTTGTGTGGGACCTGAGCCATCTGTGTGGAGTGGAGATCAAGGAGGCATGAGCAGTAGCACATGGCCATAGCTACCGCAGGAAGGCATTATTAGGCAAAAGGGACAGCAGTGGCTGACAGGTGATATGAATCTGAGAGGCCCTTGCTAGTTGCCACAAAGATGGAAGCAGGGCAGTTCAGGATAGGAGCAAGAGGCCACCCTGTTCACTGAAGGAATAAAATTGATCTGCCACATGGTCTCTGTTAATATGAAATGGTGCTTGTGGGCAAGAGAAGCAATATTAGACTTGACAATCTTTGAGGTATTTTCCAACCTTATTGATTCTATGATTCTACATACAAATGGATTCCATAATGTCACAAGCAGCAATTTGGGCTGGTGTTTCTGTGACCAGATCTTTAGATTAACCTACCAGTCAATACAGATGAAGCACTAGGAATACATAAGGAAAAATATAAGGAAAAAATAAAGAAAATGTTTGAGGGTGACAAAGCATTGAAACAGGCTGCCCAGAGAGGTTATGGAGTCTCCTGCACTGGAGAATTTCAGACCCCACCTTGATGAATTCCTGTGAACCTGCTTTAACAGGGGCGTTGAACTAAATGATCTCCAGAGGCCCTTTCTAACACCTACCATGCTGTGATTGTGTAAGTTTATTGGAGTAGAGAACAAAATAGTTTTTTATGGCATTATGTAAATCTGTGCTGGCAGCTATATGTTGAAAATTTCAGGAAGCTTTGCTTGCAATATACCAGAAAGAATACAGTAGAATGAGTAAAAGTTCAATAAGAGAGGTGGTGAGCAATGGCTTTCCACCAGAAGCAATGAATTTGTTTGAGATATGTTTCCTAGAGGAGAAAATTTGGGGGAGATATTCAATAGGTCTTCAGAAGTGTGTATGTTGTGGAGGTTAATAAAGGTCTCTAGCTCCTCTCCTAACTCAAGTTTTTATTTTCCTATGAGAATTGGAGTAAGTTAAAATGGGATGCTCTCAAGCATAAGGTTAAAATACATTTAAGGAGCTGCAAAAACACTTCAGTGGGACTTGTTACTCAAGAATATGTACAATTTCAAATTAGAGTGGGTAAATGAACAGAACATAGAACATGTTTGCAACTATTTAAGTGATACATGGCCTTCAACTTGGGAAGCCCTTAAACACAGGCTGCAAATGCTGAAAAGATAAATTGGAGCAGGAAATTATGATTGTCCCCTGCAATTTTTTTTTTTTTTTTTTTTTGTCAGCAACCATTAATTTATCAGGCTTCTGTTGGAAATAGAATACAGGTATCTGATCTGACATTGTGGCAGTTCTATGCTTGATTCAGGAATCTGAAAAATATTTAATTTACATACACAGGAGTTTACTGTGAATGTTTCCACTTCATTTTGATCTGTGGTCCTTTTAAGAGTAGACACAGGCTACAGATCCTGTCCTTGGAAGACCATGAGTTGTGGGAGAAGAGCATAAATTTTCACTCCTCTGCCTCTGGCCCATCATCCTACCTGTGGAGGGAGCATGGAGGTAGCAGGAGGTGCTGCTACCTGATGCTAGGGTAGAAATTCTGGTATTTGACTTAGCTGATCACAGGCTATCCCAAATTTATTTGTAGCACCACAAAAAAAAAAGTGTCTGGTGTGTGTGTTACATTTCCAAGAAGAGTGCTCTGAGTTAGTGTACAGGCCAATTTTTTTTCAGATACTAAAATGCATGTGTAGAACCAGCAAGGCAGCTTATGTCTCCAAAATTTCAGATGAGTATCTGAAATTCACTCACTGAAAAAAATAACAGGCACTACATGATGGATGATGTCTCACTAATTCTTTAAGGCAGTTTATCCTGTATATGAAATACACTTACATATTTTATATCTTCTTATAGTTATGCTGATACACTATTGTCTATTAAGTCAGAGGCTTCATCTCAAGGCCAAGATTATTTAAGCTGGAATGATATCCAGAACTGCATTGACATGGTTAATATACAAATTCAAGAAGAAAATGAAAGTAAGTAATTCTTGTTCTACATTGCCTGCAGAGATGATACTCTGGTCCTTGGTACACAACATTCTGTGCTGAGTGGCCTTGTGAAGGCAGCCTTCAAGAGAGAAGCACATCAAATAATTCTGAATGCCCCCATTGGTCTTTAAAAGTCCTGGCTATGTTTTGGCTGCCTGAAAGATATTGTAGGGTGTCTGCCTTCTGCAGAAATGCCTTGCTTCTGTCCACTTATCAGGGGGCAATACCTTTCAGTATTTCATGAGATGGTTGTGTTTGGGGATTTTGCAGAAATGTTAAGCAAAGAGCGTGTTGGAAAACAGGAGAAGAAATTATAGGCAGAATACTGTGGAAGAGAGTTTTGTAATGTTCAGTGATTTCCAAATCCTTGTTTTTCACAAGAGAATTGCTAAGAAGTTATGCAATGCAGTTATCTGTACTGCTCTCTAGGTAACTTGATTCCCTACTTGACAATAGCTTCTTATGCCCACTTTTTCTAGTACAAACAGAGGTAGAGCTTATTTTTAAAGCTGAATGTAATTGCATTGCCCCAAAAGGGTGATGTTACAGTAAATGGGATAACCTATCTGAGCCTCAGAAATGCTAAAGGACCAAGATACAGAAGATTCATTTTATTTTTTTACACCAAAATCCGAGGCCATCACATTATGCCCAATGGCTGGATCATGGAAAGGTGAGGGCAGCTTTCAGACTGCTTGCCATTGGGGAGCAGTCTGGACTATAGTAAGAGACAAGCTCCTTCCACAGTGGCAGTGATGTGTGGTGTGTGTGCCCTTCCCACACTGCTATCAGTGTCATGCATGCTACTGTTTCATATTGGAAAGAGAAGCTTTATGCTACAGAAATGCTAAAACTGACTGGATTGTTGCTTCTCAAATCTTGTCAAGTTGTTGCTGTGGATCCTTATGGCTTACTCAAAATGTGTGCACTTCTGACAGGGTAGCTTTCTGAATCTCTGCAATCACTAGGAGTGGTCTTGCATTAGGAGAGTTGGTCTTCAATATTAAAATAGCTGCACTTGCTTTCAGTCACACTGACAGTATGTCTTTGGCAGCCCCCCAGAAAAAGTACTCATTCCCAGTGTCTTATGAGGGCATGGATCTGACCCCACCAGATGGGCTGTTGTCATGAGGGAGAGACTTGGTGAGGGACGGGCTGTTGTCATGAGGGAGAGACTTGGTGAGGGACGGGCTGTTGTCATGAGGGAGAGACTTGGTGAGGGACGGGCTGTTGTCATGAGGGAGAGACTTGGTGAGGGACGGGCTGTTGTCATGAGGGAGAGACTTGGTGAGGGACGGGCTGTTGTCATGAGGGAGAGACTTGGTGAGGGACGGGCTGTTGTCATGAGGGAGAGACTTGGTGAGGGACGGGCTGTTGTCATGAGGGAGAGACTTGGTGAGGGACGGGCTGTTGTCATGAGGGAGAGACTTGGTGAGGGACGGGCTGTTGTCATGAGGGAGAGACTTGGTGAGGGACGGGCTGTTGTCATGAAGGATGCCATCCCTCACAGGTGATGGGGAAGCTCTTGGTTGGCGCCCTTCTGGAGTGGATTTAGGAAGAAAGTACTCTGAGCAGTGTGCTTCATCTCTGTTTGGGGGTAGAGGGCAATAGATTTTAAAATGTTGAGACCAGTCTGGAAGAGAGTTATGTGTTTTATTAAATACCCTGGGCCATGTTCCTTGATGACTTGAAATCCTGAATGGTGCTGGTCTGAACAATGAAATGTTTTCTCTTCAGGTCAGCATTATCAGATTGGTTATTTAAGCTGAAATTTAAAGAAATCAAATCAAGCTATGTAAAGCTTGGCTGGGAGGTCAACATATATATTTGACCAAACTGGTGTTTCATGTAGGCTGGTCTGAAATCACTTGAAAATAAGTCTTTCAGCACTGTGGGTCAATTTGTAGATGAGCATATTTAGGTGTGACACCCAATCTTTCCTCAGGTTTCATGTACATACTCTTGCCCTGAAAGTAGGGAAGTTTGTTTTCCCCTTTTTTCAGAAAATATTTTCATGAAAAGGCAGATTCAGATTAAAGAATAACTGTGGCAGAAAGAAAAGCTGCAGCTGCATAGCTTCGCAAGAGTATTCGATCAAAAATAACTGTAAATCAGCTGGTATTGCTGCTTCTGTGTCTTGTTACTTGATTTTTCTGTTCTTCACATTTCTGCTACTTTGTACCTGTTACTTGCTAAGTTGCGTCTTTCTTTGGTAACTACATCTTCAATAGCTTTTCTATTTCACAGGAATCATTGCAATTGGCCACATTAATGAAGCAATTGACCAAGGAAATCCTAAGAAAACTCTGGAAACCCTACTGTTGCCCACAGCCAAGCTACAAGATGTGAGGCCAGTAAATGCAAGGCATTATCAAGATGTTCTGCACCAAGCCAAAGCACAGAAATGCAAGGTTAGAGCTTTGACTGTTGTGTGTGTTGTGGGTGTTTTTGTCGTGTTTGTTTTCCCAGAAGTGAAATTCTTGCATATGTGTTCCATGTCCTGTTTTCCTGATGTTTGGATGAGCTGTACCAGTGGGATTGTAAATACGACAGTAATAACAAACTGACACTAAAAGTTACTTCCTCCCCCAACTTATTCTGACTGACAAAAGGAATTAATTCTCCATTTACTAATACTAAAATGTAATCTGTGTATGTCCCTACTGTCATGCTTATTTTCAGTTGTGGTAGCTTGCTGCAGTTGTTATAAAATGTGAGCACCAGTGAATTTTTGCAAGGATCGAGTTAATAGACTGTCAGGCAGGCAGTTACAGCTTGAATGGGAACTCAGGTTTTTGCCAGAAAGGTATCAGAGTTCTGCTGATGGACTCACAGAATTCCTTAACAAACCTCTGGGACATACTCTGGGGAGTCTGGGGTGCTTACATTTGATTATTTATTATTAGCGTATTTTTGTATGTATTTATGTTCTCACTTTATCATGTAACAACAAGCTGACTGTCTTGTATGTGCCTTCAACTTAAAGCTGTCTCATCAGGATATTGCTATCTGCTTCCCCACAAGCAGTGCCCTGGTTAGCATCATAGCTCAGAGATGTATAAACAGAGATCAGCCTAACAGCTTTGAGGGACTGACTGAACACAAGATTAGCTGTAGTTACTAACACAGCACTTAGAATGTCTAGATGCTTAAAATTCATGTAATGCATTCCTAAAGCAATATGGGCAGCTGGAGAAAGTCCCTGAACTTTGGCTTTTAGAAATGTATTTCCAGCTATCTGACTACTGTGTATACCAGCTGTGAAACTGCTTCCACAATCCATTGCCAGAGCTTTCTGAAAGCACTTGCACATTTCAGTTTCTTGCTTGGGTTCTCAGGTAAGGGATGGATTCACTGAGCTCTGGATCCTGAAAAGCCTCCTTCCTTGTCATGTGTGCTGGGAAAGATACAGCATGTGCTGTCTACCTTACCTGTTCTAGAGGGACCAGGGTCGGTATATAAATGCAGAAACTGACCATGCTGATGGAGGCTGCATGATGCTGACCCAGGACATGCTAGAACCTTTGTGCATGCATAGTAGGTAGAGGTAGAGATCTACAGCCTCAAGGCACCTGTGTGCCTGCATATAGCACTCTGCTTTGGCCTGCTTTTGCCAGCCGCTGCTGTGCTCCCTGGGAACAAGCCTGCTGCCTGCTCCTACACATGTGTGATCCTGCTGGCAGGAAACAAATGGGTGCCTCTAAGCTTTGGAACAACAACTGTACAGTCCTTTCAAAATATTTTCATTCAAGTATGTTTGATGTTCTTAGAGACTTTTCATGGCCTTTCTGTCCTGAGGTATTTTGGTTTTGAAGCCCTTTGACAACGATTTGAAATATCTCTGTAAATGGGAACATTTTCCCTGTTTGGGAAGAAAGCAAATCACTGTACAAAATTCATCAGTCTGACTTACTCTCTATGCTGGTCAATCAGATGGACATCACTATTCTTTAGGTAAATATATTATTTATATTGAACTTCCCTTAAAAATAATAAAAATTAACAATAGTTTTAAAGTAATTAAACAAAGAATCCCACAAACAAAACAACACAAATGCCAAATCAACCAAACAGAATTGAAAAGATAGTGCAATGTCTGAAGTTTGTCTATTCCCCACTTTTAATAGGTTCCATTTATAAAGGAGATTTGCCTTTAATTGTATTTAGCATGTTTTAGGAGTGAGCTGTGGCAAAAGGAAGTATTTGATTTACAAGGATCAGATAGGTCTGCCTGTGAACTTCCTGTGTTCCTCAGTGTCTGGAACAAAAACATATGGGTCAAATCTGCTCACTTAATCTAACCAGCTTACTGTCACAACCCTGTAACTGATGGCTTTGGGGAAATAGCCTGCACCCAAATCTCCCAATCCTTAACAGGCCTTAATCTCAGATCACATCTGCTTGCTCCTTGCTAGAAATAGAAAATGCAAACCTGATCGTTTTTTTTTTTTCCATGTTATCTTAAAACACAGCTTCTAACAGTTCTCAGAGCCATTTCAAATGAAGTGTGTTCATGTCCCAGTTAAGAGAAACTTTGTACCAAGAGAATGTATTATGGCTATCTGAAAAGCTAAACAGATATGCCAAACTGAGAAATGGTTCCAGTGTTACTTCCTGTTCTTTTATTTTCTTTTTCTTTCTTTTTCTTTTTTTGAGTGACAGGCATACCGTTTTTTACAGTTAGGTTTTATATTTACAATAGTTGTATAACATCTGAATTATTTTAAAGTTACCTTTAAAATCTGTTTTCATGTGTTTTGGGGAATGACATGATTAAAGCTAACTTAAGAGAAAAAAGAAATTGAAAAGGAGGAGTCTTACCAGGCTCAAAGGCATTTTTCCAGTGCAAATTATTTTATTTAAGTAAAGTTTTTAACAACAGTATTATCAAACTGATGTAAAACACTTTTTCTGATCCCCATTTTACATGCTGTAGTTAAATGACAACCAACCACTGAGCTCATTTTGTAGGAACTTTATACATACATAAATAGTTTTTGATTTTCTGTAAGTATAGAAGTTGACCTCTTACTGTATTACCATGAATAATCAATCATAATTAGTTTCAGTATTTGTAACACTGTGGGTATTTCCTGTGAGGGTGTGGAAATGGAGAACACTGCAAAACAGATTCTCTTTTTTGCTTACTAAGCAAGAATAATACATGCCTGGATTCACACTGATAAGGGTTAGCTCTCAGCAATCCTCATGAGCTAGAGTGCAGGCACTGACAAAGTGGAAGAACAAGTCTGCAGTGAAAAGCTGGTTAAGCAGCCTCATAGAGAGTGCTTCCTTGAAAGTGTTAGGCTCTGTCTAGAGCTGTAGATTTACTGCTCCTTGAACTCTGTGGGGACTCTGACTTCATTTCCAACATCCAGGATAGTATTTTCTGTTGGCTATGTGACAGGGAGCCTCTGCAAAGCTCAGCAGCTCCCAGGCACATTGAAAAATGCTTTTACTTTTTCTCAGTTTCCACTGGGACAAGAATTTGATTATACATCACTGTTCCTGCAGTGGTTATGGGCTAAGAGCTAATCTGAAGTATTTGGAAATAATGAATGGGCCTGTAAATGCTGTTCAGATATTCCTCTTCTGGTGGTGACTGATAATCTGGTTTCCTCTCTGTGGCTGTGAAAGTGATTTCCTTAGAAGGAAATGGAGGTGTGGAGCCATTTCCCTGAATCTAGGTACTCTGGGTGTTACAATACACATGATAAAACCACAGAGCTGGGATATCTGAAGATATTCCTTGTGAGGTGCATGGAAGCAAATAAATTTTACTGACAGTATTTTCTAATACTTTAATTGTTGCACCTGAGAATTGTTGTTGCCTGGGTCAATATTGTACAAAAAGGTAATACTGGTAATATAAATATAAAACTAATGTCATTTTTCCCTGGATATTTTAACCATTGTTAGATAAATATTGGATTGACTTCTAATTTTTGACATCAGAAAATACAGGAAAGGATCAAGACAACTGTTTAAGCTGCTGAGGCATAAAGCAATTAGATAAAAAGAATACAAGCTATCTGTGTTGTAATAGTAATATTTGATGTGATGGATAATAAGAATAATATTGCTTGGCACAAAGCAAATAGCAAAGATTACAAGGATCAAAAGACTGACTTTAACATACCAGAACCATTCCTGAGTCTTGAGTGTTAGTATAATTGATACATAGCAGAAGACAATAATTGCAAGAGGTATTAAAAAACCAAAGATAGCTAAAGAAACATAGTAGTAGAACTGGAATGAAGATACCGTTTCACAGGTGTCATGCACATCATGGCAAGTGTAAATGCCGAGTTGTTTCACGTAGTAGCTTTGCCGCATTATACAAAGCGGCAGCATGTACAAGAAGACAATGATCCACACTGTAGTGCAGACCACAATGGCATAGGCACGTTTTGGCAGGCTCTTGTAGGTGAAGGGGTGAACAATGGCCACGTAGCGGCTAACACTGATGCATGTGAGCAGCAGAATGGAGCAGTACATGTTGCCATAAAACACAGCAGTGGTAGTTCGACACATCATCTCCCCAAAAATCCAGTTGTTCCCATTGATGTGGTATGCTATTTTGAAGGGCAGCACGATGCAGAAGAGCAGATCTGAAACTGCCAAGTTTGTGTAGAGGATGGCAGTGCATACAGACCGGATCCTGAAGAGCAGCATCCACAAAATGATGGCATTAGATGGTACACCCAATAAAACAGCACTGAGGTAGACAAGAGGTATTAGTTTGGTGCTCAAAGAGCTGGTCAGGTACTCCATTGTGGTGTTGTTCACTTCTGTTAAAGTGGAGTCATTTGACTTCTCTGAAAAGCATTTGTGTTCTTTGATATGGATGGTTGTTGTCTCCCCTTCTAGAGCATAAGGGGGAATGTAATCATAGTCTCTTGCTGAGATTCCACGGAAAGTCTTGATAAGAGACACTGTTTTAATTGCAGAATCATTCAGTGAAAATTCTGAGCCTTAAAAATAGTTTTAAATTGTTAAAAAGGGCGAACTACAAGTTTAACAATATAAGTCACTTTCAGGTATAGAGAAAAGCAAAATATGTTTTAAATATTTATCAGCGTTCCCCTTTGCATTGGTTATTCATATCAAGTGTACTCAAGCAGACAATCTTCACTTTGTCATCTCACACCCAACCTTAAAAATACAGTATTGATTTAATGTGAAGCTGATCCTTCCCTATTTTTTGCATGTTTTCAGTAATCTTTGGGCAGAAAGTGTCAGATGTTTATGTAATGTTTATCACCTGTAGAGCGTTTTTCCCAGTGATAGCAATGTTGAGAATAGCAATCATATAATCAGCAGCCTTGGTCTAGGCTTGATCAGAATTTCTAAAGCAAACAGCTGTATTATTCTTAATCACTTCATGTCTTGCCTAACACAGGGCAAAACTTTCAAATTAAAAATTGAAATAACCCACGAGTTTTTGCTCTGATACAAGTAATGCTATTTTTCAACTTCTGATTAAACCTGACCTTTTCAGCTTCTCTCATAAGAGGAAAGGCAGTGAGCCTTAAGATGTTAAAACTAATGCTTGGCTTGATACTAGATCAAATTTACTGATAAGTGAATAAAACATTTCATGCAGCAGGAAAAGGTTCAGTAAGTAAACATCACTAGGATGTGAGCAAACCAGTGGTGCCACTTTCCTTAATGCCTGTTCCTCAGTCTTCAGTTGAGAACTCTGTAGAGATCCTGACATTTCCAGATGAAGCACAAATGTGTTTAAAATACTTCCTAACACTGTGTTGCAAAATAGATGTGTAATTAATTTTTCTCATTTAAGTTTCCTCAGATGTGTTTATTGCAAAAAGACTTAGTCTAAAGTTTAGAGCATGCATTTTGAAAATGGAGTTCAGAAGCGAACTGAAATTAGGATAAAGCCTGTAGGTTTTTCTTTTACCCCTGCGTAATGGAATGAAATATGGAACACAGCTTTATCAATGCTTACTGGGGGATTAATGGAAGAACTTTGAGATAATAATTAGTAGACTGCATCCCTTTTAGTAATTTTCAGGATGGTTAATCCAGAAAATTAATTTTGGTCACTTTAAAATAGATACATATGTGTCTGCATGCGCATATATCGTTGCATGTGTGTTTACATATATACGTACACAAAAATAGTTTTTAAAATGAGCTTGGCTTGAAAACAGCCTTAACCCTAGTGAGGGGAAAACAACAGCTGATTAACTTGATCCTTTGCTTATTTTTGTCACAATAATTCTCTGAAAGTTTCCTTCTAATAGCACTGTCTGTGAAGTCATAGTTCTGTTGAATGTTTTAAAGCAGAAAGGACAAGACTCTACAGGTTTAAGATTATCATACCACTACAGAAATACTGGAGACAAGATATGCTTTAGGTGCAGAAAGATCCCTTAAATAAAATTTCTTAAGGAAAGTGAGTGGAGGAAAATACGGTGTCACTGAAATAGATGAATAAAAATCTGCCTTAAATGAGACTTCTGTAGTTTTCTGTAATAAGGCATGCACAATTAGTTTGAAGTGGACATTAACACATTATCAACAAGCCCTTGTTGTTTATTCAAATATGGAATAGATACAGAAATGAGGACTTACCTGTTGTGAAACGACTGGAGGCAAGAGAGAGTAGTCCAGCAAAAACTAGTATCTTCATTGTGGCACGTGAAATCCAGCAAGCCAAACAACGATGCTGCTCTAGTTCATCTAAGGAAGCTTTCTTTGGGGGATTTCTGCAGCCCCCTCACACACATCCCTCCCCCAAGGGACTAAAGAGTGATTGATCTGTCTTCCAGAAGCATCCTGTAGGTATGAGGTTTATGGTAAGGAGCTAGTTTGTTCTTTGTCTACTACAGCAAGAGGGTGTGACGTTTCCAAATATGCACACATGACTCAGTTTCAGCCTCTGCCCAACACAGATAAAATTGCTTTACAGAAGTAATTTAACTCCTAATTTACCACAAGCCTGAAGCCAGTGTGGGGGATTCAGATAGAATTTGTACATTTGGGATAAAAATGTTTTCTGAAAAAATCAAACTATGTTTTAGTAAATACTTGAGGGTCTTATCCACTGGCTCAGACACATGTTGCTGAACTCTGTACCCCTTCTGAGGAAGAAGCCAGGTGTGGCAAAGGAGTGTGGTGATCCTAGTTCAGCAAATGCAAAAGTGAAAGCAAGTCACACAGATGTGCCTTAAAACTATACCCCACTTAGTCTTCTACCTTCCTTCCCAGTGTTAGCTGTCAGGTTCCTTTGAGCTACTGACTCTGTTCAGACTGTTCCCACCCCTCCACATCCTACAATCTCTAAAACCTTTCCCCTCTCCCCTCTTTCCATCTTTTGTTGCTGATTCCTTCCTTTTTATTTTTTTTTCCTCAGCCTGCCTTCCTCCCACTCCCTGTTTTTTGGGGGGTTTTTTAATACCATATTTGTGTGTACTGTATCTAGTGTGTAAAAGATGGACATTGTATGAGGAATTCTTTACTGTTTCCCAGTCCTTTTCTCAAAATTGTCAATCATAGTTTGGGAATTTAGTATATACTCTCCAAGTGCTAAAACTTGCACTGTGTCCACACTGTTATGCAATTGCCTGCCACTGCCTAATTTTACTTAAGATATTCTGTTACCTTGTTTACACATCTAAAAGCCTCTTTAGTGGTTTGGGTTTTTTGATTGGTGTGGGTCTCTTTGCAACTTCTGTGGATAACAGGTTTATTGGATTTGTGGCCTGGAGTTGGGTGAAAAAAAAACCCACATGGATTTACAAAGACACTATTTTAACTTGAGAGAGTTTCTGTAGGCTTCCCCCCCTCCCCTGAAATAATTGTGTACATAATCATAGATATTTATTGAATCAGTACATTTCAGTTTCTCTTATCATTAATATTAGGCCTAGCAATCCTATTTCCTCTTTAGAATGAATTTTATTCACCCACTTACTGAATTAGATTTCAAATGTCCCTTTAACTCCTAAATAGTATTTTCTCAGATGAAGTGTTGGTTCATCTGTATACTCTGGCAGACAGAGCAGTGTTGATTAGTGGGGATGGTGAAAAGTCTTTTATGCCCCTCTTCTTTTAACTTTTCATGCACCGTTGCCCTGTAGGAAAAGTGGGACCTGCTCTGTCCCTTAGTTCTTGAAATGTTTGCCACCTGAACTAGGTTATCATCATTAAACCTGAGCTGTTTTTCTGTTAGCTTTCACTCTTATTTTCTAATGAATGTGTAGTCAGGTGTACATGCAAATACTTTCCAAATAAGGGGTTCTGAAAGAAAGCAAATTTCTTGCAGTCTTCTGCTTTGTGCACTTTATGCTACTATTGCAGTGCTGCATGATAGTGTGTTGTTTTATGTGACAGTGATTACTTTCCTTACATGTCATGGAAATGAAAACATTTCCAGGGGACACAGTCTCAAGCCGCGCCAGGGGAGGTTTAGACTCGAGGTGAGGAGGAAGTTCTTCACCGAGCGAGTCATTCGTCATTGGAACGGGTTGCCCAGGGAGGTGGTTGAGTCATCGACCCTGGAGGTGTTCAAGGGGAGATTGGACGTGGCACTTGGTGCCATGGTCTAGGCATGGGGTCTGTGTTGATAGGTTGGACTCGATGATCCTCGGGGTCCTTTCCAACCTAAGCGATACTGTGATACTGTGATTTCTAGCTTCACTCAAAGTTTTTATTGCTCTTTAGCAGGATGGTGTCTCTATACATGAAAACTGAGCTTTGTATTTAAACAGCGTATTCAAGTTAGTAAATAGCATAATCATGTGTTTTATTGTTGTTACAAGCAGCCAAATTCTTTTCAGTGTCCAAGGGCTGCTCAAGAGAAGATTTTATACTAGAGCTCTATTGGTAGGTTCAGATGCTTTTTGTATCATTGATATTTTTTTTTCACGACTCTTCTCTCTCCATTTTTGTCCAGGAATCCCAAGATGAATCAGCACTTCTGTGGCTTGATGAAATACAGAAAGGAATCAATGATGCCAATAACAATATAAAGGAAGCAACAATCTGTAAGCATTAACCTTCATCTGCATTCTCCTGTTTTTCTTAATCCTGAAAAACTGAAATTAGCAATTCTTTTTTTTTGCACTTCAGGGAAGTGTGGCAGCCCTTTTGAATACATGAAAAGAAATAAATTGTCATACTGAAATTTAAGTTACTTGTGTTGGAGACCAATGCTCCAAGGGCATTACTGGTTTTATCTAAAGTGATAGTCCTTATGGTTCATTAGATTTGATTACACAGGTTAACATCATAACCAAGATTTCTAGTGTCAATGTATCCTTGCTTAGCTGATGAAACAGTAACATGCATAAATAAGAAGGGTATACTGTTTAGGAGCTTATTTTACTTTTATATAAGACTGAAATATTGGTGCATGTTGTAAGAGTAAATTCTTACAACTTCTATGCCTATTTAATTTTGGGTCTTTTTAAGTGCCAACAAACAAAACCCAGGAATTTATTAACTTTAAAAGTGGTGTAAAAAGGGCACTTGGGATTTTTGGAAATGGACATGGCCTTCCAATCAGTTGAAGAGGAGGATATCATGACATCAAGCCTGCTGACAACTGATGGGATACACCCGTTGCAAAGGGGGAAAGTATCTTAGCTAGCAGGGCTCATTGAAAAAGCCTGAAGCTAGATTGGAAGAGCACAAACTGGGCTTGCTAGAAATAAGCCCGAGGGCAGCAGTACCTGTAGCTGAAGGATGGTGTGCTAGTGAGATCTCTCAGCCTACCGTATCAGTGGAGGTAGGGAATGGAGGCTTACATGGCAGCAGAAATGCATGGGTTGTTGATGAGTTTGTAAACATGGTAGCATCTGAGAACAGTTGGGTAGGAACTAGGACTATTCCCTGTAAAAAGGTGGCAGGACTATTAGACCAGCCGAAGTGCATCTACAGTAGCACATGCAGCATGGGAAAGAAACAGGAGAAACTCGAAGTCATTGTGCATCGCTAGTGGCATCACAGGAATGTGGTCGTATGCCTCATGACTGCAGTGTCACAGTCAATGGCTACAAACTCTTCAGAAGGAACAGGCAAGGAAAGAGAGGTGGTGATGTGGTCCTGTAGGTCAGTTTTGATTGTATTGAGGTTAATGACGGTGATGATTGTTGAAAAGGATTGTATTGTTTCCTTTATTTATAAATTATATGGCAATATTAATAAAAATATTAGTAACCTTTATTAATATTAAAATTGCCAAAATGTATCAAAAGTTTCAATGTACAGTTAGAATATATTTACAATGGGAATGTGCAATATTTGGGCAACTATAACAATTTAACTATTTTATGCAAACCGGGAGGAATATAAGAAAGATAATACCCTAGCAGTGAAATGGTGCTCGACCACAGTGTGAGGGGAGACTCAACAAGAACCGTTATGCCAAAGAGCAGTTAATTATTCATAACTAGTTGTACCCAGGTAGGGAGTGCTGCTGCTGTGTATTAGAGGCTTTGGGGCACTCTCATGTGCCAGGCCCAGCAGGTTGCCAGCAGGAATGCCACACGGTCATGGATTGCTGGTCTGGCTTCAGCAGACAGTGGGCTGTTAATGGCACTTCTCGTGATGGGCACTTGCTCTGTCCTGGGTGAATTGAGGCATGGCAAAATCCTGGTTGCCAAGGGGAAGTAGGCTTGGCTCTGACTCCTAAGCTCATGGCTTCTCTCATAGCTTGCAGTGTGTATGCTCGTGGCTTTATCCCAGGCTCTGGACCAGGGAGCTCGAGGCTATGCAACTCAAGGCAGTTACAAGCCAGACAAGGTCCAAGCAGGTTCAAGCATGCAAGGCTAAGCAAGGCTTGAGCAAGGCACAGGCAACTAGAAATCAGCCTGTATATAAATCTTGCCTAAAACTGATTGGACCAATAGGACATGAAACTGGCACATAGTTACGCAATGGGAAGGGGTTCTGCCAGGCTGTGGCCAGAACACATGCCCTTACCATGGACTACAGTGTTATTTACCAGACATGCATGGTCCTGTCCCCTTTGTTCCTTTTCCAGCATTACCCTGGCTTTCTGGAGGAAGGAGGGAAGAGAGGGGGACCATGTCTAGACACCTTAGTGTCTGTCTGGATTTGTGCTGGGGCTGTTTGGCCCTACCATGACAATGACAGAGTTGACTGATTATAGGTGAGAATCAGGCGGAAGGCCAACATGGTAGATATCCTGATAGGAGTTTGTTACAGATCGCCCAACCAGGATAAAGAGACTGAAACCTGGGAGAAGTCTCATGGTTGCTGGTCCTTGCTCTTTTGGGAAACTTCAACTTTCCTGATGTCTGCTGGAAACATAACACAGCAGAGGTTCCTAGTGTGTGTGCAGGGTAACTTCCTAGCACAGCTGGTGCCCTACTGGACCTCCTGTTTGTGAACTGAGCAGGACTTGTGCGTTATGTAATGGTTACAGGTAATTTTCAGCACAGCTATCACATCACTCATTGATATAAAGAAGGGGGTCAGTGGAACTGACGTCTTGGACTTCCAGTGGGCAGAATGTGGCCTGTCTTGGAGACTGGTCATCAGAGTCCCTTGGGAGGCAGTCCTGGGGGGTCAAAGTGTGCAGGAAAGATGCACATTGTTCAAGAGAGGAGTCTTGAAGGTACAAAACACTGTCCTCAGGTGCCAAAAGAGGAGTCGCTGGGGAAGAAGGCCAGCCTGGCTGAGTTAGAGGCATTTGGTTGCAGTTTAGGGAGAAAAGGAGAGTCTGTGGTCTTTGGCGGAAGGAGCCAGGCCAATCAGGAGGACTAAAAAGTTTCTGTGATGCTATGCAGGGAGAAAACTAGAGGGCCCAAAGCCCAACTGGAAATAATTTTGGCTTCAGCTGTTAAAGAGAACAGCAAATACTTCTACAAATATGTTAGCAACAAAGAAAAGACTAAGGAGAATCTGTGTCCTTTGTTGGATGGGTGTGGGTAACATAGTGGTCAAGGATGAGGAAAAGGCTGAGTTACTCAATACTTTCTTTGCCTCAGTCTTTAGTAGCAAGACCAGTTGTTCACTGGATACCCATCCCCCTGAGCTGGAAGACAGGGATTGGGAGCAGAATGAAGGCCCTATAATCCAAGAGGTTTGTGACCCGCTGTACCGCTTAGACATACACAAGCATATGGGGCCAAATGGGATACTCTCAAAGGTACTGAGGGAGCTGGCAGAAGTGCTCACCAAGCCACTTTCCATCATTTATCAGTGGTTCTGTCTAATCATGAAGGCCTTATTTGGCTGCTGATTGGCAAATGTGATGCCCTTCTACAAGAAGGGCAGTACGGAGAATCCACACAACTACAGACCTGTCAGTCTGACGTCAATGCCAGCAAATGTCATGGAGCAGATCATTACTCAGCACTTGCAGAGCAACCAGTTGATCTGGCCTAGTCAGCATGTGTTCATGAAGGGCAAGTCCTGCTTTACAAACCTGATCTCCTTCTCCAATAAGGTGACCCAGTTAGTAGATGAGGGAAAGGCTGTAGATATTGTTTACTGGGACTTCAGTAAAGCATTTGATACTGTTGCCCATAGCATCCTCCTGGAGAAACTGTCTGCTTGGATGGGTGGATGCTTTGCTGGGTAAAACACTACTGGATGGCTAGGCCCAAAGAATGGTGGTGAAAGGAGTCCAGTTGGTAACCAGTCACAAGTGCTGTAACCCAGGGCTCAGTATTTGGTCCAGTTCTCACTAATATTTTTTTAGTGATCTGGTTGAAGGCATTGAGTGCACCCTGAATAAGTTTGCAGATGACACTGTGCTGAGAGGGAGTGTTGATCTGACTGGGGACAGGAGGGCCATTACAGTCTACAGAGGGACCTGGGCAGGCTGGATTGATGGGCCAAGGTCAAGTGACAGGTACTGCATTTGGGTCACAACCACCCATGTAATGCAACTGGCTTGGGGAAGCATGGCTGGAAAGCTGCCTGGCAGAGGAAGACCTGGGGGTCTTGACTGACAGCTGGCTGAATATGGGCCATTACTGTGCCCAGGTGGCCAAGAAGGCAAACAGCATCCTGGCCTGTATCAGGAACAGTGTGACAAGCAGGATAAAGGCAGGGATTGTTCCCCTGTGCTCAGCACTGCTGAGGCCACACCCTGAGTACTCTGCTCAGCTTTGGGGCCATCACTACAAGAAAGACACTGATTTGCTCGAACATGTCCAGAGAAGGGCAATGAAGCTGGTGAAAGGTCTGGAAAGCAGATCGTAAGAGGAGCAGCTGAGGGAACTGCAGTTGTTTAGCCTTGAGAAAAGCAGGCTCTGGGGAGACCTTGCTCTCTATAACTATCTGAATGGCAGTTTTTATGAGGCAGGGTTTGGTCTCTTCTCCTTTGTAACAAGTGATAAGATGAGAGGAGATGGCCTCAAATTGCACTATAAGAGGTTTAGACTGGACATTAGAAATCACTTCTTTGACAGTTCTTCACTGAAAGGATTATCAAACACTGGAACAAGCTTTCCAAGGAGGTGGTTGAATCATCATCCCTGGAGATGTTTAATAGACACACAGAAGGAATATAGTTTAACACCAGACTTAGCAGACATAGGTAATGGCTGGACCTGATGATCTTAAGGGTCTTTCCCCATCAGAATGATTCCATGATTCTAATTTGTAGGGAAAATGCTGAGGTTTATCCTGTCAGAATATTGTGAACCAGATGCACTCATCACCTCCTGTAAAAAATTTGGACTGACGAATAATTTCAGAAAAAATAATACACAATAAACCTTCTCAGGTAATGCAGAAGTGTAGCTGGGTGTATGAGACACTGGAGAGTATGGTAGTGTCCCTACCTGTTCTTTCCTGGGGCCAGTGCGCACCAGCTGAAACTGTTAGTTTGGCACTGGGTATTGGGATATTGGTTCACCTTCTGCTTGGCTTACCTTTGAGTGACTCAGTGTCACCTTCTTTTGCACTCTAAGAGCTTGTGAATACAACTGCTGAAGTCAGTGCATTCCTGCAGTGATGCATTCAGCCTTCAATATTGCAGTGCTGCAGCCTGTTTATTTAAAGGCAGTCTGTGTCAGTAGTTAGCACTTGACAAGTCACGGGTGGAAGAGAATAAACACAGATAGTCTTAACCCTGCTACAGAAACATTGCATTTAGTATTACTGCTACTACAGAATCAGTTCAATCAATTAAACACAGTCTTACTGTAACCAGATACACTGAAGACAAGGTATTTTTGTAGGTCACACATCTGTAGTGAAAAGCATCTGGGTTATGTTTCCTGAGGTGGGGTTAGGCACACATGCATTGCTCCAGCTGAGCTCTTGTACGCAGGAGTGTGGCCGTTTTCTTCTGTGGACAAAAACCTGTGCCTCATCAATGCTGCTCAGAGGCATGAGGAAACATCTGTGTGAGGAGAAGGGAAGGAAATTCATAGCTTATCAACAGATGCAAGTTAAAGTCAAAGAGAGGCTTGAAAACATCCTCACTTGTGTTAACTGGTGTAAAAGCATGAAGAATGTATCTTATAAATGGCCTGCAGAAATTAGTGCAGCATTATCCATATATCAATACTTTGCAGTGTTGTTAATGATAGGCCACTGCTTCAGACACTACCTAGTTGTTGTAGTAAAATTGTTTCATATAATATGTTTTTATTAAGTACTCGATTGTGAAAAGCTTCACATGATCAGTTGAAATGTTTTAACAAGTCTCTTGTGGAAATAACTACTAATCTCCTGTACTCTGCCCTCTGGGTTGAAAGGAAGCAGTGTCAGCACAGCACATTCTTCAGAAGAGCTCTAAGGTTTTGCAGCTAAATCTGAGATTTAAAATTTCCCCATGGAACAGAACCAGATACTTCCTGTAACAAGCACATCCTGTCTCAGGAAGTTCATGTGCTGCATTCACATAGTCTAAACTTAAAGTTCAGCTTGATCAGAAGTTGGAAATGAACTTTTAGTTTAATTTATCTCAGATGCTATTTTTGAAATGTAAACAGCTCCTCACATCCCACTCCAAAACTTTTGCAAAGCAGTAAGAGATCTTTTTATTTTTTTTTTTCCCCCACAATATATTAGAGGTTGGAAGGGACCTCGAAAGATCATTGGGTCCAGCCCTGCCCCTGCCAAAGCAGGATCACACAGGAATGCATCCCAGAGGGTTTTAAAAGGTTCCAGAGGACTCCACAACCTCTCTAGGCAGTCTGTTCCAGTGCTCTGGCAGCCTCACTGTAAAGAAGTTACCTCTCATGTTGAGGTGAAATTTTCTTGTTCAAGTTTGAACCTGTTGTTCCTTGTCTTATTATTGTGCACCACCAAAGAGCGTGGCCCCATCCACTTGACACCCACCCCTTAGATATTTATACGTATTGATGAGATTCCCCTCTGTCTTCTCTTCTCAAGACTAAAAGCCTCAGGGATCTCAGTCTCTTTTCATAAGAGAGATGCTCAAGTCCCCTAAATAATCCTCGTGGCTCTCTGTTGGATTCTCTCCAGCAGTTCTCTTTCTTGAACTGGGGAGCCCATAACTGGACACAGTATTCCATGTGTGGTCTCACCAGGGCAGAGTAGAGAGGCAGAAGAACTTCCCTAGACCTGCTGGACACACCCTTCTTGATGCATCCCAGGATACCATTGGCTTTCTGGGCCTCCAGGGCACATTTTTGTTCCATGGAGAACTTGCTGTCCACCAGCACTCCAAGGTCTTTCTCTGTGATAACTGCTTTTTAGCAGGGCAGCCCCTAACCTGTACTGGTGCCTGTTGTTATTCCCCCCCAGAGACAGGACCCTGCACTTGTCTAATATAAACTTGATGAGGTTTGCCTGCATCCAGCTCTCCAGCCTGTTCAGGTCCGGTTGAAAGGCAGCACAGCCTGATAGGGTTTTGTTCAGTCAGAACAAAATGTGGGTTTATGATGGCTGCAATAATGGCAATGAAATAAGTATTGCAATAAGAGGAGATACTGACAGCTGTATTTATCTGCAACTGCAGCGCACCGAGGCAGGACCTAGGCACCACACTGTGTGGAGCAACATGTCCCCCACCACCTCGAGCCAGTTATTTCTCTCCTGAAAGGCCAGTGTGGCATGGGTGGAGACTGCTGCAGCGGCGGTGCTTTCATGAGAGGGAGGGAGGTGCTGAGCTACATGGGCTCATTCCTGAATAGTTCTCCAGTTAGGTCCCATGGCCAGGGATAGGGATGGTGGTAACTTGCTGCAAAGCTGTTTTCAAAAGATCTGTTATGACCCAGACTGAAGACTAAGCAGGCAGGTGTCAGGCAACTGGCTGCAGAGAGTGCTGGAGCCTGGCACCTGAAATGGAGGGGAGTGGAGATAACACCTGCATAAGGTGTGAGCAGCTCAATTATCTGCTTAATCTAGTGGCTGAACTGAAGGAAGAAGTTGCTAGACTTAGGACTGTAAGGGAATGTGAAAGGGAGTTGGATTTGAGGAACCAGGCTCTGCAGGCTCCCATAGCAGAGGGAGGTGACCCAAGATGCAGCAGGAAATGGACCCAGGTCCCTGTTAGAGCTTACAGCTCCCCTCACCTTCCAAGCTGCCCTTACAAAACAAATATGGGGCACTGGAAGTTGAGGATGAGGTGAATGAGAGGACAGAAGACACACCATCTGAGGTGTTGCCTAAAAGCAAAACAGCCTGCCCCCACATCGGGACTTGTTCCCTAAAAAAAAGAAGAGGAGGGTAATTGTTATTGGTGATTCCCTCCTGAGGGGAACAGAGGACCCCATATGTTAGCCAGATCCTTCCCACAGGGCAGTCTGTTGCCTCCCTGGGGCCTGGGTCAGGGAAGTTACCAGAAGGCTGCCTAGCCTGGTACAATGTTCTGATTACTATCCCGTGGGGAGCGATGATGTTGAAACCAGAGGTCCCAAAGCAATCAAAAAGGACTTCAAGGCTCTGGGAAAACTGGTTGAGGGGTCAGGGGCACAGGTAATTTTTCATCAATACCCTTAGTTGCAGGAAACAATACTGAAAGGAACAGAAAAATAGGTGTAATTAACAAGTGGCTCAGAGGTCAGTGCCACCAACAGAATTTTGGGGGTTTTGAGCTTGGGAAACGTTCTATAGCACCAGGTCCTCTAGCAACAGATGGAGTACATCTGTCCCTGAGGGGACAGCAGCACTCTGTGTTGGGTTAGGAACTGTCTGGAGGGCTGAGCCCAGAGAGTGGTGGTGAATGGTGCCACATCCAGCTGGCAGCCAGTCACTAGTGGTGTCCCCCAGGCTTCAGTCTTGGGCCCCATGCTCTTTAACATCTTTATTGATGATCTGGATGAGGGCATTGAGTCTATCATCAGTAAATTTGCTGACAACACCATGCTGGGGGCAGGAGTTGATCTGCTGGAGGGTAGAGAGGCTCTGCAGAGGGACCTCGATAGGCTGGACAGATGGGCAGAATCCAATGGTATGAGATTGAACACATCCAAGTGCCGGGTTCTGCACATTTGCCACAACAACCCCATGCAGTGCTACAGGCTGGGGTCAGAGTGGCTGGAGAGCAGCCAGGCAGAAAGGGACCTGGAGGTACTGGTCGATGGTAGGATGAACATGAGCCTGCAGTGTGCCCAGGCAGCCAAGAGGGCCAATGGCATCCTGGCCTGGATCAGGAGCAGTGCAGCCAGCAGGAGGAGGGAGGTCATTCTGCCCCTGTATACTGCACTGGTTAGGCCACACCTCGAGTACTGTGTCCAGTTCTGGGCCCCTCAGTTTAGGAAGGATGTTGACTTGCTGGAATGTGTCCAGAGAAGGGCAACAAAGCTGGGGAGGGGTTTGGAGCACAAACAGCTGAGGGAGCTGGGGTTGCTCAGCCTGGAGTAGAGGAGGCTCAGCAGAGACCTTATTGCTGTCTACACCTACCTGAACGGAGGTTGTAGCCAGTGGGGGTTGGTCTCTTCTCCTAGGCAATCAGCACCAGAACAGGAGGACACAGTCTTAAGCTGCACCAGGGGAGGTTTCGGCTGGATGTTAGGAAGAAGTTCTTCACAGAAAGAGTGATTGGCCATTGGAATGTGCTGCCCAGGGAGGTGGTGGAGTCACCATCACTGGAGATGTTTAAAAAGAGACTGGATGAGGCACTTGGTGCCATGTTTTAGTTGATTAAATGGTGTCGGGTGATAGGTTGGACTTGATGATCTTGAAAATCTTCTCCAACCTGGTTAATTCTCTTCCAAACAGTCTTGATGCCTTCCAAGCTATTTTTTATGCCTTATGTAGATATTAAATACTACAATAGTAATGTGTTTTATGACTTTTACAAATGTCATTCTCTCTCTAAAGAATTCTGTATCTTGTATCTTCATTTAGGAAGACGTGTTCAGTGAATGCTGGTGTGTTTCCTAATTTGTTGTGGTGTTTGCTGTGTAGTATAATCACCTTGCTTCATGTCTTTAATCAGTTCAACTATTGTACCATTGTACAAAATGAGGGCAAATACCCACTGTACATCCTTCAGAAATAGGCACCAATATTGGCTTTAGTCTTTCACAGAAACAGTGTCTGTCAATGCAGGATCTCTGTTACACAGTAAAGCTGACCTTTCACCTTGTTGAGAGTTCAGGTCTATCACTCTAGACAGCTGCATCTTTATATATCAAAGTGTTTGAAAGAAGGATTGGGATGGAAAAGATCCCTCAACAGTGTTGCTCGGGTACTTGCAACCCAATTGCTCCATCAGCAGACTGGAACCACGAGGTCTCCTGAATCTAGGGATGGCTAAGACCCATTTGGCTTATTTCACTAAGATTGTATGGCCCTTCTTTGAAACAGTGTTAGTGGCTAGATCTTCAATGGAAAGTAATAATTTCTGTTGAGCTGTTGTTTTCCCCTGCTACATATTTTCTAAACAGTTTCCTTCCAAACTGAAGACATAATTGAAAATGGGAAAAGCCAGGCAATAGGGGACCTACAGAAACAACTCCTAGCTAAGTTGTATGCTTTTTTGTTTTTGTAATAGCTTCCAACACATGTAGCTGTAGTATGAAAAGGAGGAAGGAAAGCAATCAAATATTGGTGACTGGAGTTGCCAAGGCAGATTGGACTGTGTATGATTTGGGCTGAGCTCCCAGAGCCATCTGGATCATCATCAGCAAGATAGCAATGTGTGGCTTCTCAATTTTTCCTGTTCACTACTGAGAGCAGATGCCTGAGCATCACAGTCTCACAGCTGTAGTACCTCTAGTCTCATGGGGAGTAAGTGTGTGCTGGGCAGGGGGTTATTTCAAAACAGAAAATAGCAGGATGCAATCTGGTAAATATCCAGACGGTGGTGTAGTATAGCACATTTACTTGTTTCCCAGATGGCTACCAGAGCATTGTGAGATTGATCTGCTATTGTCAGCCAAAGCCACCCATTCCGCTTCAGTTAAACCACACAGGAAATATTTCTTTTGCTGAAATGCTCTTCTGCTAGCTCAGACTCAAGCTATACCTCCTGTATGTAGGCTTCTAATACTGAGTGCCTTTTGCATCAGCTCTATTTAAGAGCACTAAGTGTGGAGTGCAACTTCTAAAAATTGTTTTTATTATTCACAAGATAAGGGAAAGTGTTTGGTTTTGCAGCATGAAGTACAGCTGTGGGGTGCAAAGGTAGCCAGGTTCACTTAAGCCAATATTTAACATGTATGTTCTAGCTATATGTCTATACACTCGTTCCTCTGTGTGTGAATCTTGAATTTAGATGTGAAGAACACTATTAAGGAGCAGAGGAGCAGTTCCTAAAGCAGCAAATACCTCTAGTTTTTAAGGCACTTTGAAGTGGCATGTGTTACTGCATGCTGTCAGTTGTGATGGTATCAAGCTTCTTCAGTGGGACCTGCACGAAGCAAAGGACATCTAGGAAGTCCTGTATTAGATTATGGGTAATGTTGTAAAACCTCAGGTTTTAAACATGCCTTTCAGGGCTCTTTTATGTGCCATTGAAACCAAAGCTGGATGTCTGGCAAATTCAAGGGCATGCATTTGCCACATCATCTATAAATACACTTAGAGGGGGGGTGAGGACAAGAAAAAGTTGTTTCACCATCTTGACTAGGATGCTCTTAGTGTTGTAAGACTTTGCTCAAGGCAATCAGTTTTCATTCCTATTTTGTACAGTAGAAGTGAATTTTAAGGTTTACAGCTTGTAATTGAATGACTTCATGAACCTCTATAAGGCTCCAAAGTGATCAGCAGATAATGGCCTGTCTGTTTGGGCCCTGCTAAGTAGGGGGATATCTGCCATCCTCAGACCCTGCCCTGGCATCATTTGGTATGTCACTTGATGGGGAAGCAGTTATCCTCTCAGATTACTATACTGTGGATGCATCTCAGCTTGGGCAGAGTGCACATTTTCTGACAAGGTAGCTGTTTCCTGATGTACTTGTCCTCACAAGCATGAAGGAGGCTGCAAATGCTGTGTGTGTCATACTGTCTGTATGTGCCTGCCTTACAAGTCTGTTACCAGACTTGTGGATACAGAGTGTATAAGCCACCTAATTTTCCATATCATTATTCTACCCTAGTGGCTGTGGGAACATCAATGATAAATCAGAGCTTGGAGAAGAGTGATTCACAGCCAATTCTGATGATACTGCAGTCCAGGTTTGGATTACGAGTCATTCCTGAGTGTGCCGAAACCTACTTCAGGAGCCTCTCTGAAGCCAAGAACCTGAAAACTAGAGAAGGTAAAAAACCTTCCTGAATGGGAGAGATCCATATGTCTATGCGTTGCTACTAGCACAGAAGGCCTATCTAAAATTGCCAGTTCTAAATCTTGATCAATATAACACTTGCCCAAGTGCTTTTTACATGATGCTGAACTATTACACAAATGATCCAGACCACAGTATATGAAAATGAGTCCAGCTACTTGCAGAGCCTAGCAAAGATTTTCCTAGGGTCTCAGACTAGCTTCTGAGTGAATTTAGGGCAACTTCTCTGTGACTGTCAGTAGACCAGTCCATCCTCTCAGAACACAATATTACTCTTATGTGTTTTGTTGTGGTTTTGGTGGTGGTGTTTTTTTCTTTTTCTGTTAGCAGAAGCAGAGAAGGGTTAGGCTGCACACTTTAGCCTTACAAATCGTTGCCAAAGATGAGGTCAGCCTCTGCCAGAGTGTTGATGATCCTTTTATAGTCCCTGTGCATTGGCAAAGCAGCAGGTACCACTAAAAGCTGAGGCTTGTCTATAGCAAGACAATGGGATGTTTTATCGTGTTAGCTAATGCAGCCAACATTAGCTAATAGTTAAAGTTACTGCCAATGTAGTAGGTTTTTTTAATGGTAGGTGGGTGTGTTTCATCCTGCAACATAAGTCTTGAGAAGGCATTTTGCACAACTGACCTTTTTGGCTTTACTGTGGAGATCTTTGTCTGTGAGGAAATAAGGATTTTCCTGCCTACCTGGATACAGCCTTGTTTACCAAAACACTTAAGACAATGATGTGTCTGTAGGAAATGTCCTTTTATAAACACAGTGCTAGTTCCACTTTTTTTGAGTGATGGAAGACATAGCGCACACAGTTCCAGGTGCAAGCACTAACCTGCCACATTAGGGTCTGAAAAAGCTGGCAGCAAATCTGTACTAATCTCATAGCTGTTTCATTCTAGAAGAATGATCCTAATCCACCTAATGTGATATTTTGAAAGCACCCTTACTAAAACCTGGCATAAGATATAGAGTGCCTTTGCATGTAAAATGGATTTGTAGCAAATGTCGAAATGGGAAATGGGTGGAGAGGTGTAACAGGCATGAATGAGTGCTTATTGTATGTGTTGCTTTTAGATTCTAATGAAAGCCCATGGATTAAACTTGTCATGAAAAACATGTATGATTACTATTACAATGTGGAAACTGAGGAAGGTACCTGTGTTGCCCCTGAAGGAGTACCAAAAACTTCATGGTTAACTGGTGAAGAAATCCAGGTAGGTACCTGAAATGTTTACCTTAATTGCAAATGCAGCATCAACATGTGACAGAGACAGATATCAAGGCTGTGCTGAGGGGAGACTGAAGATCACTTTAGTTCAGTATCAGCTTCTGACACTAGCAGCAATTTAAGCCTAAGTGCAGACAGTGATAGCACAACCTTCTCTCTGACATCTGATAATGATTTGGGTACGGAAGTTACAGTATTCTTATGGCCACCATCAGATACTGACAGAAGTCTTAGTGCTTTCATATCCTTTTTGGGCTTCCCATTAAGGTTCAATGGGTGGATGTTGAGGCATAGGAAGCTTCACATAAATATGAGGAGAAATTTTTTCACTGTGAGGGTAATAGAGCACTGGAGCAGGCTGCCCAGGGAGGTTGTGGAGTCTCTCTCTCTGCACATATTCAGAACTCACCTGGATGTGTTCCTGTGTAATCTGGTGTAGGTGACTGCGAGCTGCAAGGCAACTACATCAGTACTGGCTAGTTCTGTGCTGAGATCTTTAGAAGAGGAAAGAGGGCTCCCGGGGACAGGGAGACCGAGAGTGAGAGAACAACAGGGAGAGGTGACCTGACCCAACTCAGAGGCTCTTGTGAGAATGTCTGAGAGGGCAATGTGGCTGGGGGCATTCCCAGAGAAGCCAAGGGAGATTTAAACACCAGTGTGACACCGGCAGAGGCTCTCAGGCTGCAAGGCAACAGCCTTCTGGCTAGTTGCAACCTAGTGAGCAGGGTGCTAGAGGGAGGGGTGTGCTCAGACAGCTGGAATTGCTTGGCCAGCAGCGCAAGCAGGCTGACAGGCACAGGGAGTGCAAATAGTGACTGAGTAGACCCCAGGGGCTCCTTTTGAATTAGCTGAGTTGGAATCCAGCGAGTGGGTTGTGAGGTATCCCAGGGGCTCCTTCTGAATTAGCTCAGTAGTTGGCATGAGCAGTGTGTGGGCAGCACACAAGGTGCTTCAGTCTTACTGAAGGCATAATGGTGGCTGTTCAGAAGATTGTGCTCTCTGCACCTACCAAAATGGATATTGGCATCCAGGCCACAGGTTGTGAGGAATGCCACAGCCTTTTACAGGGAACAGGGGGCAACACTGACTATGGGTGTGTGAGGTGTGAGCAGGTTTTTGACCTGCTTAGCCAGTTGGCACAGCTCCAGGATGATGTGATGAAGCTCAGGGAAGAGGTGAGTAGGTTAAGAAGCATCAGGGAGAATGAGAAGGAAATGGATAACTTTCACAAACTGACCTTTACAAATACAGAACAGGAGTCGACTCTTAGTGGAGTAGGGGATTCGATATACTCCCATCATGTAGCCCCCCCAGACTTCCTGCAGTAACTCACATGTGCAGGGTCAATGGGAACAGGTCACTACCTGACAAAACAAATGATACAAATGATGATGCAGCAGTGAGAGGCTCACAATCAATTAAAAGAGACTTCAGGACCTTGGGGCAACTGCTAAAGGGATCAGGAGCTGAAGTAGTATTTTCCTCCATCCCTCTGACATTGATGATGGACAGGGGAACACTTAGGAAGAGCCAACAGGTCAATTCATGGCTCGAGAATTGGAATCATTGACAGGGGTTTGGATTTTATGATCACAACTCAGTTTACAGGGCACCAGAGCTGCAAGCAGCCAATGGGATGCACCTGTCCCAGAAGGGTAAAAGGATTCTAGGGGGAGATGTTGGCAGGGCTTATTGATAGCTTTAAACTAGATTTGAGGGGGGAGGGGGTTGTTAATTCCATGCTTGCCTGTGACAAACATTGGGGCACCTCACCAGAGGCAGAGGGATGAATGTTAACAAGGGCTTTCCACTTCTTGCCCTGAGGCAAGACAGAAACAAAGCAGTGGGACACCCCAAGGGAATCAAGGGGGATTCACCTAAGAGGGTGGCACGGCCAGCCCAGCTGAAGTGCCTCTATGCAAATACACACAACTTGGGCAACAAACAGGATGAATTAAGGGCCACTGTGCTGCTAGGATGCTATGACATAGTGGCTATCAATGAAACTTAGTGGGATGATTCCCATGACTGGAAGGTAGGGATAGATGGGTACAAGCTCTTTAGGAAGGATAGGCAGGGGAGGAGGTGTTGCTTTCTGTATCAGTGACCATCTGGAATCAGTGGAGCTCCACCTGGGCAAGGATGATGAGCTGGTTGAGACCATATGGCTGAAGATTAAGGGGAAGACAGGGGAAGATGATATTACTGTAGGGGTCTGCTGCAGGCTACCTGACCAGCAGATGAGGCCCTCCATAGGCAAATAGAAGTGGCTTCACATTCACAGGCCCTGGTCCTTGTGGGGGATTTCAGCCACCCTCACATCTGCTGGAGGGACAACACAGCTAGGCACCAGCGTTCCAGGATGATCCTGGAATACACAGATGACAACTTCCTCTTCCAAATGGTAGAGGAACCAATGAGAAAAGGTGCTGTGCTGGACCAATAGGGAAGGGCTGGTCACCAATGTGAGGCTCAGGGATAACCTTGGCTGCAGTGACCATGAAGCAATAGAATTTAAGATCCTCAGGGCAACTAGGAGGGCATATCCCAAGCCTACAACCCTGGACTTTAGGCATGCAGACTTTGATCACTTCAGGGATCTGCTGGGCAAAGTATCCTGGTACAAAGCCCCAGAGGGAAGAGGGGCCCAGGACAGCTGGTCTGTGTTCAAGAATCACCTGCTCCATGCCCAGGAGCAAAGTATAGCCACAAAGAGGAGAGCAGGAAACAATGCTAGGAGACCTGGCTGGATGAGCAAGGAGCTCCTGGACATGCTGACACACAAAAAAACTCTACAAGGAGTGTAAGAAAGGACAGCTGAAATGGGGGCATATGAGGAAGCTGCCCAAGCAGCAGGAGACCTGGTTAGAAAAGTTAAAGCTCAGTTAGAATTAAATCTAGCCAGGGAGATCAATGGGAACAGTAAAAATTTCTGTAAGTATAGTAATGGAAAAAGAAGAGTAGGGAAGGTGTGGGCCCCCTCAGAAAGAAAACAGGTGACCTGTTGACAAGTGACCTGGGGAAGGCTGAGGTTCTCAACGACTTCTCTACCTCAGTCTCCACTGGCAAGGCTCCAACCACACTCCCAGAATAATGGAACATAATGGTAGAGACTGGTAGAAAGAACTTCTGATTGCGAGTGAAGATCAGGTTAGTGACCATCTGAAGAACCTGAAAGTGTTCAAGTCCAGGGGACCTGAAGAGGTACTCCCACAGGTGCTGAGGGAGCTGGGGGATGAGGTTGCTAAACTGCTCTGCATCATATTCCAAAAGTCCTGACAGTCCAGTGATGTCCCCACTGAGGAGAAAGGGGAAACATAACTCCCATTTTCAAGAAGGGAAATAGGAATGAACCAGGGAACTATAGGCCAGTCTCACCTCTGTGCCTGGTAAGATCATGCAGCAGACCCTCATGGAGGCACTGCTGAGGCAGAAGAGTAACAAAGTGATAATTAGGTACAATCAGCATGGCTTCACCAAGGGCAAATCCTGCCTGACAAAGCTGGTGGCCTTCTATGACAAGGTCACAACACTAATAGATGAAGACTGAGCAACTGACGTCATTTACCTGGACCTGAACAAAGCCTTCCACACTGTCCTGCACCACATCCTGGTCTCTAAACTGCTGCAGTATGGGTTTGATGGATGGACCATTCAGTGGATAAAGAACTGGCTTGATAGCCACACTCAAAGGGTGACTGTCAATGGCTCCATGTCCAAGTGGAGGCCAGTGACAAGTGGAGTTTCTCAGGCATCAGTACTGGGACCAGTCTTGTTTAACAATTTTGTTGGCAACAAGGACAGTGGCATTGAGTGCATCCTCAGCAGGTTTGCTGATGACACCAAGCTGTGTGGGGCAGCAGACATGCTGGAGGGAAGGGATGCGATCCAGAGGGAGCCTGCCAGGCTGGAGAGGTGGGCCCATGACAACTTCATGAGGTTCAATAAGACCAAGTGCAAGGTCCTTCATCTGGGTCAGGGCAATCCCACGCACTGATACAGGCTGAGCAGGAACTGGCTTGAGAACAGACCTGAAGAAAAAGACTTGGGGGTGCTAGTGGATGAGTAGTTCAACATGAGCCACCAGTGTGCTCTTGCAGCCCAGAAAGCAAATCACATCCTGGGCTGCATCGAGAGAAGCATAGCCAGCAGGTCAAGGGAGGTGATTCTTCTCTACTCCTCTCTGGTGAGACCCCACCTGGAGTACTGCGTCCAGTTCTGGAGCGGAGCCTCTATTACAGGAAGGATGTGGAGGTGCTGAAGCATGTCTAGAGAAGGGCCACAAGGATGATTAGAGGGCTGGAGCACCTCTCCTGTGAGGACAGACTGAGGGAGTTTAGGCTGTTCGGTCTGGAGAAGAGAAAGCTCCGAGGAGACCTAATTGTGGACCTCCAGTATCTTAAGGAAGCCTACAAGAAAGCTGGTGAGGGACTTCTTAGGGTGTCAGGAAGTGATAGGACTAGGGGGTATGAAACAAAAATAGAAATGGTTAGATTCAGATTGGATGTCAGGAAGAAGTAGTTCACCATGAGGGTATTGAGACATTGGCACATGTTGCCGAGGGAGGTGGTGGAAGCCTCATCCCTGGAGGTTTTCGCAGCTAGGCTGGATATGGCTCTGGGCAGCCTGATCTAGTGCAAGATGTCCCTGCCCATGTCAGGGGGGGTTGGAACTAGTTGATCCTTGAGGTACTTTCTAACCCTAGCAATCTTATGCTTCTATGATCCTGCTCTGGCAGGGGGGTTGGACTAGAAGGGCAGAACGTCTTCCTGACAGCTGGCCTGCAGAGCTGGCAGAAGGAGCCAGGGAGCTGCACAGTTTCCCTGTGTTCCATGAGGAGGTGGTTGGAGCTCTCCTTAGCAGCTTGGATCCCCACAAGTCCATGGGACCAGATGGGATTCATCCTAGGGTGCTGAGAGAGCTGGCAGACGAGCTGGCCAAGCCACTCTCCATAATTTTCCAGCAGTCCTGGCTCACTGGAGAGGTCCCAGAGGACTGGAAGCTGGCCAACGTGGTGCCCATCCATAAGAAGGGCCGGTTGGATGAGCCAGGGAATTCCAGGCCTGTCAGCCTGACCTCAGTGCCAGGCAAGATCATGGAACAGGTCATCCTGAGTGCAATCACACAGCACTTACAGGATGGCCAAGGGATCAGGCCTAGCCAGCATGGATTTAGGAAGGGCAGGTCCTGCCTGACCAACCTGTTCTCCTTCTATGATCAGGTGACCCACCTGGTGGATGTGGGAAGGCCTGTGGATGTAGTCTACCTGGACCTCAGCAAGGCCTTTGACACCGTCCCCCATAGCAAACTGCTGGCTAAGCTGTCAGCCCATGGCTTGGACAGGAGCACACTGCGATGGGTTAGGAACTGTCTGGATGGCCGAGCCCAGAGAGTGGTGGTGAATGGTGCCACATCCAGCTGGCAGCCAGTCACTAGTGGTGTGCCCCAAGGATCAGTGCTGGGCCCTGTGCTCTTTAACATCTTTATTGATGATCTGGATGAGGGCATTGAGTCCATCATCAGTAAATTTGCTGATGACACCAAGCTGGGGGCAAGAGTTGATCTGCTGGAGGGTTGAGAGGCTTTGCAGAGGGACCTCGACAGGCTGGACAGAGGACAGAATCCAATGGCATGAAATTTAACGTATCCAAGTGCCGGGTTCTGCACATTGGCCACAACAACCCCATGCAGTGCTACAGGCTGGGGTCAGAGTGCCCGGAGAGCAGGCAGGCAGAGAGGGACCTGGGGGTACTGGTTGATGGTAGGATGAACATGAGCCTGCAGTGTGCCCAGGCAGCCAAGAGGGCCAATGGCATCCTGGCCTGCATCAGGAACAGTGTGGCCAGCAGGAGCAGGAAGGTCGTTCTGCCCCTGTATACTGCACTGGTTAGGCCGCACCTCGAGTCCTGCGTCCAGTTCTGGGCCCCTCAGTTTAGGAAGGATGTTGACTTGCTGGAATGAGTCCAGAGAAGAGCAACAAAGTTGGCGAGGGGTTTGGAGCACAAGCCCTATGAGGAGAGGCTGAGGGAGCTGGGGTTGCTCAGCCTGGAGAAGAGGAGACTCAGGGGTGACCTTATCACTCTCTACAACTACCTGAAGGGAGGTTGTAGACAGGCAGATGATGGTCTCTTCTCCCAGGCAGCCAGTACCAGAACAAGGGGACAGTCTCAGGCTGCACCAGGGGAGGTTCAGGTTGGATGTTAGGAAGAAGTTCTATACAGAAAGAGTGATTGCGCTATGGAATGGCTTGCCCGGAGAGGTGGTGGAGTCGCCGTCATTGAAGGTGTTCAGAAGGAGACTTGATGGGGTGCTTGTTGCCATGGGTTAGCTGTTTGGGTGGGTTGGATTGGTTGATGGGTTGGACACGATGATCTTGAAGGTCTCTTCCAACCTGGTTTGGTTTATTCTAATAAAGGTTATTCTAATTCTAATCTTTCAAGGTCCCTTCCAACCCCTGAAATTCTGTGAAAATTTTGTGATTGGCCTATGGTAAGGAATTTCATAATGTATCTAGGAGCAAACAGAAGCACTGCACTGTGCTTAAATCTAATCATCTGGCAGCATTCTTGTATCTCCAAGTTAAGTAGGATGTCTGTGATACTTAAAACACTCTTGCTGTAGAGGCTTTGTATTAGCATAAAATATAACTTAGAACTACATAGATCATAAAAGCTTCTGTAGAGTTTGGGGTGTTTGTTGTTCTCAGCAACCTATTTAGGTGACAGGTTTACTCTGCTGCACAAACTGTTCAAATCACAATGTAGGTCCTTCTGATATTCTGACTGCAGCAATTCTTGAGTGCATTACTCTGTAGTGAGCTCCCTGAGTTAGCATTTCTAGACGTCTAACCTCTACAAAAAGCTTGCATTAAGAAAGCAGAACTCTCCTCCAGTATTAAACAAAATAAGCCAAGAATCTCAAACTAGCATACCCAGCTGAATAGGTGGGAGGCTTGATAGGAGTTCATTTACCCTTCATATAAAATTCAGTGGTAAGTAAGCAACTCTTCCTTCATACTGTTTATAATCTAGGGGTAAATCAGAGAGACATACAGGATGAACATAAGTTGGACAGAATACCAACCAAATTCCAGGGTGGTTTTGGCTTGAATTTTTTTGCTTTTAAATTAACTTTTTCTATGGTCTCTTAACAGAATATTGTTGGGCAAGTTACAGCAGACTACAATCGAGAGCAGCTGTGGCTTGCTAACGAAAATCTGATTGTTCAGCTGCAAGCCCGAGCAAGGGGATTCTTAGTCAGAAAAAATTATCATGAGAGAAGAGTATACCTTCAGAACCAGGAACCATCTGCCATCAAAATACAGGTATTGTCCTAGAAAAAGAAGGTAACAAGGCTTGGGCAACTTTCTGTATGTGACAGGTGATGTGGCTGATTACCACCACTGATAAAATTCATAGATGGATTCTGTCTCCCTGTTTACATTAGCAGCAATTTAAGCCCTTACATCTGCAAATATGTTCTTCTCCTCATTGGAGTAATTGTGTTTTTAATTAGCAAATACCCAGTTCTAAAAGAATGGGGTTTATTCACATGCAGCCAAACTTGCTTTAGTGGGTGAAGCTCAGAAGTACATAACCCTGGCTGAAGGTTTTGCACGATACACATAACTATGCACAGCACAAAATCAGATTACATTTTTGAGTATCAAAGCAAAAATTCTTTGGGAAAGCATGACTTAAATACATTCCTTTCTAGACTATCCCCAGTTAAACATGGTTTGCCTCTGCTCTATGAAGTCATAGCTGAGTAGGGAGTGGCAGTTGCTGTGGTGTTCTCGGGCTCCAACAGTACTACTTGGATGTCTTCAATTTACTTCAATTGCTTCTAAAAGGAGAATAAAGGAAACTTTCTGCTGAGGGTGTGAAAATAAGCAAATGCATGCATGCTGGTTTTAAACAGTGAAATAGCACAGGCTGTTAGAAGCAATTTCATGGATTCTTAGAATGCTTTGGGTTGGAAGGGACCTTAAAGGTTATCCAGTTCCAACCCTCCTGGCATTGGCATGGTCACCTTCCACTAGACCAGGCTGCTCAAGCCTTCATGCAACCTGGCCTTGAACACCTTCCAGGGAGGGAGCATCCACAACCTCCCTGGGCAACCTCACCACCCTTACTGTAAAGAGTTTCTTCCTAATATTTAGTCTAAATCTGTCCTCCCCAAGCTTCAATCTGATACTAGGGAGGGGGGAGGAGAACCAAAACAACAATCAATCAACCACCAAATATTACATAACATGGAGCAATAGATTTTATTTTTCTATTTTTAAATCTGTAATAACTTTACTCAATTATTCATGATGATAAATAATTAGCTGACTTCTCATTTTCTGGCATGATGTTTGAGCCTTATAAAGGACAATAATGTTCTTTAAGGAATTCACAGTCAGGGTCTGTGAACAAGTTTTAAAATATGGAGAAATGTAGTAAATAAAGTTGTCATCTGATTTTTTTTCCTATGCACATTAAAATCAAAGTAATTTGTGAAAAGCCAGTTGCAAACAAGGCTGATGTCACATTCTGGTCAGAGAAAAAGAGTAAAATGTGTCAGAGGTGGTGAAAGTATCTTTGTTATCCCTGTTGTTGTGTGCTTAAAAAGGGTTTGCCACTGGGCTAGCAAGAGGAGAACCAAGTGAGGAAATTAGGGGGTTATCTGTGGTGCAAACTGTTCCTAAGTGGCTGTGGAAGACCAGAGACTTGAAGGAGGCCAGGCCAAGAACAATGGGGGTCCAGCTAGCAGGGCACTGGTTTTGGATGTAATGGGCAAGAACTGGCAGTCTTTCCAGGGTGAGATGAAGTGAGTGACTGCGATGCTAGAGGATGCATGTAACAAGAGTAACAAGATGTATGGATGGCTTCAGGGGAGAGAAGGAAATGGCATTGGATAACAAAGTGTGTGCTGAGATTGGCCAAAATTAAAACATGTATCAGGGCACCTTAAAAATGTAAAGGCAAGCATACTTTCATGTTAGTTATCCTTTTACCACAACGGTAATTTTTCTCTAAAAGATAAATGTTAATGATTTTTAGTGTACATATGTGGTCTTTATTAGTAATAAGAAAATAATAAATACTAGTCGTTTCCTACCTCTTACAAAATAGGCTTTCTGGAAAGGATTCAAACAAAGGAAAAGCTATGTTGACAGATTAAAGGTGCTTCAAGGCAATGTTGCTGCTATTGTTAAGGTAAGATCCCACTGTGTTTTGGAGCTTGAGTATGCTTTGTCCCTTGGTCTGGTCCTCTGCCTCATGGAAATCAGAAATTGGAACACAAACTTGAGGTATGTGCACTCCAGAAACTTGCATACTGTTCAAAGTGGTTTAATTGATAGCTTCAGTAAATGGCTTCTTGAAAGCTCTGTACTTTACTGAATTATTAAGCTTTGCTGAATTTGAGTGTCTCTCAGCAGAGATTTCCTTACACTTCCCATAATACTATATCTGAAAATATTGGGTCTGATAGTGTGCTGTCATTTAAATAAAAGCTGTCAAATCTATCTGTTTGAAACGTGTTCTGAGATGCTAATAGGATGCTATATCATGAATAGATTGTAGAACACAGATAGGATATTGATGTTCTGCCTCTGAAGGAGTCTGGTAGACTTGGAAATAGAAATTACTTCCAAAGACAAAGCCATACATGGATTGTAAAACCTTCAACTCATCTTGCTATTTTTCAGTTGAAGCCCATCAGTCTGGTTGCTGGACAGTAGGAGCTTAGTGTTAGTCAGCTATGGCCCTGAGCATGTGTGAACAGCATGCCTGCGGAAGCAAGTTTAAAGCACACACAAAGCATTCTGTGCAGTGTCCGTTAAGTTTTTATTTAATTTTTGTCTAATTTTCAGATTCAGTCATGGGTCAAAATGTGGCTAGCAAAGAGAGCCTACAGGAAACGATTGCAATACTTCAAGGATCATGTAAGTGCTTTTCTCCATTTTGAACATGAAGCACTAAATCAGGGTAGTGTGACTGCATGTGCAATTTTGGGAGTCTCAGGGAAGAGGGTGCAGGTTCTGCAATGGGTGCAGGATTGTGTCATAAATAGATTATTTTGCCTAATCTTGTTCCTTTCCAGAATGATGAAATTGTGAAGATACAAGCATTTCTCAGAGCAAACAAAGCCAGGGAGGACTACAGAACACTAAGTAAGTGGTAATAGTTAAATGTTTCTTATTTGGGGAAAAGTATGTTACTCTGTTCAGTTTTTGTCTTGCTTGGGGTTTTGTTGGGTTTTTTGGTTTTTGTTGGGGTTTTTTTGGGTTAGTGGGGGTGGTTGGTAGAGAATTTCTGGGTGAAAGGTTTCTTTAAGCAGCCTCCAAAGAAGGTGCAAGTCTTTGTAAACCAATCGTCTTACACCTGAAACTATTTTGGATAGTCAAATATAGTGCTATAGTTTGTGTCGACTTATCTCTGTAGTTCTGAAATTTTCTACATAGTGATCAGTTTCCTGAGAGCTTTAGGGGTGTTCAGGATTATGTCAACAAATGAGTCTCTTTACCTTGCCTATAGTTGGTGCTGAGAATCCCCCCTTGCCTGTCCTGCGCAAATTTGCCTACCTCCTGGACCAAAGTGACTTAGACTTCCAAGAAGAACTAGAAGTAACAAGGTTAAGGGAAGAAGTGGTTACAAAAATCCGATCCAATCAACAGCTGGAGAAGGACCTGAACTTAATGGATATAAAGATTGGACTGCTGGTGAAAAACAGAATCACTCTTCAGGTAAGCAGACTCTGTTTAGAGTCCCTTGGCAGCATGCACTGTGCACTTACATGTGTTGGAGTAGCTCAGGATTACACAATCACACCACTGAGGCTGAAAGGGACCTCAAGCAGAGCCACTCAGAGCAGATTGTTCAGGAAAATATCCAGATGGCATTAGAATATCATCAGAAGTAGACATCTACAACATTTCTAAGCAATCTGTGCCAGCCCTTGGTAACCCTTAATTAGTTAAAATACTCCTAGCAAATTAAATAATTTCTTCATGTGTCTGAAGTAATTTTGTCAAAATACTTTGTGGGAGAGGTGGTTCTGTTGTCCTGAGTGGGTGCCAGTTTGATACTGAATGTAACTGTTTTGCTGCTTCTGGACAACAGTAATTACAGATTTTAAGCATCTTTTCTGTAGTAGAATGGAGTAGACTTCTTATGATATTTGAGACCTTGTTCATTGTTAACTAAATGATGAATGAATCTGTACAGCAGCTCAGATTTCTCAAACAGGCATTGTTGCCAAGACATACTTGTGACAAGATAAAGATGTGCACAAGACTGGTCAGTGAATAGAGCATACAAAGTTTCATCAGTGGTTGTGGTTTGGTTGGTAGTGCATAAGACCCTTAATGGGAAGGTCGTGAGTTCAAGCCTGCAGTGGGCAGTAGTGTCCTCCCTACTCCAGTCATATGAGGTCTGTGGTGACAGGTTGGGCTCGATGATCTTTGAGGTCTCTTCCAACCTTAGTGATGCTGATACTAATAAGGGCCTTTGGAGGAGTATCACGTTGAACGTGATTGGGTATATATTCACGTTTCTAATTTTTTTTTTTTTTTGGGAGAATACATAATCCAGATTTTGACTATCTGTCTGCAGGATGTGGTACTGCACAGTAAGAAACTTAACAAAAAGAGCAAAAGTCAGCTGGAAGAGATGGTTATGGTTGACAAACAGGGTATCAAAGGCTTGAGTAAAGAAAGAAGAAAAAAACTGGAAGCTTATCAGCATTTATTCTACCTGTTACAGGTAAGTATTATGGCAAAAATTAACATGGGAGCAAACTGCTAATGAATAACTAGAATTAAATAGTTTGCTTTGTTTTAGCAATTGTAGTACTTATTATTGATAGATTTCCAAAGTAGTATGCAGACTGCAGCAAATACTATGATCAGTTTCCAATATTTCCTACATTTGAGAAAAATCCTTCCTGTCTTTAAACCATGGAAGGAATATAATTGTTTTTTGACAGTAACTTCAGTCCACATCAAGCTGTCCTGAGGCTGAAATGTTTTTTCCTTCATGTATCTTTTAGACCATGTTGCTATTGCCCTGCGTATGCACAGTGAGAAGGAAGTTGTTTGCTATGCAGCCAACAGCATATAATACATATGTTCATGTGCTGTTTTTTCCTCATCTCACTAAGTTCTTCTAGATGAATTTTAGACGTTCCCAGGGCAGATGCTCCCTTACAGGAACACAGTATGCAATGTCTTCTTGGTAGACAGTCATGGTAAATTGGTAATTGTCATTGTCTGCATAGACTTGATGTACTACTGTTCAGAGACTACAACTAAAATTCTTACTGATGCTACCCACAAATATCTTAACCATTTGCTGTCTGTTGTGCATTAGCATTTGGGGAAACAAGTGTAAAGCAAGTGTGAAAAAGTGAAACTAAATGCTTTTAGTGTTAAGGAAAAGGTAGAAACCATGGTCTCCAGAATGAGAGTAGTTTGTCCTGGACAATATAATTTAAATAATTTATTTGCTTTGTAGACTAATCCTACATATCTGGCGAAGCTGATTTTCCAGATGCCACAAAACAAATCAACCAAGTTTATGGATACAGTCATCTTCACTCTATACAACTACGCTTCCAATCAAAGAGAAGAGTATCTGCTTCTCAAACTCTTCAAAACTGCTCTAGAAGAGGAGATAAAGTATGTGCAAGACAACTTCAGTTAATTTGCTTTGTAGGCAGTTCAATGAGTTTTTCACACCTAAAAGAATTTGATGGTTACTGCTGTATTTTTGTATGCAGTTGTAGAAATTTGTTTTCAGGGTAACATTTGTTAACTCAAGCTATTTCAAATTCAGAAAAGAACCTTTCTATACTGGACACTTCTATATGAAAAGCAAAACAAATCACTTTAAAAAATGAGACTGTGGGGTTTCCTGCTTTTGTGCTTGAGTACTTAAGGGTGAAGAAAGCATTTTCATTCTTCATGTAAATGTATGTTGTCTAACAAGAGTGGTGGCTTTTCCTGAAACAACAAAATCTCATTCTGTGTGCTTAACAGGTTATTTGCTGAACAGGTATTTGGATCAGAATCAGGTATATATTAGCTGCCACTAACTATGCTACATTCCAGGGACATTACAACAACACATAGAGCATTCAGGCAGGAGTTTCTATAATCTTGTTTTACATTAAAGTGTAAGAAGTAGGTTGCATAAATACTGTTTCAATATAGAGAAAAAGGATGGTTTAAGAAGTGTGAGTTTTGAAAAAATGCATAAGCCAGATCTGAGAATCCTCTATTCTTGATGCAGCTCTAAAGTAGACCAGATTCAGGATATTGTTACTGGAAACCCCACTGTCATTAAGATGGTCGTCAGCTTCAATCGAGGTGCTCGTGGACAAAACACTCTACGCCAACTCCTAGCTCCGGTGGTGAAAGAGATCATGGAGGACAAGTCCCTTGTAATCAACACTAGTCCTGTGGATGTGTATAAGTCATGGGTAAACCAGCTAGAAATGCAGACTGGTGAGGCCAGGTGAGTGAGTAAGCTCTGAATATTGTACCATTTAAATACCTCAGGGATCCTTCCGTTCTGGTCTGCCTTCCAGTCTATGACAAAATGCACTTATGCCCACACATGGCTTGTCCATCTTCATTTAGCACAATAGGAGCTTTTGGGGATAGGTACTTGAAAAAACAGGCATTTTAACCAATTCTGAATAGCAAAGAGATCACTTTCCCAGTTATGAAGTTCAAAAGTTAATTACTTAATCCTTCTAAGTATATCAGACTGCCACTGATTCATTTGTAGGCTTTTCACAAGCTTTATAACAGGATGTTGATAGCGTCTCAGGCTTTTGAGGAGCAATGCTGGGACTGGGATGTGGAGATACAGACCTTAAATGAGGATTCTCGGTGGGGGGAAAGGAAGGTAATATATCTGAGACTTTAGTCAGCTTCAACAGCATTTGTTTGACTTTTTTGTGTTTCAAGTATTTTATTCTCTAACGCATTTAGTCTGATTTAATAATCTTGCTTTGCAGCAAATTGCCATATGATGTAACCACAGAACAAGCATTAACACACACAGAAGTGGTCAATAAACTGGAATCGTCAATTCAGAGTTTGCGAGCAGTAACTGACAAAGTTCTCACATCCATATTCTCTTCTCTCAATATGATGCCGTAAGTGCTGACTGTAGGATCCTCCCAGCTGCAGTTTGCATGCACAGTGAAGCTTCACTGCAAACTTTTCAATGCATCAACGCATCGAAACATTTCAAAGATGCATCAATGAACTTTTTACTGAATTTCATAGTTTGTGATAGGAGCCTCTCAAATGACTTCCCCAGTAGAGGGAGTGGTTTCTCCACTTCTGCTCTGCTTTACTGGCCTAGTGAATGTGTCTCTGTATTTGAAAATTTTTGTTTTCCATTATCATCTCATTTAGTGTTTTAAGTGGCAGGAGAAAAAGCCAATAAGTTACCAGGCTAGGGAGGTTGGTTTGTGTTTCACCTAAGTCTCTCCAATATTTTTCATTTTCATCTGCATGCAGTTATGGAATGAGATACATAGCCAAAGTTCTGAAGAGCTCGCTTCATGAGAAATTCCCAGATGCAACAGAAGATGAACTATTGAAGGTAGACTTCTGAGGGCACATGGCCATCAGCTTGATCTTTTAATGCTATAAGGGATTTCTATCAACACTACGCTTTCTAAGGAACTGAGAACATCAGCGTTTACTGAAGGAATTTGGCACTTCTTGGGTTGCAAAGGGGTAGTGGGTGGGGAGGAGCACAGGTTTTTATCCTGTGGCCCTTACTGTTAGTAATCTTTTCAGGAAGAACTGTTCTTTTTTCTTTTTTTTTTTTCCTCTCCTGAAGTTAACATACTAGAAAATAACATTTTTTAAACTACATTTAAGGAAAAGGAAGAAGGGCTTTAAAAATTAACTATAAATAGATCATTACATCGAGATGCTTGTAGAAGTTGTAAGAATGACATTTGTGTAGACTGAAAAGTGAGAGTCATAAGCACGATACTGGCCATCACTAACCTACCACAACCATGGTGCCTTTTCAGAGGGCTTAGTGGAATTGCTCCAAGAGCCTTCCAGCCAGCTGACAGACTAATTATTTTATGCTGTTTATAGAATCGCATAATCATAGAATTGCCAGGGTTGGAAGGGACCTCAAGGATCATCTAGTACCAACCCTCCTGCCATGGTCAGGGACACCTGACATGAGATCAGGTTGCCCAGAGCCCCGTCCAGCCTGGCCTTAAAACCTTCCAGGGATGGGCCTTTTACCACCTCCCTGGGCAACCTGTTCCAGTGTCTTACCACCCTCATGGTAAAGAACTTCTTCCTAACATCCAATCTGAATCTATCCACTTCTAGTTTTGCTCCATTCCTCCTATTCTTATCACTACCCAATATCCTAAAAAGTCTCCCACCAGCTTTCCTATAGGCCCCTTTCAGATATTGGAAGGCCACAATAACGCCTTCTCAGAGCATTCTCTTCTCCAGACTGAATAGCCCCAACTCGCTCACTCTGTCTGACTTCAATAAAGTTGCTTTCATTAGTGTTTAATGAAATGATTATATAATTACAAGTTAAGTTCAAAATTACTTGCCAATTAATCTTTAAAAAGATACCACTCAGCAGTGTGGAAGTTTAAAGAAAAATCATATTCTGCTGCCTAGAGAACTCAAACTTATCAATTAAAAAAATTATTTCTGCTGTTTGGGTGTTTTAATAATGCATTTGAAATCATTGCAAGCAGCATTTATTGGTTTCTCCTATCCATCATTCCAGCAATAACAGCAAAAATTTACTTAACCTGTGAGGGGAAAAAATAATTTAACATATGGGAGCATAAGACAGCCAGATGAAATCCTTTCAATATGTAAGTTGGAAGTTCTGCATGTGACTGCACATAAGATGAGGCAAATAGCAGACAGGAAAGTCCTGCCTGTTTCTGGTGTCAGGAGTAACTTGCAGCTACCATCTGCACAGTACAAGCTACTCCTATGTCATTATAGAAATCACAGTTTGGAAAATTGTCTTCTCTAGTCCTTCAGGGCTGCGTGCAGGTCCTTGTGAGAAACAATGGTCCCTTGTCAATGAATGCCTTCAGTGCTGGCAGATACCTGTAGCAGTTCAGAGAAGGAGTCCCTGGAGCTGAACCTTGCAAAAACTAGGAAAAAAAAATATATGTATTTGCTGTGTTCAACTCAGTGTCTGACATTAGCTGACCTAAAGCCAGCAACATATTGAAACATGGTTGTAAAGGCCTGTAACCCATGTTCACACAGGTGTTGTAAGAAGTAACACCTTATTGAAGACCACAAGCACTTTCAGTAAGGCACATAGATAACATATACATCTTTGGGGCTCTTCTAGTCCTTGTTCCTGTAGTCTAATTCAGAAGTTAAATGATTGTTTGTTTGGTAAAGTTTAATTATTGTATGCAAAGGGAAAATATTTTTTTTCTTTCAGATTGTTGGCAATCTTCTGTACTATCGCTACATGAACCCTGCCATTGTTGCTCCTGACGGTTTTGATATAATTGATATGACAGCTGGGGGCCAGATACACCCTGATCAGAGGAGAAACCTAGGTTGTGTAGCAAAAGTACTTCAGCATGCTGCTTCTAACAAACTCTTTGAAGGAGAGAGTGAACATCTGTCATCTATGAACACTTACCTCTCACAGACATACCAGAAGTTCAGGTATGTAATGCCCTCACAAATATCTGCACAGGTAAGAGCTGTCTTCAAGGATATGTAAGGGAGTTGGAATTCCCTGCTCAGTGTTAAATTGGTGAGTGTTATGCCCTAGATTCACACTCTTGTGGGTGGAAGCAGGAGTAACAGGTTGTACTTCTGCTTGAGCATTCCTTTGAGAAGAGATCACTACTTCTGGATTCATTGCAACAAGGCATCCTTACTGCAAAAAGACTGAGAGCAGTATGCAGAGAGTCGCCATACAGAAGAAACAGTGTTCTTTGGGTCAGGAGGACAGCTGAATGTTTTGTCTGGGGGGAAAAAATTTGTCAGGGACCTGTTAGAGGTTTCCTTCCATTCTTTCATCTTTCCCAAGGGATTCCATGCACATTTTATTCTTTTGTCTTGCACGGTCATAGGAAATTGCCTGTTTTGGCACACTCAGGGGCACAAGTTCCTTGAGATTGTTGCCCATCTTTTGGGGTGATTGCTATCATTGCATTTGTGGTGGCTTGAAGCATTATTGAGTCTTGCAACAAACTCATTTTCAGAACTTGTATCTTTAGCATCTGACCTTCTATTATGGGCTAAGTTGAATCTGCTGCTGATATTCAATACCATGATGCCATCCTGCCGTGTGATTTTGTACAACTTGATCACATTGCTCAGCGTTTCTTCTCCAAACCAACAATTTCTAGTATTTTTTTTTTCCCCCTCTGAACTTTAAAAGTCCTCTGAGCCTGAAACATAACATCCTTGTCAACACTGCATGGTCAGTACAGTGAAGGCAAAGCGGCTCCTGCAGCAGCCCTGTAGGCCTCATCTAAAATGTTTCTGCCAGCTTCTCAAATTCAAGCTCCTCAAACTTTGGAAAATACAAGTGGTTCTCTGACAGAAAAACCTTTCTGTTTCTTTGTTGTCTGTGCACATTGCTGAAGCTGTGCAAGTAATGTGGGGAGGTTGTCATCTTGGAAAGTAGCTCTCAGCTCTCCATGTATGTGCTAGTCATGTCAAAGTAATGTTTTAGCCATATTTTGCATTTTTTCCTCTTCAATTTATTGCATTTATAAACAATACCATAATTTGTCATCTTCTGTCATTTTGAACAAATTGTTTTCTGAATAACAGCAGTTTAAACATTTGTAGGCCAATTGGTAATTTTGTGCAACTATTTCAAGTAATTTCTTCCCAGCACTCTTGAAGCTGCAAAGTGCCTTCATAAAATCAAACTGCTTAAAATTTACCAAGTTATCAGTCTTTGATGAATAAGGAAGAAAATTTACTTTAAAAATAATCTTCCACTGACTGTCCAGGAAAAAGAAAACACTCCATCATTTGAATTGATGTGTATAAATGCATTGCCTCCAAAATGTTCCTTCAAACAGTAAATGTAGATTACAAAAGCAATGTATTTGGATGTCATGTATTTTTTAATACAGGCTAAAGTGAGTTTATAGGGCAGAGTTACTGAAGTCTTATTCATTTTCTCTTAGGAATTTTTTTCAAGCAGCATGTGATGTTCCTGAACCAGAGGAAAAATTCAACATTGATGAATACTCTGACATGGTGACCCTTAGCAAACCTGTCATATATATCTCCATTGAAGAAATTATCAACACTCATTCAGTAAGTCAATGAAAATATACTAGTCAACAGACTAAAGTGTACAGATTACTAAATACTTGCATCAACAGTTGTGGGGAAGTGTTAGTGTTCATTCTTCCTTTTAAAATAATTTGTTTATTTCATCTCTGAAATGGTCTGGAATTGAATATTAGATTTCATTTTCCTAAAGGACTGCTTCCCTTGTATAAGCATCATCTTGAGTAGCAACTAGAATAGTATAACATTTTCTGGTGGGAGGGAGGAATGGTTTTGTTCTAACCTAGTGTGATATTTCTAAGTTATGTATGCTTTAAAATGCTTTCCCATCTTGGCTAAGAAAGTAACACCAATTCAAAGAAGTTCCTTCAGCTCTGGGAATAGATGAAAATTTACTGTACTTTGTGACTTGTGCATTCAGGCATATCGTTTTTTGGAAGCAGATGCAAACATCTGATTTAGAAGGACTGAAGCTGTGGCATCCTGCTAGTTCTTTATCATGGATAAAGCACAGATTAACTGCAGTATGACTCATTAGGGTGTAAGTTAAATGTCTACCACATGGTCCTCCTGAAGCTGGAATATTGTTGTCTGTGTTCTAGCATGCAAACTGTCCCCTGCCCCCACTCCCCAGTCAATATCAAATACTCCGAAAAGCCCAACACCTTCCAAAAAAAAAAGCCAACAAATCCCACAAAGAACCTCCCAGAAATATTGTCAGATACACTATGGAAAAAGTTCAATCAGTGTCCAGTAGACCAATTTATTCCAGTGGAAACTAATAGTCTAGCCTGCTGAAAACATACTTTCTGGATTGTCACTGCACCTACTCTTTCATTTAATTTTTAAGGCACAAGCACGTGCATGCATGCTTATGATCGGTGGATATGTTTAAACATTAGTCGTGGCCAAATATTCCTTTTAATAGGTTTGCTGTGTGTCTGTGTCTGAAAGGTGTTGACTTGCGGGAATGTGTCCAGAGAAGGGCAACAAAGCTGGTGAGGGGCTTGGAGCACAAGCCCTATGAGGAGAGGCTGAGGGAGCAGGGCTTGCTTAGCCTGGAGAAGAGGAGGCCCAGAGGAGACCTTATTACCTGAAGGGAGGTTATAGCCAGGTGGGGGCTGGCCTCTTCTCCCAGGCAACCAGCACCACAACAAGAGGACACAGTTTCAAGCTGTGCCAGGGAAGGTTTTGGTTGGATGTTAGGAAGAAGTTCTTCACAGAAGGAGTGATTGCCTATTGGAATAGGTTGCCCGGGGAGGTGGTGGAGTCATCATCACTAGAGGTGTTTAGGAAGAGACTAGATGGGGTGCTTGGTGCCATGGTTTAGTTGATTAGATAGCATTGGATGATAGGTTGGACTCCATTATCTCAAAGGTCTTTTCCAACCTGGTTAATTCTATTCTAGTATGTATTTTTTGATCCTAATGTGAGAAAGTATTACTAAGCAAGTTTATGTTGGCTAATAACATAGACTACAAAATATGAAGTAACTTAATGAAAGCAAACTGCCAAACAGAAGGAGGTGGTCTTTTTTGCTAATATGACTACACACATTCACCTTCCTACAGGAAGCAAGCAACTGGGCCTAAAGACCATACATTAGCTGTGTGCAGTGTATTTCCTGGGAGATCCTTATTCCATGTTACCTCTTCTACCAAACCTGCTCCAAGAGCCTGATCCTTCACCAAAGATTTTTTTTTTCCCCCACTCCACTTCACCTGGAATCATAAATAAAATTGTATTTGGCCATACATCTCCAAAAAAAAAAAAAAAGTAAGTTAGAATAACAGGCAATGCATAAACATTTTATCAGTTGTCATGTATAGCTCACATTCAGGAAAAGTTCACATCTCCCCTGCCATGACACCTAGTTCTAAGCTTCATTTTCATTGCTCACCTCCATAGCATGTAGCTGGAATTGAGAGATCTGTTGCATTCATTAGCTTTGTGCTTCCTCATGACCTCTTGCCTTTACCACAAAGAACTTGTCCTGTGAATGTCCTTTTCATTCTGTGCTTGCATAGCATCAAGTATGGTGGAGCTTTAACCAGTGCACATAGTGTTTCTCAGCAATTCTCACAGTATCAGTCAACATTGCGTACAGTGTGGGGTATCTGCTGCATGTAACTCTTACGGGTTTGGGGTTTTTTTTGCTCTCACTTAGTTTTGAGAATGTGTACAGATGCAATGGAAGTTACTGTGAATATATTAACAAATCTCCTGCAACTTCTGAGAAACTTCCAAGGCAGTGTGCAGCAGATGCTGCATGGCCAATTTCTTGCTTACAAAATATAGCCATTTCTGAAAGGTATCACTGATGCTACTCTAAGCTTCTGGAATAGATATACAGAAAACAGGTATCGTTCTATGGACCACCAACCCGGTCTTCATTCTCTGTGTGCTTAGTTAGGGATGCAGCACTGAAATGCTCTGCTTGTGATTATTGCCCTTTACTCTGTGGTAATTTGTTAGTCTTAAAGGTTAATCTTAAACTTCTGTTCAGCTGTGATGTTCAGCACTCCAGGGGCAATTGCCAGAAAAGCATGGCAAACTGCCTCACAGCAAGAACAATTCTAAACTCTTAGTTTAGAACTAAGTCCCCAACTTGGATCCTCCATAGTCTTGATCACATTAGGTCTGTGCTTTTCAGCATTTAGTCTCCAGACCTATTGACAGGTTTAAAGACAGTGAGAAGGGTTTGGGTTGTGTGGGGTAGTTTTTTGTTGTTGTTGTTTGGTTTTGTTTTTTTGTTTTGGCGGGTTTTTTTGTGTGTGTAGATATTTTTTTGTGTGTGTTGGGGTTTTTTGGGTTGTTTTATGTTTGTTTTGACAATTACTTCATTTACATTCATTCATAGCTGCTACTAGAACACCAGGATGCCATTGCCGCTGAGCCAAATGACTTGCTGAATGAATTGCTGGAAGGGCTTGGACCTGTTCCTGATGTTGAGTCTTTCCTTGGTATGCTGGCCCTTGTCTTTCTGGTTTTAGTTTACTTGAGGGGTGGAATTAAATGGGGGCTTGATTTAAATACACTCATGTCTGCTTCTTAATTTACCAAATAATTATTTTCTGAACATTTCTTGTAACACAAATTATGTACATTTATTGACAAGTTATAAGGAGCAAATGGCACTGATATTTAATTTGTCATAACTGTATGAAGATGTGACCTATTTAAAAAGTAGCCAGATCTCATGGATAATACCAGCTTCCAAGTGAATAGCCTCTTAATTTAGCTGCTACTCTTCCATTTTTCACTCTCACTGCATGTTAGAACAAAGGATGTTGTTTGTATTCTTCTTTGAGAAGATTATGTGAGTCTCTTGCACATTAGTAGCTTGACAGGAGAAAATGGGTAACATTTCCAAAATATTGTAACTGGGCTTATAAATTGCTGGATTATGGGTTTGATTAGTGTTCAAAAAAGATCATTTCTAAATGGTAGGAACAGGTATGCTATTTAATAAACTTAAATGTTTGTGATAATTTACTGTGACTTATCTAAGTCCTTATTAACTACATGCACTGAGTCACGGGAAAGCTGGCAAACTTGAAGTAAAAGATGTTTCTATAGGGGAAGGAGCTGTTGATCCCAATGACCCCAACAGGGAAAGCACACTAAATCAGCTTGCAAAAACAGAGATTTCACTGTCCCTAACGAGCAACTATGAGTTACGAGAAGGTGAAGATCAGGATCTTAAAAGCTTGATGATAAAGTAAGTGCTGCTCAAGATCTATATCCTGATGAATGCTTTTTCTTTACTTCTATGGGTTATTTTCTTTTGGCTGGTTTCCAGTTGTTTTTTTCATTTATTTTTTGTTTCATTTTTTGGGATTGTGTTGTCTTTGGTTTCATTTGGGGTTTTTTATTTGTTTGGGGAGGTTGTGTGGTTGCCTTTTGTATGGGGTGGTGGGATTTTTTGAGGTTTTTGGTTGGTTGGTGGGGTTTTTTTGTGTATTTCTTGGGGGTTTTGTTTTATTTTAATGTTGCTTCCACTCTATTGCCTTGCCTCTGAGGTGCTGAGTTCACTCAGTTTTCAAAAGTCAATCTGTCTTCAGTTCTACTTAAATTTTCATGAGAGTCAGATGATGTCAATTCTTTTAGAAAGCTTGCAGAAAGATAAATGCACTGCCACTTCTGTTTTGTACCTTGACTAGATCATTACCTAACCCAGTAAGCACATTTCCATGACAGTGTAAAAGAATTCTGCTTTAAATATATAGCCACAGTAAAAGAGATGAAAAGCTCTCTAGCCTTGTGAGGGAAAGAAAACTGGTATGGTGGCTCAGTTGGTAGCACATAAGACCCTTAATGGGAAGGTCTTGAGTTCAAGCCTGCAGTGGGCAGTAGTGTCCTCCCTACTCTAGTCATGAGGTCTGCGGTGACAGGTTGGACTTGATGATCTTTGAGGTCCCTTCCAACCTTAGGAACACTGAAACACTGAAACACTGAAAGACAGCCTTACACTGTTCTCTTCTCCTCAAACACTTCCCTGACCTGCTGCCATCAGACATTTGAACAGAATGTGACTGTCACTTCATCAGGGAAAGAAAATTCTATTCATTCTATTGGGTGAACTTCTGAAAAAAGTTCTTAGATATATCTGTTATAAGCAGTGCAATTTCTATAAAAGCCATAAATGCCTCTATAAACTCTGGGGAAAAAATATCTGATTTTTAGTGCAGGACAGCTTGTTATTCATCCTGAAAGGAAGAATAGTTTTCCCACTATCATTGTGCATATTTAATCTGAATTTTAAAGATCATGTGAAATCAATGATAAGGTTGAGTCAAAACTGTGTTTCAGAGACCTAGAGCTGCTTTTGTAATATGGATATGCCTACTGCCTCCTATTCTTTTTTCCTCTCTGTAGCTTTTCTACCTTAGCTGTAGAGAAGGCTTTTACTGCAATTCTAAAATGTTAGGTATCTGGCTAAATTCAAGTCATAGCTGATCCACTGAATGTTCCTCCTTTCTCTGCAAGAGATGTGCCTCTTCTACAGAAATACTGACATACTTACTTTTTAAATTGTTTCATCAAGGCACAAATCCAGGCTGGGCAGTGACTGGCTGGAAAGTAGCCCTGAGGAGAGAGACTTGGGGGTGCTGGTGGACAAAAAGCTCAACATGAGCTCTCAATGTGCACTTGCAGCCCGCAAGGCCAATCAGATCCTGGGCTGCATCAGGAGAAGTGTGGCTAGCAGGTCGAGGGAGGTGGTCCTCCCCCTCTACTCAGCCCTGGTGAGACCCCACCTGGAGTACTGTGTCCAGTTCTGGAGCCCCTATTGCAAGAGGGATGTGGAGGTGCTGGAACGTGTCCAGAGAAGGGCCACAAGGATGATCAGAGGGCTGGAGCACCTCTCCTATGAGGACAGACTGAAGGAGTTGGGGCTGTTCAGTCTGCAGAAGAGAAGGCTCCGAGGTGACCTAATTGTGGCCTTCCAGTATCTGAAGGGGGCCTACAGGAAGGCTGGGGAAGGACTTCTCAGGATCTGAGGTAGTGATAGGACTAGGGGGAATGGAATGAAGCTGGAGGTGGGGAGATTCAGGCTGGATGTGAGGAGGAGGTTCTTCACCATGAGAGTGGTGAGACCCTGGAATGGGTTGTCCAGGGAGGTGGTCGAGGCCCTGTCCCTGGGGGTGTTTAAGAGCAGGCTGGATGAGGCTCTGTCCAGCCTGATCTAGTGTGGGGTTTCCCTGCCCATGGCAGGGGGGTTGGAACTAGATGATCCTTGTGGTCCCTTCCAACCCTGAATGAAACTATGAAACTATGAAGGCTTCTGTGAAGAATCCTAAGATTTGCTGGTACTCTAGTTTAAAAGAATCTGTCAGGTCCCTGTTCTACATGATTTGAGTGCACAGGTGCCACATTCCAAGGGGCAGGAAAAGGGGGAAGCGTCCAGCTCCATCTGAAGTGTTTCTGGAAAACAACAGAGCTGAGAAGGTTTGGCACACAGGGAAAGGAAGCTGAAGGGAGAGAATGTGGACACAAGCCTCATGGTTATTAGCCATCTCGGCACCTGTTTTTAAGGTGCTGAATAAAATGTCCTATGCATTTTAAAGTAGATTGTAGCAGTGATCACTAAAGACTGAGAAAGTTTGTGTCAGGCAAAGAAATCCAATAAGGTGTTGATGTAGCCCAAATGAACTAATTTTAGGAAACTGTTCTGGTTCACTTTGGGTTTGTTTTGTTTTTCCTGGCAATCTGGAGATCCCAACACTTTGTAATGGGAAAAATACACATAACAGCAGCTCTGGATAAGCAAACTCATGTCCAGGAGGTTTAACAGATTGCCTTTTAATGCAGTAGGAGCAGTGCTCCAGGTCTGCCTGTGCTTTCAGTCATTCCTACCTTGCTTGTCCCTTCCATAGAAGCTTGGATCATACCCCAATATTCAGTTTAGATAAAGTTGCCTGTATGTGAGTAAGGCTATTGTTCCATTAAATTGCAGTTTTATGAGAACTTCCTTTTCTGAACACCAGCGAAATTACAGTCTTTACATAGGTAAACTGTTGTTAGTCGTAAGGTCTGATCTCAGAAGCCTTGATCATATTTAGACTGTGTCCTCTCAGAGAATTCTGTAGCAGGCTGTTCTTGGAAGTGTTATGGATGAAAAAGCAGCAGGAATGAGAAATTCTTACTGGGAAAAAAAAAACTATGTGCTGGGGTGTAGCAGCTTCCCTTTTTGATGAAGGAAATGCTCTTCATCTATTGCTGCAAGAATAATATCTGCCCTTTTGCAGTGTGCCTAAATGCACTGTGTCAGGTATCAAATTCCTTCAGCATTTCTGTAGTTTTGAGGGGATTTCCATTTTCTTCAGTAAATATGACCCTTAGCAGAACCATGCATAGCTCAGGCTCTGCAAAGACTACCTTTCTACCTGCTGTTTTGTCATGATCATAGTTAAAATCTACATGTGAGTTGTTGCATGTATGTTTATTATGTTAACTGTGTTTTACTGTGCTAGTTGGTTAACTGTTTCCTGACATATATGGAGAAAAATACGCTTGTATTTCTCTATTCAGACCTCTGTAGAAGCCAGATGTTCAAAATTATTGAGAGCTCTGAAACATAAAAAGCTAGGAAAGAAACATTGTCAGATGTATATATAATAAAGGGACCACATGCTAGCTTTACTGCTGAAGAAATGAAAGGCACAGCTGAACTAGTAACATCTGTGTTGTAATATCCATATACCCTCTTTAAAAGGACCAAAAGACTTATTGTGGATGTGATACGGACACAACCAGGGGATACACTCTTAGAAATATTAGAAGCACCAGCCACTGCTCAACAGGTAAGTGTAATGCTCTGCATGAATAGGAAATAAAGTATGTATTTTGTTATAGCTGTGTGAAAATCTTGACAGATCTCTGACAGCTTTCTTCATCACTTTGTAACAGTGAAATCATTGTTGCCAGTTTTGGACTGTTCAGATCTAGTTCCCTCAAGACATGAGACTTGTCAGCTTTCTTTTACTGTATAATTGGTAATGGCTTCAGTGGAAAATTAAACTAAGTCTTGCTGTCAAGTAGTACAAGCAGAATAATTGTTTACTTTTTTAATGTAAACTCATTTTTTTTCCTAAGTTGTAATACAATCAAATACTGTGAAGTGAATCCTTCTGTTAGATTTTTCTTTTCTCTCTCATGAACTTCAGGACCTTAATTCAGGTTCAGTTTATTTGCTCAAGCAACACAAGCAAACATCTGCCTAGGGAACTACTGCTATTCTTGGTATGGAAATTGAGTGGGAATAATTCCTAGCTGAAGACTTCCCTGTAGATACTTACACACAAAGCTACAACTTAATGTGCACATTTTAGCTTACCTCAGTGTGTGCACATGTAGTGGACTGTGAATCTGGACAGCCTTTCCACAACTGAGTGAAGAGACTGAAATATCTGTCCAATGTTAGATGTGTTTTTATTAAAATGTGTGTTTAGGTGTTGTGATTAGTTACTTGTCAAAAGGCATAATATGTGGAGCACTTTCAGACCATGTGGTAAGAGAGTATAAATAAAGTTTGCAACTTCATTATTGATAATTTCTTTTGACAATTTAATGTACTTCAATACTTGGATGTTCTCAGGAGTTGGAAAATAACTGTTCTGTTTGGGCATTTTTTTTTTTTAACCTAGGAATCTGAACACTTGAAACTTGTAGAAAAACGTGCCATCTTAGATTCCAAAACTCCAGAGAAAATGAAGCACACTCAGTCTGTATTTGAAGATGGGCAGCTACCAATAGAACAAAAGAAAAGGAAAATTCAGAGAAATCTCCGGACATTGGAACAAGCAGGACTGGTGTCTTCAGAAACTAAGTACCAAGAAATTATAAATGAGATTGCTAAGGTAAATGCAACATGCTTCCCTGTATATTGTGGTGTTTAAGGCATTTAACCTAGATCCACTCCAGCCAGCAATGTACAACATACCTTCTCTATATAATGCTATGCTAAATCATTAAAGTATCCACATATACATAAATCATTAAAGTATCCAAACCCTGCCTGGTTCCAGCCTCCTTTCAGGGGGTTGTAGAGAGCAATGAGATGTCTCCTCAGCCTCCTTTTCTCCAGGCTAAAGAACCCCAGTTCCCCCAGCTGCTCCTCAGACACCTTGTGCTCTAGATCCTTTGAAGCAATTCAAGCCACGTGCTTTTCTCAGAGGTGATGTAGTCACAGACACAGCCTTGTATTCTCAGCTCTCCTTTGCTCTTCAGATCCTCTCCTGCAGCCAAGCAGAGGGCAGATGGGGCAGCTGGGACATGCAGATTCCCATTTCTGGGATGCCAGCCTGGTTTTAGCAGCCACATGTCCCCTCCCAGGCTGCAGAAAGAGAAGGTGATGTCCATGAAGTCATCTCAGCATGTCTTTGATCCAAGATGTGCAGCCTGGATATCAAAGCTCTTTATAATTGATGGCTACACAACATCAGGGGTGACCTCATTGCCCTCTACAACTACCTGAAGGGGGGCTGTAGCCGGGAAGGGGTTGGCCTCTTCTCCCAGGCAACCAGCACCAGAACAAGGGGACACAGTCTCAAGCTGCGCCAGGGGAGGTTTAGACTCGAGGTGAGGAGGAAGTTCTTCACCTAGCGAGTCGTTCGGCATTGGAATGTGCTGCCCAGGGAGGTGGTTGAGTCATCGACCCTGGAGGCGTTCAAGGGGAGATTGGACGTGGCACTTGATACCATGGTCTAGTCATGGGGTCTGTGTTGATAGGTTGGACTCGATGATCCTCAAGGTCGTTTCCAACCTAAGTGATACTGTGATAAGAAACAAATCATCTTTCTTTGCTGACAAATAGGTGCAAAACAGTAATCACATACATGACTACCTGAACTTAGTAACTTACACATGTAGACTTTGTTATTGAGATTTGATATTGATGAAGGTTTAAATTCTCCAGTACAGAATTTCCTTATAGCATCATTTTAATTAAAAATTACTGTAACTTGGTAAGGTTTAAAAATACTTTTAAACCCCCCAAATATTCTCTGATTGATATTGACACTAATCTACCTCACTGGGTAGAACACAAGGAGAGTAATGGGCCAATGGGGTGTCCATACTGAGGTTCATAGAATGCAGGGCCTTTTCCATATTCACACCCAATTATGACTGTAACAATTTTAGTGTATTAATTGCCTGTAATGACTCATGAGTAAATTACTTCTCTCTCAAATGAGTGATTTACACATTATAAAATTATGGAATGGTTTGTGTTGGAAGCGATCTTAAAGATCATCTAGTTCCAATGCTCCTGCCATGGGCAGGGACACTTTCCACTAGACCAGGTTGCTCAAGGCCTCAACCAGCCTGGCCTTGAGCACCTCCAGGAAGGGGGCATACACTACCTGCTTGGGCAATCTGTTCCAGTATCTCACCAGCCTGACTGTAATGAATTCTCAAATCCAGTCTAAATCTACCATTCTCAAGCTGAAGTCCACTCCCTCTTGTCCTACTACAACAAACCCTTGTAAAAAGTTCCATCTCAGCTTTCTTCTAGGCCCTTGTCAGGTACTAGAAGGCTGCTATAAGGTCTCCCCAGAGCCTTCTTTTCTCCAGGCTGAACAGCCCCAACTCTCACAGCCTGTACCCTGACCCCAGGGGGGTTGCTCCACACCTCTGGTCATTTTCTTGGCCCTTCTTTGGACCTGCTCCAGCAGTTCAATTATAAATAAATGATTTAAAGTTGCAAATGTATTTCGAATAAAAAGTATTGAATATATTAATTAGTAAATTACTCATGTGATCTAAGTTTCTAATAGAATTAAGTATATCATGTTGCACCTGCTCTGAAGTGTCAATTTTAAGTCCTGCTCAGTTCAGGTGCCTGCATCTGCATCAGTCTGAGGTAAAACCTTTCTTCATGTGTATTTAGTGCCACATTCCTTTTTACTTATCTGTAAGCACAGGCACTTTGTTTTGAGCCATTAAGGCTATCTCAAAATTGGGATGAGCCTTAGGACTGAAGGTTGCTTGTATTTTACTTTCAACTACCTTAGCTTGACCATTACCTTCAACCCCAAGATCCAATTTAGCAGTAGCTAGTTCTAACATAGAAGCCCAAGCTTTCATTTCTTTGGCAGCAGACGTTAGCTCTGAGAAAGCTCCTATTTATGGCATGAAGACAATGTTGTCCTTACAACTGGTGCCTGACGTGCCCTGGAGACCACAGCGGAGTCTGAGATACTGTTACTCGTATATGTAAATGTTGTCTTCCATACAGTCATGTAAACTGCAGAACTCGCTATTGGTACCTTGCTTGTGAGAACTGGTATGACAATGACAGTTCATGCTTTCTCCCAGTAATTAAGTTAGGTCATGTAATTAGAGATTTGAATTGTAGTAACTTGAGACTTCTTAAAATGGCAAATTATTTAACCAATTACATAAATTTATTTAGGATATCCGGAATCAAAGAAGATACAGACATCACCGAAAAGCTGAACTGGTGAAGCTCCAGCAGACTTTGAATGCACTTAACTCCAAGACTGCATTTTATGAAGAACAAATTAATTATTACAACACCTATATAAAAACTTGTTTAGACAACCTAACGAGGAAGTGAGTCAAGTCGTCTTCTCTCTTAATATTTCAAGTGTTTTATCAGGAGAGAGAGCAGGTGGTAATCTGTAGTGAAAAGTTTTGATTCCAACAGAGTGACAGTCCACAGGCAGAAAAGTCCATGGAAAGCAAAATTCCATGGAAAAGACTTGTATTTATTTAAAGCCATCTTGTAATAAGAGGCCTGAGATGTGTAAGTATTATCAATGTATGTACTGCTGCTACTTTGCAGATGTATTAGCATGTTCTGAAAACATACAGCTTTAGGAAGTAATTACTTTATTAATAGGATTAGATGGTTTTCTTTAGAAGGGAAAAGGAGAGGGGGAAAATTCAAAATAATTTTACTTTCCAGATATTCCTTGAGAGCAATTTTCCCTGCCAATGCCACTGAAGTGTCAGCATGAAAATACTTTACTGACAGGAACAGGAGCTTTCCCAGTGCAGACCTCCTTGATCCAAAAATTAATTGTAATGGCCAATCCTATTTAACACCTATGTCACTGTACACTTACAAATTGCTCTTTTAAAGTGATGAGTATGGATCCAGGTTGCACTTCACCACAGAGTTTAAACAACTGCTAAAAAATGTTATTCAAAATCATTGCCAAAATGTCTAGACTATTCACTTTGTGCTAAAAATCCACCTGATTCTTAGACTTTTGAGTGTTAATGCTGCTTGTTAATAGGAGTTCAAGATGGAAAGAATGGAGGACAGCTAAATATGGCTAGGAGAGTTGTACATGTATAAAAGACCTAGCAGATCAATCAAAATCTATTTTTCTTGTTCTCTTCCCAGAAATTCACGGAGGTCAATTAAACTAGATGGAAAAGAGGAGCTGAAGGGAAGCAGAAAAATGAAGCAGGCCTCATTAAAGTACACAGCTGCAAGACTGCATGAAAAAGGTGTCATCCTAGAAATTGAAGATCTACAAACCAATCAGTAAGTGTGGTATAGAACAATTCATGGCATTTGCTCAGGAACAGCTCCTTAAGGGCCCTGGCTATTGTTAAAAAAACCTTTGCCATTTCCTGTGCCATACCTAAAATCACCTCAGACTTTTGCACTCAGAGGAATGATAAAGCCTAACTGTCATAATTCAGCTTTTCCCTTGTACCTTAAGGAAAAATATTTGAGCGAGTCTTATTTTAGCCTTAGATTAGATGGAACCCATATAAGCAGAGCAACACACTCACTGCTAATTGACGGACTTGTTAAGCAAGTGTAGTAGCTTGTTTTCATTTACTGACAAATCGCTTTCATAAAATTGAGGTAAGACCTGTTTCTCTACACTTCCTCACTATGGCGAGGTGAATGGACCTGATGGTTTAACATCCTTTTTTTATCTATCTGCTGCTATGGCACTCTTCCATCCATCCCTTGCAGTGGAAAAAAAGTTTTGCAGGTTGCAATTTTTTTCCAGGTGAGTCCACCAGAGAGAGGAAGCCATATGAGGTAAACTGAAAGCACAGAACTTGTACATACTTGTAAAGAGACACTGAGGCATGGCAGAAGAAAAACTTGGCTTCAGAATTCCTATGCTGTGGATGTTTGGTCCTATTTGTTCTCTGAACTTCCCACAGTTCTTTTTTTTTTCTTTTACCTTTCCAGTATATAAAACTTGAGAGAGCTTTGTGTTCCATAGGACGCATCACCATGAAGTCTCCCAAGAAGATACGGCGGTAGGGTTGGAGAGTGATTCATTTGACACTGTTTACATGACATGTGGTCCAAGTTCTTTTGTGTTTGCAGGCTTCTTCCCCAAGACTGTCTTGAGACAATACACAACTGTATAGCATACACAATTGATTACCCTTTATTTTGTTACAAGGTTTAAGAACGTGATGTTTGATATCACACCTGGAGAAGAAGTAGGCGACTTTGAAATCAAAGCAAAATTTTTGGGAGTTGAGATGGAAAAAGTGCAGCTCCATTTCCAGGTAGAGTTGAATTTTGTTACTTTGCAGTCCAGTCACAGTTTTGCAGTTCCTCTAAATATAAACTACTTCAGTTTGGGTTTTGGTTTTCATGTGTTTGTTTTTTTTCATATGCATTTACAAACTATTCGATCAACACAGCTGCAGATCATGTAGGGAGTAACTATATCACTTCTTTAGGATGATGAGCACACTGTTGGGTTAATGTTTTTATCAGGGCAACAGCATGAAACCAAATGCCACTGTTTTTCAGTGGCAAGCAGCAAACACTAAGAACAAAACCACACAGAAAACAGAATTGCTGCTTCTTTGTCATTACCTACAGTCTACAATTTGGGTTCTAGAGGACATGCAGTGTTTTCTACACCTGTCCAAGAGTTGCTTCCAATTCTGTAAACTCTGAAGCACCTGGCATTTGAAACTGTTACCTATCATAAAATATCAATAAAGTTTATATTTAGTATTTCAGGTGATATTTGCAGACAGTGCTGTAACTTATTTATAAAGCATATTTACAGGTACTGATATTCAGCTGTGGGTAATATATTTCACACACAAAGAATATGAAGACATGATTTAAACCATTTAAGCAAATACCTGAGAATTTCCAGTACAGCAATTCAAAACGGAAAGAGGTGCTGCGATTTGCAGTTTTCCACCAGATAGACCCTATAGCAAATTACCCAGGTTACTCACGGCTCTGTTGTTTTCATCTGGTATTGTCCTGGACTCTGTAATTATCACCCAAGAAGGGCAGTGCACATTTGAAATTCACGCAGGTAAACAAAGCAAAGATGGCATCCACCACGTGGGACTCTGTGCTGGGAACAGGCTTCCGGTTGGTAGCTTTGTTCTGTAGCTGAGGGGACACATCTCAGGCACGTAGCTGGCAGGACAGCTGATGTGCTGGGCCATCCAGCTGCTGCTTGAGGGTTCTTTTGGTGCCCTGGCTGTGGCAGCTTCTGAGCATTTTTGGGAAAGCTTGCCCCCTTGCAGCTCTTGGCTTGGCCACAATGTAGTTTGCCTGCTAGGACAAGCTTCTCAGCTTCAACTTTAGCAGTATTCAGCTCCTGTTGCTTTCTCGGTAAGAACAAGGCAAATTGCCTGCCATCTTGACTGGTTTAAATAGTGTCCAAAGACAATTAATGCCCATGGGTAACACAATACCTTAACAGAATAAGGCAAGTCCAAACATGGCCAGAGGCTCACAGAGTTCACAGGTGTGTTATAGGGCCAGTTGCACATGCTTCACTTGCTACATGTTTACGTGGACCATCTGGACCCTGTATGAGGTCCCAGGTTCATTCCCCGGCATCTCCACCACTGCCAAACAGAAAGGAACCTGGGGGTGCTGATTGACAGCCACCTAAACGTGAGCCAACAATGTGCACAGGTGGCCAAGAGGGCCAATGGCATCCTGGCCTGCATCAAGAATAGTGTGGCCAGCAGGAGCAGGGAAGTCATTCTGTGCCTGTACTCTGCATTGGTTAGGCCACACCTTGAGTACTGTGTCCAGTTCTGGGCCCCTCAGTTTAAGAAGGACATTGAGACACTTGAATGTGTCCAGAGAAGGGCAACAAGGCTAGTGAGAGGCCTTGAACAGAAGCCCTATGAGGAGAGGCTGAGGGAGCTGGGATTGTTTAGCCTGGAGAAGAAGAGGCTCAAGGGGGACCTTATTGCCCTCTACAACTACCTGAAAGGTGGTTGTAGCCGGGAAGGGGTTGGTCTCTTCTCTTGAGCAACCAGCAGCAGAACAAGAGGACACAGTCTCAAGCTGTGCCAGGGGAAGTTTAGGCTCGAGGTGAGGAGAAAGCTCTTCAGTGAGAGAGTCATTGGCCATTGGAATGGGCTGCCCAGGGAGGTGGTGGAGTCACCATCCCTGGAGGTGTCCAAGAGGAGATTGGACGTGGCACTTGGTGCCATGTTCTAGTCATGAGGTCTGTGGTGACAGGTTGGACTTGATGATCTTTGAGGTCTCTTCCAACCTTGGTGATTCTGTGATCCCAGGAAATGTCCAGGTTTGCAAATTCACAGGTGCTTAGCCCTTTGTCCTGTTGAGGGGGTGTTTGGGGCTTGTCCCTTCAGGACATTATCACATGATAAAAAATTACCCCATCTTTTTCCTGAGAGATATGGATTCCACAGCAGCTAATGATATTTCTTTTGATTACAGGATTTGCTTCAGATGCAGTATGAAGGTGTGGCTGTAATGAAAATGTTTGATAAAGCTACAGTGAATGTGAATTTACTTATATTCCTGTTGAACAAAAAGTTCTATGGAAAATGAGTGTCTTCGGATACCATGGACCGCATCTATCAGTGGGAAGTCAATTCAGTATTTTTTTGCTTTTATAGATTTGGTTTAAGCCTGTTGCTGAACTGTTTTTAATTCTGAAGGAAAGCCTAAACCACCAAATGGGAGGAATGTACACAGTGCCTTTTCCACATTGATAATGAAGCAGAAAAGTACGAAATAGATTAAACAGTTCAAGATTTCATTGGTGTTGGTACTTTCAAATCAAAATATTGTTTAGGATGCTCAGCTGTTGGGGTTGTATGAATTTTGAGGTAGCCAGAAGCTGATTTTAGTTGAATATATAAACCTCTTCCAATTAAAACACGTTAAATGATGTCAGATACATAATATAGTTCCTACTAGGCTTTTAAGTATTTACCAAAAAATTTAATAAATAAAAATGCTAATTTCTTTTTAAGGGATATCTGGGGCAAATATTCAGTTGCATACTAAGCCTATTTTGTGGCAGTTGTCAAATGTAAAGTAAACGTACTGTGCAATTCAAAAAAATTTAGAGGTAATTATTAAGTGACAGTAACGTCTTACTATACAAAAATGTATTTTGTGATTCATTCCTACTAAATGCACTACTGCCTCGTGTAAAATGACATTTTCTACTTTCACAGCCTTTGGAGTGGCATTGGGGAAATCTGAATAGTGAACAGCTGTTGTTCAGTTTGAAGTATTTGAATACCTTTGGAGTGGCGTTGGGGAAATCTGAACATTAAACAGTTGTCCTTCTGTTTGAAATATTTGAATACGTAAATTGTGCCTGCCTGTCTTTTTTTGTAAGAAAATAAATGCAATAAAATCAAGTTTTTAGATTATTTTTTTTTTTAAATACTCTTTGGAGATTGTTCTATGTAAAATAAACGTTACCTAATTGAACTGGCTTCATTCCTAAATTTCCTTCAGAAGAATCATCAAAGCAGTAACCCAGATGAGAGTGAGAGGACATCTTGCAGTGCTTTTTAAAAATTGAATGTAATTAAGCCTGATTGTCTTCACAGGACACTTTGGAAAGATTCCTCTGCAGCAAAGAGTTCCTGGCTTTTATACCAGTGAAAGTGATGACAATTTTGCTGATTAACTGCCAGTTATGCTTATAGAGTAAAATGGTGTACAGTTTGTAATGCGACAAATACACAAACTGAGGAAAGTATTTCCTACTCTCACTTTCTTTGTTACAAGCATTTTAAAAGATGAATACTAGGAGTGCTTGGTGACAACCTTAGTTTATTTTGGAACTTAACGGTTCTCCTGGGACTTTGAGATTCCAAAACGATCCACAAGGTTGCAGAATACATCTTTCTGTGGCCAAGCAGAGAGAAACCAGTACATCAAGATCTGTTGTGTTTCACTTTGCATCTGTCTGAAAACCAGGAGCAACACCACACCATCTCTTCTAAATGCAAATCTAATGAATGATTGTCACATCTCATTTCACAAGGTTCACCACTAGACAGACAAATGCTCTTCCTGGAGACATTATTTTTGCCTCGGGAATATCCATCCAATATAACCCTCTTTGAGCAGCAGCTACCCACCCCACCCTGACATGCAACCAAATATATAGACTGCTATGAGATCTAAGGGCTATAAAGCAGGTTGTGACAAATGTACACCAAATTACAGTATCAACAACACTGAGTCTTAAACACAATGCTTTTAAATGGATATTAAAGGAGCTTTCTTTTATATTCTATTGAAGGAACAAATATAGGATTTCTTTGGTTTTTAACAAGAAGGCATGTTGCTCTCATACTACCCCTGGTCAGCAGTGGGTGATGGGTGATCATGCTAAGGTTCAAATAATTCCCTTGGAATAAACAAAGGTGGAAGGATACCAAATGGCTGATAAGGGAAAAGGGAAAGGAGAATAAGAAAAATATACACCAAACAGAAGGGCTATCACCATTTCCATGGCTTTGAAATTGTGGAATTGTCACAGGAGTAGTTCCAAGTTTCTTGACATAGGCAGGGAAGCTTTTCTCCAGGATGCAGGCAGGGGTAGAAATGGAGCAGCAATGCTGTGGCTATGCTGAGATCTGGCCAAAGGCGAGAAGACCTAGGGCTTGCCCACAGCTTTTTAAGAGGCAAAAGAAACAGCACTGACACTTTCTGCTACTCCACCTGCACAGGGATTTCAGTTCAGGAGTGGCACCTGGCAGTACTTGCAAAAGCAGACGTAAGGACTGCAAAGCTTTTAGATTGCCCTGCATTTGGAGAGAAATCAGCTTACTGAACACATGCAAAGCAAGCAAGCTTTGAGGTTCTTTACATTTGTCCGTATCAGATCAACACGTTCAGGAACTTTCTGAGTGTGCATCACCTTCCAAGTAACGAAGACATTGCAACTGCTCTGCTCCTGCGGAACAGCGTGTAGCTGGCAAACTTGCCTCGGACTACTTCTTTGTACCTCTCTGCACCTCCCGTTTCCTGAGGCTGCCCGACCCACAGCACGCTCCTGTTTCTCGGCTGCATGGCAGCGCTTTCCGCTCGCCGTTGCCGCAGGGGGTGGGCTCCTGTGCTGCGCAAGGGGAGGGCTCCTGTGCTGTGCAGGGAGACGGCTCTGCCGCCCGCACGCTTTCCCGTGTCGTCGAGGGCCGGCTCTCTCCCACGCGTGTGGATGTCCCTTTGGCCTCACCCGGGACGGGGCGGTGCAGCAGCAAGGCGCCTCCGCCTCCCCCGCAGAAAGCCCTTCCCCAGCCGCTCGGTGGACGCAATCTGCCTCACACTGGCCGGAGAGTCGCCGCCGCCCCGCGTGTGGGACCTGCCGAGGGATGCAAAGGGAATGCCTGTCCCGGCCCCAGCAGGGTCTACCACAAGCCGTGGCGCAGAGGCTTGCCGGGCGCTCAGCCCTGCCCCTCGGCAAGCTGTGGGCGGTAGCAGCGCTGTGTGCCCTGACAGCGGGGCAACAGCCGTGCGCTCCAGCAGAGCACGAACCAACTCTGCGTCCGCACACGGCATGATTAACGTGCGCGCAGCCGGCTCAAAGGTCTGCTGCCTCGGAGTTCCGACTGGACCAAGGATCCCGTTTTCTTTGGCACTAGGACAAGCTGTGCTAGGTTTGCGCTCATCATAGTGGCATAATTTAGTCTGGGTAAAGAAAAACCAGACAGATTTGTTTTGAGAACTATTCTCTTTAAATACAAAAAAAAGTCATAGATATGAAAGACGTGGATATGAGAAGGATGTGACACCCGAGGTAAGGTTATGGGTGATGAACTCTTCACCATACTGCTCATGCGCACAGCCCGCTCAGGGGGTCGAACTCCTCGTGCCCAGCACTATCCTTCCTCATCTTCATCTCCCTCAGGTCTATTAGCAGTTAAGAAAGAGCTTGAAGGTCTTTTGCGGTCATCCCAGGATGTCAACACATTCCTACACACACAGTTTCATAAACAAAGGGGTCTACAGACACAGGTTACCTGTTTTCCTTACCATGCACCTGGGAGCTTCTGGGCTCCCACTAAGTGTTCCCAGGCACCCATAGGCAGCTGGGCACAAACACCAGTTTTTGCCAGGCAGCCCTTGGCAGCTGGCTCTTTCTAATCAAACTCAAATTACTCCTCCCCTGCTACATATGTACTTAACTTTGTTCCAGTTTAAAAGCTATTTGTGCTCCTAATTTGTTTAAGAAGCCTCTTCGCATTGGAGTTACTGGACAATTTACATTTTACCATATAGAGAAACTCACATGCTAGTTTAATGTCTTCAACTGAAAGTTCCATAGGCTGTAAAAATGGCCTAAAGTCTCTCCCCCTGTTACCTTTAAGGCAGCATGTACAATGTATAACGATGTATTTTCTTTGTCCATGGCATAAGGCCTTGGGTATATTTTTACTGTTTGTTTTAGGAGCATCATTTTAGGAAGAGTCAAACCATAAGGAGCAAAGCAACACCAATGGTAAATTCTGTGCATGTGCATTAGATTGAGACAGACAGGGGGTTCCTGGAGCCAGGGGAGCCCAAGGAAGAGTGGAAAGACCCAGCAGGAGTCAACAGCTTTCAGGTGTGGCACCATTTCAGAGCAGTGTGTGTGCAGATTGGTGAGTCCCAAACTGGACTCAGTGGCAGAAGGGAAATAGATTCAGGACCTGGCTTCAGGAACTGGATTCAGGAACTCATGGATTGGGATTGAATGCAGAATGGACAGAGACCTCTTTGGAGGTGAGCCATTGAAAAAGAGCTTGAGCCTCGTGATCCCCCAGCTTTACATGGAATAATGAGGTATATGGAATGGAATGGAATAATCTCACTCATCAGTTTAGGGCCATCTGAACCTTGCTGCAGGTGTAGGCTTTTACTTTACACCCTCGATGTGGTACACAACATTTAGCAATGTCCTTGGCCTGCATACGAATCCTTGGTACCAACCAAGACCATTGAGTGTTATCACTAGAAGCAGACACTCTGTGAAAACATGTTGTTAATTTCAGAAAGTGCAGTCAATTAGAAGAGACTGGGCTTAAAATTAAAATCAGTGAACAGAATTAGTTCATAGTATCATAGTATTAGTCAGAGTTGGAAGGGACCACAAGGATCATCTAGTTCCAACCCCCCTGCCATGGGCAGGGACACCCCACACTAGATCAGGATGGACAGAGCCTCATCCAGCCTGCTCTTAAACACCCCCAGGGACGGGGCCTCGACCACTTCCCTGGACAACCCATTCCAGGGTTTCACCACTCTCATGGTGAAGAACCTCCTCCTCACATCCAGCCTGAATCTCCCCACCTCCAGCTTCATTCCATTCCCCCTAGTTCTATCACTACCTGAGATCCTGAGAAGTCCTTCCCCAGCCTTCCTGTAGGCCCCCCTCAGATACTGGAAGGCCACAATTAGGTCACCTCGGAGCCTTCTCTTCTGCAGACTGAACAGCCCCAACTCCTTCAGTCTGCCCTCATAGGAGAGGTGCTCCAGCCCTCTGATCATCCTTGTGGCCCTTCTCTGGACACGTTCCAGCACCTCCACATCCCTCTTGCAATGGGGGCTCCAGAACTGGAGGCAGTACTCCAGGTGGGGTCTCACCAGGGCTGAGTGGAGGGGGAGGATCACCTCCCTCGACCTGCTGGCCACACTTCTCCTGATGCAGCCCAGGATCTGATTGGCTTTGCGGGCTGCAAGTGCACATTGAGAGCTCATGTTGAGCTTTTTGTCCACCAGCACCCCCAAGTCTCTCTCCTCAGGGCTACTTTCCAGTCAGTCACTGCCCAGCCTGTATTTGTGCCTGGGATTGCCTCGACCCAGATGCAGGACCCTGCACTTGCTCTTATTGAACTTCATGAGGTTGGCTTGTGCCCACCTCTCCAGCCTGTCAAGGTCCCTCTGGATGGCCTCCCTTCCCTCCAGCGTGTCTGCTGCACCACACAGCTTGGTGTCATCAGCAAACTTGCTGAGGGTGCACTCAAGTTGTGTTCTAATTCAAAGCTGGACAATTTGAAAGATGTTTTCACTTCCCCATAGCATGTAAATATTTCCTTATTAATCTTAATACCCTTATTTTTCAGTCTTCCTATATAATGGTGGCACACCACATTCCAGAAGTTTTGTAGTCTCTTTTGTAAGTCATCAAGATGACTCAATATCCACAGAAGGTGAATCTGAAAATGATGTGGAAGTTGGATCAGGAGCCACCAATCAGACTGAATTGTTCCTACCTAAACAACAAACAGTGTCAGTGCAACCTGCAAGGTACCTCAGTAGTCTGTGATTGCCACATTTTGTTCCTTCACTTTACACCTTAATACTTGCACTGAGTCTCCCTCTACACATGACAGTGATACTCATGTTTCTGAAAAATAAAAAGAAAATTGAAAAGCCAACTGTAGTATTCTTGCTGAATTTGGCCCTTGCAGGTATCCTGTTTCTGAGTGCTTCCTTTTAAGATTGCTTATCACTTTTCCAGAAATGACTGGGCCTTTGGACCTCAAATGTGCTGTTTCATCACTGCTGGCTTCTACTGTAACACATACTGTTCAACAATACTTATGATAAGCATAAGCTTTGATTGCTCCCTAGCCGTGGTGTATCCCATGCAGTCTTCTAGGTGGCATACATTAACGCATACCTCGCTGATTTGTTTCACCAGATGTTTTGTAGCAATAACTGGGGTTATACTTTTTCTCATGAGAGGAAATTATGGAAATACCCAAGTTAAGTGTAACTACTTGCCATGATGTGCTAAGAGAATCTGAATTTCAGTTACTAGCTCCACTTCTCCATCTTCTTGACTGGGTTTATTGTGCCATATATGTGGGGAGAACAGAAAGCCATACCACCACCATTTGGCAAGCAAGTGACTCAGGACTGGAACCAGCAAGCTCAAGTGTAGAGGTGCTTTATTTTGGTTTCTTTTGGGGGATTTACCAGGGCAGAAGGATGCTGACAGACAGCAGGGACTGGCAGGGTCATCTTCTCATGTGTCTGCTCAGGAGGATGACATCAGCCGTGGAAAATTTAAACACGGGGAGAACAAAAAGCTGCACAACTGCCATTTGGCAAGAGAGCTGCTGTCTGACTGGATTGCAGCAAGCAGTGCATGCTGGGTCAGGTGACAGAGTGCAGAAGCCTCTGCAGTAGCCTGAGTAAAACATTTGGACTCTCCAGAGGTACCTTGACAGGCTGGACAGATGGGCAGAGTCTAACATGATAGCATTCAACAAGTCCAAGTGCTGTGTGCTGCACTTTGGCCTGTAGCGCTGCATGGGGTTGTTGTGGCCAAAGTGCAGAGTGGCTGGAGAGCAGCCATGCAGAAAGGGACCTGGGGGGTACTGGTTGACAGCTGGCTGAACATGAGCCAGCGGTGTGCCCAGGTGGCCAAGAAGGCCAATGGCATCCTGGTCTGTATCAGAAATAGTGTGGCCAGCAGGAGCAGAGAATTCATTGTGCCCCTGTACTCAGTACTGGTTAAGCCACACCTTGAGTCCCATGTCCAGTTCTGGGCCCCTCAGTTTAAGAAGGACATTGAGACACTTGAACATGTCCAGAGAAGGGCAACGAGGCTGGTGAGTGGTCTTGAGCACAAGCCCTCTGAGAAGAGTCTGAGGGAGCTTGGATTGTTTGCCACTGGAATGGGCTGCCCAGGGAGGTGGTGGAGTCACCATCTGTGGAGGTGTTCAAGAGAGGTGGCAATGAAACTATGGTTTAGTTAGTGACGAGGTGTTGGGTGGCAGGTTGGACTTGATGATCTCTGAGGTCTTTTCCAACCTTATTGATTCTATCATTCTATGATTCTATATTCAGTAGTCAGGTAGAATATATATATATCTTTAAAAAGCAAAACCCACCAACTTTTCCCATAATTTACTGCAGAGATCAGCTTCAGTGCAGGTAAGGCTGTGCTGGGCGGGGGATCTGTAGCTGAAAGAGCTATTGAAAAGATCTTTCTAGGGCTTTTTGAAGCTAGGAAAAGCAGCTTTACTGTGCCAGAGGCTGGCAGCTTGTAGGTGGGCTGCTGGGCTAGAGTGGGTGGAACCAGCACCTCCCGGTAAATCTAAACGAGTCATTAACACACTAAAGGGCCATCTGCAGCAGAGATCAGCACTGCCGGTCACCCACCCCTGCGGGAGGAACCGGTACCACCCATCACTGATCAGCTGATAAGTCTCCGGGAGAGCAGCAACCTGTTGCAGCAGCACAGAACAGGGTGATCAAACTGTGGTTGTGGTTGCCCGAGGGGTTGCTGCAACTGTTCATAGCTTGTTGGGCTTGTGACCCTTGTACACTGAGTGAGGTCGTTCAACAAGCAAGGTAGGTTATCTGGGTGAGCCCGTGAAGTCAGTTAGTGGTAAAGATCCAGCCATGGTTACAACCAGGCTGAAAACTGTTCTTAGTAGAATGCTGGGTACTCAGAGATTCTGATCAGACATGTAGGTGTCCAGGCCCCTGTCTGTGGTGAGTGCCAGAGCCTGGCACTTGCAATGGAAGGTTGCAGAGACAACACATGTATTAGCTGTGAGCAGGTGAATGATCTGTTCACTCTGGTGGCTGAGCTCAAGGAAAAAGTTGTGAGGCTGAGGACTATAAGACAATATGGAGAGGAGATAGACTTGGGGAGTCAGACTCTGCCATTGCTGGGAGAGGGTCAGCAGGTGTGGTTGGCACAGGAAGCAGGGGATCCCATGCCTTCTTTGCACCTGGAAATAGGAAGAAAGCTAAGAGATGGAGAGGAATGGAGGCAGGTCCCGCTCTGGCAAGGCAAGAGAGGCAGATGAGTCGCCTCCTAATCCCCTGAGTCTTCCCAGTTGCCCACAAACAACAGGTATGAGGCTCTTGAAACAGAGGGTCAGACAAAAAAGGACAGAGATGATTGTCCATGAATGCAGCCACCCAGGACTTGTCAGCCAGCCTCACAATTTAGGACTAGTGCAAACAAGAAACAAAGAAATGCATCAGTAGTAGGGAATTCCCTTCTCAGGGGAACTGAGGGCCCAATTTGCAGGCCAGATCCATCCCATAGGTACATATGCTGCCTGCCTGGGACATGGGTTAGGGACATTTCTAAGAGACATCCCAATCTGGTGAAGCCATCAGACTACTACCTGCTGCTAGCTGTGCAGATTGGGGGTGATGAGGCAATGCATAGGAGTACAAAAGCAATTAAAAAATACTTCAGGGCTTTGGGGAGATTATTTGAGGGCTCAGGAGCACAAGTGGTGTTCTCCTCAATCCCTCTAGTGAAAGGAAGTAATATTGAAGGAAAGAGAAAAATCTATGTGATTAACACCTCCCAAGGCAGCCCATTCCAATGACCAATCACTCTTTCTGTGAAGAACTTCCTCCTAATCTCCAGCCTAAACCTCCCCTGGAGCAGTTTGAGACTGTCCCCTCTTGTCTCTTGGTAGTTATCTGGGAGAAGAGACCAACCTCCACCTGGCTACAACCTCCCTTCAGGCAGTTGTAGACAGCAATAAGGTCTCCCCTGAGTCTCCTCTTCTCCAGGCTAAGCAACCCCAGCTCCCTCAGCCTCTCCTCATAGGGCTTGTGTTCCAAGCCCCTTACCAACTCTGTTGCCCTTCTCTGAACACGTTCCAGCAAGTCAACATCCTTCCTAAACTGAGGGGCCCAGAACTGGACACAGGGCTCAAGGTGTGGCCTAACCAGCGCATGGCTGTGGAGAGAGGAGGCAGCTGTGAGCAGCTCAGTGTTGGGAGCTTGTTTTGGCTTTTCTTTCCTTTCTTTTCAGGCGATAAGGGGTTGGTGGCTTGGGACCTCCTGAAGAGGGGAGGTGGGGCAGCAGGCTCGGGTTCCCTACGTGCCTGAGGGCAGTGATGTAGCAGGGGGAGGGGTTGCCATGGAAACTGTGTGACAACCAAACAGAGCCCAGCGTGTAGCTGCAGAGACAGGAGGCAGTGGTGACCAGCTCAGCACTGGGAGGTGTCCCAGCCCATGGCAGAGGGGCTGGAACTAAAAGATCCTTGTGGTCCCTTCCAACCCTGACTGATTCTATGTGTTAAATCTCATGCTGTTGGATTCTGTCCATCTGTCCAGCCTATCAAGGACCCTGTGCAGAGCTCTCCTACCCTCTAACAGATCAACTCCTGCTCCCAGCTTGGTGTCATCTGCAAACTTACTCATGGTGGACTCAATACTCTCGTCCGGATCATCAGTAAAGATATTGAACAGGATGGGGCCCAATACTGAACCCTGGGGGACACCACTAGTGACTGGCCACCAGCTGGATGTGGCACCATTCACCACCACTCTCTGGGCTCAGACCTCCAGCCAGTTCCTAAGCCAGCACAGAGTGCTGCTGTCCAAGCCACAGGCTGACAGCTTGGCCAGGAGTTTGCAATGAGGGACACCATCAACAGCCTTGCTGAAGTCCAGGTAGACTACATCCACAGCCTGCCCCACATCCACCGGGCAGGTCACCTGATCATAGGAGATCCGGTTGTTGAGGCAGGACCTGCTCTTCCTAAATCCATGTTGGCTGGACCTGCTCCCTTGGCCATCCTTCACGTACGCAGTGATTGCTCCCAGGATGATCTGTTCCATATTTTTCCCTGGCACAGAGGTCAGGCTGAAAGGCCTGTAGTTTCCAGGTTCATCCATCTCCAACCTTTTGTGTGGATGGGGATCACATTGACCAGTTTCCAGTCATCTGGGACCTCTCCAGTGAGCCAGAACTGGAGGAAAATGATGGAGAGCAGCTTGGCCAGCTCATCTGCCAGCTCTCTCAGCACCCTAGGATGGATCCCATCTGGTCCCATGGGCTTGGGAGTATCCAAGTGGCTCAGCAAGTCCCACACTAATTCCTTTTGGATTTCAGGATTACTACTCTGCTCCCTGACCCCATCAACCAGTTCAGGAGGCCAGTTTTTCTGAAGTTCTCTTGCCTTATCATTGAAAATGGAGGCAAAGAAGGTATTTAGAACCTCAGCCTTTTCCTCATCTTTAGTTACAGGGGATCTTTAACCCCTTAGTGAATCTCTATAAGGATCACGTCAGGCGTCACCATTTGTGACATCAAATAACATAGAATCCGTGGGTTTTCCAAGTGAAGACATTTATTAAACTGTACAGGTTGCCTGTTACATGTTTCTAAGTTGTCCATGTGAAGCAGTCAAGGCGTAGTTCAATTGGCTGCTTCCTTACTATCATGCACTCAGTCTCAGCATACGATTGTCTAACAAGTTACACAAGAACTTTCTGAAACATTAAACCACACCCCCTTTATTGCTTCTAGCTCCTAATAGAGTATCTAGTTCTTAACTCAAGGACAAAACAGATCTCCCTCAAGGTCACCCATAAACAAACCATCCTCCATAGCCCTTAATATAGGAAGGACATGGACCTGATGGAGTGGGTCCAAGAAGAGGGCCACGAAAATGATCAGGGGCTAGGAGCACCTCTATTACAAGGATAGGTGAGGGTGGTGTGGTTGTTCAGTCTGGAGAGGAGGAGGCTCCCAGGAGGCCTAACAGCAGTGTTACAGTACCTGAAGGGAGCCTAGAAGAAAGATGGAAAGACTGTTTACAAAGGTCTATAGTGATAGGACAAGAGACAATGGCTTCAAATTAGAGAAGAGCAGATTTAGATTGGATGTTAGGAAAAAGTTCTTTACTATGAGGACTTTCTTATATTTAAAGAGAATAGTTCTCAAAACAAATGTGTCTGGCTTTTCTTTACCCAGGCTGTGATGAGTGGAGTGATAATTTGTGTCAATCAGATGATTTTGATTAAGATAAACTCTAAAGCAGAAACTCCAAAGCAGAAGTATGGCACTAAAAAGTGAGATAGGGAACCAGACACAGGAAATTGTGATATATGCTTGTGTAACTTGAGTAAAATATTTTATTATAAAATGTTCCTTATTATATTATTTGCCTTTGCTATTATTGTTTATATTTTGTTTGCTTTATTATATTTATGTAGAAGCCTGAATAGTAGAGTGAAATATTAGTATAATTAGGGAAGCTAACAGCTTGTGCGAAAAATAGCCTATGTAACAATAAGTTGCCCAAGGATGTGCAAGGAGAAGAGTCAATTGGTGGCAAGAAATATGGGAACAGGAACTGGGAGTAATGTTTGCAACCCAGCACGTGGCTGAAGAGAGAGGAGGCAGCTTGAGGAGCACAGCTCTGGGAGTTTGGCTTTTGGCTTTGATTCCCTTGCTTTTCAGGCGGTAAGGGGCTGGTGGCTCGGGACTTCCCGAAGAGAGGAGGAGGGGCAGGGGGCTCGGATTGCCTACCTGCCAGAGGGCAGTGACGTAGCCGGGGGAGGGGTTGCCGCGGAGACCACGCGCAAACCAAACAGAACCCAGCGCGTGGCTGAGGAGAGAGGAGGCAGCTTGAGGAGCGCAGCTCAGCTCAGCCTGCTCAGCTCAGCTCAGCTCAGCCTGCTCAGCTCAGCTCAGCTCAGCGCAGCTCAGCTCAGCTCAGCGCAGCTCAGCCTGCTCAGCTCAGCTCAGCTCAGCTCAGCTCAGCCTGCTCACTGACAGGGGGAAAAAAAGGGAAAAAGAAAGGGAAAAAGAAAAAAAAAAGAAAAAAAAAGACAAAAAAAAAAAGAAAAAAAAAAAAAAAAAAAAAAAAAAAAAAAAAAAAAAAGCCGCGTGGAGAGGGTGGTTACTGCAAGATGGTCACCACTAGAGCAAAGGCTAACAGAAAGACAGTGGGCACCCAAACAGAGACCACCCACAAGCATGCAGATGTTCAGGTAGGTGGCTGCAGTGAGTGCTGGAGCCTGGCACTCGATATGGAGGATGGAGGGAGCAGCTCCTGTGTCAGGTGTGAACAGGTCAGTGATCTGATGAGCATGGTGGTCAAACTAAAAGAAGAGGTGGAAAGGCTAAGAGCTAGAAGAGATGGCGAGCAGAAAATTGACGATTCCCATAATGTAATCTCTTCAAAACCAGAACAGGGGGTAACACTTAGGGGAACGGGGAGTTTGATACCTCCCCAGAAGCAAGATTCTCAACCTCCCTGCAGTAACCCACATGAGCAGGGCCAATGGGAACAGGTCTCTGCCCGACGGAAGAAGTGCAAACAAAGGAAGTCTGCTCCTGTGAGCAGCACACTGCCTCCAGTGCAGTTACAGAACAGGTATGAGGCTCTGCAGGAGGAACAGGTCATTGGTAAGGCTGAGGACTCAAGAAGGTCAGAAGCTGCACCAATGACAGGTTGCCTCAGGCCAGCCATCAAAACTTACCCAGAAAAGAAACCTCGCAGGGTCATCGTCATAGGAGACTCCCTACTGAGGGGAACAGAGGGCCCAATATGCAGACCAGACCCATTTCATAGAGCGGTCAGCTGCCTCCCTGGTGCCCAAGTTAAAGACGTTGTAGACAGAATTCCCAAACTCGTGAGTCCTTCAGACTACTACCCACTGCTGGTCTTTCAGGTGGGCAGTGACGATGTAACAATGAGAGGCTCACAATCTATTAAAAAAGACTTCAGAACTTTAGGGCAAATGCTAAAGGGATCAGGAGCTCAAGTCGTGTTCTCAGCCATCCCTCTAACGTCAGCAATGGATGAGGACACGCTGAGGAAGGGCCGACAGGTCAATTCATGGCTCAGGGGCTGGTGCCATCGACAGGGCTTTGGGTTCCACAATCATGGATTGGTTTTCAAGGCACCTGGGCTGAAAACAACTCATGGGACACACTTGTCCCAGAGGGGATAAGAATCCTGGGGGAGGAATTGGCAGGGCTCATTGATAGGGCTTTAAACTAGATTTGAAGGGGGAAGGGGTTAATAGTCTCCTGCTGGCTGGTGACAAACAGAGAGGCAGCTCACCAGCAGTAGAGAGAAGGAGAGATGGTAAGGGCTCTCAACTTGCTGCCCTGAGGCAAGCCACGAATGATCCACCAGGACATTCTGTGGAAACCGAGGGGAATTGGCACAAGAGGAGGACAGGGCCAGCCCAGCTAAAGTGCTTCTATGCAAATGCACGCAGCTTGGGCAACAAACAGGATGAGTTAAGGGCCACTGTGCTGCTGGGATACCACGACATAGTGGCTGTTACTGAAACTTGGTGGGATGATTCCCATGACTGGAATGTAGGCATAGATGGATATAAACTCTTTAGGAAGGATAGGCAGGGAAGGAGAGGAGGAGGTGTTGCCCCCTATGTCAATAGCCAGTTGGAATCAGTGGAGCTCCAACTGGGGAGGGGTGATGAGCTAGTTGAGAGTGTATGGGTTAAAATTAAAGGCAGGACAGGGGAAGGAGATATTACTGTGGGGGTCTCCTACAGGCCACCTGACCAGCAGATCCAAGCAGATGAGGCCCTCCATAGGCAAATAGAAGCGGCTTCCAGGTCACAAGCCCTGGTCCTCCTGGGTGATTTCAACCACCCGGACATCTGCTGGAGGGACAACACAGCAAGGCACCAGCAATCCAGGATGTTCCTGGTCTGCATAGAAGACAACTTCCTCCTCCAAATGGTAAAGGAACCAACAAGAAATGGTGCTATGCTAGACCTTGTTCTCACCAACAGGGAAGGGCTGGTAAGCAATGTGAGGCTCAGGGACGGCCTTGGCTGCAGTGACCATGAAGCAGTTGAATTTAATATCCTCAGGGCAATCAGGAGGAAGTATTCCAAGCTCACGACCCTAGACTTTAGGTGTGCAGATTTTGATCGCTTCAGGGATCTGCTAGCCAAAGTGTCGTGGGACAAAGCCCTGGAGGGAAGAGGGACCCAGGACAGCTGGTCAGTATTCAAGGACCACCTCCTCAGTGTCCAGGAGCTCTGTATACCATACAAAGAGAAAAGCAGGTAAGAATGCTAGGAGGCCTGCCTGGATGGGCAAGGAGCTACTGGACACACTATTACTTAAAAAGAAACTCTACAGGAAGTGGAGAGAAGGACAGGTAGAACAGGGGGAATATAAGGAAGCTGCCCGAGCAGCAAGAGTCCTGGTGAGGAAAGCCAAAGCAGAGTTTGAATTGAATCTAGCCAGGGAGATTAAAGGGAACACTAAGAACTTTTTCAGGTATATTAATGGGAAGAAGACGACTAGGGAAGGTGTGGGCCCCCTCAGAAAGGAAAATGGTGACATGGTCACAAGTGATGAGGAAAAGGCTGAGGTACTTAATAACTTCTTTACCTCAGTCTTCACTGCAAGGGCCTCTAGCCACACTCCTGATGTTATGGAAGTCAAAGCCAGGGACGGGGAGGAAGAACTGCCCATTGTAAGTGCAGATCAGGTTCATGATCATCTGAAGAACCTGAAAGTGTTCAAGTCCATGGGACCCGACGGGATACACCCACGGGTGCTGAGAGAACTGGCAGATGAGGTTGCTAAACCCCTCTCTATTATATTTCAAAAGTCATGGCAATCTGGTGAAGTCCCCACGGACTGGAAAAGGGGAAACATTGCCCCCATCTTCAAAAAGGGTAAGAAGGAGGAACCAGGGAACTACAGGCCAGTCAGTCTCACCTCTGTGCCTGGAAAGATCATGGAGCAGATCCTCCTGGAGTCACTACTCGCTCAGAAGAATAGTGAAGAGGTGATTGGGAGCAGTCAGCATGGCTTTGCCAAGGGCAAATCCTGCCTGACCAACCTGGTTGCCTTCTATGAGCAGGTGACAAAATTAATAGATGAGGGGCGAGCAACTGATGTCGTTTACCTGGACCTGAGCAAAGCCTTTGACACTGTCCCGCACCACATCCTGGTCTCCGAACTGGTGACACATGGGTTTGATGGGTGGACCACTAGATGGATAAGGAACTGGCTTGATGGCCGCACCCAAAGAGTGGCTGTCAAGGGGTCCATGTCCCAGTGGAGGCCAGTGACAAGCGGAGTCCCTCAGGGATCAGTCCTGGGACCTGTCTTGTTCATCATCTTTGTGGGTGACATGGACAGTGGCATTGAGTGCACCCTCAGCAAGTTTGCTGACGACACCAAGCTGTGTGGTGCAGCAGACACGCTGGAGGGAAGGGAGGTCATCCAGAGGGACCTTGACAGGCTGGAGAGGTGGGCACAAGCCAACCTCATGAAGTTCAATAAGAGCAAGTGCAGGGTCCTGCATCTGGGTCGAGGCAATCCCAGGCACAAATACAGGCTGGGCAGTGACTGGCTGGAAAGTAGCCCTGAGGAGAGAGACTTGGGGGTGCTGGTGGACAAAAAGCTCAACATGAGCTCTCAATGTGCACTTGCAGCCCGCAAAGCCAATCAGATCCTGGGCTGCATCAGGAGAAGTGTGGCTAGCAGGTTGAGGGAGGTGATCCTCCCCCTCTACTCAGCCCTGGTGAGACCCCACCTGGAGTACTGCCTCCAGTTCTGGAGCCCCTATTGCAAGAGGGATGTGGAGGTGCTGGAACGTGTCCAGAGAAGGGCCACAAGGATGATCAGAGGGCTGGAGCACCTCTCCTATGAGGACAGACTGAAGGAGTTGGGGCTGTTCAGTCTGCAGAAGAGAAGGCTTCGAGGTGACCTAATTGTGGCCTTCCAGTATCTGAAGGGGGCCTACAGGAAGGCTGGGGAAGGACTTCTCAGGATGTCAGGTAGTGATAGGAGTAGGGGGAATGGAATGAAGCTGGAGGTGGGGAGATTCAGGCTGGATGTGAGGAGGAGGTTCTTCACCATGAGAGTGGTGAGACCCTGGAATGGATTGTCCAGGGAGGTGGTCGAGGCCCCGTCCCTGGGGGTGTTTAAGAGCAGGCTGGATGAGGCTCTGTCCATCCTGATCTAGTGTGGGGTGTCCCTGCCCATGGCAGGGGGGTTGGAACTAGATGATCCTTGTGGTCCCTTCCAACCCTGAATGAAACTATGAAACTATAATAGAGCTAGTATAGTAGCAATCACAAGGACAAGATGTGCTGTTGACCAACTGAAGGATTACATCACTAGAACGACCACCAGGATGCCTATTTTAGGAATTAATTTGATTACACACACCTTTTTGTATGAATATGTATTAGGAATAGAATATTTAAAGAGGAACTAGATCGTGCTTAGTGTGCGTGTTGGTGGAGCGCAGACTCCCCATGCACCCAGCACTGTTTGTTTGCCGCTTATTGCTTAAATTGCTATTTTCAAAATAAAATTGGTTTTAATAAAATTTTAATTGGCTTTGTAATTTTTAACACAGGCTGACGCGGAGTTGGTTCGTGCTCTGCTGGGGCGCACGGCTCCTGCCCCGCTGCCAGGGGACACGGCCCTGCTGACCGCCCACAGCTTGCCGAGGGGCAGGGCTGAGCGCCCGGCAAGCCTCTGTGCCACGGCTTCTGGTGCGCCCTGCTGGGGCCGGGGCAGGTATCCCTTTGCATCCCTCAGCAGGTCCCACACGCGGGGCAGCGGCGACTCTCCGGCCAGTGTGAGGTGGATTAGCATCCACCGAGCGGCTGGGGAAGGGCTTTCTGCGGGGGAGGCGGAGGCGCAGGCGCCTTGCTGCTGCACCGCCCCGTCCCGGGTGAGGCCAGGGGGACATCCACACGCGTGGGAGAGAGCCAGCCCTCGGCGACACGGGAAAGCACAGCACAGGGGCCCTCTTCCTGCGCAGCACAGGAGCCCACCCCTGCGGCAACGGCGAGTGGAAAGCGCTGCCATGCAGCCGAGAAACAGGAGCGTGCTGTGGGTCGGGCAGCCTCAGGAAACGGGAGGTGCAGAGAGGTACAAAGAAGTAGTCCGAGGCAAGTTTGCCAGCTACACGCTGTTCCGCAGGAGCAGAGCAGTTGCAATGTCTTTGTTACTTGGAAGGTGATGCACACTCAGAAAGTTCCTGAACGTGTTGATCTGATATGGACGAATGTAAAGAACCTCAAAGCTTGCTTGCTTTGCATGTGTTCAGTAAGCTGATTTCTCTCCAAATGCAGGGCAATCTAAAAGCTTTGCAGTCCTTACATCTGCTTTTGCAAGTACTGCCAGGTGCCACTCCTGAACTGAAATCCCTGTGCAGGTGGAGTAGCAGAAAGTGTCAGTGCTGTTTCTTTTGCCTCTTAAAAAGCTATGGACAAGCCCACATTGCATACATATCCCTGTGTGTCCAGAACAAATAAGCATAGAATTCTTAATTGATACAGAGATCCCAATGAGTGGTCTGAATAAGGAACAAGATGAAGAACAACAAATCCAATCCTCAAGAAAAATATAGTTAGGAGTAACAGGTACAGCAGAAATATGTTAACTATGTCACTTGTGGATGCCTGTGGAAAAGAAGATGGCAACCATGGTGGTGGCTCTAAGCCCTTACAAGGGATGATTATCCTGGGATGTGATGCATTAACAGGTGGTGAGATCTGCTCCTTGGCTGCATGTGCAGGAGATCAGTTTAGGATCCCAAGCTCAGTGCTGCACTGCTGCAATTTGAAGTCACCTGCATTCCTCCAGCTCTGCCAGTCGCAGCATAAAGGGCCATCACAGAGTGACTGAAAGAGATAATTACGTGCACCCGCTCTGGTGTGACCAGTCCGTAAACCTGATAGGCAATGGCATTTAACTATTGATTATAGAAAATTGAACAGCAGTACCACATTGCTAGCAGGTGCTGCCCCAAGCGTAACCTCAGCAGGCATTGTGCCTGTGACCCTAGCAAAACGCAAATACTTCCATGCCTGGAAAGCCTTGGATGGAATGGTAAAACCCACACTATCAGTGCTTGGGGAACATCCCTTGACTTCCAATCCTGAAACCTGGTTTCTAAACCAAGGCCAGTTCTGTGTTTTCTTAGAGGACAATGGAGACAATACAGTCCACAGTCTGAAGATACCTGGCTGTTGGTACCCCAGATGTCAGAAAACTGTGCCTAGAATCAGTGTTATTTCTTATGTGTGGTGTGGGTTTTGTTTCTTTCTTTTTTTGTGTATGTGCTGGTAAACCAGACAGTTTTTGATAACTTTTGATCATGACCAAAGGTGTTGCAAGCTGCAAGTTCTGCATTCTCACACATAGGTAACAATTACAGTTGGTAAACATGACATTTATAACTTGTCTTGGGAAGCTATGTTTTGGCTTGATACATTTATATTTGTTACAGAAATGGATAACATCTTACTGGAATCAAGTAGACACTTGGAGTGAAAATAGGCAAACGTTATCTCTCCAGGTTACGTATGGTTTAGATGGTAACCTAAATGTTAACTTTGTACGAGGATTTGCATCTGTCCTCAGTGAACCCATGTGACCGGTTGACGTTGCCCCCTTAAGAAAGGGAATATGGTGGACGGAAGTTGGTAAACGGAAAGAATAATCTAAACTAATTTCATTGGTGAAGTGGGAGGAAGCACCTTCTGAACTGGGAGTGAACTGGGAGTGAACTGGGCACTCCGGGAACTTTATCTTCAGTCTTGCTTCCGCCTCTTCTTCGTGCAGCAGCTCTCTCTATGCTGGGCTTTCTGCCAAGGCTTTGGCCTTGAAGACTTGATAAAGGCCGGTATTAACTCCCTTCCAATTAACACAAACTGCTTCTAACATTTTTTTTTCCTCTCTTTTCTTCCTCTTTCTATCCCACTCTGGGGAAAGGGGGAGAGAGGGGAGAGCGGAGGTGGGAAACCCCCCTCAGCAGAGGGGGGAACCCTCTTTTCTGTGTTACTTTATTGTATATCTTTGTATATATTGTAAATATTGTAAATTTGTAAATATTCCCCTGCAAATCCTACATTGCTTTGTAAATATAAAGCTCCACTGCTTTGCTAATTCAGCTTGTGAGTTTTTTTTTCCCTTTCCCTTCAATTTTCTTTCCCTTTACCTTACAAGGGGGAAGGGAGGAGGCTTCTTGGCCTTACCCTTCCAACCCACCACATTTTTTTTTTTATTGGCTCCCAACGTGGGGCTCAAGATCAGTCCCAGAGTCATCTAGTGATGAGGAAGGTGGAGACTCTCTGTCAGTTAAAAAGAAGGCTAAAAAGTCAATTGGTAAAGCAGCTCTAAATGACTTTGCTGATTCCAGCAAGCTGCCAAAGGCGGCAGCTGGTATCAACATGGCGCCTACTCCTTCTCCTACTCCTTCTCCTTCTTCTTCTTCTCCGTCGGCCATTAACAGAGCAACGTCACTTCCACCCAATCCCTCAGTGGGACCGGAAGTCACTGCCCCAGCAGCTGATTTATCTCAGGACCTGTCAGCTTCCATTAAGGCGGCTGTAAATTCAAACACAGCTCCAGTTAAGGTAGCTACTTTAAAGACTAGAAGTGGAAAGGCCAAAGATGGAGAAGAAGAGGTGGAGACTGATCCTGGTGAGGGGCCCTCTACTCTAAAAGATCCTGCTCAGGAGGAAGAGAAGGTTTGTTTTAAAGATCTAGCTAACCTAGTGAGATCAAAGCAGGATACAGATGAAGTTAGGAAAGCAGCTGGCAAAGGAGGTTCTCAGCTTAAAGAGATCCTTAGGAGAATGACAGCAGGATTATATGGACAAAGAATTCAGGGAGACGAAGACCAAGATGATATTTCAGACTGTTCGTCACCACGTGAGGAATTGCGAAATGTCCGTAAAGACTTCACCAGGGCAGATAAGGAGCCAGTTCTAGCTTGGCTTAGTAGGTGTTATGATACAGGTGCTCTGGCTCTAACAGTTGGAGACAAGTCAGCAGCTCAGTTAGGAACTCTCTCGAGGGACAATGGAATAGATAGACATCTAGGCAGAGCTCTCGGTAAGGTTAATCTCTGGATATGCCTTTTAATGGCGGTTGCCCTGAGATACCCTTCCCGAGATGATCTTCCATGGAATCCTAAACCCTGGAGTACCATAGATGAGGGAATTAAGCGCTTGAGAGAATTTGCTGTTAGAGAGCTACTCTATGGTGAACATGAAACTCTGAATCCTGATGACATTCCTGTGGGCATTGGTCTTGCTAAAAAGATAATCAAACTTGCTCCTTCTAATTATGCAAACATTCTGGCAAGCAGAATTGTGTCAAGAAGTTATGGTGGAGCTTCTCCTACGGTTGGCCAATTCAGCGATCAAATGAGACAATTGGAGGATAGCATGACATGTGGTTCTTTGGTTTCGGCCATTAAAACTATGTCTGGAGATATACAGAATTGCATAAGAGAGTTAAAAGATGAATTTAGAAATTCCATATCCCAATTGGCACAAAGGGATAATTTCAATTCTCCCTCCAGGTGGATACAAGTTTCATCTGTGAGGAATACACGTCCTCCAAGGAGGTCATTCCAAAACAGGTCATTCCAAAACAGGTCGTTCCAAAACAGACCACCAAGGCAATCACGTAGAACTATTTGGATAACTCTGCGTGATCAGTTTGGTGAGAACATGAACCGCTGGGATGGCCAACCAACTTCTAATCTTTTCATAGTTTCATAGTTTCATAGTTTCATTCAGGGTTGGAAGGGACCACAAGGATCATCTAGTTCCAACCCCCCTGCCATGGGCAGGGAAACCCCACACTAGATCAGGCTGGACAGAGCCTCATCCAGCCTGCTCTTAAACACCCCCAGGGACGGGGCCTTGACCACCTCCCTGGACAACCCATTCCAGGGTCTCACCACTCTCATGGTGAAGAACCTCCTCCTCACATCCAGCCTGAATCTCCCCACCTCCAGCTTCATTCCATTCCCCCTAGTCCTATCACTACCTGACATCCTGAGAAGTCCTTCCCCAGCCTTCCTGTAGGCCCCCTTCAGATACTGGAAGGCCACAATTAGGTCACCTCGGAGCCTTCTCTTCTCCAGACTGAACAGCCCCAACTCCTTCAGTCTGCCCTCATAGGAGAGGTGCTCCAGCCCTCTGATCATCCTCGTGGCCCTTCTCTGGACACGTTCCAGCACCTCCACATCCCTCTTGCAATAGGGGCTCCAGAACTGGACGCAGTACTCCAGGTGGGGTCTCACCAGGGCTGCAAGTGCACATTGAGAGCTCATGTTGAGCTTTTTGTCCACCAGCACCCCCAAGTCTCTCTCCTCAGGGCTACTTTCCAGCCAGTCACTGCCCAGCCTGTATTTGTGCCTGGGATTGCCTCGACCCAGATGCAGGACCCTGCACTTGCTCTTATTGAACTTCATGAGGTTGGCTTGTGCCCACCTCTCCAGCCTGTCAAGGTCCCTCTGGATGACCTCCCTTCCCTCCAGCGTGTCTGCTGCACCACACAGCTTGGTGTCGTCAGCAAACTTGCTGAGGGTGCACTCAATGCCACTGTCCATGTCACCCACAAAGATGATGAACAAGACAGGTCCCAGGACTGATCCCTGAGGGACTCCGCTTGTCACTGGCCTCCACTGGGACATGGACCCCTTGACAGCCACTCTTTGGGTGCGGCCATCAAGCCAGTTCCTTATCCATCTAGTGGTCCACCCATCAAACCCATGTGTCACCAGTTCGGAGACCAGGATGTGGTGCGGGACAGTGTCGAAGGCTTTGCTCAGGTCCAGGTAAACGACATCAGTTGCTCGCCCCTCATCTATTAATTTTGTCACCTGCTCATAGAAGGCAACCAGGTTGGTCAGGCAGGATTTGCCCTTGGCAAAGCCATGCTGACTGCTCCCAATCACCTCTTCACTATTCTTCTGAGCGAGTAGTGACTCCAGGAGGATCTGCTCCATGATCTTTCCAGGCACAGAGGTGAGACTGACTGGCCTGTAGTTCCCTGGTTCCTCCTTCTTACCCTTTTTGAAGATGGGGGCAATGTTTCCCCTTTTCCAGTCTGTGGGGACTTCACCAGATTGCCATGACTTTTGAAATATAATAGAGAGGGATTTAGCAACCTCATCTGCCAGTTCTCTCAGTACCTGTGGGTGTATCCCGTCGGGTCCCATGGACTTGAACACTTTCAGGTTCTTCAGGTGATCACCAACCTGATCTGCACTTACAATGGGCAGTTCTTCCTCCCCTTCCCTGGCTTTGACTTCCATAACATCAGGAGTGTGGCTAGAGGCCCTTGCAGTGAAGACTGAGGTAAAGAAGTTATTGAGTACCTCAGCCTTTTCCTCATCACTTGTGACCATGTCACCATTTTCCTTTCTGAGGGGGCCCACACCTTCCCTAGTCTTCTTCTTCCCATTAATATACCTGTAAAAGTTCTTAGTGTTCCCTCTAATCTCCCTGGCAAGATTCAATTCAAACTCTGAATTGAATTTTCAGGAGACTGAGGTAATTGCGAAGTGGCAGAACCTGAGGTAGCAATACCAGAAGGGTAGCTGTTACTTCCACAGTTCCCCAGAACGACTCTTATGGCTCCAACAGTGGCTCCAGTTATAACATGCAAAGTTATAACCCTGCAAATTATGTGCAATGCACATGTGCGCATGTTCCCCATAACTAGGGGTGCCCTGCCTCCCGCCAGGGGGAGGATACGGATAACAGAGATAATAGAATCTATTGGGATGTGTACATCCAGTGGCCTGGCACTTCACAATTTCAGAAGTACAGGGCCTTGGTTGACACAGGAGCTCAGTGCACCATAATACCATCAAATTATCAGGGATCAGAGTCTATAACTATTCTGGGAGTCACTGGTGGATCTCAAGAGTTAGGTAAGGTAGAGGTTAATATAAGTTTAACTGGTAAACAATGGAGGAAACATACAGTTGTGACCGGACCTGATGCACCTTGTATTTTGGGAATTGATTTTCTGAGAGAAGGGCGTTTCAAAGACCCTAGAGGTTACAAATGGGCTTTTGGAGTAGCTTCCATAGAAATTGATGGACAAAAATTGAAGCTGTCTGCCAGACCTGAGCTTTCTGATGAATCTGCAGTAGTGGGACAACATAAGATACAGGACATTAAATTGCCGGTTGCTTCTCAGACTGTGCATCACAGACAATACAGAACCAACCGTGACTCTTTGTTGCCCATTCAGAATCTGATTCGTCAGTTGGAGAGTCAGAAAGTCGTCAGCAAAACTCATTCACCTTTCAACAGTCCAGTGTGGCCTGTGCGAAAGCAGAATGGAGACTGGCGTCTGACAGTAGACTACCGAGCCCTAAATGAAGTGACACCACCTATGAGTGCAGCAGTACCAGACATGATGGAACTCCAGTATGAGCTGGAATCCAAAGAGGCCAAATGGTATGCTACCATAGACATTGCTAATGCATTTTTCTCTGTTCCCATAGCAGAGGAATGCAGGCCTCAGTTTGCTTTCACCTGGAGAGGAATCCAGTACACTTTCAACAGACTGCCAATGGGCTGGATCCACAGCTCAAGCATCTGTCATGCAGTGATCCACGATGCTCTGGAGAAAGGCAGTGCTCCAGAACACATCCAGTTCATCGATGATATTGTCGTCTGGGGTAAAACTGCTGAGGAAGTCTTCGAGAAAGGTAACAAAATCATTGACATTCTTCTGAATGCAGGTTCTGCCATCAAGCGAGACAAGGTGAAAGGACCTACCACAGAGATTCAATTTCTGGGAGTGCGATGGCAGGATGGACGCCGACACATTCCAGTGGATGTGGTAAATAGAGTCTCTACCATTGCAAGTCCCTCAAACAAGCAAGAGACCCTATGTTTCTTGGGGATAGTGGGATTTTGGAGACTGCACATTCCTGGATACAGTCAGATTGTGAAACCTCTGTATGATGTGACTCGAAAGAGAAACCATTTCCACTGGGGACCTGAACAACAAGCAGCCTTTGACCAGATAAAGCAAGAGGTAGTTCAAGCAATGGGACTGGGACCTGTCCGAGATGGTCCAGACATTAAGAACATTTTGTACACGGCTGCAAGTGACAATGGTCCAACCTGGTGCTTGTGGCAAAAAGCTCCAGGTGAGACACGTGGACGACCTCTTGGTTTCTGGCGTCGAGGTTACAGAGGTTCAGAGGCTAATTATACTCCAACAGAGAAAGAAATTCTAGCTGCCTATGAAGGAGTAAAGGCATCTTCTGAAGTGATTGGAACTGAATCACAACTTCTCTTAGCTCCCAGATTACCAGTTTTGAATTGGATGTTCAAAGGCAAAGGCTCCACACCGCATCATGCCGCAGACTCAGCATGGTCTAAGTGGATGGTTCTGATAACACAGAGAGCTCGAATGGGAAATCTTGAAAGACCTGGTCTAGTGGAGGTGATCTCAAGTTGGCCTGAAGGTATCAACTGTGCTAAACCTCCAGAGGAGAAAGTAACTCGTGCTGAGGAAGCTCCTCCTTACAATGACCTTTCTGATGATGAAAAGAAATATGCTTTGTTCACAGATGGTTCCTGTCGTCTTGTGGGAAACAAGCGAAGGTGGAAGTCTGCAGTGTGGAGTCCAACACGCCGAGTTGCAGAGGTGAAAGATGGAGAAGGAGAATCCAGTCAGTTCGCAGAGGTAAAAGCTGTCCAGCTAGCTCTCGACGTGGCTGAACGTGAGAGATGGCCAAAGCTTTATCTCTACACCGACTCATGGATGGTAGCCAATGCTCTATGGGGTTGGCTAAAGAACTGGAAGAAGAGTGGTTGGCAGAGAAAAGGAAAACCCATTTGGGCAGCCAACCTATGGCAGGACATTGCTGATCGAATAGAGAGAATTCCAGTGAAAGTGAGACACATCGATGCTCACATTCCTAAGAGCAAAGCTACTGAGGAACAGCAACACAACCATCAGGCAGATCTAGCTGCAAGAGTTTCTCAAGTAGACATGGACTCTAATCTTGATCTTGACTGGAAACACCGAGGTGAGATATTCTTAGCTCGGTGGGCTCATGATTCATCAGGACATCAAGGCAGAGATGCAACATACCAATGGGCTCGTGACAGATCCATAGACATTTCCATGGATGCTATCACACAAGTCATCCATGACTGTGACATTTGTGCTGCTATTAAGCAGGCAAAACGACTTAAGCCCTTGTGGTATGGTGACAGATGGTCCAAGTACAAGTATGGTGAAGCTTGGCAGATTGACTACATCGCTCTACCACGTTCTCGTTCTGGTAAGCAGTACGTGCTTACTATGGTAGAGGCAAACACTGGATGGTTGGAAACTTATCCAGTTCCACATGCAACTGCACGCAACACCATTCTCGGTCTGGAGAGGCAAATCCTGTGGAGACACGGAACTCCAGAGAGGATTGAGTCAGACAACGGAACTCATTTCAAGAACAACCTTGTAAAGAACTGGGCAAAAGAGCACGGTATTGAGTGGATATTCCACATTCCCTACTATGCACCAGCTTCAGGGAAGATTGAACGCTACAACGGTTTGTTGAAGACCACTCTTAAAGCCATGGGGGGTGGATCTTTGAAAAACTGGGAAAAACATTTAGCACAAGCAACCTGGCTGGTAAATAGTAGAGGTTCAGTGAACCGAGCTGGACCTGCACATTCAGATTTGCTACGGAAAGTAGAAGGTGATAGAGTTCCTGTTGTTAGAGAAAAGAATCTGTTAGGTAAAACTGTTTGGGTATTTTCGCCCTCAGGAGAGGCTAAACCTGTCCGAGGGGTGGTTTCAGCTGAAGGTCCAGGTCACACTTATTGGGTAATGCAAGAGAATGGTGAAATTCAGTGTATTCCACAAAGAAATTTAACTTTAGCAGAAAGAGGTTAATTTCAAACCATTGTACAGCTACATCACGCCCAAAAGAAGAATCAACGAGGAATCTACGGTGCACGAACCCTGAGATCCCTGAGAGCCCTGAGTCAACTAAGAGACCCTGAGAATCCCTGTTTCCTTTTTCTTTGCTTCATCGGCAAAGAAACAAACTGTTTTCCATTTTTCTCATTTTCTGATTTTCTTGGACTTTTGAATCATCTACATCTGAGCATAGCCGGAATGGACTATGAACTTTACTCACGAACTGTAAATATCATTTTGGATTGGATGGACAGTGTGAACAGCCAATGAAAACCCATTACTACTGCTTGCTTGCCCTTACCTACATCTGTAAAGACCCCCTTCCTATGGATGAACGTCCCACAGATATAGTGGGGAGATTGCTGAAATTATGGAATACAAAGCATGCGCACCAAATAGTTAAAAACTGTATATATTATGAAGATAAAAGTTGTTAACTTTCCTCTGCAATTTGGTCTTATGGGAGACAATAGATTTACAGCCTTGGGGGATGGAAACTGATATCCCTCAGTCTCTTCTCATAAGGAGGATGTTCCACGTAATCATCTTTGTGGCTCTGCGCTGGACTTTCTGTAGTAGCTCCCTGTCCCACTTGAACTGAGGGGCTCAGAACTGGACACAATATTCCAGATGAGGCCTCACCAGGGCAGAGTAGAGGGGGAGGAGAACCTCTCTCAACCTACTTACCACACCCCTTCTAATACACCCCAGAATGGTATTTGACCTCTTGGTCAACCTTCCATCCACTAAGAGCCCCAGATCCTTTTCCCCTTTACTGTTCTCCAACAGGTCAGTCCCCAGCCTATACTGATACCTGGGGTTGCTCTTTCCCAGATGCAAGACTCCCTGCCCAACGCTCCACCCTAAATCTCACTGAATGGCAGCACAACCCTCTGGTGTGTCAGCTGCTCCACTCAGTTTTGTGTCCTCAGCAAACTTGCTGACAGTGCTCTCTGTGCCCTCATCCAGGTTGCTGATGAATCTATTAAATAGAACTGGTCCCAGTACTGACCCCTGAGGGACCTTCCTAGATACAGGCCTCCAATTAGACTCCATCTCATTGACCACAACTCTCTGACTTCTTTCCTTCAACCAGTTCTCAATCCACCTCACTACCTGATCATCCAGACCACAATGCCTCAGTTTAGCTGCAAGGATGCTGTAGGAGACAGTGTCAGATGCTTTACTGAAATAAAACTAACCACATCCACTGCTCTACCATCATCCAACTACCTGGTTATGTCCTCACAAAAGGCTATCAGGTTGGTCAAACATGACTTCCCTTTGGTAAAACCATGTTGACTGCTCCTACTGACCCTGTTGTCCTTGATATGCCTAAGGGCAGTGCTGGAGATTTAGAATAATTTTAGAATAAACCAAACCAGGTTGGAAGAGACCTTCAAGATCATCGTGTCCAACCCATCAACCAATCCAACCCACCCAAACAGCTAACCCATGGCACCAAGTACCCCATCAAGTCTCCTCCTGAACACCTCCAATGACGGCAACTCCACCACCTCATTGGGCAGCCTATTCCATAGCGCAATCACTCTTTCTGTATAGAACTTCTTCCTAACATCCAACCTGAACCTCCCCTGGCACAGCCTGAGACTGTGTCCTCTTATTCTGGTATTGGGTGCCTGGGAGAAGAGACCAACCTCTGCCTGTCTACAACCTCCCTTCAGGTAGTTGTAGAGAGTGATAAGATCACCCCTGAGTCTCCTCTTCTCCAGGCTGAGCAACCCCAGCTCCCTCAGTCTTTCCTCATAGGGCTTGTGTTCCAAACCCCTCACCAACTTCGTTGCCCTTCTCTGGACATGTTCCAGCAAGTCAACATCCTTCCTAAACTGAGGGGCCCAGAACTGGACACAGGACTCAAGGTGTGGCCTAACCAGTGCAGTGTACAGGGGCAGAATGACCTCCCTGCTCCTGCTGGCCACACTGTTCTTGATGCAGGCCAGGATGCCATTGGCCCTCTTGGCTGCCTGGGCACACTGCAGGCTCATGTTCAGCCTGCCATCGACCAGTACCCCAAGGTCTTTCTCTGCCTGGCTGCTCTCCAGCCACTCTGACCCCAGCCTGTAGCTCTGCATGGGGTTGTTGTGGCCAATGTGCAGAACCCGGCACTTGGATGTGTTCAATCTCATGCCGTTGGATTCTGCCCATCTGTCCAGCCTGTCAAGGTCCCTCTGCAGAGCCTCTCAACCCTCCAGCAGATCAACTCTTACCCCCAGCTTGGTGTCATCAGCAAATTTACTGAGGATGGACTCAATGCCCTCATCCAGATCATCAATAAAGATGTTAAAGAGCATGGGGCCCAGCACTGATCCTTGGGGCACACCACTAGTGACTGGCTGCCAGCTGGATGTGGCACCATTCACCACCACTCTCTGGGCTCGGCCATCCAGACAGTTCCTAACCCAATGCAGTGTGCTCCCGTCCAAGCCAGGGGCTGACAGCTTAGACAGCAGTTTGCTATGGGGGACGGTGTCAAAGGCCTTGCTGAGGTCCAGGTAGACTACATCCACAGGCCTTCCCACATCCACCAGGTGGGTCACCTGATCATAGAAGGAGATCAGGTTGGTCAGGCAGGACCTGCCCTTCCTAAATCCATGCTGGCTAGGCCTGATCCCTTGGCCATCCTGTAAGTGCTGTGTGATTGCACTCAGGATGACCTGTTCCATGATCTTGCCTGGCACTGAGGTCAGGCTGATAGGCCTGGAATTCCCTGGCTCATCCAACTGGCCCTTCTTGTGGATGGGCACCACATTTGACAGTTTCCAGTCTTCTGGGACCTCTCCAGTGAGCCAGGACTGCTGGAAAATGGTGGATAGTGGCTTGGCCAGCTCATCTGCCAGCTCTCTCAGCACCCTAGGATGAATCCCATCTGGTCCCATGGACTTGTGGGGATCCAAGCTGCTGAGGAGAGTTCCAACCACCTCCTCATGGAACATAGGGAAACTGTGCAGCTCCCTGGCTCCTTCTGCCAGCTCTGCAGGCCAGCTGTCAGGAAGACGTTCCATCCTTTTAGTAAAAATTGAGGCAAAGAAGGTGTTAAGTATCTCTGCCTTTTCCTCATCCCTTGATACAACATTTCCCTCCATGTCAACCAAGGAGTGGAGGTTGTCCTTTCCCTTCCTCTTGCTATTAATATATTTATAGAAGGGCTTTTTGTTGTCCTTCACAGTAGAGGCCAGTTTAAGCTCCAAATGTGCTTTTGCCTCCCTAATTTTCTTCCTACATGATTTGGCAACATCCTTAAACATTCCATGGGTTGCCTCCCCTCTCTTCCAAAGGTGATACACCCTCTTTTTTTCCCTTAGTTCTATTAAAAGTTCATTAACCATCCAGGCTGACATTACCTTTTTGGGATCAAGGTGAGGCTGACCAGTCTATAGTTACCTGGGCCCTCCTTCTTACCCCTTTTGAACACTGAGAGTGACATTTGCCCTCCACCAGTCTCCAGGAATCTTTCCTGTCCACCATGACTTACCAAAGACAGTGAAGAGTGATCTGGCAATGACCTCTGCCAGCTCTCTCCTTCCATCTAGTCTTATGCCAGACTTTTGAAATCCAGGGCATTGCTGTTCAACCTGATCTAGGTGTACCAGCATGTGGCAGGTACAACCACCCACCCCCCAAGCACAGCATCCTGACAGACCCCAAGCATGGGGCTAGGGCATGCTAAAAGTTGATAAAGGTCAGCTTGTTGCCCCCGGTGCATCTGGGTCTAGGAGTTAGCCCTCCAAGTAATTAAGAAACTGACCACAGCACAACTTGCAAGACTATAACTGGAGCTCTGCTGTGGAGAAAGTTGAGTTCTCCCCACACAGAAACAGCCTGGAAGTCAGATCTGCTCCCCTTAGAATGGAACTTCACCCCTGCCCTTGTGAGTATACCCATGGGGAAGAGATTTCCCTTTTCTGAGTGTGTACATTGTGGTTCAGCTCTTCAAATCCATAATTTTATTGTGTTGGAAGGAGAGTAGATTAATTGTAATAAATACAGAGGTTTTAGGTGCTGCTGTTGTATGTTTTGTGGGTGTCTCCATGGCACAGTCTCTCCCAACGCCTACAGTTCTGCTTGTGTGATTTCAAGTGATCTTCCCATGCACCTGTACTTGATGAATGCAGGTATATCCTGGTGTTCCCCAGTTGCTCCATATAACAAGCTTCAGAATCCCAAAGGATCTGGGGATTCTATTCTGCAGACAAAGGATAGCAAAAAGCAGAGTCATTCCTGAGATGTAGAGAGTGACCACAGGCTCCATGCATGTTCATTTGCCAGCCCAGTCTCTATCAGGGAGCGCTTCCCACCCTTATGGAGATGGTAGGTACTCCCACCTTCCCTTCTTCTACCCAGACAGCAAAGGCCCACTCTGTGCTCCTGAAGACCAAGCCCAGCCTCAGAAGGCATAGTGGGCAGCTGTGGAAACCTGAGGTTTGCTGATGCTGGGGAAATGGCACCTGAGAAAAGTCCTGCTGCCAGGGCAACGTCCTGACAACCTCCCTGCCAACAGCTTGCCTGGTGTGCAGAGTCAGGCAGCTCTAGGGATGTGGGGCCAATGCAGCCTCTGTTCTGCTTTTGCCACCTTGCTAGATGCCACTCTGCTCCCAATCCCCCCAGACTTTGTCTCATCCAAGGTTGGACCGCTGCCCCAGCAGCAATTGTCTACACTCCTTCTGTGAGCAACTTGCTGGCAAAGTAGTGTTTCTGCCTTGGCCTCTTCCCCACACACACTTGCTGTACCTGCAGCGGGAAGGTCTGGGTTGGGTTTTTCTGCACACTGTAGATGAATGTCCCCAGCAGAATTTCCTCCTTGTCTTCCTCATCTAGTCCCTTGGAGAAAAAGCACAGGGTAGCAGGTCAGGCACAATTTGAACATGAGGAAATACTCATGTAAACTCCAGGCCCATGATCCCAACCTAGTTCCTGAAGCTTCAGTACAGTCTGGTGCAGGATAGGGGTTGGGGTTGAGTCTCCTCCATGTGTGTTTCTCAGGGCCTGGAAATGCTGGGCCAAAAAGTGCTAAGCAAGTCTTAGAAGGGGTGACACCACCCTGCATGTCCCTTGAAATGTCCCATCAAGGAGCATCAGAGCTTGATAGCACACGAATACCAGCAGATGCACAGAGAGCAGCAAGTTAGAGCCTCACCCTGTTGCCAAGTCCTACCCCCAGTACCCAGCAGTAACTTACAGAGACAGTGAAATCTCGGGGAGCACTACTGACAGTCCCCAGCGGGGAGGCCATCTTTGAGTTGTGCTGTATGGTGATGGCTGATGGTCGCACTGGTGTGGACAACAGGATTAGCACCTTGCTCCAAGAACCTTGGAAAGGCCAGCAGTGTCCTGGGGAAGCATCTGTCTGGAAGCAGAGGGCAAGAGCAATGAACACAATGTTGTGATGGGGCCTTCTGTGCTCCCATGCAGCCAGTGGCACTGTGCCTGTGCTTGTGCTCAAAATGAATGAGGGGTTGGGAAGTAGGTAGGAGTACCCAGCTGCCTCCCCAGCACGAGAAAGAGGAAAAGAACCAGCCAGTGGCTGACGCTCTGCACTAGAACTAGGGCTTTCGAGAAACATCTCTGTTTGGCCAGCAAGCTCAGCAGCATCCCCCCAGCCTCCACTGTTCCAACCAGGAGGTGGACAATCAGAGCTGTGTCAGGGAAATGGAGCTTTTCTAAGGAGAAGCTCCTTCGCCAAGCAGTGAGGAGGGATGTGGGCAGGAAGCTTGCCTCAGCTCCCTTCTGAGGGCAGCTTCTGGGAGACAAGCCCTGCCTGAGAGTTCAGGTGTCAGGCACTAGACAGTGCTGTGGCCCTGAGCGATAGCACTGGCCTGGGTGGAGAAGACACAGGGCTTGTAGACATCTTCACAGAAGGTGAAAGAAGCAGCACTGCCACTTTCTGCTACTCTACCTGCACAAAGGTGTCTGTATCCCAAAGGAGTGGACCACACAGGAACCAAAATACCTTGCAGAGCTGTGCTGAGATACTGGATGAAGGATGCAGGTAGATGGCATCCCCTAAAGAGAGAATAGAGCAGCTAATTGTAAGAGGCCCCAGGCTCCACTGCAGGCTATTTCTACATCTGCCTGCCAGCCCTGCATGCAGCACCAAACCCTTAGAGTTGCAAGGGATCTCTCTGGAAAAGGAGGGAATCCCTGCACACAGTGACAATATTTCTCTCCCAACCACACAAAAAGAAGGTCTACAGGTGCTAGGAGACAGCCAGTTCCCAGGGGGAGCACAGCAGCCCCAAGTCATGGCCCCATTGTGTGAATAGCAAAGTATGACCTGGCCACTGTTTTTCATTTCTCAGAGAAGGTCTGTGGAGTAGGAGGGGGCAGAAAAGCTTTCAGAGGCATGACAGAGGCACCAGTGAAGGATCCAATGTCAGGGCTGGGAACAGTCCAAGTCATGCTCAGTCACAGCCATGCTTTTGGGGCCCATGGACTCATCCATGTCTCCATGGCCTCAAGGGCACAGTCTGCTGCACAGCCTCCTTTTGGGAGTGCTAAGCAGGAGCCCAGTGCTATGACAGTCCTGTCTGCCTGTGTCTCTCCATACCTGTGCTTTTCAGAGGCCAGTCAGGCATACTTCTAGTGGCAGACACTGCCTCTTTCATCTGCTGAGACTCCTGGGAAAGACGCAAATGAACAGGGAAAAACACCACATCAGACCCGGCCAAGACAAAGGGCTTTACAGTGCAAAAGCTCAACCAGCAGCCCCTGGTAAGGGACAGCTGTGTGGGCTGAGTAGGAAAAGGCCATCAGCTGGCCCAGGAAGGGCCTGGTGTACAGCACTGCTTGTCGCAGCCCTCTTTCCTAAAGTGCAGGATAACCTTCAACATGCTGATCTCAGCAGCCTGGCGTGCCACCTCTTCCATCAGCATCTGCAGCTCTTGGGAGAGTTTCTTCCACATGATGAACAGGTTCCTGCAGACATGAGGAAAGCAGATCATGTTAGAGAGCTGCCCAGCCCCTCCCAGAGCCTGCAAGCTCAGGAGCAGAGACAGTGGTGCTTCAGCCCCCTTTTCTTTCCCCGGTTTGCCAATGTTTCCCTTCCTCTCCAGGTTTAGCAAAAGGCACAGGCAAGAGCAGAACAGGCCCGAGGAGATGTGCAGGTGTGTGCAAGCACAAAAGACTTATGTGCTGTTACCCCACCAGAGCTGTTGCAGGTCAGGAGAGAGAAGAGGGCTCTTACCACTCTGTCTTCAGTTCAGCTGCTGTCTGCACTGCCAGCACCTGAAAGGCAAACGCTTCCCATTTCAGCACCATAGCTGCTGGGGATTTCCCAAGCCTGGGGCCGCAGGGAGGCACAGCAGAAGCTTCTGCTGACTGTAGGTCACTGCCTGGAGCTGGAGGGACTGAGCAGCTTAAGCTGCTCACCTTCTGCAGTGCTCCTGTTGTGGCACTTCCCTGCTCCACAGCAGCAGTTACTGACCTCTTGTACTGCATCGTTGGTCCGCAGCCTCCGTGTCAAAATGACAGTCCCATACCAGGTACCAGCTGTAATTGACATCACCCAGACAGCATTATTTTACTGCAGCTGCTCATGATCACTGTTGTCATGCCACCTCCTCCCACATCAGGGTGGGAAGAAGCTGACTGAGGACATGGGGAAGGGGTGCAGAGAGAGATTGCAGCTCCAAGTAGGGACTCTCTCCAGGCCTTGGGGCTCAGCACAGATGTTATTTCTGGCAGGCTTGGTGCCCCACAGCTACACCACACTTCCTCTCCCTCCTGCAGTAAGCACCAATACCAGGTACCACACTCATTTCCTCTGTTGGCTCTGGTGCTGGATGGACACTGCATATAGAGAGCATCTTGGGAGCTCCCCAAATGGCAGAGACAGGAGGTTGGAAGGGCTCCACCAATGCCTTTTCCAATTGTTCTGAAGCTTGTGCTTGGTGCCTCTTTGGCTTCACTGGGACTAGGCAAATACTTACCAAGAGCAGCAAGGCACATCAATAAGAACAGTATGAAGATAGGCCTCTTCTTGATCCAGGTGGTGATCTTCTTCCTGAAAAAGAGTGGGTGTGGTGGGTTAACACCTTTTTCTGAAAACAAAAGAAGAAAGCAGGGTGGAGGGCTTGCGGGTACTTTACACTCCCTGAAGGGCGTCTCCCCCCGGGAAAGCTGAGTCTGTTCCACTCCCCCCTCCCTGCCCAGCAAGGGTATAAAAAGCAGGACCTCATAGCTGTTGGGTCTCCTTTTTGGCTCCTGCCTCTGCTGGATGAGAGCTACAGCAGCTGCCCTCCTGATCCTCAGCCATGTGGCCGGACCTGACCCTTCTCCCTGCTGCCTCTGCGCCTCCTCAGAGAAAGACTGGTTTTGTATAATTCTTTTCTGTCCCCCTCCCATCCATTCTTGTTCCTTGCCCTTGTGAACTTTTTGTCCCTGTTATTGTTATATTTGAAGAAAAAAATTATTTGCCTCTCTACTTCCAAGCTGACTTCAGATTGTTGCTTAGTGGATTTGCTCCTTACCCCCTTTTTTTCTTTTCCCCCTTCTCCTTGTTTGGAGGGAGGAGGTGGGGGGGGGGGAAGTGGGGAAGAGATTCTCAGCCTTTTCCCCATTTCAGCCTTTAACTCTCAGTTAAGGCTCAAACCACTACAGTGGGGTTTGTGGTGCCCACAGTGCTCAGGTCCCATGCCCTCCACATTGGTGGGGAATTTGTGTTACAAGCTGAGTAGCAGCAATTCTGGAGAACCAGGGTGCTGTGGTGGGTCACACCACCAGTATCCCTCTGACTGCCCTCACCCACCAGCACCCTACATTTCTGTGTCCAGACTGGACACGTGTAGTACTCACATGGTGATGAACAAACATGGGCCGGTCAAGTTCATTTTTAAGCTGAAAAAGCCTAGGCACAGAAATAAGAGAAAAGCGTGAGGATACCAGTCCAATACATGCCTGAGGCCTGCAGGGAGACTGTGCTGGTTCTATGCCTTTCAGAAAGAGGGGTAGCTGGGAGTAGAAAGTGGAGGGCCAGCAGGATCCCCTTTCAGGCATGGCACTGAAAGTATGTTGGGGTGGGGAGCAGGAAGGTGGCATAAGTCTCAGAGTGTTCTCTGTGGCACAAGTCTCAGATTGTTCTCCGATTCACAGATTGCATTAGATTTAAGGTCATTTTGTCCACCCCCCTTCCAGTGAACAGGGACACTTCCAGATAGATCAGGGTCCCCAGGGCTGCAATAAGTCTGACCTTCAGTGACTCCAGGGATGGGGCCTCATCCACATCCCTGGGTAACCTGTTCCAAACTCTATTGTAAAGAACTTTTTCCTATGTGTAACCTAATTCTACCCTGCTCCAGTTTCAAATCGTTGCCCCTTATCCTACTGCTACAAGCCCTTCCCCAGCCTTCCTCTAGGACCCCTTCAGATAATAATATGTAGTAAGGTCTCCCTTTTCCTCTCCAGGCAGAACAGCCCAAATTTTTTCAGTGTGCCTTCACAGGAGACATACTTCAGCTCTCTGATCATCTTTGTCACCCTTCTTTAAATCTGCTTCATGCCAGTCTCTCTTCTCTTCCTTGCCTCTTCCTTGTCTGATTTCTTACACACAGGGATCAAGAGGTGTTGAACTCTAAGGATGTCCTTAAAGATCTGTCCATTCTGCTCTGCTCCCCTGTCTTTGAGTATGCTTTCCCATGGGGCCCTACTGATTAACTCCCTAAGGAGCTGGAAGTTTGCCTTCCTAAAATTTAGAGTCCTAACTCTGCTCTTTGTCTGTCCCATATCCCATAGGACTGCAAACTCCACCAGTGCATGATCACTACAACCCAGGCTGCCCCCAGTCTTGACATCACTAATGAGTTAATTTGAATTTCTTGTATGCATTTTCTCAGGTAGGGCTGTCTATTATCTGGTTCAGGAAGCTGCCATGGAGGCACAGCAGGAATCTCCTCAATCAATGACACCTTGCTGTGTTATTTTTATAGCAGATGGCAGTCTAGTTAAAGTCCCCCATTGGGGACAAAAAGCACAAAGGCTCCTCTACCTAGAGCAGGAAGGTTGGCTACATTGGTGGGCTTGGTGCAAATATGGGGAGAAAAGCAGGATACACTCACCTTGAGCAGGAGTGATGGTGTCCTCAATCTCCACTGAAGACCTGTCCCTGTTGCTGCTGGGTTCCCTTTTCAGCCGGGCAGGCCCTTGTCTTCTTGAAGATGCCCTTGTCCTCATCCTGGTGAGATGTTGTTAGTAGAGATTTGCCTGTCTGGGTCAGATCTCCTGGAGGCAGCCAGACCACCTTCAACCCTCACACAGCAACCAACACTGTACAGGCTCCTTGAGACCCACAATTAAAAGGCCACATTGATGTCACAAATGCTTAGCCCCACACTGTGTGAGATCATGGCTGTGACAACACAGTCAGACTTGAAGAGGGGGGCACTGTGGCACTGGAGAGACACCCTGCAGCCCACTTAGTTCTGTGTTTGGCTTTTGCAACCAGGCACCATTGGAAAGACCCCAGTGCTTTAGTTGCTGCTGAACAGTGTTTGCAGCTTTCTCTGTTTCTCACTCTGTGTCCCCAGGCACATAGGCTGAGACTGGGCCAGGGGCTAGGAGGGGACATAACTGGGGATGGCCAATGCAAATTGGCCAAAGGGATCCTCCTTGCTATGTCAGGTCAGGATCCCCAATAAAGCCTGGGCCTTTTGTCTTTTCAAAGTAGTCATTGCCTGTGGACTGGCTGGGCCTTGCCCTGCTGGCCCACCATAGCCTGTTTTGAGAAAGGAAAGATTGCTAAGCAAGTCTTAGAAGGAGTGACACAACCCTGCATGTCCTTTGAAATGTCCCTTCAAGGAGCATCAGAGCTTGGTAGCACACAAATATCAGCAGATGCACAGAGAGCAGCAAGTTAGCATCTCACCCTGTTGCTGAGTCCCACCCCAGTACTTACAGAGATGGTCATTCTCGGAGGACTGGCTGGGCCTTGCTCTGCTTGACCACCATGGCCTGTTTCAAGGAAGGAAGGGATTTACTGTGTGCTTTCTAGTCTACCAGTGGACCAAGGAAGGTTCCTTTGTAGGGGCACAAGGTGCCCTGAAGGCACTGTGCATCTGGTGTGGCAGCACAGAGGTACAAGGGGTACTGAGCCTTGCCCTCATGTTCCCCCTGCCCTGGGAAACACCCCAGCCTTGCCAGACAGTGGGGTCCGATGGGGCATGGAAAGGTGGTGTTTGTTGTGGGTGAAGTGAGCTGGTGAGCTGCATAAGGCTTTGGTCCACTCGAGCCCTCTGGCTCCGTATCATCTTGGGGGAGATTCAGCCACCAAAGTGGCCCCAGGAATGGGTTGTGCTGTCGCTGCCTGCCTCTATCCTTCCCAAAACCCACTAGCAGGCATGTCACGGCAGATTGGCCACAGACTACAATGTGATAATTGAAGACATTCATTTAGAGCAGCTGAGGGCTTTATATACCTGCCTGAAGATTGGTGATGTAACGCATACAATTTACAAAGAGCAGAGCTGTTTCAATTAGCTTATTAATATAATATATGGGTAAAGATAACACTCTTGCTGCTACACTAGAATAACAAACATGCATTCCTTTCACTAGTCTAAATTGTTTCTATTCTCTTATATGCAAAGTCAAGACACAAACAGGACAGTTGCCTCTTTCAGACAGACACCAGAAAGGTTTCATCTTACAGTTTCAGGCCCCAAAATATAACTCTTCTTTGTTTTGTCTTATCTCCTAAAGGGAACTTAGAAACTGCTGTTTCCAATCTCCACACAGGCAGGACACCACAAGGGCTCCTTTTGCCTTTCCAGGTCATGACAACAGTGAGTACATGTAAGTACATGTAAGCACATAAAGATGGAGCTGTGATGGGCCCTGTCTTCCTGCCGCCCAAGCAAAGAGAGGGGTGAGCTGTTGATGCAGAGGCCCTGGCCAGAAGACATGCTTTGGAAAGCCTCTCAGCAGATGTCCCTGCCTCAGTTGCTCCACTGCCCACAGTCCTTCCATCTAAGAGAAAGTGATTGCCCATTGGAATGGACTGCCTGGGGAGGTGGTGGAATTGCCATCACTGGAGGTATTCAGGAGGAGACTTGACAGGGTGCTTGGTTACATGGGTTAGTTGATTAGGTGGTGTTGGATGATAAGTTGGACGCGATGATCTTGAAGGTCTCTTCCAACCTATTCTATTCTATTCTATTCTATTCTATTCTATTCTATTCTATTCTATTCTATTCTATTCTATTCTGCTGCCAGTCCTTACACTAGATGAGTGGACTAAAGTGTGGGAAAAAAAGAGTGGAAAAAGAGAGGGTGTATCATCTTTGGAAGAAAGGTGAGGCAACCCATAGAATGCTTAAGGATGTTGCTAGGTCTTGTAGGAAGAAAATTAGGGAGGCAAAAGCCCATTTAGAGCTTAGACTGGCCTCTGCTGTGAAGGACAACAAAAAGTCCTTCTAGAAATATACTAATAGCAAGAGAAAGGGCAAGGACAACCTCCATTCCTTGGTGGACATGGTGGGAAACATAGTAATAAAAGGTGAAGAAAAGGCAGAGGTACTTAACACCTTCTTTGCCTCAAATTTTAATAGCAGGACAGGATGTATTCCAGACACCTGGCCTCCAGAGCTGGCCAATGGAGCTAGGGAGCAGTATAGTTCCCCTGTGTTCCAGGAAGAGGTAGTTAGAAATCTCTGCAATTGCTTGGATCCCCACAAGTCCATGGGACCGGATGGGATCCATCCTAGGGTGCTGAGAGAGCTGGCAGATCAGCTGGCCACACTGCTCTCCATCATTTACCACCAGTCCTGGAAGACTGGAAGCTGGCCAACATCCACAAGAAGGGCTGGTTGGATGAGCCAGGGAATTATAGACCTGTGAGCCTGACCTAAGCACCAGGCAATATTATGGAACAGGTCATCCTGAGTGCAATCACACAGCACCTACAGGATGGCCAAGGGATCAGGCCCAGCCAGTATGGATTTAGGAAAGGCAGGTCCTGCCTGACCAACCTGATCTCCTTCCATGATCAGGTGACCTGCCTGGTGGATGTGGGGAAGGCTGTTGATGTAGTCTACCTAGAGAGCCCAGAGAGTGGTGGTGAATGGTGCCACATCCAGCTGGCAGCCAGTCACTAGTAGTGTGCCCCAAGGATCAGTGCTGGGCCCTGTGCTCTTTAACATCTTTATTGATGATCTGGATGAGGGCATTGAGTCAATCATCAGTAAATTTGCTGACAACACCAAGCTGGGGGCAGGAGTTGATCTGCTGGAGGGTAGAGAGGCTTTGCAGAGGGACCTCGACAGGCTGGACAGATGGGCAGAATCCAATGGTATGAGATTGAACATTGGCCACAGCAACCCCAAGCAGAGCTACAGGCTGGGGTCAGAGTGGCTGGAGAGCAGCCAGGCAGAGAGGGACCTGGGGTTACTGGTCGATGGTAGGCTGAACATGAGCCTGCAGTGTGCCCAGGCAGCCAGGAGGGCCAATGGCATCCTGGCCTGCATCAGGAATAGTGTGGTCAGCAGGAGCAGGGAGGTCATTCTGCCCTTGTACACTGCACTGGTTAGGCCACACCTTGAGTCCTGTGTCCAGTTCTGGGCCCCTCAGTTTAGGAAGGATGTTGACTTGCTGGAACATGTCCAGAGAAGGGCAACAAAACTGGTGAGGGGTTTGGAACACAAGCCCTATGAGGAAAGACTGAGGGAGCTGGGGTTGTTTAGCCTGGAGAAGAGGAGGCTCAGGGGAGACCTCATTGCTCTCTACAACTACCTGAAGGGAGGTTGTAGACAGGCGGAGGTTGGTCTCTTCTCCCAGGCAACCAGCACCAGAACAAGAGGACACAGTCTCAAGCTGCACCAGGGAAGGTTTAGGCTGGATGTTAGGAAGAAGTTCTATACAGAGAGAGTGATTGTCCATTGGAACGGGCTGTCTGGGGAGGTGGTGGAATCACCATCATTGGCGGTGTTCAGGAGGAGACTTGACAGGTTGCTTGGTTGCATGGTTTAGTTGATTAGGTGGTGTTGGATGATAGGTTGGACACAATGATCTTGAAGTTCTCTTCCAACCTGGTTTATGCTATCCATGTTTTCCTGTGACTATGAGGTGGGTTGAGAACTGGCAGAAAGGCCTGTCTTGGTCCAGAGAGGGAAAGAGACTCAGTTCTTTTGAATATTCCCATGTTAGGAAATTAGAGACACAAATGAGACCAAAATATCAACAGCGAGGCTGTTTATTAACAGAATAAAGTGGATGGACCAGAAGGAGAGAGAGAGAAAATAGAGAGAGAGGAGGGAGACAGAAGAGGAAAGGAATTATATTACCACCCCCAAGATGGTTTGGGTCTGTGGAGGAAGGGTGCTGCCTTGTTGGCTGTGCTGTCCTCCACTGGAAAGGGGAGAGAGAGATCCCAAAGTTCAAGTCCAAGTCCTTCTCTGAGCAGCCTCTTAAGCTCCATGAGTTGCAGCAGGCAGAACTTAGGACATAGAGAGAGGCTTCCTCCTGTTCAGCTTCTTCCAGGCTACATGGTGATGTCTCTGTCCTTTTCTCTCCTGGTTTTTCTTCAGAGTGGCATTGCCCAGGTGTTTTCCTTCTCCCGAGCCAGTCCAGGCGGTGAAACCATTGTCCTTTTCACCATCCTCCCTTTCCGGGGTAGCTGATGGGTAGAGATGATCTTGTCTATGCACATTCCAGAGAGTCATTATCCAGGGGCGTCTGCCCAATACACATCAGCTATTGTCTGGGCAAGGAATAAAGGTGATTTTATCTTTGTTGAGTCACATCAAGAGAGACAAGATTTAGTCTCTTACAAGGCCAAACTCAGATGGTTCTGATCAGCAGTTTAGAGTCTGGTTGGGGGCCTGTAGGGTAGCAGTGTTGTCCTGGCTGCAGCTGTCCTGGTCTAGGCTCAGCAAACAGCCTCAGCCCCATGCAGCTGCTGGCACACTGCCCCACCAACTCCTTCTGCACCCCACCCTGGTAAGAGGGGAAGGAAAATGGGGGGAAAATACAAAATTCCTCATGTTCGCATATGGAAAGTTGTTAGTGCAGTACAATACAAACACAATGGTACAGCACAACACAAGGAAGAATGGAACAGGAATAAGCAATGATACTAGGAAGCAATGTGTGAAGTGAGTGGTATAATACAGCACCTGCTCACCAGGCACAGCCAGGCGAAAAACCACAGCACCAACACCGGTCTGGGCCCACACAAGGTTGTGGAGTCTTCTCTGGAGACTTTCAAAATCCACAATATTCCTGTGCAGCCTGATCTAGGTGTACTGGTGCCAGCAGGGAGGGTGGACTGAATGATCTCCAGAGGTCTCTCCTAACCCCTGCCATTCTGCTTGGGCTTTGGGCAATATGCAGGTGTGTGCAAACACAAAAGGCTCATCTGCTGCTACCCCACCAAAACTGCTGTAGGTCAGGAGAGAGGAGAGGTTCTTACCATTCAGTCTTCAGTGCAGCTGTTCTCTGCACTGCCAGCACCTGAAAGGGAAAGGCTCCCCATTTCAGCACCAGAGCTACTGGGAATTTCCCAAGCCTGGGGCACAGCAGAGGCTGTTGCAGCTGTCTGTGGGTCACTGTCTGGAACCAGAGGGAATGAGGGACTTACACTGCTCATCACAGCAGCAGTTACTGACCTCTTGTACTGCATCATTGGTCCACAGCTTCAGTGTCAAAATGACAGTCCCACACCAGGTACTAGCTGTAATTCACATCACCAAGACAGCATTATTTTACTGCAGTTCCTTGTGATCACTGCAGCCATGCCATTTCCTCCCACATCAGGGTGGGAAGAAGCTGACTGAAGACATGTGGAAGGGATGCAGAGAGAGATTGAAGCTCCAACAAGGGATCCTTCTCCCCAGGCCTTGGGGCTCAGCACAGATGTTATTTCTTGGCAGGCTTGGTGCCCCACAGCCACATCCCACTTTCCCTCCCTCCTGCAGTGAGCACCAACACTGGGTTACATGGACTGCACACTCATTTTCTCTGTTGCCTCTGGGGATGGGTACAAGAGAATAAGAATGACTTCTTCTAAGACATCAGTGCTAAAAGGAAGAGGAGGGAAACTGTGGGCCAATGCTGAATTATGTGGGAGACCTGGTTACAGAGGATGCAGAGAAAGCAGAGCTACTGAATGCCTTCTGTGCTTCAGTCTTTACTGCTAAGACCAGCCCTCAGGAATCCCAGACTATGGAATTATGGAAAAAGGCCACCTGGTAGAAGGAAGACTCTCTCCACTGGTCAGCAAGGATAGGGTTACAGGTCACTTGGGAAAACTGAACATGGACAAATCCAGGGCCCTGAGGATGCATCCGTGAGTGCTGAGAGAGCTGGCTGATGTGGTTGCCCTATCACTCTCCATCTTTGCTTTGCATATCTACTTTGTCTTTGTATTAGCAGTGTTAGCTGTTGCATTGACCTTTTTATTTAGTACAATGCTTCTCAGTATCAGAGACAACTTTTCAATCTCTTCAATTGTAAAAAGACTTTTAATCCCAACAGTAGTAACAGCAGGGGCCAGTCAATGTCTGTCATTCAGATAATATCTTACATGTGCTTAATTTTCAGACAATTTCAGATGTGTGACTGTATTCTATCCAAGAAATGCAAAGCCTTAAAGCAAGTTGCTGTACAATACACAGTTCTATGTATTAATTATAGTAGTGCATAATTCAAATGGTAACTGTATGTAAATAGGTTAGAGAGGAAAACTAATTTTTTAATAATAATTTATGATGTTTTTTCAGATAAAGTTTTGTTTTGTTTTCAGACAAACCCTTTACATTGTTACTTACATTTATTGCAGGAGTTTCATAAAGTCACATATTAGGATTTTGAACTGTGTCAGGTTGATGAAATTCTTACTTACAGAACCCCTCTACCTACCTCATCTTCCTGGAGAAAAGGGAAGGGAAGGGAAGGGAAGGGAAGGGAAGGGAAGGGAAGGGAAGGGAAGGGAAGGGAAGGGAAGGAAGGGAAGGGAAGGGAAGGGAAAGGAATCTTTCCAGGATTTTTTAGATAGATAGATGTAATTTGTAAGGCTAAAATTCCACACATATTTATGAGACATACTCAGTTACATTCTCCTTTTTTTTAATATCATGTTAGGGGTGGGTTTGGTTTTCAGCAAAAGCCAAATGCCCCTTAACATTATGAGTATCTGCTTCTTGCTCGCAGATACCTTTGTGTTTCCTGTAGCTACAGGCTGGGGGACTGCTTTTTAGAGCTATTACGAGGCCTGCTACATACAGAGAGGTGATTAACAAGTCAGCTGCAACTCAGCATAATGCTTGCTGAAACATACAAAAAAATCACCTTTTCAGAGCAAATGAAGAATTAACAGTTGTTTTTTTCTTTTAAGCTCCGCAGTTAGTGTCCTGCCTCCACTTTCTCTTTGCATTTTGTTGAGTGTTCAGTCCGATTGGATTGCAAAAATAAGCAGACTGCTGCAGGGCCAGAGGAGTCCCATATAAAGGCAATGGTAGCTCAACTCTTACTGAATCTGGCATTTCTCTGTAACAAGTTAGTTGGAACATGCTACAGCTCTCAGTGTCTCCTTTGTTGCTGTATTGGATAGCAAGAGGCAGGGCAGGAGTTACTCAAGCAGAAGCAGTTTGTGAAGCCAGTCTCAGGCACAAACACCATATGCAAAACAAGTCACAACTGCTGAGCAGTGGCATGCATTGAAGCCTTTTGAGGAAAATGAACCAGAAAAGTACTCCTATTTAGACTGTCATGCTTAAGCTAACAAGAAAAGTTAACCCTCTCTTTATGTTTGATGCACAGTTATGGTGATCTCTGGAACAGGAGTGAAAAATCTGACCAAAAGAAATCAAACCCATCAATGTTACGTGGTCTTTCACACACACCTTCTCCTCGTTCATTCTCATTGGTTTCATAATGTTTTGTTTAAGTGCCATCATTTTCTGTATAAAGCAAGGTAACAAACTTGTGCAAAATAACATTTGGAGGTGAGGTGTTTGGCAGAGCACATGCATAAGAAAGCTTGCTAGTGTTCCAGATATGACAGGTTCATGTTGTGGTTATACTGGCAGAGGCAAGATTTGTAATCAGTGTCATCATACAGCAGTTGTCATTGGTATAACTTAATTCACAGGAGAAGGTTGCTTAATTTAGGATAGCAAGGATTTTTTCAGGAATTGATGTGTTCACACATAAAGCATTTTATCAGTTAATGCCAAGCATCCATATGTCTTACAACCTGCTCCCTTTAAAGTATGGCCTACTGTCTGTTATCTCTGTTTAGTTGAATCCCAGACAGAAATGTGAGCATGGCTGTAAAGTGTGTTGAAGATATTTTGCATCAGGCAAACTACATCAGGCCACTGTATCTCTCCCTACTTGTGATGAGATCCAGAAACAGAGTATGAGCTGGCTGGAAGATCACCAAGATATGGCTTTGCACCAGAGCTCTCCAAGAGCTGGTGAGTCAGGTGCAATAGTTAAGTAAATTCCTTGGTAAGCCCTTTTTTATGAAGCATTTTGTTGATTGATTTCAGATGCTGAGCAGATTTTAAAATAAATGGGACCTCTCACACATTTGAAATTACTGACCTACACAAATGCTTTTTCATGGCATTTGACATTTTGCAAGTGAAATGGTTTAATGAGACCTAGTGCAGCTGGAGAAGCTGAGCAAGTAACATGCTATAATTTGAGTCAACACTAGAGAGCATTAAAATAACTTGGTATGACTGCTGTGTTATGGCTTGTTGGGGAAGAGGCCATTAGGAACCAGAGCTGAACTTTGCACTGAACTGAGAAATACTCATTAGCTCTCTAAACAAACAGGGATTTTGAAAGTGGATTTGGAAAGGTGAGAAGGAATTGCAATTGTGTTGGAAAAGTAATTGACTTTAATTTAAACAGAACCTGTAAAAAGCTACAGCAAAGTAGCACACAAAAAGTGGTCCTCCCTCCTCAGAAGCAAGGAAGGCCTGACATTTAAAGCAGGGCACTAAGCTCAGATGTGTTGCACACAGCAATGTTACTCCACCACGGTCAGAGCTGATAACATCAGCCTACAATGAATATCTGGATTGGTGTTCACTCACCAGAAAAACGAATGACACTGAGTCAGATTCACATTCACTCGGTAGTGAGCCTGGGAAAGTCACTGTACTTGGCTTGTTTGTTCCATTTGGGTTACGTGTTAGGAATTTGGTCACGGAAAAGACATCAACCCTTGGGAGGTTCTCATGTATGTTTTTTTCATCCTTGTGGATGGGTCAGTGGTGAAGGCAGTGCCATAGAGCCTGGGCACATGGCTCTCCCATCATATCCTTCCACGGGTTTCGTGGCCTGCTCACACTGGCTTGCCATGTTTCTCTCTTCAGTTATATAGCTAGAGACAGCAGGTGGGACACTACTGTTTCCCTCAGAAGACTAAATGCATACTGAAACCTCTGTAACACTGAGTATTTCTTGTCCAAGACAACATCCCACACAGTCCTCCTCACACTGACAAAGCAAGGTGCCTTGCGGATCTGCTGTCCAATTACATGAGTTTTACTGTCAGATAGGTGGACATTGCAACTTAACACACTTATTTAAAAGTTTGTCTTCTGATATGGTCACTCCTGTGGTCTTTCTCTTCTGTTTTACACTGAGCAATTTTGACTGCCTATTCCAGTCTTTATTGCTCATCAACATTGTTGCAAATCCAAACAGAAGAAGATGTGTTCTTGCCTACAGCAAACCTGTGAATTTTAAAGTGACCCCACTCACATCCTGACATCTGCCAGGAGTCATAAAATGTGAGTAATGTGGTAAATTAAGAAATTGGGTCAGATAGCATAACCAGAACAGCTGCATAGCATATATATGCTTAAAGCATATAGTAGTGAAAACTAAATCTTGGATGTGGAAGAACTGACAAAGGGAGGAAGACAACTTTGCTACCCATGCATGTACATTGTTTTCTCTGCCTTTTCAAGCGCTAGTAAATCTCCTTCCTTCAGAATAATTCCAAGGATATTTTTCTTGCATAATGTCCTACAGGACACCTAAGAAATAAGCCACTGTATCAGTGCCACTTGTAGATTTTCCTCTAACTTATGGTTTTTCTTTACAATATCACAGTATCACAGTATCGCCAAGGTTGGAAGAGACCTCAAGGATCGTCGAGTCCAACCTGACACCACAGACCCATGACTAGACCATGGCACCAAGTGCCACGTCCAATCTCCTCTTGAACACCTCCAGGGATGGTGACTTCACCACCTCCCTGGGCAGCACATTCCAATGACTAATGACTCTCTCGGTTCAAGAACTTTCTCCTCACCTTGAGCCTAAACTTCCTCTGGCACAGTTTGAGACTGTGTCCCCTTGTTCTGGTGCTGGTTGCCTGGGAGAAGAGACCAACCCCTTCCTGGCTACAACCACCTTTCAGGTAGTTGTAGAGGGCAATGAGGTCACCCCTGAGCCTCCTCTTCTCCAGGCTAAACAATCCCAGCTCCCTCAGCCTCTCCTCATAGGGCTTGTGCTCAAGGCCTCTCACCAGCCTTGTTGCCCTTCTCTGGACACCTTCAAGTGTTTTGATGTCCTTCTTAAACTGAGGGGCCCAGAATTGGACACAGCACTCAAGGTGCGGCCTAACCAAAGCAGAGTACAGGGGCACAATGAATTCCCTGCTCCTGCTGGCCACACTATTCCTAATGCAGGCCAGGATGCCATTGGCCTTCTTGGCCACCTGTGCACACTGCTGGCTCATGTTTAGGCAGCTGTCAATCATCACCCCCAGGTCTCTCTCTGTTTGGCAGCTCTCCAGCCACTCTGACCCCAGCCTGTAGCTCTGCATGGGATTACCATGGCCAAAGTGCAGCACCCGGCACTTGGACTTGTTGAATGCCATCCCATCCCAACTGGGCCTTTGCCTCTCTGATTTTTTTCCTACATAATCTAACAGCTTCCTTAAACATACCTCGAGAAACCTTCCCCTCCTTCCAAAGGTGATACACTTTACTCCACCTTTGTTAACTCTTGAGAGGTACATGCAATTCTACCCTATTCTATACCGCTCATTAGTTGTGAATGCTTTACTGTCCAATAAAATGAAATCTATGCTGAAGATTTCTATCACTGAAACACAAGCTGTGGGTAAGAATAAAATTAGCACTCCCACTCTCTAACCTTTTTTTCTCCCTAGTTTTGTTTGCATATTAGTTTTAGTAAAAATTTTTGAAAGCAGGGCCTCATTGCACTTTACTCACTAGATGAAGCATTTGCTGTGAGCTATGTGGACATTTTTCATTAAACAGTTAAAATATTGCTAAGCCTCTTAAATCTCTCTATACAAAATACTGGGGTTTATTACTGAAAAATCTTCAAAAACTGTGTTTCAAATGTTAAGGCTGTTTAACAGACAGACTTATCTTAAGGTATATTACTCTTCACTAGTCCAACTTATACATTGTGATGGGGGGAAATAAAAGTCAATATTTTGGGTACTTTAAACCATTCTGGCTAGCTTTCCAGGTTGCTTTTCCCCCTCTTAAACTAAGTTTTAACTTTTTAACTTTAAAACTAGTTTCTAAACTAAGATCAGTAGGGCAGCAGACTCTGTACTCTGATATGTTCTGTTAAATATTTCCTAATATTTCTGATATGTTCTGATATTCATATTTCTGATATGTTCTGTTAAATATTCCCTAACTTGAAAATTCGTTATCATGAGGTATTGCTATTCTGAGCAAATTATTTTATCTTTGGTTGATCACAGTTTGTACTCTAATGAAACAAGATGGGTTTGTTTTCCTTTCCTCACCCCCGCTCCTTCTGGGCTAGCATATGAAAACCGAACTGAGCAAAGAGCAGCACCAAGGAGAAGCCACTTCCCCATTCAGTGCTATCTTTGACACTGAGTATAAACTGAAGTCTGTAGAAGCACTGCCCAGAGATGATGGTTACAGTTCTCTTATGAATATATGAAAACTCTACAAAGATATCAACAGTGTCATCTTCTAAACTTTTGCATACTTTGTCAGGTGCTCATGGGACAGAAGTACCTGTAGTGACTGTTTAGTGATACTGGAGTATAAATGGGATCTTAAATTTTCTTTAATTGCCCTGCTTTTCTAAAAAAAAACATTAAAGAAAGCACAGTCCATTGTTGCAAGAGTATCAACATTATTGTCTGCTGAGCAAACAGACAATTTACAGCTGCATTAATAACTTGAGGTACCCAGCCCAGCATCACTTCCCCAATCTCAGGATGGGAACAAGCAACCCGCAGGTCCCTGGGGACCTGGCAGTGGGTGCCTCTGCACCTGTGGCTTGGCCATCCCAGCCCTCTCAGCCCTTCAGTCACCCACCTGCTAAAATCTCTTTAGCAAAATCACATACTCAAACTGAAGAGGAGGGGCAGGCAGTCTCCACCTTCCTCCATCCTCATAGCTGAAGTTCTCTTCTGCAGCCTAGGCTCTTGAATGAAACTGTGAACAAGGTCAAGTGTGCACAGCAAGTGAGCCTGCACATCACATTTTTCTGGGGCTAAGGTGTTTGCTCAGCCTCTAGCCTCAAGCACAGGGTCACCTCTGCCTGAGGATGCCTAGGCCAGACAGACCTTGGGCTTCCTCTGGCATACACAGGGCAAGCAATTTGATGCCCCCATTAACAGAAAGATGCAGTATTGCCTGTGCCACAAACTAGGCACAGTTCTTGAGTTTTACAGGACTTCATTATGGTTTGTCATCTCTGATGATCAAACTGGACTCACCTTAATGAGACAGCAAATGAGCTTTTACTGGCTGGAAGTGTGCTGGTTTGCCCATGTGACTGACCTTGGTCACTTTCCAATGTGGAATGTCCTCTGGCTGAGGATTTAGCTCTCGAGGTCACAGTGCCAAAGAAAAGCCTCCAGCCTCTCTTTAGTATCTCATTTTCCTTCACAAACAGTGCACAAACAGTCCAGATTTACTTCTCTCCTAACAGGAAAAAACTTCATCAGACCTCTACAAGGAAGAGGAGGAGGATATAACTATGTGAGGAACCTGGCACAATGGTGCTAGAGATTGCGTTACTCCTAGGCTTGTGAACTGGCACCCGACCTTCTGGGTCCTGATGGGGTGCATTTATCTAGAAAGGGTAAGAGAGTCCTGGCACTAGAGTTGGCAGGGCTCATTAGGAGGGCTTTAAACTAGGTCTGAAGGGGGTGGGTGAGGCAATCGGTCCCTCTGCAGAGGAAAGAAGGGTCAATTGAGAAGTCAGGAACCCAGCTGTGATGCATGTACACCAATGCACGCAGCATGGGCAAGAAACAAGAGGAGCTGGAAGTCCTGGTCCACCAGGGTGACCATGATGTAGTCGCCATCTCAGAAACATGGTGGGATAACACACACGATTGGAGTGCTACACTGGGGGGTTACAGGCTCTTTAGGAGAGATAGGCAAGGGAGAAGAGGAGGAGGGGTGGCTCTGTATATTAGGCAGTCACTCTCTGCCACAGAACTTGAGGTGGAGAATGAAGGGATTGAGAGCCTGTGGGTTAAAATCAGAGGGCAGCCTAACAAATCTGACATCCTGGATGGAGTCTGTTATAGACCACCCAACCAGGATGAGGAGGCTGACAAATTATTCTACAAGCAACTGGAGGCTGTCTCAAGATCATCAGATCTTGTCCTTGTTGGTGACTTCAACCTCCCAGATATCTGCTGGAAACTTAATTCAGCAGAGAGGATGCAGTCCAGAAGATTCCAGGAGCGAATGGAGGACTGCTTCCTGACACAGCTGTTAAGCGAGTCTACCAGGGGACAGGCTCTGCTTGACCTGCTGTTCTCCAATAGGGAAGGGCTGGTGGGAGATGTGATCATGGGAGGCTGCCTAGGGTGCAGTGACCACGAGATAGTGAAGTTTTCAATATGCAGGGAGATAGGGAGGAGCACCAACAGGACCTTCACCTTGGACTTCCGAAGGGTAAACTTCAGCCTGTTTAAGAAACTTGTCTGCAAAGTCCCCTGGGTACCAGCCCTCATGAACCAAGGGGTTCAGGAGGGTTGAACCTACTTCAAAAAGGAGTTCTTGAAGGCACAGGAACTGGCAGTTCCCACGTGCCGAAAGATGAGCTGGCAGGGAAGGCGACCGGCCTGGATGAGCAAGCAGCTCCTGGAGGATTTAAGGGGAAAAAAAGAGGCTGTATCACATTTGGAAGAAGGGGAAGGCTTCTTGAGGTATGTTTAAGGAAGTTGTTAGATTATGTAGGAAAAAAATTAGAGAGACAAAGGCCCAGCTGGAACTGAAGCTGGCCACCTCTGTGAAAGACAATAAAAAGCATTTCTACAAATACATTAACACTAAAAAGAAGGGCAAGAAGAACCTGCACTCCTTATTGGACCTGGAGGGGAACACTGTGACTGAAGATGAGGAAAGGGCTAAGATCCTGAACATCTTCTTTGCCTCAATTTTTAACAGCAAAGCAGGAGTTCAGGACGAGTGGCCTCCTGAGCTGGGTGATGGGGTCAGGGAGCAGTGTAGTGCCCTGGAAATCCACGAGGAATTAGTTTGGGAACTGCTGAGCCACTTGGACACTCATAAGTCCATGGGACCGGATGGGATCCATCCTAGGGTGCTGAGAGAGCTGGCAGATGAGCTGGCGAAGCCGCTCTCCATCATTTTCCTCCAGTCCTGGCTCACAGGTGAGGTCCCAGATGACTGGAAACTGGCCAACGTGGTCCCCATCCACAAGAGGGGTTGGATGGAGGAACCTGGAAAGTACAGGCCAGTCAGCCTGACCTCAGTGCCAGAGAAAATGATGGAGTAGATTATCCTGACAGTAATAACTGCGCACCTGAAAGATGGCCAAGGGCTTGGGTTCAGCCAACATGGATTTAGGAGGGGCAGGTCCTTCCTCTCCAACCTGATCTCCTTCTATGATCAGGTGACTCGTCTGGTGGACGTGGGGAGGCCTGTGGATGTGGTCTACCTGGACTTCAGCAGGGCCTTTGACACCGTCCCCCACAGCAAACTGCTGTCTAAGCTGTCAGCTCATGGCTTGGACAGCAACACTCTGTGCTGGGTTAGGAACTGGCTCGAGGGCTGAGCCCAGAGAGTGGTGGTCAATGGTGCCACATCCAGCTGGTGGCCAGTCACCAGTGGCGTCCCCCAGGGATCAGTGCTGGGCCCCATCCACTTTAATATCTTTATTGATGAGGTGGATGAGGGTATTGAGTCAGTCATCAACAAATTTGCAGATGACACCAAGCTGGGAGCAGATGTTAGTCAGTTAGAGGGCAGAAGGGCTCTGCAGAGGGACCTTGACTGACTGAACAGATGGGCAGAGTCCAATGGGATGGCATTCAACAAGTCCAAGTGCAAATGAATAAACCTTAAATATTTAGAATAGAGTGCTGCACTTTGGCCACGGCAACCCCATGCAGAGCTACAGGCTGGGGTCAGAGTGGCTGGAGAGCTGACAAACAGAGAGGGACCTGGGGGTGCTGATTGACAGCCACCTAAGAGCCAGCAGTGTGCCCAGGTGGCCAAGAGGGCCAATGGCATCCTGGCCTGCATTAGGAATAGTGTGGCCAGCAGGAGCATGGAGGTTATTCTGCCCCTGTACTCTGCACTGGTTAGGCTGCACCTTGAGTGCTGTGTCCAGTTCTGGGCCCCTCAGTTTAAGAAGGACATTGAGACACTTGAACGTGTCTAGACAAGGGCAACAAGGCTGGTGAGAGGCCTTGAGCACAAGCCCTATGAGGAGAGGCTGAGGGAGCTGGGATTGTTTAGCCTGGAGAAGAGGAGGCTCAGGGGTGACCTCATTGCCCTCTACAACTACCTGAAAGGTGGTTGTAGCCAGGAAGGGGTTGGTCTCTTCTCCCAGGCAACCAGCACCAGAACATGGGGACACAGTCTCAAGCTTTGCTAGGGGAAGTTTAGGCTTGACATGAGGAGAAAGTTCTTCACCGAGAGAGTCGTTTGTCATTGGAATGGGCTGCCCAGGCAGGTGGTGGAGTCACCATCCCTGGAGGTGTTCAAGAGGAGATTGGATGTGGCACTTGGTGCCATGGTATAGTCATGAGGTCTGTGGTGACAGGTTGGACTCGATGATCCTCGAGGTCTCTTCCAACCTTAGTGATCCTGTGATACTGTAACTGGAACAGCCTCTCCACTGGCCTGGGAGCTATAGGCATGTGGGATTACAGACTAATTTTACGCAATGTTGCTTCTACCACAGAGCATATGAAAGATAGGAAGTCACCCCAAGAGCCCTGTGCCCAGCATGTATATGTATACGTGTATGTGCATGTGTTAGTCACTTACAGTTTTATTTTAATCCACTACTGTAACTGTAACAGCAATGCCATCAAGCAGGCATTTCCTGTATTCCTTTCATTAGACAAAACAGATGTTTTATAACCATGAACAGAGTTGATCATTTTCCATAGTAACACTGATAAAGACATCCAGCCACATAGGCAAACCAGGGCTTCTTTAGCAAACCACAAATTACATTCTACAGCAGTGAGACTCCACACAGTAAGAGGAGGATGACATTTTAAAAGATGCTCTTCCAAGATAGTTTCCTGGGAACACATATCACCTAGAAAAACATCTACAGCTCACTTTCATAAGCAAAGTTGAAATCACAGTATCACAGTATCACCAAGGTTGGAAGAGACCTCAAGGATCATCAAGTCCAACCTGACACCACAGACCCATGACTAGACCATGGCACCAAGTGCCACGTCCAATCTCCTCTTGAACACCTCCAGGGATGGTGACTTCACCACCTCCCTGGGCAGCACATTCCAATGACTAATGACTCTCTCGGTGCAAGAACTTTCTCCTCACCTCGAGTCTATACCTCTCCTGGTGCAGCTTGAGACTGTGTCCCCTTGTTCTGGTGCTGGTTGCCTGGGAGAAGACACCAACCCCTTCCTGGCTACAACCACCTTTCAGATAGTTGTAGAGGGCAATGAGGTCACCCTTGAGCCTCCTCTTCTCCAGGCTAAACAATCCCAGCTCCCTCAGCCTCTCCTCATAGGGCTTGTGTTCAAGGCCTCTCACCAGCCTTGTTGCCCTTCTCTGGACACGTTCAAGTGTCTCAATGTCCTTCTTAAACTGAGGGGCCCAGAAATGGACACAGGACTCAAGGTGTGGCCTAACCAATGCAGAGTACAGGGGCACAATGACTTCCCTGCTCCTGCTGGCCACACTATTCCTAATGCAGGCCAGGATGCCATTGGCCCTCCTGGCCACCTGGGCACATTGCTGGCTCATGTTTAGGTGGCTGTCAATCAGTACCCCCAGGTCCCTCTCTGTTTGGCAGCTTTCCAGCCACTCTGACCCCAGCCTGTAGCTCTGCATGGGATTGCCGTGGCCAAAGTGCAGCACTCAGCACCTGGACTTGTTAAACGTCATCCCATTGGACTCTGCCCATCTGTCCAGTTGGTCGAGGTCCCTCTGCAGAGCCCTTCTACCCTCTAACTGACTAACATCTGCTCCCAACTTGGTGTCATCAGCAAATATGACAAATCAGCAAATATGCTGATGACTGACTCAATTCCCTCATCCAGATCATCAATGAAGATGTTAAAGATCACAGGGCCCAGCACTGATCCCTGGGGGACGCCACTGGTGACTGGCCGCCAGCTGGATGTGGCACCATTCACCACCACTCTCTGGGCTCGGCCCTCCAGCCAGTTCCTAACCCAGCACACAGTGCTGCTGTCCAAGCCACGAGCTGACAGCTTAGACAGCAGTTTGCTGTGGGGGACGGTGTCAAAGGCCTTGCTGAAGTCCAGGTAGACCACATCCACAGGCCTCCCCACGTCCACCAGACGAGTCACCTGATCATAGAAGGAGATCAGGTTGGAGAGGCAGGACCTGCCCTTCCTAAATCCATGTTGGCTGGACCTGAGCCCTTGGCCATCCTTCAGGTGCTTAGTTATTACTGCCAGGATAATCTGCTCCATCATTTTCCCTGGCACTGAGGTCAGGCTGACTGGCCTGTAGTTTCCAGGTTCCTCCATCCATATTCAATGAGGGCCCTTGCAGGTGGTGGTAGCTCCTTAAACTCATAAAGCAAATGCTTTGAGATGAAAGTAGGGACAAATACCATTGTTGTCCTTTGTGTAAGAGCTTTTGTAGATTTTTACTCTTATTTGTTGTATTGGATAAGAACCTACCCTACTGGTAACAAATTTTGACTGGAACATAGTAAGGACACATAGATTTGCATTATGACCAGGGTAGCTTGTCACACTCCTGGTTTTATAACCAATTTTCAGGATATATTTGCTTATTCCAATACTGTATTGAGTGTTAATAGAATAGAAAAGAAAAGAAAAAATAAAAGAAAAGAGAAGAATATAAAATAAAATAAAATAAAATAAAATAAAATAAAATAAAATAAAATAAAATAAAATAAAATAAAATAAAATAAAATAAAATAATAGAAAAGAGAAGAATACTGAGGGAGCTGGGGCTGCTTAGCCTGGAGGGGAGGAGACTCAGGGGTGACCTTATTGCTCTCTACAACTACCTGAAGGGGGGTTGTAAACAGGCAGAGGTTGGTCTCTTCTCCCAGGCAGCCAGCGCCAGAACAAGAGGACACAGTCTCAGGCTGCACCAGGGGAAGTTCAGGCTGGAGGTCAGGAGGAAGTTTTACACGGAGAGAGTGATTGCCCATTGGAATGGACTGCCTGGGGAGGTGGTTGAGTCGCTGTCACTGGAGGTGTTCAGGAGGAGACTTGACAGGGTGCTTGGTTACATGGGTTAGTTAATTGGGTGGTGTTGGGTGATAGGTTGGACGTGATGATCTTGAAGGTCTCTTCCAACCTGGTTTATTCTATCGAAAAGAAAAGAAAAGAAAAGAAAAGAAAAGAAAAGAAAAGAAAAGAAAAGAAAAGAAAAGAAAAGAAAAGAAAAGAAAAGAAAAGAAAAGAAAAGAAAAGAAAAGAAAAGAAAAGAAAAGAAAAGAAAAGAAAAGAAAAGAAAAGAAAAGAAAAGAAAAGAAAAGAAAAGGAAAGGAAAGGAAAGGAAAGGAATAGAATAAACCAAGTTGGAAGAGACCTTCAAGATCATCATGTCCCACCTATCATCCAACACCACCTAATTTCTTCCTAACCAGCAGCCTAAACCTTCCCTGGTGCAGCTTGAGACTGTGTCCTCTTGTTCTGGTGCTGGTTGCCTGGGAGAAGAGACCAACCTCTGCCTGTTTACAACCCCCCTTCAGGTAGTTGTAGAGGGCAAGAAGCTCACCCTGAGTGTCCTCCAGGCTAAGCAACCCCAGTTCCCTCAGTCTTTCCTCATAGGGCTTGTGTTCCAAACCCCTCACTAGCTTTGTTGCCCTTCTCTGGACATGTTCCAGCAAGTCAACATCCTTCCTAAACTGAGGGGCCCAGAACTGGACACAGGACTCAAGGTGTGGCCTAAACAGTGCTGAGTACAGGCAGAGAATGACCTCCCTGCTCCTGCTGACCACACTGTTCTTGATGCAGGCCAGGATGCCATTGGCCCTCCTGGCTGCCTGGGCACACTGCTGGCTCATGTTCAGCCTACCATCAACCAGCACCCCCAGGTCCCTCTCTGCCTGGCTGCTCTCCAGCCACTCTGACCCCAGCCTGTAGCTCTGCATGGGGTTGCTGTGCCCAGTGTGTAGAACCTGGCACTTGGATGTGTTCAATCTCATGCCGTTGGATTCTGCCCATCTGTCCAGCCTGTCGAGGTCCCTCTGCAAAGCCTCTCAACCCTCCAGCAGATCAACTCCTGCCCCCAGCTTGGTGTCATCTACAAATTTACTGATGATGGACTCAATGCCCTAATCCAAGATGTTAAAGAGCACAGGGCCCAGCACTGATCCCTGGGGCACACCACTAGTGACTGGCTGCCAGCTGGACTTGGCACCATTCACCACCACTCTCTGGGCTTGGCCCTCCAGACAGTTCCTAACCCAATGCAGTGTGCTCCTGTCCAAACCATGGCTGAGAGCTTGGCCAGGAGTTTGCTGTGGGAGGACAGTGTCAAAGGTGTTGATGAAGTCCAGGTAGACTACATCTACAGGCTGCCCCACATCCACCAGGAGGGTCACTTGATCATAGAAGGAGATCAGGTTGGTCAGGCAGGACCTGCCCTTCCTAAATCCATGCTGGCTGGACCTGATCCCTTGGTCATCCTGTAGGTGCTGTGTGATAGCACTCAGGATGACCTGTTCCATAATCTTGCCTGGCACTGAGGTTAGGCTGACAGGCCTGGAATTCCCTGGCTCATCCAACCGGCCCTTCTTGTGGATGGGCACTACACTGGCCAGCTTCCAGTCCTCTGGGACCTCGCCAGTGAGCCAGGACTATTAAAAAATGATGGAGAGAGGCTTGGCCAGCTCATCTGCCAGCTCTCTAAGCACCCAAGGATGGGTCCCATCCGGTCCCACGGACTTGTGGGGATCCAAGTGGCTGAGGAGCTCTCTAACTACCTCCTCCTCTAACACAGGGGGAACGATACTGCTCCCTGGCTCCATCTTCCAGCTCTGGAGGCCAGGTGTCTGGAACACATTCTGTCCTGCTAGTAAAAATTGAGGCAAAGAAGGTGTTAAGTATCTCTGCTTTTTCCTCATCTTTTGTTAATATGTTCCCCTCCGTGTCCACCAAGGAGTGGAGGTTGTCCTTGCCCTTCTTCTTGCTATTAATATATTTATAGAAGGTTTTTTTGTTGTCCCTCACAGCAGAGGCCAGTCTAAGCTCTAAATGGGCTTTTGCCTCCCTAATTTTCTTCCTACATGACCTAGCAACATTCTTAAACATTCTATGGTTTGCCTCACCTTTCTTCCAAAGATGGTACACCCTTTTGTTTTCCCCTTAGTTTCTTTAGAATTTCATTACCCATCCAGGCTGGCCATCTGCCCCAGCAGCTCATCTTCCAGCGCATTGGCACAGCCTGTTCCTGTGCCTTCAAGAGTTCTCCCTTGAAGTATGTCCAGCTCTCCTGGACCCCTTTGTTTTTAGGGGCTGTTTCCCAAGGAACCTTCTGAGTTAGTTCCTTGAGTAACCTGAAGTCCACCATCCAGAAGTCCAGAGTAGAGCTTTTCTTCCCCTCTTAGATTGACTGAGTACTGAAAATTCAATTATTTCATGGTTGCTGGACCCCACACAGTCTCTGACCACCATATCACCCACCAGCCCTTCCATGTTGGTGAAGAGGAGGTCAAGCAGAGCCTTACCCCGATAGGCTCACGCAGCACCTGGGATAAGAAGCTATCCTCCATGCACTCTAAGAACATCCTAATCTGCCTGAGTGTTGAGAAGTAGTTAATCTGGAAAGGTGCAAATTACAAAGCTGGATGTTTACTATGGGAATTTTCTCATTGCACTAAAAAATTTAATTGCACAAAGATTAAAGGTATTAGCTAGAGAATAACTAGGCTTTATTTCTCTGCTCACAGCTCCTGTTGCTATGTAGTCTGTGTTCAATCCAGAAATGCTTTCTAGGCTTTGTGGCCAAGGTTTCTGCTGGAGTCACCACCAAAACATTTTGCATATATCTTGGGTTTGGTATCATGGACTTGTGTTTAGGGTTATACCAGCAACTTCTATCAAGTGTAACCATTCTTTAATGAAAGGCAATTTGTTAGCACCCTACCATGTCAGGGCAATATAGCACTAAGCAGTATTGCTAAATGTGTCAGAAATGCTTGCTCTGTAATAGCTACTGTAAAATTCACTGCCAGCTAGAAAGCATGATCATACCAATGCTAAGCTGTTTTGCAGATTACTTCCTTTCACATGTTATTCCTGCTATGCTTCTTGCCATTGTATTATGACTCCACAAATAAGCAGGCATGGGAAAATCTGACAGTGGAGAAACACTCACTATAGGTTCAAAAAAGAAATTTATCTTTTGATCTAAATTGAGCATATGGTAATCATAATAACCATGACATTACCACCCTCTCACTAACTTTTACCATTACATTTGAGGGATTTGCCTGTCATTTCCCCAGTTCTGGGCTGGACAGTAGAACCTTTTACCAGATGAATATCTGCTCTGCTTTTAGCCATGTCCTAAAGTGCAGCTCTTTCAGATTTCTCAACTGGTACCACAAATACTTTCCTACTACTTGAACACACAGACCATGGGAGGCCTCTCCCCAGCTGGAAATTCTAGTGCTCTCCAAACATCACAAAGTCTCTCCATAATCAAGATGAAAGTAAAAAAAGGAAAGTATGCCCCCACTGATGGGAGAGGTTTAATTATTAGTCCATTTGCACTGAAGTTGCTGGAAGCAGTCATGATGCCTAAAGAGGACAGCCTTTAGGGGTCTTGTCCACAAGAGAAGCCTGCCTTTGAGTGTCACCATCCACATTAAAAGAAAGCTGACAGTCTGTTTACAACAGCCTTTGCATGTACTGTCAGTGACTGAACAGAGGAAGCAAACTATGTTGCACTCTTGACACTTGTCTTCCAGCAAAAACTACTTACTTAGTTTCTCTGTCTTGCCATTCTGCTTCTGTAAGGAGAATGAATGTAACTGGAACTAACACATTTTTGCCAGTGTAATGTTATTGCAGCTTCTTCTTACAATGCAACTGCTTCTAGAGGCCATTACGTTAATCCAACTGAACACAGCACAGGCTGGAAAAAAACCAAATGTTGGGAAAACTTGTAGTGTGTTTGGACTTAACAGTTCACAAGCATTAAATCAACTTCATTGAAAAAAATAAATATGCTGAAAGACAGAGATTTGTCCATCTGAACTCCTGGGAGGACAACAGACTGTTTAGGATCTGGAGGTATAAACTAGAGCTACTAGCTAATTATTTTCTCTTTTGTTTTTTTTTTGTTAGTTTGTGGGTTGGGGGAGGTTGTTTGTTTTGTGTGGGGGCTTTTTTGGGGGGGTTGGGGTGGTTGTTGTTGCTGGAGGTTTTTTGTTTGGTTTGGGTTGGGTTTTGGGTTTGGTTGGTTGGTTGTTGTTATTGGGTTTTGTCCTCCAAGTCTCATATTCAAGCTTAGATTTCACAGCAAAATTTAGAAGTCTACCCTTTTATTTTTTTAAAACAATACTTCTAGTTGTAACTAGCTGCTTTAGCAAAACGGATGATGAAATTAGATCCATTTGTCTCCCAATATATTCCATCACTATTTTTATCATGATCCAAACCTGGTACCTTTGCATGGGTTGCTGTGATCCAAGAACTTGCCCTTCTTGAAACTTACACAGTTGGCTACAGCCCACAGATCCAGTCTGTCCTCTGCAAAGCCTCTCTATCCTCAACCAAATCAACATTCCTGCCTAGCATAGTATTGTCCACAGACTTACTGAGGGTGCTTTGAATGCCCTCATCCAAATCACTGACAAAGATACTAACTGGCCCCAAAACTGAGCACTGGCGAGCACCACTTGTGACTGGCTGCCAACTGGATTCAATTTCATTCACTATCATTCTTTAGGCCCAGCCATCCAGCCAGTTTTTTAACCAGTGAAGAGAGCACCCCTCCAAGCAATGAGGAGCCAGTTTCTCCAGGAGAATAGTGTGTGAAACTTTGTCAGAGGCTTTACTATAGTGCAGGTAAACAACATCCACAGCTTTTCCTTTTTCTACTAAGTAGGTCATCTTGTCACAGAAGGAGAACAGGTTAGTCAAGCAGGACCTGTCTTTCATAAACTCGTGCTGACTAGGTCTGATCACCAGCTTGTCCTGTATATGCTGTGCAGTGGCACTCAGGATGATCTGCTCCATAAGCTTACCCAGCACTGAGATCAGACTGACAGGCGCATAGCTCCCTGCATCCTCCTTCTGGTCCTTGTAAATAGACATCACATTTGCTAACCTCCAGTCAGCTGAGATCTCACTACTGTCAAAGGTTAAGGCTGGGATGCAGAGCTGGCAGAAGGAGCCAGGGAGCTGCACAGTTTCCCTATGTTCCATGAGGAGGTGGTTGGAACTCTCCTTAGCAGCTTGGATCCCCACAAGTCCATGGGACCAGATGGGATTCATCCTAGGGTGCTGAGAGAGCTGGCAGATGAGCTGGCCAAGCCACTCTCCATAATTTTCCAGCAGTCCTGGCTCACTGGCGAGGTCCCAGAGGACTGGAAGCTGGCCAATGTGGTGCCCATCCATAAGAAGGGCCAGTTGGATGAGCCAGGGAATTCCAGGCCTGTCAGCCTGACCTCAGTGCCAGGCAAGATCATGGAACAGGTCATCCTGAGTGCAATCACACAGCACTTACAGGATGGCCAAGAGATCAGGTCCAGCCAACATGGATTTAGGAAGGGCAGGTCCTGCCTGACCAACCTGATCTCCTTCTATGATCAGGTGACCCTCCTGGTGGATGTGGGGCAGCCTGTAGATGTAGTCTACCTGGACTTCATCAACACCTTTGACACCGTCCCCCATAGCAAACTGCTGGCCAAGCTGTCAGCCCATGGCTTGGACGGGAGCACACTGCATTGGGTTAGGAACTGTCTGGATGGCCGAGCCCAGAGAGTAGTGGTGAATGGTGCCAAGTCCAGCTGGCAGCCAGTCACTAGTGGTGTGCCCCAGGGATCAGTGCTGGGCCCTGTGCTCTTTAACATCTTGGATTAGGGCATTGAGTCCATCATCAGTAAATTTGTAGATGACACCAAGCTGGGGGCAGGAGTTGATCTGCTGGAGGGTTGAGAGGCTTTGCAGAGGGACCTCGACAGGCTGGACAGATGGGCAGAATCCAACGGCATGAGATTGAACACATCCAAGTGCCGGGCTCTGCACATTGGCCACAACAACCCCATTCAATGCTACAGGCTGGGGTCAGAGTGGCTGGAGAGTAGCCAGGCAGAGAGGGACCTGGGGGTGCTGGTTGATGGTAGGCTGAACATGAGCCAGCAGTGTGCCCAGGCAGCCAAGAGGGCCAATGGCATCCTGGCCTGCATCAGGAACAGTGTGGCCAGCAGGAGCAGGGAGGGCATTCTGCCCCTGTATACTGGTTAGGCCGCACCTTGAGTCCTGTGTCCAGTTCTGGGCCCCTCAGTTTAGGAAGGATGTTGACTTGCTGGAACGAGTCCAGAGAAGGGCAACAAAGTTGGCGAGGGGTTTGGAACACAAGCCCTATGAGGAGAGGCTGAGGGAGCTGGGGTTGTTTAGCCTGGAGAAGAGGAGACTCAGGGGTGACCTTATCACTCTCTACAACTACCTGAAGGGAGGTTGTAGGCAGGCGGATGATGGTCTCTTCTCCCAGGCAGCCAGTACCAGAACAAGAGGACACAGTCTCAGGCTGCACCAGGGGAGGTTCAGGTTGGATGTTAGGAGGAAGTTCTATACAGAAAGAGTGATTGCGCTATGGAATGGGTTGCCCAGGGAGGTGGTGGAGTCGCCGTCATTGAAGGTGTTCAGAAGGAGACTTGATAGGGTGCTTGGTGCCATGGGTTAGCTGTTTGGGTGGGTTGGATTGGTTGATGGGTTGGACACGATGATCTTGAAGGTCTCTTCCAACCTGGTTTGGTTTATTCTAATAAAGTTTATTCTAATAAAGAAACTAGACAAATGACAAATACTCTTTATTAACCCTTCCCCTTCCTTTCCCAAAGGGGAAGAGAAAAGGAGTAAGGGAGAGAGACTTAATAACTGGGGAACTCAAACAGCTTTAAAAAAAAATAAACCCCATAATATTAAATATACAGAAATACGTACAAATTCAGTGTCTAACCCCTTTGCTCTGATAGTGATTACATCACCATCACCACTGATGCTGTAGACAGGCACTGAGGAAGTCCCAAACTGGATTCAGGAGCTCTATTCTGGAATTCAGGAATACCTGGATTGAGATTGAAGGCAGAATGGACAGAGTCCTCCTCAGACACCAGCCACTGAAGAAGAATAGTTGACCTCATGATCGCTCAGCTTTATTCTGAATATAACCTATATGGACTGGAATATTTGCTGGTCAGTTTTGGGTCACCTGTGCTGTCCACTTTGTCCTGCAAGTGCAACCTCTTCCTTACAGCACTCCAGTGCCAGCAGGAGATTTAGCAGTAAAGTTGGTTTCCATAGGACCAAGCACATGCAAGAGCCTTTCTGCATACCAGTCCTTAGTAATAGCTATAAACATCAAGCATATCACTATTAGAACCAGACAGTCTGCATAAACATGCTGTTAGCTTCAGAAAGTGCAGTCACTTAAAAGACACTGAGTTGAAAAGTAAAATCACTGAACAGAATTGGTTCTGTTCTAGCTCAAACCAGGACATCTGATTAGCCAGGACTGCTGATAAATGGCATATCCCATCTGGCCACATAGACTCATGTATCTAAGTGGTCCTCAGGTCACTAACCATTTCACCTTAAGTTATGGGGGGCTTCATTCTGCTCCCAATCCTGGTCTTGCAGATCAGAGGTCTGGGTTTCCTGAGAACTGATCTTACTATTCAAGACCAAGGCAAAGGTGGTGTTAAGTGTCTCTGCATTTTCCCCATCCTAAGTCACTATTATTTCCCCCCATATCAAATAAAGGATGGAGATTCTACTTAGCCTTCCTTTTCATGTGAATTTATTTAATGAAACATTTAAAATTGTCTTTTACTGTGTTACCCAACTTAAGTTCTAGTTGGACTTTGGCTCCTCTAATTTTCTCCCCATGTAACCTTATGGCATCTCTGTAGTCCTTGAGTTACCTACACTTTCTTCCAAAGGCCACAAGCTGTCTCTTTTCCTGATTTCCAGACAAAGCTCTCTGTTTAGCCACACTGGTCTTCTTCCCCACCAGCTTGTCTTTCAGCATATATATTGTGTAACCATATCTGAGTGCTGAAAATCAGCAGAAGATGCAGGTAGTGTACTCAGGCATAGGCTTACTAGGTGAATTTCAGTCCTTGTTTTAGCACTGTCCAGTGGGAAAAAGGATCCTGTATCCTGTGTAAGGGAAGATAGAGCATAGTTCCCTCTGACTCATTTTACTGTAACTGGGTGGGGAACAGAAAAGAGAAAGGTAAATGCAGCAATGCATGTCCTGGTTGCCTTTTGTGCACTGTGAGCCCTGCACCAACATCTCAGCCTTGGCATCAGCATGCACTGGCATTATTCCAAAGCTACCTTCTCATTTATTCACTTTAAGGTGTTTTTGTTTTTTCTTTTTAAGTGAGCTGAATGTATGTTTTTATAGCACCTAGAAAACTCAAGCAAAACCAGTGCACCTATTGAGAAGGCCAGTACACAATCCTTGCCCTGAAGAGCTGATAGCTATCATCCAAGAGGATTTGTTATGAAGATTTTAATAATTACCTCTTTTTTTCAGGTTTTAATGGTGAACTTAGTTACATGATAATCTAAATTTTGTTTAAAACAAAATCATCCTGACTTTCCCAGAAGAAATAAAAATCCTTTTAAAATGCAACTTGTGTATATTTTAATGGTTCAAGCTACAGACAATGTATGAAAAGTTGATGCTTATTACTTGCAAAGTAATATGAGCCTGGGTGGGGACTCTCAACATCTTTTTAACTCTTGACTGCATACTCATTGTTACCACCTTATGATTTTAAACTACTGCAATTTTTTTCCAGTTGCAGGGTATGTGATACTATTTTGTGAACTATAAAGAGAGGCTTTTTTAAAAAGGGGAAATACATATTAGTTAAAAAGCCATGAGCTAGCCAATTCAAATGAAAGGCAAACATTATTTTATAGATCCACAACTAAGCACTCCAAAAAAGGCTGGTCCTATATAAAGAAGTCATGCTTGCTATAATGTTATTAAGTCAGTCATGAAACAGGAAAATTCATTGCTCTTGGGGATAAACCTGAAAATTTTGTAAGGTTTTGCTGCATGCTAATTGTTCCCTTCATTGTTGTAGGCATTGAGAATGTGGACAGCGATGCAGAGGTTCTGTGAGATCATCTCTTTGTGGTTTTATTTCACATTTCTGAAGATTTTGTGCTGTTCGGTCACATCCTCCCATGTCACTGTTAATAAATAGGATGTGAAATGCCAGTGTAGTAACAAACACCTGAAGTGGAATAGTTTCACTAGGAGAAAATTAAAATGTCCGGGTATCTTTGAACTTCCAGGCAGGAGCTCTGTCTTAGGTTAAGCAGATAAGTGAGCTGAAATGGCCTTTTATACATTGATCCCAGTCTTCACAATCCTTTCAAGGTAATAAGTAGAAAGGAGTTCCATTCCTCTTCCTGCTCTTTCTCTGTGGATTTTTTCTTTCAGGGGAAAAATGTTTGAGAGTAAGAAATAACTTCATTTTGTCACATTCAGTGGTAAAGCAGAAACAGGATTTTCTGGATTAGACAACTGATGTCTGTTAGGTATGGGGCAGATTGCACCTTTCCTCTCAACAGCTTCTGCCTAAGCCCTTAGGCAATGAAGGCCTTACCTCAGAGCCTGCAGGAATCTACTCCAAAGCACAGTTGCTTTTCCTGTTCTATTTATTGGGCAGTCAGGGTTTTTATTATGGTGTCAGGCTTTTGCAGAGCAGAGACAGTGGGACATGTTCCCTGGCTCCACTCAAACAAATCACCTTAACCTCTCTTCAGCAACAAGATAACTCCCAATATGGCCAGAGGAAGCTGTTTTCCTCTATCAGGGACAGTTTGCACCTGCACTTCACCCATAGGTTACCAGCACTCAAGTCCATGTTCACTGGGGCTGCCTCCTGTTGCTCTGCCCATCATGGAAGCCTGGCAGAAAAGAAGCCAGGTACCACAAGGTGTAGCTCTTTGGAACAAGTCTTCACTCTGAACCACCTGATTTCTTTTCATAAATTCTTCAACTCATCATACAGTACTTCACTGCAGTCTCTCATGACCTGTACTGAGTATTTAATTACATATTTTAAATGTAACATCCCCATGATTGGAGAGAATTTAATTATATTGCAATTATTTTCATGTGTAGGCCATTATAATGATGCTTTAAAAAAAAACAGATACTTGCCACCAACCATGCCTGGGAAGATAGCTTTGCCAATGAATTCTTTCCCCAACTGATCAGTGTCTAACTCCCCTTGTGTAGCTGTCCTGGCAGAAGAGCGGGATTTGCCCCTTTGTGGTTGGGTGACATCCAGTGTTCAGGGAAGTGGTGTGCATTTCAGCCCCTGCTAGCAGAAGGGTGATGGCCAATACTGTCCTGCTGGTATGAGAGAGCCTGTCCTCTCCTGCCTTCCCCTCCCCTTACATCAGGGTTGGCTTAGAAGGGAGGACAGTTTCTGTCTCAGTTACTTGCCAATTCTACATGAACCTAAAAGTGAACATTTTGGTTTGCATTCAAAATAATTTTGACCAGAAACTGCAGCAGCAGATGCAGGGACAGCTGGGTTAAGATTGGATAGTCTGCACCCCTCCCAGATGACTGTGTAAATGCTTGGTTTCTATTTGCTATGTAGAGTTGCTTTCTCCATTTAATATTTAACTGTATTGGTGCAATTAAAGTGCAGTGCAGCTCACTGACCTTTTTTTGTCTTGGATCTCAGTGGAGAGGAGACTAGCTCCTGAGCCTTGCGAAGTTTGAAAGTACAGAATTTTGAAGAGAGTAGGTCTCAAATGCCTTGTCCTCCTCAGGTGGCTCAGTTGGTAGCGTATCAGACCCTTAATGGAGAAGGTTGTGAGTTCAAGCCTGCAGTCGGCAGTACTGTCCTCCCTACTCTGTTCATGTGGTCTGTGGTGACAGATTGGACTCGATGATCTTTGAGGTCCCTTCCAACCTTAGGAATAATGAATAGGTCCTTGTACCACCTTACTGCAGCAGCCCAGCAGCACTTCCATGGTGTACACAGCTGGATGCTTCAACTGCTTCCTGGGAGCATCTGACACTGTTGAAATCTTACCCTGAACATGGAAGCTGTCCTGGGTATTGGTCACTGCCAGTCGAGGTGGCAGGCCAGCTTGGGGTTACAGACTTGAGTAACCTAGCTTGGTGCAACAAAGCCTTCTGTCTGATGGCTGGAAAGCAGTAAAACCCACAATTGTGCAATACAGCAGGAACTTGGATAAAAAACCTGACCTATAAGCAGTCCAGCTTGCTTTACTTTCAAGCTGGAAAACAGAACTGACTGCAGGAGGGCCTTTTAGGGTGTAATGAACAAATGGAGAGCTGACAGTTGGATCCTAGGTCTGCATTGTTTTTGTCAGCAGTATTGGAACCTAATGTGAAATTTAAAAAATGTTATAATTTAAAAAAAATTACTAGTCATGAGGTCTGTGGTGACAGGTTGGACTCAATGATCCTCGAGGTCTCTTCCAACCTTAGCGATACTGTGATACTGTGATACTGTGAAAATGCACAGCAATAAGGCCAGTATTGAAGCTGCCATCATCAAATGACATATTGAATTGAATATGGTGAATTAACCTTTGCAAACCTAGGAATATAGCTTTCACTCAGCAAACATTTGAGGAACATTCTTAATTCTCATGCCCACAGTCCTTATTAATTTGCCATCAGACCTAGTGATAATAGCTAATACAGTGAATACCTGTAACAACATGCCCAATTTATACACAATTAAAATGCAAGTACTGCTGCTCTTGCAGTATTGTTTCACAAAAGAGACATTTCTTAACTGCTAGACGACTCTGCAGAGGTACAATTCCATTATGTGAGTGTAAAATTATCAGCTGTAGTGTAAAAGGATTTACTTGAATTTAGCAAAAAAATCTGGTGAACACGAGTTCGTGAGCAAGCCTGAGGAAGCTTCCCCCAGCTGTGGGGGAATCTAGCAGGAGATCTGCAGCCTCAGCCTACTGGACCAGTGCTTGGTCAGAAGAAAGAGTGAAAGGAAGAGGAAGAGAGAGAGAGAGAGAGGGAGAGAGAGCAAGCGAGAGTGAGAGCGAGCAATCCAGAACCATAAGCTTAGTTGCCTTAAGGAACAGGGTCCCAAGAGAATTTGTGCCTGCAGAAGCCAACCTCAGGCTTATAGTGCACACCATGCCATGAACTCAACACAAGCAGTGTCCTGAAGCCCTCATGAGAGACTTTTGCTGCTGACAAGTTCAACACTACCTGGGAGCGGGGTAAAACCAGCCAGCACAAAAAGAGGATTGTCCTTCACAAGATGCAGGTGAAGGACTGGCTCTTAATGAGCATAGCTATGCCCATAGCTTAAGCACTGCACTGCAAGGAGCAGTTGCCTGTCGTCTACCAAAAGGATGAAAATTGCCTGGGACTGGTGCAATCCAATATAAGTGGAATAAGCACAACTTGCTCCGGAAGAAAAAATTTTACTCCTCCTGAGGGAAAGTTGTCAGCCTGTGGCTTGGACAGCAGCACTCTGTACCAGGTTAGAAACTGGCTGGAGGGCCGAGCCCAGAGAGTGGTGGTGAATGGTGCCACATCCAGCTGGCAGCCAGTCACTAGTGGTGTGCCCCAAGGATCAGTGCTGGGGCCCATCCTGTTCAATATCTTTATTGATGATCTGGATGAGGGCATTGAGTCCATCATCAGTAAATTTGCAGATGACATCAAGTTGGGAGCAGGCGTTGATCTGTTAGAGGGTAGGAGAGCTCTGCAGAGGGACCTTGACCGACTGGACAGATGGGCAGACTCCAACATGATGTCATTCAACAAGTCCAAGTGCCGGGTGCTGCACTTTGGCCACAACAACCCCATGCAGAGGTACAGGCTGCAGTCAGAGTGGCTGGAGAGCAGTCAGACAGAAAGGGACCTGGGGGCACTGACTGATAGCTGGGTGAACATGAGCCAGTTGTGTGCCCAGGTGGCCTGCATCAGAAATAATGTAGGCAGCAGGAGCAGGGAAGTCATTGTGCCCCTGTACTCTGTACTGGTTAGGCCACACCTTGAGTACTGTGTCCAGCTCTGGGCCTCTCAATTTAAGAAGGACATCGAGACACTTGAACATGTCCAGAGAAGGGCAACAAGGCTGGTGAGAGGCCTTGAGCACAAGCCCTATGAGGAGAGGCTGAGGGAGCTGGGATTGTTTAACCTGGAGAAGAAGAGGCTCAGGAGAGACCTTCTTGCTGTCTACAACTACCTGAAGGGAGCTTGTTGCCAGGTGGGGTTTGGTCTCTTCTCCCAGGCAACCAGCACCAGAGCAAGAGGACACGGTCTCAATCTGCACCAGGGGAAGTTTAAGCTTGAGGTGAGGAGAAAGTTCTTCACAGAGAGAATTGTTAGCCATTGGAATGAGCTGCCCAGGGAGGTGGTGGAGTCGCTGTCCCTGGAGGTGTTCAAAAAGGGACTGGACATGGCACTTGGTACCATGGTTTAGTAGTCATGAGGTCTTGGGTGACAGGTTGGACTTGATGATCTTTGAGGTCTTTTCCAGCCTTCTTGATTCTATGAAACAATTGCTTGCTCCTCATATAAGGGGCTGAATAACAACCCAAATTCTTCTCCCACATTGTGAATTCCCCAAAGACACTGAGCAATTTTAGGCACAAACTGCAGAATATGAAAGGCTTCCTGATTCTGTGCTTTGCAGCAGTAGCCCCACACAGCTCTGCTGCTGTGCTGTTTTCATGAAGTAGGGTTGTTGGGGTACAGTACTGTCACATTCCCCTGACACTCCCAAATGAAGCCTGGCCAGGAGCAGTGACAATGTGGCACCCAGATATTGCAAGGAAGTTCCTACATGGCCTGGCAGCAAGGCAGAGGGAAGCATCTTTTTCTGTCCTTCCCATCCTTTCAAAGTCTTTCCCTTTCACCATTTTAACAGTGAAAGGTGCTGCTGTGCACATGCAGTAAATAACTTGCAAATCCTTACATCTCTGTTCACTTCCACAAGCACACTGATAAAGCATTCTCATAGCCAGCATCTATGTCACAAAAGACTGTTAAGTATCTGGAGTCTAAATGCTTGCAAAGTTTCAGCTAAGTAAAAGAAAAATAAACTTCTAAATGTGAGTAATAATTATGGCTATGGGATTCATTAAACTTAAAAAAACAACCAAACAAACATAAAAACCCAATCCAATCACAGATTAAATAATTAAATCACAAACAGTTGTTTTATAAAAATATAATTCCCTCCTCAAAATATAATGATGGAATTATGCAGAATAATAAAACTTTTTTGATCAAAATGCTAGTTTTGTTTGATGGTGTGGTAGTCCTCAGTTTTGGGCCAAGTAACAGCATGGGATCTAATAAAGCATAGTTTTCCCCTGATCATGCAGAGGTGAGCTGAGACACTAGGAGGGGATGAAATTGGATCCTGCCACTGAAGAAACACTGTGAGGGCAGACAGGGTGGAAAGCATATGAATCAGCACAGACGCGTGGGTCTCCTCCTCATGTCTTTTCTTAGCATGGGGAGTTTCCAAATAATTTTCTGACACCCTGGACAACCATCATACTTTTTCCATTATGCTAATTTCTTTGTGGACACTGGGCTCTGCTTCTAGACAGACCACAATCCTGCTGATAAAATACATAAATGGTTCCAATCTGTGTGCTTTTAAACAAATAAACCCTAAATAGACAAATGCAGTCTCCTTTCACCTCAATGACAAATTCCCCCCAAAAGGCAATTTGCAAACCACTTGAACTAAAACAGCACTTACTAGAGCTAGAGAGAGGGGTGATATTGAAACCAGAAAAAGACCACATATGCTTAAAAACAGACAGACACATCCCTTCCATGTTAAAGAGCTGGGAGATGCTCTAACATCGATTTTTTTTTTTTTTCCTTCAGCTTTTCTAAATATTCCATGCCCAAGCTATAGCTTACGATATCTGTTCTCAAACCAGCAGTAAGGTGTGTCACAAGACAGCCTGGACTGCCTTGCCCTATCCTTCCTATGTTAACTTATGATGCAGGGAACTCTGAAAATGCAAGTTAAGAGTACCAGCACCTTTCTTGAATTGTGAGCCTCACTGCAGTCTGAAGCTGTGGGATTCAGCTGTGCCAAGCTTGCAGGTCCTGATGACACATGACACAGTTGTTGTCCCTGGAAAGCATGGAATGGCTCCAGGAGTCCTCTCCATCAGCAAACTGCATCTCTGCTAGGCATGCATGAGGAAACAAATAAATAAAAGCACTGGAGGACATCTGAGTGAAATCTCAATGACATCCATAATGCCACATATCCATATTAGCAGCTGAGAAGCTGGCTAAACAGGACAAACATTAAGAAGTATTTCCCCAATTACTCTCTCACTCCTACATTATGCTCTTGCAAAATTACCATGTCACTTATGGTTTGTCTCTTCAGAAATCCTCAACAGATTGTTCTTGCAACTGGTGGCCAATCTTCCCAGGAACACATGGAAACCCTGTTTCCCCAGTATCCTTTGACAAGGAGATCCACAGGTCTACCTGCTGAGTGTCCTTTGTGCAGTGTTTTCTATGTGTGAATCTGGCTCCCAGTATTTGAGTGGATGGCCCCAGCCTCTAGTTGTACAGTAAAGGATGTGGACAGGCAGACTGAAGTGTTCAGGTGTGATGTGACCCGAGTATCAAACCCTGGACTTAGAGACAGAGCTGCACTAGGTTCCAAGATTCCCTGCAGACAAAGGTGGATCCAGCACAAAGTGAGTGCCAAATCCAGCTTGACTATTTGTTGAATAGAAACAACAGTAGTAATGTAGTAAAGGAGGTGTCCTTCAACTTGCCTGGTATCTCATGTAGTGAAAAGGATTGGAGAGGATTGAGAGGACAGAAGGGAGAGAGGAGAGAATAATAATGAGAAGAGAAAAGAATTATGAGAAAGCAGTGAAACCGAGTTGGGCAGCTCAAATTCTATTGCTTATTCATTTCAGCAGTTCTGAATGTCTGAAAGCACCACCTGCATTTTTTAACTATGCTTATGTAAGAGCAAGACCACAGCTTTGACTTTGTGTATGTTTCATGAGACTATGCTGAGGAAGACTTCTTCCTTTCACACAACTCTTGTTTCACCCATCCCTACATCTCCCTTTTCTCCTCTGTCGATTTCCCATGGATGTTCTTAAATATTTCACAGCATGTTGCAATTCTGTCAAGGCCTCAACAGATGAAGGGATATGGAAAGAGAAAGAAAATATTTCCTGTCACTACTCTTAAACCATTGGTTTTCCTGCAATTCCTTTTCCATAGGCACCTACTGGAAATAAGGGAGAAAATGGAAGAAAAAAGATTTTTAAGAATATTCTGGAAACTATGGTGTGAGGAGTCGTAACTGTGCAGTAGCAGCAGGAAAACATTTAAAAGAAAAAAAAAGTGCATGGTTTACTAAACTGGGAAATAGAAGGGCTGGTGAAAGCAAATGTGTGAGGTAGAAAATCCCATTCTGCCTGCTGGCAGGAGCTGGAGAATAATAATTCAAATGAGCAAAGGCAGTAGGAAAGCCAACAGTCAGGCTAGTAACCACATTATCAGATCTATAGGTTATTTCTACTATGTGTTATTCTTACTGTGGGTTAGTGATAACAAGACATATGCCCACAAGGTAGAGAGGCCTGTGGATGTAGTCTACCTGGACCTCAGCAAGGCTTTTGACAGCGTCCCGCAGAGCAAACTCCTGGCCAAGCTATCAGCCCATGGCTTGGACAGGAGCACACTGTGTTGGGTTAGGAACTGGCTGGAGGGCTGAGCCCAGAGACTGGTGGTGAATGGTGCCACATCCAGCTGGCAGCCAGTCACTACTTGTGTCCTCCAAGGATCAGTGCTGGGCCCCACACTCTTTAATACCTTCATTGATGATCTGGATGAGGGCATTGAGTCGATCATCAGTAAATTTGCAGGTGACACCAAGATGGGGGCAGGAGTTGATCTGCTGGAGGGTTGAGAGGCTTTGCAGAGGGACCTTGACAGGCTGGACAGATGGGCAGAATCCAACGGCATGAGATTGAACACATCCAAGTGCCGGGTTCTGCACATTGGCCACAACAACCCCATGCAGAACTACAGGCTGGGGTCAGAGTGGCTGGAGAGCAGCCAAACAGAGAGGGGCCTGGGGTTACTGGTCAATGGTAGGCTGAACATGAGCCTGCAGTGCGCCCATGCTGCCAAGAGGGCCAATGGCATCCTGGCCTGCATCAGGAACAGAGTGGCCAGCAGGAGCAGGGAGGTCATTCTGCCCCTGTACGCAGCACTGTTTAGGCCACATCTTGAGTACTGTGTCCAGTTCTGGGCCCCTCAGTTTAGGAAGGATGTTGACTTGCTGGAACATGTCCAGAGAAGGGCAACAAAACTGGTGAGGGGTTTGGAGCACAAGCCCTATGAGGAGAGGCTGAGGGAGCTGAGCTTGCTTAGCCTAGAAAAGAGGAGGCTCAAAGGAGACCTTATTGCTCTCTACAACTACCTTAAGGGAGGCTGTAGCCAGGAGAGGGTTGGTCTCTTCTCCCAGGCACCCAGCACCAGAACAAGAGGACACAGTCTCAAGCTGCACCAGGGGAGGTTTAGGCTAGATAGTAGGAAGAAGTTACATACAGAGAGAGTGATTGCCCATTGGAATGGGCTGCCCGGAGAGGTGGTGGAGTCACCATCATTGGCGGTGTTCAGGAGGAGACTTGACGGGGTGCTTGGTTGCATGGTTTAGTTGTTTAGGTGGCTTGGATTGGTTGATAGGTTGGACACGATGATCTTGAAGGTCTCTTCCAACCTGGTCTCGTCTATTCTATTCTGTTCTATTCTAAAAAGGTCATGATAAAACCAGGAAACTCTGTCATATTCCAGTTTGCTTGTATGGTGGTGCCCCAGCCTGGAGCAGCTCAATGCAAGCAAAAATCATGAAGACATATGCCCACCACTTTTATTAAATGAGAAATGGATGTAGTTTCACTGCAAGGCACTTGTAAGTATTCAAGCAGTTTGTGCTACAATAAATGGGTGTTGTGTGCTTTGTACCTCCCCAGATATTTGTAAAATCAGATGCTAAATGTGTTGTCAGTGTGTGGCTTACTGCAATCACACCAGGTCCGGTGGGGGAGAAGGTAAGTGATGGCTGCTTGTGCCATACGTCTCACACAAATATAGAATTTTTGTTTAAGGTGCAAGAAGAGCTTGATTTTGGAAGGGAGAGGATATACAAATTTCCCAGCTTTAAAAAAACAACATGTAGGGATGGTACAAGACTTAAAATATTCTTCAAATAATGCAGTTGCTGTAATAGTTAGAGAGAGTTTTGTTCAGATGAAACACTGTGAACAATTTAATTTTTAAAATTAAGTTCAGATTCAGAAGACCTCCTGAATAACTTATAAAATTTTGAGGGGAGATGATGTTTCTGACATCCCTGTGAAAACTCAGACAAATTGTAAACCCTAAGATGGTTTCATTGCACTCAACAGACTCTAAGTCCAGAGCTGTATTTCCAGAAGATGCACCTGCAGTAACACTTGCTTTTACACACAGCTGCAGGACTTTCCCACTTGCAGCTCTCATGTGTCATGGATCAGCCTCGAGCAGTTTGTTTATTGACACCAGTGAATCCTTTTCCCCTTCTCAGTCCCTGATCCAAGTAAAAGAGCTGTCAACTTGCAATGTAAAAGGGACAAAAAGGCATACTGCGTGGAATAAATCAAGCGAAAACAAACACTTAAAACTACGAGTAGGTGCTGCCAGGAGAGCACCGCCTACAGCAGAACCGGGTGAGAGGAGGACTGACTCGCTGGTACTACAGATCTGAGAGGAAAAAGACTGTCAAGATTGGTAGCTGGCACGTATGTACATGACCAGTTGGAAGGGAGATTAGATTAAAAAAACAGATGAAACGGTTACAACACACCCGACAACGTGATTACGAGCAGGAGATTAAGTACCTATGAAGTGGTTTCTAATGGTAAACTAAACACTGAAAGTGAGGCAGAGACAGGAAGGGAGTCTGGAGGAATAGGCTGTGAGCGTCCCTGTTCTTAATAAACAGGCTGAGATTAAGATGAGAAATTTGTAAACAGTTTTAGCTGGGTGGATAATGAACAGAAACCATGCTCTCAGAATGGACCAATTTATAATAAGGAGTAACACTGTCACACTAAATGCCCTCTAGCCGACTTCCTCGCCGGATTGCCCTGGCTTCAGTCTGCCTGGGTAGGACACAGCCAGCGCCGCTCCAGCAGCAGCTTGGCGTGACCTGCCGCCGCCGCCTCCAATTACCTGGCCACTCCAGCACCGCGCTTTGGCTGCATTCAGCCACCAGCTGATAACGGCGCACCTACCCAGCGCACAGCCGTCCGGACTACCGCTAAGGGCCAGGTGACCGCCGGAGGACCAGCTTGAGAGACGCAGTGCCAAGACCCGCGGCACCTGCTTAGCCTCAGCAACCACTGAGAGGGGAGCCAGGGCGTGAAGTCAGGCGACCTGCGACATCAGCAGCCTTCTCAACGGGACAGAGAGCACCCCCGCCATTTTGAGACGGACCCAGCAGCAACCCTCACCTCGCCATTTTAAGGGCAGCCCCACACTCCCCAAGGGCTGTGGGGACGTCCCTTGGTGTAGCTCCGCCTGCCGCCAGGCTGGTTACGAGCCAGACCGCGCCTTCCGCCCCCTCCTAGCTCAGGTATCAGGTGAAACTGGTCAGGCGTGCGGAAGAGCCAGAGGTGGCCGGAGCACGGCGAGAGGATGTCTGGGCGCCACGGGCCGTTCCTGCTGCTGTTCTGTACGTTGCTGGGATTCGCTACTGCTGCAGGTGAGAGGAGACTTGCGATCTGCCACCGACGGGTGCCAAAGCCTCTGGTTTGACTGGCATCACTTGAGGACAGCTGAGCCTTACCTGGGTTCTGCAGGTGCCGCGATGGTTGCTCAGCGCCCCTCGGGTGCGGGCGGTGGCTCTTCGGGCGGAGAGTGGTGCAGTGGGCACCGCTGGGCTCTCGGCGGGCGAGGCGCGGCTGGACCCCGCCGAAGAACTGGTTTCTGGCCCCCGACTGGGTTGAGGGTTGACTGGAGCGGATTGGTCGAGTTTCCCACGGGGTCGAAGTACGGGTTCGGAAAACGGGACTATAGCTGTGGAGCTGCCGGGACCCGTGGTGCGGACGCGGCCGGCCGTCCCCCCGCCACGTAGGGGCAAGCAGCCGGACAGATGCTCACGGAGCCAGCGGGGTGGGCTGCGGGACCGCAGGTCCTGCGCGGTCGTTCCGCAGGAGCTGCCTGGCTGCGCTCTCATCGGGGCTGTACCTAATCTGGTTCTCGGCTATTAACCTGCCAAAAAGCCTTAAAGTCCTTGATTGTTACTTTTTTAATCAACTCTAAAGAGCAGCGGGGGGGTGTGTGTGGTGGGGGTGGTGGGGGTGTGTTTGTTTAATTCTAATTCTTGGTTAGTTTTTATGATTATAGAATGTATGTTGCTTGGAGAAGAAAATTAATATTCATATTTCACTGCCTTACGGTTCATCTTTCCCTACCTTTTATAGTAATACACTACTGCCATATCTGTGCACGCCTTTGCACTCTGTCCTATATTTGTTCATCCTGGGGTTATTTACATTATATATATGCGTAAAAGACTGTGTAAATATTGAAGCTAAGCTTATATTAGATCCTATTTTCTTAAGGTGTAGATACTATATGGTTGCAGATCTTGTTTGGAGCGGAGTTTCTGTAATTAAACCGCCTCTAAATAGCCCAGTTGTCTGACCCGGTGACCTGGGCAGGGGGAGGAATTTAGAATCAACTTTGTGGGGGTAAAGTTGCATGCTGAAAAGTTTTATCTGGTTCCTTGATCTTCTGGAGTAGAGAGGTGAAACGAGCTGCAAGTGTGATCCCATCCAAAGCAAGGGAAATGCATTACAAAATAGGGCTTATGGTGGCTGTTCTAAATCGTACCAGTGCCATTATAAGTGAATCTGGGCTGCAGATCCAAGAATCAGCGTGATCTTAACCTTAGTCTTACGTAGGTATTGCTACCTAAGATAGTTAATTTGGATACTCTGCCCTACTATCATTTTTGTGTCTGCAGGGTAGGCATAATCCTTCGTTTGGTATGCAGAGGATTATATCTTCTGGACAAACGGTAAAGGTGTTGAAACAGCCTTTTGTTGTGGAAGAGAGTACGTTTTTCCCATCATGCCAGGGAAGCTTTCCCGTGGGCAGATTAGCAACTCAACTGCATTCTCTCCATGTGAGTCATGGTGAAACTCGGCTTGGAAAAGAGCTCAATTGTTATGGAAAACTGCAAGCACTGAAAGAGTAAGAAAAGGATGTAGAAAATGCACATACCTAACAAGGAATTAGTGTTTAGTGAGGGAGTGTCAGCTGCAAAAACAAAAAAGAACACTGAATTGTCCCCTTATATAGGTCCCAGTTGGGCTAACTGAAGCTGCCTGCTGTCAGAATAGAATTGTTGGATGGTTTGGGTTGGAAGTGACCTTAGGACCACCAAGTTTCAAAACCCCTGCCATGGGCAGGACCCCTTCCATGGGCAGGACCCCTTCCTCTACATCAGGTTGCTCAAAGTCCCTGTCCACAGAATCACAGGGTTGTCAAGGCTAGAAGGGACCTCAAGGATCACCTAGTTCCCTGTGGGCCGTATGCAGTGATATCTTCCACTAGATGAGGTTGCACAGAGCTTCATCCAGCCTGGCTTAAAAATAGCCAGGGATGGGGCATCCACCACCTCCCTGGGCAACCTGTTCCAGTATCTCCCCACCCCCACAGTAATTAATTTCTTCCTTCTAAATCTACCCTATTTCAGTTTAAACGCACTACCCCTTGCTGTACCACTTACACTCCCTGATAAACAGCCCCTTCCCATCTTTTGCTAGAAGCCCCCTATAATGTCAACAGAATAGAATAAAATTAACCAGGTTGGAAAAGATATTTGAGATCATTAAGTCCAACCTATCATCCAACACTATTTAATCAACTAAACCATGGCTCCGAGCACCCCATCCAGTGTCTTCCTAAACACCTCCAGTGATGGTGACTCCACCACCTCCCTGGGCAGTACATCCCAATGGCCAATCACTCTATGAAGAACTTCTTCCTAACATCCAGCCTAAACCTCCCCTCATGCAACTTGAGACTGTGTCCCCTTGTTCTGGTGCTGGGTGCCTGGGAGAAGAGACCAACCCTCTCCTGGCTACAGCCTCCCTTAAGGTAGTTGTAGAGAGCAATAAGGTCTCCTTTGAGCCTCCTCTTTTCTAGGCTAAGCAAGCTCAGCTCCCTCAGCCTCTCCTCATAGGGCTTGTGCTCCAAACCCCTCACCAGCTTTGTTGCCCTTCTCTGGACACATTCCAGCAACTCAACATCTTTCCTAAACTCAGAGCCTTCTCATTTTCCAGGCTAAACAACCCCAACTCTGTCAGCCTTTTCTCATAGCGGAGGTGCTCCAACCCCCGATCACCTTCATGTTTTTCCTCTGGACCTGCTTGAGCAGGTCCATGTCATGTGGGGGGCCCAGTGCTGAACATAGTATACCAGGTGGGGCCTTACAAGAGACCTGCTAGCCATGCTTCTTTTGATGCAGCCCAGGATGTGATTTGCTTTCTGAGCTGCAGGGGCACATTACTGTCTTCCATTCAGGTTTTTATCCAGCAAGATCCCCAAGATCATCTCCACAGTGCTGCTGCTCTCAGTCCACTCAACACCCAGTCTGTATGTGTGCTTTGGATTGGCTCAATGCTCTCAATTGCAACTGTCAGAACTTTTGACCCTTAAATTAAAGTCAGCATAAACACAAGACTTGATCTCAAAGATTACCTGTTTAGTTTGACTGTGTCTTCAGAATAAAACAAACTTTGCTCTGCTACTTGTTTGTTGCTTGGGGTTTTGTTTGTTTGCTTGTTTTGGTTTTTTTCCAACCCAACCTATGAACATCAATTACAAAGCATTGCTGTATACCTGGTCACAAAATACTAATAGGAACAAAGTGGTAGTGTTTGCTTTTCCAATTTTCTACAATAATTTAAGTCTTTGGACTGGAATGTAAATAGTAGGACAGCAATATGATAATGCCAATTATGTACTGCTGGACAGGTGCTTAACACAGCACTATATACTGTGTTTTGTTGTGGTACTCCTCAGAACTGCAGTCAGCTTAGAATAAAGGCTTTGCTTCCAAGCATCTCAAAGATTTTGCAGCTAAGATGCAGGTCTGAGAAAAGAGGTATTGCTTACCTAGTTACCATATGCATTATTTGATACTCTTGTAAGCTATGTTCTTCAAGATGGTTTTATGACTTCTGTTATCCACAGCTCAGGCTAGGGGCCTTGGATTTCTGTGCCACACAGGTAGATTTTGCAGTCTTTAATGGTATTGCTGACATCATCATGTGGTTTGAAGGTCTGCAAGCAGGATTTGTGGCATTTTAATTCATTTTTGTTAGGATTGTTGGTTTATTGGTATAGTTTAGGTTTCAGTCTTCATGCAGGCTACTGCAAAGATTTGTCCATGTCAATGGACAATATGGCAAAAGGTTTTGCTTACACCCCAGCTTTCCATGGAAGCTTGCCCATGGCTGGAACTTGTCAAATACTTACGTGGAGCTAGGGTTACTTAACTTTAAAGAGCACCAATGTATGTTGTATTTCTGTGTGCCTCTTTAGGCAGTCACAAGGCCTAGACAGGACACTAATGCTGCATGTCAGACTTTTGCAATAATAACCTGAACAGCTGTCTAAAGGTGTGCTGCTTTGTGAGAATCTATACAGGAAAAAATGCTTGTGTGTTTATGTATTTGCTATGTGAAAATTCTCTAAAATATAAAGCATAAGCATTTTTCATTCTGAAATTGTAGCAAAACTATTGAATAACAAAGGGGCAATCCTCCCAACACTTCTCAAGGTTTGTACACAAACCTTTCTTAAGACTTTCCTTGTATACTCCACTTGGGGGTGTGGCTAAAATAGTCCATGGGTACTCATAGAAACTGAGATAAAGCTAAAAATAATTCTCCCACAGACAGTCGATTTCCATGTCCATGCAGTTCAGCTTGATGGGTGTCTGACACTTTTTTTTTTTTTTAACAGTGCAAGCTCATGGACAGTATCTGCTTGTGCAGTTTAACTGGTTAGCACAAGAGAACTGTGTCAAGTCTGGAGGGGTTCTGAACTGAGCCATCTGAATGCAGTTGTACAAGACAGAGCAGTCAGGAATGGTGCTTCTCATAAATAGTTTGTAAGTTCCTGTGGCATTTCAAGAGGCAGAGAAGCACTTAAGGTGATAACTGTTTTGTTTGAAGCAACCATGCCTGTCAGCTCAACCACCTAGCACTTCTGAGTAGAAACTGCTGAGATGTGCCATCTTATTCAGGTGGGAGATTCCAGATGGCCTTGTGGTATCTTCATGCACAAAGTCTGTTCAAGTTTCAATTTGTATACAGTGTAATACTCTTTCCCTAGGGATCACTTATGCATATTAGCACTTCTTACAAGTTTCAGTTCTAGTTTGTCTAACAGCAGCATCCTCTATTTTGCTGCACACCCAAGGCCACCTCTACTGCAATTATGTTAGCCAGTTACCTTTTATTACTTCCAGCACTTGAATGATCTGGCATTGCCACGTGAAAGGATGATGGTGCCCTGGGGTACTGGAAGCAGTTTCTACTGTAACTGTTCAGATAGTAAGGGCACCTGACAGCCATTTTAGCAAGGTATTTTTATTATCACTGGTGACTTGGAAAAACAATTTCCATGCTGATAGAACCCTCAAACAGGGATATAGTTTGCCTTTTGGATAATAAAATGTGAGAAAAACAATCAGATGTTTGATATCCAGTCTTCATTCTTCATTGATAGGGCCCTCCCGAATTCTTCAATGATGATGTCTAGTTTAATTTTTTTTAAGGGTTAAAAAATAAAATCTGTACTTCAGTTACCACAACTTGTCTTTTAATATTATTTTCATTTACAGTTTCAGGGAGTAGCGGACCCAGCAGTTCAAAAGGAAGAAGTTTTGTTGGCCACAAAGTTCCAGATACAAATAATGCCTCTGAAGAGTTATATGAAGTGGATGCAGTAGTAGCAGAAGCCCTCACAGGAAAGCTGACTACAGTTTTTCTTCCCATTGTCTATGTCATTGTCTTTATCATTGGTTTGCCAAGCAATGCCATGGCCCTCTGGGTCTTTTTTTTCAGAACAAAGAAGAAACACCCAGCTGTGATTTATATGGTTAACTTGGCATTGGCAGACCTTCTTTTTGTTGTCTGGTTCCCGCTGAAAATAGCATACCATGTAAATGGCAATAATTGGCTTTTCGGGGAAGCTCTCTGCAAAGTACTTGTTGGATTTTTCTATGGGAATATGTACTGTTCCATTCTCTTTATGACATGTCTCAGTGTGCAAAGATATTGGGTTGTAGTGAACCCCATAGTGCATTCCAGAAAGAAATCTGAAATTGCCTTGGGCGTCTCTCTTGCTATTTGGTTACTGATTTTGTTGGGCACCATTCCATTGTATCGTGTTAATCAGACAGCATATATTTCAAATCTTAACATCACTACCTGCCATGATGTGTTGCCTGAAAATGTTTTGGCTCATGATATGTTCAACTATTTCCTCTCACTTGCAATTGGACTCTTCTTAATCCCAGCTTTCCTCACTGCTGCGGCTTACATACTAATGATTAAAAGTCTAAATGCTTCTATCTCAGATATAAGCACAGGGAAGAAACGAAAAAGGGCAATTAAACTCATTATTGTGGTCCTCTCCACATACCTCATCTGTTTTACACCTAGCAATGTGCTGCTTGTTGTGCACTATTTGCTTCTCAAAACGTATGGCCAGAGCTATCTCTATGTGTCATACATAACTGCGCTATGTCTTTCTACCTTGAACAGTTGTATTGATCCCTTCATCTATTACTACATTTCAAAAGACTTCAGAGACAACCTTAAAAATGCTCTTCTTTGTCGAAGTGTGCGAACTACACGGAGGATGCAAGTCTCCCTTTCATCAAGCAGACACCTCAAGAAATCAAATTCTTACTCTTCAAACTCAAATGGGACCACTAAATCAACCTACTGAGTTTAATCCTAGAGAAGTGAACTTTTGTTACTATAGCTGGAAGGATGTAAGTGACAACAAAGTTAGTTTGTGCAAAAGAGTATGAAGAAACTGTTTTTTAACTACACTGAAGCCCATATTTCAGAACTGGCAGCTACCCAGCCTGTGTAGAAATCATAAGAAGATAAGTCTTCCCACTAGACCAGAAGAAAATACCATTTCAGATGCTCTGCATAAATGCCGCTGACCTGGGAGCGAGTGTCGTTGAAGACGTTTTGGTTCAATATGGAAGTTGTTAACAAGCAAAATGTCAGTGGAATGTTATGTAGTCTTGCTAGTATATTTAAGGAACAGAGAAATCTGTTATGTTTGGCTTTAACGGTAGTATATTAAACAGCTGAACAGATAGTGTGTGTATAGGGCCTTGTTCTACATACTTGCTTTGAAACTACAAAGAGAAGGAAAAGACAGTCCATTTCACTATTGTGGTGTACACTGCTTGTTATCATTAGTAGAATGCAATCTTAATTCTTTTCCAAGTTACAATGCTGTAAATAGTAAAATGGCAGAAGCCTGTGTGGTATCCTAATGAATTAACAAGCTGAACTTGTTATCAGCTAGCACTGAGAGAAAATGTTAGTTGAGATTACACACTGTTACTTAATGCTTGCATTTAAGTACATTAAATGGGGATGTTTAACAAAGTTTTGTTAAATAGCTATTTGATTTCTGTATCGTGCCTTTTTTTTTTAAGATACCTTAAGAAGATATATATTTTTTCTTTTATAGTAACACATTTGAGTTGAGTGCTTTCTTTTGTGCTTTTACAAACTGTTGAGAATGCTAAGTAGTTCAACTTACCTGGCTTCAGGTAACAAAAGATACATTATTCCTAACAGTGAATTAAAAGTTTAATAACTGTAGGTGCAGTGTATAAGTGGGTTAAGTAAGATTTACCTAATAATGCATTCAGATAATTAAAAACAAGCTGTCCAAAACTAGGGGAGTAATAGCATGTAAACAAACACATTTATGACCTAGCAAACTTCATCCCCAGTGGATTTCTGAAATATCCTGAGTCCTCTTTCCTCACCCAGAATATTTTTGCCCATTCAGGAATATGGAATCACACCTGCTTTTAATCTGAAAAGCTGGTGATTGTATATTTGGTGGTGGGATTAAAATGCAATTTCAGATCTTACATTCCTGATAGTTTCACCAAGTTGTACACTGAATTTTCACCCAAGTGACCTGTCTGAGAATTAGGTGTAGCTGGGCTCCTACAAGCATGAGGAAATGTAAGAGTCCAAAAAGTACTCTGAGACAGCTGGTAGATAGGTGGGAAATACTCACTGTTTCAAGTAAGGAGAGTAGGGACAGGGATGTTACAAACTGATGTCTCGTGCAGCTTAACAGCCATAAATATTTATATAATAAATTATTGTTTTTCTGTGTGGTAGTTATTTTTTTCCATTGTCTTATTCTTTCGTTTCCACGTTCTTCCCCTACTTCAGTAACAGTTTTTTCCCCATACATAATAAAGACTAAGGTGTTTGTTTAATGCATTTGATCCCATGTTAAGAATTAATTAAGCTCTCTCTCTCCTTTTATCCACTGAAGTCTTGTCTACTAATTTTTAGCAGGTGCTTAGCACAAAAGTAGGATGTTTTGTGGTGGCATTTCAGAGGTAGAATTGCAGCTTCCATTAACCAGCATCTTGTTGAAGATGAGAAAGTTTACAGCTCTTTTGATAACATAGAACACGACTGTTCCTTGGGTGTAGCGAATAGCTTGCTCTTCCTGTTTCCTGACAAAAATGCAGGGAAATAATTGTGTATTTATGAATTGAAAAATGCAGCAACTTTACTGGAAAGTAACTGTATGTAAGAGATCATGGCTCACTGGAAGGATTTGGAAGAAGGAGCTTGCAGTATCTTCATGAACTGCTATCCAAAAAGCAGGTGTTTTCTGTTACAAACAGGTATAACAATGTATAATATATACAATAGATACAAAAAATATATTTTATATCTATCGTATATATTACACATTATATTTTTTGGTATATATTGTATATATTATCCATTATGTGCAATATATAAACAGACACAGTATGTGATGAACAGGATATGAGTATGTCCTTTACATTGCTGAATAGCTGTGTGAGATTCCTGTTCTGTATATAGCAGTAAATAACACGAAGGAAGAGAATCCCTTTTGTGTGGTTAAAGCACTACCTCTGCTCTGCTGGGAGTCCAGGAGTTACAGGATATATGTTGTAAAGATGATAACTTGTCTCTGTGTGTCTGTATAGTATTACACACATAATCTCTTGTGATTCATGGATGACTGTTACACTGCTGGAAAATTATATGCTTAATATAGCCAGTGTTTTGGGGCGCAAGATTTACTTTCTTAATCAGAAGTACACCCAATAACGCTGGTATCTGTACTCTCACTCTTTGTTCTTCCTTTCCTGTCACTGGTGGGATCAGAATTGGGGACTATCAATCAGACCACTGCATAGAGTTAGATGTTAACTGCAGTGTTGCTGAAAGCTTTGTGAGGAAAAAAGTTCCAATTGATAGAATGGTTTGGTTTAAAAGGACATTGTACTGTGTGTGGCAAACTTTGGAGAATACTATTCAAGGAGCCCACAGGCTTCTAAGGTTATTTTTTCAAACTCTGTTCACTGGGAGATGAAAAGATCTTTTAAATCTAGTTACTTTTTATAATAGAGATTACTAATATAATTTTTGCTTTTCCTATGCTGTCTTAGTGACACCATCTGGGTTCATGTCTTTTGTAAGGAAAGGGAGGGGGACATCTTCCTCTGCATCTAACTGTTGTGTGGTTAAGAGGGGAAAAGGAGGGCTGGTACTTGGAATCAAATACCCAATTGTTTTTGCAATCTGTGTCGTGTAGATCATACAGTGCTGCAAGTGTCTGTCTTTGCTGCAACCAAAGTGCAATGAAGACTAATCTGCAGATAAAGAAGAGACTTCATAAGAATGTTTTGCTTTTTTCTTTTGTCTTTCAAAGAAGGACAAACTTGGTGACATTCTTCCCATCCATACCTGCACTGCATATCTTAGTCTTGAATTTAGTATGTATTACTTTGCTCCAATTAATGGAGCAGGTAGGCTAGGCTGATTGTTCAATCAAAATTAATCTATTCCTTGAATTCACAATTGTGTGCCTATGCAGCAATACAGTGATGAGGCAAGAATGCAGCCCAGGAGGGTGGAGCTGGTTGCTTAGCCCTTTTCTTGGGGACTGCACCCCAATCTTGCATCAGGCAAGATTGATTGGCTTAAGTGTGGTTAGTTTTCAGTTAAGAATAAATATACTCCTGAAAAGTACCAAGCAGAAAGAGAGAGAAAAACTCTTCCCACCTGTGTCTGTCTTCAGGTTTGTATGCTGCAAAAAATAATCAAGGCAATATTGATGAGAGTATCAGAGAGCTGGAAGTTGGTGTACTTCATGAGTACATTGTCATGGTTTCACAAACAGCTCTAGCACTTGCTGCAGTTAAATGGTAGACTCGTCTTTTCTCTACCCTGTCTGTTTGCTCACACTGTTCCTTAAAACTACCACAAGCATCTGTGACCTTGGGGTGGATTGAATCAGTCCTGGGTTAAAGTTAAACCAGGAGGAGGAAGTAAAGTTTACTTTTGACTTGAAATAATGTTTGGCTGGCTTGCTGGATGAGTTCTTGGCTCAGCACAAGGCAATGAGGGTCAGATTATGTCTTTCATCACCACCAGCAGCTTTCACTGTGCAACTACAAGCCTGGTTGAGGCATAGGGACTGCAAAGTCTCTACCTAACCTGTTAAGCAGCAAACCTTTAACTGCAACAATAGGATTACCTGTGCTGGCTTACACTGAGCGTCCATCAAGCTCAGACAGAGCAATCTGCTTTCTTGTGACTGCAGATCAACAAGAAAAGAAGGTGTCAAGGGACATGTCAAAAAAAAAAAAAACAACAGTAGGACTGCTGCACAAGACACCTTGTTAATGTACAAAATGCATAGAAGATAAGGCCAGCTAAGTTTGTTACTTTGCACCATGTCACTGCTATGCTATGGAACTGCTGAAATGTGCTCTGGAGTTCAATGAAAAAGGAAACAAATGAAGGTTGAGGGAGAAAAGCTCATTGGCATCTGTGATGGAAGCTGCTGCTGAGGACAGTTCAAAGAGCTTGCACAACATCAACAGAAAGAAGTTCCATACAGGTATATAGGGAGGAGAAAACCAGTGCGGGCACATATGCCCAACAGTACTCTTCCAATATCCAGTTATTTTCAGCAGGTTAATCATTAAGTCTGTTTTGGCTGGTCTAATTGATAATGTCTGTGGGTATCTCATTGTGAAAATCAACCTTACTTTATTTGTTTTGAACCACAATCTTCTATCCTTGACAGCCCTTCGTTCTTAAAGGAGAGGAGGATGTGAATGGGTCCCTGTCTTGTCCAGCTGCTTACAATCTTGTAGGTTAGTATCTTCTTCCATATCTTTCAACTATTTTCCAAGTTGAGGAGTACAGCCAGTTCAGTTCTTTGAGCACAGACACTACTCAATACATGATACTCCTGTTAGCTTTTTCTGTGACCTTCCCATTCTCATACACAGCAAGCTACACACACTATTCAGCTATGAATGATGGTAACTTACAGGGTCTTTTGATTGCTTCCCAGTAGCCATTAACATTCTTTTTTTTTTCTCCATTTTTTCATGCTGCTGAGCACTGAATTGATGTTTTCATGCAGTTGCTTACAACTATCTCAGTCATTTTGCAGGCCATAGTCAGCTGTTTTTCCCTTGTGTCTCATTTTTCAGTAATATACACTCAATTAATCTATCAGTTCATTGCCACTGAGTCTTACAAGGTTCTTCTGCAATTCTTTGCAGCCTGCCTAAGCCCTTTCTACCTTGACTAAGTTTGTATTACAGGAGTCTTTTACTCCTCACTGCTAAATGCTCTTCAGACTATTTACAAAAATACAGAACAGCAGAGGTCTGGCACCGTACTGGTGAGTAACTGGCATTGTGAAACCAAACCAGTTTTATGCTACCCTGTGCTTCTCTTCTTGTAATCAGTTGATTTTCATAGAATCACTAAGGTTGGAAAAGACCTCGAAGATCATCAAGTCCAACCTGTCACCACAGACCTCAGGACTACTAAACCATGGCTTCAAGTACCATGTCCAAATTCCTGCTCCTGCTGGCCACACTATTCCTGATGGCCACACTATTCCTGATGCAGGCCAGGAGAGGACTTTCTATCTTGTTCCATGACTGCCTAGTTTTCTTTAAAAGCCTTTGATCAGGAATTTTGTCAAATGCCTCTTGGATATTCAAGTAGCCTGGATCCACTGGATCTCCCTTATCTCCACATGCATCTAGCCTCTTCCAAGAACAGTTGTTGTGTACAGACTTCTCTTCACAAAAGCTATGGTGGCTTTTCCCAGAAAGATCCACAAGTTCCTTAGTGATGTCCCTTCTTAGACTCTTGAATAATTGCTCGGTACAGACATTGTGTGTACAGTACTGTATTTTCCTGGACACTTCAGAACCTTCTATTAATTACTGATTATGGCATTGGCTTCCCATATTCAAGTATAATTCCAGCAAGAGCTAACACACTTCTGTTACTAATTCATCTGTTTTGTCCATGAGTCTTCTCAGAGCTTCTTGATAAATACCACCTAGGCCCACAAAGTTTAGCATTCATTTTGTCTTAAGTGTAGTGTGATGACAGAAGAAATGTAGAACAAAGAAATGTAGATGGCTAGGCATGTAGCTATCCTTTTGGGAATCAAGCAGGCTAATGCCTACTTACCATAACAGCCCTTTGGTATCTGAGTCTCATTACTGATGCATTTGTTCTGTCATGGGCACTTTCAATGTGGTTCATACACAACATCAATATTAAATTCAGCATGGAGTAATCATGGTTATTTTGATTCAAGAACAGCCAGCAGAGTATATTACCTACATTTTTTCTCAGGAGCGCTAACCTTCCATGGACTTGCAGACAGACATTCCCCGGGCACTGTTTGCTGGCAGGACCAGTAAAACAGGCTGACTATATAGTCAGCCCTTTATCATCTAGGCCAAAGGAGGTGGAGATACTTCAGATAATGAAAGAAAAAGACTAGTGATTGTGAAGGATGCACTGAATGCTGTGCAGAGACACAAGGGCAACTCCCTTGGATCCGTCAGGACTTACTGATCCAGTGCTAGCTTGGGTGACTTGAGCTTCACAGTCACTGAAGTGTGTTTGCAGTCAGATTCCCTGGTAGTTCGTCTGGCTCTTTGATGGCAAGGGAGAAGGGGAAAGGTGTATACATGCAGATAGGTAGGTTCATAGCTGCACTGAGTTCATAAACCACCTTGGATTGCTCATGTGGCTCAAAAATGAGAACAGAGACAGCTTAAGGGTTCCAAGGTCTACCTGGAATTACATCTGAAGAAATTCTGTCAGAGCCAAGCTCTAGTAGCTACATTCAGTACAGAGTTTGTATTTTCAAATGCAATCTAATTAAGATGTATCCACCCGCATCACTCTAGGCATCCTACCCTGCTTCTATGTCACATATACTGCCAACTTCTGAATGCTGTGTGCTGCCTATGTTGACTTAATGCTCATGCATGTATTGCATTTTGCCACAGCACAGAACACCCTCCAGAGAGAAGCACTTCAATCTCTGATTGCCAGAGCTATGTCTGCAAGAGTCCTAATGTAAATGTAACTCAGAGACTGTACCTTTGCAGGTAAATTTGCTCCCTTTGTGTTATTACTCTGTAAAGCACAGTCCTGCTACTAAAGTTATGTCTGCATTTGGAATGCTTTAGCAATGCAGTCTGCTGGTAGCACACTTGTTCCTTTGTTTGTTTTGAAGGTGTTAATAATATGCAGTAATGAGCATTAACAATCACTTGTGTAATGAAGCAAGACAACAAAGTGTGGGAGGAGAAGAAAAGCCTACATTTGACCAGCCTTCATTTGGAAGTTAAGAGAAATGCCCTAATAGCAAAGGTAGCACCTTCAGGTATTGAGGCCCCTGTGATGTGTCAGTTAATGCAGACAGCTCTGTGGAAACAGTGCTAGCTGTGTTTTATGGCAGTTCTAAAAATTAACACACACAAATCAACATGTAGTAATTCTTGATCTTGGCAAGAGTTCGGTTGCTAAACCTTGTGTGCATCAAGTGACAGCTGCTCTGCCTGAGAACAAGTGTGAGCTGGCCTATGAGTGAACATCTTTGTTGCAGTTAGCAGTTACATTTTTGACTTCACGCCAGCTTTGTGCCTCACCTTCATTAAGCAAACTGCTGTGAACTGAGCATTAACATGTTTGAGATTGAACCTTTAGTGCAGTTTATTTGATTTCTTCTGCTATTGTAACACTTGCCCGCTCTGGGCTGCTGGGAGGAATCGATGCAAGAACATGGTTAAATTTGTAACACCATCACTATTCATGCTTCCTCCACACCGAGTCTGAATTTGGGACGGTACGTAGTCTTGGTGCAGTGGTTCAGCAGCTGGGCATATGCTTTCCCTGGCTCAATGTCTGTGATGGCAACTCCGCTGCCACATAATCCTATGACCTGCAAGATACAACAAGGTAGACATGTTTGCCTTGGATCTGCGTTTCTGAGCACTTGGGAGAATGGAGTATGTTAACATAGGAAAACAAAAGATATGCCATTTCTTTGGAGAGGCTGACCCACTGAATAAGAGAAAATGAATGAAACAATGAACTTGTAGGACATAAAAAAAATACGCAAGGGGTAGAGGGAGTTTTCTGAAAGTCGTCCTGAAGAGTCTGCTGTGTCATGTACTTACAAAAGCCAGAGGGGTACAAAGAAAACACAAAAATCAATCAATGAGTCAAGACAGCAGTGTCGGCTGGGAAAGGAGCACCGTGTTCTGGTGCTTGCCTGATTCATACAGAAGTGACTCAGGACTAGCACATACTTCCAGTTTGACACACCATGACCCCTTGACATTTCATCTTCAGATCCCAGTCAGATAAACGTCTCTGGCTTTCTGCAAGCGGATGAACTGAGTGACATGGTTCACAGTACAAAAACATCAAGGGTGAGCTCTTAGCATGAATTCAGGTCATGTCAGAAGCAAGTGGTGCTGCATCACTCTCAAAAAAAAATGCCTGCTTTTGGTCAAAATGACTAATGTCTGTCCAATAGCTTCAGAAGTTCAACTGGAAATACTGGAGGCGGCTGTATTGTGGTGCTGCTGTTTGTAAACGGGGGTGGAGAGTGCTGTTGCTGTGAAGAGTGACTGGATGGTAAAATACAATGCAAAAAGGAAATTATGGAACTTCTCTGTCATAACTTAAGAAGACTGTGCTGTGTGTGTTAGGTGGGTTGCCTGGAAGCTCCCTGTGTCACTACATGTGGTAGAATAGAATAGAATAGAATAGAATAGAATAGAATAGAATAGAATAGAATAGAATAGAATAGAATAGAATAGAATAGAATTCCTCAGGAGTAATAAATTCATTGCCCTGTTTGGCTTAACGGTTCTTGTCAAGACTCCTCTACCCCCCCCCCTGTAGTTGAGTGCCGTATTGCTCCTGGCAAGTTTCTATTATTCCTCCCAGTTTGCTGAAAATTGTTAAAATTGTTGTATTTGCCTAAATACTGTATATTCCCATTGTAAATATATATTCTAACTGTACCTCAAACCTATTTGATACGTTTTGGCAATTTTTTCATATCAATAAAAGTTATTAATATTTTTATTAATGTCCACATTTGCCACATAGACAATAATTAAATAAATTCCTTAGCAGCCCATGAGTTGTAATTGCCTTTGCCTGAAGCAGGAAATACTTACATAGTCTTCCCCAACACATTTCTTTCATACAGCAAGGGGACTTTATGCCCTTCTACTCTATGTTATCTGGTCTGATTGAAAAGGACCAGCTTGACTGATGGACAGTGTTAACTAACCAGGTGGCTTGTGCTAGGTGCTTGCACCAGTTTCTGAAGGTTCCCTCCCTCATTGCTTTCAGAGCAGTTTTTAGCAGTCCACTGTATCGTTCAATTTTTTCCAGGGGCTGGTGCATGATAGGGAATGCAATATATCCCCTTGATACCAGGTTCTTTGCACCAGTTGTCTATAAGATTGGTTCTGAAATCAGTGCCACTGCCTGACACAATTCCTTCTGGAGTACCATGTTGCCACAAGATCTGAGTCTCAATATCCAGTATTCTGGGCAGTGGCATGTGGTACAGGATATGTTTTCAGCCATCTGGTGGTTGCTTCCACCACCATCAATCAGCATGTAACACTCATCCTGACAGGTTTGAGGGAACGTAACATAATCAGTCTGTCAGGCATCCCCATAACTATATTTTGACTATTGTCCCACCTACCACAAAGTTTTAAACCATTTAGCTTGCTTGATTGTGGCACACAATTCAGAGTCGTGGATAACCTGTGCAATAGCGTCCATAGTTTAATCCACCCCTCAGTTATGAGCCCATTTTTATATTGCATCTCTTCCCTGATGTCCTGAAGTGTATCATGGGCCCACTGAGCTAAAAACAGTTCACCTTTCTGTTCCCAGTCTAAGTCAGTTTGGAACAATTTAGCAGCCTGAATCACTTGCTGGTTGTTTTAATGTTCCTCTGTGGCCTGACCGTTAGGTACATGAGCACCTATATGATGTATTTTTACTACTAGTTTCTCTAACCAAGCTGCAATATCTTGCCACAATGTGGAAGCCCAATTCCTCTGTTGCAAATTCTTGTTTCCACTGTTTTAACCACCCCTACAAGGCGTTGCATGCCATCCATTAGTCAACACACAGTACTGGCCACTTTTCTTGTTCAGCAGTGTCTAAAATGATCTGGATGGCTTTCACCTCTGCAAACTTACTTGATTCACGTTCGCCTTTCAGCTGCTTTTGTGACTCATTATGTGAGACTCCACACAGTAGCTTTCAAGGTGGCAAGATCTATGAGTAAATAAACCATTTTACTTCTTCTTACCTGGTAGCTGTTTGGGCTTCTTCAGCATGTGTCACTACCTCGTCTGGTGGCATTGCAAAGTCTTTGTCTTCTGGCCAATCCATGATTACTTCTACAGGTCCTGGACAATTGGGATTTGCTGTTTGAGTTCTCTGTGTGATTAACACAACTAATTTACTCCATGTAGAGTCAGTGGCATGATGAGTGCCCCTGAATATCCAGCCTAGTACTGGTAATTGTGGCACCATGGGAAGCTGTGCTTCAGTACCAACCCCTTCTGAAGCAGCTATAACTCCTTCATATACTGCTAATACTGATTTTTCAGTTGGATTAATGTTACGGGATGCTCCAAACCCTCCTTCTCCCACTGCCATCAGGGGAGGTTTGAATAGGGAAAGACAAAGGCACAAAATTGCCTTCCAGGTTGTGAAAGTGAGTCCATGCCCCTGTGCTCAGTGCTGGTTAGGCCACACCTGGAGTCCTGTGCCCAGTTCTGGGCCCCCAGCTCAGGAAAGATGTTGAGATGCTGAAAGGTGCCCAGAGAAGGGCAACAAAGCTGGGGAGGGGTTTGGAGCACAAGGCCTGTGAGGAGAGGCTAAGGGAACTGGGGTTGCTTAGCCTGGAGAAGAGGAGGCTCAGGGGAGACCTTATTGCTGTCTACAACTACCTGAAGGGAGGTTGTAGCCAGGACGGGATTGGTCTCTTCTCCCAGGCACCCCGCACCAGAACAAGAGGACACAGTCTCATGTTGTGCCAGGGGAGGTTGAGGCTGGATGTGAAGAAGAAATTCTTTCCAGAAAGAGAGCTTTGCCATTGGGATGTACTGCCCAGGGAGGTGGTGGAGTCACCATCCCTGGAGGTGTTTAAAAAGAGCCTGGATGAGGCACTTGGTGCCATGGTTTAGTTGATTAGATGGTGTTGGTGATAGGTTGGGCTTGATGATCTCAAAGGTCTTTTCCAGCCTAGTTTATTCTGTATTCTGAAATTGCCTTCCCCTGGGGACAGGTAAATGGTACCCATTCTTCACACCAGGACAGAGGTCCCTCACTGGTATGTACTGGTGGGGGAGGTCTGCTGGGTTTGGAAACTATGATGAAGTGGGGTGCTTTGTGTCCATTATGCATTGGCCCTGGTCACATTTTCTAGAAACGCCATAAATAAAGTGACCAGAAAGTGATCGGGGCTCTCGCCATCATCTTCCTCACTCCATTTTCCACTCTCATCTTGGACTCACTCAGCATTCACAGTGAAATTGGGGAAACCGTCACTTGGACCTGGCTTCTCCCCAGACCTGCCTGCCTTGGGGTCCTGATCCCTGCCTGCCATGGAGTGACCCTGCCTGCCATGAAACTGCGGCTTTCTTGCACTGCTGAGACAGTGCTGCTGCTCATAAGTTTTCCCTCACAGCAGCTGTGTCTATGGGCACTTTGATTCTGGTGGGTTCTTTTCCTTTGGATTTGTGCCACCTTATCCGCAGTCCTGGAGTCTGCCACTGAAAAGAGACCTAGGAACTGTGACCAAATTCCTTCTCTGTCCGTGTGAGTACAACCTGGTGCTCCCATTGGCTTTCGCAAGGTACTGGCTTGCCTCTGATTGTATAAGTTTGTATAAGATTGTATAAGATTGTATAAGAAGGACATCGAAACACTTGAACGTGTCCAGGGAAGGGCAACAAGGCTGGTGAGAGGCCTTGAACATAAGCCCTATGAGGAGAGGCTGAGGGAGCTGGGATTGTTTAGCCTGGAGAAGAGGAGGCTCAGGGGTGACCTGATTGCCCTCTACAATACCTGAGGGGTGGTTGTGGCCAGGAAGGGGTTGCTCTCTTCTCCCAGGCAACCAGCACCAGAACAAGGGGACACAGTCTCAAGCTGCGCCAGGGGAGGTTTAGACTCGAGGTCAGGAGGAAGTTCTTCACCGAGTGAGTCATTCGTCATTGGACGAGGTGGTGGAGTCACCGTCCCTGGAGGTGTTCAACAGGAGATTGGACGTGGCACTTGGTGCCATGGTCTAGTCATGGGGTCTGTGTTGATAGGTTGGACTCGAAGATCCTCGAGGTCCTTTCCAACCTAAGTTATACTGTGATACTGTGATACTGTGAAGTGGGGGGAAGGGAAGAAGCTATTTTGTGGCTTAGCCTTTTCCATTTTCTGAATTCTCTAAATTATACTGAAGTTGCCCATAAACAGCCTGTTGGAATTTGTGACTGAATAGAACCTGTAAATAATCTAGTAAGTTTTATGCATCATTTTGGGGCGGTTTTTTTTTTTTAAAAATAAAGATAACCATATTTTTGTAATTCCTGCCTCATTAATTTAACCCCAATCACATCAATTATAACTGGTCTTGGAGCCCTTGTATCTTCAACTCCAAAATCCTAGGGTTCAGCTTTGATTCTCTCCTGGTCCTTTCTGCCAGAGGCACCAGCTAGGGCAATTATACCTGGCTGTGGTGTAGAGCACATTTTTAATGTCCTGTCCTGTTTGGATTGGCGCAAAGGACAATCTCCTGTCTGAGATATTCAAAGGCCTGGGGTTTTGTTTGTTTGGTGGTGGTATTTTTTTATTTGTGGGTTTTTGTTTGTTTGGGTTGTGGTGGGGTTTGGGGTTTTTTTTGGTTGTTGTTTGTTTGCTTGGGGTTTTTTTTGTTTTGTTTTGTTGTCATTGTTGTTGTTTTTTCAGGACCCCAATTAAAATTGAGTAAATTCATAGTTTCATAGTTTCATAGTTTCAGTCAGAGTTGGAAGGGACCACAAGGATCATCTAGTTCCAACCCCCCTGCCATGGGCAGGGAAACCCCACACTAGATCAGGATGGACAGAGCCTCATCCAGCCTGCTCTTAAACACCCCCAGGGACGGGGCCTCGACCACCTCCCTGGACAACACATTCCAGGGTCTCACCACTCTCATGGTGAAGAACCTCCTCCTCACATCCAGCCTGAATCTCCCCACCTCCAGCTTCATTCCATTCCCCCTAGTCCTATCACTACCTCAGATCCTGAGAAGTCCTTCCCCAGCCTTCCTCTAGGCCCCCTTCAGACACTGGAAGGCCACAATTAGGTCACCTCAGAGCCTTCTCTTCTCCAGACTGAACAGCCCCAACTCCCTCAGTCTGTCCTCATAGGAGAGGTGCTCCAGCCCTCTGATCATCCTTGTGGCCCTTCTCTGGACACGTTCCAGCACCTCCACATCCCTCTTGTAATAAGGGCTCCAGAACTGGACATAGTACTCCAGGTGGGGTCTCACCAGGGCTGAGTAGAGAGGGAGGATCACCTCCTTGACCTGCTGGCCACACTTCTCCTGATGCAGCCCAGGATCTGATTGGCTTTGCGGGCTGCAAGTGCACATTGAGAGCTCATGTTGAGCTTTTTGTCCACCAGCACCCCCAGGTCTCTCTCCTCAGAGCTACTTTCCAGCCAGTCACTGCCCAGCCGGGAGTTGTGCCTGGGATTGCCTCGACCCAGATGCAGGACCCTGCACTTGCTCTTATTGAACTTCATGAGGTTGGCTTGTGCCCACCTCTCCAGCCTGTCAAGGTCCCTCTGGATGGCATCCCTTCCCTCCAGCCTGTCTGCTGCACCACACAGCTTGGTGTCATCAGCAAACTTGCTGAGGGTGCACTCAATGCCACTGTCCATGCCACTGACAAAGAGGTTTAACAATCCTCACAGAGAGGTTTAACAATCTGGCTATAACCAGGAACATGCATTCTTAGAAACCCACAATGCCTTAAAAGTTTGTGTTTCCTTATTGTTAGGCGGTGGGGATATATCTGTTATTTTGTTAACTACATCCTCTGAGAGCTGATGATGCCCATCTTCATATAATCATATGGTTGGACCTGATGATCTTTGAGGTCTCTTCCAACCTTGGTGATACTGTGATACTGTGACATAATCATAGAATCACCCAGGTGGGAAGAGACCTCTAAAGCTCTTCTAGTCCAACCCCCATGAAGTAACCAGGGACGTCCTAAACTAGATCAGGTTGCCCAGAGCCTTGTCAAGCCTCATTTTGAGTATCTCCAGGAATGGGGCCTCAGCCACCTCTCTGAGCAACCTGTTCCAATGCTCCAGCACCCCCAACCACCTCCTTTTTCCTAACATCCAACCTTCTCTAGTTTCAAACCATTGTCCCTCATCCTGCAGGCCTGTTGTGAGAAGTCTCTTTCCTGCCTTCTTGGAGGCCCCATTCAGGTACTGGAAGGTCTTCCTGGAACTTCCTCTTCTCCAGGCTGAACAACCCCAAATCCCTCATCCTGTCTTTGTGGCAGAGGTTTCCAACCCCCTGATCATTTTTTTGGCCCTCCTCTGAACTTAATCCATCAGGTCCATGTCCTTCCTATACTGAGGGGTCCAGAGCTGGACACAGTACTCCAGGTGAGGTCTTAGCAGAGCAGAGCAAAGTAGCAGAATCACCTCTCTGGACCTACTGGCAACGCATGTTTTGATGCAGCCCAGGATGTGACTGGCCTTCTGGGCTGCAAGCGCGCACTGTCTGCTCATGGCCAGCTTCCCATCCACCAGCACCCCCAAGTCCTTTTCCACAGGGCTGCATTCTATCACCTCATCCCCCAGTCTGTATTCATAGCAGGAATTGTTCCAGCCCAGGTGCAGAGCTCTGAACTTGCTCTTGTTGAACCTCATGAGGTTCACCTGGGCCTACCTCTCCAGCTTGTCCAGGTCCCTCTGGATGACATCCTGTCCCTCTGGTGTATCAACAACACCACAGAGCTTGGTGTCATCTGCAAACATGCTGATGGTACATTCAGTACGACTATGTCATTGATAAAAATGTTAAACAGCACAAGACCCCTGAGGGACATCACTTGTCACTGCCCTCCATCCAGATTTCAAGCCATTGAGCGCCACTCTCTGGATGTGACCATCCAGCTAATTCCTTATACACTGAATAGTCCACCCATCAAATCTGTATCTCTCCATCTTGGCAAGCAGGATATTGTGGGAGACCATGTCAAAGGCCTTGCAGAAGTCCAGATAGATCACATCCATAGGTCATCCCTTACCTACTGACATACTTTGTCATAGAAAGCCACAAGGTTAGTCAGGCAGGACCTGCCCCTAGTAAAGCCGTGCTGGCTTCTCTTGAATCACCTCCATGTTCCTTAGCATGACATCTAGGAGGATCTTCTTAGGCACAGAGGTGAGGCTGACAGGTCACTAGTTCCCAGGGTTCTCCTTCCTACACTTTTTAACAATGGGTGTGTATGCCTTTTTCCAGTCACCAGGGACTTCATCTGACTGTCAGGACTTTTCAAATATGATGGAGAGTGTCTTGGTGGCTACATCAGATAATTCCCTCAGGATACTGTGATGTATCCCATCAGGTCCACAAACCTGATTTTGCATACAGTGGGAGGGACTTTGGTGCTCTGGTCCCCAACTTGTGGGGTTTTTTTAACTTGGCAGGTGTTGGGAAAGAGGTTGCCAGTGAAGACTGAGGAAAAAAAATTGGTGACCTCAGCCTTCATCTTATCTGTTACTAACTTACCATTCTTGCTCTTCAGAGAGGGTATGTTTTCTTGTACCTTCCTTTTTCTCCCCATTGAGGTACCTGTAGAAGGCTTCATTATTCTTTGCATCCCTTGCCAGAGTCAGCTCCAATGATGCCCTGGCCTTCCGGACCTCATCCCTATACAATCAGGCATCATCCCTATGCTCTTCCCAGGATACCCGTCCATGGTTCTTCTGCCTGTACAGCTACTTTTTGCCTTTTAGTTTGACCAGCAGGTTATGGCTCAGCCATGCTGGTCACTTCCCTCCCTTGTTAGATTTCCTACACCTAAGGAATGAGATCTCTTATACTCTATGGAAAGCATCCTTAAAGATCTGCCAGCTCTGCTCCTCTCACTTGTCTTTGAGGGCTGTTTCCCATTGGTTCCTATTTACTAACTCCCTGAAGAGCTGGAATTTTGCTTTCCTAAAATTTAGATGCCTGACTATGCTTCTCATTGGCCTCATACCCCTTAGGACAGTGAACTGCACTAGTGCACTGCAGCCCAGGCTGCCTTCAACTTTGACATCCCTGATCAGTTCACTTGCATTTGTGACCATCTGGTCCAATAACATCCTCTCATCTAGGGGTGTCTATTTCTGTCTCAGGAAGTTATCACCAAGGCACTCAGGAGCCTCCTGGATTGCCTGCTGCTTACTGTACTACTTTTCCAGGTAAATGTTGGGGTGGTTGAAATCCCTCAGCAGGACAAGAGCCATTTAATTCCCCAAAACTGGACATCATGTGCAGGTCCGTTGTGGCTTTTTGTGGCAAAACTAGCATCTAAAAGAATTTCAGTTATCATCTAGATACTTTGTAATATCATCATTTAGGAGCTTTCAGTAAGGCAGCAACATCTGCAGTTTTAGGTTTCATTTGTTTGATCTTTGAGTGGCATCGTTTTACTTAGATAACCCTTAGAACAAAAGACATCATTGCCTGTTAGACTTGTTACAGTGGCTGATAGAAAAATCCAATACGTGCATATAATTAATAAGGATAGCATAAGCAAGGGACTGTACAGTTAAGGCCGCAGTCACTATTGATGTGACAATGGTTTCTGCCATACTTCTGCCACAGTATGTCTCCAAGGAGTCTTAACAGCTTCAGGTGTTTGAGATTGCTTTGTGGTTTTTTTTTACCTGAAACCAAAAATACTTACTCTTTTGTACCAAAATGAATATATTTAAACAGCAACTCAACACAATCAGAACAAGATGGCAGCATGTACTTGCTGCTGAGAACCTACAAGCCTTTTGTTTCTGCCAACTACCCCAAGAAACAGAAATTCTCTAGAAAAAGAGAGCAAGGAAGGACAGTGATATCATCATCATGATATTTTTAGTTCAGAGGTGGCAATAGTTTTTATTATCAAAAGTACATCTGAAATCTCATTTAATACTAGCCCCAGCTGGTTGGTGTATTTTCCCATTTTCTCTGGAAATATGAGAGGGACTATAAACTTTTAAACAATCTTTAAACAATGGCAAAAGTGTTAGTTTAGAAAAGACTTTTTGTAATGGTAAAATTGGATCTCACTCTAAAATCACTACCAAAAGAAACACAGAAAAATATTTGCAGAGGAGGTAAAAGCTTAAAGTAAAAAAATATTGCACACGATATCAGTCACTCACATCTTCATAGCTCAGGGTCTTTAATCAAATATTTGAAAATCAAGTAACAGAAATTCATGTAGTTCTGGTTATGAAGGAGTTTCTATTCACAGAGATATTTGCATCTAAGAAGGAAAAAAAGATGTTGTTAAACTCTTAGAGATAAAAGAAGAAAGCTCACAGGAACCAAAATTTGAATGTAACCTGTGCAATGTTCTATGGCTAAGAAAATATTTAAAGAGTGATATCATAATATCATAGTAGTATCAGTCAGGGTTGGAAGGAACCACAAGGATCATCTAGTTCCAAGCCCCCTGCCATGGGCAGGGACACCCCTGCCCATGGGATGGGCAGGATGGGCAGATGTAAGATGCTATGGTACATCTCACATCTGACCAATGAAATTTGTTTGGAATTAATCTTTGTTTTCCTTTTTACACCTAAACATTCAGCTAGAGAATTCTGTAGCTATCCTTTTCTTAAAGGCACAGCCTAACCTGTCACATATCCCTTCACTATTCATTCTGTTTTCCAGATCACCGGTGAATACAATGAATATGTTCAGTAGCATTGACCCCAGGACAGATTCCTGTGTAACCTCATTGATGGTGTCAGCTCAAAACCAAATAACTTATTCTTTATCTGCTATCTTGCAGTTAGCCAGTTAGCGTATGAGTCTTTTGCTTGTATCTTATGGCTGCCTAGTTTCTTTAAGAGTGAGGAATGCTTTCTGGGAACAATGTAGGCAGTAATTAGGTCACCCATTGGGGGCTCCTTCAGGGAATACCAGTAGATTTGGATTAGGTTTGCTCGTTACTTTTCCCCTGTTCAGCTAAAATAGGGTTAATTTTCTCACATGATTTTCCCTCCCATCCAACCAGGTTGGGAGTGGGGGTGGGCTGTGTGAGTGGCTACACCACCACACAGTGTATTGGGTTTAGATTGTGTTCCCATCCATCTGTTTTTAAGGCTGGTCTTTACCTCTTTACCCAATATCAACTGCAGACAATGTTCAGCAGCTCTCTGGATACTGCCTGGCACCTCTCCATTTGGCATTATACCTACCAGGTTCCTGTGCTGTGGTCCTGTGGCAGACTTCAGCCAGCACCTGAAGGAATCATGCACCTCAAGTTACTCTAAAGCTCCAGGGTGGACACCATCCAGTCTTTTCTTGTTACAACTTGTTTTAAGGATCTGCCCTACAACATCTTTTACTATACTTCAGTCTGACAGATCATAGAATCACAGAAAGAAGACACAAGAAGAATCACAGGTGGAAGACACCTTTAAAGGTCATATAGTCTAACCCCCTGCAGTGAGCAGGGACATTTCCTGTTAGATCAGGTTGCCCAGAGCCCTGTCAAGCCTGACCTTCAATACATCCAGGGATGGGGTCTCAACTACCTCCCTCGGCAGCCTGTTCCAGTCTTCCACTACCCTCATGGTAAACAGCTTCCTCCTAACGTTCAACCTAAATCTACTCTTCTCTAATTTAAAACTATTGCCCTTCATCCTATCACTACAGGCCTTTGCAAACAATTGCCTTTGAGCCTTCTTGTAGGCCCTCTCCAGGTACTGGAAGGCTGCTATTAGGTTTTGCTGGAATCTTCTCTTCTCTAGGATCCTTCAGGATGTCTGTTTCTCCAACCAGTAGGAACTGCCCCAGGCTCCATAACAGAGAAAACACCTGCAAAATATTTATTTTGGTTTTCTGTTACAGTCTTCTCTTTTTATAAACACTCCTTCTATACCTTGGCCACTACTGGCCGTCATTGCCCTCTTCAGGCTTCTTGATCCCATTGCATTTGGTCAAAACTCCACGGCTGTTTGCAGAGTGTTCCTGTAACAGATCCCGTGAAACATCTATGCTTGTCCTGGAGCCCTGTGGCTGTGTTAGTCATTGCTAGCATGAGATCAGGAACCAGCAGTTCTTCAAGAGGACACTAAGGGGCAGCCCCAGACCAGAAGAAGCTTTTTTCATTTTTAAAATAAAGTAATAGAAAAAAGTATTTCCCTCACTTTTCTGTATTGATTTAACAGCAGTGCCTGGGAAGATTGAATCGTTAGTCTGGAGAGGCTTTTTCTGTTGTTGGTATTTATTTTGGCACTGGTGCTAAGCAAAGCGAGTTTATTTGCCAGTAATCTCAAGACTGACTCCCTTGAGTACACAGCTCACAGGGAGATCAGAGAAGCTGTTTTGAAAAGATGCAGTGAGCTCTGCATTGGGAGCCTTGGTGGCCACCTGCATGTCATAGTATGACCAAGAGCAGATAGAAGTATGGCCAGCGCAAGTACAGGCCAGGGGCCTTTGCTGCTCAGAAGTGCTTCTTGTCACCAAAGAGCTAGTCGTACAAGCACTAGGAAATCCATTCCCAAAGTAATATCTACTGTGTGGATAGTTAGAGACCAGGAAGGAGAAATTGAGGCAGGAGTCACTCAACAGCCCACATAACAACAGGGAAAACCTGTTTTCCTACCACTACAAGTGATAGGTAACTTGGCCACCGTCTTGTGACACAGGATCACCCCCTGCAAGGAAAGGTCCCAATAGTTATGAAACCTGGACTGCACCTATCTATGAAAACATTGTGGAAAGAGCTGGACATTAGAGTGAACTAGGATGAAGACTAGTTCAGTTAGGAAGAAACATGAGCTGGAAAAGACTGTATTTGGCATATAGATCAGTGAATTTAACACAAAGGGACTTACAGTCTTTACTTTGTTCAGAATGTGGTGTATTGCCAAATACTAGCTGTAACATGAGCTACCAAAGCTGGCTGGTGCTGGGTATGTGTTCTCTGGTAACAGGGCTGGAGAGCTGCTCCGTAACAGGATCCCTTGCCAGCTACCTGAGGCAGAGCTGGCTACAATTCCTTGTCACGACATAGCCGGATAGATATATCTGCTTCAGACATTTAGGAGGGGAAAAAAGGGTTATCTAGACAGAATATTACCTCCAAAGTCCATTTTAGAGTTAATTAAGGCTTGTAGGCTTTTTTCCCCACAAAACAGTACATTCCTATACAACTTGATGTTGCCTTTAAACACTACTAGTAGGCAGTTGCTTACAGAGGGGGGAAACGGCAGCTGATTTTCAGTGAGGAGAGGAAGGTAGCAGTAGCTGGTAACCCACGTAGTACCTCAAGTGCAGATAATACTCCAGTTTCCATCCTAAACAGTATCACAAGAGAAATTTACCACAGAGTCCAATGATCTGTATATTTCAATGAAAAAGTAATTTCTGTATTTGAAAAAGAAGTGTATGAGCTTATCCAAAACACAGCTCAGTAGAGAATTAGATCAGTGTACACTTCACCTGGGCAGATGTTGAAGAGTAGCCCATTACAAATGATGTCTACAGAGCAAACCATTGAAATGAGGTGGTAAAAGCTATTAGTAAGAGTTTTAATAAATCTTTAGCATTCTGTTGGTTGTGGGATCACGGCAGTTAGAACAGGCTTGAAGATGTGAACCAGGACCTGTAAGGTAGGGAGATATGTGTAATATAAAGGGATCAATCAATCAATCACCCAGGTATGGAAACAAAATACACATGAAAATTCAAGCAATCTTAAAAATGTAAATATACATATTATAACTTAAAGAGAAATACTAGCTCAAATGTATCATAAAAGTATCATTCAGGGTTGGAAGGGACCACAAGGATCATCTAGTTCCAACCCCCCTGCCATGGGCAGGGACACCCCACACTAGATCAGGCTGGACAGAGCCTCATCCAGCCTAGTCTTAAACACTTCCAGGGACGGCGCCCCAACCACTTCCCAGGACAGCCCATTCCAGGGCTTCACCACTCTCATGGTGAAGAACCTCCTCCTCACATCCAGCCTGAATCTCCCCACCTCCAGCTTCATTCCATTCCCCCTAGTCCTAGCACTACCTCAGATCCTGAGAAGTCCTTCCCCAGCCTTCTTGTAGGCCCCTTCAGATAATTGAAGGCCACAATTAGGTCACCTCGGAGCCTTCTCTTCTCCAGACTGAACAGCCCCAACTCCCTCAGTCTGTCCTCATAGGAGAGGTGCTCCAGCCCTCTGATCATCCTCATGGCCCTTCTCTGGACACGTTCCAGCACCTCCACATCCCTCTTGTAATAAGGGCTCCAGAAGTGGACACAGTACTCCAGGTGGGGTCTCACCAGGGCTGAATAGAGAGGGAGAATCACCTCCCTTGACCTGCTAGCCACACTTCTCCTGATGCAGCCCAGGATCTGATTGGCTTTGTGGGCTGCAAGTGCACACTGAGAGCTCCTGTTGAGCTTCTCATCCACCAGCACCCCCAAGTCTCTCTCCTTAGGGCTGCCTTCCAGCCAGTCACTGCCCAGCCTGGATTTGTGCCTGGGATTGCCTCGACCCAGATGCAGGACCCTACACTTGGTCTTGTTGAACCTCATGAGGTTGGCTTGTGCCCACCTCTCCAGCCTGTCAAGGTCCCTCTGGATGGCCTCCCTTCCCTCCAGCGTGTCTGCTGCACCACACAGCTTGGTGTCATCAGCAAACTTGCTGAGGGTGCACTCAATGCCACTGTCCATGTCACCCACAAAGATGCTGAACAAGACAGGTCCCAGGACTGATCCCTGAGGGACTCCACTTGTCACTGGCCTCCACTGGGACATGGACCCATTGACAGCCACTCTTTGGGTGTGGCCATCAAGCCAGTTCCTTATCCATCTAGTGGTCCACCCATCAAACCCATGTGTCACCAGTTTGGAGACCAGGATGTGGTGCGGGACAGTGTTGAAGGCTTTGCTCAGGTCCAGGTAAATGACATCAGTTGCTCTCCCCTCATCTATTAATTTTGTCACCTGCTCACAGAAGGCCACCAGGTTGGTCAGGCAGGGTTTGCCCTTGGTGAAGCCATGCTGACTGCTCCCAATCACCTCTTCACTATTCTTCTGAGCCAGTAGTGCCTCCAGCAGGATCTGCTCCATGATCTTTCCAGGCACAGAGGTGAGATTGACTGGCCTGTAGTTCCCTGGTTCCTCCTTCTTACCCTTTTTGAAAATGGGGCCAATGTTTCCCCTTTTCCAGTCTGTGGGGACTGCCCCAGACTGCCATGACTTTTGAAATATAATGGAGAGGGGTTTAGCAACCTCATCTGCCAATTCTCTCAGTACCCATCGATGTATTCCATCGGGTGCCATGGACTTGAACACTTTCAGGTTCTTCAGGTGATCACCAACCTGATCTGCACTTACAATGGGCAGTTCTTCCTCCCCGTCCCTGGCATTGGCTTCCATAACATCAGGAGTGTGGCTAGAGGCCCTTGCAGTGTAGACTGAGGTAAAGAAGTTATTGAGTACCTCAGCCTTTTTCTCATCACTTGTGACCATGTCACCATTTTCCTTTCTGAGGGGGCCCACACCTTCCCTAGTCGTCTTCTTCTTCCCATTAATATACCTGTAAAAGTTCTTAGTGTTCCCTTTAATCTCCCTGGCTAGATTCAGTTCAAACTCTGCTTTGGCTTTCCTAACCAGGACTCTTGCTGCTCAGGCAGCTTCCTTATATTCCCCCTGTTCTACCTGTCCTTCTCTCCACTTCCTGTAGAGTTTCTTTTTAAGTAATAGTGTGTCCAGTAGCTCCTTGCCCATCCAGGCAGGCCCCCTAGCATTCTTACCTGCTTTTCTCTTTGTTAGTACACAGAGCTCCCGGTCACCGAGGAGGTGGTCCTTGAATACTGACCAGCTGTCCTGGGTCCCTCTTCCCTCCAGGGCTTTGTCCCACGACACTTTGGCTAGCAGATCCCTGAAGCGATCAAAATCTGCACGCCTAAAGTCTAGGGTCGTAAGCTTGGAATACTTCCTCCTGATTGCCCTGAGGAGATTAAATTCAACTGCTTCATGGTCACTGCAGCCAAGGCTGTCTCTGAGCCTCACATTGCTTACCAGCCCTTCCCTGTTGGTGAGAACAAGGTCCAGCATAGCACCATTTCTTGTTGGTTCCTCTACCATTTGGAGGAGGAAGTTGTCTTCTATGCAGACCAGGGACATCCTGGATTGCTGGTGCCTTGCTGTGTTGTCCCTCCAGCAGATGTCCGGGTGGTTGAAATCACCCATGAGGACCAGGGCTTGTGACCTGGAAGCCGCTTCTATTTGCCTGTGGAGGGCCTCATCTGCTTGGATCTGCTGGTCAGGTGGCCTTTAGGAGACCCCCACAGTAATATCTCCTTCCCCTGTCTTGCCTTTAATTTTAACCCATACGCTCTCAACCAGCTCATCATCCCTCCCCAGGTGGAGCTCCACTGATTCCAACTGGTTATTGACCTAGAGGGCAACACCTCCTCCTCTCCTTCCCTGCCTATCCTTCCTAAAGAGTTTATACCCATTTATCCCTACATTCCAGTCATGGGATTCATCCCACCAAGTTTCAGTAATAGCCACTATGTCGTGGCATCCCAGCAACACAGTGGCCCTTAACTCATCCTGTTTGTTGCCCAAGCTGCGCGCACTCACATAGAAGCACTTTAGCTGGGCTGGCCCTGTCCTCCTCTCGTGCCAATTCCCCTCGGTTTCCACTGAATGGACTGGTGGATCATTCATGGCTTGCCTCAGGGCAGCAAGTTGAGAGCCCTTACTAGATCTCCATCTCTCTGCTTCTGGTGAGCTGCTCCTCTATTTGTCACAGGCCAGCAGGAGACTTCCGGCCAGCAGCAGACTGTTAAACTATTAGATCCTCCCACTTAAGCTGAGAAGTCTTTTACTGTGGCTTAGACTGTCACTTTATAAGCGGTTTTGGCTTAAGGGCAGCCTGTATTAATGTTGTAAAGGAAAAATCGTGGTGAAGGAGCCAAAGCTTTTACTTCCCAGCTGTTGAGGAAGAAGGCTGCTGACCTATGTCAAAGACTACGACTGTTTTCACAAAGAGCAGAACCCTGCTCAGTAGTAGTCTGCTGGATCTCCACCTTGCTACAAACAACAGCTACAGAGTATCTTCCACGAGCTTTCCATCCACTAGCACTTACTTCAAAGTATCCGCGTCTAGCAGAGTGAGCGCTGACGCATAGACAAAAAAAAAAAACAAAAAAAAAAATAATAAAAAAAAACCAAACCAAAAAAAAAACCACCCACCCAAACACAAAAACCAAACCTTCAACGTTGCATCATGGTTGTCACTCGGACGAAGGGTAAAAAACCAGCATCTGCCCAGACAGAGCTGTTTTACCAACATGCTGGAGTCCAGGCTGTCAGCTGCAGAGAGTGCTTCAGCCTGGCACTTGGAATAGAGGGGGAGGGAGAGGACACCTGTGTCAGGTGTGAGCAGGTGAATTTTCTCCTCAGCCTGGTGGCAGAGCTGAAGGATGAAGTGGCCGAACTGAAGGAGGAGGTAGCTAGGCTAAGGACAAGGGAAAGTGAAAGGGAGTTAGACTTGTGGGAGAAGGCTCTGCAGATCTCCCCTGCTGAGGGAAGGGTTTCTGGAGGCGGAGAGGGATGGATACAGGTCCCTGCCAGGGGTGGCAAGAGAAATCCACCCCGACCCTCTCCTCCTCCTCCGCTGCCCTTGCATAATAAGTATGAGGCCCTGCAGGCTGAGGGCAGAAAGGATGAGAGGGCTGAGGCTGAGGAGCAGCCATCCAGAGGGGAGCCTAAGGCCAAGCGGACCCCACCAGCTGTAACGACCAGCTCTGGGGGGAAGCCTAAGCCGAAGCGGTCCCCACCAGCTATAACAACCAGCTCCACAAAGAAAAGGAGAAGGATTATAGTTGTAGGGGACTCTCTCCTGGGGGGTACTGAGGGACCCATATGTCATCCCAACCCATCCCACAGGGAGGTCTGCTCCCTACTAGGGGCAGGGGTTAGGGACATTGCAAAGAGGCTCCCTAAATTAATCCAGCTCTCTGACTATTACCCTCTGCTGGTAATACAGGCTGGAAGCGATGAGATTGACAAGAAGGGCACCAAGGCGATTAAGAAGGAGTTCAGGGCCCTTGGACAATTGATTGATGGGGCAGGAGCTCAAGTGGTGTTCTGCTCAGTTCCCTCAGTGGCAGGGGTGTACACTGAGAGGAATGGGAGGACCCACACCATCAACAATTGGCTCAGGGGATGGTGCCAGAGGCAGAACTTTGGGTTCTATGACCATGGGACAACTTTCACCACACCTGATCTGCTGGGTCCTGATGGGGTGCATCTATCTAGAAGGGGTAAGAGAGTCCTGGCACTGGAGTTGGCAGGGCTCATTAGGAGGGCTTTAAACTAGGTCTGAAGGGGATGGGTGAGGCAATCGGTCCCTCTGCAGAGGTAAGAGTAGGGCACAAGGTAGGGTCAGTTGAGAAGCCAGGAACCCAGCTGCGATACATGTACACCAATGCACGCAGCCTGGGCAACAAGCAAGAGGAGTTGGAGGTCCTAATCCATCAGGGCGACTATGATGTAGTCGCCATCTCAGAAACTTGGTGGGACAGCACCCACGATTGGAGTGCTACACTGGGGGGTTACAGGCTCTTTAGGAGAGACAGGCGAGGGAGAAGAGGAGGAGGGGTGGCTCTGTATATTAGAGAGTCAATCTCTGCCACACAACTTGAGGTGGAAGATGAAGTAGTTGAGAGCCTGTGGGTCAAAATCAGAGGACAGCCTAACAAGTCTGACATCCTGGTTGGAATCTGTTACAGACCACCCAACCAGGATGAGGAGGCTGCTGAAGTATTCTACAAGCAGCTGGAGGCTGTCTCAAGATCATCAGATCTTGTCCTTGTTGGTGACTTCAACCTCCCAGATATCTGCTGGGAACTTCATTCAGCAGGGAGGAGGCAGTCCAGGAGATTCCTGGAGCGAATGGAGGACTGCTTCCTGACACAGCTGTTAAGTGAGCCTACCAGGGGACAGGCTCTGCTTGACCTGCTGTTCTCCAATAGGGAAGGGCTGGTGGGAGACGTGATCGTGGGAGGCTGCCTAGGGTGCAGTGACCACGAGATAGTGAAGTTTTCAATATGCAGGGAGATAGGGAGGAGCACCAACAGGACCTTCACCTTGGACTTCCGAAGGGTAAACTTCAGCCTGTTTAAGAAACTTGTCTGCAAAGTCCCCTGGGTACCAGCCCTCATGAACCAAGGGGTTCAGGAGGGTTGGACCTACTTCAAACAGGAGCTCTTGAAGGCACAGGAACTGGCAGTTCCCACGTGCCGTAAGGCGAGCCAGCAGGGAAGGCGACCGGCCTGGATGAGCAAGCAGCTTCTGGAGGATTTAAGGGGGAAGAGGAGGCTGTATCACCTTTGGAAGGAGGGGAAGGCTTCTCGAGGTATGTTCAAGGAAGTTGTTAGATTATGTAGGAATAAAATTAGGGAGGCAAAGGCCCATCTGGAACTGAAGCTGGGCACCACAGTTAAAGATAATAAAAAGCATTTTTATAAATATATTAACAATAAGAAGAGGGGCAGGAAGAACCTGCACTCCCTAGTGGACCTGGAGGGGAACACGGTGACTAAAGACGAGGAGAAGGCTGAGGTTCTGAACACCTTCTTTGCCTCAATTTTTAACAGCAAGGCAGGAGTTCAGGACGAGTGGCCTCCGGAGCTGGGCGATGGGGTCGGGGAGCAGTGTAATGCCCCGGAAATCCATGAGGAATTAGTTCGGGACCTGCTGAGCCACTTGGATAGTCACAAGTCCATGGGACCAGATGGGATCCATCCTAGGGTGCTGAGAGAGCTGGCAGATGAGCTAGCTAGGCCACTCTCCATCATTTTCCTCCAGTCCTGGCTCACCGATGAGGTCCCAGATGACTGGAAACTGGCCAACGTGGTCCCCATCCACAAGAAGGGTCGGATGGAGGAACCTGGAAACTCCAGGCCGGTCAGCCTGACCTCATTGCCAGGGAAAGTGATGGAGCAGATTATCCTGGCGGCAATAACTGCACACCTGAAGGATGGCCAAGGGCTCAGGTCCAGCCAACATGGATTTAGGAAGGGCAGATCCTGCCTCTCCAACCTGATCTCCTTCTATGATCAGGTGACCCGTCTGGTGGATGTGGGGAGGCCTGTGGATGTGGTCTACCTGGACTTCAGCAGGGCCTTTGACACCGTCCCCCACAGCAAACTGCTGTCTAAGCTGTCAGCTCATGGCTTGGACAGCAACACTCTGTGCTGGGTTAGGAACTGGCTGGAGGGCCAGGCCCAGAGAGTGGTAGTGAACGGTGCCACATCCAGCTGGAGGCCAGTCACCAGTGGCGTCCCCCAGGGATCAGTGCTGGGACCCATCCTCTTTAACATCTTCATTGATGATCTGGATGAGGGGGTTGAGTCAGTCATCAGCAAGTTTGCAGATGACACAAAGTTAGGGGCAGATGTTAGTCAGTTAGAGGGTAGAAAGGCTCTGCAGAGGGACCTCGACCGACTGGACAGATGGGCAGAATCCAGTGGGATGTCATTCAACAAGTCCAAGTGCCGAGTGCTGCACTTTGGCTACAGCAATCCCATGCAGAGCTACAGGCTGGGGTCGGAGTGGCTGGAGAGCTGACAAACAGAGAGGGACCTGGGGGTGCTGATCGACAGCCACCTGAATATGAGCCAGCAGTGTGCCCAGGTGGCCAAGAGGGCCAATGGCATCCTGGCCTGCATTAGGAATAATGTGGCCAGCAGGAGCAGGGAGGTCATAGTGCCCCTGTACTCTGCTTTGGTTAGGCTGCACCTTGAGTACTGTGTCCAGTTCTGGGCCCCTCAGTTTAAGAAGGACATCGAAACACTTGAACGTGTGCAAAGAAGGGCAACAAGGCTGGTGAGAAGCCTTGAACACAAGCCCTATGAGGAGAGGCTGAGGGAGCTGGGATTGTTTAGCCTGGAGAAGAGGAGGCTCAGGGGTGACCTCATTGCCCTCTACAACTACCTGAAGGGTGCTTGTAGCCAGGAAGGGGTTGGTCTCTTCTCCCAGGCAACCAGCACCAGAACAAGGGGACACAGTCTCAATCTGCGCCAGGGGAGGTTTAGACTCGAGGTGAGGAGGAAGTTCTTCACTGAGCGAGTCATTCAGCATTGGAACGGGTTGCCCAGGGAGGTGGTTGAGTCATCGACCCTGGAGGTGTTCAAGAGGAGATTGGACGTGGCATTTAATGCCATGGTCTAGGCATGGGGTCTGTGTTGATAGGTTGGACTCGATGATCCTCGAGGTCCTTTCCAACCTAAGCGATACTGTGATACTGTGATACTGTGATAGATTATATATTGCTGTATAAAGCCAGAAGCCATCCGCGTCCCGCCGCGTTGCCATCTAGTGGCCAAGCGGCGGAACTGCATCTTTCGTTATATAAATATAGAAATAGTCTGCAGATAGTTCAATTAAGTTCTAATCATAACACTATGCCACTTATGGAATGTATTTCACTAACATGTGAACATGTATATAATTTAATGATTCATCGGTTATTAATAATTTATAATTAATAAAAATAATATGTCACAATTCATATTTCATATTAATTAATTTCATAACCTCTTAATCACACCTTCCTAGAACCTTTTTCCCTTTGAGGGATAGGTCATTCTCATGCACTAAGATCTTTCTTGCCCTCTGGGATGGATGTACTCCATCTGTTGCTAGTGAAAGGCTTCATTGATGGAGAGTATACCAGAAGCAATCAGTTTTGCATTCCATATGGCTGTCATGAAAACTGTGGTCATTTGGCATTTTGGGTGGCAAGTAGGACATACCATGATGAAGCTGATGTTTCTTTCATTTCCTAGTCATCACCTCTGGAATCAGCGAGTCCCTGGGTAGTTTTCTTTGGGGGAAGATCACTTGTTCAAAGAGAGATACTAAACTGCTGCTGCTGCACTGGGCTAATGTAAGTGAAGCCAAGTCCATTGATCAGTGCACCTTGTAATTTCAGGCGCACCTTCCTCTGAAACTGGTTTCCTCATTTCCTCCTAAGGACACATGTATTACAGACTTAAGGAATTTGTCGCAAACTCACCTACAAACCTACCCCTAGGTACTCAAGTATCTAACAGTAGCTGATTGAGCCGAGGCATGTAGACTTTCAGCAGTGTAAGTGCAGAGAGACAGATCACAAAGCATTGGGGTTTTATATGGGGGAAAGTTGTTTTATACTGAGTAAGTGATTGCTAGCCTTTTCTAATTTTGGCCTTCAGTCCTCTGGATGGGTGTATTTGTGAAAGGTCAAATGATTAAAAAGTACCTTGTATGTTCCACGCACAGCAGAGTAAGCAAAGGCAGAGGGAAACAGAAGCTCTGTCATCCTTGTGACAGTTATATGTCTGTCTCTATTAGTGTAATCCACGCTCTCAGCCTGATCAACAAGTGTCTGTACATGGGTTTTGTAAGGAAGATAAGCATTACTTTCTGTGATCTGAGTATTTTCTTGCATAGCCTGCAAAGCAGGTAAGTCTTAGACTTTGCATAGTGATATTGCTCAGGACTCCAGAATTACCTTAAGTGTAATTTTGTCTTTTAAAACTCTCTCCTAGGGCTCAATCAACATAATGTTGTATCATAGTATCATAGTATCATTCAGGGTTGGAAGGGACCACAAGGATCATCTAGTTCCAAATCCCCTGCCATGGGCAGGGACACCCCACACTAGATCAGGATGGACAGAGCCTCATCCAGCCTGCTCTTAAACACCCCCAGGGACGGGGCCTCGACCACCTCCCTGGACAACCCATTCCAGGGTCTCACCACTCTCATGGTGAAGAACCTCCTCCTCACATCCAGCCTGAATCTCCCCACCTCCAGCCTCATTCCATTCCCCCTAGTCCTATCACTACCTGAGATCCTGAGAAGTCCTTCCCCAGCCTTCCTCTAGGCCCCCTTCAGACACTGGAAGGCCACAATTAGGTCACCTCGGAGCCTTCTCTTCTCCAGACTGAACAGCCCCAACTCCCTCAGTCTGTCCTCATAGGAGAGGTGCTCCAGCCCTCTGATCATCCTCATGGCCCTTCTCTGGACACGTTCCAGCACCTCCACATCCCTCTTGTAATAAGGGCTCCAGAACTGGACACAGTACTCCAGGTGGGGTCTCACCAGGGCTGAGTAGAGGGGGAGGATCACCTCCCTTGACCTGCTGGCCACACTTCTCCTGATGCAGCCCAGGATCTGATTGGCTTTGCGGGCTGCAAGTGCACATTGAGAGCTCCTGTTGAGCTTTTTGTCCACCAGCACTCCCAAGTCTCTCTCCTCAGGGCTACTTTCCAGCCAGTCACTGCCCAGCCGGGAGTTGTGCCTGGGATTGCCTCGACCCAGATGCAGGACCCTACACTTGGTCTTGTTGAACCTCATGAGGTTGGCTTGTGCCCACCTCTCCAGCCTGTCTAGGTCCCTCTGGATGCCATCCCTTCCCTCCAGCGTGTCTGCTGCACCACACAGCTTGGTGTCATCAGCAAACTTGCTGAGGGTGCACTCAATGCCACTGTCCATGGCACCCACAAAGATGTTGAACAAGACAGGTCCCAGGACTGATCCCTGAGGGACTCCGCTTGTCACTGGCCTCCACTGGGACATGGACCCATTGACAGCCACTCTTTGGGTGTGGCCATCAAGCCAGTTCCTTGTCCATCTAGTGGTCCACCCATCAAACCCATGTGTCACCAGTTTGGAGACCAGGATGTGGTGCGGGACAGTGTTGAAGGCTTTGCTCAGGTCCAGGTAAACGACATCAGTTGCTCGCCCCTCATCTATTAATTTTGTCACCTGCTCATAGAAGGCAATCAGGTTGGCAACCAGGTTGTCTCTTCATATGATTTCTATTTTTAGTTATTTTTTGTGTCAGATACTCAGCAACTAACTGCATTTCCATCTTTGGTTTTTTTTTTCCCCCCTCTGTACTTTCTTACTGCATGATTTATAAAGCAAAGCCTTCAGGGTGTATAGCTCATTATTGTTTATTCCAGCAGGAGGGCAATAGCAGCCTAGAAGCAGTAGCAAAACTGATCCAAAATCAGGCTTTAATAATTTGTTTGTCAATTTTTGTCTTATGAGACAAGAAAGTAGCTTGTGTGCAATGGCCACAGATACAGTACAGATGCATGTGTGCCCTGCAGAGAGATGCTAAGAAAATCCTGTCAGTGTTAACTTGTTGATCTGAGTATTTATTTGCATGTGTGTTGTGTTCCTCATTACACAACATGGATGCTTTTTATGAAATACTAACAGGATTCATAATTGTTTTTCTGTATCCTCCTAATTGTCATAATCAGGATATTTTTTACATTGTATCTATTTCACAGAACTGGATTTTCTTTTAATCTTAGCTATTGATTCTTGTAGCTATTGAATCTTGTAGCTACAAGGTTCACTATTCTCACTCCCACTGACCAGGATATCTTGTTTGCTAAGCAGAGATCTTCTGAACTGATGAATGGGTATATATAAGACCATCTATGAATAACCTATTGAAACTTTAAGTACTGTTTGTTAAGGGATGGTAAAGATAAATACACATTATAGATCCACTTGTTCAAAAGAAATCAGTGCTCAGAAGCTCCTAAAATTGCTCTGATTCCTTTCAGTGCCTATTTAGTAGCTGTATTCTTTCTAGCAGCTTCACTGTCTTTGATTTCTGTTGCTGTGCATTTTTGGCATTCCAGACTTACATTTTTAATGCTGTAATCAGTGGTATACAACCGCTAAGGTGCAAATTTCATGTAGCCTTTTACTTAATAGCACCAGGCCTTGTGACGTAGCAGTGGGTTGCACTGCCAGGTGTGTCGGAATTAAGCATTGAAGATCTGCACAGCTAAGATACTTTTCCTTCTCTTTAAGGCCAAAAGGATTCCATTCTGGTTGACAAGGTTATGAAAGATCTGGACAATGAAGTGGATTTTAATGAATTTGTCATTCTAGTTGCTGCTTTGACTGTGAAGTGTAATGATTTCTCTGAAGAAAAGTTAAAGAAACAAGGATTTTAAGAAGGCTTGATACAGTCAATCTTCTGGTCACAAAGGTGAGTAAAACATGTTTAGTTAGGCAGCCCTCATCAGCATTTAGTGGATGCAAGCCATCATCCCTCACAGAGCAGATTAGCAGATTATTTTTTCCAAGCCCTTCCCCTCCCTCCAAGGGGAAGGGAGAGAAGAGAAGCTTAAAGCATCAAACCCAAGCTAAAAGGAAGTAGATTGTCACAGTAAGGACCAGTATGTTCATTGAAAGTTCTGAGCAAGAGGCTTCTTGGAAGCTCCAGAAATTTAATAAGCCCTCTTCTCCTCTCTGGTGAGCCTTGGTGTGGTGGTTTAGGCTGGGTGCTGGCCCGGATGCCACTGCACAGATCACACCCGGGAGGTCCCAAGGGGTGGGCTCAGCCCAGGGGGTGGTCACAGGAAACCAGGTATTTCATTGCCATAATGCCCTGCTCCCCTATAAAATGTCCATGCGGGATCTTCACTCTCTCTTTCATCCCCAGCTGCTGCCTAGGTAAAAATGGTGTGAGCTGCCTCCCTTGGGCCTGCCCAGGCCCAAGGCTGGGTTGGGGAGGGGGGAGAAAGAGCCCTGGGGGGGGTTGGGTATACCCCCAGGTGGGGATGGGATGTTCTTGGCTATGTTCTGGGATTTCTCTCTTTTGTCATGGTGCTTGTGGCTCTCTGTAAAACTTTCATTGTTGGTTTTTTTTATTGTTTTTCTATTTAAACTTTCCATCACTTTTGCAATCTGTTTGTCTGAGTTGTTATTTCTGCCCGTGGTGGGGAGGGGATTTGCCCCAACCCATTACACTTGGGAAACATAGCTGCCCATGTGCTAAGCATAATTACACCAAGTCACTGCTGGTGGCAACCACATGCCTTTGGGTCAGGCAGAGAGAGCTGCTGTCATGATGGAGCCATCTCAGCTGAATTTGCCAGGGATTGAGAGTAGCCTAATTCCTCTGTGGAAGTAGCTTAGCTGTACATGAGCTATGAGTGAATCAGAGGAGAATGACTCAAATGATCTTTATTATAAAACCTCATAAATCACCCTTTTTGGCTTGGCTGATTAGGTTTTTCTTGTTCCTGTTATTACTGCAAGGACAACTGCTGAAGTCTATCAGCTTTAGAGAAGAGATCTTTTTTGCACAGACTGGAGACCAAGTGAAAAGGAAGAAAATACTGCAAAGCACATTCAGATGGTGTTGGATGATAGGTTGGATGCAATGATCTTGAAGGTCTCTTCCAACCTGGTCTGGTCTGGTCTGGTCTATTCTAATCTAGTCTAGTGTAGTCTAGTCTAGTCTATTCTATTCTGTCCTGGGGTAAGGAACTTGACACCCTAATCTTGGGCTAACCATTCTTCTCCCAAATAAGTCAACCAGTGCTGCATTAGCAGATACCTCTTGCAAGATCACCTGGGAGTTTTAAATTACCTCTGAACCAGAAAAAAAGCTATGAGCAATCCATTCTTGTGTAGGTAATCCTGAGGAAGGAAAACTGATTTGAAGACACTTAAATTGGCTGTGCAAGATGGTACTTGATCAGCCAACCTCACTATGTTCACTTTGTTCTGCAGATGTGACCATTTGGAGTTTAGCTTCTCTCAGAAGGGAAAAATGTTTCCTTCAAGCATGAAGAAAGTTGTTGGACTCTTTTTTTTCTCATTGTTTACTGACACTTTTCCTGCTGACTTCAAGTTTGGCTGCAGTTCATGAATCTAGGTAGCGCTTTAAAGTTTCACATGCAGAGGATGTTTGTTGTGTGGCTTTCTCCAAAATCCTTCAGCTTTAGGAATGATGTGTAATGACAGGGGCGGTGGGGTTTTTTTATGGGTTTTTGTTTGTTTGATTGTTTTGTCTTTTTTTTTAATCAAACTATCTGAAAACTCAATGGGAAATTGAACACTACAATATGGCCTAATATTTTCAAGTTACACTAAAGACCAGTAAAAACACAATAATGCTAGACAAGATCTTTTCTAGTTACTGTAAGATTATTTTGCCTGACATCTAAAAAGCAGATTTTCAGAAGATAAATTATATTATCTTGAAAGCCTTACCCTCTGCCATTGGCTTTTATTTCAGTTTGAAAGAGGCTTGAAGTACCAGTGCAACTGACTGCATGAAGCTTGATGCATTGTTGGTAGAGAAATATTTAACCTCTTCAGATTTGGTATCCACTACAGATCTTGCATAGCTCTGTATGACACCACCATGACAACTGCTTTGCAATGTAGTGGTCTCTCCAAGCTCTGACTTACCAGCCAGGTCTACAAGGAAGGCAGCATGTTTTATCTCTACAGCAGTGCAGAGGCTGTCAAACGTGATGTGACAGCCATCATCTACATCAGTTCCTCCTTATAAAGATGAGAAACAAAGTTGCCTGGGGTTGTGGGAAGGGAGAGAGAAGTGACACTAGGAGACTCAAAAAGAACAGGTGATGTTTCTAACAGCCAGCAATGTCATTAATTGCTTTCCAACAATTTCAATTCAAGAAAGAAATGATAATGACTTCCAATACTTATTTTACACTTACATATTGGAATCTGGTGCTGCTTTTGCCGGGATGCCTTGAATACTTGGAGTATCTGTGTTAACATGCTCTCACTAGCAAAAGCAATCCAGCATCTCCAAAGCTTGTCACAACTGCTAGGCAAGCACAGAGCAGCATGTGCAACTCAGCCCAGAGCTACTCAGGGTCACACGAGAGTACATCAGTCTGATGTGCCTGGCTGTTCAGTCTGGAAAATGCGGATGGGTCTGCCTTTCAAATCCCAGTGAATATTGATGCATTTCCTTCTCACCCTTGGCACCCTGACACCCAGGCTGGCAGTAGATTGCCTGCTCTATTCAGGTGCACACACTTTCACCTTATCAGAGTAGATATTTTCTTCTAGGGCAAAGCTCTGACATCTCCCTCAGCGCAGCAAACATTGCCATAGCTTCATGGCCACAGCAATGCAGTGGGTGTAGGCAGCATGTGTTGTATGGACTTTATTATTTCAAAATGTGGTGCAGGTATCTCAGTGAAACACAGCTTCATGATAACCTAAGCAGCCAGGGAATCAATACTGTGGTAAAAACATGCCAGAAAAAGGGTTAGCAGTGTTCCTCTCTAGCAATGCAGACACATTGCAGGTCAGTCAGCCAACCAAGTCAGTATTAGAAGGGGTGTGGTTAGTAGGTCGATAGAGGTTCTCCTCCCTGTCTACTCTGCCCTGCTGAGGCTGCATCTGGAATATTGTGTCCATTTCTGGGCCCATCAGTACAAAAAGGACAGAGAACTGTTGAAAGAGTCCAGCACAGAGACACAAAAAATAATTAAGGGAGTTGAACATCTTTCTTACAAAGAGAGACTGAAGGAGTTGGGGCTCTTTAGCTTGTAGAAGAGGAGACTAAGGGGTGACCTCATTCATAGTTTCATAGTTTCATAGTTTCATTCAGGGTTGGAAGGGACCACAAGGATCATCTAGTTCCAACCCCCCTGCCATGGGCAGGGACACCCCACACTAAATCAGGATGGACAGAGCCTCATCCAGCCTGCTCTTAAACACCCTCAGGGATGGGGCCTCGACCACCTCCCTGGACAACACATTCCAGGGTCTCACCACTCTCATGGTGAAGAACCTCCTCCTCACATCTAGCCTGAATCTCCCCACCTCTAGCTTCATTCCATTCCCCCTACTCCTATCACTACCTCAGATCCTGAGAAGTCCTTCCCCAGCCTTCCTGTAGGCCCTCTTCAGATACTGGAAGGTCACAATTAGGTCACCTCGGAGCCTTCTCTTCTGCAGACTGAACAGCCCCAACTCCTTCAGTCTGCCCTCATAGGAGAGGTGCTCCAGCCCTCTGATCATCCTTGTGGCCCTTCTCTGGACACGTTCCAGCACCTCCACATCCCTCTTGTAATAGGGGCTCCAGAACTGGACACAGTACTCCAGGTGGGGTCTCACCAGGGCTGAGTAGAGTGGGAGGATCACCTCCCTCGACCTGCTAGCCACACTTCTCCTGATGCAGCCCAGGATCTGATTGGCTTTGCAGGCTGCATGTGCACATTGAGAGCTCATGTTGAGCTTTTTGTCACGTTGAGCTTTTTTGTCATGTTTATAAATACATAAAGGGTGAGTGCCAAGAGGATGGAGTCAGGATCTTCTCAGTGATGTCCAATGACAGGACAAGGGGCAATGGCTGGACACTGACACAAGGGAACTTCCATGGAAACATAAGGAAAAAAGCTTCCACTGTGAGGGTGATGGAACACCAGAACAAGCTGCGCAGGGGCGTTGTGGAGTCTCCCTCTCTGGAGATATTAAAAACCCACCTGGAGACATTCCTGTGTAATCTGGTATAGGTGATCCTGCTCTGGCAGGGGGGTTGAACTAGTTGATCTTTCAAGGTCCCTTCCAGCCCCTAACATTCTGTGATTCTGTGGCCAGGAGGGAAATGCTTAGGGGCAGTCAAGAGCCCATTGTCCCAGCTTGGCAGCACACAGAAAACATTCAGTTCCTCTCTGATTATCAGCCCTGAAAAAGTCAGGTAAAAAGTCAAACACAAATCTTGCCTATGAAATCAGACTAATCTATATAAAGGGTTTTGACTGGCAGGAAGATTTGTAAGACTGTGATGTGATATCATGCACATGTCTAGTAAGAGTTTTGATTGGCAGGCCAACAATTCTTAGACGTGTCTTTAGGGATAATTAAGTCTATTGAATGGTACTGTATTATTTGAAGAAAAAAGTGGTCACGTTTTCAGTTGTATCCTTCTTCTGCCATATGATGTGACATGAGAGATAATGTTTCGTTTACAGCCTGGTAATCTCTTTTCTCAGCTAGCTCCATTCCTATCCTTTCCTCTGAGTTGGAGTGTGGTTGGTTCCAGACCATGGGCAGCCATCAGAGTAAGTACATGAATGAACTTTACCAGATACAGTAATTTTTTTTTTTTTAATTATTTAAAAAAAAAAAAATCCCCAACTTGCCATTTTAAAATGTCAGCTCTCAGCCACCTGCAATCATTTGCATATGAGGGGCAGCTCCCAAGGAAGAGAACTGCAGCTGCATCCACTTCGTTTGCCCTTGCAAGTAGATCCTTAGCTGATGTAAAATGACAGAGCCTATTGCACTTAGTGGCACAATTTTGCAACAGCTGAGGACACATGCTTGAGACTTTAAATTAGTTTTCAATGGAATGCTGTTTCTGCTAGCTGGTTGTCTAAATAAGGACACGTCTGTAAAATTGCAAATGTTGCAACAAGGCAGCTAAGAAGAAGACAGGAGGAGCAATTCCTCAGAGCACAGGAATTTTGGGGAAAAAAACAGTGGAAAATGATCCTGTGATGCATCTGCTTTAAATTCTAAGCTGTGTTCTCAGGTCCTGGTTAACTTCATGGATTGCAGAACAAGCTACCATAATTTAGCTCTCACCTATCTGTGGCATCTGCCTTAAACCTCCACATATATCACTGTCTTCTCAGCTGCTGCCTGAACCCAGAAGAACTGTTACACGGAAACACAGAATAAAGCAGTAATAGGAATAAAATTGTGGGTAGAGCATGCTGCAAAGAACAGAAAAGCAACTGAACCACCCAGGACATTAGTTAAGATTGTGTTTTGGGAGCAGAATTTGAGAACACTACAATAAGATGCAGGCTCCCAAGCTCCAGCTAGGTTCATGAGTGGCAGCAGCAAACTGGTCTCTGTGACTGAGGAAAAGAATGGCTGCATTAGATGCAGTGTAGGAGAGCTCCATCCCTTTTTAAATCATTAATGCCTTGGCTAGGTGAAAACAAATCTTTTTGCCCTTGCAACAATAACCTAATTCTGCAGTTTTGACTCAGGGAATTATTTTTTACTATTTTCATCTTTGGTGCCCCATGAATAATATTATGTGTGTGCTGAAGGCACATTATGCCCAGACACTGAAACTTGTCCCAGCACGTGGATAAGTTCCCCCTCCTTTCAAATGCCGGGGCAGCACAGACCCCTGCAAGCATCCACTGCATGGGGTGCTTGTGCTAATACCGAGTATGGGCATAATTCTAGCTTCACGCCTCCCATAGGCTGAAGCCGGTTATATACAAGAGTGCCCGCTGGCCAAATCTAGCCTCAAGAAACCTGTAAGTATTACCCCAATTTGTAAATACATTACCCTCTTTCACCGTGTCTTCTCTCCTTGCTCAAGCAAGGAGAACTCGTTGCTTATGGCCATACCACCCTCAGAGTATCTCCGGAGGAGGGACCTCGCTGAGCCTGAGAAGCTACAGCGTTGTATTGCCAGTCTCACCAGTCGGAAGAGCTCGCCATGCCTTCAAGAGAACTGGACCCCCGAGGGAAAGATCGCCCAGTTGTCGGGGAAAGGACTTAGCCGAGTCCGGCAGTCCAAATGCCTGCATCAGCCTTAAGCAGCAGACTGACGAGCTGACACAGCCCCGTGTGTCAGCTCGGAAAGCAGGACCCTTGCTTAGTCGCATGCCTGCGTAACCCCGCTGCCGCGGGAGAGAAAATGAGCCATTTCTTCCGCATCTCTGTGCCCTGTGAACCTCAGGGAAACCTAGAGCACTCTCTGTGCCTGTGCTTCAAAGCCGGGACTGCTCTGAGGGGGTCCCGCCTCTCTTTTGAGCCAAGCAAAGGGGAAGCCGCCGCTCCGCGCAGCCACGCTTCTTCCCCTGGGCCGTCCTCGCCGGCCCCGAAGCCCGCTGCCGCAGGGCCGACCCCGCCGGGTCCAGCCCCCCTCTGCTAGCCTACTGGGAACCGTCGCCCCGCCCCCGCCGTGCAGGCCGACTCTGAGGGCCGACCCCGTCCCGGGACCAGCCCAACCGGCTCTTCCAGGCTGACCCCGCGGGAGCCTGCTCTGCCGTCCAGAGGGAGCCGCCCGAGTCCTGCGAAGGGAACCTGCCTAACAGGTAGCCTAAGGTCCATTCCCTCTCCGCTGCCACGGAAGGGAGAAGGTTGCCACCCGTTGTAGCCGATCGGACCAGCTAGGAGCAAGCCCGGCGACAGCAGTCTGCCGGAACTTAAACTTGCTACAAACAAACGACACAGCGTATCTTTCACGTGCTTTCCACTCAATAACATGCAGTTCAAAGCACCCGCGTCTACCAGCATAATCTTCCCAGTCCAATCCTCTGATATACACTGTAATATCTCTGTACGCAGCTAAGAAATTCTGCCAGTGTCTCGTCGAGTCGCCATCTGGTGGACAAGCAGCGGAATTGCACCCTTCGTTATAGAAATAGAAAGTATCACACAGTATCACACAGTATCACAGTATCACAGTATCACCAAGATTGGAAGAGACCTCAAAGATCAAGTCCAACCTGTCGCCACAAACCTCATGACTAGACCACGGCAACAAGTGCCACGTCCAATCCCCTCTTGACCCCCTCCAGGGATGGTGACTCCACCACCTCCCCAGGCAGCCCATTCCAATGGCGAACACTCTCTCAGTGAAGAACTTTCTCCTCACCTCAAGCCTAAACCTCCCCAGGTGCAGCTTGAGACTGTGTCCTCTCGTTCCGGTGCGGGTTGCCTGAGAGAAGAGACCAACTCCCTCCTGGCTATAATTCCCCTTCAGGAAGTTGTAGACAGCAATAAGGTCTCCCCTGAGCCTCCTCCAGGCTGAACAATCCCAGCTCCCTCAGCCTCTCCTTGTAGGGCTTGTGTTCAAGGCCACTCACCAGCCTCGTTGCCCTTCTCTGGACATGTTCAAGTGTCTCAATGTCCTTCTTGAGGGGCCCAGAACTGGACACAGGACTCAAGGTGTGGCTTAACCAGTACTGAGTACAGGGGCACAATGACTTCCCTGCTCCTGCTGGCCACACTATTTCTGATACAGACCAGGATGCCATTTGCCTTCTTGGCCACCTGGGCACACTGCTGGCTCATATTTAGGTGGCTGTCAATCAGCACGCCCAGGTCCCTCTCTGTTTGGCAGCTCTCCAGCCACTCTGACCCCAGCCTGTAGCTCTGCATGGGGTTGTTGTGGCCAAAGTGCAGCACCTGGCACTTGGATGCCATCCTGTTGGACTCTGCCCATCTGTCCAGTCAGTCGAGGTCCCTCTGCAGAGCCCTTCTGCCGTCTAACTGATCAACAACTGCTCCCAGTAATTGGTAAATATTACAATTGAGTCCTAATTATAAATACTAAACCATTTAAGGGGTGCATTTCACAATTGTGCACTAAAATATGTATATACAATAGTGATTCATGGATTATTAATTTAAATAAAAGTAATATATAATTCATATTTTAATAAATTAATAACTTTTTTGTCACAGTGTGAAGAAGACTCACCAGCCTTTGAAAACTACATACAGTTTCAGTTTGAAATAAAAAAATCCATTGGCATATCCAAGGTAAAGATGGTCTGTGACACTATCAAAGGTGAAGCTGCCTTTAAACTTCAGAAGGCTGAAAAATGCTGACCAGGTAATCTTAGTCCCTCAGTTTTATGATTTTTACTCTGACACAAAATATTCCAGTACTTTCACCTAAAAGTGTCTGGAATCTAACTGGTCGAAGCATTTGACACTGAAGCCTGTACAGTACAAAGGGTAACTGGCAGGGAGTCACATGCATGTGAAGATAAAAAACTAACCAATAAGAGCAGTTGAAAGGCTAAATACAGCATTATGCTGCATATGCTGGCATCTCTTATATGACTCATATTGACTAGCTGAATTGTGTAACACTCCACAGAGTAAGGGAACAAAGCACAGAATGTGATCTCAGACTTGGTGTTTCTGCTTCAGGGAATGCTCTCCTTCAGCTGTCATTGCAACTCTGATTTGGTTCCTGTAAAACAAATATATCAAGCCATCGACAGGACCACTTCAAGTTATTTCAGTTGTGTTGAACTTTACCTTTCCTACTGTATGTTCATACCCTAGCTGCTTAAACTGTGTCTAATAGTTGGCTGATGCATTTTGTAGATTGGGCAGCTGTACACCAATAACTGCCATGGCAAAAATCAAACTCATTTCTTGTGTGCCACAAACAGTCCTCAAATGTAGTCATGATCACAGTCACAGCTAAGGCCCCAAGCGATCTGGCAGTCAGAGTTTGGGTCCTCCAGACAATGAAGGCTTTGGAGATGTCAATAAGATCCATATTTATCTTTCTGGGTCTGTGTTATGTGTTTGCCTCCTAGCAATGAGATGCAATGGTGAGTGTGTGCTGGATACACAGGGTGGTTTGGCAGCAGGTATCTTGCTAATTAAATTGCCCTTATCAGCAATGATAAGATAAAAGCATAGCATAACCTCTTAGTGGAGGGGGCACCTGATGGTTACTGATGGGATGTGTCTCCGAAGTCCCTCAGGACTGACATGAAGTGTTTAGTAATGATTTGTGGGTACTGAGTATGGATTTAGGTACTCTAGTGCTTCCTGTGGTGGCTTATGGAATGAGAGAACCAGACCATGACAGGAGCTCTATAAACATTTGGCTCTAGCTTCTCAATCTTTCAAGTATTTTTGAAGCAAAGACTTGTGTGAGTCTGTATTGAGGATAAAGCTCCAGGATAGAGCCCCAGGGAAGCTATTTGCTGTACAGCCTCTGCTTTGCTTCCTTTTCTGTGGTGTTATTTCAGAGCAATAACTGTTTTTTATAACACAATCTAGCAAGGATGGACCAAAATACTCAGCTCTTGTAGCATTTGTGACACTTTGGAGCCACTAGGTTTGTTTCTTGCCTTAATCTGCACTAACTAATCCCATGGTTCAGGAATAATATACTGAAGGATCTGCAATCAGTTGAATGATATCCATGTATAATAAAATTAAAATGACACGCAGCAATCCTCTACCCTGCAGAGACACAGACACCACTTTGAGACCTGCGGGCACACAATAAAAAGTAAGGACTGGCTAGTCATACATCTCCCAGATGTCATGGGGGAAAGGAAAAGCTGCTCCCTGAATTAATTCTGAGTTACAGTGGGGCCAGTAAGGGAAATAAATGTAGCTCAGCACAATGTTTAGCAGCTGCCACAATAGGAAGCATAAAGTCCAGCCAGATGTTTCACATTGTGCATCACTCCACCCCACATCCCTTCAGCCGTTACTTAGCAGCAGCAAGGAAACAGTATCAACAGTCAGGTGAAATCCTCTTGACTTGAGCCGCCACTGGTTTAGCACTGTGGTCTCACTGCTGATCCTATCAGCTCAACAAATCACTGAGCAGAGAAAAGCAGAGGGCACCACTTGGGACATACACCAGCTAGGCTGATCCTATGGCATGGCATTGTGTCTACATAGGAAAAACAACTCTTGTTTAAGGTTCCGGTACTGTAAGGAGATTTGGTCTGCTTCAGCTGCTTGTACCACCAGTCAGGCTTCAGCTCAGGAGGGAGGTGCTCTGAAGAGGAAGGAAGAATAGGTTTAAAATATGATCTGGATCAGAAGATTGAAGTTTTCAACAACTGGTAAGGAGTCCAGCACCTGTGGTTTGTACAGGCTGTGTAGGGCCAGTGAATCTCCTGGATGCAGGATGAGATCTGCTGCAAGTGAAATTACCACACTGAGTGAAGGGAATGGGAGTGACAGCCTGTGGTGTGTTTATGGTGAAGCTAGTGCTGAAATAAAATAATCTTTTACAAGAAGTAAAGCATGGTATAGTGCTTGTTAGTGAGCTGAGGACTCAAGGGACACTTTGGGAGAGTAGAAAGGTTCATAACACCTGGCCCACATCAGGGAGGGATCCTTGATGAGTGTATGTATCTCAAGCACTGCCTATTAAGACATCTCACTACTAAGAGAATCATCCACAATCTTCCTGTAACAATTTTGACAAGGAGCTGCATTTACCACCCATATTATAAGAGAGAGCATCACCTGATCACCACAGAGGAGGGTAAATAGAGTTTATTTCACTGCTCATTTTATTCAACTGTGTTTTCTCCACCTCTCACCACAGCTAGGATCTCTTCTCTGCTGTAATAGCTAATAAGACATCCACAAGCTTGTAGTGCAAGACAGAGGATTTCCACTATAGAGCAGGCAGATCCTCCCAAGCACATAGCTGAATGGCATTGGAAAAAACCACCCATGTGCACTGCTTTAACAGCCTGAGGCCCTGCAAAGGCAGGGTGTCCCAGCAGTAGGCCCTTGAGCTGCAGCAGAGGTGGTTGGCTCTGCAGAGGAATCTGAACAGGCTTGGGTTGATAGGCTGAGGTCAACTGTATGAGGTTTAACAAGGCCAAGCGGCAGGTCCTGCTCTTGGGTCACAACTACCCCATGCAATGCTACAGGCTTGAGGCAGAGTGGATGGAAAGCTGCCCAGGAGAGAAAGACCTGGGGGTGCTGGTTGACTGACAGCTGAATGTGAGCCAGCAGAGTACTCAGGTGGCCAAAGCAGCCAACAATATCCTGGCCTGGATCAGGAATAGTGTGGCCAGTGAGAGTAGGGATCATGCCCATGTACTTGGTACTGGTGAGGCCAGACCTTGAATACTGTGTTCAGTTCTGGGCCTCTCATTACAGGAAAGACATTGAGTTGCTGGAGTGTGTCCAGAGAAGGGCAACAAAGCTGGTGAAGGGTCTAGAGAACACATTTTATGAGGAGCAGCTGAGGCAATTTGGATTGTTTATTCTGGAAAAGAGAAGGCTGAGAGGAGACCTTCTTGCTCTCTACAGCTACCTGGAAGGAAGTCATAGCGAGGTGAATGTTGGTCTCTTCTCTCTTGTAGCAAGTGATAGAACAAGAGGAAATGGCCTCAAATTGCACCAGGGTTAGTTTAGATTGGATATTAGGAAAAAATTCTGTACTGAAAGAGTGGTCAAACATTGGAACAGGCTGCTCAGGGAGGCGCCTTAAAACCAGGTAGACATGGCACTTTGGGACATGGTTTAATGGGCATGATGGTGATGGGTTGATGTTCAGACTTGATGATCTTAAAGGTCTTTTCCAACCTTAATGATTGTGTAAGTCTACCCTGCACAAAGCCCAGCCTCTTGCCAGCATGGCAGCATCACATCTGCCAGGGAAATGAGCAGTTCTCAGGGCAAGTTACAGTTGCTGACAGAGTCAAGGTGCATGAGAACAACTAGATTTTCTAGGTTCTAACAGGGTCAGACCAGGAATGTACTCTACTATGTTATATAAGTTGATATTAAAAAATAAAAACTAAAATAATAATTGTCCTAGGAAGTGTTGATATGATTCAATTCCACGAAAGAAAAATGACACCCTCCTCATCTGCCCAAAGTTTTGTATCACAGTGAATGTGCTTTTCCCTTCTGAAATGCTGCAGGGATGTTTTGAACCCTTTTTAAACTGCTGATTTTACTTTGCTTTGATAGTTGCTATCACATCTCTGCCAGTGGCCTGGAGTGGGCAAAGGAAGATGCAGAGGGAAACAAGACCTGTGATACCCTGTAAGGAGGCAACAATGTTGAGTGAGGAGGTGGTCCCCCATCCTCTCAACATCTAACAGCCAACAAGTAGGGCAGAGAGATGATCATCCTCCTTCCCCTGAGTCTTGTCCTCTTTGGGAGTCTATCTGCTCAGCCTTCATGTGATTCAGATGTGGAGGCACTGAAAAGGAAAGCCCCTGCCAGCAGCAGCAGCTGCACTTCTCTGCAGGTGGTTCACTGTCCCCATCCCAAATACTTGCTTTCCACAGGCATTAGGGCTGCACAAAGGGAAGCATGGAAGAGTTTAGGGGCTGAACTCAGTCCTGCATTTGTGAACACAAGGAATTATCTCAAGCACTGGAAAGCAATGCAATGAGACTGGGCAGGATGTCACTGTGCCACATCCAGCTGGCAGCCAATCACTACCTGTGTCCCCCAAGGATCAGTGCCGGGCCCCATACTCTTTAATACCTTCATTGATGATCTGGATGAGGGCATTGAGTCCATCATCAGTAATTTGCAGATGACACTAATCTAGGGGCAGGTGTTGATCTGCTGAAGGGTAGAGAGGCTTTGCAGAGGGACCTTGACTGGCTGGACAGATGGGCAGAGTCCAACGGCATGAGATTGAACACATGCAAGTGCCGGGTTCTGCACATTGGCCACAACAACCCCATGCAGTGCTACAGGCTGGGGTCAGAGTGGGTGGAGAGTGGCCAGGAAGAGAGGGACCTGAGGGTGCTGGTCGATGGTAGACTGAACATGAGCCAGCAGTGTGCCCAGGTGGCCAAGAGGGCCAATGGCAGGAACAGTGTAGCCAGCAGGCGCAGGGAGGTTATTCTGCCCCTGTACTCAGCGCTGGTTAGGCCACACGTTGAGTCCTGTGTCCACTTCTAGGCCCCTGAGTTTAGGAAAGATGTTGACTTGCTGGAACGAGTCCAGAGAAGAGCAACAAAACTGGTGAGAAGTTTGGAACACAAGCCCTATGAGGAGAGGCTGAGGGAGCTGGGGTTGCTTAGCCTGGAGAAGAGGAGGCTCAGGGGAGACCTTATTGATGTCTACAACTACCTGAAGGGATGTTGTAGCCAGGTGGGGGTTGGTCTCTTCTCCCAGGCAATCAGCAGCAGAACAAGAGGAGACAGTCTCAAGCTGTGCCAGGGGAGGTTTCAGCTGGATGTTAGGAAGAAGTTCTTCATAGAAAGAGTGATTGCCCATTGGAATGGGCTGCCCAGGGAGGTGGTGGAGTCACCATCATTGGCGGTGTTCAGGAGGAGGCTTGATAGGCTGCTTGGTTGCATGGTTTAGTTGATTAGGTGGTGCTGGATGATGGGTTGGATTTGATGATCTTGAGGTCTCTTCCAACCTGGTCTATTCTATTCTATTCTATTCTATTCTATTCTATTCTATTCTATTCTATTCTATTTGCTCCTGCTGAACCAGAGATGAAATGTTTATTGGAAGATAATGCAGAGTAGATGATAGCTTGCCTTAGCACCTGTGTTAAAAAACATTTGAATTGAACTTTTGTTCTAATGTTATACAGCTTATTTGTAAAGCCCATAGCAAACTTCTGTGAGTGTTGCATAGCAATTGCAAAGGTCCCACATAAGTAAGAATTTGCAACAGAGGTGCATAGGGCTCCTACCCTCCCTCTCACCACTTTGTTAGCTGGAGAAGGATAATTTCCACACTTCATCTGTCAGGACCTCCACCAGTGAATGCTACACTAGCCCAGACCTCAGCTGTGCATAGGCAACAGTTTAAAATATGTTGACATCGCTGTGGGCATGTTTTATCTGAATAGATCACATCATAGCTGATTTAATAGTCAGTCATACTGATTTGAGTGTCATTTGTCCTTCACACATTTGGGACATGAATTTAAGCAAATATGCAGTATCTGGTCAAATTAGCACACAATCAAACAATCTCTTTCCTTTGCTGAAGACATTCAAGGACCTAGCACCTCAGGTTTAGACCAGGGGCTTTCAGGGCAAACAGGGACACCTCAAGCAGAATTGGGACTGGGTTCTGCAAAGTGCCTCAAAGATGAGGAGTGAAGAGACCATACTGTAATTCTAACTTTCTTCTCCCCCTCAGAAAACGAATATGTGATGAGAAAAGTGGATGAGGCTAGGCTCCCCTGCAGCCGCTCCTGGCCCCATAGGATTCCAGTGGTCTCCAGGGTCTCTCAACAGCCTGATTAACCTCCCAGCCATCCTCTAAAGCTGGAGTTTTCCAGCAAAACATACGTTTCCCAAAGAACATAAGTGGATTTCAGGTTCTGAACTCCCTTGCCTAAAACCAGTGCTTAACCAATTCAGGCCAGGTACATGAAGATGAATTAATTCAGCCTTGGTTCATGCAGTAATTAAGCACTCAGTCATTTATTCATTGTTTAACCAGTAAGTTTGGTGAAACAGCAATCAAATGTCTGTGCACAAGTCCTGACTATGAAATCAGAAACAACAAATTTAAAGATCTGCAGGTGTGGATTGTATTCTAAGTTTTGCTGACCCAAAGTGACAATTTGTCAGGGAAGCAGAGCACAGAATGAGACATTAGCAAGAAGCCTGAGATAGGCATAAGGTAGTTACTGTATGCAGAGCATCGATAGTTCATCCCAGATCAGAAGAATACAAAAATATACTCTAAAACCGGGTTTTTTCCTGATTTTAATACTCTGCAGATTTATGTATTTTCATTCCCAGGTTTACCTTTTAAAAGTCTTTCTCAGATTTCCCTTGAGGATCAGGGCTGGAGTGGTATCAGCTGCTGTGGGGAATATGCCCTTGGTAACCCCAAGTTTTTCTCATTTCTGTGCAAAAGCTGTGTTGGTGGTGAAAGCTGTCTGGTTTTGCCTGTGTACTTGCTGCAGAGCCCTTGTGCCCTAGGTGCAGATGCAGGACCTGAAAGCCAGTCAGTCCCCCAGCTCCATGGGGGATGTTAGCCCCAGGCTGCAAGCTTGGGATGCAAGTGTACCCATCCAGGGCTTGCTGGTGGGAAGCACTTTGGACTAGGGCTGTGGAGAGCTGCATGTCACAGAGCAGCAGGAGGGAGGCAGTGAACTCTGCAAGTTCAAATTGCCCTGGGACTGAAAAGCAGGAGAAGAGGAGGAGTGAGGAATTCTCCCCATTCCTCACTTTGGAATAACTGGGAATCAGCACAAGTGCCCTGGCTGCACAGGAATAGGTTCTCCTCTGCAGAGCTTTTCAACTCAGACACACAGGTAAGTAGAAAAGACATCTGCCAGCTAGGGGAGTTCAACCAGCAGTGGCAGTGATTTGGACCCTCGTCATGCCCACATGCTGTGTCACTGCAAGAGAAATTCAGTTACCATGGGTTACCCTATCAGTACAGGGACCAAGTGCCTCCCCTCCCAACAGCTCTATAAAAAGAATCTCTCCAAGATACCCCAGCGGTTCGTGCCTACGGGTGCAGACCGGCAGAGACTTGGACACCGGGAAAGAGAGAAGGCTGCCAGAGGAGGTGTCAGCATGCCATCTGCTTTCCAGTTTCAATGCCACTTCGTTCTCATCTTCCTGGCAGCCTCCAAGGGGGAAACCAGATACCTAGAGGTGAGCAATGGGGTTGGCAACTTAAGCAACTTACTGTGGCTTTAGCTTCTGTCTTCTAAATTGTACTCCCAGCTTTTGAGCATTGTGCTTTTTGCTCTCTGACCCCCTATCTTCACTCTTCCTACATTTAACCTACACCTGGGTAACATTAACTCAACAGTCCCACCACCTATTCATGTCCCCCCACTCCCCATTTGTTTATCCTCCTTTTTCTCGCACTTGCAATTTTTGCTGAGGATTTAAGAGACTCACCGTGCACTGAGCTGCTGGGCTTACTTCATAGGTGCCAGGTTTGTTCCTCTCTACAGCAGGCTGGCAGCTTTCTGACTGTGCTCTTCCACAGCTGCACTGTTCTGGAGGAGGGATTTAATCTGCTGGTGTCTATGCTTGAGAGGTGCATGGAGTGGGCTGCATTTCACTTTGTTCCAGCCTCTTTTTGCCCTCTTTGCTTCACCAGGTGAGGGATGCTGGTGAAGATGAGCCCTTTCTACTCCTCAGTGAAGATTTGAAACGAGAGCTGTCTGCAGGGCAGATCTACCGGCGGTCACTCCGTGAGTTTCTTTGCTTCCTCTGGTAGGGACCAATGTAGGTGATACAGTGACAGGGGGAGCCTGGGGCTCAGGGAGAGGGGAAAGGGCTATTTGGGAGTGACAGAGCTGCAGGCACATTTTGCAAGGAGGTGAAGAAGGACGCAGTGTTACAATCTCAGAAAAAAACATGGATGAGGTAGAGAGACTGAAATGGGGTTCAGAAAAGAGGTTGGAGCTCAGAGCTGGGGGTCCCCAATAATGGGAGGAGGATGAAAATCATCCACCTGAATCTTTGGGCAGGGTCACATCTCCAGGGGACAGGGAAGATGGAAAAGCTGTGATTAGAAAGAAACATGAAGGAACAGGATGTTTGTGCATTTGTGCACACACACATACACACAGAGTTTTCTCTCTTCCTACTCAGAGAAGCTTTGACATGTCATCTTCCCCGCACCTCCCCATCACACACTTGTGCTCACACCTGTGAGTTACTATACATTCTCTGATGCTCATCAGCTACTTTCTTCAGCTGGGTCTCCCTCTTCTTACTGCCAGCCTGGTCTCAGCATGGGAATCTCTCCTCGCTCCCCATTTCCTTTCATCACAAGAGCTGGCACTGGGTTTTCCTCCCCAGTGGGCTGAGGAGGCAGCTCTGTGTCTTTTTCTCCAGGCTGCATCGACATGCTGAGTATAGAGGGGCAGTTCACCTTCACTGCAGAGCAGCCACAGCTGCAGTGTGCAACTTTCTTCATTGGGGAGCCTGAGGAGCTCATCATGATAGACTATGACTTTGTAAACATTGACTGCCAAGGGGGTGATTTCCTGAAGGTAAGAAACTGGCAATTCCTGCCCCACTTCCCCTGCTCTAATCTGACATGTGAGACATTTGTTACATGGCAAAGGGCCTAGTGAATGCATGTGTGCTTGTGTGTGCAGAACAGGCTTTCACAAAGCAGCTGCCTCTGGGATTGCTGTTTCTCCTGCTTAAGATGCAGGAGATGATGTACATCATGCCCCCTCACCCCCATTACCACCCCCATAAAGCAAAGTCACATGCAGGTTGAGGCTTTCCTCTTCAAACTGCAGCACTGGCTCTTCTGAACTCTTTCAGCAGCACTTCTACTGAGTGTCCATACTTGGGAACCAACCAAAAAGTTTGGTCAGTATGAGCTGAGCCACTTAGCCCCATTAGGAGAATTTTCTCATCACACTATGAATCATGCAAGCCCTCCAGATTATGATACAGCTCTCTGAATGGCTATTACTGCTGAAGGACCTCCACTCACAGGTCACTTAACATCAGCTATTAACGAGTGGAGCACCACAGACTTTTTTTTCAAATGGTCCTACTAGAGCTTTACAGGATGTTGGCTCTGAACAGAAAGAGGTTCATGTCTTGGAGTCATTTACATTTCAGTATCAAAAAACCTTACCAGCACATTTTGATGGTGTGCAGATCTGAATTTGGTTCATGAAAGGAGGGGAGGTTCCACAGCCTCTGGCTGTTCCCCTCAGCTTTTGTTGTGTCTTTTATGCTGTCGTGGTTGTACACAGCGCAGACTATATCCTGCCCAGTGGAGAGCTGAACTCCAAGGAGCAGAATTAGGAGAGATAATGTCAGTCCTTTTCTTGCCTCCCTGCCTTAAAGAGATGCTGTCCCCCTGCTTGATTTATCTTGGGAAATCCCGTCCCACTATCCAATTCCCACCTGGGATCTCTCCTCACATCACTACAGGGAGTCTGCTTTCAGCCTCGTGCCTGGAAAGATTTTGTGCCTAGACTTACAGCTACTTGTGAAGGTTAGAAAAATACCAAGAGATCTTTGATCTTTTTATAGAGGTTTTCCTCCTTTGGTTATGGAGCCCCACTTTCTGCATTTTACCATTGTATTTATACAGGCAGCTTTACTCTGGTGCAATTTGAGCACCTACACCTCATTACTTCAAAAAATATATAGTTCCAGCAAATCCAGAGACTGATCCTGCAGCTTGTCGATAAGGAGGTCCCACATAGGCTCACATTAAGACCACAGGGTCAGGTCCTTGGATTTTTCAAATTATTGACTGGAGCATAGAAGAAATTACTTGGTAAGAGTGGCTAGGAGGGAACTGAAACAGCAAGGCTTGCAATTGCACAGCTATGATAGAGTTAAAACAGATTTATAGGTCTGACACACTTGTTAGACATTTTGTCAAAGACAGAGAGAGCAAGTTGTTGCTATTTTTGTTGCAAAGGAATGATTTGTAGAGGTTGCTGCTTCAGGTCCAACCAAGCAAGCAGCATTTATTCTGCTTTCTAGTGGTTAGGATGAGCTGAAAGAACAGACACAGGAGAGAGAGCGAGCAATACTTCTGCCAATAATTTCTCCCCAAAACTGTGTTGTATTCCAATACCTGTGGAAAGCCTTTTGGACCACTAATGACAAGCTGCAAAACACGGGATGATGGAAAATTACATGTCATATCAATGGACTTAATGCACAGAGCTTGAGAGAGTGGCTTATCTTTCATTTGGCTTTCAAATAAAGAAATCAAGCTGGTCAAAAACTTCTCTTGGTAATAATGAAATTGCAATAGTAAGAAATCTCAAAAGCTATGCAAATATGATATTGCTGAAGCAAAAAGAAATAAAGTAATCAAAATTATCACCAGAAAAAAATAAAGATAGCATGAAAATGTGTGTGTAACCCTCTCCTAAATATGGATTGACGCTTGAATAATTAGTTAAATCCTAGGGGACTGCTAAATGCAAAGAATTTTTTGTTTTAATTGGTGGCTTTACCTGGTGTCAAAATAAAACAGTATCTGTCATGTTTCTGTTCTCTGCTAACAGAGTATTAAGCAAACCCCTTATTTTCAATTATTGAACTCCTGTAGGTATTTGATGGCTGGATACTCAAAGGAGAAAAATTTCCCAGTTCCTTGGACCATCCCCTTCCCACTTCCCAAAGATATGTGGACTTCTGTGAAAGTAGCAATACTCAGAGGAGCATCAGGTCATCACAGAATGTGGCAATGATCTTCTTCAGGATTCACCAGCCAGGAAATGGATTTACTGTCACAGTCAAGAAAAACACCAACCTCTTTCGTAAGTCTGCATTTCATGCCGTCAGAGAGTCTTGAATTCAGAGCAGGAAGCAAACTGAAAGTATTCATTTGCATGCAATTCTCTTGCTGGCATTATCTACACTCACACAGCTCCAGTTGTGCCAGTAGAACTGTGCACTCCTGCAAGCCAGGGGAATTGAATCAGGCTCACTGTGTGTCTCAAAAGAAAATTAAACAATAATAATAATTGAAGCATAAGAGATAGCTTAGGCATAGCTTCAATATTCAGGACCAGAAGGCTCTTATTTTCAAAGATTATGTTTTCCATTCTAATATTGTCATATCCCAACACAATTTACTTGAACAAATGGTATTAATTTAGAGAGTTTAACCTCAGCAGTTTTAACATCTGGATGAATGATGAGGGGAAAAAAAGTTCAACAGCAAGACTAGTGTATTGAATAGTTATCTGACAGTTATGACTGACTTATGATCCCATGGATCTGTTTTGCAAGTTTTTTTCCTAAGCCTGTGAGCTAGCAGGGCACAAATCATGGCTGCTTTAATCATTTTCCCAAGAGGGGACAAGACAATTATTGTTCAGGGCAGTCTGATTTATCTGCCTCACCATGGAGTGGATGAAGATGATGGCACATTTGCCTTGTCTTTACTCTGAGTTGTTTGGCCACAAGCCTGCAAGCTTGGTCTACACAATGGTGTAGCTTCCTGCTGTAATTATTGTGTGCAACTGATAGCCTCTAGGTTTGTGTGGAGGATCTGTTGAGTCGCAAATGCAGGTAAGTTACTCTGTTACCTGAACTGTAAAATCAGCATGTATTTGCTCTAGTTTCAATGAGATGTTTTGCAACCTAAGAATTAAGAGGAGCTGAGTAGAACATCAGGGTTTGCTGGCAACGTCAGGTGATAACCAGTCAAAGCTAAATACAATCCCTGCATTCATACTTAGCCTCCTTCAGACTGGCAAAGAGTACAAGCCCTCAACCACATGAGCCCCTGATGCATGAATAAGGGGTTTGAGCTCTCCCATTGACTACTTCACTCCTAATTTCTGCCAGAACTCATATGTCCTCTTAAGCAATGGGCACGGACTTTTTAGGGAACCCCAGAAAATGTGACATGCAAAATTTTCAGCATTTGGTTATGACTTTCAGTAATTAAATAATAAGGTCTTTGTTATTCTGAAAGTACATCGTTACCGTTTTGCTACCTGCAGCAATGACTGCACAAGTAACTCCTGTGCCTTCTGCCATCCTCCAGCTTGCAATGTCATCTCTCAGACTGCCTCAGGAAGGTTCACCATGGTCATTCCTCATCAGCACAGAAACTGCAGCTTCTCCATAATCTACCCAGTGGTGATAAAAATATCTGATCTCATCCTGGGTCATTTAAATGGCCTCTTTTTAAAGGTGAGTTGTTTGTTTCCTTAGAAATTACTACCACATGCAATTTTCCTGGGTACAGGAGAGGGAAGAGAGTGAAGCAGGGATAGCCTGTGGCAGGTGTGCTTCAGTCCACATGTGCACAGGCTGAGCACTCTGGTTTCTCCCTAGACACAAGAGCTGGGTCGCTCTGTTGCTATTTCTATTGTAATGTTGCAGAGGCAATTTGCTTATGTAAGGTATAGTTAATGCATGTACATTTTTCATTAGAAGGAAAGGAGTATGCTCCCAGAAAGCTGTCTATATTTAAACTAATGAAAGCTGCAACCACATGAACACAGAAAGAAAGCGAGGGTTAGAGTGTGAGGTGTAAGCACAGATTAAATACAAACATGCTTATAAGATGATTCCCTGCATGCTGAGCATCCTCTGCTCCATCTGCTATGATGTATGGCACAGGGCTGGGATTTGGCTAAAGTGTTTGGTGCTTGGTGATGGTCAGATGGGAGAGGACAAGAACTGCTGGTGGCATCTTGTGCCTGAGAGGTCTAAGAAGGTGCAAATTCCAAACTATCCAGGATCATAGGAACAAGAAAGTTTGTCTTCTCCTGACAGTAAGACTGATAGCCTAGGTCCTTCACAGAAATTGCATCAGAACAAACCAGGGTTTGAGAGATGGGCAAGTGAGGTGACTTATTCAGCAGTGGGGAGAAAAGGACAACCTCAGGAGGACAATAAAGAAATCAGACACTCAAACAGCAGCTTATAGGTGACAGCCCAAAGGGCCACAAGGTGTCTGTGCAAGTCATTAGAAAACAGCATTAATTTTCAGGAAAAGGACACTTGTGGGTCTAATATACAGTAAGCCATTGTCATCATACAAAATTACTCTTTTGATTAATTCCTTCTTTGATTAAATGTTGCCAGAATAGTGCATTTTAGCAAGACTTATTGATTAAAAATAACTAAAGCGTAGTGCAACTTCAGTTCCTGTCTGCCAGCCAGACGTGGGCCCACGTGCAGCCCATGCCTATACTGGTAATAGCTTCAAGCATCCAGAATCAGATTGCTTGCCTGCACGAAAAGCAGCTGAGTCAACACCTTAACTACTCGCCTGTAATTTTCAGAGCCTACTTAGGTCTTTCTTTGGAATTCCTCTAGGAAATTAACTGATTAATGTCAAAACGAAGTAGTTCTGCTCAGGATGAAACCAGCCCGATTTCACACAAGTTTGATCACAGAGGTCTTCTAAAACTCTTGGCTGTAATCATGTCTAGAGAACTGCTATCTTTTGAAGATAAATGATAATCAACTTATAATCTCTGCCTTTTTAGAAACCATCAGCAGGCTGTGCAGGAGTTGGAGACTTTGTAGAGCTGCTAGGAGGTACTGGCTTAGACCCATCCAAGATGTTTCCACTAGCTGATCTCTGTCACTCCTTTCATGGGTCTGGTAAGAACTTCTTGCACTTACCTTCATGTGATAAAATAATTAACCAAAGGGAGTCATGCAGAGTCCTTGCATGTAGCAGAACACAAAATCTAAGACTATTCTAGCTTGCACCTGGGCTGTGTGATACAGCACACCCATGACTACCTTCACTGGCCCTGCAATATTCCTTATAGAAAGGTTAAGTTATGTGCCTTTTTAAAATGCTTGTCCAATGACACACATGATGATCAGAGTGTCAACAGAAAAATGACCCTGGAAATTCATAACAAATTAAGGCAAAGCAATTGCATTTTCAGCTAAGGAGTTTTTTTTCCCTCATTTAATGTTCCCAAAGCCTACTTTTCTGCTGCAGGACTAATACAAATCCCAAAAGCCTCAGAGGTCCACTCTCTGTTTTTTGAAACCTGCTGGAACTGTGAACCTGTTTGACTATCGTGCTAGGTTGGTGACCTCTTTTTCCCCATAAAAATAAGAATTTCCAGTTTTTCTAAGATTCAGTACAGTAAAGTACAAAGCGTTGCCCCAATGAAACAGATTAGCCCCTTTGGCACCTGTACTATTTCTTGGCAGTATGAATAGGTGCACCAGAGAAGTGGCATTTCCACTAAGCTGAAGACAATGATTGTTTCTGGTGCTACACCCTGGGTCTCCCTTGTTGGGAGATCACACCACATCTTAATTGTCCAGTCACTGTTCAGAGCTTTTACTGGCAAACACTAGTGCCAAGTCAGTATCAAGAACTTCAAGTAGAACAAAATGTGCTTTCCTCATAGCGTGAAGGAGGAGAAATCCCATCTTGGCAGCTCCCACTCTACCAATGGCCCACCAGATTTCTCTTCCAGTAGGAAAGGTTCCCAAGTTCCCCAACTGAAACAGGCTTTGTCAAAATCCTGCTCAAATGGTTCATCTAGGGCAATAGTTAGTGATATGCTTGGTTCCTCCAGAGTGAGTCTGTATGCGGGGCACCACCATTTGGTTTTGTCATGGTGGCACATTCACATGCCTTTGTTACTGTGAAGAGCCTTTCGTCACACAAAACCACTCATCCCTCTAACAGGGAACAATCCAATATTGATGATTTTGGATTTCTCCAGGATGGGCTGCCATTACCCTTACCCACCACTCACGGTATGTAGCAGCAGCATACCATCTCAAGTGCAAACACACACAGACCTTGGACTCAGTGATCTTGAATGTCTTTTCCAACCTGGTTGATTCTGTTCTGTTCTGTTCTATTGTATTGTATTGTATTCTATCATGTCTATCTATTTATTCATAAGACTGCAGGGGAAAGGGAAGTGTGTGGATTTGCATGAGAAGATGTTACAACACTGGATTAAATACCCAAGTCACTGTACAGTAAAACTAAGAAATCCCAAAGAAGGTATTCAGTCAGCAGTACCATCACTGGCTGGTCATAACTACACACAAATTTGCTTTGTTTCCATAACTGTATATCTCAGTACTTCTGAATTCCCAACACTATATACCTCTTTTCCCTCTATCTCATAAAAGTGTATAAATATATTTTCTTTATATCTCTTTTCCTTACCTAGCCCAAATGAAGATTGGCTGTGACAATACCGTGCTGCGAATGGTCTCCAGCGGCAAGCACATCAACCGTGTGACATTTGAGTATCACCAACTTAATCTGCAGGAAACAGAAGACAGAAAGGAGAACAATATTGAGGAATTCTGCTTTCCTAGTATCTGAGAAACCAGGACACATAGGTTCACATAGCTAATGAAAACAATGTTTTGATGCATTAAGAAATTATTTTTTCCTTTAACCATCTAATATTATCAAGCCTTTCTATGGTACAGATTCCTTTTTTTTTTTCATACAAATCAGTCATTCCCATGAGCAAGCAACAAAAAACAGTCAATATATTAATCTTTGTTAATATCATTATATTTTTTCTGCAGTATTTAAGCTAATTTACTACATCCAAAACCAGCAGCAAGAAGAGGAGGCTACATTTCCCATACAAATATCCTTAATATCCTTTTTCATCAAATATGAACAAAAAAATAGATGGTGGAATACTCTTCCAGTTTGCAAGAGGAAACCCAGCATTAGTGTGTGTAAAAGCTACTGGTTTGTTTATGACTATAAATGTACTATTTATTTCTAATGACATGTTTTTAATAAAAATTTATAGCATGGAAACTTCCTTACACAAATCCAAACATAAATAAATGCATTCAATGAGTTGGCAAAATGTTGTTGTGTTGTATTTTTCTGAAGAGCTCTGTTAACATTCTGGTTAAACTTCCTCATTCTTGTTCAGTTTTCTGAAAATTATAATTTTTGAACATATGTTGCTGTAGAACTGCAGACTACAGGAGTAGCATTAGGGCAGAAATTTGGTTTGCCAGTTTGCACCCACCTTCACATAGAGTGCCTCCCAGCTGTACACTTAATGGAACCTTCCCTGTTTAAGGTTTTTGGTCAGATGTCCTGCTGACATGTTGAAGCAAATGTAGACTAATTTTTCCAGACCTTTGATGACCCAGATGAAGAGAGGGTAAGCTTGAAGATCACTAGGAAGCTAGTGAGGGAGGCACGTGGACTGCTTCACAGAATCACAGAATGCATCTAGTTGGAGTAGACCTCAAAGACCATCCAGTCCAACACTCAACCCAGCACTGAAGGGTCAATACTAAACTGTGTCCCTATGCACCAGGCCCACACACTGCCTCCAGGGATGGTGACTGTACCATTGCCCTGGGCTGACCATTCCAATGTTTGATAAATCTTTCTGTGAAGAAGTATTTCCTAGAATCCAGCCCGAACCTCCCCTGGCACAGCTTGAAACCATTTCCTTTAGTCCTGTTGCTTGATACCAAGAAGAAGAGGCTGGGCCCCTCCTTGCTCCAACCTCTCTTCAGGTAATTGTAGAGCAGTAGGGTCTCCCCCCAGCCTCCTCTTCTCCAGATTGAACAACCCCAACTCCCCCGATGCTCCTTGTAGGCCATATGCTCCTGGCTGATGGCATTTGAAATGTTCTCAGTTTGTGATTTCCCACTGGGTTTGAAGTGGGGGAAGTATTTTTATTATCACTGTTAAGAACAGAAATAGTAGTATCTGGATACTTAGGCAGATAGAGATTATGGGCACAGACTGGCATAAGCAGTTGGTGTTAAGGTCTGTGTTGGTAAGGAATAATCTGATCAAGACTTGCAATACAAAATGTAGTTAGTTCATGGTCTTTCTGGACTACATGAAAATTCAGCATAAATTTTCATATATTTCACTTGTTTTGCCATTGTGCTTAATAGTAAGACTACCAGAATATTTGTTCTCCCGTGGGGCACATCCACTGGGGTTTGTAACGTTTGAAAAACCTATTTTGAGCTACTTCTGCTGAACAAAGGATCTGCAGGCTAGTGAGTGGCAAGATTGCTGGCTGTTGGAAGAAGCTGTGGGCTTCCATCTCCTGCAAATGTGGTCTTGTAATGGGTTGGGGCAGACCCCCTCCCCACCACGCGCAGAAATAACGACTCAGACAAACAGATTGCAAAAAAGTGATGGAAAGTTTAAATAGAACAGTGAGTGCGTGCAGAGAACTAGAAATACAGTGACAAGAGAGAGAACCCAAAACAGACCCAGAGAAAATCCCATCCCTACCTGAGGGTGCACCCAAAACCCCCCAGGGCTCCTCCTTCCCCCCCCCCACTGCTAGGCTAGTCTCAGCTGGCCAGATCTGAGACTGCCCATCCCCCCGTGGCCTTGGGCCTAACCAGGCCCATGGCCGGGAGATCTCTACCCCAGTTACCGGGCGGCAAGGAGGAAGGAAAGAGGAAGTGCCAGACCCCGCCGTGAGACTTATAGTGGTGCAAGGGATCATGGTAGGAAATAACCTAATTTCCTGTGTCCACCCACTGGGCTGGACTTCTGGACACAGGAAACACCCCTGTAGCAGAGGACACCCAGCCCAAACTACGACAGGTCTCACTTTGAGGAACAACATGCTGGTTTGTACCTGTGTGGAGCTGATCACATGCTGTCCCAGAAAAGTGATGCATAAGGCAGCAGAGCTTGACTTCCAGAAATACATTACCAGGAATACACAGAGTATGTCTGGCAGATCTGTTAAACACGACAACCCCAGGTTGCATGTAACATCAAAGCTTTAAGTATTTGAGTGATGTCTGCTCACTCACAGTGATGAGAAGACAACCTGTGCTCCCAAGTCCTAAAATGGAATAACACTTTCAGTCAGCAGAGACCTCCTTCAGTAGGTGACCGAGAAAAGTCCTGTTGTAACATCTGCCTAGCCTCTTGAGTACTTTGGGGTGAATTCCATCAGGTCCCATGAATATCTGGCTGATACAACTGGTCCCTTACTATTTTAATGTCTACAAATGGAAAAAAACACTGTTTCTGCAGTTATGACTCTCCAGATCAGAGAACTGGGCAAGCCCACAGGAGCTCCATGGACATTAAGCTCCAATGCAGACAGGGGCCAGCTAATAGGTGTAGTCTCTGGGCTACAAGGTTGGTTTCTGCCATGACCTGAGAGAAGAGTAACAGCACAAGATTTGTGCTTGAGAAACAAGTGGCAGAAGACACATCAGGGATGCATAGCAGAGGGCCTAGTGCATAGCCACCAAGGGCAGCAACAAGCCTCTCAGGCTTCCTAGGCATAGGGACTGCCTCAAGGACAGCAGCCCAAAGGTTTCATCTGAAGCATGCTGGGCAGAGGGGAGGTGGTCAGGGTGACAATGGGCAGGGCTGTGCATGGGATTATATCACTCTGACGTCACCGTGCCATTTCCTGGTAATGGCAGCACCACAGTGACAGTGCCCATGGACAGATTAAAAGGGAGCACCCTCCTGTGTCTGATGACTGATCCTAGCCTAGGAGCAGCCCAGAGACATCCCAGAGGAGGCAACTGAGAAGCCAATAGAAGTAGTTGGTGAGGGTGGAGGGAGGAAGACCAGAAGCTAGACTAGGCTGCTGAAGAAGAGAAGAACCACCAATTTCTGGATGTGCCTGAGGGAATCAGGATCTTTCAGCTTTGAGGAGCACTGCAGAGCATCCCTCATGGAGCCAGTAGCTGTGAGAAATGGGATGTAGAGGTGTTGCCAGGGTATCCAATGCTTTGGAGTACCCATTGGTGTCCTGCCAGGCACAGGAAAAGATTCCTACCCCCAAGGTCGATCAGACCTGGGCATTTGACCATTTTCAGAATGCTCTGAGATGGCTCCAGGTTGAGGGAGAATAGTGCTCAGGCAGCTCATGGGAGGTGTGACCAGCCTGTGAGAGGAGGAACCAGGTCTTGCTCACATGCTCAGGGAATAGCTGATCTCCAGTGCTGGGGTCAGGAAGGAATTTTTTCCCCTGGGGTGGATTGGCACTGGTCCCTGGGGATTTTTTGCCTTTCTCTGCAGCATTGAGCATGACCACTTTTCAAGGCTCCTCTGGTGCCTTTTGGCTAGAATAGAATAGAATAGAATAGAATAGAATAGAATAGAATAGAATAGAATAGAATAGAATAGAATAGAATTAACCAGGTTGGAAAAGACCTTCAAGATCATCAAGTCCAACCCATCATCCAACACCATCTAATCAACTAAACCATGGCACTAAGTGCCCCATCCAGTCTCTCCTTAAACACTTCTAGTGATGGTGAGTGTCCTGGTGCTCATGCACCACGAAGATGGCCTCTCATGACCTGCAGTTGGGAGGAAGAAGGCTTTTTTTCCCCTCAAGTGGGCTAGTAAATGCCTACAGGGTTTTCTTGCCTTCTTCTGCAGTACTGAGCATGGCCCCTTGCCAGGCCTCCTTTGGGCCGTTCTGGCCAGGTGCCTGCTTTGTGCTTCCACAAAGATGGCCCTCATGCCCTTCATCCAGGGGAAGGAAAACTTCTTTACTCCCAGGATGGGGAAGTTTCTTGGATTCCCCAGGAGTTGTTTCTTTTCCTCTGCAGCACTGAGCACAGCCCTTTACCAGCACTTCTTGGGGCCTTTTTGGCTCAGTTCTTGCTGCTGCTACCATTCATGCACCATGGAGAGAGTCTCTTGTGACCTGCACCCAGTGGGGAGAAAGGTTTCTATGATCCTAGGACTGGGAAGCAGTTCCCCTGGAGCTGCTTCCTTTCCTTTGTAGCATTGAGCACAGATATTTGTCAGACCTTCTGTGGTGAAGAGGTTATTAAATTTATGAATATGAAATATGAATTATGAAAATATAATTTTTATTAATTATAAAACTATTAATAACCGATGAATCACCAACTTATATACATGTTCTAGTGCACGTTCGAGAAATACATTCCACAACTGGCTTAGTGTTATGACTATAAAGTAATTGAACTATCTATAAACCGTTTCTATATTTATATAACGAAGGGTGCAGTTCCGCCGCTTGGCCACTAGATGGAGACTCGGCGGGACGCGGGCGGCTTCTGGCTATACACAGCAATATTACAATCTTTCTATGCGTCAGCGCTTACTCTGCTAGACGCGGATACTTTGAACTGAGTGCCAGTGGGTGGAAAGCACGTGGACGATATTCAATTCCCTTCAGACAACAGGGATCGGTCCTGGACAGGGTCGGTCCGTGGGGTCGGCCCTCTAAAGTCGGCTCGCACGGCAGGGCGGGACGACGGTGGCCGGCAGGCGGGCTCGAACGATGGAAGCAGGCAAAGCTACGGGGGTCGGCCCAACCACGATGGTTCTCGGGGCTGATGCAAACAGCCTCAGGGAGAGAATGCGGCTGCGTTAGGCGGCGGATTCTCTTTAATGAGGTTAAAGGAGCAACAGGACTCTCGCTGTGGTCCCGGGTCCGGTGCAATAAAAGCACGAACAATGCTCTGGTTTTCCCTGGAATTCACAGGGCTCAGAGCGGCACCCGGCGGCTCCTCAGAGCGGCACTCGGCGGCTCCTTTCCCGCTACGGCGGGGTTAGGCATACGTGGACTCGGTATTGATCAAGTCCCTTCTCCCCGGCAACTGGGCAGATCTTACCCGCGGGGGTTGGTCCAGTGCTCCGGTGGCACGATGGGCTCTTCCGATCGGCACGACTGGTTGTAGCAATGCTGAGCTCCTCAGGCTCAGCGAAGGTCCTCCCTCTGGGCTTCTTAACGATGCAGAGGCTTCCAGTATGCATGCATGTATAACAGAAGCTAATAACAATAAGCTCAATGGCAAAGGCTGCAGCTCGAGAGTTACTCTCTCGAGCAAGCACAGAGACAAAGTAAATGAGGGGGGCAACGTGTTTACCAACTGGGGTAATACTTATAGACTCCTCGAGGCTGGGCTTGACCAATGGGCACTCTCATAAGCAACTGGCTTCAGCCTATAGAAAGCGTGAAGCTAGAATTATGCCCATACTTGGTGTCTGCACGAGCACTGCATGCGCTGGGTGCGTGCAAGCCTGGCTAATGCCTTGGCTTTTGTCTTCCTCCTAGTGGGAGGGGGAACTTGCCCACATGCTGGGACAAGATTCAGTATCTGGGCATAATGTGCCTTCACCACACCTTCCCTGGTCCCTTTTGGCTCAGTTCATCTGCTCCATGCACCACAGAGACAACCTCTTGGGCCCTGCATCTGGGGAGAGGAAACTCTCTAGGCTCCACGGACAGGGAAGCTTCTTGGGCTCACCAGAAGTTGTTTCTTTTTGTCTGTAGCACTGTGCACAGCCCCTCGTCAGTGCTCCTTGGGGCCCTTTTGGCTCAGTTCTTTGGAGACAGCCTCTCGTGAACTGCATCCAGGGGGAGAAAGCTTTCTATTGACTAGGTGGGTTGGATTGGTTGATAGGTTGGACGTGATGATCTTGAAGGTCTCTTCCAACCTGGTTTATTCTATTCTATTCTATGCTCCTAGGACAGAGAAGCTTCTTGGATTCCCCTGGAGCTGCTTCCTTTCCTCTGTAGCATTGAGCACAGATCTTTGTCAGGGCTTCTTTGGGCCCTTTTGGCTTTGCTCTTGCTGCTGCTATTGCACCTCCAAGGCACCACTCAAGTCCAGGCTCTCAAGTTTTGGAAGACAAAAGCCTGCTGCTTGTCATTGTTGCATGTCAGTCTTTGGAAAATACCCCATGGTATCGTACACCTCCTCTTCTTTTTTTGTGTAGTGGATACCAATTTTCATTCTTCAAGTTCTTCTTCAGGAGGCAGGGGGTTCTTAGCCTGTGTTCCTGCTGCTACTTTCTGTGCCTTTCCTTTGCCAGACTGCAAAGGATGTTTTTCCCAACTAAACTGAGAACACATCAGCCTGCTCCTGACTACACAGTGAGCTTTGTGTTAGTGAACATTCAGCTCTGAAACAGGTTCAGGAAAACAAAAATAAAATCCTTTATCCACCTGTAACTTTTGTGTTGTGTGCTCTTGAAGGAGTTTTTGGAGCTGAAGACCTCCTGACATATCAGGCAAATGGCAGTCTTACTGTTGCCCAATTCACAGTGCATGCGGGGAGTGGAAGGCAGTGACAAACTCTGACAAAGGTCCAGCAGAACAGCTCTCTGCAGTGCAGGTCCCAGCCCCATCCAGGAGACAGAGACAGGGACAGGCACACCTACAGCATCACTCAGGCAGGGACTGAAGGTCCCAGGCTGATCAGGCCTCCCTTAACAGGAGATGGTGAGGGTGCCAGGGGATATGTCTCAGCCACTGAGACCTATGAGCACATCAGGATCCTGGCAAAAGTAGACCATATTTCTCATTACTTCAGTATCTGAGCCAGAGACTGATGTTTAGAGTGGAGCAAAGAAACAATCTCTGCTGGCTACACAGACTGCCTGATTGAAAAAAACTTGGAGTTTCAGGAGTGGCACTGTCCTACTGGTCTTGGGTCATGTCTAAGATGTTAATTATGATAGATAACCTTAAGCAGCATGAGACTGACCTACTTGAGGATTTGTTACCTCTTAGCACCAATGCTGTCATACTGCTGACAACCAGAGTCCTTCAAAGCAGGAAGAGGACAGCTGATGGTGTATTCTCAGTGAGCACATGAAGATTCACAGTTGCTTCCAGCATGCCCCAAAATAACCTGTATTTGACAACACTGTTGGTATACTGCAGGGGACATGCAGTTGAGAAGTGTTCTGCTAAGGGATACAAGTGTGTTTATCAACAATAGCAAATGGAAAATGACTGGCTAACTTGTTATATGAATTGTATTGAATTTCATTGTTTTGCCAGAGTATCTACAGTTCTATTAGGTTTCTAATTCTCTTGAATTAAATGCCTAGAGACTAGAAAAATTAAACTTTCTTCATTACTTACAATACCATAACAGCACTTCTGGAGAAGATAGTTATGGAAAGGCATTCATATCTGCACTTACACAGGCATGTCAGATCTGTTGCATTTTGGTTGTGATTGCTTTCCCTTGGGAAGCTGGTCAGAGAAAGATCTTCAAGGTATAAATGATGAATGTAAATTTTACCTCAATGTTTCCAAAGAAACTATTTCCAAATAGTGTGGATATAGCTGCAAGAAAAAAAAAAAAAAAAAAAAAAACTCTCACTGTGTAAGTGTTCAGAGTGTAAAGTGTGGTTTCACAACAAAATACACACATCTAGATTTAGACAAACTGCCTGGACTCAAAGCGCCCCTTTAGAGTGGTGGGATTCATGCAGAAATGACCAGTATGGCTGAGTTTGATCTCACCAGAGAAAAACTGCTGTAACACACAAGCATGAGATGAGAGAAATTTTTCAACTCTTAAAACTGCAAGGAATCATTTATGAACTTTATGCCTGCTTCTCAAAGCATAAGGCTCAGCATGTATGGTCTGAAAAGTTTTTCTATAGTAAGAACGAAACACAGCATTATGAAGCATAAACAATTGCATCTACAACACCATTGAAAGGTCCAGATGTTGCAGATAAACATTGTATCACAGTGTCACAGTATCACTTAGGTTGGAAAGGACCTCGAGGATCATCGAGTCCAACCTATCAACGCAGACCCCATGACTAGACCATGGCACCAAGTGCCACGTCCAATCTCCCCTTGAATGCCTCCAGGGTCGATGACTCAACCACCTCCCTGGGCAACCCGTTCCAATGATGAATTACTCGCTCGGTGAAGAACTTTCTCCTCACCTCGAGTCTAAACCTACCCTGGCGCAGCTGGGAGAAGAGGCCAACCCCTTCCTGGCTACAACCACCCTTCAGGTAGTTGTAGAGGGCAATGAGGTCACCCCTGAGCCCTGGCTTTTAATTATCTTTTACCCCAATATTCTCCCTAAAAGCAGCATGCCAGAGCACTATTTTTCACTTAAGTCCCATGTAATTACAACTGCAGAGCAATGAAGGTTGGAAGGTACCTCTCTAGGTCATGTGGTCCAACCCATCAATAACATTACCACATATGGTCTAACTTCAACATTAGGTCCAGCGAAACTAAAAGCTACTTTTGGACTAAGGTCGTTGTCAGTATATACAAAAGGAAGCAGGTTGATTGGCTTGTTTCTCCTAGAGAAGTGACTTACAAGGTGACATGATACTACAACAGCACTACGCAGCATAGGACTACTGTGATAGGTTTAGAAAGAAAACTGCTGAACTTGAGCTCGTGGGTCAGACTGTGCTCTGCAGCACCACAAAAACTACAAAAGAACCTAGGTTTAACAATTATTTGCAGAAATAGAAAAATCATCAGTTCTTGCTGGAATCTCAAACTTGGAAGACAGAGGGATACAGAATATGAATTAACTGCATTTCTGTATTAACATGAAATTCAAAGTGGCTGTTCAGAGAAAAACAACATAGTAAATTCTGCAGTAGTCCAGATTTCCCACCTTAATTAAGATTTAATGATTAAAATTCTTCTACTTAAAGAACATGCAATAAATCTTCAGCTTAAATGTTATTTCCATCTTCACCAGCTACAAAAGAAATACATTTATAAGAACTGCAGAATTTACTGGAGAGTGGTAAGCCTCTGTTTTTGAAATTACCTATAAGAGAAGATGAAAATACTCTGCAGCTAGCCAGGGGGAGAGGAGGAGGGTGGGCAAAGAGCATTTGTTCCTGTAGAAATGCCCCATGGCATTTGAAAGCATCAGTCAGGTGAAATAGCGTTTGTCAAGAGTTTTCTGGCAATGAAAACAGACCAATTGTCACAGAACCTACCAACATAGGACATGTGCCAAAAGCAGTGTAAAATAGGTCTTAATACAGGAATAGATAATACACACTTATTCAAGCTCTTTATGAGTTTTTAAGTGAAATAAACAAACAAACAAACAAAAATCCCCCCAAGCCCCCAACTATTCAGCAAATGTGGATTTCTCTAAATGTGTGAAGGTCAAGTAGAAATGTTTTGTTAAAGTCAAAACTGATTCCTTCAAAGCTAAAAAGATCGATGATAGTAAGGTGTTACACTGATTTTTTGCTCTGTGAGGTGACCTACTGTTCCCAAAATTAGATTCTTTGTTCCCATAGCAGTGACCAAAAAAAATCAGACTTCTGGAAATAAAGTGTAACTTCCCATAATATTAAATATTTTTGAAGTGCTAACCTAATCTTGACTTTTATCTTTCACAGCTGACAACAAAAATAAGCTCTCAGACCAAGACAAGTGTAGACTTTTCTGAATGGTAGTCTAAACAAGCTTTAAAACACCTTCTAAATTTCTCTGCTATGAGTAATTCCCTGAAATCGTGCCTGCTTTCTCTGTAGTGGAGTTCTGATAAATAGTCAGGAATGTGTGGTATGGAGGCTGAATCATAATGGAGGTTAAGTAAATAGTAACGAAAGCGAAGAAATTTTGCAGAACACATTAGGTGCTGGATCATATAATTTGCTTTGCACTGAATATCTACTCATGCAAATTTAAAATACATCTCTGGGGCCATCACACTGCACTAGCTTCACACAACAAATGGATTATATGCAGCCTACAAGCATCATACTATTTTGTGCACACAGGACACAAAAGACTGAGCTCTGTTATCTTACACTGGAATATATGCAGCAGCAATTACGTAACAGGGACCAAACTAATTTTTAAGCACTTAAAGAAATTTCACTTTTCTTCATGAAATGCACACTTCTCAGGACCTCAAAGCCGAAATCTGTACTTATTCAGTTCCAAACACAAGCTAAATTATACTTCAAGGAAGTGATTCATTATAGTCATTTTTATTCAGAGCCTCATTACTTCTGGCATCCAAGTAACTTTTTTTTGTTGATAAATTGACACCATTTTAACTTTTTTCCCCCACTTTGCTTCTTATCTTTAAAGATCAGCAACAACTAATCATAGCAACTATGGATTTTGTACGCGCATCATTTCCTATTAAAGGAAATGCAGTGTATTTACACGTGAGTCACTACAAAATGAAAAGTTTTCTTTATCTGTTCTTTTGAATAAAATTGGTATTCATGGTAGGGTGCTGCTGCAAATTACCATCAAACCATCAATTACAGTGTTGACTAATAGTTTTGGGTTTTTTTGTAACTTTGCCCCTCAACAGAAAAGCAAGCAGATTTGTCACCAGAATTTGCCTTTCATCTACACACTGATACTCAGTACCCTGGTTTGGGACTCACACAGTGGTTTGAAGGACCCAAGCATGTCCTTCAGGAAAAGCATGCCTCTTTCATGCAGAACACAATTGCTCACAGATGTCTCACCACTCACAGGCCTACCCCAGGTCTCACATATGGAGGTTTCTCAAAGCAACTTGGTGCTTGGCAGCACCACTCCCTGTCAAGAGCTGAGACACCCAGAGCTGGAGGAGAAACTCACAGCACCCTAGCTCACCTCCTTCTCTGTAGTCACATCCCTCTCTCTGCCATGCCCAGGCTCCTGAAGCCCCATGGCAGGAGACTGCAGAGTTACAGCCTTGTGCCTGAATCTGAGCAAACCATCGTCAAACAAGGGTTATCTTAATTCCTTTCACATGGGAGATGTTTAGACTGGAACTGCCTTTACCCTGGGACACTTCCCACTGCTGGTGGTAAGGAAGTGCTTGTACTTGACTCTCCTTTGTGCACAGGAGCAACAGAAGCTGCTCTATCATCCAACCTGGCCATGAGGGCCCACTAGTCTTGGACATATGCAGCCAGAGCCAGGCACTGGCACATATATAAATAAAATATTAGGTAAAGCTCAGCTATTAGAACAACTGGATGCAATAGTAAAGGATATGCCTGAGTATTTTTCACATAACAGAAATAAAAAGTACAGAACCATCCCCACAGCAAGTGATAATAGATCATAATAATTTGTCTGAAGGATAACTCTTCCAACTTTGGGAATCTCAGCTTTAATTAACTGACAACTATTGGCAGATACCTCCACATAAGCCTTAGACCTGGCTGAACTCAGACACCAAGTCTAGGTGATGATGACTCCTTCTGACATCCTGATCAGATGTCAGAGCCACAGCTAGGTTGGCAGGGATTCCAACCAGCTCCTCCAGCTAGGTTGGAGAGTTTCTGAGACCCTCAGCTGATGAATAGAATAGGATAGGATAGGATAGGATAGGATAGGATAGGATAGGATAGGATAGGATAGGATAGGATAGGATAGGATAGGATAGGATAGAATAGAATAGAATAGAAGAATTAAACAGGTTGGAAAAGACCTTTGAGATCATTGAGTACAACCTATCATACAACACTACCTAATCAACTAAACCATGGCACCAAGTGCCCTATCCAGTCTCTTCCTAAACACCTCCAGTGATGGTGACTCCATCACCTGCCTGGGCAGCCCATTCCAATGACAAACGACTCTCTCGGTGAAGAACTTTCTCCTCACGTCAAGCCTAAACTTCCCCTTGCAAAGCTTGAGACTGTGTCCCCATGTTCTGGTGCTGGTTGCCTGGGAGAAGAGACCAACCCCTACCTGGCTACAACCTCCCTTCAGGTAGCTGTAGAGAGCAATAAGGTTTCCCCTGAGCCTCCTCTTCTCCAGGCTAAGCAAGCCCAGTTCCCTTAGCCTCTACTCACAGGGCTTGTGCTCCAAACCCCTCCCCAGCTTTGTTGCCCTTCTCTGGACACATTCCAGCAAGTCAACATCTTTCCTAAATTGAAGGGCCCAGAACTGGACACAGGACTCAAGGTGTGGCCTAACCAGTGCTGAGTACAGAGGCACAATGACTTCCCTGCTCCTGCTGGCCACACTGTTCCTGATGCAGGCCAGGATGCCATTGGCCTTCTTGGCCACCTAGGCACACTGCAGGCTCATGTTCAGCCTACTATCAACCAGATCCTAGATCCTACCTTGCTGCCTCTGGTCATAAATCAGTTTTGGTGCTGAGGCGTCACATGAAGTGCTGGAGACATGCAGCTCCACAACATGCAGCTGCCACCAACTGCAAGCCGCCAAATGTTGGTAGATATGAATTCTGCAGATCCCCAAAATCCCTCAATAAATTATATGCATAACTGGAATCATCTGCATTGTCAGGGCCCTCTCACTGCTCATCAGGAAGAAGCAGAGTCCAGGTACTTGTTCATGTCTTTCTGAAGAAGACATTCAAAATGGATCACGTGAGTGGCACCAAAATCCTGTTTGTTTGGTTCTGCTGACCAGGGGACCCAGGATCATCACCTGAGTTGCACACCTCATAGTTTCTCCATGTGCTCTGGAGTTATTAATTGATTAAGCCACAGAGATGTTTCAATTTCAGCAATCAGTTGTTCAGAAAGCTTCTGCACAATCAAACAAATAAAGGCATTTATTTGTCATGTCTCCCACACAGTCTCCTTCACTGCTTTAAGGAAAATCATTCCAGATTTTGATTTTTGGAAAGTACTATCTGGGTGAAACCCTACAAGTGAGTATTGAAATCTCTGAAGAAGGATTGGAAAATGCTGCCCAAATTGTGACTCCATTCCTATCATCTATGGGAATGGAGGCTTGATTCATTTTTTTCTGAGAAGAGAAACTTAAAGAAAGGGCATTGCGCATACACAGAACAAGAGAACTTACGTAAATTCAAAGCCATGTTCTATTTTTGCTGCTGTTAATTAAATGTTATCTTGCATGCTTCATGCTTACAAATCACTTCAGCTATTGTCAGATCTCAAGTAGCTTCCCTTAATTTCTTCTTCTTCAATGAAACCAATTTGAAAGTCTCTCTCAGTGATTTGCTTTTAATTGGAAAGCACTCCCAAATGCAAGTCTGAACAATGTGATCACTGATGTGCATTGATACTGATAAAGCATTATTTGTCAAGTCTGTGTTTAAAAGAGAACATCTGACTGGAATCTCTGGAATGGTTTATTTTCACCCTTTTGCTTTTTCCCCTTGTCAAGATCAGGTAAGCCTCAGGATCAGTATGAAGGCAAAAGAGCACTGGGATTCTGGCAGGGAGTGTGGAGACCCTAGACCACCCAAGGCGAGGTGATGGAAGTCTATCCAAACACACCAGCAACTGAGGCCAGCAAGTGAGTTTTGTTCATCTCATCATCATCTCCTCATGATGTTGGAGACAAGGGGAAGGGAGAGTCTAAAGCTATTTCCTTCTCTAAAAAGAAAAGAAGCCAGGAAACAATTAGGTTTTGACTGCTCTGATGATCTGTCAGAAGGTGCTAGTGACTGAGGCTGGAGTCACACTGCACTTCTCCTCCTCTCCTCTGTCTCCTTTTTCCCCTTCTGGACTTCTGCAGCATGTATCTGACTGTCTTCTGTGCAACTCACCTGGTAAACCTGTGTGGTGGGTTGAAGTTTCCCCCCCCAGCATTAATTTTGCCAGACCAACTCAGTTAGAAGCAAATGAAGCTGTATTTACAAGCAAAATCTATACTCTACGATGGAATGTAATGAATATGTACAAAATATACAGTATGTACAGTATTATACAGATATTTACAATTAGCAAACACCACAAAATCTGAGTGTGCAGGTCCAGCTCAATTCACTGAACCTCTACTATTTACCAGCCAGGTTGCTTATGCTCAGTGTTTCTGCCAGTATTTCAAAGATCTACTCCCCATGGCTTTGAGAGTGGTCTTCAGCAAACCATTGTAGCGTTCAACCTTCCCTGCAGCTGGTGCATAGTAGGGAATGTGGAATATCCATTCAATGTCATGCTCTTTGGCCCAGTTCTTTACAAGATTGTTTTTGAAATGAGTTCCATTGTGTGACTCAATCCTCTCTGGAGTTCTGTGTCTCCGAGAATGGTGTTGCATGCAGTTGCATGTGGAACTGGATAAGTTTCCAACCATCCAGAGTTTGCCTCTACCATTGTAAGCACGTACTGCTTACCAGAACAAGAACGTGATAGAGTGATGTAGTCAATCTACCAGGCCTCACCATACTTGTACTTGGGCCTTCTGTCACCCTACCACAAGGTCTTAATTCGCTTTGCCTGCTTAATAGCAGCACAAATGTCACAGTCATGGATGACTTGTGTGATAGCATCCATGGAAATGTCTATGGATCTGTCACGAGCCCACTGGGAGGTTGCATCTCGGCCTTGATGTCCTGAAGAATTGTGAGCCCACCGAGCTAAGAATATCTCACCTCGGTGTTTCCAGTCAAGATCAAGATTAGAGTCCATGTCTACTTGAAAAACTCTTGCAGCTAAATCTGCCTGATGGTTGTGTTGCTGTTCCTCAGTTGCTTTGCTCTTAGGAATGTGAGCATCGACGTGTCTCACCTTCACTGGAATTCTCTTGATTCAATCAGCAATCATAGAATCAATAAAGGTGGAAGAGACCTCAAAGATCATCACGTCCAATCTGTCACCCAACACCTCATGACTACCAAACCATGGCACCAAGTGCCTTTCCAATCCCCTCTTGAACACCTCCAAGGACAATGACTCCACAACCTCCCTGGGCAGCACATTCCAATGGCCAATCTCTCTTGCTGGGAAGAACTTTCTCCTCACATCCAGCCTAAACCTCCCCTGGCACAGCCTGAGACTGCGTCCTCTGGTGCTGGGTCCTGCCACAGGTCAGCAGCCCAAATAGGCTTTCCTTTTCTCTGCCTACCATTCTTTTTCCAGTCCCTTAGCCAACCCCACAGAGCATTGGCTACCATCCATGAGTCAGTGTAGACATAAAGCTTTGGCCATCTCTCAGGTTCAGCTATGTCGAGAGCTAGTTGGACAGCTTTTACCTCTGTGAATTGACTGGATTCTCTTCCTCCATCTTTTGCCTCTGCAACTTGACCTGTTGGACTCCACACTGTAGACTTCCATCTATGCTCTGCAATGGAATGCAATGAATAGGTACAAAATATGCAGCATTTACAATATTATACAGATATTTACAATCAGCTAACAACACGAAAAATACCCCTGGTCAGAGACTGGGGAAACTGTTCTACTGCCCCTCACATAACTCCCTTTCCCAAGGGAGAAAAGGCGCAGGGAGAGAAGCAGGGGTTTAGATTTAGCCAAGGCCACCTGAAGCACATTATCCCTCCCAAGCAAAGCAAAACAGCCAAGATCAGAAAAGAAGAGAGAGAATTGTTATGGTACAGCTCATCTTATTCTAGATATTTATCCAATGAATTTGTTTAGAATAATTTTTTTTTTCCTTTTTATACTCAATAGTGATTTATTTATATTTTTCTGCTCAAAATCTGTAACTAAATTTTAAAGGCATAGCCTAAAACCACCACAACCTGGCATACCAGTTCTCTGCTGAGTCAAGGAGACAGTTCAGTTCAGCAAAGGATCCAGTGAGCAAGTGTGGGGCAGGTGCAGGCAACTGAAACTGGGAGAAGGTGGAAACAAAATCACTCCTTTCTGGCAGTGGTAAGTCATTGGAACAGCTTGAGCCCATCTCTGTTTTTTGTGAAGAACAGAGAACATCAGCTGTCCAATGATCTGATAGTACTTTAGGATCACATAGCAGGTAACCTTTGCTTTCCAGGGACAACCCATGAGGCAGAAGGTTGTACATGGAATATTGTAAGAGCTTACTTTCTTTTGCAAGCCTCAGATCACCGTTTGGTCATGAGGCAACCACCTGTTTTCATTTACTTGGTATCAATACCTAGGAAGAAGGGATCAATATTCCCTCTCGTATTTAAGTGGTGTTCTCGGGAAAGCTAGAGAAATAAAGAGCAACTTGAAGCTGCAAGTTGCAGATACCATAAAGCAAATGACTCCACTGAGAAACAGCTTATTAACTCTGTCCTGATGTGGCACACCTTCATCAAGAGCTATTAAATGAAGTGCTCTTAACTGAGCACTAGAAATAGGTCTCTTGTTCTGGCTGATGTTGTTTCTGAATTAATAGCACTCTTGAACAGGTTATCTGGCCTTTTAGAATAAATGTATAGTAATGAATCTTCTCTTCTTTGCAGGACTGCCATGGAGCATTTTTAACCCCAGTAATATATTTCTCAGTGATAATTACACAGATAGCTAAAAATCCATTTGGTCAGTTTTCATTAGAAATTCAATCAGTCATTTTGCTTGTCTTTTCCAAATTGCTTTTATTAAGTCCTTATCGTCCTTTTAGGTTCCAGTGCATAAACAATTCACTGCTCATGTAGGTCCTGCCTCCTGTAGTGATCACTGTCATGGAATAAGAAACACTCAGCTTCTTATGGGCGTGAGACTTAGCTCTGTCTGACTCAACTATTATTACTCACTCCTCTCTGTTCAGGGATTAGTCCCTCCTCTGGTTTACCACAGAGTTTTCCCACTGCTACTTACATAAAACATTTTCTATCCCACTGGTATTTGTATTTTCAACATTGTCTATTAAATAATTAAAAGTAAATTGGCCTTTAATAGGGACCCTGGTAAAGGTCCAAAATCTCCTACCCTTCTTCCATGCATGCTGACTTCAAGAGAATGAGCTCAGAGATACAAAGTGAGATCACCTTTTAGCTTTAACAGTGTTAGTTTCTTCCATTAATTTTTGCTGATACTTTGATAAAGTGGAAGGACCATTATTTGAAGATGTATGTAGGCATTGGAGTCCAATGGTATCAGACTTCATTTATAATAGCAAAAATTATTCAGATAGATAAAAATAGAACTAGTCCAAGCCAAAGCCTGATTTCACATCTGTCAAACAAGATAGTCACAGGATGGGAAAATCTATAGACTAAAACTATATGCTGAAATACAGATATTCCTTTGTGGGCAAACACAGGGAAGCCATTTGTCCCTTTAAAGAAAATTCAGCTAAGTGCATAAAAGCAGAAGGATGTATGAATGGAATGGTACAGACTCCTTATCCTGGGTGTAGATTATTGTGATACAATGGAATTATGTCATTTAATAAGAGGGTTCCAGGGACCAAACTGGGCTGAAGAATGATATGCTATCCACCATGGGCAATTGTTGACCTGCTGCCAGCCTCTGCTCTAGTCCAAATCCCTACAGTATAAAACCTGGGCATGTTTCTTCCCTGGCAGCATGGACCAGCCTGCATGTGACCAGCTCACCCTACCAAAAATCAGTCTCCAGCACGATTTGTACCCTGAGGTATCCCTCAGATACCATCTTTGGGAGATGTAAAACCTTGTTGTGATTGCAGGTCAAACTAACATGCCCAGTAGTAAAATAAAGCCAACATTGCTGAGAGACCTTAACCAGCTAAGATCAGTGAGAGGTGTTAGCTCCATAATGTCCTGTCTCTGATGTCCCCTTCATATAAACCTTGCTGGGAATATTCCAGCAGCTAATGTCACAGGCTGAGTGAGAGATTTATGTAGAATGGGGAGGTATGTACCAGATACACTCTGGAGAATTTACTGGGAAAGATATAGAGATTCCAATGGCCTGCTCCAGCCTGATGGCTCTCAGATCAGGGTGGCCTCAATGACCAAACAAAGCTACCCAGAACTCATCACTGCAGTCAGCAAGACACTGTCAGCTGTTGTGGAGACAGATGTATCCTCAATCATCAAAGATCTTTTTTCTAGTCTGTATCATTTGCCAATCGACTGGAAGCCTGTGACCCAGAAGCCCATAGAGTGAGTGACCTTAAAGCTCCACAAGTGCTTGTGAGACTACAGAAAGGCTAAAAGGGTTAAGTGTTTTCCACTTGCATTTTGCTTGCAATGAAGCTGAGGGTAAGGGGCTCACCACCAGAAATGGAGCTGAGGTTTTATATGGTCTTTCCTCTTGCAGTCTCTGCATGTCTGTCTTGTTTCAAGCTTCACTGTCAAAAGGATGCATCACCTACCTCCCTAATCTTTCCTCCAAACCATCCAGTATCACCTATATTGCAGCTCTGGGGAGTGGCCACCAAATATCTCAATTGATGTATAAGTACAAATCCTGGTTAAATGAAATCAGTTCTTGACATTCCAGATGTCTTTTACTGCATTGGTAGAATAGATTACAGAAATTAAAAGTGCTTTTTATTTTTCATGTGGAAGTTGTTCATCAACAGCAATCATTTTCAAATTACAAAGATCATAAAGGTCTCTACTCAAACCCTGCTCACATCTGGCTAACTTATCTTTTTAAAGATTTGATTGTGTGATTGTGTCTTGCCTAGTACCTGGTGAAGACAAAACCTGGGATACAAGAGCATCGACATCTGACTGCGGTGCCAACATTCTGAATTCCTGAATGTGACTACTACCATACTGTTAGGATTAGGGATATGATCAAATTGGTTTTTAAACAAATTTTGAATATAATTTTATTTTAAGGAGCAAGTGAACCTCGGAGTAGTAACTAAAGACTCCACATTTGTTTAACTACTTGTGAGTCACAGAAATAAAATTTGTGTCTTTTACTGAAATGGGGATGAATCAGCTCTAAGTCTGAACAATTAGCAGTGTAAACAACTAAGAACATTTAAAAACTTGTGTTTCTTTCTAACCACCCCTCAGTGAGTTTATTAACAAGTGTGGTTGGAAGGCACATTTGTAACATTTAAAAGAAACAAATATTTTTTGTGCTTAGGGGAAGGAGGGGAGTTGGTATTCAATATATCCAAACTTTTACTTCAAATAGCTGAAAGATACTTCACTTTTAATTAGCTCTATTTTTTTCAGTTTAAAATGCTTTAGTCTAAAAATGCTTTAGTCTAAATTGGCTGTGCATGATATATCATTGCCCATTCATTTTGTTAATTATTTTACTCAGAAATCAAGATTAAAAGCCAACGCAACTCAGGTTTGAATTAACACATTTTCAATCAGATTATAGTATAGCACCACTGTAGTTAAAAGCCCCATTTTAAAGTCACTGAGTCATGAATCAAGTATCAGGAATCACCATTAAAATAGTTCTAGAGAAGACATTCCTCAGAATGGGAAACATTAGCCACAGAGTTGCTATTAGTGGTAGGAAATTGGTTGTTCTATCTTCTTTATGACCAACAGCTCTTCTTCCTGGTTTGCAAACCAGCCTTTGCACTCAGCAAGAAGCACTTGTGACAGAGAGAAACCAGCTATTCTGTATCAGAATCATGCCTCACCAAGTAAGGCAGTTTTAGGGTTCTGCTACCTTCTACACCTGAAACAGACTGTATCTTTGAATAATACAATCATAGCATCATTTAGGCTGGAAAAGAACTTTAAGATGAAAAGGCTAACCATTAGCCTAACACTACCAAGTCTTCTGCTAAACCATATCCCTTTCCTCAGCAGTCTGTTGCAATGCTTGACAACCCTTTCAATGAAGAATTTTTTCCTAATGTTCATCCTAAACCTTCCATGGCATAACCTGAGGCTGTTTCCTCTAGTCCCATCACTTGTGACAACAGACCAACACCCACCTCGCTACAGCCTCTTTTGAAGTAGTAGGAGAAAGCCCCTCCAGCCCCTTCAGCCTCCTCTCCTCCAGACTAAACAACCTCAGTTCCCTCAGTCACTCCTTGTAGTACTTAATTTCTAGACCTTTTACAAGCCCAGTTGCCCGTCTCTGGATGTGCTCCAGCACTTCAACGTCTTTCTTGTAGTGAAGGACCCAAAACTGAACACAGTATTTAAGGTGCAGTCTCAAGAGTGCTCAGTACCGCGGGACAACCTGATACAAGCCCATTTCTCCAATGTCCTTTCTTGAATCCACCCGCATTTTCCTGATAGACTAACTGTCCACAAGTTCATAGTGTTAGGGGGGTGTGGGGATGTGGGTGGCTGTTATATCTGCTTTTTTTCCTTAGATGTTAGGACAAAAAAAGAAATTAAATTATCAGACCACTATTTATGGCCATTCTGGCATTATCAGTCATCATGGTGTTCTTGAAATTCGTCTGCTCACTTTTAGTTCTCTAAAGAGCCAAATACGAACAAATGTGTGCAGGTACCATACGCAGCATTGAACTACCCTTTGCAGGCAGCTGGGAGCTAAGTTCTTTCAGGTTGAGGAGAGAGCATCTAGGCTGCTTCAGGGTATGTAGCTGTCACTTTAATATGAATGTCTCTAAAGAAATTTTTTTTTTATATAGCATAATTATATTTTATCATAGTATCTGCCTCCCAATTCCTCACACATATTTGCTTCAGTGCTACCTCCTCTGCTGGCTGGATGATAACTTTGTGGTGGCATTGGTGAAGCAGATAAGGTGAGGAAAAAGGAGTGCCTGCAATTTACAGATTTTGAAAATTATTAGTTATGTTTCTGTTATCATGACTTATGTACAGGCTTGGAAATAATTATCTTAGTCACCAGAATTAAATTTCCACTTGAATCCTGTGTAATTTATGTTTCTTTTTTACTCACTGTATGGAATAATGCTGATTATTTTCACTTTGAGTCATTTTTAAATGCCAGTAGAAGCTAGATTTTGTGTAAGAATTATGACTACTAAGTTTCTCAGGTATCTGTAAAAATGTGTTGTTGTTTTTTTTTTTTTAATTTTTATTTCTCACCATCAAACAAACGTAAAAATCCTCTTCCTAACTCAAATTAGAGAAAAACCCTTTCCCTCAAGCATACTGTTGTTGAGTACAGTTCCTGTAGATTAATTGTTTCAGCAACTGTTCTTTTCTCCTGGGTGCTCTTTCTCTGTTTCTTGACTTTAGATTCTCTGAAGTGAAAAAAAGGGAAGGGTAAAAGGCAGTCTTCATTTGCCCCATGGCAAATTTGTCACTTCTCCATATCGGCCTGCAGCAGGACACAAGAAAGTTACATGAAAGCCACCAGCACAATTCAGCTTTGGTTGTCCAAAATGGCCTTGTGGGGCCTGTAAATAAATATTCAAAGTAGTTTCATAATTTTAAGACAATCCTCATAAGCAAAGAGTCAAAAGGATGGCTTATTACAGTTACTGTGCAAAAAGGTGGCAACATCAGCTCTGCATGTTTGTGGTTTGCAAAGTAGTAAATGTCTCAGAGAAGTTGTCTTGCTATCATTTTTTCTTCTTATTCTAAATAATTCTAAATATATTTTCGGTCTTGTCCAGACTATATTTAATTAGTCCTGACCAGATGGATAAGAACTGCAGTTTTGCCTCTGAAAAGCTTTGCAAGCTCCCTGTCATCTGGCAGAGGATAATGATTAAGACTCATGAGGATCTTGAAATATTTCCTCACACAGATCTGAGTCATACTTTCAGCCCAAAAGGAGAGTGTGCTTGGTGTACACAAGCTGAAGAATTGGCAAAAGTTGCCTGAATGTTTTTTCCTAACTACTAGCATTGATCACTTACAACATTAGCACTACCATTTTGCAGGCAGCTGGGAGCGAAGTTCTTTGAGGTTGAGGAGAGAGCATTTAGGCTGCTTCAGGGTGGAGCTTCTTTCCCGGTTTGTTCAAATATCAATTCATATGCAGACAGGAAGGACTGGTGTTGATTTGGAAACATTTCTGCTCACGTTACATTCAAGATTCACCACATGCAGCTTAATAAATTGGGATATCTCTCTGAAGTGCCTGAAAGTAAAAAAAATCACCTGTTTAAGATCTTTTCCGGGAAAATTAATGACATGCCAGGCTCTAGTGGAAACAGGATATCAAATCTGTACTATGCTGTAACAAATTGCCAAGCTGAACAGACACCTCTGATCACACAGGAAATAAGCCAGAAGTCTCTGTTTGAGGACATAAAAACAGACCTCTGTGAAAGAGTTGTCAGGCCACTTTCTCCAGACCTGCTGATAGTGTGCAACTCAGAAATCTAATTAAGCTGTGTATAAAACCCTTTTTTAAAACATGAAATATTAATATTAAAGTGACAGCTGCATGCCAAGACATACAGTACATTCTTCTAAACATTTTTTACTGCAGAAATTGAAAGCTATTGTGTGAGATCCTGTCTAAGCCTGAAGAAAGGTGATGAGGCAAGAATCAAAACTAAGGATGAGCTACACTTGCTTAATTAGGTATGAATAAGCATAGGGACATTTTCAGTTGTGTTTTCCAGTCTTTTTCTAACACATATATTAAACAATGTAGCGCAAACTTAGAAGGCTGTCTTGCTGAGTGTAACATCTGTATGGGCAGGAGGAAAGGAGGCGAGGGCAAGGACAAAAACTAAGGGTGAGCTGCACAAACCTCTTGCAGAGGCTAATGCACTTGGAAGTAACTGGACAAATCCTGTGTAACCAGCTTTGACCTCATAGCTGACATTACTCTGAGCAGGAGATTGCACTAGTGGCCTCTGAAGGTCCCCTCCAACTTGAGTTGTGCTATGATGATATAATCATACATAGCCTATATGGATATAATTGCTGAAAAGTGGAAACCACCACATTATTCTGAAATGAGCAACAGGCAACCACTTCACTTAGTCTACAAGTGTGATCTTTATATTTAATCGTGTGCAACTACACATATGAGTAACAGTGATGTCTCCAGTGACAGACAGCATCCTGCTACTGTCATAGCTGGAGTCAGGTTTACGTTCAAACACTGCATATCCTATCAGGTTTTGTTATGGCTTGACAGAAAATTTTATCACATCACAGGGGTTTAGGCATGTGACTGCTTTACATTGTTTTAAGAAAGGAAGACACCTACATTTGGAATATTTTTGTACAGTATCTTAATTTAACTTGCAATTAAAGTATGCAGCTGGGAATTTAACTAGAGTCATCATAAGCTACATTGGCCTGTCACCCACAGCCTCAAATTCACTTGTGATTGGAAAAAAGTCTCCCCTGCTGATCTTTGATACAAATAGACACAGTACAACTCAACATTTCCTTTAGTCTTCCTAAGACAAGGCTGTTCCCAGCCTGAGCAGCTGGTGTTGGCTTTAAGCCAAAAAATTGCTGAATGGATGGATTTAGGGATATAGTCGTAAAATGACTAATCATAACAGCAGTGCCTCACTTTCTCAACAGTTGCATGCTGTGCTGACATTTTCAGGCAGGTCAACCCTCGATGGCCCACTTACTCTGTGGCATTCAAATCAAATCTTACTATGTGGCCCTATTAGAGCAAATCATTAATACCCATTTTTGCCAGTGCTAAAACACTTAGATGAGACGCCAGGTGACTCTGCAAGCTTTTGAGACAAGAACCAGTAATGAATGTATGACCCGCTGCGTAATGAGGCCATTTCTAGGTAAAGATGAATGTTTACTCAGGAGCAATCTTATGGTTCACTTCACCTGAAAGCCTTCTCAGGAAAATGCAGATGTTGCCTTACTGGATTTCAAGGGGAAACATCATCTAAAGAAGCCTCCAAAGGTCTCAATTAAAAAAAAAAAAAAAAAAAAAAAAAAAGGATTTCACAGAATAGATACCTGGGGAAAGGACTTTGTAGACATCTGCTTAATCAGGATTTTCCAAACTATCTATGGAGCACTTTGTTAAAAAAAGTACTGAAGTAATCTTCTCAGCCATGGGAAAGAATACATAATTTGTGGGACTTACTAAGTCCCATTACTGTGATGTCTGTAACGATGAGTTATAGGCACTAATAACGTGTGTGGAGCACTGAACATTAATGATTTGCAGCTTCTTATAGCAAAGATGGCTTTCAAGCTACACCACAGCTTTTTATATCGAAAGAAACCCAACAGTCTGAAGCTGGGATCTCACAAAAAGGGGACAAATGTGTTCAGTGAAAATTAGAATACACAGAATTTTTTGCATCAGCTCACACTGGCTTGTACAAGGTGTGCAAAGATTCGTCATGCCTTATGTGCATACAGCATGTTTCTTTCAGCTACTGACACCTTTGCCCAGCATCAATGTGTTCCTCAAGAAGGGTCAGATGGAGGAACCTGGAAACTCCAGGCCAGTCAGCCTGACCTCAGTGCCAGGGAAAGTGATGGAGCAGATTATCCTGGCGGCAATAACTGCACACCTGAAGGATGGCCAAGGGCTCAGGTCCAGCCAACATGGATTTAGGAAGGGCAGGTCCTGCCTCTCCAACCTGATCTCCTTCTATGATCAGGTGACCCATCTGGTGGATGTGGGGAGGCCTGTGGATGTGGTCTACCTGGACTTCAGCAAGACCTTTGACACCGTCCTCCATAGTAAACTGCTGTCTAAGCTGTCAGCTCATGGCTTGGACCACAACACTTTGTGCTGGGTTAGGAACTGGCTGGAGGGCTGAGACCAGAGAGTGGTGGTGAATGGTGCCACATCCAGCTGGCAGGCAGTCACCAGTGGCATGCCCCAGGGATCAGTGCTGGGCCCCATCCTCTTTAACATCTTCACTGATGATCTGGATGAGGGAGTTGAGTCAGTCACCAGCAAGTTTGCAGATGACACCAAGTTAGGAGCAGATGTTAGTCAGTTAGAGGGTGGAAGGGCTCTGCAGAGGGACCTCAACTGACTGGACAGATGGGCAGAATCCAATGGGATGGCATTTAACAAGTCCAAGTGCTGAGTGCTGCACTTTGGCCACAGCAATCCCAGGCAGAGCTACAGGCTGGGGTCAGAGTGGCTGGAGAGCTCCCAAACAGAGAGAGACCTGGGGGTGCTGATTGACAGCCACCTAAACATGAGCCAGCAGTGTGCCCAGGTGGCCAGGAGGGCCAATTGCATCCTGGCCTACATTAGGAATAGTGTGGCCAGCAGGAGCAGGGAAGTCATTGTGCCCCTGTACTCAGCACTGGTTAGGCCACACCTTGAGTCCTGTGTCCAGTTCTCGGCCCCTCAATTTAAGAAGGACATCGAAACACTTGAACATGTCCAGAGAAGGGCAACAAGGCTGGTGAGAGGCATTGAGCACAAGCCCTATGAGGAGAGGCTGAGGGAGCTGGGATTGTTTAGCCTGGAGAAGAGGAGGCTCAGGGGTGACCTCATTGCCCTCTACAACTACCTGAAAGGTGGTTGTAGCCAGGAAGGGGTTGGCCTCTTCTCCCAGGCAACCAGTACCAGAACAAGGGGACACAGTCTCAAGCTGTGCCAGGGGAGGTTTAGACTCGAGGTGAGGAGAAAGTTCTTCACCGGGCGAGTCATTCATCATTGGAACGGGTTGCCCAGGGAGGTGTTGGAGTCACCGTCCCTGGAGGGGTTCAAGAGGACGTCGCATTTAATGCCATGGTTTAGTCATGGGGTCTGTGTTGATAGGTTGGACTCAATGATCCTCGAGGTCTCTTCCAACCTTAGTGATACTGTGATACTGTGATGCTCTATGTGTTGCAGTGTTGGGGTTTTGCCAATCTCTTGCACCTGTAGGGCCTTTCTGCGGAATCCGATTTCTTGTGACCTGAGGGATCTTTGCACATCAAAGGCATCATAAGAATAGCAAGCTCCTTTTCCCTTCATCCCCTGCCTCAGCCTTCTTTTTTTCTCCTAGCTGGTAACTGATAGATTCTCTGACTATAATAGAAAATGTGAGCCTGACTATCAAGTTACTCTCCCTGTTGTAGCCCCATTAAAATTGCTCCAGTCCCACTTGGTCTTACAGACCAAGGGCTGGGTTGCACCTGGAGAAATGAAGCAAGGTCACATCACCCTGGAAAAGCACTCAGCCAGCAGCATGTGCTTGGTCTGCAGTCCACCAGCACCTAACATGATACATGGGTCTTTCTGAACAGCCTGGAATGATCATATTTTCAACCACTGTACAAAGGTATCTTAAGCAATACCATCTACTTACATACAAAAGAAGTTTTTGTTTTACAGGACAAGTCTGAATGTCAGTCTTTGCAAATAGTACCACTTCTGCATATCAATTCCATGCAGTGATAATTTACAGGATTAAGATCCAAATATGTAACTTATACTTAATCTGATATTTTAAGAGAATCATAGAGTCATTGAATTGTTAGGGTTGGAAGGGTCCTCAAGGATCATCTAGTTCCAACCCCCCCACCATGGGCAGGGACCCCTCACACTAGATCAGGTTGCTCAGAAGTATATAAAACATTTCATTACATGCTTAAACTAGTAGGCAAACACATCAGACAGACACAGAGCCTGTCACACATCCTCAAAGTTTAGCACAGGCTTTCTAATCTGATTAGGGGAGTAACTGAAAGTGTATGGCTATTGTTGCTTGTGCATGTTGGATGCTCTGTTAAGATCTATCTCTGAAGCTGTATCTGTGCTGTGCAGTGTATCCTGCATTAGCAATTTATATACCAGCTGCTAGCAAGCAGTTTTATTTACAAAGCACAATGCTAGTCGTGGTGGAGGCTGTCACCAGTCTTAGGAGTGGCTCAGTTACAGTGTGATAACTGTGCAGGTCAAATTACATTTCTCACTATGTCCCAGGTCCAGGCATATTACAGGCAGCAGCTAGAGCCAGCTCAACCTTAAGTCCATCATTAAAGGATGTCATGAAAAGATTTCAGCTACAGGTATTTTTTTTGCCCCTGGATGAAGGTCTGTAGTATATGTGTACAAGACTAGGCTAATTATTTGAAGCTAGTTAGTCACAAGTCATGTCTGTGATGTTTTGAGGAATAAAAAATTAGGGAGAACTACAATTCTCCACTTAAAAGCTGGAGTTAGTCAGAGATGAAGCAGGGAGATAGATGCTTCCTGAGTGCAGACACAAAACCTTGCTGTGCTCAGGTCTCAGCTGCTGTCCTTTACAGCCACTCCTGTACCTCACACTGCTGGTAAGATCCTGCAGATACTGTGAAAGACACAGCATCTCAGCAGCCCGTAGAAGTCCTCAAATACTTCCTCCTCACAAATCTGGTTTTTAGAAGACTATGAAAAAAATCATTAGTCTTAATTTTACCGCAATGCCTCAAAACAGCAGGTCTCAAGGAGGGAGAATCACAAGAGTCTTGAAGAGTCCTCTCACCTTCACCTATTTACACATAGCTATACAGGAGGAGGGAAGGAGGAGGCTTGCCTTTGTAACCCCAGAATCTGAGACAATGCTGAGGAAGGCTGGAGAGAGAAACAACATGGCTGCAGAGAGAAACAGCATAGCTGCACAACACTAATAAATTCAAACACATCTAAGGACAGTCTTGAGATGTGTCACACAGACTGTGCCCATGGCTCCACTGCTCCTGCATGGGAAAGCAGGACCCTCCTGGCCACTCTTGTCCTGGGGTGGCAGGCAGCTGGCAGAGGAGCTGAGGGAGTGGGAGCATGAGGGGCACAGAACCATGAAGTAGGTGCTTTCCCCTTTTCACTTCATTTCTGCATGTGCAAGAGGCAGTCACAGGACAGTGACTGAGGGGCTGAGGGTTGGGGCTATGCAGGATACAGTCACTCCTGCAATTGTGGTCTCCACCTGCTCTGTCAGCTGTCCTGTTATTGCTGTGAGAGGAACTGCTTTTCCTTGTAGACACCTTTCTGGGCACTCCTGCTGAAGCAATCCAGGAGCATATCAGTCAGCGAGCAGACTTGTGCACTTGTGCACTTCATTGCATTTGCTTTGATTGATAATGTAATGATGGGAAAGATGGCAAATTGCCCCATGCTTCAGTCAGTAGCAGCACTAATATGCATCCCTGCTCCTTCTGCCCTGGGACACTGTCACTTCAGAGTATAACAAGTTCCTGTCCCCTTAAGAAGATTTCTTGTCTCTGTGTAGCACCAATTTCACCAAGAACCAGTTTCACCAAGAACCTGACCTCAGAAGATGCTATGTCCCACATAGGCCCCTTTTCTTCCTGTCTGGCAACCTCAGACCCAATTTTCCTTTACCAAATCCAAACTTGACAGCCTGGATCCCCAGCTGCTGACAATGGCTTTGAAAGAACTAGCTCCTGGCCCCAGATATCAGCCCCGAGAAGTTCAGAAGGTCTTTCCCATTAGTTGTAATTGCCTGTAGTCAGGCCTGGCAGTTCATCTCCAAATTGTTTTCAAGTATGTAGGGGATCAGAAAGACTGGATAGAGATAAAAGATCAGAATGCTTAGGAGAAAATATCACTACCACGTGGCACAAAGTAGCAGTCTGAGAGGCCTGAATCTAAGAAAGAATTTTTGTCTTGTGAATTTTTCCAGATTTCTCCAAAGAGTGCAACAACAAAAAGAGTGTGTATATCAAAGTCACAGACTTCTGTCATTGGCAGCTATGTGCTCCTTCTGAGGGTTTCAATAGCCTGAGAATATTTTTTTTCAGTATATGATAGCTGTCAAAAATAAGTTCCTAATTACTTCCCAGTTCATATTCAAAATTACCCAAGGTGTAACACAATATTTTCATAACTCTGTCCCTGATGGCTACTCTGGTAAAAGACAAAGAATTTGTCATTAAAATATTTTGAAAATTCAAGGTAGAATAAGGCAGAGTGTTTTTCCTCTCAGCTGAAAAGATATCAATATGTTCCTCATGGAAGAAGTGATTAGTATATATTTGCAATGTTGTAACAGAATTCTCATCTAAGTCCTCTTATTCAGTAGATGAAAATATAGATGCTTGCCCCAGAATTATGATGCTGGGGCTAGTTAATAACCAAGAAGTAATCTGAATAGAGACATTGCAGTGAGTAACATGACACTTTTGTACTAAAGCATTCCTGATGTGAGAGGCTCTATTATGAGTATCATTATGGGCATGAATAGCAACTTTTAGAAGTGCTTGTTCTCCACCTGCAGTGAAAAAGAGGGCTGCTGAAAGACTCAGCATAGCCAACACTAACAGGAAGGAACAGGAAAAAAGTAGAAGGTAGAGGAGAATAACAGTTAGCAGCCTTTGGCACCATTTCAAAGTTGTTTCATCATCACTAATTCAGTAGTTGGATTAGGTATCAAGCACGTTAGTAATGGTGAGAAGTTGGATTTTCTGTTGGTCTCACTTGTAGCCAGTTTCATAGTCCCTCAGAAAATGAGCATGCAAATTGGTACTCGGGAACCCGAACAAGTCCAAAAATAGAGTTTTTATGTGGTTAATAACAAGAGGCAACTCTAATGCTTGACAACAACAGAAATGTTGTGGTCACTTGTGTGTGAATACGCACACATAAATCATAAAGGGAATTTAAGCGAATAATATAGTCGAAAATAGGCAGGATAGGCTATTCATTATCAAGATAATTCTAACAAGGGAATTTAGTGTAACTGTGTTGGAAAAGAGAGAAAAGCTTTTCCCTACATGCTCCTTTTCACATTCACACTGAGTTGCCCTGTCCTCTTGTGTATGAGCTTGGAGGCCAGCAAAATCTCCACCTAGAACTACTGCACAGTACAAATCTGAAAGAGAACTGTTGCTTATTTAAATCTTGTTAAGTCTTAAACAAATAAGCAAACAAAACAAAACTAAAAACAACCAAACCCCCCACAAAAAAAAAAAAAAAAATCTCCACCATGTAGTTATGGTAAGTACCTCAGATTTTACGTTGGAAGTAAACCTCCATTTTGCTGTTTCTGCTGCATATGACCAGAAAGACAGAATGACAAAGGAAGATTTAACAAGGATTACAAACTTCTGGTGCAAGTGATCCCACAACACCCAAAGTAAGAACCACCTAGTAAGTATAAATTGAGAAAAATCAGTGACTAGAACAACCTCCACACACGTGTGCTAGAGTCCCTGCCACTAGAACTTTTCAGGATGCAATTGGACAGGCTGCTATATAATCTCATACAGGCTCCCTTTCCCACGAAAGGCTGGACAAGTCTGTCTTTTGATACTCCTTCCAAACTGGGCTGTTCTATGAAACTATGAAAAATTCAGGAAAAGTGAGTAAGATAGGCATGAATATCATGTAAAGAGACTGTCCTGGTTAAACCAAAGGCTGGAAGCATGTGGCTTGCAAGAAGAATTTCAATGCGGAATGAAAACATTGCAATAGCCTATGAAGAACAGAAAAATATTTGAGTTGAGAACTCCTCTGAAACCGAGGTCTTGGGGGAATTTGCTCTTCAAACCTTATTGCTTTTAAATCACAGATACATTCCTGCACAGTTACTGCACTCTTCTAACAGATTGCAAGAAGAGAACTTCTGCAGAGCTCTAGTTATATTATATTTATTATATTATAGTTATATTATATATATATCTTGCTTATGTGGTTTATTAATGTTTCAGAAGCCAACTAAGCTATGGAACTTGATGGAATATTTTAGAAAGATTCTATAACTATTTCTAATGAGGGTTAAAGCAGGGAAATAAGGTAGTAGGCATTTGCAGGATAAAAGTACTAAACTCTCTTAGACTCTAATGTGTGTGACATGCAAACACAAATTCCCAGTTAAATGTGGAGACAAATTCTCACAGTACACCTACAAATACCTTTTTTAAGTTTACACTGCAAGACCCTGTTCCAGGGGGAAAACTTTGAAAAAAACTACAGCCTGAATTTTCTCTTCCAGGGCACACCAGCCCCCAGAGCAGAAAACACAGAAAATCATAGAGGCATAACTGGGAACAGGATATCATGTTGAACATTGCTTATTTGACACAACTTTTGTTCCAAAAAGCTGGAAGCTCTTCTGGATATAAAGAATGAATTAGTCTCGAGAGGCTGCTGAGAATGAAAAAGAGATAAAAGCCCACAATCCTAAATGTTACTTTGTCCCAGAATAGAAAAGGTAGTAATTTTTTCAGAGTAGGCAAAAATCGGTTTACTGCCCCTGTCTCAGCCCAAAGAAATGTAAAAATTAAATATGTGGCTTCATATCAAAACCATTGATGGCCTGGATATTAATTTCCATTTGGATCTCATTAAATTATCCAATAATTAAGAGTAAAAATGTAAAAATAATTGTGGGTTGGGTTTGTTGTGGTTTGGTTTTTGTTTGTTTTTTTTTGTTTTACCTAGATTAAATCCCGTTTTAATTTTATGCAGATAAGAAAGATACTGAGATAATTTTAATTCATCAGGCTTCCAATGGAAGATCAAATAATTCATAGGACATATTTATTAAAGAAGGTCATAGTATCATAGTATCATAGTATCATTCAGGGTTGGAAGGGGCCACAAGGATCATCTAGTTCCAAATCCCCTGCCATGGGCAGGGACACCCTACACTAGATCAGGCTTCCCAGAGCCTCATCCAGCCTGCTCTTAAACACCTCCAGGGATGGGGCCTCGACCAGCTCCCTGGACAACCCATTCCAGGGTTTCACCACTCTCATGGTGAAGAACCTCCTCCTCACATCTAGTCTGAATCTCCCCACCTCCAGCTTCATTCCATTCCCCCTAGTTCTATCACTACCTCAGATCCTGAGAAGTCCTTCCCCAGCCTTCCTGTAGGCCCCCTTCAGATACTGGAAGGCCACAATTAGGTCACCTCGGAGCCTTCTCTTCTGCAGACTGAACAGCCCCAACTCCTTCAGTCTGTCCTCACAGGAGAGGTGCTCCAGCCCTCTGATCATCCTTGTGGCCCTTCTCTGGACACGTTCCAGCACCTCCACATCCCAAATTAGGTCATTCCTGAGTTTTTCTTAATTAGATTCTCAGTGTAACACACTGCAATACAACTAGTTACATGCATCTCTCTATGGCTATAAATGACTATAGAAGTTTTGCGATCACTGCTCCTCTCAAACTAACTGATAATGTATCTACAGAATTTCTCATAAGATATGAGTCAGGTGAACAAAGCTGCCAGTTATATTAGCCCAGTTGATGAGGTTGCTTCCTAACTTTCTTTATAAAACTAATTAATTTTTTCCATAATTATCTCTATCAAAAAGGACCTAATTTGCAAGAAAAACACAGTTTAGAAGAGAGCTCTTTGTCATCAGTTTGTTCGCAATACATTGCAGATCCATACCTGCACACCATCCAGTATTTCCGTGTTCCTTTTGAATCTTTGTTAAAATCAGAACTGCCCCCCTATTAGATGTCAACTGAACCACAGGCAGTTTTCTTGCTTTTGAGCTGTCTGCTTCTATATTGGCCTCTGGGACTGTTTCTGTTCCTGCAACAAGCAGAATCATCTTAATTTCTGGGGCATGATACAGGCAGAAAAAAGCCCTGTACACAGTGTGCAAATAAACCACACCAAAAGTTGCCAAAAGTGCAGGTGAAGAGCAAGAGGAGAATCAGCAAAGCTGGCACAGGAGTGCAGACCAAGTGGATGGAAGTGGAACTGCAAATGATCCTCCCCCTCTACTAGGTGATCCTCCCCCTCTACTCAGCCCTGGTGAGACCCCACCTGGAGTACTGTGTCCAGTTCTGGAGCCCCTGTTACAAGAGGGATGTGGAGGTGCTGGAACGTGTCCAGAGAAGGGCCACAAGGATGATCAGAGGGCTGGAGCAGCTCTCCTATGAGGACAGACTGAAGGAGTTGGGGCTGTTCAGTCTGCAGAAGAGAAGGCTCCGAGGTGACCTAATTGTGGCCTTCCAGTATCTGAAGGGGGCCTAGAGGAAGGCTGGGGAAGGACTTCTCAGGATCTCAGGTAGTGATAGGACTAGGGGGAATGGAATGAAGCTGGAGGTGGGGAGATTCAGACTAGATGTGAGGAGGAGGTTCTTCACCATGAGAGTGGTGAAACCCTGGAATGGGTTGTCCAGGGAGGTGGTTGAGGCCCCATCCCTGGAGGTGTTTAAGAGCAGGCTGGATGAGGCTCTGGCCAGCCTGATCTAGCGTGGAGTGTCCCTGCCCATGGCAGGGGATTTGGAACTAGATGATCCTTGTGGTCCCTTCCAACCCTGAATGATATTATGATACTATGAAATGGGTACCTAAAAAGAGCAGAGTAAGAAGGCATGTTCCTTGAATATAAGCATACCACTGGCATTGGAGACCATAAAAAGACTCCAAGAAAGAACAATCTCTCCCACTGCTACACTGACAAGGTAGCATGAACGCCACAACCTAGTAAGTTCACCATGATGGTCATGCCAGTAGCATTCTTGTAGGAAGAGGCTGTAGCAATCCAGAGAGGGTTATTTGTATTTTGCAATTCTGGCAACATCGGTGGCATATCTTCTTTCTGGGATCTCCAGCCTTAACCCCTGGTGTTGAGCTCTGTTCTCTTCAGAGATTAGTCTACATCTACTGCTCTGACTCCTGCCTGCATTAATCTATTTTTGCCTTTGCAACTAAGCAGAGTTGTCAGTTTACTCATAAGTACAAAGTGAAGATGCCAGACATTTGGCAGTTTTTTCCACCAGGGAAAAAGAAAAAAAAAAAACGGGGGGGGGGGGGAGGCAAAAAAGCTGAATAGCATTTATAAAGCATCTAAGTCAAGTAGTTTAGGTTGGTGCTGCCTTTGTTACCTGCCTTTGCTGGCAAATGGACTCATAGCAACATCTTGGTATGTGCATGTGCTCTTTGAGATAAGCTGTTCAGGCAGTAATGAGAAAATACAAGCAATACTTTTGCTTGTACAGCAAGAAAAGGGCATCCATATCTATTCCTCCACAGCTAATGCTTGTTACTACAAGTTCAGAGGAGGGCATTCAACTTTGGAGCAACCTGGGCACCTGTGTTAAGGTGTTTGTTCACTCTACTTCACTGGAGATACAGGTATCTCCCAGCCACAGCAATTCCTAAGAAGAAAGGTACAAAGAAGGTGACTGTCTCCTAGTCATAGGTGATTCACTCTTTCGAGGGTACCACTAAGTGTAGATACAACCAACATGCATGATGTACTGTTACTGTATTGGGATCAGATCATCTATAGTACAAACCCTTTTTGGTGGCTGTCTCCAATACAAGTTTGACAGATTCATAGATTCACAGAATATCAGGTTGGAAGAGACCTCCAGGATCATCTAGTCCAACCTTTCAGGGTAAAAACATAGATTAAATGAGAAAGCCCAGCACCCTGTCAAGATAGGCCTTCAAACTGTCTGGGGAATTTTGATTTAATAAAGCCAAGAATTGCCTTCTTTTTGCTTTTTTCCTTGCACTGCTTTTGCCCAGCTCTTTTTGAAAATTTTGGTGAAACTGAGGAGCGTAAGCATGCTTCCACAGTTTATTCAAGTCAACTGCTGTCCTATTTGTGTGCTTCTATATCAAGAACTCACTTGTGTGCCCAAGATTAAACTGCATGGAGAGAAAGAAAATTAGGTTTGAAATACATCTTTTTGGCTAGTTAGGCATTTCTCCCTTTTCAGGGAGTTTAAAAAAATCCCGATCCTTAAACGCCATCTAGTGGTAAACGTTCTTGCTTGTTACATTTCACTTTACAGCGAAACAGAACTAGAAAAGGAGCATTGTGCGGTCATTCTCAGACCTCTTTGGATTTGCGGAAGTTCCTCCGGATTCCTATCCTCGAATATTGTATGGTCAGAACGACTAGAAATACTGGAAATATGTTCAAAGGATTTAAGCTCTGCAGTGCTCTGTATGGTGAGGTCTCACTTTCTGGTGCCTGAATATGGGAGCAGGATCCTTAGTTGCAAGTGAGCCTGTACTTGCAGTAGGATGACAGGTAGGTCACCTGAACCCAGAACCTCGGTACACTGGGACAGAAGACAGCTACACATCATGCAGGATAAAAAGGAATGTCATATGCAGAAACATGAAAGCCAAGATATGCTTTGTGGTATCCTCAAACAGCTTTAAAGATGCTCCAGCAAGACTATAGCAAGCAGTATCAAGGAAAGCACCAAGATGCAGTCCACTGATTCTATTTAAAATCTGTGGGCTACCTGAAAACAAGCTGTCCACATCAGCTGAAACAGTACATAATATTCATAGATGCTCAGAGATAGCATGAACACCAGATAAAATTGATGACCTCTTGATAGCACCTTGGAAGTTTTTGTTAACACTTCCTGGTCCTGCTTGACAAAACCCCTTTGTTCCAATTTTTCAGGACCTATTAGAAGAAAGGTCACTGACCAGCTGCCTCCTGTTTCGATACACAGTATTTTGGGACAAATACTCCTCATGTCTGAGGCAACACAGATGAGGCCCCTGTCCAGCCCAAGACCATATCAAGGCTGGGCCGATCATCTGCCCAGACTTTAAGGAACTAGATGGAGTCCTCTGGCACGACACAGACATACTGCCATACTGTGCCCTCAACTCCATATTACACCGGAGGAGCCTTTAATCCATCCCAGGCAATTTGCCTTCTCTGAAGCAGCCATGGCAAGGGGTGGACAATGTAATCTCAGTGGATACACTCAAGTCAAGCACTTGTTCTCTCACAATTCTTGACACTCTAGCCAGTGCCTCTGACCTTAAGAAAGCTTAGAACAACATAAGAGAGCCTATCTGTTTGGAGGCATCTATTTTTCAAGCAACGTACATTTGTATGAAATGGAGAATAGTGGGAGGAGAGAACAAGTCAGTCTCTGGATTCCTTGCTGAGAAGACCTGTAGCTTAATCCATTGCAACTGGCCTAACATGTCACACTTTCCCATTCATTTTCCCTGCAGCTGTGTTCTCTTTAAGACATGTGTAATAGCGCTGGTGCACATAATACTGTTACTATTATTCAAACAGATTGTCAAGGCACTGAACCCAGCATGTGTCATTGTCTGATCAAACTTGATACACTGACTAAAATTCCAGGAAGACTTCTGAGTCTTTCCCTGTGAAAATGCACAGCTCAAGTCATGTTGTCACCACCTAAACAACTTTTGGAGAATCTCCATATTGAAACCCAAACCCAGGAAGGAGTAGCCAGAAATCTGTTTCAAAATATGCAATGCAGTGGGGCTGGCTCCAGCAACCCATATAGTGAAGCAGCACAAGGATACAGAAGGATGAGCATCAAGCCTGCAAACTGCATGAAACTGGGAATCACTGTGCTTAAGATTACTATTACAACAGAGAACATCTGCATTGCTATACACATGAAATCATGCACAGAATCCTTTAATATCTCAAAAGTGGGACAAAGCAATTGCCTCAGTCAAAAGAGGCACTTTTGATCCAGGCATACAGCCCTTCACTGAAACACCAAACAAAATCACAAAGGCCCATCAGAGAATCCCTCATTTTATTTATTCCAAAGCAGTACAGAAAATAGTCAGGGCAGTTAATTTGAAGTTGCACATAGAGTGACAACTACTGCAGGCAAGTAGGTTTTATCTAGACAAGAAAATAGAATGTATAGAGAGCCAGAGAGGTGAGCAAAGTAGCCAAGCTCTGAAGGAGCAGGAGGAGACTCATTCATGGGCAAAAGCAGATTGTGAGATATGCAGTGGCGAACAGCAAGAGAAGGCCAAGCAGGTCCAGTTTTACAAGTCATTGTAGAGGAAGACAGTCAGGTCTTAATAATCATAGTTCCATAGAATCAGTCAGGGTTGGAAGGGGCCACAGGGATCATCTAGTTCCAACCCCCCTGCCATGGGCAGGGACACCTCACACTAGATCAGGCTGGCCAGAGCCTCATCCAGCCTGGTCTTAAATACCTCCAAGTATTTAATATTAATATTAAATAATTTTGAAAAATTATTATATTGAGATGGGGTTGTGGGGTGATATAGGCCTTAGATTAGGTAAATTAATATGTATTAGACTATGTATTAGCACAAGGATAGGTATTAGGTATATGTATTAGATCAGGTATTAGCAGCTAAATACATATAGCAGAATATAATAGCAAAAAATCATATAGGGATCTGACTCTGTAGCTGTTTGAACCAAACCTTACGGATGTTTGGCAAACTATTTTATAATGAGAACTAGTAGGCCTGGGAAAGTAGCTTAGTATCAGGATGTAGGCTTGACAAAGTAGTTCATTACCAATACCACATAAAGGAAAGTATCTGTTAAAGGATAGGGGCTATGACACCTGACAAGAAGACAATGGAAGAACAAGCAGCCAGACCAGTTCAGAGCTACAAGGTGAAAAGTACAGTTGTGAGGAAGACTATTTATTCCACTCCTGAGACCCCTACCCACGACCACCGGATGGCTTTGCACAAATGCAGAAGGAATTTTGGAGACGGACTATGTAAATGGGTTCTTAGAACTAATTATCTTAACCCCACCATTTTGTGGAATTATAATGAGAATAGAATAGAATAGAATAGAATAGAATAGAATAGAATAGAATAGAATAGAATAGAATAGAATAGAATAGAATAGAATAGAATAGAATAGAATAGAATAGAATAGAACCGAACCGAACCGAACCAGGTTGGAAGAGACCTTCAAGATCATTTCAGCCAACCCATCAACCAATCCAACCCACCTAAACAACTAAACCATGGCACCAAGCATCCCATCAAGTCTCCTCCTGAACACCTCCAATGATGGTGACTCCACCATCTCCCCAGGCAGCCCGTTCCAATGGGAAATCACTCTGTCTGTATAGAACTTCTTCCTAACATCCAGCCTAAACCTCCCCTGGCGCAGCCTGAGACTGTGTCCTCTCGTTCTAGTACAGGCTGCCTGGGAGAAGAGACCAACATCTGCCTGTCTACCTGTGTGAGTTGACACTATACAAATTTCTTACTAACACTGTTCGGTGCACAAGCTTTGTGGAGAAATCCCCTTGCACCCAGCACTGCAAATAAACCACACCTGTTGTATAATTCCCTAAGAGTTGTAGAGTTTGTTTTACTCACATCAGTAGAAAACATAAGAATCCTCCACAGCTGTCTCCAGAAATCTCAGCAACTTAACTTTATTCAGAACCTTAATCCTGCAATTCTGCAGACAGATTTAACATAGTAGTGGCACTGTATAGTGTTCAGATGGCTACAATTCTAATAATCTCCAGAGAACTCCATTTTCAGCCAGGATATGAAGTGGCTTATCACAATATAGAGAACTCTCAAGGGGGAAAAATAGTATGAAACATCACACAAATACCATGCAAGGCCATACTGTACTTTTATGGATAGAAATACTTTTCACTGCATCACGTATTACAGGTAAAACTTCGGAGCATGCCAAAGCAACAAACTCTCCCTGGCGCAACCAAGTGCAGATGCCAGTTACGACTTGTTAAAGAGACTTTAAGCACTTCTAGCCCCGAGACCGCTCCGTGAAGGCCCCGAGCTTCATAGCCCTTTGGCGGGTTTGGGAGCTTCCCCACGACTTTCCTTCCCTACCACAACCTACAGAGCCCCCAAACTACGAGTAAGAACTCTAGGGGACCCTTGGGAACTCTCCGCCCACAACTAGCCCCAGCCCCCTGCGCAACCCGCAACAACCCCAACCGCGTGCCAAGCGCACGCGCACTTCTCCCCAAGCAACTTCCGGCTTCTCCCGGTCCCTTCCGGGTTGCGCCGCGTTCCCGCCCCGCCGGCAGGTCCTCGCGCGCCGCGGGTAAACTTTTCCTGCAGCGGCATCGCTGAGAGAGGCTTGCGCGCGCGGGGTGGGCTCTCGCCCGCGGCACTGCTGCCCTCGTGCCTGGCAGAGCGCCATGGCCAGGGCCGGCGGGCGGGGCCGAGGCTGCCCCTTTGTCCCGGGCTCCGGGCGGCTGACGGCGGCCGGGCACTGAGGAGCAGGCGGGCACTGAAGAGCGGGCAGGCATGGCCTCCCCGCACGGCGGCGAGGAGCCGGCTCTGTGGGAACGAGTGGCAGCGCTGGAAGCGGACCTGGGCGCCTGCCGCGGGCAGCTAGAGCGGACGCAACGCCGGCTGCGCTTCACCGAGCGCCTTTACCGCGAGGCGCGGGAGCGCAGCGAGGCTCTGAGGAGACAGGTAGGCCCCCGCCCGAGGAACCAGCTCCCTCGACCCTCGCTTCCCTTCCGGGCCGGGCAGCGTGCGGCTCCGGCCCTGCCAGGTACGGCTGCCTTCATCCCCCCCGAGTGCTTACTCCCTCCTCCCCCATTACGCTTGCTTACTCGCCTAGGCGTGCCGCCGTTGTCCGGGCGCAGCTCCTGGGGCAGGCGTATCCCGGCTTCCCAAGGCTCGCCAGGCTCTCCTGGCCTGCAGAAATTCAGCGAGTGGAAAAGGAAAATAGCCTTTAGCCATCAAACTCTAGACTGCTGTCTTGAATTTGCTCTCCCGAGTCAACGTTTGCCCCGACAGGTAGTGGTGGTCATAGAGCAAGTTGGTTTCAGAGTTAGAAAGAAAAACTGATGTAGCAGAAGACAGGAAACTTCATAAACAAGGTGAGGTAAAGGAAGAGTCACGTTGCTTATGGCAGAATAGGGAATTCTTGCAAATCCCATAATTTGCCACTACAGAACAGTGGTTATGGCTTCAAGTCCAGCTTACCAGGGTGGACATCTTAAAAATTACCTTGGTCAGGTTTTTATTTTTGCTTCCAAGTGTTTGCCTTTTTTCTCACATAGGATATAATAATAAATTGTAGTTTTCACTATGCCAGCCGTTCATGTAGAAAATTAACTCTTCCTAAACAAAGATAATTTGAAACTTCTATGATGCAATTACACTTTGCTTGATATATTAAGGAATATAAAATAAACTGATGCATTTTTCTGACATAGACTCCTAAAATGCAGTATTGTGTTTTGTAATGTGCCGTTGTTCTTTCAGGTTGAAGATCTTACTAAGGAAGTCAATAACAGAAAGGAGAAAAATACATCTAGTATAGCAGTACAAACAGAGGACTATGCTGTGTGGTCACAAGCAGGTAGAGAGGATGGTGATTGCTCAAATTGTCGTCTACAACAGTGTCTTATTTTGACGTTTTTAAAGTATATATTAAGACTATAGCTGCGTTAAACATGGTAACCCTGTATTATCTTTTCAATAATTTTCTGTTTATTTACACTGTTCCTTTTAGAGCAGGATGAAGTGCAGCATAGACTGTAGCAAACTTCATGCCATAGCAGTCCATACATAGCGCACATGTATTTTACTAAATTTGAAAGCATGTTAAAACAAGGTATAATTTGTTCAGTAAGAGTTGAGTAAATTCAAAGCCGGAATGGTACTTAATAATTGATTTTTCATTAGGCTATTCACTTGCATAAATTGTCAGTTTAAGATTCAGGATCCTTAGACCACATTTTGTGACATACTACTTTGCTAATTTATGCCACTTGAATTTTTTTGTTCCCCTGCAGATTATTACTACTATGAAAATTATTATGATCACGCTGATACTCAGGATTGTGCATCTGAACTGCCAGTGCAGCACAATCATGACACTGAAGGCACTGAGCATAACTGCACAGAGGACTTGCAGACAGATGTTGATATTCCTTCAAGGATGGATAGCATCAAAGTTACCGATGGCGGGGAAGAGGAAAATTTCATCCAGAGTTCACAGGTTATAGAACTATTCAGGGTTTTACCAATTCTGAAGTTAGCATTCCATTAGTATTTCATCCCATTTAAAAGATAAGCTTTTTGTCTTGATGGTATTGCATGACATGACTTTTTGTGATGGCCTGGTGCTGATTTTAACAGACAGACATCATTGTGTATTGTAACTAGATCTTTCTCTAGTATGTTCCAACTGTAACTTGCTCCTGGATTTTGTGGTTTGGTTTTTGTGGGATTTTCTTTGTTGTTTTTGAAGGACGTTCTAAGACATGTCCTCCGTTGTCTGGAACTCTGTAACATTTATTTTTTTTACATGCAGACTATGTTCAGTGTGGCTGTGCTGACCTTCTTAAACTGTAACTTCTTGCTTTCCTCCTCCATTGATACAAGGTAGCAATGTATAAGGAGAAAAAGTTGAGTGTTTAACTTGTTTATTTTATTGTGAGTTGTTTTTTCCCTCTGCTATTCAGCATTCTTTTGGATCACTTCATCTCAGTCACTTAAGTGGTTTTGTGCCTTAGCATCTAGCAACTGAAATGAAAGGGAGAGCAGAAATCTGTTCTAGGAATGTATTGAGAGATACTCTGCATATTTTGATGTAAACCACTTTTGAATAAAGGTTGAGGAAAACAAAAGGCATGGAATGAAGTCTTGTTCCCATTGAAGTCAGTGGGAGTTTATCTGTAAATTACAGCTTGATTTTTGCCTTCTTGTTTAATAATACTTCTTGAAGCAAACTTCAGTTTGCAGAGTGCTGGTTAATTTTATTTAAAACAGGAAACTGTAAAATGCTAAAGAAATAAGGAGGTTCTTTTTAAATTAAAATTTAATTTCTATATGGTATCAGGAAACAGAAGATGCATCAGTGCCAGAGGGTTCTTTAGCAGAGAGCTTGAGAGCTGCTGCAGAGGCTGCTGTTTCACAAACCGGATTTGCTTATGATGAAAGTACAGGATTGTACTACGACCATAGCACTGGATTCTACTATAATTCGGTAAGGGTTGTTTTCAAAACCCTAGGCATTTTTTCTCATGCAAAAGCTTAGCAGTAAAAGTCAGTATGAAAAAAAGAACTAAGATCCAAGCTGTCTATGATTGGAAAAGGTTGTTACTGAATAATAATGGAAGTCTGCTAATCAGTTATTTCAGCCAAACTAAAGATAGCAACGTGAGACACCTTAGCTCTTGATGTCTTCTACATCTTTAACTTCCTTGTTATTGTAGAAATCCTAAACTACAAAACAGCTTTAAAACTTTGAAAATGAGAAAACTTCAGCTAAAAGATGACTTGTATATAGAAAAAGACAGTGTTGAACTAAGTTAGTGACTTCTCCACAAAAAAAAAACCCATGTTAAGCACACAAAATACTTGAGTACTGCTACCAACTAGTTCTATGTTAATGCAAAGAAAACGATTCATTTTTTAAAAGTCAGATAGTGAATCTTTGTTTCATAATGGTTAATTCCTGCTGTATGTTTTTAAGATGATGGCTTTTGGGGAGATTTTCTTTTTGTCATGTGAGGGGAGCATGTGTGTATGTAGATGCATGTGTACAGATGGATGCATACGTTGTCACGAATCCCAGTGGAACTACTGTGCTGAAAACAGGTTTTGTTTACAGCATAACATTCCACACAATTGAAAAAGAAGACAATGTGTGCAGTGCACAGAATAGTTGTTTGCAGAGATATTTCTGGAATTAATTTTTAAAGTCTTAAAATGATACTACTGTTTGTAGCCTAGATTGTGGATACAGCTAGATACATAAATTTTTAGGAATACAGATTAGAGTTTGTGGTGCAATTACACAAAATAATATCTTTAACTATTCAGTAACTATTCTTAATTATAGGAAATGTTCTTGTATTAGTTTTCCTGGCAAGGTTTTGGCAGTGGAGTTAGGGGCTGCGGAAGCATCCTCTGAAAGGAGGTCAGGGATGCACCTGGTTCCACTGCAGGACACAGCTGAGCCTGTCAGAGAAGCTGGTGGTGCCCTGAAAGCAGGTTTAAGAAAGGACGAAACAGGGCAAAAAGTATGTGGTTTTAGGTGTTTATTTGAACAGTGTATTTATTGAAGTGATGAGAACATTGTTCTGTTTCTTACAAAGGAAAATCAACTGTATTATGATCCAACAACTGGAATTTATTACTACTGTGATGTGGAAAGTGGCCGATACCAGTTTCATTCACGAGTGGATCTGCAGTCTTACCAGACCTCTGATACTCCCCACATCAAGGATAAAAAAGGCAAAAAGAAGAGAAAAGAACCAGAGCGGAATACTGCAAATGAGTATAAGGTAACTTCAGAACTGTCAGATAGAAAGTGCAAAACCTGGGTATTTTTTCATGATGGAATTTATGGGTTCTGGGGTTTGGTTTTAAGTAGATATATGCCTGTTTTCTGAAGCCCTCAAATATCTTTGGACTGTGTACAGCAGTTTGCTAACATGTAGTTAGTGTTCATATAATTATTCTGTTGAGTAATTAAGCATGAAACTTTAAACTTGGGTCCTCTCACTGGTTTTCAACGTTGCTTTATTACCATACAGCTGTACAGATCTCTGAATTTGAGTGTCAGCAAAGCTCGCTGATAATGAATTTGGGGTACTGTGTGGACTGAATTTACATCATAAATTCAGTGCTACCTCAGTGTCTTGGTTTGAGAGTTTTGGCTTGGGGCTCTTTTTATTAATTGTTGGGGGTTTGTTTACTCTGTTTTTTAAAATCATGATGAATCCAAAATAGACTAAAAGTTTTGAAAATGCACACATCTACCACCCCTTCTTTGGGACTATATCACAAAGCTTTTTTCACTGACATTTTACTGTATTTCTACCTTCATTTAGCTTTCATGAAATTTCTATGATGTTCTAATTCTCTGCATATTATGCTCTCGTATTTATATTCTTTTGGTCAACGTACATATAATTTTTTTTGTCCATAGTGTGTGGGTAAGCTGTACATTCTAATAAATGACTATTGTAATCAGCATGTATTTTAAGTTAGAAAAAAAATAACTTCCTTTCTGTTGTTTTTTTGTTCCTAAGAAAGCATACCCCATACTACGTAGTGAGTGCTTTAGAAAAACATTACTCCTAACCACCAGTTCTATTGTAACAGAGCTATTAAATGTCAAGAAACATTTTCTTCATGAATGCTGTTACTGACGTTAAATCAACTTTATGTAGTCCTATTCTGCAAATTTGTTTCATGACTTAAGATTTAATAGAATATATTGATTTCTTTAATTTGCAATGCTTCTTAGTTTGCATTTTTCAATGCTATAGCTTTACCATTGCATAATTTCACTATGTATGCCTCTGAAGCTGACTAGTTGAAATTAAGTTGGTGTACATCTGGACGCTAACACTCTTACAAAGTAGTTAAGTACCATCAATACAGTGTTTTAAAATTTTACATCAGGAGTGAGGTCCTCTGAAAGATTTGAAAATGGAAACTCTTTACAGTAAGAACCAGTGAAAGTAGGTTAAGTCATAGAGTCATTTCAGGATGGAAAAATCCTTCAGTATGGATAGTGGTAGTTAATCAGTTACAGATTTTCTAAATAGGATGTAACTAATGAAAAAATTTCTACTCTTTCAGAAAGTGTCATGTGAACTATTCCTTCTGAAAGCTTGAGGTCGATACTTAGCAACATTAAGACTTGAGGGAGGAGCTAATGCAGTTGAAGCTGGGGGTTTTACCAGCACCCGATTCTGGGCATGCTGTACCTGCTAAATTAGCATTCTGCCACTCACAAAAGGCATTATTAATAGATAACTATTCATCATGGAAAGCTTGTAGAAATGAACCTTTATCATATAATTCAATTAATAAATCTCTTAAATTAGGTTCTGCAATGAACTGTTACATATTTATGTCAATTGCCAAATGTTTTCATGGAAGTTTTGTGGCATGTGTAACTTTGACCTAACAAGTTACGTTGACTAGTTTTGGGGATCCTATCACAATCCATTTCTGTTCTCTAGTTATACTAGAAATAGCTGCTTGTCTTTCACTCATTTTATATTGATAATTCATTATTACATAGATGCTATTCTTAGCAAATCTTTTGTGTGAAGCTTGAACAGTGACAAGGTGGAAGGTAAACATCCATGTTTTCTGATGTGTTTTATTGATAGTAAACTGAGTGCATTGTTAATTATTTTGAGCAATAAGTTAACACGAAGAATATTTAAAGCATTCTGTGCCGATCTTTGCATCTGTGAACACTTAGTGAAGGCTAGTGTCATAGTCAGAATCAGGGCCTTTTCTCTTATCAAGAAATAAAGGGAGAATGCAGTGAAACTTGAAAAAAATACTTGTCACCTTAGAAAGAAAAGAATGCCTTTTTGTCAGCACACTTCTGCATAAGTGCACTGTTAAAAATTAGAAGGTACCTTAATGTCTTATTTTATGTAGCTGAGTTAAAACACTTTATTCTTCTTGTGTGGTTTTCAATTCTAAGAAATCTGTTCATTAATTAAAAAGTTAAATTCAAATAAGATACTTAGTAAAATGAATGATTATGGATTATGGATTAATGATTATGGACAGAAAAAAAATATTCAGAAGCTGCACAGTCTGTTTCATAGATACCTGGTATTTCTTGACCATATTACTGTTGTGCAGTTTAGTTTGTTATTGGTAAAGGCATCCTAAAGCACAACAAAGAATGCCTGGTGTTAATTATATTTTTGTATTTGAAGTGCTGTTGGTTAAAATGCTTTCGCACACACCTAATTTTCCACTCTTGACAAAAGTATGGAAACTGTCCCTGAATACTGATTAAATTATTAAAAATGCAACAGTTATTTTGAAGATTTGTAATCCATTATTGTTGTTCCCAAGTGCTTTTTTAGTGTGTTATTACATTGTGCTGCTAGTCTGAAAAATGCCTCCAAACATTACCTACTTTCTTGGCCAAAGGAGGTTTTACTCAACTCACTTTTTTTACAGCTGGTAGAGTAGGAGAATGATTTGGTTTATTGTCTGGTTTGCAGACCACCAATGGCAGTAAATAAAGCAATGTCAGGGTCTAATTCTGGGAATATATCATACATCCACTGAACATTATTATTCCTGGATGAAGGTAAGGTGGTTTATAAGAAACAGAAGAGAGTGAACAGTAGTGATAGAACCTCAAGTACATAGACCATAGATACTTAGTATTAAATGTTGCCAAATACAATAAATAAGAAAATCTAGCACCTGCATGGGTGATTATCACAACAAATATTTCTGCATTTTCTCTGTGCTGGTGAGACCCCACTTGGAGTACTGTGCATAGTTCTGGAGCCTTAATATAGGAAGGATGTATGAAAAGGATCTCATGGAGAGGGTCCAGAGGAGAGCCATGAAAATGATCAGGGGGTTGGAGCACCTCTGCTACAAGGACAGGCTTAGGGAGCTGGGGTTGTTCAGCCTGGAGAAGAGGAGGCACCAGGGAGACCTAGTACCTTAGGGGGGCTAGAGGAAGGATGGAGAGAGACTGTTTACAAGTGTCTGCAGTGACAGGACAAGGGGCAATGGCTTCAAGCTAGAGAAGGCCAGATTTAGATTGGAAATCAGGAAGAAGCTCTTCACTGTGAGGGTAGTGGAACACTGGAACAGGTTGCCCAGGGAGGTGGTTGAGGGTCCTTCCCTGGAGGTACTTGAGGTGAGGCTCAACAAGCCCTTGGGCAACCTGATTTAGCTGGGGATATCCCTGCTGACTGTGGGGAGGTTGGATTAGATGAACTTTGGAGGTTGCTTCTGGCCTGGACAATTCTATAATTCTGTGATTCTATTGATAGTTTATAGTTTTTACAAAAATGGTATGTGATTTTTGAATGATTTAAACCAAGTTAATACCTTGTTAATCTAAAAACCAGGCCAGTCAGTAACTTTCTGGCCATAAGAGTGTTCTTTAGTTGTGGTTTAGTTTGTATCTGTTGAGAAGAATTTGACGTGCTCCGCTATCTTACCTATAATATCTATTTAAAATTGCTAATTTTGGATGCTTAATGCTACAGAAATAGCAAGTGTATTCTCCACAAATACTGCAGCCTTCTTGAAAAAGCACTTGGATCTGAGAATCCAAAGCATAAAATTAAATCTGTTAACATTCTACTGTATTTTTTAAAGCTGAATTTACCAAACAAAAAAACACTAGTGAGTGCCTGCTAAAATGAATGTATCTCTAATTGGAAAAAAAACAAAACAAAACAAACCCCAATCAAACAAACAAACAAAAAAAAAAACCCAGAACAAAACAGTGTGCGTGGTGTCTCCTGAGAAATGTTCCTAATTTATTGCAAGAACTTCATTTAAGGAGATTCTTCTCAGTCACCAAACTTCTATGTTACAAGTAGTTACCTTTTGACTTGTGGAACTAAGCATGCTGCCACATGCTTGCTTTTAACATGATCAGGAAGCTTAATAGATGGTTGTCACATAAAAGGATTGGAGGATACTTAGGAACTTTTGAGCATGTAAATCAGTTCTGATCTGTCTTTGTAGTGGTAGGCAAAACCAAACCAAAGCAATAACAAAAAGTGGGGCAAGTAATATCATAATACCGTCTGTACAAGAAAAACCTTTAAGTAAATTTGGAGAAGTTTATACCACCTTACGATTATATTTCTTTTTAATGATAATGGGGTGGATCCCTGGCCCAATACCCAGATCTAATCCTTCCATACAGGTTAGATAGCAGACTCTGTGCAGCAATGATCACGTAATTCTACTTGCTGTACTGGGGTCATTAGAAGTATATAGCAAAATTCAGATGTAGGATCTGATGTAAGCCTTTGTTTCCAGACATTATTTTTACAGTTTATTCTTAAACTGCTGTCTAATTTTATTTCTCTGTGGTGCTAAAATTAACTACTACCCTATTAATTTCCATTATAGTCACATCCTAGCTACTTCTGTAGGAGAGCCAAAAGTTTTTGTAGCATTTCCCATAGAATTCTAGAGGTAGTGATTTTTAATTTAATTTTTTTTAATCACATATAGTTTACTTTTTGCTAATATTCATCCCATCTTTAGGTACGTCAGTTGGCACAAACCATGGCTAATCTGAAGATTTCTTCTTTTGGATTGGCAGCTTCTGGTAAAGGTAGAGTTGAGACAACAAACACATTAGTCCATGGATGTTTACCTTTAATCTTGACAGTTTTATTAAAGGAAAAATAATATCTAGTAGTTGATGTTTAGATACCTAGTTTCATAAACAAATTAATAATTTTTTTGAAACTCTTTGACCAAAATCAGTTCATCTACAAATTAACTTTGAATACACTTGAAACACTGTATAAAAACATCTGAAGAAAACTTTGATGGCATTGTAGAGTATTTGGGAAGAGCCATGCTTTGCATCACTGTATTAAATGCAGAGTGTCCTGACTTAAACTACACATTCTTTAATAAAGTAAATTTGTATCCTACATTTCAGAGCTGTTCACTAGTGTATAAAACAGCCCTTTATGATCTAGGAAGTTCTTTTTCTGGATTTTAAATTTTTTTCCATTGTAAATTTGAGTATTGTGTAGGGTGGAAGACCGTAACTGAAGCACTTGTGAAATGGTGCTAACAAGTGAAACCTTAATCATCTGAGTAAAGGAGCTATTTTGAATGGTCTGAAAATGTTTCTTTAGTAAAATTCTAATTTTCAGATTAATGTTTCAAAATGAGAAAGTCGGTGCTAAAGGTCATACTCCATCCTTTGGACGAGTTGCTAACCTGTGATTCCATATTAATTCACCTACTGAACTTCAAGCAAACCAGCAAGAAACAGACTGCACATTTATTTGTGTGCTTTCCATAAAAGAGAGATATTTAGAAAATAGTGCAGTTCAAACATTGCGTTTCTTGGAGGTGAGCTAATTATGCTCAGAATTTTCAAGTTCTAATTTTGTAAGAATGCTGAAGAACTGCATAAGCACATAATTGATCAGGCATAATACAGAAAAAAGTGAGGATTGGAAAGACAAAAAAAACCCTTGCTCTGTCACAATGAAGCAAAAAGCATAGCTTATGATTAAAAAACTAAAATTTTCATTAAAAATTGCAATGACTATAACCATTCATGCATTTCAGAAGTTCCTTGTAATCAGTAGTTTCTAACCTACTTCATAAAGCAAAAATCTCCATTCCAGTCACATGAGCATCAGTTGTAGTTCTTACAAGATCACTTACATGGGATATCTAAAAATCCTTATTTGACTTGGACTTTGGCTGGCTTTGTCAGGGATGCAGAAATACGAGCTGTCTGAACCCTGTAGTTAAGAAAATAGTTGATTGTGGGTCAGATTCATTCTGCCTCTCAGCTTATACTTAGTGAGAGGAAAGATAGAGATGATGTGGTTATATGGAGCACAAACTTTTGTACTTTTCTGTGTTCTGTCATGAGTTTCAGATGAAGCAGTAAGTATAGTGCCACTGAGAAATTAAGTGCATTGCTAGTATTTCTTAGGTCATTCAGCAGGGTATTGATGAATATTTTGTTTACTGACAGTTTCTGAGGTTTAGGGAGTGGCTGTATGGAGGTAAGGTATTAGGTGCTGCTTGCATAGGTTACACTTTCATTCATGCTTCATATGTTCAGTGTTACTACTGGAAAATTATTTGTTCAGCACAAGACCCTCTCAAATGCTTTAAGAATACATTCATGTGTATTTTAATACTGACCTGTGAAACTGTAAAGCGCTGAAAATCCTTACTATTTAGGAATGCAATTTTAAAATCTTCAGTTTTGTACAAGGATTTTTAAATGAGAAGATTACATTTTATTAGTACTTAACAGACCTACTTAGGCTGGGTTTGGTTTTGGTTGGGGTTTTTTTTTCTTTGCTTTCTTAACAATTGATTGCAGTAATAATGGGAAAAAAATGCAGAAACTGCTGAGAACAGGCTTAATGATGACATAGAATCCTTTGTCACCTTATAAATGTTTTTTAAAATTCCTGTTTTCCACCCAGGACAGAGTCTACTCTTTAGCAGCCAAGCTTTGAAACAGCACCTTTTTATTTTGTAGTATAGAATACTTGAAATGGTGCCAAAACCAAGTACCACTGGATTCACTATGACAAAAGAGCTGAGCGGTTGAAGCATTATACTTGGACATCAGTGCATCAGAGTTATCTGTTGCTTTGCCTCAGTTTTGATTTGAGCAGACCATTTAGTTTCTCTGTTTTCAGACTAGAATAGTAAAACCTCAGTAGTTCACAGTATTAATGGGAAGAAATAGCAAGGTGCTGTGCAATCCTAAGTATATGTTGTAATCAATCTAATAGTCATACTGAACATGAATACAGACAAATACACTGAAAAGATAATCTATAGAAGTAAGAATCAGAGTTGTCAAAAAGATTTCTAATGAAATTACTAGTGCCTGACTTGTCTGAACTGTGTAGACTTACTTTTGGTAATATTACTACGTATCTTTTAAAATAAAAAACCTAAGGCAGTGACCTTGGTTCTTCCTTATTTTGATATGTAGAGGATTCAAGGAGAAAAGCACAGATGTATTACAGAGAAACCCTAACAAACTGTTGGTTCTTCAGTTAAAGCATATGGTCTTCAAAATTTGATAGTTGTTGACTTACTGAAAATGTTCCAAAAGTATATTGTAAACCTTATCCAAGAACCTGACTGCTGGAATGAGAGGAAGTTGTGTGTTTTACAGCTCTGCCACTGTTGAGTTTTTAAAGTTCTGGAAAGTGGGACCGCTTTAATTTCTGTTAACATTTCAAGATACATAAATTATTGTGAACATAAAATGCTCTTATGAAAACTTACCGAAAAAACATAAAATATGTTTTTTGACTTCTGTGTTGCATTATCTGGTACAGTTCAGGGCAATTGAATGTATTCATTCTGAATCTAAGACAGCAAATAGCTTGAAACCTGAGAGTTTTTTTTAATTTAACTTTTAAAGCCATTTGTGGTGTTCTTTCTTTTCTCTTCCTTTTTTTTCTGGTGGGTTTTTTGTTTTTCTTTTTAAGATGGGCATCAAGGCCATTGGACTGTTACATTTTCAAGTTACTCTGTCAACATTAGTATGAAACTTCAGATTTCTGAGTTAATAAACTGTTGCTGATCTTTTTTCCTGCTGATGAAATCAGACAGCAATGGAAGAACCTGCAGAGATGTAATATGTCTGGTGTTCAGTGGAGAAATACATTGCAGTAGAAAGTGGATTCTCATTAGAAGTGTTTCACATAGGACAGTTTAAAGTTACCTACAGTATCTTGATGAACAACTTTGTTGAAGTTGAAATTTTGAAAGGAGGAGGAACAGGTTAGGCAAGCATGGGTGAGCCTTTCAAATATTCTGGACAATTGTGGAAAAAATGGGAAGACAAAGACAGGAGGAAGATAAGATCAATTAAAGAACTTTTAAGCAAGTTATGAGTTTTGAGTAAAAGAGGGACAAAAATCAGTGTCATAAATGTAAAGCTGGAAAATATTCAAGATACTGTTGTAAAAGTTTGAAAGTGAGGACAAGGCTCTTAAATTTTGTGAGAAAAGAGGAAGTGCAGTTATTCTTTCCCAAATCTCATTCATGAGACGTGTACAGGAAGGCTGGGGAGGGACTGCTCAGGATCTCAGGTAGTGATAGGACTAGGGGGAATGGAATGAAGCTGGAGGTGGGGAGATTCAGGCTAGATGTGAGGAGGAGGTTCTTCACCATGAGAGTGGTGAGACCCTGGAATGGGTTGTCCAGGGAGGTGGTTGAGGCCCCGCCCCTGGGGATGTTAAAGAGCAGGCTGGATGAGGCTCTGTCCAGCCTGATCTAGTGTGGGGTTTCCCTGCCCATGGCAGGGGGGTTGGAACTACATGATCCTTGTGGTCCCTTCCAACCCTGAATGAAACTATGAAACTAAGATGAACAAATATTTCTGATTAAATTTCTGGACAGATGGGCAGAGTGCAACGGCATGAGATTTAGCGCGTCCAAGTGCGAGGTTGTACACGTTCGCCACAACAACCCCATGCAATGCTACAGGCTGGGGTCAGAGTGGCTGGAGAGCAGCCAGGCAGAGGGGGACCTGGGGGTACTGGTTGATAGTACGCTAAATATGAGCCAGCAGTGTGCCCAGGTGGCCAAGAAGGCCAATGGCATCCTGGCCTGGATCAGGAACAGTGTGGCCAGCAGGAGCAGGGAGGTCATTCTGCCATTGTACACAGCACTGGTTTGGCCACACCTTGAGTCCTGTGTCCAGTTCTGGGCCCTTCAGTTTAGGAAAGATGTTGACTTGCTGGAATGTGTCCAGAGAAGGGCAACAAAGCTGGGGAGGGGTTTGGAGCACAAGCCCTATGAGGAGAGGCTGAGGGAGGTGGGGTTGCTTAGCCTGGGGAAGAGGAGGCTCAGGGGAGACCTTATTGATGTCTACAACTACCTGAAGGGAGGTTGCAGACAGGTGGGGGGTTGGTCTCTTCTCCCAGGCAACCAGTACCAGAACAAGAGGACACAGTCTCAAGCTGTGCCAGGAGAGGTTTAGGCTGTTAGGAAGAAGTTCTTCATAGAAAAGAGTGATTGCCCATTGGAATGTGCTGCCCGGGTAGATGGTGGAGTCAGTATCACTGGACATGTTTAAGAAGAGACTGGAGGGGGCGCTTGGTGCCATGGTTTAGTTGATTGGATAGTCTTGGCTGATAGGTTGGACTCGATCTCAAAGATCTTTTCCAGCCTGGTGAATTCTAATTCTAAATGTTCCATTGACTTCATGTGTAAAAATTTCTGGAATTGTAACCATTTCTTAATGTAAAACAATTCTTCCTAGTGAAGAATTTACTTATAGGCTGACAGCAGACTTGAAAGTAACTCAATCTGTAAAGAATGTAACATTCTGTAACTCCTCCTCAGGATTTGGACACGGAAGAGCAGAAATCATCTAACAGTCTGAATTGCTTTTCCACTACTGAACAAGTAAGCTCTACTGAAGAAGAGGAGTCTCCAAATACAAGAAAGAGGACTAAAGTTGACACAAATGCGCAAAACCGTCTAGCAGCCAAAGAATCAATTCGTACAGACAGTATAAATTCACATTCTTGCAAAAATACACAAGATATTGCAGCATATACAGATGACAGTAGAACAGCAGATACAGAGAGTGAGCCAGAAGAAGGTGAAATCACAGATTCAGAATGTGAAGCCTACAGCAGTGAGGATGAAGTAACAAGTGAAGAAACTGCTGATTCAGAAGATTCAGAAAATGGAGGTGAATTATTGTGGCTTATATGTATGATATTACTATATTTTCCAGGAGCCCATTAAGGACAAACAACAAAAACCAATTTGGCTAATTAAAAAAAAAAAAGGGGGCATGTGACTTGAGATACTTTGAATTAAAACATGCTGTAAGTTAACAGCATTTGGTTCTTTCTCATGATTTGCGCTGTGGCCAGAAATCGGTAGTGGCTAAGTTGCTGTCGTGAAAGCAGGAGTGTGTGTTGTGCTTGTGCATGAACGAATGGCAAATTACGATGTGGATTTGTTTAGGTTAGGATAATGACAGGAAAAAGTAAGTCTGTTGCCAGAATAGATGTTCTAGTACAGAACTCAACAGTAATTCGGTGTATTAACTCTATTCAATTAATGTGTATTATTTCTGATATGGTTCATAAACAGGTGTGTATAATTCAATGTAAGATCAGTCTACTGTAGTTAAAAGGACAGAGTGCTCAGTAATATTTGAAATCCTATCTTGTGTGTATTGCAGTTGCAACATGTTAGTATAGAGAGTAAACCTGAAAGTAACCTGTGAAAAGCGTAATGCCATCAATTGGAACTGTGTATATGCAAAGGCTATTTCAGATCAGAGCAAAATACAACCTACAGGAGTTTGTGCTGCAGTCTGTACACTTCTTAGAGTCAGTTTCCTCTACTTTCATTATTTTACTTAACTACTCAGATGCTTTTGGATTAAATTTCCTTCTCTTCCTTTTCTAATAATCAGTTCTGCAGTAATGCTGGACTAATAGGATATGGAGACAGTATTTTTTTCCTCCCTAGTACCTTTTGAGCTAATGTCTTTTCATTTTACTGTGTCTGTTTCTAGCTGAGATCATTGCAGACTGCTTCTGCAAATGGACATCCAAACCCAGAATTCATACAGCTGTTCAAATGTAATTATTTAACAGGTGCCAAGAGAAAAAAGCATATATTTATTGTTTTTTCTTACCTATATGGACACATAGTGCTAATAAGACTAAAAACTAGCCAAAAATACATTTGACAAAGTTTTATATGCATTAGTGTTGTGATGTGGTGAACAACAAAATTGCTGTCTTTTCTCAGAGTAAAACTGCATTCTAATCTGTTATGGTTAATAGTCTATAAATCTACAATATGCTAATAAATTCTGTGAATGTAGTTGTGCAAAAAATCAGAAATTAGGAAAACATTTTTTAATACTTTATAGTGTAGTCAGAAAGGCTTTAAAACAGAAGTCTCATCAAAGTTTTCTCTCAGATGTGCTTATACATTTCTTTTTCTGAAAGTTGTATAGGATTCAGCCAGGTAATGGCTATGTGCATATCAGTTGTGTGAAAGCTATGGACTATAAGAGCAAAACTGTAATTTGTTGGTAGTAACATTGTGGTTAATTTTTTCTTTACAATTATAGATGAAGAAAAGATCTGGCCTCCTTGTATCAGAGTAATTGTAGTACGATCACCAGTTCTACAGACTGGATCACTTTACATTATCACAGCAGTGAAACCTGCTACAATTGGAAGGTAAAACTTAATTGTTTTCTATATCTGAAGGAATCTCATGTTGAAAGCTGTGGAAGCCACTCAGAATTGCTTGTCCTAGAGTGCAGCACTTGTGAAACACTCTAAGTTAGCCAGGTCTCATTGACAGGGCTTTAAACTAGATTTGAAGGGGGAACGGGCTGAAACCAGTCCCCCTAGACAGGAGCCTGGGGGTGGTAAGCTGGAGTCAGGAGTGAAACCAGCAGCCCAGCTGAAGTGCATGCAGCATGGGTAACAAACAAGAGGAGCTGGAAGCCTTGTTACAGCTGGAAAGTTATGATGTAGTTGCCATCACAGAAACATGGTGGGATGACTCATCTGGCTGGAGCACTGCAATTGATGGCTACAGGCTCTTCAGGAGAGACAGGCGAAGGAGAAGGGGTGGAGGAGTGGCCCTGTACATCAGGGAGGCTCTAGATGCCATGGAACCTAGAGATCAAGGATGATCACGTTGAGTGCCTGTGGATGAAAATTAGAGGGAAGACCAACAAAGTTGAAATCCTGGTCTGTTGGAGACCACCCAACCAGGATGAAGAAGTTGATGAATTATTCTATAGCTAGCTAGAGGCTGTCTCAAGATCACCAGACCTTGTTCTTATGGGTGACATTAACCTGCCTGATATCTGCTGGGAACTCAACACAACAGAGAGGAGGCAGTCTAGAAGGTTCTTAGAATGTATGGAAGATAGCTTCTTATCCCAGCTGTTCCAACTCAGCATCACCTTCACAGTAAAGAAGTTTCTTTGCATGTCAGGTGTATAGGTAAAACATTAACACCACAGCTTTATTATATATTCACTGCCTTCTGTATACAGTTTATAGATGAAAGAAGGTACCTGAATCAAGTCTTCACATTGTGTATATTGCAACATAGTGGTATACATCTATAAAGTTCCATAATAGCTCAGAAATAGGTTATTAAGATTCAACTGAAACACACCTTTTGTAAGTCATATACTAGGCTTATTTCTGCTTTGTTGTGATTTATCTGTCACCATTCCTTTCCAGAGAAAAAGATGTTGGACATACACTTCAGATTCCTGAAGTTGGAGTCAGTAAGGTAATTTGTTTATATCTGCTCAGCATACGAATGAAGCTTTAGATTTTATGACCTTATAGTTTGCAAAATCTTAAGTATCTTAAAGAACTTTTAGAAGAAGATGTGGGTTTAGCTACAGTGTTAGAAAAAGGAAATGTTAGAAAAAGGAAAATCTACTTAGTATTTTTACAGAATAGGAATGTAGCATGAAGAGCAGTGTGATTTCAAAGTCTAGAAAAGCTAAATAAAAATTTTAAGTTTTACTAATTCACAGTGTAATACATAGTAAAAAAAAATACTTTTGAGTCCTGAATATTTTAATTATCAAACTTGAGGAAAACTTCAGTCTGTTAAGTACTAATGGCATATAAAAGATTGATGTCAGCTAGGTAAAATTTGTCATAAAATAATCCAGTCCTTGCAGTGGAGGTCAGAGTAACAAGTTTAATTTTTCTTCAAGGCAAGTGTGTAAATATGTTAAGTGATGTACCGGGAATTTAAAGATTCAACAGAATTTCTTTCAGCAACAGATTGCAGTGAAAGACTTTTCTTCTGGTCAAGAAATGCTAAAGATACATTAGCTGCTCTGTTTTGCTAACTACTTTAACACGGACTGTAAATACAGTACTTTCAATTAAAAAAAAAAGGCAGATGAACAAAGATATCATCCAAACAAAAAAAATCTGCAAATGCACGTATCTGAAATACGCTTTACTACGTCTGTTCCAGATGATAATCAGAGCAATCAGCTGTGTATTTCTTACTGAACAATTTCCAAAGCAAACCTTTCCTTGCTAGTAATGCCTTAATCAGGCATGCATTTGAAACTGAGAACTTAAAGAAACCAGAAGGCTTCTATTTTCCTGTAATGTTTAGTACTTCATTGGTACCTGACTGTTTATCTGCAAAGTGAAATAATTTCTTACATACCAAGTCAAACACAGGAAGATAAATGACAGATCTGTAAAGATAAAAAGTTAACACGTCTTTCTTCAGCGTTGATATTTAATAGCTGTGCACCACTTAGGCACTTGCTTTTCTTGAGTGTAAAATTAAATTCAAAACAAAGCTACAGCCTGCAGATTTAGCATCTGTAGAAGTTTGGGTTCGCTCCATGCAATAAGACAGGAGGAAATTAGATTAATAGCTAGTCAGTCTCCACCATTATGGGAGTATTTCTGCTATAAATGACAGCTAATCTACAAAATATATTTTTAGTACTGAATGAAGCATTTACTGTTGCACAAAAATAAGATACTTGGCTTTAAATGAACACTTCCCTCCCAGATTGACTCTTGGGGGCTTTTTCTCCAATAGAGCAAAATTGAAACGATAACTTTGTTAAACTTCTGATTTTTACTGGAACTCTCAGTAAACTGCTGAAGTTGCTATTTTGATTTGCTCAGTGGCTGTTTTGGGAGGGCGTGTGTATCTTTGTGAGTTTGGCCAGAATCCTTTTCTCTGTTCTGTCTGGGCTTGGGAGCAATACCTGTATAGAACTGCAACAACAAAACAAGCAAACAATTAGTTTCAGTACTGGGATACAAAAGAAACAGCAAATGATGGCTAGTTATGGCATCCTGGGCATTAAGATGCAGGTGAAGGTTAATTGAATGAAATTTACAAAAGCATGGCATTTAAGGAGCTATTTCAGATGTGAAAGACCAAGAGAGAACAAGGTCAGATTATTTTTTTTTATTTAATTGAATGAGAAAAGAATGCAGAATGCTGTAAAAAAATGCTTTAACAAAACCACAGCCTTTTAAGAGCAGCTAAAATGCTGTATTTCTGAATCTTGCAGTCCTTTAAGTAATGTATACTTGCCACATTGAAAATACATGCTTTTTCAGTACTGAATCAGTTTGCAGTCAAAAGCTATATTATTAATAGTATACTGTAGTTTGTGCTATTGTGGCCCATTCATTGAACTTCACATAGGTGAAATCACAAGGTGTAGAACACAGTATTAACTTAGAGTACCAGAGTCATGCATTTAAAAGGCCTTCAAATATATTCTGAAATCTTCAGAATAGTATATACATTGTGAAGTATTTGCTTAATAAGAACATTTCACTTAGGGTTCTATTTATCAGTTCCATGCAGAAGTCTATTTTGACCATGATTTGCAAAATTATGTTCTGGTGGATCAAGGCAGTCAGAATGGAACAATTGTTAATGGAAATCACATTCTCCAGGTGAGTACCTGTTACAGTGCTCTGTACACTGCACAGAGAACTGTAGTCTTGTGGTTGGTTTAACTATGTTATGGCAGATCACTGCATGTCATTGCATGGCTTCTTTCATTCATCATGCTCTCTTGGTTCACCTTAATGTTTTTAGGGTCACTTACAGTACTTCACATTTTATTTGTATTTGCAAAAATCCACTACCATTGAAACTGACAGAGCAGAATACCCACTGTAGTTGGATACTTGCCTGCATTTGTGAGACCACACTGAATTAATAAATTATGAGCGGTATTCATGAAACAGAGTTTGTGCTCTTCATTAGTAACAAAGTAATATGTCTGACAAAACTTTCTTTTGATGTAGCCTAAAACAAAATGTGATCCCTGTATCTTGGAGCATGGAGATGAAGTGAAGATTGGTGAAACTGTGCTTTCATTTCATATACATCCGGGCAGTGATACCTGCGATGGATGTGAACCAGGACAAGTCAGAGCGCATCTTCGCTTGGACAGGAAAAAAGAATCTTCTGGTTAGTAATGTCATCATGGGTTATGTGGTTTTTTACTTTACAAACATAAGAATTACTTCAGTTTTCTTACCATTTTCCTGTCAACTGTGAATAGTTCTACAATACATGATGATGTATATTCTTCTTGGTCTGTGTGATGTGTAATAATGTTAGAACAAAAATTCTCATGTTTGTCTCATGTTTCAAAACAGTGTAACATTATTAATTAGAGATTCAATCCTGTGTTCTTCCTTTCAGTTGGTCCAGCACTTAGCAAAGAAGAAAGAGAGTTAGTCAGAAGAAAAGCATTAAAACAAATACGGGTAAAATATGGTTTACAGGTGAGTTTACAGTAGAGTTTAATTAAATGTTTGAAGTCTCCATCTACTTTGATTCCTGTTTTAAGCCATAAACTTGAGTGCAGAAGTTTGCAAATGCACTCTAGCTCAAGCCTGTCAGTTTAACTCCAGCTTATCTTTTTTACACTCCTAATTACTTACAAACCTCTGCAGAGACAGATGATCCATTTTAGAATGCCAACATGAATGTACAGGCTACCTATTACATAAGTATTCAACAGTATTCAAATTACTCATTTATTAGAGATTATTGTAACTGTATTATCTATGTGCTTGTAGTTATGTATTTGTGTAGGAAACAGAAGGCCATAGCTTATTTAAAATTCTTCAGCTACCAAAATAATGGTGATACAGAAAACACATGCTTAGTTCTGTCATTTGTTCTGAAGAAATAGTTGCTGAGGAACAGGGTAAATGTTTAAACAAAAAGCTAGTGGCACATACATATGGTTTTCTGCTAAATATGAAGAGATTGATTCTTCATACCAAGATAATATATTTACATATAGCCTCCGCAAAATCAGTGTATTTGGCAATATTACATTATGTGATGATGGAAATAACATACCTCGCTAAGGTATGGCTGTAAGGTAAGGCTCTAGTTAGATGAGAACTACCGATGTGGTTTTTGTTAAGGTTTAGAATTAATAAAATAGGCTGAAGCTGCCTTACTTCTGGAGGGAAGCTGTGAAATTATCAAAAAGAAAGAATTTAAAGCCCTCTTTCTTTGTCCCAATGGAATTTAATCTTCTCTTAAAGAACACAGAGTATGAAGACAACAAAGCAGTGAAGAATCCAAAGTACAAAGATAGAGCAAGAAAACGGAGAGAGACCATTGGAAGTGAAGGAACCTTCCAGAGAGATGATAGTCCAGCTTCTGTTCACATGTAAGTTTCATTTGGGGGAACATGAATCCTCAATGAATCTTAAAAAGGGATGATAAAGTAAGTATCAGTTAATTACTAGAATATGGTTTGTTGATCATGAATTACCTGTACATAATGTGTTAGGAGAGCTAGAAAATGGCAAGCTATTCTCACTTCCCATTTCATGTGATCTTTTTAGTAACTCGACTTCCATACTTCCATTCAGTGTGGCAGTAAGGATGCATCAATTGCTTCCTTAGCAACATGAAAAACAAAGGAACTCCTCAGCTGCACTATCAACGCCTCTAATAATGTCTGGTTTCCAATTTCTAGGTCTCAGTAATAGTACATACGCAGATTTTTCACCTGCGCCTTCTTTCAATGTCAATATCCAGCCTACCATAAGATGTGCATTTACATAGTCTTAAATGACAGTCTTGCTCCTCATTTATTCCTCTGCTTCTGCAGTTGTAATTGGGATGGTGGTTTTAAGAAGCATGAACTTGTAGGAGCTCCTAAATTAGTAAAAGGAAGTGTAAGACAATGAAATTTGTGCACTAGGATGATTTGGTAGTGAGGTAGCAATACTGCTTTTTCCCTAGTACACTTTCTACCCACCCATGCTGTATCTTTTTACTCCTTGAGTAAGTAAGTAGTTCACAAGGAGTTTTAAGAAACTTTATATTGACAGGAAGCTTGGAATAGCTTTGGCAACCTACTGTATTAGCAGAAGAACTTCCAAAAGACAGCACTATCATCTTCTAAACAGCTTGTGACAGTATGGTACATAGCTTGTAGGAACAGTATGGTATTGAGTCCTGGTTCCTAGAGCAACATATGCATGCACACTTCTGGCCTTCAGTATTTGAGCAGAGAGTATACTCTTTTTATTAACGCTTGCTTAGCAGTTTCAATTTTTTTCAAAGTGAAATCAGCAACAGCAACAAAGGACATAAAATGTTGGAAAAGATGGGATGGAAGAAAGGTGAAGGTTTGGGCAAGGATGGTGGTGGCATGAAAGATCCGGTAGGTCTTTCTGATTTTTATTTGTAGTGAAAGGGAACAGAAATGTATTTGCAGTGAAATATGTCTTAACAGTAAGCTACTATTTACTGGAAACATTTCTAAATCCTGCTTAGGAAGAAATAATGACTAGTGAAGTAGTTTGAGCTTTTTCAATGATTTTGCCCTTCAGTGGAAAATTACCCTGATGTCTGTATATGTTAGGAAACTAAAGGAAGAAAACCAGCTTTTAGAACTACCCATCACAGGGATCATACACTACTCAGTCAGAAGTAGTTCATGGTAATGTTAGTGGCAGGTGACATCATTCAGCACTCCAGATCATAGTTCATCATTTTAACAGTACTTTAAATGTCCATGTATGTTCTAGGTGTATTACAGCCTTGAAGAGAAGCACTTGGGGAGTGGAATTAGTATTTCAAAATATAATTTATAATAAAGTATTTAGACTATTTGACTTGCAGTTACAAGAGTATTTAATGTATTTTATAGATCCATCTTCAGATACACAAGACACATGCAGGTTTGGGTACCAGTAAACCAGCTTCTATTGAAGATGTTCAGATCACCCAGAGCAAGAACAAAAAGAACTGGGATAAAGCAAGAGAAAGGTTTGCTGAAAACTTCCAAGAACCTAAATCACAAAAGGATACACCCAAGATTATGCCTTGGGTTAGAGGGACTGTAAAGTAAAGTACCTGGTCCTACAGCAGGGTACTTCATGTGTGTAAATATTTGGGAGAGAATTTATTTTTATTCCTTTTTTCTTTTGCTAAAGCAGAAGTTTAGTGATATGTAAAATACAGTTGTTGAGAAAATTATACAGGATTAAGACCATGGGTTTCTGTAGTCTTCATGCTTTTATAAAACTACATTTTTAATAACGGAGTTTAGAGGGATATTCAAATTTAAGTACTTGAAAGGGATTCTTACCCTAACCAGGAAGCTTCTTCAAATGTGTTTGTAACACAGTTCTTCATGGAAAGTAAAACATCTGTTGAATCTAAATACAGCACCTTTAACATTGGGACAGTGGTTTAAAAGCAAGGTAAAACAAACCAAGGACAAAAAAAATTCCCCTGGACCCCAATAACAGTATCATACTGCCATTTCATCTCTCTTATGTTTGTTTGCCATGAAAAATCCTCAGCAAGAGGTACACCGTTCTTAAATGCATATGATTCAGTACTAGTTACATGTCTCATCTTACATTAAAGGGGAAAAAAACTTTGCTTTAAACAATTCATCAGTACTGTTCAAAAGTACATACTGTACTTCATGAAATGAACTACCAGCATTGGTGAAGAAAATGTTCAGAAAGAGCTTATAGCAAAATTTTCTTCTGTGAAGAACTTGGGATTTGTTTAGTAACTAATCTGTATCACACCTTTAGAAGAGGAGGTATGCTTAGAAAACCAGCATGTGTGTGTATTATTTATCAGCTTGTTCAGATACATCCATTGCTGGCAATGGAGTTTATGCCAGAAAAAATGTCCCAGTCTACCAACTGCTTTTTAGTAGGGATGGATTGGATTGCCAAACTGATTCTAAAAGCTTGGTATTTATTGAATGTTCCTAAAAATAATAAATCATTGTCAATTTAAACAATGTGCTTCTTGATACTGTCTTGTGCATATGCTGGATAGGACAGAACTTAATCTTGTTCTAGTGAAGTTAAAGTTCTGATACTTGTCCAAGTAAAGGAAGTAGTCTCCCCATCTTTCTTGTCACACAGGCAACTGTGAAGCACTGTTGTGTAAAACCAGGGTAAGTTGCTAGCTATTGATCTTAACATTTAGATGCTGTGGTGGCTTGACCCTGGGTGTCCACCAAAGCTGCTGGCAATCAGTTTGGAGTAATGAGAAACAAACCCCAAATCTTGAAACACCTGCTCTCCACTCCTCCTTTCTTCCCAGGATCAACTTTTGTTTTCTCTACATCCTCCCACCAGCAACACTTCAGGGGGATGGCAGATGTGAGCTACAGTCAGTTTATCATGTGTCCATCCATTCACAGGCAGTCCTTGAGCATCTCCCCTATGAAGAGAGACTGAAGGACCTGGGGCTGTTTCATGTTGAGAAGACTGAGAGGGGATCTGATCGATGTGTATAAATACCGGAGGGGTGGGTGCAATAATAAGACAAGGAACAGTGCATACACACTTGAATGTAGGACGTTTCACCTCAACATGAGGAGAAACTTCTTTAGAGTGAAGGTGACAGAGCACTGAAACAGGCTGCCCAGAGCAGTTGTGGAGTCTCCTTCTCTGGAGACTTTCAAAACCCACCTGGATGCATTCCTGTGCAGAGTACCCTAGGTGATCCTGCTTTTGGCAGTGGGGTTTGACTTGATAATCTCTGGAGGTCCTTTTCAACCTCATAAACTTCTCCACTATGGGTCATTTCCATAGTACATAGAGCTTCAAGAACAAACTGATCCAGCATGGATCTTCCGTTGGTCCACAGGTCCTGTTGTCATGCTCCAGTATGGGCTTACCAGGGAGTCACACCCTCCTTCAAGCATCTGCTTACCTTGGCATAGGGTCCTTCATGGGCTGCAGGTGGCTATCTGCTACACCATTAACCTCTGAGGGCTGCAGGTACAGTGTCTGCCTCACTGCAGACTTCGCAGGCTGCAGGGAAATCTCTGCTCCAGCATGTGGAGTACCTCCTCACTCTCCTTCACTGACCTTGGTGTCTCCAGAGTTGTTTCTCTCACATGTGCTCACCTCTCTCTCCCAGCTGCTGTTCAGGTGTCTTTTACCCTTCTTAAGGATGTTACCACAGAAGTTGCTAGACCACTGCTGATGTACTCAGCCTTGGCCAGCAGTAAGTCTGTCTTGAAGGTAGTTGGCACTGGCTGTATTGGGTACAGGAGGAAGATTACAGCAGCTTCTCACAGAAGCTACCCCTGTAGCGCCCCCCAAGCTACAAAAACCTTGCCACACAAATGCAATAGACACAGGATATAAAGCAAAAAATGTGCTCATTTATATCATTAAAGCACACAAGTTTAACAATCTGAAACATGCCTTACTTCAGCAGTATAACATTTGAAAATAGTTAGAGCACTCTGCCTGCAGCAGTACTGCTATAATTTAATTGGTACCAATTCACTGTTCACCTTTGTAAGCTGGCTTGGGTTTGTTTTTACTCCTGTAGTAATAACTATGAATTTTTAGCTGACTGCTGCAGCATTTTTTTCATATTGACAGCTTCACATTTTTAGAGGCTACCTGTTTCTAACTGGAAAAAATATTTTCTGTATGAAACAGCTACATGTGACATTTTAGTTCATCATGCATCTAAAAGACTTCTACTACAAGAAAGAAGAATCAAATAGGCTAAAAAAAAGTTTTTACCTTTTTTTTTTAAAAAAAAAACAGTTGTTAAACATTGTGGTCTTCATGTTAAATCAAACTACAAGTCTGTACCTTATCTTTTTCCCTTTTTCCAATTGCTAAAGGAAAAGCTCTAAGAAAAGTCAGTCTTGGGTTTATTGTTGCCTTGCAGAGTTGAAACTTGAAAAGATTTAACTGAGTTTGCATTTCATTAAGTGTTTTAAGTAAGGCATCATTTGACTTACGTGAGAGGCGTGGTCTCATGCAGTCAGGCACTGACTGCTTTCAGTATTGCAGCTTCCTCTTTCAATGAGGAGCTCCATATAGAGGGTCAAAGCTTAGTCCCAGTTTGGCATTGTGATAAATCCCCAATTATCCCTTGGTAATATCCCCAGTTTCCGTTGAAGTGGAAAAAGTGGTGCCATTAATACAGCATTGTTAACTGAAAAGAATCCTCATCAAGCAGTTGTGTTAATAGAGTAGGAAGACATGAGCTAAATGAGGCTTTTCATCCCCTAGCCTAGTGACCCCTTAGAAATTTCTAAGTACAAATGAGGTGGAAGTGTCAAAGGTGTGCAAGACTTATATGCAAATACAGTACCGCTTTCCCTCGTGTCAGGAGTGGAACACGAGTTGCCATTGCACTATTATAATTTTGGAGGCTATAACCAGTAAGATAAAGCATAAAACTTAACTGTCTTACCTTCTCAGTCCTCCAACCATCCTCTTGGCTTTTCTACCTTACAGTACCTAATACTGATCCCTTACGCAAGGTTGGTTATTTTATAAATCCAAAGTAAAAAGTTTAAGCAGTTTGCTGTGTAAAAATAATTGATACTGAATATAATCTTAAAGCTGTTAAGAGTGACATTCCATTCATCAGTTTACATAAACTACTTTCTCCAGTCTTAACAGTGAATTTTGCAAAGCACCAATTTCAAATAAAACATATTTCTGAATTTCAAAGTAAACTAAGACGTGTATTTTTGTATGTTCAGTGCTGAACAACCCAGCTGTCAATTAAAAACAGGGAACACGTTCATCATTGTGTGAAAGACACTGAACTAAACACCTGTGCCAACAGGAGCTCTGAACTGTGGTACACACATTATTTTTACAGAATACACCATAGATCAGACTGGAGTTTCTGCTCTAGAGAGAACAGACCCTTTGCTACTGCAACCGGTTCTACAAAGTGTACCTGACCCCCTCCACCCAGCAGTTAACAAATGCATGGCAGCACAGAAGGATGTTAAAACCAGCATCCTATTGTGAACAAGGCATACTTAAGTGTGCATATCAAGAGCCTGTGTCCTTTCTCTTAAGTGCTACATATTTTTGTGACCCCTGAATACGGGAATTTTTTTCTCATCCAGCTCCTGTCTTATTAAATGTTTTTTTGTGCATCTTATTTTAATCCAGCAGTAACCACCACGCACAACTTGCATACCAGTTTCTGTGGCCCAGATAGCACTGATCTTGGTACAGCCCTACAGTGCAGCAGGGCACCATGTGCTCTCACCTGTGCTGAAGTGTCTCGGTGTTATTTCAGCACTGCAGACAGGGCACATGATGCCTCTTCTACTGCTCAAGGTCCTTGGTGAAAACTGGAGAAAAAACCATTGCAGACCGCCTGGCTGTGCCCTCGCCTTCCTGAGCTCACATGCCTCAGCAGCCGGGGAGCGGGGTGGTCCTTCCAACACCTCCCTCCGCTTCCCTCCTGGCGCCGGCCAGGCGCTCACCTCAGCCTGCTTTCGCAGCGCCGGCAGCCGCGCGGTCCCAACAGCCTTTACCTCCTCGGCTGCCTTCACCTCTGTGCAGAGCCCGCCTCCATCTTGTCTGGTCTCGTCCCGTTGCGTCCAGCCTGCGGCCGCCACACATTTCCCCGACGGCCGCCCCTGGCGTTTGAGCCTAAAACTCCTCCTCCTCCTCCTTGTTTTCTTCCTCCTCCTCCACTTACCCGCCGGCTGCACGCGGGCCTCCGGGCCGTGGCGTGGGCTCGGGAAAGCTCCTGCAGCTCAGGAGTGGAAGAAGTAGGGAACCCATTAGAGGAGGAAATAAGACCAGCGGCCGTGATGGTAGGCATCACAGGCAAACACCTCCCTCCGGCATTTCCCTACACAGCATAACAGAGAAAGAATAAATTAAAAAACAAAAACCAAAAACCAAAAAGCAATACACTGCACAAGTGAGTGGCACAGTACTGGATCACTTTGGCTTTTTGGAATGTTGCCATATGCTTTATAATGAGCAATTCTTTGTTGTATGACACTGTGCAAAGTCTTCGACTGATGTCCTGAACTTCAGCTCTGATGCAGGTCTGGATAGAGCTCTCTGCTCTTAGGGGGCTGCTCTGTGTGATGTACGTGAGCTGATCCGCCACAAAGGCAGCGGCAGCGGAAACACCACTGCAGTGTCCTGGAGTATGTTCTCTGGAGATTTTCCTCATGCAGGATTTTCTGATCTGTGTCAAGTCAAGAGGTGGAGGTGAGGCTGCAGGAAAGCAGAGCTTGGGTTGTTAAAACTTGCTACCAAGGAGGTCAGTATGATGTGGAATAACCAGGAAGCACTAGCAGTGGGCTGCTTCTCTTTGTTTTGGTTAAGCACAAGTTTATCGGGTTGACAAGAATCATAAAAGAATAAACTGCCACATTTTTAGTGCTTGTTTAAGGCACTTCATGAGGAGGAGAATGTAGTTCAGAGGTTGTTGAGAAGTTTGGCTTTCTTGAGACAGTAGTTCTGTTTTTCATTTTACTATATAAATACTTCATTTTAGACACTTGTCATTATGCTACAGACTTGTCTTAGAAATTGCTCACAGTACACATCAGGAGGAAAATCACAAGTTCTATAAAATAGCTTTGTCCACTATATGTCTACTGTGAAATTTTAGAGAGTGTTTAAAGAAGGATAGCTATTTTAGTGAATTTGTTATATTTGGGGTTTAGTAAAGATATTCTCTGTGTGTTTTGACTCAATGAAGAAATACAGGTGATGACTGTTTCAGCTTTATCTGTATTCCCATGTGTCAGCCTGCAGAGACCCTGCCACTGGGCTGATGGTTCAGCTCTCCACATATATGCTCTTTTGCATTGAGTTTTGCCACAGACAGCGTTGAGTGAAAACTCTGGTTTTAAGCTTCTCAGGTAGCTGCTGCTTGTTTCTTCTTGAGACCTGTGAAAACCCAGGTTAGCTGGTTCTTCCAAAGCTTTACATTTGAAGTTGTTCAAAGGGTGGTGGAACTTTTGAAAAACATTTAAACAACCATCTACAAAATGTGCCTCACCTATTTCCTATGACCTGCACTCAGGGAAGTATTTCCTTTCCCCTAGTCACTGATGACACCTGGCTATGGTAATATTCCAATTCCCAGTATTCACCTTAAAACTAATGAACTCTTGAAGCCTAGATAAATCCCGTTAGTCATTACAATTAAAGATGAAGAAGGCTTAACTGAGTGTATTTTTAGAATGCTGCAGTGGATACATTGTCAGGAGACCTTTAAGCTGGGATCGTGATACACTTGAAGAGGCCTATTCTAACAGCTGGCAGGATTATTAATAGCTGACACAACTGATTTAGGTAAAGAATGTGTTTTCTTGAGGGAGTTTAGCTAATGAGTCATGTCATTTTGTTCACCTTATTTTTTATTTGTTTTGCTTTGAAAAGAAGAGGTAGTTGTGTTATGCAGACATGTATACAGACAAGTGGTCCTGTATGTGTAAGCTCAAAGGCACAGGCTTCAAATTCAAGAATATAAGGGCAGGAGTCTCAACTGGAATGTCACTGTGTCTTCAGTGAGTGTGCGGTAACCTCCATCATCTAAGGATCTGGCCCCAGATAGTCACAGGGTCGAGTTTATAAACAGATGCTAGCAGGGGTGTTGATACGTAAGTCTACACATACATATGCATGCCGTAACTCTGCAGGCTGGAGGAGAATTGAAATAAGTTTATGCCAGACATCAGAGGAACCACACAACACCAAACTGAGAAATGTGTTTCTCTCTCACAGCACTATCTTTCTGCCAAACTGTATGTGGCACCACAGGAATTAGCCAGAGAAGATATTTCTACTGTCATTCATTTAGAAGTCCTGGTATGTTTGCTCACATAAACGAAGCATTTACCCCCTGCTTGTACTCAGCATTCGCGGTGACAGCTGCTCTAATAGCTGGTGTAATCATAGTGCCAGCCAAACTGTAGCAATGTTACAGGTGTCAGGATGCTTGCTTATTTTCAAAACACTGCACATTTCAGATTTTGCATTTCTCATTTGAATAATGACACGGTTTATATTCTTTTACATGCTGTTAAAATAGTCTCAGCCTTAAACTCTGTAACTCTTGACAGCTGCAATGGCATGATTTTTTCACTGGCTTCACTTGGAGTGCCTCAATCATCTGACAATCAGCAGGGATTTTACAAAGTGTAACTTGGAACCTACAAGGTTTGTTTAGAGTAAAAAAATAATTTTCTGTAAGGTGAAGATAGCAGTCTTCACTTTAGGCTTTCACAATAGGATTGCCTGGCTGGAAAACTTGCTTGGGAAGATGGAAGCAAAAAAAGCCTTTTTGAGTACTTTTAGCCATCTCCACTCAGGTGCAGGATCCTGCCTTTGCCCTTACTGAGCTTCATCAGGTTCACACAGGCCCATCCCTCAAGTCTGTTAAGGTCCCTCTGGATGGTATCCCTTCCCTCCAGCATGTCAGCTGCACCACACAACTTGGTGTCATCCACAAACTTTCTGTCATGGTTTAGGCTCAGCTGGCAGCCAAGCCCCACACAGTCACTCAAATACTGCCCCCCAACCTCCCAATGGGATGGAAAGGAAAATCAGGAGCACAATCCATGAGTTGAGATAGGGAGAGTTTAATAAAAACAATACAAGGAAAAAAACAAACCAAACCAAAATCACAGAAAATAAAAATAATACTAACAAAGTAATTGTCAAGGGTAAGGGCTATACCAGCCACTAAACAAGTAGCAACTGCTCTCTGTTAATCCCTCTCTCTTCCCAAAGGGGAGAGAAAGGGTATAAGGGAGAGAGACTTAATAACTACAAAAGAAAATTACAACTATTTTAATTAATAAAATTAAATGCATACAAATATATAGAAAACCAATATCAAACCCAAACCCCTGACAGCAAAGACATCACCATCACCACTGATGCTGTGACAGAAGTTCCAGACTGGACTCAACAGCAGATGGGAACCAGATTCACAAGCTGAATTCTCAAACTGTATTCAGGAACTCAACGTTTTACAACTTTGAAGGCATAATGGACAGAGTCCTCCTTGGACACCAGACATTGAAGAACTTGACCCTTGTGATTCCTCATCTTTATACTGAGTATGATAAATATGTCATGAAATACCTAGTTAGTCAGTTTAGGGTCACCTGTCCTGCCCACTCCTCACCACCGGTGTGGCCTTTTACTCTACACCCACACAATGTTGTACATCATTTATAGCAGTGACCTTGCTCTGCATGCTGATCCTTGGTGCTAACTAAAACCTTGTGTGTGATCACTGCTAGATGCTGTCTGCAAATACATGTCGGAATGGAGTTACTTAGACTGAGATGAAAAGTAAAATTCAGAGTTAGTTCTATTATAACTCTCACCAGGACAGTAATTTATAAAGGGAGTGGCATGAAACCCAGACAGCTAACCAGATGGTGTCCACACCAAAAACCACCACAATTGCTGTGCCAGACCTCGCCTTAGAGAGTGGACATGATGTCAGAATGTTACTGAATATCCCATTGCATGTTTTGGTTGACTGTCCTGGGTGTGTACCCTCCCAAATTCTAGTGAGAAAAGTCACCCTTGCCTAGCCAAGCCTAGGATACACAATTAGCCCTTAGTAAAGCTATGTCACCAATTGTTGTCATCAATCTCCAACTTATTTTCCAAGTGGCATAGTTTCTATGCGGATCTGCTCAGTAGTCCTGCCAGGCACTGGGAGAGGCGAATTGCCCTGTAATTCCCTGGGTCTTCCTTTTTTCCCTCATGGGAATTATGTTTCCTCTTTTCCAGTCAGTGTGAACTTCACCAGACTGTCACAACTTGTCGAATGTGACAGACAGTGGCTTAGCCACTTTGTCTGCCAGTTCCCTTAGGACCCATGGATACATCTCTTGGATTTATGGACTTTCACATACCTTTGATTGTCTCAAACTTGATCTTTTTCTACAATGGGCAGTTCTTCCTTCTCCTAGTTTCTGTCTTTGATTTCATCAGATTGAATGATGTGGTTGAAACACTTGCTGGTAAAGACATATTTGAGTACCTCAACCTTCTCTGTATCTCAGGGAGCCAAGTCTCTTATTTCATTATGGAAAGGACCCACATTTTCCACAGTCTTCTTTGATTACCCTCATACATGCAGAAGGTTTTCTTCCTGCCCTTGGCGTTCTTGGCAATTTTAATTCTGTCAGGCCTTTAGCTTTCCTAACCTGGTCTCTGGCTGTTCAGACAGTTTCTATTCCTCTCAAGACTAGCTGTCCTTTCTTCTACCCCATGTAAGCTTTGGGTTTGTGTTTCAGTTTGTCCAGGAGCTTGTCATGGGAGCAGGCAGTCTGTCCCCAGAAGAGAAGAGCAATCCCCTGATATTTCTAGACCATGGATCTTGAACCTGGAGGAGCTGGGCTGCTGTTGTAGAGCAGTATCAGAGAAAGTCTTTGAGGGCTGTGAATGGAGGATGAGAGAAGCTGTTTGGATGTAGAGGTGCCAGCAGGAGGACACAGCGGGGACCTGGACTGTCACATAATGTCAGGTCGCGGGCAAACTGTACCATTGCTCTGTCATCCTCACATCAAAAAGTGTTCCCTGGTATTGAGGAGGAACCTCCTGTGCATCTGTTTGTGCCCATTGTCTCTTGAGGGTGAGGTGATTCTGATGACAGAGCATGATCTGAGGTGTTGCCTAGGGCAAAACAGCCTGCCCCCTGCATCAGGACTTGTTCCCTTAAAAAGAAGAGGAGGGTAATTGTTATTGGAGATTCCCTCCTGAGGGGAACAGAGGCCCATATGTTGTCCTGATCCTTCCCACAGGGAAGTCTGCTGCCTCCCTGGGGCCCGGGCCAGAGAAGTTACCAGAAAGCTGCATAGTCTCTGGTACAGTCCTCTGATTGCTATCCCCTCATAGTTATGCAGTTAGGGAGCGATGATGCTGCAACCAGAGGTCCCAAGGCAATTAAAGAGAACTACAAGTCTCTGGAAAAACTGGTTGAGCGGTCAGGGGTACAGGTAATTTTTTCATCCATACCCTTAGTTGCAGGAAGCAATACTGAAAGGAACAGGAAAGGTGTGATTAACAAGTGGCTCAGAGGCTGGTGCCACCAACAGAATTTTGGGGTTTTTGATCTTCGGGAACTTTCTATGGCACCAGGTCAGCTAGCAACAGATGGAGTACATCTGTCCCTGAGGGGGAGAAAGATCCTATCACATGAGAATGGCCTATCCCCCAAAGGGAAAAAGGTTCTAGGGAGGGAGTTGGCAGGTCTCATTGACAGGGCTTTAAACTAGATGTGAAGGGGGAAGGGGCTGAAACCAGTCCCCCCAGACAGGAGTCTGAGGGTGGTAAGCTGGAGTCAGGGGTGAAACCAGCAGCCCAGCTGAAGTGTATGTGCACTAATGCATGAAGTATGGGCAACAAGCAAGAGGAGCTGGAAGCCTTGTTACAGCTGGAAAGTTATGATGTAGTTGCCATCACAGAAACATGGTGGGATGACTCATCTGGCTGGAGCACTGCAATTGATGGCTACAGGCTCTTCAGGAGAGACAGGCGAAGGAGAAGGGGTGGAGGAGTGGCCCTGTACATCAGGGAGGCTCTAGATGCCATGGAACCTAGAGATCAAGGATGATCACGTTGAGTGCCTGTGGGTGAAAATTAGGGAGAAGACCAACAAGGCTGACATCCTGGTTGGAGTCTGTTACAGACCACCCCAACCAGGATGAAGAAGTTGATGAATTATTCTATAGCTAGCTAGAGGCTGTCTCAGAATCACCAGACCTTGTTCTTATGGGTGACATTATCCTGCCTGATATCTGCTGGGAACTCAACACAGCAGAGAGGAGTCAGTCTAGAAGGTTCTTAGAGTACACGGAGGATAGATTCTTATCCCAGCTGCTTTGTGAGCCTAGCAGGGGTAAGGCTTTGCTTGACCTTCTTTTTACAAACAGAGAAGGGCTGGTGAGAGATGTGGTGGTTGGAGGCTGTCTGGGGTCCAGCAACCATGAGATAATTGAGTTTTCAATATGCAGTCAAGCTAAGAGGGGCAGCAACAAAACCTCCACTCTGGACTTCCTGAGGTCAGACTTCAGGTTACTCAAGGAACTAACTCAGAAGGTACCTTGGGAAACAGCCCTTAAAAACCAAGGGGTCCAGGAGAGCTGGACCTACTTCAGGGAAGAATTGTTGAAGGCACAGGAACAGGCTGTGCCAATGTGCCGGAAGATGAGCCGCCGGGGCAGACGGCCAGCCTGGATGGGCAATGAACTTCTGAATGAATTGAGGGAAAAAAAGAGGGTGTATCATCTTTGGAAGGAAGGAGAGGTTACCCACAGAATGTTTAAGGATGTTGCTAGGTCATGTAGGAAGAAAATGAGAGAGGCAAAAGCTCATTTAGAGCTTAGACTGGCCTCTGCTGTGAGGGACAACAAAAAATCCTTCTACAAATATATTAATAGCAAGAGGAGGGACAAGGACAACCTCCACTCTTTAGTGGACATGGAGGGGAACATAGTAACAAATGATGAGGAAAAGGCAGAGCGACTTAACACCATCTTTGTCTCAACTTTTAATAGCAGGATAGGTTGTCTTCCAGACAACTGGCCTCCTGAGCTGGCAGATGGAGTCAGGGAGCAGTATAGTTCCCCTGTGTTCCAGGAGGAAGCAGTTAAGAGGCCTGCTTAGCTGCTTGGATTCCCACAAGTCCATGGGACCAGATGGGATCCATCCTAGGGTGCTGAGAGAGCTGAGAGATGAGCTGGCCAAGGCTCTCTCCATCATTTTTCAACAGTCTTGGCTCACTAGAGAGGTCCCAGAGGACTGGAAGCTGGCCAACGTGGTGCCCATCCACAAGAAGGGCCGGTTGGACAAGCCAGGGAATTCCAGGCCTGTCAGCCTGACCTCAGTGCCAGGCAAGATTATGGAACAGTCATCTTGAGTGTAATCACACAGCACTTAACAAGATGGCCAAAGGATCAGGCTCAGTCAGCATGGACTTAGGAAGGGCAGGTCCTGCCTGACCAACCTGATCTCCTTCTATCATCAGGTAACCTGCCTGGTGGATGTGGGGCAGGCTGTGGATGTGGTCTACCTGGACTTCAGCAAGGCCTTTGACACCGTCCCCCACAGCAAACTGCTGTCTAAGCTGTCAGCTCGTGGCTTGGACAGCAGCACTCTGTGCTGGGTTAGGAACTGGCTGGAGGGCTGAGCCCAGAGAGTGGTGGTGAATGGTGCCACATGCAGCTGGCAGCCAATCACTAGTGTTGTCCCCCCAGGGATCAGTGCTGGGCCCCATCCTTTTTAATATCTTTATCAATGATGTGGATGAGGGGATTGAGTCAGTCATCAGTAAATTTGCAGATGACACCAAGCTAGGGGCAGGTGTTGATCTGTTAAAGGGTAGGAGAGCTCTGCAGAGGGATCTTGACAGGCTGCACAGAGGGGTGAAGTCCAACGACATTAGATTTAACACATCCAAGTGCTGGGTTCTGCACATTGGCCACAACAACCCCATGCAGAGCTACAGGCTGGTGTCAGAGTGGCTGGAGAGGAGCCAGGTGGAGAGGGACATGGGGGTACTGGTTGATGGTAGGCTGAACATGAGCCTGCAGTATGCCCAGGAAGCCAAGAAGGCCAATGGCATCCTGGCCTGGATCAGGGACAGTGTGGCCAGCAGGAGCAGGGAAGTCCTTCTGCCCCTGTACTCAGCACTCGTGAGGCCACACCTTGAGTCCTGTGTCCAGTTCTGGGCCCCTCAGTTTAGGAAAGATGTTGAGTTGCTGGAATGTTCCAGAGAAGGGCAATAAAGCTAGGGTGGGGTTTGGAACACAAGCCCTATGAGGAGAGGTTGAGGGAGCTGGGGTTGCTTAACCTGGAGAAGAGATGTCTCAGAGGAGACTTTGTTGCTCTCTACAGCTGCCTGAAGGGAGGTTGTAGACAGGTGGAGGTTGGTCTCTTCTCCCAGGCAGCCAGCACCAGAACAAGAGGACACAGTCTCAAGCTGTGCCAGGGAACTTTTAGGCTGGATATTAGGAAGAAATTCTTCACAGAAAGAGTGATTGGCCATTGGAATGGGCTGCCCAGGTAGATGGTGGAGTCATCATCACTGGAGGTGTTTAAGAAAGACTGGATAGGATGTTTGGTGCCATGGTTTAGTTGATTAGTGTTGGGTGATAGGTTGGACGCAATGATCTCAAACATCTTTTCCAACCTGGTCAATTCTGTTCTATTCTATTCTAACCTGGAAGGCATTTTTAGCTGCTATAAATTAGCATAGGCAGAGCCATTGACTTTTACACTCTTCTGTTTTACATCCTTGCCCTTGTCTTGATCCAGAGAGGCAGTTATTTAGAATATTCCCATGTTATGAAATTATAGGCACAAACGAGGCCAAAATATCAACAGCAAGGCTGTTTATTAATGGAAAAAAGTTGACGGAATGAGAAGAAGAGAGAGAAAAAAAATAGAGACAGAAGAGGGAGAGAGAAAAGAATTATATTTCCACACCCCTCACACCCCAAGACAGTTTGGGTCTGTGGAGGAAGGCTGCTGCCACTTTAGTGTGGAGGACATTTTGGGTCTGTGGAGGAAGGCTGCTGCAGTTTTGGCGTGGAGGAGAGATCATCTTTGTTGGCTGTGCTGTCCTCCAGCAGAGGAGGGGAGGGAGAGATCCCAAAGTTCAAATCCAAGTCTGAGCCCTTCTCTGAGCAGCCTCTTCAGCTCCATGAGTTGCAGCAGGCAGAACTTAGGACACGGAGAGAGGCTTCCTCCTGGTCTGTTTCTTCCAGTGGAGCATTGGCCAGGTCTTTTCCTTCTCCCATGTTTTCTTTCTCCCAAGGCAGTAGTTGCTCAGTCCTTTTATACAGTTTTTTAGGTATGTATATTCCAGAGAGTATCAATAACAGTGGCCTCTGCCCATTATTTCCAGGGCAGCTGCAGTCTGGTGAGCAATCTTTATCTATGCACCTTCCAGAGAGTCGTTATCCAATGAGATCTGCCCAATACACATCAGCTATTGTCTGGGCAAGCAGCAAAGGTGATTTTATCTTTGTTGAGTCACATCAAGAGAGACAAGATTTAGTCTCTCATACTCCTTCATACTGGTCTTCTTGCCTCTGTCTACGTAGAACTACAATCTGTAGATTAGAGGATTGGCTCAGACAGTCAAAAGCTCTGGAGCAAGATTGTTTTTCTGTATACCTGCTCCTTAACATTGCTCAGTTTTGATGATGAGCTTGCTAAGGTTGCTGAAGGTGAAAAAATTGAATAGACTTCTCTTCTAATAAAGCTGCCATGACTTGTGTTGCTGAGATTTTCCAAGAACTTAATGCCCCTTCAAACTGTTTACAGAAGTTGAGAGGAAGTTAATTGCAAGCAGGAATTTTGAACCTATGGCAGCCTGAAGTCCATCACCTCTGCAAGACAGGGGAGCAGATCTTGTCTGCACATACTTAAGGTGGTTTAGTTAGAGTTCTGTAAGCATGTATGCAATCCTTATTTTGGGCTGAATTGCATCTTTCATTGTAAGCCTGTGCTTGTCTAACATAAGCCTAATGAAAATAAACTAGTTTTAAATGAAGGGACTAGTTTTCACTGGCTTTTGAACTGAGTCCTCTAGATCAGGTTTTAAATCACACTTGGAACAAAGACTCTACAATTCTGCATGCTGGCAGCCTTCAATTTGTTTGTGTGATATATAGACCAAAGTGTACAAAAGGCATCATTGTTGTCCCCACTAACTCTGATCCCAGACACCTCCTTCTTTCTTCACTTGTTAATTTCCACTGGACATATGAGGTCATCTCAGTTTGACTGTTCATTTGTGACTGCAATAATAATTTTTTAGCAGATATCACACGAGGTGGAAAATACCTCTCCTGATACTCTTAACAGCATGGTGAAAAACAGGCTGGTCTTTGCCTGGTCAGGGCTGGAAGCAAGTTCTGGAAGTGCTGTTTTTCCTATCTGTGGCTGATTTCACTCTCAAGCCTATTTGCCATCACAACATGCCATCAGATTTCCAAAATAAGTGGGGAAGGGGTTTACACTTAGAGATGCATACTGATGAGTGCCCCCTCTGATTCCCCACCCCCAGCTCATTAGCATGCCTATCTTACTAGTTTTTGTCGTTGTATGAACAGCTGATAACTGTTCTGTTTTCCTTCTTGTCAAACATGGGGCTTCACAGCCATGAGGAAAATTAGTATTAGGTACAAACAATTTTTTTAATACTGACTCCAGGACCATTAATTTTTTCATTATTGTTATCATCATCATCATGGCAAGGGCGGGCAGGTAGGCTTCAGGCCTGATTCTTATCTCACTTGGAGGAATGTAAAGGGAGAGAAACTCTCCCAAAGCAGCAGGGTTACACCAGTGGAGGTCAGTGACAAGCGGAGTCCCTCAGGGATCAGTCCTGGGACCTGTCTTGTTCAACATCTTTGTGGGTGACATGGACAGTGGCATTGAGTGCACCCTCAGCAAGTTTGCTGATGACACCAAGCTGTGTGGTGCAGCAGACACACTGGAGGGAAGGGAGGCCATCCAGAGGGACCTTGACAGGCTGGAGAGGTGGGCACAAGCCAACCTCATGAAGTTCAATAAGAGCAAGTGCAGGGTCCTGCATCTGGGTCGAGGCAATCCCAGGCACAAATCCAGGCTGGGCAGTGACTGGCTGGAAAGTAGCCCTGAGGAGAGAGACTTGGGGGTGCTGGTGGACAAAAGCTCAACAGGAGCTCTCAATGTGCACTTGCAGCCCGCAAGGCCAATCAGATCCTGGGCTGCATCAGGAGAAGTGTGGCTAGCAGGTCGAGGGAGGTGATCCTCCCCTCTACTCAGCCCTGGTGAGACCCCACCTGGAGTACTGTGTCCAGTTCTGGAGCCCCTATTACAAGAGGGATGTGGAGGTGCTGGAACGTGTCCAGAGAAGGGCCACAAGGATGATCAGAGGGCTGGAGCACCTCTCCTATGAGGACAGACTGAAGGAGTTGGGGCTGTTCAGTCTGCAGAAGAGAAGGCTCCGAGGTGACCTAATTGTGGCCTTCCAGTATCTGAAGGGGGCCTACAGGAAGGCTGGGGAGGGACTTCTCAGGATGTCAGGTAGTGATAGGACTAGGGGGAATGGAATGAAGCTGGAGGTGGGGAGATTCAGGCTAGATGTGAGGAGGAGGTTCTTCACCATGAGAGTGGTGAGACCCTGGAATGGGTTGTCCAGGGAGGTGGTCGAGGCCCCGTCCCTGGGGGTGTTTAAGAGCAGGCTGGATGAGGCTCTGTCCAGCCTGATCTAGTGTGGGGTTTCCCTGCCCATGGCAGGGGGGTTGGAACTAGATGATCCTTGTGGTCCCTTCCAACCCTGAATGAAACTATGAAACTATGAAACTATGAATGCAAACTGGAGCAGGTGTAGATCAGAGTCTGACTGTCTTGAAATTTTTTTTTGTGACTGCCTTTAAAATATGAGCAGTTTCTTTTCCAAATCCATTTTATCTGTAATTAACTGTAATGAAGATTTTTTTTTTCTTTTCTTTTTTTCTTGTATTTCTCAAATGCATGCTCCACCAAAGATTTTAAATTACTCCTCTGGCTGCATATCTTATGATCAAGGTAGAAATTATTTCTCTCACGTATGAAGAGAAGATGAAAAAGTAAGAGATAATTGGAAACTAGACATATTTTCTAGGGTACTCACTTTTTTTTCTTCAGCAGATGACTGCTGCTGATGGAATATGCATTTTTAGTGGATTGTGGATGTATTTAGGACTCTGAGAAATAGTCAGGTCACATGACTTTGTGAACTGTCTGAAGTACTCCAGAATTTAGATCTCCAGTTTTCAGGTTGAAGACAATTTCAGAGTTGTACTTTATCCTGGATTTTTTAATTACTCAAGAGAGTAATTGATCTCCATACCTTTCATCCAGGACATAAGATCTTTTATATTTTCTCATGCCACAACCCCGAGAATATGTTTGTTTTCTATAGGAATCAACAGCAGTATAGTAATTGAAAATTTACTCCCTGATGTGGGAAGCTTAGTTAGGTCAGGTGTTAACAGAGGTGGCATGTGTTTTCCATACTTCCCATGGAAAAGAAAAAAGAGGCTGTGGAGGCATGATTTCCAGCACTGACAAGAAGGTTGTTGAGAGTAAGGATGTCTTCAGATAAGTGGTTTGATAAAGATGTGCCTCTGTGAAAAAGACTAAACATGAAACATATTCTGGGCTTAGATAAAATCAAGTTTAAAAATTTTCCTGAAAAGCATTGAGCTATAAAGCTGTGATGTGTGATCACTGCATGATTAGACCAGTCTTCACTCTCTAGGTTAAATACAGGTGCAAAATACTGAAGAGCCTTGTCTTCAAACCAAACAAGTTCAGTGTGTATCTGCAATAAAGTTAAAATGTAGCTGGGTGCCACTGGGACTGCAAATTAGTTGGGCTGACTTCTGTTCCCTCTGTATCTTCCCTCTGCATTGTTATACTGGCTTATTATTTTAAATTTTATTCTAGTCTCCCATTCCAGAGAAATTAGTTTAAAACAAATCAATATAACACTTTAAAATGAACAGAAGTCTTTAACCAGACAGATGACATGGAAATTCAAGAAATTCCAGGAACATAGTGCCAGGAGATAAATAACTAAATTGGTTTTGAATGTTGACTTACTTCCCTGCCTTGAAAATGGAAACAAATATACAGTGATTAATTGTCTGAACAAAGCCAATGAGACAATATATCTTCTGCTGATTTTTTCCCTCTGGGATCACATTTTCATTTCTGGAGTTGTTTATTCTCAGCCCTGTACCACTAGAGGGTGCTCAAACAGCAGTATTACTGGGAATTTATAAATAATTTCTGGGACTTTTGGTTTTTATGCAGCTAATTGTAGCTTTTATCCTCACCTTCCTACTTGCTCTGGCTGGTTTGTTTGCTTGTTTGTTTGTTTTGGTGGTGGGTTGTTTTTTTTTTCCTTTTTTCTGCAAGCTGAGAGACTCTTGATGCATATTAGGGGCTGGAAGGGACCTCGAAAGGTCATCTAGTCCAACCCCACTGCCAGAGCAGAATCACCTATACCAGATCACACAGGAATGCATCCAGGCAGGTTTTGACTATCTTCAGAGAGAAAGACTCCACAACCCCCCTGGGCAGCCTGTTCCAGTGTTCTGTCATCTTCCCAGTGAAAAAAAACTTTTCCTCATGTTTCTGTGGATCTTCCTATGCCTCAACTTCCATCCACTACCCCTTGTCCTGTCATTGAGTATCACCAAGAAGAGCCTGACTCCATCCTCTTGGCACTCACCCTTTACACATTTATAAACATGAATGAGGTCACCCCTCAGTCTCCTCTTGCCAAGCTCCCTCAGTCTGTCCTCGTAAGGGAGCTGTTCTGCTCTCCTAAACATTTTTGCGGCTCTGCGCTAAGCAGTTCCCTGTCCTTCTTAAACTGAGGAGCCCAGAACTGGGCAAAACTTCCAGATGTGGCCTCACCAGGGCAGAACAGAGCGGGAGGAGAACCTCTCTTGACCCTCGACCTACTGAACACACCCCTTCTAATACACCACAGAATGGCATTGGCCTTCTTGACCACAAGAGCACATTGCTGGCTCATGGTCATCCTTCCATTCACTAGGACACAGAGGTCCTTTTCTGCTTGTGATGGAGGTACCATATGCCCAGAATTATGCCCCAAATACTGTAAAATTTGTCCCAACATGTTTGCCACATACGCCCTTCCACCCTCCTTACCAGAGTGGGTACTCAGCCCAGAGCTGAGGGGAAACAAAGGCCCAGGTGCCAGCCAGTTGGCAAAAACAACCCCCACTTGCCTTCTAAGGGGTAAACAACTACATGCACCCACTGCATGGGATGCTCATGCTACTGCCAAGTAAGGGCATAATGCTAACTTCACACTTTCTATAGGCTAAAGCTGGTTGTTGATGAGGTTGTCCATTGGCCATATCCAGCTTCGAGAAACTTATAGGTATTACACAAAGTTGTAAGCAAGTCACTCTCTTTCTTTGTCCGAGCTTGTAAGCTCGTTACTTTTGTGCTTAAGCCTTTATTGCTAAGCTCCCCAGTTATTGCTACGAAGTCTTCTCACTCCACTTGTAAGCATACTAGCGGCCTCTGCATTACGGAGAAGAAGCCAGCAATTGAGAAGGGACGTTGAGCCTCAGTTTACCCGAGGAATTCGCAAAGGACAGTCCGTCGCTGAAGCTGCAGAAGCCAGCGCTGTATTGCCAGCTCCACCAGTCAGAAGAAGAGCCCGCTATGTCTTAAAGAGGACTGGACTCCCGAGGTAAGCCTTTAGCCCAGAGAGGGAAGGGACTAGCCCGAATTCGAGAGTCCAAATGTCTGCTACAGCCACGAGCAGCAGAGAGTGAGCCACACAACTCTGTGTGCCAGCTCGGACAGCAGGAACCGCGCCTAGCTGCATATCTGCCTGACCCTGCCGTCCGCGGGAGAGAAGGCAGCCACCAATTGCGCCCGCTCCGCAGCCCTGTAGATCCCAGGGCAACTCATAGCCCGGACCGCCTCAAGAGAGTCCTGCCCACTTCTTTGAGCCAAGCAAAGGAGTGCCTCGTAACCTTAAACGGGAAAGCAGTCGCCGAGAAGAATGGGCATCGCCCGCTCCTTTTGCTAAGCAAAAGGAAGCCGCCGCTCTGCACAGCTGCGCTCCTTCCCCGGGGCTGGCCCGTCACCGTACAAGGGCTGACCCCGGCCCCATCGGGAACCGTCGCCCCACCCCGAAGGGTCGCTCCGTCGTGCCGAGGGACAGCTCTACACCGCCCCCTCCGCTCCCACGCAGCAGCACCAGGACAGACTGCGACGCCGAACCCTCTAAGGAGCCTGCCGACTGGCAGAGAGTCTAAGTTCACTCCCTCCCCACCGCCGGAGGGAGAAGGTTGCCTTCAGTCATCATCCAGACGGAAGCTCCCCTGTGGGCCTGCCAGCAGCTCAGCCGCAGCCTCAGCCCCCGGGACCCCCCATGCAGAATGAACCAGCCCCGGAGCCAGCCCTAGGCACACCGGGCAGCCAGCCTGCGTAACTACCGGCCTGACTAACCTAGCAACTTGCTTCGCTGCAAACACAACTCAGAGTGTAACTTATCACGAGCGCAGCGCCCGCTAACATTCAGTTTAAAGCCCACGCCGCCTAGTTCAAGCCTCTGCTCGAATTTCCTCTGACACACTGTAACTTCCCTGTATGTAGTTAAGGTTAGCTGCAAGCGTCTTGTCGAGTTGCCATCTGGTGGACAAGTGGCAGAATCGCACCCTTCATTCTTTAATCGAAATTAATTCTGTAAATATTCTGAGTTCAAATTGTAAATAATAAACCAGTTATGGGATATATATCACAATAATGCACTAGAATATCTATATAAAAGTGATTAATTGGTTACTAATAATTTTCAATAATTAAAGTGCATAATTCAGTTTCATAAGTCATAAATTTATAATCTCTTCATCACATTGCTTTCCAGCACGTCGGTCCCCAACCTATATGGATACCTGGGGTTGTTCTTTCCCAGGTGCAAGACTCTATGCTTGCCCTTGTTGAAATTTTCTCCCTGCCCAGCTCTTCAGCCTAAGTCTCCCTGAATGGCAGCACAACCCTCTGGTGTGTCAGCTGCTCCACCCAGTTTTGTGTCCTCAGCAAACTTGCTGACAGTGCTCTCTGTGCCCTCATCCAGGTTGCTGATGAATATATTGAATAGAACTTGTCCCAGTACTGACCCCTGAGGGACCCTGGTAGATACAGGCCTCCAACTAGACTCCATCTCATTGACCACAACTCTCTGACTTCTTCCCTTCAACCAGTTCTCAATCCACCTCACTGCCTGACCATCCAGACCACACTGCCTCAGTTTACCTGCAAGGATGCTGTAGGAGACAGTGTCAGATGCTTTACTGAAATCAAACTAACCACATCCACTGCTCTACCATCATCTATCTCCCTGGTTATGTCCTCAGAAAAGGCTATCAGGTTGGTCAAACATGACTTCCCTTTGGTAAAACCATGTTGACTGCTCCTACTGACCCTGTTGTCCTTTATATGCCTAAGGGCAGTGCTGAAGATAAGTTGCTCCATTGCCTTTTTGGGAATGGAGGTGACACTGAGCAGTCTATAGTTACCTAGGTCCTCTTTCTTACCCTTTTTGAAGATTGAAGAGTGACATTTGCCCTCCTCCACTCCCCAGGCACCTCTCCTGTCCACCGTGACTTACCAAGGATGCTGGAGCGTGGGCTGGCAATACCCTCCACCAGCTTTCTCAGCACCCATGGGTGCATGCCATTAGGACCCACGGATTTATGGATGTTCAGATTACTTAACTGTTCCCTAACCCAGTCCTCATCAACCAAGGAAAACTCCTCCTTTGTCATGTCTTCCTCTGGGGCCTCAGGAGGCTGGGGCTCCTGAGAACAGTCTCCAGCAGTATAGATGGAGACAAAGAAGGAATTTAGTAGCCCCACCATCTTTGTATCCTCTGTCATCAAGACACTCACCTCATTCATCAGTGGGCCTGCATTGTCTTTAGTATTAGTTTTTCCTCCAATGTATTTGAAGAAACCCTTTCTGTTGTCTTGACCTCTCTTGCAAGGTTGAATTCTAGGGAAGATTTAGCTTTCCTAGTTGCCTCCCTACATCCTCTGACAACAGTCTTATATTCCTCCCAAGTGGCCAGCCCCTCCTTCAATGAGTTGTAGATGCCTTTATTCCACTTGAGTTTGCTCAGCAGTTCCCTACTTAACCATACAGGTCTCCTGGCTCTCTTTCTTGATTTCCTACTCATTGGAACAATCTGATCTTGAGCTTGGAAGAAGAGGGCCTTGAATATTAACCAACTGTCTTGGGCCCTTTTACCTTCTAGTGCCCTGTCCCATGAGATTTCCCATAGCAATTGCTTGAAAAGGCCAAAGTTGGCCCTGCTGAAGTCCAAGGTTGTTATCCTACTCGGTATTCTTTTTTGTACAACACAAGATCCTAAGCTCCACTATTTCATGATCACTATAGCCAAGGCTGCTCTCAACCTTCACCTCTTCAACCAGACTCTCCTTGTTAGTGAGTATCAGGTCCAGTAGTACTCCTCTTCTAGTTGGTTCCTCCACCATTTGCATCAAGATGTTATCACCAAAGCACTGGAAGAACCTCTAGTCTGTGGCTGGCTGAGTAGGCCTTCCAGCAATTATCGGGGCAGTTAAAATCCCCCATGAGAACCAGGGCCTGTGATTGCAAGGCTGCTGTCAGCTGCCTGTAGAAGGCCTCATCAACTTCCTCATTCTGATCAGGTGGCCTGTAATAAACACCCACAACTGTATCACCCATGCTAGCTTGCCCCCTAATTTGCACCAACAAACTCTCAGCTCATCCTTCATCCACCCCCGGACAGAGCTCAATACACTCTAGTTGCTCCCTCATGTAAAGAACAACTCCACCACCTCGCTTGTTTGACCTGTCTTTCCTAGAAAGGGCATATCCATCCATGACAGCTCACATTCCAGTCATATGAGCTGTCCCACCACATCTCTGTTGTTGCCACCAGATCATAATCCTTTGACCACGCATAGTCTAACTTTCTTGACGCTATTTTAATGGCATTTGTGAGCACAGCACAAATAGTCTTGCTGCATCACTCCTCTCACATCATGGCCCAGGATGACTTACCACAAATGTGAAAACAGCATTAGACAACAGCTTCCATGTGGTTAAAATAAATGTGACAGAACCCAGGAATCGAGGACCACTTCAGGGTAAACAAACATGTAGTACCATGTAGTACCTGGCTAATTCCCTTCTCCGTCCCCACTCAAAACTAACCATATTTGTCTTCTCCAGACTTACCAAATTCCGTTTCACATGCAAGGAGACAGTCTGTGTCCTAAAATTACTATGTTACCCATGCTACAACCCCTAAGCAAATACACAGCACATGCAAAAGCTTCACACATAATGAGTATTGCAACCCTTCGAGTATGTGCATTTTGCAGTGCCATAACCATCCTGTGTTGAAAAAATCTCCACCAGGTGGGTGTGATGAAGAGGTTATTAATTTCTGAATATGAAATATGAATTATGTAAATATTGTATTTATTATAAAAATTATTAATAACCGATGATTCACTATTTTATATACATGTTATAGTGCAAGATTGTGAAATATATCCCATAAGTGGGTTAGTATTTATAATCAGAACTCAATTAGAATATTTACAGAATTATTTTCTATTTATATAATGAGGGGTGCAATTCTACTGCTTGTCCACCAGGTGGCGGTTCACTGGGGCTCTGGCGGCTGCTAATTACATACAGAGATATTACTATGCGTCAGAGGTTACTCTGCTAGACGCAGATGCTTTGAACTGAATGTTAGTGAGTGGAAATCATGTGGAAGATGCACTGTGTCCTTTTTTTGTAGCAAGGTTATGTTCCGGCAGCCTACTGTCACTGGACTGGTTCCTTGGCTGGTCTAGACGGCGACACTGAGTGGCAATCCTCTCTCTGCGGCAGTGGAGAGGAGATGGAACCTAGGCTTAGCTGGTAGTCAGGTTCCCTTCGCAGGACTCAGGCAGGTTCCCTCCAGATGATAGTGAGTGGTCCTGCAGGGTTGGCCCAGCAGAGCCAGTAAGGCTGGTCCCGGAATTGGGTCGGCCCTCACGGAGTCAGCTCGCATGGCAGGGCAGGGTGACAGTTCCCAATAGGCGGGCTTGGAGGTTTCCGATCTGGTATGGTAGCAGGCGGGGCTGGACCCAGCGGGGTCGGCCCTGCAGCAACAGCCTGCGGGGCTGGCATGGGCGGCCTCGGGGAAGAAGCGCAGCTGTGTGAAGCGACAGCTTCCCCTTTACTTGGCTCAAAGGAGCAGCGAGACCTTCTCAGAGCGGCTTTGGAGCATGGACAGTGCTCCAGGTTTCCTTGAGGTTTACAGGGCATGGAGTGGCAGAAGTGACGACTCCTCTCTTGCGACAGGGGAGTTATGCAGGCATGCAATCCTGCTTTCCGATCTGACACACAGGGTTGTGTCCGCTCGTCAGTGTGCTGCTTAAGGCTAATGTAGACATGTGGACTGCCAGACTCAGCTAAATCCCTTTTCCCCAGCAACTGGGCAGATCTTACCCTCGGGGGTCCAGTCCTCTTGAGACATGGCGGACTCTCCCGGTCGGTGAGACTGGCAGTATGACACTGGAGCTTCTCAGGCTCAGCGAAGGTCCCTCCTCTGCAGATACTCTCAGGGCTAAGGCTCAACGGGCCTGCCTGGATGCGGGCTTCTCCTCGTCGTGCAGAGGTTACTAGTTTGCTGGCATATATGAGAGAGAAGACTTAATAGCAATGAGCTTGATGGCAGAGGCTATGGCACGGGGTTTGTCTTCCCAAGCAAGAAGAGAGAGCAAAGTGAAAGAGGGGGCAACGTGTTTACCAACTTGGGTAATAGTTTCCTTGAGGTTGGATTTGACCAATGGGCACTCTTGTAAATAACTAGCTTCAGCCTATAGGAAGTGTGAAGATAGAATTATGCCCATTCTTGGTATTAGCATGAGCATCCCATGTGATGGGTGCATGCAGTGATCTGTGCCAGCCTGGCTAATGCCTTGGCCTTTGTTTCCCTCATGAAAGAGGGGGAACTTGTCTGCATGCTGGGACAAGATTCAATATCTGGGCATAATGTGCCTTCACCACAGTGGGAAGCCTTTGTAGTGACTCTAAATGCCTTCATGTAGGCTGTTTACACTCTCAAGGGACAAGGAGGAGATTTCCATAATCAGGAGAGATGAGTATTAGCATCAGCCTTGTATCTCAACTAGGCTTTAGCAGTAGTTAAGTACTGTATGGAATGGACATATCAACATAGTAACAACAAGCCCAAAACATTTTTTTCCCATTTCTTTTCCATTCTCCAAGATAGGGTAAGACATTGTAGAGAGCAATAACCTAATTAAAGCTAAGTTTTAGATATTACAGATGAAAAAAAACCAAAACCAACAAAAGCCCACCTTTTATGAGATTCCTGGAATTAATAGATTAGAAGGGAAGAGCACCAAATAGACAAAAGGAAAAGCATGTGTGACTATAGGTCATTTGCAGTATTTCGGAATGGGTGATAAAAAGAAGGTAAACTATCTGTGGATACAAAACTGAGTGTCTTTGCTGTACACAACTCTGCACGTGTGTTTTACATTAAATTGTTCTAGAGCACAACAGAGTTTTTACCTACTTGAGCCAAGAATGTAACTTTTCTGGGACAAAGACAAAGAGTTTTCTTAGGGTTTCATGGAAGTCACTCCCTTTGATACTGGATTGTACCTCTGGTTCTTTTTTCCATTGCCTTTATGTAGAACAGGGTATCATTTCTTCAAGAAAGTTTTGTTGACACAAACCTGTCTGTAAAATGGTGATCTTATTAACTACTAGCTGATGCTAGACTACTCCTTGCACAAAGGATGATGAGAAGACAAACCATCTGCCTTTGGTGGCTCATACCAGTCTCATTAAGACCATGTGCATAAAAGACTAGCAGTAGCTTCTCACAATCAACAGAGCTATCATGAATATATTTTTAGTTTGATCAACCTGCTGTTCTTTGCCATCAGATAGCATGAGCATGCAATGATGGTTGCAGATAGGAAGAGGCAGATGTGTTTTGGGATAGCTTTCCTTCCTGGTTGTATTTGATCATTCCTGGTTTTCAGTTGATCTTTCCTGTGTTGAATCATACTTCCGGTTATACACAAGTGACCAAGCAATCCCAACTGTCCTGTGAGGGAATGATCACTTCTGCTGTTTACTCTTCCAGCAGTGTGTGAGATTCAGATAGATGGAGAACATCATCAGCCTTGAAAAGATCAATGTGATGGAACAGAGAGAAAATGTAAGCCAAAGGCCTGATTTATGGGGTCACCTTTTAATTACAGGAAGGCTACACAGAGAAAGGGAACAGCATAATCCACAATCCTGGAGGTTAGAGAAGGAAGGTGAGAGAAGGCAGTAGTCTGAAAAAAAAATATGGCAAAGGAAAAGCAAATTTTTGTCATCAGGCCAAGGTGTATCTCTGGGCTGATGGGGTAAAAGAGCAAAAGCCAAAAGAAGGAAACTGCTAAAATGAAAAAGATGTAAGGGAGGGAGAAGTATTGAGATTACCTGGAAATCTGAATGGAAACTGAGGCAGGATTATATCTGCAAAAGCACATCTCTTTTTTTTTTTTTTTTCAGTACAAATAACTAGTAGTGTCATAAATTGAAGACTGTGACTTCTTTTTCTTGGAGTTTGTTTCCTTCTGCATTTGAAATTGCAGTGTTTGTTAGCATCTGAAATTACCCACTATGGAAAAACAATCACTCTCAAACAATGCACTGTGAAACCCATTATGTCATTACATTGGTTTAAGATGACTGGCCCCACTAGGAGGGATCGGGGATGGAGGGATGGGGCTTTCCTCCTCCATCCCCCTCCCCCAGGCTTATTGATATGAGCTTGGAAACATTGCACACGGTGATTTTTGACTGCAAATAAAGAACATTGTACCATCTGACCTGTGGGTGAAAACAGTCTGGGTCAGCAAACACCTGTAAATACCTGCCTGTTGTTGCAAATGGACTTTCACTGTAGATTTTCAATGGGGAATGAAAATGCCTAGTCTTTTTCACATTTGGAATTCATTACATTTTCTATAAGGTGTTTTTCAGAAGCCAGTAGCACTGCTCTCTGACTTGTGATTTCATATGCACATTGTGTTACCAGAAAAGAATTGAGGAGTAGTCCTAGCTTTTGTACCATTTGTCTTTAGAATACAAGCCTTCACTCAAAGGAGCAGTGGCTTTGTCTGTGACTTTTGTCAGGGGTGCTTTTCTGCTTTTCTCTTGGATTTTACTGTGACACAAAGTAGAAGAGTTCAGTGGTCTTTTTTTGTCAACTGTTGGATCTAGTGGATCTTCACTATAACATTTTATAAAATTAAATTCCTAGAGTAACATAATATTACTCTTCCATGTGTGTGCTTACACTAATTCATCCATGTGTGTAATTGAAAGCAAAAGGGCCAAGAACAGTGTTGAACTTCCTAAACTGACAATGTTGGTAGATAGCTATGCCTTGCAGACCTGAGTATCAGTTATTTTGATGGCTCTGGGTTAGGCACTGTGGCATGCAAAGAAAAGAATTCTTCTGCTGCATCTGTCTCCTTAGTTGTTCAGAATTGATTGTGTTTGTTCAGGTTCATTGCATCATTGCAAAGCAATGAAAAAACATCAGATTATTTCTATACAATGAGCTGTGTAGTGGTTTCTCAGAGCTGTGTCACTGGAGACATTTCAAATGCACCTGTCAGAATGTTTATATTCTAGCAGGTGCAGAAGCATTCATTTGTAAAATCATATTAACATGCATTTTGCACAGGCATATTGTCCTTTGTCCCATAACCCAAATGAGTTCTACAAATGTGAATGACTCTTGTGAAGTTTGTCGTTGTCATAGCTGCCTTGGCTTGAGCTCTGTGCTTGTCCATCCATGCGCGGGTGTCACACAACTATGTGGTCTGTGATGTAATTATCATCTTTGACAAAGGATTGCTTACAAAACAGTGCTGTTGTGGAGTGCTCTAAAATAGTGGAATTAATGTTTATGTGTTTGAAGCATAACCCTAATAGTTTACGCACAAAATGATTCATGTTGCTTCCTTCTTTTGCGTCCTAGCCAACAACAGGGTTCTGCCAAGCATTGTAGTTCTTGAAAGCCATACTTATGTCTTTCTAAGAGGGAAGATATCCTCAGTAAGTACACAGTCTGCCAAAATGAACAGAGGAGGAATTTTCCAGTGATGGCTAAAATGAATACTCCTAATACCATTTTATAGCAAAATTTGCATCATTGACTACTCAACAGCAAATCCCCAATGCTGTTATATAGTAGTCTTTGTGGGAGACAGTAAAAAGGCTGGAGAACATTGTTTAAGATGGAGCAGCTTGCTCTGCAATGTCTCATTACTTGAATATACAGCAGTACAAGTCAGGAAATTATGGGTTCTTTAAAACTGTTTTCCAATTAGAGAATGTCTCCTTCATCTGATTTTATTACTGGCAGTTTATTCCAGAGAACAGGACCATATGCTCCACCAAAACCTTGTGTTGCCTACTTATGAGAACAATGTGATCTTCACTGACAAAAGGACCTGCCCTTAGGTATCCTATAGATGCTTGAGGAAGCAAGAATCTCATCTGAAATATGTGGTGAGGTGTATGTTCCATGTTCTAGATACAAATTACTTAATTCTGCTAGACAGCTCCTTGGGTGTTAAGTTCTTCACAGCATGGCATAGTGTTTTCTTCTCATTTGTGGTAAGTCTAGAAAGAATTTATATTCTTCTTGAGAGTTTACTTTGGGTGATGTTGGTGGCATTCTGGCTTGTAGTTTACAAATTTTCTTGTGCTATTGTTTCCTCATGTTATAATTCACTACTGTTTATTTACTTGATAAGAACATAAAAGACCCTAATCAGACTATGAGTGAAGGACACATATAACAATACGTTGATTGTCTACCAATCAAATGAACCACTCCAAGTCAAGACGAGAAGCTACTGTACATATGTACTGAAGCAATTTATAGCCTCAACTGATATGTACTTAAAATATTATAGCATTGACTGCATATAAAGATTACACTGTAAAAGATTAACTAGGGCAAATTATATAATGTGTATACTCTGAGGCCTATAGATAATAACAGGATTAATGAAGGATCCTTCAGATTTCACCTCATGCTAGCAGTTTCAGCAAAGTCTAAGTTTGTTAGGATCTTATGAAGCCTGCTGAAAACTCTTTGAACTGTGAGCTCTCACTCTCAAGTGATCAAAGTCACCAGTGATCATTTTGTGCCACCCCTAATTTTAGCAGACTCAGCTCAAAAAGTGGGACTGAGTGACTCAATTGGCTCAAATGCTTTAACTTTTCGTGCCTTTTGTGGTTGTTGTTTTTTATGGATTCTTTGGAGGTTTGGGGTTGTGTTCTTGTGGGTTGGGGCTTTTGATTGGTTTTATTTGGTTGGTTGGGTTGGGGCTTTTGATTGGTTTTATTTGGTTGGTTGGGTTGGGGTTTTGTTGGGGGCTTTTGTTGGGGTTTTTTTTGTTTGTTTTTGTGGATGGTTTTGTTTTGCATGTGTGTGTGGTTGGTTTGCTTCTGGTTGTTGTTGGGGTTTTTTGGGGGGGAGAGAAGGGAGGGTGGCTTAAGTGTCAAAAAGTCCATGGAGATTTACAGCACTGTGAGACAGAATTATCCCTTCATTTCCTTTGAAGGCTTTTGAAATGGCATCACGCTGGAGAAGAACTTGGAAAAAGTGATGTGTTTGCAAGAAACAAACACCTAAAATGCAGCATATAGCCCACAGTGTTATTGCCTTTATCTTTTATATAAAAATGTTATTACAATTTATTATGATGCCTTTATCAAATGGCACTTCCTCTCTAAAGAATGGTTCTTTCTTAGCCAGTGACAAAAGCAATGCTTTTTTCAGTACACATCACATGACGAATCTCCATCAGGCAGTGTTGTATTCACCCAGCTGTGAACTGCCAGAGAGTATTCTCAGAGATCTATTTGCCTCAAATTTAATTTTTTTTTTTTCTGTTTGTACTTGTGATGACCTTAAAACCTGAGGAGAGATTAAACCCAAGCTGTTGTATAAGGACTGGATTAAAAAACCAACAACAAGAAAACCAACCAACCAACCAACTAAAAATCCCAAACAAAACAGAAGTTGTGTTCTGTGCTCCAGTTTGGCTTGCAGTCTGGCAAACCATATCCTTTTCAGAATTAATATTATAAAATGTTTGCACATTAGATAAGTTCAGAAACAAAATAAAAAACTTGTTTACATGAAGGGAGGTTGTAGCCAGGTGGGGGTTGGTCTCTTCTCCCAGGCAACTTGTGACAAAACAAGAGGACACAGTCTCAAGCTGTGCCAGGAGAGGTTCAGGCTGGAGGTTAGGAGGAAGTTCTTCACAGAAAGAGTGATTGGCCATTGGAATGGGCTGCCCAGGGAGGTGGTGGAGTCACCATCACTGGAGGTGTTTGGTGGGATGGGGTGTTTGGTGCCATGGTTTAGTTGATTAGATGGTGTTGGGTGATAGGTTGGACTCAATGATCTTGAAGGTATTTTCCAATCTGGTCTATTCTATTCTATTCTATTCTATTCTATTCTATTCTATTCTATTCTATTCTATTCTATTCTATTCTATTCTATTAATTCTATCCTATGTTATGCTATGCTATTCTATGCTATTCTATTCTATTTTAATCATACATGATTATTAGGTGATTTTTTATCTGTTGAGATCTAGCAGCATTTACAATGCCTGCTAAATAGAAATGAAAAAATAGCTCTTGTCTAAGAGTCAAGGATATACTACTCCTGCCTACCCTGAAAATTATTTCCAGACAGCAGGAAATTCTGATGGCAGATAAATGAGTGAAGATGCCATTCATGGGACTGAGGCTGTCTGCAAGACCAGGAATGTTTTATCATCTGGTTTGCTAATGGCAAATATGTTCAAGTACAAACTTAATCTGAGTTCTGGAGTATTCCCAAGCCTAGAAGGACCAAGCTATGGTCCTTGCAGTTGGGGCAGGAAGGAATGTCTGGGCAAGCATGCCTCAGCCTAACCAGAAGCTTGCCTTCACAAACTACAGAGGATGCTTTGAGATGAAGCTGCAGCCAGGCTGAAGCCAGCTAAGGAGACAGAAAAGGATTCTGGGCCTTGATAGAGCTGACTTCCTAGTCTGCTGCTGAATTTTGTAGTTTGTTTCCACAGGTGGGGCAATGCACCCAACAAAATGTAGTATCCTGGGTCTTGTCTGTGACATGTCTTGGATATCTCTTTCAACAGTACCAGAATATATGGAGTGGGTATTTTGATTCCATAAGAAACATGAACTCTGTTGCTGTCATGATACAATTCAGGCACAGATATGCAAACACTTTCTTACTATTTGCATAAGTGCAATAATATGTCAGGAGTGGGTCCCTCACAAACAAATTTGTGGATCAGAGGAATTTTAATAGCAAATTTTTGCACAACAAAATCACAAAGACCAAATGCTCAGAACCTAACTGGCTGTGTGCAAGAGAGTGCAAAGTGAAGAGCATAAGAAAGAAACAAAGGACTTTCAGAGTGACAAAAATACTGAAAATTACCTCCTTCATACTAACAGAAGAAAGTCCAACAAAACTATAAAGAAATGCAACCTGAAGGAGAATTGAAATCTGTATACATTACCCACTAGGAGGCACAATGTTTGCATACTAGAATTTAAAGGTTTTAAGGTGCTGCAGTGTACTGCTGATATTCTCAGAACATAGCAGAAGCAAATTAAGAATGATGAAATAGATTAATATTAAAAAAAGGAACAAAAATTCCATAAAATTCAAATGAAGGGCCTAATTCTATCCCTACTTAAACATAAGCAGACACATTCAGTCAGAATATATATTGAAATCCCACTGAAGTGGGCTTCTTAGTGCATGCTGAAATCTACATGCGTGCAAAATATACTGAAAAAAATGAAAGAAAGTTTACTTTTTATTTTACCTATACTCTGACTGAAAAGTAGGTAGAATAATCCTCGTATTTGGGCTGTTTCCCCAGAAACAGAGTGAATTACTTTTATCTTGTGAAGTGCTATAATTAGTGTCAGCAGACTAGTCCCAAGTCACAGGTGAATAAAAAGTGAGTGGACCTGTGCCTCTTTGGTCTGGGGAAGCCTTGCTGATAACACAGTTGTTGCAGAGCAGCATCCTCCTTTCAGACTGCATACAAAATGTCACTTGTCTGCCACATACTGAATGTAGTTGTTAGCTATGGGGCAGAGCCTTCTGCATTTCCTGTGTCTGCTTCTCAGTACTTATAAAGAATTGGTACTCTAGCTGGTTTCAGCATTCCTCTAGCTGGTCTTCAGAATCCACATCAGCTCAAAGAAGATGGTGCAATGAAAAATGCAGGGAACAGCTTTAGTGTGGGAACTGCAAAAGTCTATGGAGTTGTATAAAAAGCTTAATGCAGTGGAAACGTTTGAACTCTAGTATAGAGATGACTAAATTGCACTGATTTTGATGCCATGTCTATATGAGATCCTTCCTTCTGCTCCTTAGTCTTTGTTGGGAAGGTAGCCTGGCTGATCAGAACAGCAGGAATAAGAGGCATGCTTTCATTAGTCCCTAATTTGCTCATCCAGTGACCACTGGGTCCCAGGGCAGGCTGCAATGGTTGCTTATCTGACAGTCCTTTCAAATAAGCAGGCAAAGCTAATTCTGAGGTTTGGAGTTGGCTGGTTGATACCTGGCACTTGTGCAGAGGTGCTGAAAAAGAAAGGTTATAGTTTCATAGTTTCAGAGTTTCATTCAGGGTTGGAAGGGACCACAAGGATCATATAGTTCCAACCCCCCTGCCATGGGCAGGGACACCCCACACTAGATCAGGCTGGACAGAGCCTCATCCAGCCTGCTCTTTAACATCCCCAGGGGCGGGGCCTCAACCACCTCCCTGGACAACCCATTCCAGGGTCTCACCACTCTCATGGTGAAGAACCTCCTCCTCACATCTAGCCTGAATCTCCCCACCTCCAGTTTCATTCCATTCCCCCTAGTCCTATCACTACCTGAGATCCTGAGAAGTCCTTCCCCAGCCTTCCTGTAGGCCCCCTTCAGATACTGGAAGGCCACAATTAGGTCACCTTGGAGCCTTCTCTTCTGCAGACTGAACAGCCCCAACTCCTTCAGTCTGTCCTCATAGGAGAGGTGTTCCAGCCCTCTGATCATCCTTGTGGCCCTTCTCTGGACATGTTCCAGCACCTCCACATCCCTCTTGTAATAGGGGCTCCAGAACTGGACACAGTACTCCAGATGGGGTCTCAGCAGGGCTGAGTAGAGGGGGAGGATCACCTCCCTCGACCTGCTAGCCACACTTCTCCTGATGCAGCCCAGGATCTGATTGGCTTTGTGGGCTGCAAGTGCCTCCTCTGACACCATACCAGGGCTGCAGTTTCAAGTATCTGTGATGCTTTAACCCACACACGTCAACAAAAGCTCAGCCAAACCCAGTCAGAGAAGCACATGAAGCTGTATTTTACAAGCAATAATGGAATGTAATGAATATGTACAGATTATTTATATATTATACATGTATTTACAAAAAGCAAACAGTACAGAATCCTCCTTGGGCAGGAAGATTCCATCTCACCTCCCCCCAACCTCTCCCATCCCTTTTTCCTCTGGTTAATTAGAAGAGAAAAGGAAAGATGTTAGGGGAAATTCAGTTAGCTCAAAAGTGTTGTTAGTAAGTCAGTAATGCTTGTCTCAAGTTTTGCTGATAAGTGGTCTCTCTCTGTCCAGGACAGCATGCATGCCAGCAAAAAGACAGGGAGTGAGACTGAGAGAAAAGAATGTGTGAGGTATTGCTATGGTACATCTCACATCTGACCAACAAAATTAGTTAAGAATAATCTTTGTTTTCCTTTTTACACCCAAGTGTAGATTTGCTTGGAATTTTTTTAAAGGCACAGCCTAAACTGTCACAATCCACCCCTTCTAAACAATTTCATTGGCTGTTAGTACTGTCCATCTAATCTCAAACAATATCTACAATTTGTAAGTAAAGTTCACAGTCCATTCTGGCTGTCCTCAGATGCAGATGATTCAGAAGTCCAAGAAAAATCAGGAAATAAGAAAACAGAAAACACTTTGTCTTCTTTGCAGACAAAGCAGAGAAAAGGAATCAGGGACTCTCAGTTGACTCAGGGCTCTCAGGGTTCGTGCACTGTAGATTCTTCATGGATTCTTCTTTTGGGTGCAGTGTTGTATCTGTACAACACTCTAAAGTTAAACTCTCACAGATAAAGTTAGTTTTCTTTGTGGAATATACTGAATTTCACCATTCTCTTGCATTACGCAGTAAGTGTGACCAGGACCTTCAGCAGAACCACCCCTCAGACAGGTTTGGCCTCTCCTGAAGGAGAAAATACCCAGTTTTGCCTAACAGATTCTTTTCTCTAACAACAGGAACTCTATCACCTTCTACTTTCTGTAGCAGATCTGAGTGTGCAGGTCCAGCTCAATTCACTGAACTCTACTATTTACCAGCCAGGTTGCTTGTGCTAGATGTTTTTCCCAGTTTTTCAAAGATCCACCCCCCCATGGCTTTGAGAGTGGTCTTCAGCAAACCGCTGTAGCATTAATCTTAATGTCCAGTATCAAAGAACATGGCTGCATGCAGCTGAGGCTGTAGCAAGCCACCTCACCCATGCAGGACTAGGACCATTGAAAGAGTGCCAAGGACATAGGCTCCCATGAAACAGATCTTGCAGATGAGTGGCCACAAAAGTGTGTGCGTGTGTGTTCTGATCTGGTGTTAAGGACATTTCAGTATGTGCATTGCCTAGGGTTTCTGGGGAACTGTGTTTGCTAACTGTGTGTTTTCTTCCCTAGAAGTAGGGCAGCTCTTCACAGACCATATCCTCAATCTGACATAACTTGCTGATCCACAGTAGTTCTGCTTCTCCTCTCTGGAACTGATTTTCTGTGCAGGTTCAGTGTTTCATATTTATTTTGTTTGTGTTTTTGGGGGGTTTTGGTTAGACAGTTGCTGCGACTTGACTACTTGCCCCACAGCTCCCAGCCATCTTTAATGTTGCTTTACTTCTGTGACATTCATATGCTGTTCACTCTCTTGTATGCAAGCCTTTGACTTTTTTTGAGGTAGAAATTGGATCTTGGTGTCTTTGCTGAGTATCTTACAGGGCTCCCTCAGTGAGGCCTTGCAGACTACTACAAAGCAATGACAGTATTGATATTAATGAACCTCCAAGAAATAGCAATACCCCAAAAGGAATAACAGCAGTAAGTAGGTGTTAAAGGATGGAGAGAGCAACCAAGTGAGACAGTCTAGTCCAGACAAGCCCAAAGCTGTCATTCCCAATATGACACTTTTCACCTAAATGGTATTCACTGCAAATAGGAATATCTCAAATATGAAAATGTGCTGTTTAAACTTACATTTTTGGTCCCACTTCTGTTGAGATTTGCTCCAGATCGCACCCATGCTGCTCTCAACCTGGGGCAGTTTGTCCCACCTGTCCTCAACTGGAAGGTTGCTGAAAAGCAGCCTCTGCATCGTGGGTGGATCTACCACTCTTGTTACAGGAATACAGAATTAACCAGGCTGGAAAAGACCATTGCGATCATCGAGTCCAACCTATTATCAAAGGCCTTGCTGAAGTCCAGGTAGACTACATCCACAGCCTGCACCACATCCACCAGGCAGGTCACCTGATCATAGAAGGAGATCAGGTTGGTCAGGCAGGACCTGCCCTTCCTAAATGCATGCTGGCTTGGCCTGATCCCTTGGCCATCCTGTAAGTGCTGTGTGATTGCACTCAAGATGACCTGTTCCATAATCTTGCCTGGCACTGAGGTCAGGCTGACAGGTCTGGAACGCCCTGGCTCCTCCAACCGGCCCTTTTTGTGGATGGGCATCACGTTGGCCAGCTTCCAGTCATTTGGGACCTCTTCCGTGAGCCAGGACTGTTGCAAAATGATGGAGAGCAGCTTGGCCAGCTCCTCTGCCAGCTCTCTCAGCACCCTAGGATGGATCCCATCTGGTCCCATGAACTTGTGGGGATCCAAGTGGCTCAGCAGGTCTCTAACTACTTCCACGTGGAACACAGGGGAACTATAGTGATCCCTGACTCCATCTGCCAGCTCAGGAGCCCAGTTGTCTGGAAGACAACCTATCTTGTTATAAAAAATTTGAGGGAAAGAAGTTGTTAAATACCTCTGCCTTTTCCTCATCTTTAGTTACAATACTCCCCTCCATGACCACTAAGAGTGGAGGTTGTCCTTGCCCCTCCTCTTGCCATCAATATATTTATAAAAAAGGATTTTTTGTTGTCCCTCACAGCAGAGGCCAGTCTAAGCTCTAAATGGGCTTCTGCCTCTCTGATTTTTTTTCCCTGCATAACCTAGCAACATCCTTAAACATTCTATCATCTTTCTTCCAAAGATGATACACCCTCTTTTTTTCCCTTAATTCACCCAGAAGTTCATTGCCCATCCAGGCTGGCTGTCTGCCCCGGTGGCTCATCTTCTGGCACATTGGCACAGCCTGCTCCTGTGCCTTCAAGATTACTTTCTTGAAGTAGGTCCAGCCCTCCTGGACCCCTTTTTTTTAAGGGCTGTTTCCCAAGGTACCTTCTGAGTTAGTTCCTTGAGTAACCTGAAGTCTGACCTCAGGAAGTCCAGAGTGGAGGTTTTGTTGCTGCCCCTCTTAGCTTGACTGCATATTGAAAACTCAATTATCTCATGGCTGCTGGACCACTGTGTTAAGTTCCCAGCAGATACCAGACAGATTAAAGTCACCCACAAGAACAAGGCCTGGTGATCTTGAGAGATCCTCTAGCTGCCTATAGAATAATTCATCATCTTCTTCATCCTGGTTGGGTGGTCTATAACAGACCCCAACCAGGATGTCTGCCCTGTTAGCCTTCCCTCTAATCTCACCCACAGGCACTCAACCTTATCATCTTTCATCTCTAGTTCCATGGCGTCTAGAGTCTCCCTGATAGAATAGAATAATAGACTAGAATAAACCAGGTTGGAAGAGACCTTCAAGATCATCGCGTCCAACCTATCATCCAACACCACCTAATCAACTAACCCATGTAATCAAGCACCCTGTCAAGTCTTCTCCTGAACACCTCCAGTGACGGCGACTCCACCACCTCCCCAGGCAGTCCATTCCATATTGGGCCACCCCTCCACCCCTTCTCCCTCGCCTATCTCTCCTGAAGAACCTGTCGCCATCAATTACAGTGCCCCAGTCATATGAGTCATCCCACCATGTTTCTGTGGTGGCAACAACATCATAACTTTCCTGCTGTAACAGAGCTTGGAAGCCTTGTTTGTTATCCATGCTGCATGCATTAGTGTACATGCACTTCATCTGGGCTGCTGGTTTCACCCCTGACTCCAGCTTACCACCCTCAGTGTCCTGGAAGAGGCATTAATAAGAGAGTTAAATCTGTTTTGAGCCACTGCTCCTTTCTCCTCCCTCTCTGTTACAGGGTCCAAATTGAGGTCGAGGAGCCCAATAGGCAGGCGCCATTAAGGCTGCCTGGAGGGGAGTGGAAGCTGAACCCAATCCCCGAGCCTCGTGTTTCAGAGAGGCGACTGCACATCAGACGCCATGAGAGAAGGCGTGTGCAGTTTACTCGCCACCTAAACATTTTGAATTGATTGGCGGGATTTGAATGGCTAAAGTGCCTTTGGGCCATTCAGTTTTTTATAGAGGAAGACCTCCTATGCTCGTAGCTCATTGCTTGCTCGTTCCTTGCTCGTTACACTCATGGCTTGCATGCGTGTAACTTTCTCACCTCTCTCCCCCATTCGTTAATGGGATTCAAGGCAGCAACATGCACCCTACTTGCTCCTATCTTCAGAGCAAATAGCTTCTTTTGTTTTAGCAGCGCAGTGCTAAAGTTGGGCCTTCACTGCAGTAGCCTGCCCTCTCATTTTCTCTAAATTTGTGGACACTGCCCTTTGGACTATAACTACGAACTCAAACACCTCTTCGTTCAACAAAGGTTTTGGTAGTTAGCAGCTCGGCGGTTAGTGAGTAAAATATGCTATTTTACCTGGTTATTTCTGAGGTTTATAGCTTGTTACCTCTTAGATAGCTCCATTGTGAACTCAGAAGTGGCAGCATTGCTGTTTGGTTTTGTGTGCACACGGAGATTCTAGTTTGTTCCTCTGTATTCCAAGTTCTGATTGTTCTAAACTGTTACTCTACTGTTTATTAGCCTTCTACCATGTGTAACTAACCTGTTATTGACTGGGCAAATGAACCTGAACAAATTGGTGCAGGAAAACAGTTTTTTATATTTAATAAAATAATATTAATATTTTATAATATTTCCAGCCAATAAATTCATAAACTACAACACTCAGACTCCTGTCTGGGGGGACTGGTTTCAGCCCCTTCCCCCTTCAAATCTAGTTTAAAGCCTTGTCAATGAGTCCAGCCAACTCCCTTCCTAGAACCCTTTCCTTCTGGGGGATAGGCTGTTCTCATGTGCTAGGATTTTTCTCCCCCTCTGGGATGGATGTACTCCATCTGTTGCTTGTGGACCCGGTGCCACAGAAAGTTCCCCAAGATCAAAAAACCCAAAATTCTATTGGTGGCACCAGCCTCTGAGCCACTTGTTAATCACACCTGCTTTCCTGTTCCTTTCAGTATTCCTTCCTGCAACTAAGGGTATTGATGAAAAAATTACCTGTGCCCCTGGCCCCTCAACCAGTTTTCCCAGAGCCTTGTAGTCCTTTTTGATTGCCTTAGGACCTCTGGTTCCAACCTCATTGCTCCCCACCTGCATAGTTATGGGATAGTTATGAGAGGACTGTACCAGACTAGGGAGCCTTCTGGTAACACCCCTGATCCAGGCCCCAGGGAGGCAGCAGACTTCCCTGTGGGAAGGATCCCTCTGATATGGAGCCCTCTGTTCCCCTCAGGAGGGAATCACCAATAACAGTTACCCTCCTCTTCTTTTTTTGGGAGAATAAGTCCTGATGTGGGAGTCAGGCTGTTTTTGCTTTAGGCAGCACCTCAGATGGTGTGTCTTCTGTCTTCTCATTCACCTCACCCTCAACTTCTGGTACCCCATACTTGTTTTGCAAGGGCAGCTGGGAAGGTGAGGGGAATTGTGAGGGTTTTCTCTTGCCACTCCTAACAGGCCACTTCCTTCTGCTTTGGGGGCCTGCAGAGCCTGGTTCCTCAAATGCAACTCCCTTTCACATTCCCTTACAGTCCTAAGTCTAGCAACTTCTTCCTTCAGTTCAGCCACTAGATTAAGCAGATAACTGCTCACACCTAATGCAGGTGTTACCTCCATTGCCCTCCATTTCAGGTGCCAAGCTCCAGCACTCTCTGCATTCAGTTGCCTGGACACCTGCCTGCTTAAGTTCGACCTCAGTCTGGGTCGACACAGATCTTTTGAAAACAGCTTTGTAGTGAGTTACCACCATCCCTATCCCTGGCCACGGGACATGACTGGAGAACAATTCAGGAACAAGCCCATGTGGCTCAGCACCTCACTCCCTCTCCTGAAAGCACCATTACTGCAGCAGTCTCCACCCACGTTGCACTGGCCTCTCAGGAGAGGAAAGCTGGCTTGGGGGGGGTGTGGGGGTATATACTGCTCCACATGGTGTGGTGCCTGGGTCCTGCCTCAGTGCGCTGCAGTTGCAGGTTACTCCCTCCAGGGAACGTAAGTATTTGTTTTTCTCGAAAGTTTAACTGTTAGCATATTGAACCAAGGCAGGCTCAGGCCACTTGAATCTCCTTACCCACATTGCTAAGTGTTCTTAATCAGGGCAGAAAACAATCCAAACCAGGCACAGGGAGAGGCCACACTGTGGAAAAGCTCTGGGAAGTGGTTTTACCCCCCTTCATCAGTGGAAGCCGGAAGGCAAAATGTGTTTTGCTGGAGCGCTTTAGCCCAACAGGGCCAAAGGGAAAGACAGCCCTTGGTATGGTGGTGATGGCAGGGCCTGTCCCACTCACCTGGGCAGCATTGCAAGAGTGCCCATCCCTGTGCCCTTCCATGCCTCAAAGGACGAATAGGTCCAGGTGGAAAACAAAGGGAGGCCAGGTGGGTTGGGTTACAGCAAGGCGATCCTGAGGGGCTCCCTCATCCAAGGAGCCTAGAGCCTAAGAGCAATGGCCCTGAGTGCTGATCTCCCTCTCTTGGCGGCACCCCGGGTGGTGGTGGAGATGAGTCCAAGTGTTGGTGCTGCTGAAGCGTCGGCTGGGCCCCACTCAGCATGCCCCTGAGGAAAGAAACAGCTGCAAACAGAGGAAAACAGGAACCAGCAGCTCTTCCTTGCTTTGCACACAAAGGAGTGGAAAAAGGCCACTATCCCTCCATGCACTCTCACCACAATCTATGCCTTGCAGTATTTTGCAGTGGCAGAAAGGCAACCAGGCTGAGTTGCCTCTCCAAGCCTGCTCCCCTGAGTGATCTTGGAAACAGGCTTCTCACTGACTCAGTTTTCGCTGCTAGGCAAAATATCCCTAGTACAAAGTATTTTATGAATTTCTGAGAAAGACACATAGCTGGCATTGTTCAAGCCAGTCAAACTCTTGACTATAAAAGGTGACCAACATCATGTTTTATGATGTGATTAGGAGGCAATTCCAGCAAATCCACTCTGTCTGAGCAATACCTATACAAGGATATCTAATTGTAGGGTGTTGCTTTTGGGATATTGTTACTCACGGCACTCACAGAATATAGTATGTAAACAGTATGACAAATACATGGTAAAACACAGTTTTGCTGCAACACATGATTTTTCAAAACTATGGAATGAAAGAAGCAGTGGAAAAGAAAAGTGGGGGGAGGGGGCTTGCTTCTCCCTTTTAGTTGAGCTGGTGTTGTGGCTTGAGCCTTAACTGGAATTCAAGAGCTCAGATGGGGGGGCAAGACTGAGAACTCCTCCCCTGCTCCCCCTTCCTCTTTCCTGATAGAAAGGAAAGGGAAGGGGAAAGAATAGGGAAAAATAAGGGAAACGAAAAGAAAAAAGGAAAGAAAGGGGAGTAAAGTAAAAGAGGAGGTAAATCTACTGAGAAATAATTTGGAGTTGGTTTGGAAGTAGAGTGGTCAAAAGCTTTCTTTAAACAATATATATATTGTTTTATATATATATATAAAATAACTGGCCTGTATTAGGAACAGTGTGGCCAGCAGGAGCAGGGAGGTCATTCTGCCCCTCTACACTGCACTGGTTAGGCCACACCTTGAGTCCTGTGTCCAGTTCTCTGCCACTCAGTTTATAGAAGATATTGACTTGCTGGAACATGTCCAGAGAAGGGCAACAAAGTTGGTGAGGGGTTTGGAATACAAGCCCTATGAGGAGAGGCTGAGGGAGCTGGGGTTGCTTAGCCTGGAGAAGAGAAGGCTCAGGGGAGACCTTATTTCTCTCTACAATTACCTGAAGGGAGGTTGTAGACAGGTGGAGGTTGGTCTCTTCTCCCAGGCAACCAGCACCAGAACAAAAGGACACAGTCTCAAGCTGCACCAGGGGAAGTTTAGGCTGGACATTAGGAAGAAATTCTACACAGAGAGATAGGGTGCTTGGTTGCATGGTTTAGTTGATTAGGTGGTGTTGGATGATAGATTGGACACGATAATCCTGAAGGTCTCTTCCAACCTGGTCTATTCTACTCCTATTCTATTCTATTCTATTCTATTCTATTCTATTCTATTCTATTCTATTCTAGTCTAGTCTAGTCTAGTCTAGTCTAGTCTAGTCTAGTCTAGTCTGTTCTGTTCTATTCTATTCTATTCTATTCTATTCTATTCTATTCTATTCTATTCTATATCTGTTGGGCCAATGTGAAAGGACTGAGAAACTGCTGAGCCTCTGAAGGGCCCAATATTTTTTTGTTTGTTCTTGTAGAGGCTTGTTTATACATTCTTAAACTGGTTTTACAGTAAATGAACCATGAATAGAGGTAACTGCCTTCAGTAGCTGCTTGTCAAGTACCAGATATTTAAGTCTCTGTAAGATGCAACCTCTAAAGTATTTTATTCTTACTGCAGTGAACTGGGATTTACAGACGTTACTTCAAATAATGCCAACACAAATTTAGCAATCTGCTAGTAGCACAGAGTCTTAATACTGAGGTCAGCGTGAAGCTTATGACTGGCTTTGGAAGGGATATAAAGTTTGGAGGAGTGTATTTTCCTCATTGTGGAGGGATTTGCAGGTGTAAACACCATAGAGAATGTGTACGTGCTGCTTTTTACTGTGGGGAAAAAATTAAGACAAGATGCTTCAGAATTCCACTGATAGCTTCCAGAATTACTCAAATACTGAAATTCATCATCCTAAAATTAATCATGTGCTAGAAACTGGTTTCCTGTGAGAAAAAAGATTTGTGAGGATTTATGCATTTGCAAATGAAGCAAATGAAGTTTCTTCAGGAGCAGGAAAACTGGTGCAATTGGATGCATTGACTTAATTCTGGGGCCATACTAAATACACCTTTCTGAGAGGAGACTCTGCTGCAGTATGATAACTGTGTCTCTTCCATAGCTGAATCAACACATCCTTCTCACAGTAACACCTTCTTGCTTTAGTGGGCCTCAGCTAGGGCAGAGATGGGCAAAATGAGTGCTGGAGCATGAATTCTGTGTGCCATGAGCAGTGGTGCAAGTGTGCATACATGTGCTTAAACATTCACAGAATCACAGAATCGACCAGGTTGGAAAAGACCTCAGACATCATCAAGTCCACCCTATTACCTAACACCACCTGACAATTAAACCGTGGCTCCAAGTGCCACATCCAGTCTTTTTTTTTAACACATCCAGGGACAGTAGTTCTGAACAGACCAGACCAGACCAATTTCATAGAGCGGTCAGCTGCCTCCCTGGTGCCCAAGTAAAAGACGTTGTAGACAGAATTCCCAACCTCGTGAGTCCTTCAGACTACTACCCACTGCTGGTCTTTCAGGTGGGCAGTGATGATGTAACAATGAGAGGCTCACAATCTATTAAAAAAGACTTCAGAACCTTAGGGCAAATGCTAAAGGGATCAGGGGCTCAAGTCGTGTTCTCAGCCATCCCTCTAACGTCAGCAATGGATGAGGACACACTGAGGAAGGGCCGACAGATCAATTCATGGCTCAGGGGCTGGTGCCATCGGCAGGGCTTTGGGTTCCACAATCATGGATTGGTTTTCAAGGCACCTGAGCTGAAAACAACTCATGGGACACACTTGTCCCAGAGGGGGATAAGAATCCTGGGGCAGGAATTGGCAGGGCTCATTGATAGGGCTTTAAACTAGATTTGAAGGGGGAAGGGGTTAATAGTCTCCTGCTGGCTGGTGACAAACAGAGGGGCAGCTCACCAGCAGTAGAGAGAAGGAGAGCTGGTAAGGGCTCTCAACTTGCTGCCCTGAGGCAAGCCACGAATGATCCAACAGGACATTCTGTGGAAACCGAGGGGATTTGGCACAAGAGGAGGACAGGGCCAGCCCAGCTGAAGTGCTTCTATGCGAATGCGCGCAGCTTGGGCAACAAACAGGATGAGTTAAGGGCCACTGTGCTGCTGGGATGCCACGACATAGTGGCTGTTACTGAAACTTGGTGGGATGAATCCCATGACTGGAATGTAGGCATAGATGGATATAAACTCTTTAGGAAGGATAGGCAGGGAAGGAGAGGAGGAGGTGTTGCCCTCTATGTCAGTAACCAGTTGGAATCAGTGGAGCTCCAACTGGGGAGGGATGATGAGCTAGTTGAGAGTGTGTGGGTTAAAATTAAAGGCAGGACAGGGGAAGGAGATATTACTGTGGGGGTCTCCTACAGGCCACCTGACCAGCAGATCCAAGCAGATGAGGCCCTCCATAGGCAAATAGAAGCGGCTTCCAGGTCACAAGCCCTGGTCCTCATGGGTGATTTCAACCGCCCGGACATCTGCTGGAGGGACAACACAGCAAGGCACCAGCAATCCAGGATGTTCCTGGACTGCATAGAAGACAACTTCCTCCTCCAAATGGTAGAGGAACCAACAAGAAATGGTGCTATGCTGGACCTTGTTCTCACCAACAGGGAAGGGCTGGTAAGCAATGTGAGGCTCATAGACGGCCTTGGCTGCAGTGACCATGAAGCAGTTGAATTTAACATCCTCAGGGCAATCAGGAGGAAGTATTCCAAGCTCATGACCCTAGACTTTAGGCGTGCAGATTTTGATCGCTTCAGGGATCTGCTAGCCAAAGTGTCGTGGCACAAAGCCCTGGAGGGAAGAGGGACCCAGGACAGCTGGTCAATATTCAAGGACCACCTCCTCTGTGTCCAGGAGCTCTGTGTACCAACAAAGAGAAAAGCAGGTAAGAATGCTAGGAGGCCTGCCTGGATGGGCAAGGAGCTACTGGACACACTATTACTTTAAAAGGAAACTCTACAGGAAGTGGAGAGAAGGACAGGTAGAACAGGGGAATATAAGGAAGCTGCCCGAGCAGCAAGAGTCCTGGTTAGGAAAGCCAAAGCAGAGTTTGAATTGAATCTAGCCAGGGAGATTAGAGGGAACACTAAGAACTTTTACAGGTATATTAATGGGAAGAAGAAGACTAGGGAAGGTGTGGGCCCCCTCAGAAAGGAAAATGGTGACATGGTCACAAGTGATGAGGAAAAGGCTGAGGTACTTAATAACTTCTTTACCTCAGTCTTCACTGCAAGGGCCTCTAGCCACACTCCTGATGTTATGGAAGTCAAAGCCAGGGACGGGGAGGAAGAACTGCCCATTGTAAGTGCAGATCAGGTTCGTGATCATCTGAAGAACCTGAAAGTGTTCAAGTCCATGGGACCCGACGGGATACACCCACGGGTACTGAGAGAACTGGCAGATGAGGTTGCTAAACCCCTCTCTATTATATTTCAAAAGTCATGGCAATCTGGTGAAGTCCCCACGGACTGGAAAAGGGGAAACATTGCCCCCATCTTCAAAAAGGGTAAGAAGGAGGAACCAGGGAACTACAGGCCAGTCAGTCTCACCTCTGTGCCTGGAAAGATCATGGAGCAGATCCTCCTGGAGTCACTACTCGCTCAAAAGAATAGTGAAGAGGTGATTGGGAACAGTCAGCATGGCTTTCCCAAGGGCAAATCCTGCCTGACCAACCTGGTGGCCTTCTATGAGCAGGTGACAACATTAATCGATGAGGGGAGAGCAACTGATGTCATTTACCTGGACCTGAGCAAAGCCTTCGACACTGTCCCGCACCACATCCTGGTCTCCAAACTGGTGACACATGGGTTTGATGGGTGGACCACTAGATGGATAAGGAACTGGCTTGATGGCCGCACCCAAAGAGTGGCTGTCAATGGGTCCATGTCCCAGTGGAGGCCAGTGACAAGCGGAGTCCCTCAGGGATCAGTCCTGGGACCTGTCTTGTTCAACATCTTTGTGGGTGACATGGACAGTGGCATTGAGTGCACCCTCAGCAAGTTTGCTGATGACACCAAGCTGTGTGGTGCAGCAGACACGCTGGAGGGAAGGGAGGCCATCCAGAGGACCTTGACAGGCTGGAGAGGTGGGCACAAGCCAACCTCATGAAGTTCAATAAGAGCAAGTGCAGGGTCCTGCATCTGGGTGGAGGCAATCCCAGGCACAAATCCAGGCTGGGCAGTGACTGGCTGGAAAGTAGCCCTGAGGAGAGAGACTTGGGGGTACTGGTGGACAAAAAGCTCAACATGAGCTCTCAATGTGCACTTGCAGCCCGCAAGGCCAATCAGATCCTGGGCTGCATCAGGAGAAGTGTGGCTAGCAGGTCGAGGGAGGTGATCCTCCCCCTCTACTCAGCCCTGGTGAGACCCCATCTGGAGTACTGTGTCCAGTTCTGGAGTCCCTATTACAAGAGGGATGTGGAGGTGCTGGAACGTGTCCAGAGAAGGGCCACGAGGATGATCAGAGGGCTGGAGCACCTCTCCTATGAGGGCAGACTGAAGGAGTTGGGGCTGTTCAGTCTGCAGAAGAGAAGGCTCCGAGGTGACCTAATTGTGGCCTTCCAGTATCTGAAGGGGGCCTACAGGAAGGCTGGGGAAGGACTTCTCAGGATGTCAGGTAGTGATAGGACTAGGGGGAATGGAATGAAGCTGGAGGTGGGGAGATTCAGGCTGGATGTGAGGAGGAGGTTCTTCACCATGAGAGTGGTGAGACCCTGGAATGGGTTGTCCAGGGAGGTGGTCGAGGCCCCGTCCCTGGGGGTGTTTAAGAGCAGGCTGGCTGAGGCTCTGTCCAGCCTGATCTAGTGTGGGGTTTCCCTGCCCATGGCAGGGGGGTTGGAACTAGATGATCCTTGTGGTCCCTTCCAACCCTGAATGAAACTATGAAACTATGAACAATCCCATTGGAGAAATCTCTCTCTCTTCTTGCTTCCTCAGGCTGGGAGATACTAACTGGCTTCTGCTTGACCTTGGCTGCATCATTTTGGGTAAGTCTAACAAAATAGCTCTCTGCTCCTTTCTCTTGTCCCTTTTGTGTATAAGGAGGTAAGAGGGGGCAGGGGGGGCAGGGAGGGAGAAGCTATTAGCTTCCCCTGGTTTTTGGCCAGGGAGGTCCTTGTGCTGTTTATTAATTGTAAATACCTGTAAATTTTGTAAATACTGTATATTTTGTACATATCCATTGCATTTCATTGTAGATTGTAGTTTTGCTTGTAAAAACAGCATTCACTTACTTCCAACTGAGCTGGTCTGGTAAATTTAATGTTGGGGGGAAATTTTCAACCCACCACATCATGTTAATCCTTGCTACTTTGTTCCTTCTGAGCACTGTACACACAATGAGAGACTGGGAGAGCTGGGACTGTTCAGCCTAGAGAAGGGAAGGCTGTGATGGGTTAATCTCCATCCTGAAAACAAGGAGGGGAAGGGCTTGCCAGTACTTTGCCCTCCCTGCAGGGCATTTTCCCCCTGGGAAACTGAGTCTGTTCCACTCCCCCCTCCCTGCCCAGCTAGGGTATAAAAGGGAGGACATCGCAGCCATTAGCTCTTTTTGGCTCTTGCTTTCTTGGAGGAGAGCTACTGCAGCTGCCTTCCTGCTCCTCTGCCATGTGGTTGGGCCTGATCCTTCTCTCTGCTGCTTCCACACGTCTCCAGAGAGACTGGTTTTGTATTCTTGTTTTTGTTTTTTTTTTCTCTTTTCCTCCCATCCATCCTTGTTCCTTGCCCTTGTGAACCTTATCTGTCATGTATATATATATATATATATTTAGTTTAAAGAAAAACTCTTTATCTCTTTACTTCCAAGCCAACTCTAAATTATTTCTTGGTGAATTTGCTCCTTTCCTTTCTTTTTCCCCTCTGTTGGGAGGGAGAAGAGGAGAGCGGGGGAGGGATTCTCAGCCTTGCCCCCTTCTGAGCTCTTAGGTCCTAGTTAAGGCTCAAGCCACTACAAAGGCTTAGGGGAGATCTCGTCAGTGTTTAGAGATGGTGCAAAGAGGATGGAGCCAAGTTCTTTTCAGTGATGCCCTGACAGGTCCAGAGGCAGTGGGCACAAACCGAAACATGGGAGGCTCCCTCTGAAGATCAGGAGGGAAGTGAGAGTGACTGAGCACTGGAGTAGCTTGCCCCTAGCGTAGGTGGAGTCTCCATCTTTAGAGATATCAATCAAATGTTCATATGTGCCCATCCTCAACCTGTGGCCCTTAATGAGCAGGGGAGTTGGACTAGATGACCTTCCCAACATTAAGCACACTATGATTTTGTGATTCTGCTGTTAGACCAAGCATTGTTATTCTCCCCACCTTTACGTTGCTCTTCAGCAGTTCACATAGTCTTTGCACCTCTGAAGCACACTAGTGCTTTTCACAGGCAGGCTTGTCTTCTTCAGTGGTGATCCTTCACTCCTGCTCCAAAATCAAGAGTGCAGGGAGAGCTATTTAGAGCTGTATTTAGCAATGATCCTCCAGAGCTGTGACAACTTATTCTTACAACTTATTCTCTAACATCTATTCAAATGTTGCACCTAAGCAAAAGGAATACATGTCAAGGTGGACAAATATCTGCAGCACTGCCTGAAATCAATAGCAAAGTTGTCACAGAATTCAGTAAGAAGAGGGTAGAAACCCCAGTCATGGGATGTTAAGGAAACCTAGACATGGATAATTTATCACTGAATAGCTGGCAACACAGTTTAGTGTGTGACATGACATTTTCACGAAACACAGTCTTCTAAGTCAAAATATGGTTTATATTCACATCCTTTGCTAAAATTTTAGATGCTGTTTTTATCAGGGGGTATATGTGTGTGTGGTGGGGTAAACTCCTATGAACAAAGTGATAGATAGTCTAAAATTCTTAGAGGTCTTTCAAGTCAACATCATTTACACCAATGTCTGGGTTCTAAGTGGCATTCCTGAACTGGCTCTGCTGCAAATATCAGGTGTGGTCTAGGGTAGGTAACAACATTGCTTTCCAAACCATTTACAGAAAAGGACTTGAAAACATTGCAGGGTATGCATACAACTGTTTGTTTGTTTGTTATTAAGTGCAATTCTAGGACATTTTCATCTGCAACTAAGTGCATTATACTCTGGGGCACCAGAAGGTCTCATCCAGAAGTGCAGCCTAAGCAGCAAGAAAAGCTGCAAGGTTGGGTGAAGTGTAGTCTGTCTCATTTAGACTGTACTGAGCCTATTTTCAAAATGGTCTTCAAAGACAGCCATCAGCAGAGCAACATGGCAGCATGCTAACATGCAGCACATGTAGGACATGAGCCACAACTTGGCTTGCAAACAGTGACAACTAGTGGGGGGAAAAAAGCCTATGTAGACAAATTTGATTACTAGGACAAACACAAGTTCTTTCTGGTAACTGGAAAACTTTAATTTGTCAACTGGGTTGGTGATTTGAATCCAGTTTTTGATGGGTGAATGAATGTCCATATTGCACCGTCTAAATGCAACATTTACAATGACCCATGGACTGGGTGAACTGAGACAGAGGCTAAAAAAGGCTGAAACAATCTAAGAAGACATTTTAGCTATGAATCCATCATTTCTGAATAAACTGCTCTGTAATCCATGGAAGTGCTTCAGGACTATCAGGAGCCAAAATAACACGCTTAGAGCATTACAGTCCTTACATCAATGGTGCTTCACATGTCTAGTGTTTCTACATCAACTCACTAAAAGCTGGACAGAGAAACAGTGAGCAAACATCAAGTAACAGCCCCGCTGAGAAGAAAATGTGTATACACAAGTGCTGGCTGTCAGATAAATGCTTTATTAGGCAGGCACCATACTGCTTGGATGACAGTACCAATTCTGGAAAGATTTATAACATGCCATTAAAAAAACGAGAGACTTAAATCTTGCAAAAGCTTAAAACCCACATGTGTGGCTTCACAGTTTGTAGTGACCTCAGTGAGGTCAGTGAAACTATTCACTCCATAAGGCTAAGAAGGTGTGTAAATCTCTGCAGCATTAAACATTTTCCATGATTATCTACCATGGGACTGGCAACAGGTTGGCACCTATCAGATACATGGGTCAAAATAGAAGTTTGTGTCTTTGAATACTGGCCTAATTGAAAAGCAGTATTAAAGACTGTAGAGCAGTCCTGGCCTTTTTGCCTAACTTGCAGTGGAGGGTGGTTATGAACATGAATGATGATTTATTAATGCATCAAATATGGTTATTAAAAACCCAATTATTATTTATTAATATGAAAATTTGCCAAAACCTTACTAATAGGTTCGGTGTACAGATGTAGTATATTTACAATGGATATGTGCAGTATATAGGCTATACTAATAATTTGAACATTTGAATATTAAACAAACTGGGGAAAATAACAATGGGAAAGAGAATCTGCCACAGCATTATGCTGCTTGCCCACTAGGGGAAGACTGGACAGGAACCTTTTACAAAAAGGCTTTATAGAGATAAACAATTACACACAATATTGTTTCTCCAGAATTCTCGCTGGGGCTGCAGTATAGTCCAAGTTACACAGAGCAATGGGAATTTCTCCCAAATGAAGGGAATGCTGCTGTACATTAGCCAGTAACAGCTGTTGGGGCGCTCTCAAGCGCTGGTTGCCGGCAGGGTTGTCACACTGTCCCAGTGTCCACATGACAACAGGTGGCTCTCAAGCTTCCCAGGGTTTGCAGGCTGTCTTGAGGTTTCAGGCTCTCAACAGTAGCCTGCCTCTCTTGGTGCTTCGCTGAGAGGTCTGGGTTTGAGAAGCAGGCACTTAAGCTGGACATGGCTTATCACTGCAAGGGGACGGTTCCTGGGGTCTTGGCTCACCTGCAGTTTGTCCCTCTATACAGTGAGACACTTCTGTCTGCTCCTGGGCTTTTACAACATGAAGAGGCTGACTATGGTTTCAGTGCACCTAATGCAAAGGGGCTTGCATCTTCCCAGGTAAACTGAGGCACAGCAAGGATTCTGAATTGCAAGGCTCATGGCTTCTTCCTCTCAGACAAGAGTCTGGGGGCGACAAGCTAGAGTCGGAGGTGAAACCAGCAGCCCAGCTGAAGTGCATGTACACTAATGCATGAAGCATGGGTAACAAACAGGAGGAGCTGGAAGCCTTGATGCAGCAGGAAAATTATGCTGTAGTTGCCATCACAGAGACGTGGTGGGACGACTCACATGACTGGAGCGCTGCAATTGACGGTTACAAGCTCTTCAGGAGAGACAGGCAAGGAAGAAGGGGTGGAGGGGTGGCCCTGTACATCAGGGAGGCACTAGATGCCATTGAGATGGAGATTAGGGACGATCGGGTTGAATGCTTGTGGATAAGAATTAGAGGGAAGACCAGTAGGGCAGACATCCTGGTTGGAGTCTGTTATAGACCACCCAACCAGGAGGAAGATGTTGACGAAGCATTCTATAGGCAGCTTAGGGCTGTCTCAAGATCTCTGGACCTTGTTCTCATGGGCGACTTCAACCTGCCTGACATCTGCTGGGAACTCAACACAGCAGAGAGGAGACATTCTAGAAGGTTCTTAGAATGCATGGAGGACAGCTTCTTATCCCAGGTGCTGCGAGAGCCTACCAGGGGCAAGGCTATGCTTGACCTCCTCTTCACCAACAGGGAAGGACTGGTGGGCGATATGGTGGTTGGAGGGTGTTTGGGGTCCAGTGACCACGAGATAATTGATTTCTCGGTTTTTGGTCAAGCCAAGAGGGGCAGCAAGAAGACCTCCACTCTGGACATCCTGAGGGCAGACTTCGGGTTACTCAAGGAACTAATTCAGAGGGTTCCTTGGGATAAAGCCCTTAAAAACAAAGGGGTCCAGAAGAGCTGGACCTACTTCAATGAAGAATTGTTGAAGGCTCAGGGACAGGCTGTGCCAATGTGCCGGAAGATGATCCGCCGGGGCAGAGCGCCAGCCTGGATGGTTCATGAACTTTTAATGGAACTGAGGGAAAAAAAGAGGGTGTATCACCTTTGGAAGAGAGGGGAGGCAACCCACAGAATGTTTAAGGATGTTGCTAGGTCTTGCAGGAAGAAAATTAGGGAGGCAAAAGCACACTTGGAGCTTAAACTGGCCTCTACTGTGAAGGACAACAAAAAGTCCTTCTATAAATACATTAATAGTAAGAGGAAGGGAAAGGACAACCTCCACTCCGTGGTGGACATGGAGGGGAACGTTGTGATAAGGGATGAGGAAAAGGCAGAGATACTTAACACCTTCTTTGCCTCAATTTTTACTAGAAGGACAGAATGTCTTCCTGACAGCTGGCCTGCAGAGCTGGCAGAAGGAGCCAGGGAGCTGCACAGTTTCCCTATGTTCCATGAGGAGGTGGTTGGAACTCTCCTTAGCAGCTTGGATCCCCACAAGTCCATGGGACCAGATGGGATTCATCCTAGGGTGCTGAAAGAGCTGGCAGATGAGCTGGCCAAGCCACTCTCTGTAATTTTCCAGCAGTCCTGGCTCACTGGCGAGGTCCCAGAGGACTGGAAGCTGGCCAACGTGGTGCCCATCCATAAGAAGGGCTGGTTGGTTGAGCCAGGGAATTCCAGGCCTGTCAGCCTGACCTCAGTGCCAGGCACGATCATGGAACAGGTCATCCTGAGTGCAATAACACAGCACTTACAGGATGGCCAAGGGATCAGGCCTAGCCAGCATGGATTTAGGAAGGGCAGGTCCTGCCTGACCAACCTGATCTCCTTCTATCATCAGGTGACCCACCTGGTGGATGTGGGGAGGCCTGTGGATGTAGTCTACCTGGACCTCAGCAAGGCCTTTGACACCGTCCCCCATAGCAAACTCCTGGCCAAGCTGTCAGCCCATGGCTTGGACGGGAGCACACTGCGATGGGTTAGGAACTGGCTGGATGGCCGAGCCCAGAGAGTGGTGGTGAATGGTGCCACATCCGGCTGGCAGCCAGTCACTAGTGGTGTGCCCCAAGGATCAGTGCTGGGCCCTGTGCTCTTTAACATCTTTGTTGATGATCTGGATGAGGGCATTGAGTCTATCATCAGTAAATTTGCTGACGACACCAAGCTGGGGGCAGGAGTTGATCTGCTGGAGGGTAGAGAGGCTCTGCAGAGGGACCTCGACAGGCTGGACAGATGGGCAGAATCCAACAGCATGAGATTTAACACATCCAAGTGCCGGGTTCTGCACATTGGCCACAACAACCCCATGCAGTGCTACAGGCTAGGATCAGAGTGGCCAGAGAGCAGCCAGGCAGAGAGGGACCTGGGGGTACTGGTCGATGGTAGGCTGAACATGAGCCAGCAGTGTGCCCAGGCAGCCAAGAGGGCCAATGGCATCCTGGCCTGCATCAGGAACAGTGTGGCCAGCAGGAGCAGGGAGGTCATTCTGCCCCTGTATACTGCACTGGTTAGGCCACACCTCGAGTACTGTGTCCAGTTCTGGGCCCCTCAGTTTAGGAAGGATGTTGACTTGCTGGAACGAGTCCAGAGAAGGGCAACAAAGTTGGTGAGGGGTTTGGAACACAAGCCCTATGAGGAGAGGCTGAGGGAGCTGGGGTTGTTTAGCCTGGAGAAGAGGAGACTCAGGGGTGACCTTATCACTCTCTACAACTACCTGAAGGGAGGTTGTAGACAGGCGGATGATGGTCTCTTCTCCCAGGCACCCAGTATCAGAACAAGAGAACACAGTCTCAGGCTGCGCCAGGGGAGGTTCAGGTTGGATGTTAGGAAGAAGTTCTATACAGAAAGAGTGATTGCCCATTGGAATGGGTTGCCCGGGGAGGTGGTGGAGTCGCCGTCATTGAAGGTGTTCAGAAGGAGACTTGATAGGGTGCTTGGTGCCATGGGTTAGCTGTTTGGGTGGGTTGGATTGGTTGATGGGTTGGACACAATGATCTTGAAGGTCTCTTCCAACCTGGTTTGGTTTATTCTAATAAAGGTTTATTCTATTCTAATTCTTTTCACGGATCTTAGGCAAGGCCCGGCAAGGCCCATCGTTTACAATTTGGCCTTGCTTTTATCATTTGCCCGAGGATCGATTTGGCCAATTGGCAACCAATAAAAAGCAATTTCACCAGGCTGTGACCATGTTGGGTAAAGACATAATTATAGTCTAGGTGAAGCGTGGGCAGGCATGTGTTTGTTTACCACAAAGGGAAGGCATATCTATGTTCACCAGACTTTCTGATGCCTTGGTTGTCTTTTCCCTGTGTTCCCTGGACCTCTGCAGGAGGGAGCAGGAGAGGGAGGATCATGTCTGGACATGCCAGGACTTGTGATTTTGAGCAACCACCACAGTGCTGTCCAGCTCTGAACTCCTCCTTGTAGTTCTCCTAAACAACTTGTGAGAAACAAGCTCACTGCTAAATTTTAAGTACAGTTTATTATAAAATAAAGGCAAAACAGCACTGGGCGCATAGCAGATTCGCTAGAGGCACGCCATAACAGCACGAGCTGAGCTTGTATAGATGTCAAACATACATTTTCATAAATGCCTCTACAAATCCCTTTACATTTCTCAAGAACGCCCCCACCTCCCCTCACGCCCATCCCCCCACCCCCTCCCAAATCCCCCTTGCCATTTCTAGTCCCGCGTGTTTTTGACTGCGGTCTTCAGGGCTGGGATAAAAGTTTGCACTCTCGACCTTGCCAGTCTCAAGACATCTCGATGCTTCACCCTCCCTGCGTTTCTCTCCCAATACACATCCTACACAACACAGACTACAACCAGCCAATCAGCTTAAGGATCGAAGCCCACGGTCCCCAGCAACGCTGGCACCCACAGGCACCCACCTTCCCCTTCCGAAAGCCGAATATAATGATTTCTCACAAACTGAAATTTACACACCCATGGCTAAGAGAAGTAGGCACGTTTTGACTGTCAAAGCAAGGATTTTTAACTGCTTTTTAAAAGAAAATAAAAGGAAAAAAAAAAGGCATAATTGTGGAGTCATCTTGTACGTGTAGAGGGCTTGAAAGCAGACTTTTCTGAACAATTAGTGATGTTGCTTCCCTTCCTCGCTGGCTGCAGGACCCCGTGGTGGCAGGCGGTTAGTAAGACGCTGCCGCAGAGGAGAAAGTGCTTAAGGGATCTGGGGTCCGTGGAGGCGGTGCGGGGAGATGGGCGGGGGTGCCAGGGAGGAGCCGCATGGGCGGGAGCGGCCGAGACAGCGCCGCCGGCCGGGGGTGGCGCCGGTGCCGCCGGAGGAGCGCAGCGCAGGAGGGGCGGCAGCGCATCCCGGGCGGGTGGCAGGTGGGAGCGAGGTGGCCCGCCGGCGGTGCAGCGAGGTGGGGTGGGGAAGGGATGGGCTGCGCCCCCAGCATACACGTCTCGCAGAGCGGCGTGATTTACTGCCGGGACTCGGACGAGTCCAACTCCCCGCACCAGACCACCACCATCTCGCAGGGCACAGCCACCCTGCACGGCCTCTTCATCAAGACAGACGCTGCCGACTCCATCCCCTCCGTTCTCGCCTACCAGAGCCGGCAGCAGCCACCGCCCTCCGCCGGCCCCCGCCGCAAGGAGCGCAGGGAGCCCCACTCTTCTTCCCGGGCCAAGGCCCCTCGGTGCTGCGGCGTCGAGGCGGAGACCCAGACCAGCAACGCCAGCGTCAAGGTAAACCACGGCCGCTCCGGAGGCGGTCCCCCGTGGGGCTGGGATGGGTCCCCGCCGGCCGTGGCACCGGTAGGACTGAGCCAGAGCCTCCCTCGTCTCCCCTGAGGAGGGAGATGATGCTTGAGCGGACGGAATGCAGCTGCGGACAGCGGTTGCCCTGGTGCCCACTGACTCACCGCAGCTGCAGCGGCCGGGCTGGGCTTGCACTGCTGCGGGGTAAATGAGTCGGGGGCCGCCTAGAGCGGGGGCCCTTAAGCTCCTTCCACGCCCGCAGCCTCGGCCTGGCTCTAGAGTGCCCTGTGCCGAAACCACTTTTGGAGTTACATCTGGGATCGAGGGGTTGCTTCGAGCATTCTGACAAGGGAACAAACGCTTGGGAAAAATGCGAATATGCCGGATGAATTCTCCCCCAACTTGATTCTCAACCGCACAAATCCCGTGCTTGCTGCAGGTTTTCTTCATCTCTACCCCGTCCCCCATGTATGGTTAAAATGAATTGTTGCTTCTAGGCGTGGATGCTCAGCTGAGAACCTAAGCACTGTGATACGCACATGCAGGCAAATACGTCTTGCTGTTGTAGGGCTGCGGGGTATTCCCAGTAGGGGCGGGTAGGAGCTGGCCTTGTAGGAGCGTATCACTCCAAATCTGGACGACTTTGTCCTTCTCTCAGTGTGCTAAGGTAGGCACTGATGCAACTTGCTCCCTATTCGTCAAGACCTTGAGTTTAGCAGTTGAAAGCAGTAATTGCTCTGGACAGGTATTTTTGTTGTTGTTTTTGTTTGTCTGGTTATGTGGGGTTGGTTTGTGGGTTGGTTTTTTTTTTTATTTTGCTAGGTTTTGGGTTGTTTATTTATTTATTTACTATCTGAGTAGATTTTTCATTAATTTTCCTGAAAGCTTTCCAAGAGCTAGATCTTGCTTTGGTGCTGTATTCCAAAGCTTATTATCAAAACCATGTCATGATCCCAGCTGCATCTTAGGTTACTTTTCTTTGGTACCAATAAAGCAGGATAGTCATGTCACAGTAATTCCATGGGCTTAAACAGATCCTGATGTTGTCTCAGAATATAATTAAGATATTAGAAGATTGTATAGTCTTCTTCTATAATTAAAAAACAAAACCAACATGAATCATATAAAATAAACAAAAGTGAGAGAGAGAAAACATCACTTATAGTCCAGCTGTTCGTTCAAATGCTGAGAACGTTATAGAATTGTCAGCAGTTACCAAGGCTGTTTTGCTCATCCAGAAGTAGAACATACATAATCACTGCTAGGCACATATTTCTTGGATTTGGGAATTTATTTTTCGATTCCAGAGTGGGATACATAAGAGAGCATGCAATTTTATTTTATTTTTTTTTTATTCTGGAGGAGAGCAGAATGAAAATTCTTGCACAGTTCTTGTGAGTTGAGATTTATAGAAAAAGGCTTCTAAAATGTTTAAAAGTGGCAATGCTGTCTTCTGTTCTTTTAAATCATTTGCCGTTTGTTATTCTATCATGTGCTCTAAAAACCGAATATATTCACTTTGAGTAACCAGAAAGTCAGCACATTTATTTCAGATATTTCTGAACTTCGTAATTGTCACTGTAATATTATTTTGGATAGAGTCAGTTCTTTTTAGAATTCTAGAGTCCCAAGCACATGAGATATTATTGTGTTTTTCTTTACAACTGCTTCAATGAAAGTAAAAATGTTTCAACTCTTAGAATAATCGAGATATCTAAAATCTTTTATATCCTTTTTTAAAAATTAATTAGATGCTTCACTCTGGCTGCTACACCTGACATGATTTTTCACAGGTCAGTAGTATACCTGAGTATTTCACCAAAGCAAGTATTCAAGTTCTGCAACAGAACCATCATAAAGGCAAAACTGTACAGTGGGCCGCAAGAAGCAGAAAAATGCAGAATCCAGGTTCTCCAATAGTATATGTTAACAATATTTATTTCTGTGTAAACTCAAAAATGGAGAAAAATATTGGGTCTTTTGGTTTAGAAGAAGTAACCAGTAGGCCCACATTGTTTTAACTGATGTAGTGGTTGGTTACATGTATTTGCTGTGTGGAAATCTCTTCTAATTGTATTTAGGGGGGACAGCAAATATACTGGTCAAATGGTTGTTAACATTATTATATATCAGTAAAACATTCCAGCTGTTTAACTATCCAACACACTTAAACTATGCTGGTTAGTTTGTCTTCCTGTTCTGTTCTAAATTGTTCTTCAGTTGTTTACGCAATCCCGATTCACTTAAAATACACAGTTTACATAAACCTTAATTTAAAAATCTATCTAACCTGTCTGACCTGTGCTAGACTATATGGTCCTGCTCTGGCAGGTGGGTTGGACTCAAAGATCTCTAGAGGTCTCTTCCAACCCCCAACATCCTGTGATCCTGTAATCTCTATTAATTGATGTGAAATCATTGTTACCAAAACAAAACCAATTTTTTTTGTTTTCTATTTCTCTCCTTAATAAAGAGTTCTGAAAGTTCTGAATTGTCCGTAGTGTTCAGGTGTGTTGGCTGCATCCTGCTCACACTGTCTGTGAGTAACCATTCAGCAATTCCAAGGTGTGTATGCTTGCTTTCTAGATCTTAAAAGCATAGTAACAGATATCTACAGTTTACCTGACAAGGCTTATAAGTGGACTTGTTAAGTATTAGAAGACGCATCTGCTCCCTAATTTGGAATAGGAGCCATAGTTGGTGCCCAGACATGCTTTGCGACTTGGAAAAGACCTTTAAGGTCGTGGAGTCCAATCATTATCTAACCACCAAGTGTAGTGCTAAACCATGCCCCTTGACACCACACCTGTGCATCCTTTAAAAAACCTCCAGGACTGGGGATAAAACCACTTCTCTGGGGAGCCTCTTCCTGTGTTTGACAACTTTTTCAGTGAAGAAGTTTCTTCTAATATCCAATTGAAACCTCCCTTAGTGCAACTTGTGGCCATTTCCTCTCACACTGTCAGTTGTTACGAGAGAGAAGGTACCAATAGTGACCTCAGTACAATCTCAGGTAGCTGTAGAAAGCAGTAAGGTCTCCATTCAGCCTCATCTGCTTCAGACTAAACAATTCTGGTTCTTGCAGCTGCAAAAAACACTTCAGCAAAAGCAGGCATTCCTTGTCCATGTTACCTTGTTAATAAAACCAAATGACAATGTGACAGCAAACACTATTAATATCTCAGAGTCTACACCATGCATCACTGAAGCATAATATTAAGCATGAGATGATTCTGAGTATATAATGGCTTCTTGACGCATTGGTCAACGGCTGCTGATTCTGAGCTGCAACAATACCAGCTTGAAAACACACTAGAAGTTTGCTGTATTTATGATTGCAAATACATCTTATAGTTATGACCAAATGCGAATCTTAAGCAAATGTTCATGCATCGATCTGCTTTTTGTGAGCAGCTTGATTCATAAACATTAGCCAAACCTAAGGACTGCAAGTTTTAAGACTCTTGTTGGTGACATTTAGCCTATTGCAAGGAAAAATTAACCACACTGCAGTATTCTATTGATTATTTTTCATCTTGACAAGAACAGCAGGTGTGGTTGTTTGGTTCTTCTTATACTGTGTTCTTTGTGGAAGAAAAAAACAACTTGTTTATGAACAAGTCACACTAGGAACATCTTTTGACAGTTTTCAAGCTCTTGTGTAGTAAAATACTTACTAGAAACAATGTTCAGAAATATGAAAAATACAGTGGGACAGAATCTCTTACCACTGTTTGTCTGTTAACTCTGTTTGTCTGTTAACTCCGAGGTGCATGTATTAAAGAGAAGGGTTCAAGCCAGTATGTCAGGCACCTAGTTATACAGTTTATGGTTTTGTTTAAAGTATAGAGGAATAGGGACAAGGATGCAGCTACCAAATACAAATACAAAGGGCTATGAAGGGGACTGAGAAATCTAGGTACTGAGAGTTTCATCAGGTCCACAGGTTGTGGAGAATGCAGCCCTGAACATTGCCTTGGTTTCAAATACAGTTCTTTTAAAAGCGGTATTGTGTAAGAAAAATCAGTGTGACCATGCATTTCTTGTTTTGTTTGAAGTGTGCTACTATTTATTGGGCTCCTATTATGTGCTGTAGAATATGGAATATAGCAGGAGAAGAATAAACTTGGAAAAGAAACCTCCCAGCTCTATAACTTAGTGAAGGTCTATTTCATAACTCAAGAGTACACCTAACTAGGACACCAGAGTCCTCTTGAACATACTCTAGGGTTGCAAAGCTTACAGGGAAAAAAAATGAGCAGGCCAAAAAGTTATGAGCTGTGTTTCAGTGAAGAGTATATTTTATTTAGTTTAGCTGCTCTTTGAGAGGTGCTGGCCTAAATAACACTTACTATAAAGAAAACTGATGGTGGAGAAGTGCTTTTCTTGGACTAAGCTCAGACTCTTAAATGAATAAAGGACTTTTTCCAAAGATGTGGTGTTGCATATCTGATCTTTCCATTTCTCCTTCAAATGGTGCAGGTAAACTTCAACAAACACTGTGGCTGCACTCTTAAACAATGTTAGACAGGACAAGTATGCAGAATGGAGAAAATTGTTTCATCAGAAAATAGCAGACCAGTTTTGACAAAGGAAATGGAGCAGCCTGGTAGATTAAATAGAGTTGGTATTGATCACACAGCATTCAGGACTTCCAAAACAGTTCTGTGTGATAGATTTTTGTACCACTAAATATAAAATGCTTTTTTTTTTCTATTCCCTTACTTTGTATAGAAAGACAAAAATTGGAAGCTTGTAAGAACGATAAGCCTCAACCATTTCAGCACTGAGAGTCAGCAGGTGGCTCAGGAGCCTTGCACTCCTCTAAATCTTCCATTATAAAGTTTTTTTGGAACATTTGCTTTAACTGCCAAAAATACCAGACAATTTTAGGTAAATTGAGTGTTGGTAGCATCTCTTTTCTGCTTTGTACCAGAAGCTTCTGGCAATTTCTAATATCCCATGGCTATGCTGCATGCAGAGCAGAGGAATATCAAATAAAACTGATGACACAGCTTGAAGACGTAATGCAAGTTCAGAAATTGTGCCATATTACCATGGGGAATAGCACATGCTTTTGGGATACAGGATATGTTTGAGTTCCTGCAACTGAGAATATTTAATGATCACTAGGGTGTGATACAGAAAATGGGCGCAGAGTTTCCTCTCCCTCAGGTGAGGAATAATCTAATCAGCTATCATACTTTTAAAGTAGTTGTTTAGACAGCAGAGTAATGGAGGAGGCTTACATTGTGAAATTAAACATCACAGCTGATTGGTGGGTGGCTTAAGAGAGCGAGACAAGGCTACTGTATATCTCTGGCAGACATTTCCTTTCATCTTGCTTGAGTGCCCCTCCACACCTTGGATGTATGTCACACAGAGATGATGAGCTTGCCTTATTTGCTGTAACAAGCATTTAAACACATGAGTTGAAAAAATGTTTCCTGTACCCGATCAGGGTGCTTCAAATTCCACAGGAGCTTGTTACTTCAGACAGACCGTCATACCTCTTCTGTGTCCATGGGTTCCTAGATCAGGTAGATGTGCCAAGCTGGATCTGAATCACAGAATTAACCAGGTTGGAAAAGACCTTCGAGATCATCAAGTCCAACCTATCACCCAACATCAACTAATCAACTAAACCATGGCACTAAGTGCCTCATCCAGACTAGTTTTAAACACTTCTAGTGATGGTGACTCCACCACCTCCCTGGGCAGCACATTCCAATGGCCAATCACTCTCTCTGTGAAGAACTTTCTCCTCACCTCAAGCCTAAACCTCCCCTGGCACAGCTTGAGACTGTGTCCTCTTATTCTGGTGCTGGTTGCCTGGGAGAAGAGACCAACCCCCGCCTGGCTACAACCTCCCTTCAGGTAGTTTTACATGGCAACAAGGTCTCCCCTGAAACTCTTCCAGGCTAAGGAACGCCAGCTCCCTCCGCCTCTCCTCATAGGGCTTGTGTTCCAAACCCATCCCCAGCTTTGTTGCCCTTCTCTGGACACGTTCCGGCAATTCAACATCTTTCCTAAACTGAGGGGCCCAGAACTGGACACAGGACTCAAGGCGTGGCCTAACCAGTGCTGAGTACAGGGGCAGGATCATACAGCACAGGCATTCCTGAAGTAGGAGTAACATAAGTGTGTGTTTTCAATAATTTGCAAATGCTGTATGAAGTAGTCCTGAAATTTGTGTAATGATACCTAAAGCCAGGAGAAGCTAAAAGGAGTTTTGGGTTTAGATCCTAGTGATATCTGAAATCTGCCTGTACATAGCGAAGCAGGTCAGATTAATGGAACCAGGAGTGGGGACATTTGTAAGAGTCAGTTCTGTATGTGAAAGAAGAATCAGACTGGAGTGTTTTGTTGGGGGATTTTGTGGTTTGGTGGTTTTGTGTAGGTTATTGAGGGTTTTTTTAATTAAAATCTTCATAGTGCAAGGATGACATGCTATTTGCATGACTACTGTATTCTCATTTTTTATTACCTGTGTACTCCCTCAAAAGTGTTGCCACTTGAAAATTCAAGTCCAGGAGAGTAAGATTTTGTGAAAGTGCAAGTAGTGGCGTAACACAGGGGAAACACATTAAGTAGGGGAAAAACAGATGGAAAAGAAAGCCTCCCTTAGGTTACTTTCTCCTCTTGCACCACTTGTACTACTGCCAGATCTCAAGGTACTTCATTTTTCATGTTGATCATTTCTGCTTGTGTTTCCTGTCTGCATGTTGATCGCTCCTCTTAGTTTCTTTGAAGGATTCAAGTCTGTCTCAGTTGCAGGGCTTTTCAGTGGAAAGATGCATGCTGTGTCTGAAATTTGTAGAATTGTCTTTAATGTGCATACAACTTTTCTAAAGTTGCCTTCAGTGAAAGCTGTAAGCACCTGTGTGGTTGCTAGGAAATAGTGTGTGAAGTGTTTTATGGTGTAGCAGAGTTTTAACTCTTTTGGGAGAATGTTGTCATGGTAACCAACCCCAGAATTTTCTGGACTTCAAAATAAGTCAAAAGTAGCAGGATTATGGCTTCAGAAAATCAACAGTCACAGAATCAACCAGGTTGGAAAGACCTCAGAGACCACCAAGTCCAACCTGTTACCTAACACCACCTGAAAACTAAACCATGGCTCCAAGTGCCACATCAAATCTTTTTTTGAACACCTCCAGGAGCAGTGACTGCACCACTTCCATGGGCAGCCCATTCCATTGGCCAGTTATTCCTTCTGCGAAGAACTTTCTCATCACCTCATGTCTAAATCTCCCCTGGTGAGACTGTGTCCTCTTGTTTTTTGGTGGTGGTAGCCTGGGAGAAGAGACCAACCCCCACCTGGCTACAACCTCTTTTCAGGGTGTTGTAGAGAGCAGTAAGGTCTCCCCTGAGCCTCCTCTTCTTCAGGCTCAACAACCCCAGCTCTCTGTCCAGTCCTGTCCCTCCTGTCCAGTAAATCCATGGTTGTCTTCTCATGGGCAACAGGCAGGAGGGGCACCAATGTCACCTTTACTAATGGAAAGAGAAGTGTACAGGGTATTGTGGAGCACAGCACATTCATCATTTTGTGGTTGAGCTTACAGTAACAACTGTCACCTGATGATCTCTTCTGTAGTGCTCTCTCCCTCTAGCCCAATGCACTAGATACATTTGTAGCTCAGTCACCAATCTTGGAGATGATCACTTGTTTGTTTCTCTGAGGCCATCTTAAATTGAGGCAATTCTTAGAGATCATAAAGTACAAGGAGTTCATATTATAGGAGCACCCACGACTCCTCCAAAACATTGGTACTTTAGGCTTGAGAAGCTTGAGGCACTTTTCCATTTGTGTGAGGAAGTAGTGTGTCCAGGGACACACTACTAATTCTGAGTAAGATGGCATGCTACACATACTTCTAGAAGTAGTCTCTAGGTCAGGTAGCTTTCTTCACTTGAGAAGCCCACTAGTGCATTTGCTCCTGAGCTCTGCTTTTTCCCCTGCAAGGTAGCCATTTATGTCAACTGCTGCCTCAGCCTTCTGCATCCAATTATTTATAAATGTCTTTCTCACCTCTATTTTCAGCTATAAAAGGACAAAATTTATTGGAGACATTCTTTTCCTTTGGATTGCCTCTGATTCTGTGAATAGAGAGTTACTTTGGAGAATTGTTTAAAAAATATTTCCTGTCTATCTCTACCCACTGATCTAGCCATAGAGCACTAAATATCTTGAATATAGAAAGAGTACAGCTTAGATGTATGCCAAGAAACCCCTCAGCTAAATATCACTACTTTAGAATCAGTTTCAGTATTAAGCTTTTAATAATCTGTGTTACTTACTTTGAAAATACAGGATTAAAATTTACGATTGATTATTTCTTGTCCCGGATTCACACTACATCTGAAGAGGCAGCGCTCTTTCTAGAAGGATGGGGAAACTGGACCAATATCAGTTGGTTTCATAGCATGGAACAGTGGAACAAGAATTGCAAAGATCTGAGCCACCTGGACTCCAGCACACAGAGTTCGCAGAGAATGCAGCCAAGTATGAGTACATGTGTAGATACTATGAATTGTGTTTCACTGAGAAATTCGAAGAAACAGCAATTAGATTAAAGGTTCTGTGCTGTTTGGGTCAGTAATGTTTACTGTGAGGTAAGGCAATGAGCTGAAATGGGCAGAATGGAGTTTTGAAGCAATCTGGCTATTGGAAAACAATCTATTGAATACCTATTTATAAGCCTAGGACACGCTGTCCTCACAACCAGTCCAAATGTAGAGCTGTAACCTGTTAATTACAATTTATTTGCTTCTTTTTGGAGGGGTGGAGTCTGATTCCTTTCTCTTCATGCATTTTTCATTCATTATATACTTACCAGAAGCATATCTTTTAGTGCTATAAACAAATACGCTTAATAGAATGTGAAATTGGGCATGAGGTATCTGAAGGTTAGCTTTGTAGCTGCTTCCAGCACTCCATTTTGTCTTTGCTTTAACATCAGCCATTTCACCATAGGGACAGCAAAAGACGCTTTTTTCTTTCCCTGTCGCAGATTCAGAAGGCTGTCTGAAGGCACTGTGAACTTGACTGTTATCAATGATCATTTTCTCCTGCACTTTTGTTTAATAATTATTGTGTCCACTTATGAAATATAATTTATTAAACCATTGTGCTAGCCAGAAAACCAAGAAGTTTCTTTTAGAGAAGGAGAGGGGAAATAAGGCTTTATCTTTCGGGTATATTCAAATTTCTTTTCAAACTCATGAACCCCAGGGCAGGTGGTAATGTGGTGGCTAGAATGTTTTCTGGATATGAGACAGCCAAGTTCTATTCTCTGTTTTGAAAGAGTCTGAAGAGGTTCTCCCTCATGAGTATCCTGCCTCCTGGACTGTTATTTATTGTGGGTTTCTGTTCCTCTTGGCTCTGATACTGCTTCCCTGAAATCCATCAGTTCCAAAGAGTCCCATCCAGATGAATCACTGCTTCCTCCTGTGATAAAGAAAGCCATTTCCTAGGCAAAAGTTTAATTGTATTGGGGGATAATGCAAGCTTTCAGGAAAAGCTGCTGTGTTTCATTTTAGGATAAAACCATTCATGTGTGTTAAATGGTTAGAATAATTCTGTTAGGGAAAGACCTTTAAGATCTAGTCCAACATGTAAATCAGCACTGCCAGGTCACAACTAAACACATCCTATGTGCGATATCTACATATCTTTTAAATAACTCCAGGAATGGTGACTCCACCACTGCCCTAGGCGGCCTGTTCCAGTGCCTGACAACCCTTTCAGAGAAAACAAATCTCCCATTTTCCAACCTAAACCTCCCCTGGTATAACTTGAGGCTATTTTCTCTTGTCCTGTTGTTACTTGGGAGAAGAGGTGCTCTTGCTACAACCTTCTTTCACAGTATCACTAAGGTTGGAAGAGACCTCAAAGATCATTGAGTCCAACCTGTCACCACAGACCTCATGACTAGACCATGGCACCAAGTGCCACATCCAATCCTCTCTTGAACACCTCCAGGGACGGTGACTCCACCACCTACCTGGGCAGCCCATTCCAATGACGAATGACTCTCCTCACCTTGAGCCTAAACTTCCCCTGGCACATCTTGAGACTGTGTCCTCTTGTTCTGGTGCTGGTTGCTAGAGAGAAGAGACCAACCCCTTCCTGGCTAGAACCACCTTTCAGGTAATTGTAGAGAGCAATAAGGTCACCCCTGAGCCTCCTCTTCTCCAGGCTAAACAAGCCCAGCTCCCTCAGCCTCTCCTCATAGGGCTTGTGCTCAAGGCCTCTCACCAGCCTTGTTGCCCTTCTCTGGACACTTTCAGGGAGTTTTAGAAAGAAAGAAGGTCTCTGATAGGACTCCTTTGCTCAAGATTAAACAGCAGCAGACTGCAAAGTAAGGATGGCCAGGATTAGCAAGATATGGAAAGTTTTGATCTCTTACTGGTTTGTGGCCATGGTGCAGTGGGTGTGGTCCACTGGGCTGCAGCTGCTGGACAGTTCTGGCATCCCTACAGAGCTCTGGCATGTGGCCACATCGTACTGGTGGAAATCTGGGAAATCTTTGGCCATCTTTGTTGTGGAGTTTTTGCAGACTTAAAAAGGTCAGCTAAAGTTCTGTGAGGGTACAAAGGATGGTGAGAGAAGAAATGGATGAAATGATGATCTGACATGGGCTAAGCAGAGTGAGATGTGGTTTTTCAAAGGAGAAGAAAGTAATCAACCTAGCCTAAGTCGGGGTGGTAGCGCAAGGAGGGGAAGGAGGGAAAGGAGTAGGCTGGAGGAGGCTGGGACTTAAGTTAAAGGGAGTAGAACAGCCACCTATGACGTTGGGAGGGGACTCTTTGTCTTACTTAGGAGATGTGGGGGAAGCACTCCTGAAGGGCAGATTTATCCAGAAGTCTTAAAGGTGCAGAAACAGGCTGTCCTCACATGTAAAAAGACAAGTTTGTGGGAAAGACCAGCTTGGGTGAACAGGGAACTTTGCAACTCAGGATGAAAAGGAGATTTTTATAGTATCTGAAAGAAGGGGCAGGTAACTCAGGAGAACTACAAATAATGTCATGAGCCTATGCAGGAAGAAAATTAGAAGGGTCAGTGCCCAGAGAGTGGGAAACTGATCTGGCTTCTGCGTGTACATTAGTAACAAAAGGAGGACTGAGGAAAATCTCTCTCCTTTGTTGGATGCAGTGGAGAACACAGTGGCGAAACATGCATAAAAGGCTGAAGTGCTCAGTAGTAGAAGTGGTTGTTTTCTGGGTTCTCAGCTCCCTGAGCTAGAAGACAGGCAGGAAACAGAATGAAAGCCCATAATAAACAAGGAAGTGGTTAGTGATCTGCTACAGCAGCTGGACACACACAGTTCTGTGGGGTTGGATGGGATCCACCTGAGGCTACTGAGGGAGCTGGCAAAGGTGCTCATCAAACCACTTCCCGTCATTTAATAGCAGTCCTGGCTAACTGGGAAGGCTCCAAATGACTGAAGGTTAGGATATAATAAAATCATTTTGGTTGGAAAAGATCTTTAAGGTCATAGAATCCAACCATTATCTAGCTCTACCAAGTCTGGTGCTAAACCATCTATGTGTTCTTTAAATACCTCCAGCAATGGAGTTGCAACTGCCTCCCTGGGGAGCCTCTTTCAATGTCTGATTAACTCTTTCAGTGAAGAAGTTTCTTCTAATATCTGATCAAAACCTTCCTTACTGCAATTTGTGGCCATTTCCTCTTGCTTCAGGCCATTCTGTCTCATCCTAAATGTGACACCCATTTACAAGAACAGCTGGAAGTAGGATCCAGGGAACAGCAGATCTGTCAGTCTGACCTTGGTGCTGGGGAAAGTTATGAGATCATCTTGAGTACCATTACACAGTACATTCAGGATAACAAGCTCATTAGGCCCAGTCAGAATGGGTTCATGCAAGGCAGGTTGTGCTTGATGAACCCAGTCTTCATCCACAGCAAGATGCCTACTTTGTGGATGTTCTTTACCTGGCTTTTGATCTATTAGAGGGTAGGAGAGCTCTGCAGAGGGACCTTGGCAGGCTGGACAGATGGGCAGAGTCCAACGGCATGAGATTTAACACATCCAAGTGCCGGGTTCTACGCATTGGCCACAGCAACCCCATGCAGTGCTACGGGCTGGGGTCAGAGTGGCTGGAGAGTGGCCAGGCAGAAAGGGACCTGGATGTACTGGTCGATGGTAGGCTGAACATGAGCCTGCAGTGTGGCCAGGCAGCCAAGAAGGCCAATGGCATCCTGGCCTGTATAAGGAACAGTGTGGCCAAAAGGAGCAGGGAGGTCATTCTGCCCCTGTATTCAGCACTGGTTAGGCCGCACCTTGAGTCCTGTGTCCAGTTCTGTGCCCCTCAGTTTAGGAAGGATGTTGACTTGCTGGAATATGTCCAGAGAAGGGCAACAAAGCTGGGGAGGAGTTTGGAGCATGAGCCCTATGAGGAGAGGCTGAGGGAGCTGGGGTTGCTTAGGCTGGAGAACAGGAGGCTCAGAGGAGACCTTCTTGCTCTCTACAACTACCTGAAGGGGGGTTGTAGACAGGCGGATGTTGGTCTCTTCTCCCAGGCAACCAGCACCAGAACAAGAGGACACAGTCTCAGGCTGTGCCAGGGGAGGTTCAGGCTGGAGGTCAGGAGGAAGTTTTACACAGAGAGAGTGATTGCCCACTGGAATGGACTGCCTGGGGAGGTGGTGGAGTTGCCATCGCTGGAGGTGTTCAGGAGGAGATTTGACAGGGTGCTTAGTTGCATGGTTTAGTTGATTAGATGGTGTTGAGTGATAGGTTGGACTTGACGATCTCAAAGGTCTTTGCCAATGTTTTTAATTCTAAATTCTTTTAGTAAAGCATTTGACACCAAGCCCCCCATTCTCCAGGAGAAATTCACTGATATATGGCATGGATGAGTGGATGCTTTGCTGGGTTAAAAACTGTTCAGATGCCTGAGCCCAAAGAGTGGTGGTGAATGACGTTAAATCCAGTTGGCTGCCAGTCACAAATGGTGTTCTTCAGGGGTCAGTTTTGGAGCCAGTTCTTTTAATATCTCAGGGTGACCAAGTTCACCATCACTTAATTTTTGAGATTATGACAAGTTATGTGGGAGTGTGTAGATAGAAAGGCTTGGCACAGGGACCTGGACAGGCTGGAAAGCTGCCTGGCAGAAAAGGACCTAGGAGTGCTGGTTGATAGCCATCTGAACATGATCCAGCAGTGTGCTCAGGTGGCCAAGAAGGCCAAAGGCATCCTGTCCTGGATCAGGAATACTGTGGCCAGCAGGAGTAGGGAAGTGGTTGTCCCACTGTATTCAGCACTGGTGAGACCACCAGTATTTGGTTTGAAGCCCTTCACTACAAGAAAAACATCAAGATACAGGGTCAGCTACAAAGGCAGCAAAGCTGATGAGAACAAGTTGAATGAGGAGCTGCTGGGGGAACTGGTGTTGTTTATGCTGGAGAAAATGAGGCTGAGAGCAGACCTTCTCTCCACAGCAGGTTAACAGGAGGTTGTAGCCAGACGGGTGTTGGTCTGTTGTCCTGAGTAGCAAGTGACAAGGCAAAAGGAAACAGCCTCAAGTTTTGCCTTGAGGAGGTTTAGGTCAGACATTAGGAAAAAATTTCTTCATTGAAAAGATGGTGAAGTACTGGAACAGGCTGCCCAGTGAAGCAGTTGAAGCATAACCTCTGGACATGTAGACATGATGCTTAGGGACATGGTATAACAACAGACTTGCTATTGTGATGTTAATGGTTGTACTCCATGTATCTTGAAGATCTTTTCCAGCCTAAATGATTCTATGATTCCACACCGTTTCTGGAGTTTATTTGTGGTAGTCTTAATGAGCTTGTAAAACAAGACAAGCATACATGAGTTTCACTGCAACAGGAAATGCATAGATGGTGTTGTCTATTAGAGTTGTAGTAACTCTGCTGAATAGAGTCACCTAATAGTTTGTGCTTTTCTCTGGTTTTATTTTCCACCCCATCACAACAGCAGACAACTCCTTTTAAGTCTACGTAATTAATAATTGAGAGCAGAAGAGGAGTATCTAAACCATGCTGGTTTGTTGTGGTGCCGAGATGCTGAGACAAAAGTGTTGGTAGGTAAATCAGTGCTTCTGCTGTAAGATGGGAAAGAGAGCTTGCTGGGAGGGTCTTGTATTGACAAGATCTTTGGCAAAAAGAGGGAAAGAAAACCCAAACCCAAACAAAAATTCACCAGAGCAAAACAATAACAAAAAGCCCTCAAGACCACCAAGCAGGGCATGGCAATCAAAGCCAGATGCTTCTGGTACAGTTTCGTGAAATGACAGCATGCACTCCTATACTCCATGCCCACGCCTATATTCCATTCCCACGTAGAACTTGCACAGTGTATTAGCTCTGTGGGTCTGGTGCATGGGAGTAAATTTAATCCTAATGGGAGTTTTCTCTTTCAAAAGTGGCTTTGTATGAATGTTGTCAGTTTATTTGGCGCAACAGTTTCTTTGATGTATTCTGACATTTTTACTCAATTCATTGTGACAGGGCTACCTTTTATTACTCTGGTCCTTCAGGTGATCCTGCAGTGAGCAGTAGAACCCATTTGTTTCTCATACCATTGGCAGACTGAAAAACATGTGTTTGATAGATAGTGCCAAAGACTCAAATTCAATACAAGAGTCTTGCCAGTCTTAAAAATAATATATTCAAAGTTTCATAATTTTGAGTCAATGCACTCTGGTGTTAAAGACATCACACTTTTTCCTTTCAGATGTGAAACTAGATGTCTAAGAAAATACAACAAAATTACCAACAATGTAGAAGCTACTAGGATTGATCAGTGTTACACTCAACCAGAAAGTGTGAGGGAGAATGTTGTGTGTGACCTTTGGTAAGAACCTGCATATCTATACGCTGCTCTTGGGGATGTAGGCCCTCACAAATGTATGTGGAACAAAGCCTTGTAGTTCAGTTTGTTCCTTGGTTTTGCCCTAATATCTTTATAAGAGGTTCCAACCAATGGTTTTAGACTTTGGGCTTATTTCCTTCCTACTCTATCAATTCAGAAGATTTCTTGGTTGTCTTATTTGCAGATACACATAGACTATAACCTATAACATCCTTTTGGGGCCATCTGGCTTTTTAGTGGCTTAGGGACCATCCATGTAGTTCAAAGAGTTCAGTGATGAATCATCTTCAAAGAAGGAAATAATTTTCATAGGTTACACCAGATTTATGCAAGAAGCTATTTTTAGATCAAGGATTTTTTTTCCCTTTAGAGCTGTAAGATACCTGTGGCTTCACCTTAGATCTGAGAAATACACTGTACTGAAGGTGTTCACTTTTTAGTTCTGTTGCAGTTTGAGCTGGGTGCCCCCCTGCAATGTTTACTTCCTGTGTCCAGAAGTCCAGCCCAGAGGGATGGACATGGGAAATTATGTAGTATTTCCTACCGCAATTCTTTGCACCACTATAAGATCCAGTGCGGAGTCTAGCACGCTCTCTTCTCTTCCTCCTCCGTCAGCTGGTAACTGGGGGAGATGTCTCCTGGCTTTGGGCCTGGCTAGGCCCAAGGCCACGGGGGGATGGGCAGTCTCAGATCTGGCCAGCTGAGACTAGCCTAGCAGTGAGAGGGGGAAGAAGGAGCCCTGGGGGTCTTGGGTGTACCCTCAGGTGGGGATGGGATCTCTCTGGGTCTGCTTTGGGATTTTTCTTTGTCACTGTGCTTTTGGCTTTCTGTAAAAGTTCACTGCTTTCTATTTAAACTTTCCATCACTTTTGCAATCCATTTGTCTGAGTGTTTATTGTTGCCAGTGGTGGGGAAGGGGGCTGCCTCAACCCAGCATCAGTTCAAAAGAAATAGATGATTTGCCTGAATACCTCTTCTTCCCATCAATGGGCAGGAGGGACAGAACCAGCTGGCAGCACGTGGGACATATGCCTGTGTGACTTCCACACAACCCTTAGCTATTTCAGCTGTGTAACGCTAGAAGTTGGGCTGGGCAGTACCACTTCATTCCTGACTTTCTTTGGAAAGCGTTCAGTGTTTCTTGACAAGCAGAGGAGGTGGTGGCATAGCACAGGTACAGAATACCATATCTGCATCACTTAGTGATGTCAGCAATGCTGCTTGCAACCACTCCCTTCTGTTGATTTGCCACTAGCTTTCATGAAGGATTTTTATTTCTTCACTCATTCTTTCCGCACTGGGTCACAGAAGAGATTAGCCTGCCTTTGTTGAATGATGCGCGATCCCTTTGTATGTTTGTATGCATATGCGGTGTATGCTTCCCTGTGGACTGCATGAGCCATTTTCTGGTATCTCCCTCTGGCAGTGCATCCAAAACCCTTATGCACACTTCCCCACCCCTCCCCCCCGGTGGAGTTGGGGAAGGTCAGGAAGTGTGGGAAGAGGGGTAAGGAGGAAGGCATGTCTGGTCCCTTCCCCCAGGTCACATGTCAGGGGCAGACTCCAGGACCAGCACAATACAGACCCTGATGCTGGTAAGTTTCTTGCCCATTTTTGGGGCACATGGAATATGACTGTGGCATTTGTGACAGAGGACATTTGAGCCATGAGCTGACATAAATGGGTTTGCTAGAGAGCACTGAAGGCTCTTCCTGGGATTTCCTCCCCCCACACATGTGGACTACACTCTGCAGTCCAGAAGGATTCCTCAAGAGACAGACACTAGGAGGAATAGAATAGAATAGAATAGAATAGAATAGAATAGAATAGAATAGAATAGAATAGAATAGAATAGAATAGAATAGAATAGAATAGAATAGACCAGGTTGGAAGAGACCTTCAAGATCATCGCATCCAACCCATCATCCAACACCACCTAATCAACTAAACCATGCAGCCAAGCACCTTGTCAAATCTCCTCCTGAACACCTCCAGCAATGGCAACTCCACCACCTCCCCAGGCAGTCCATTCCAGTGGGCAATCACTCTCTCTGTGTAAAACTTCCTCCTGACCTCCAGCCTGAACCTCCCCTGGCACAGCCTGAGACTGTGTCCTCTTGTTCTGGTGCTGGTTGCCTGGGAGAAGAGACCAACCACTGCCTGTCTACAACCCCCCTTCAGGTAGTTGTAGAGAGCAATAAGGTCACCCCTGAGTCTCCTCTTCTCCAGGCTAAACAACCCCAGCTCCCTCAGCCTCTCCTCATAGGGCTTGTGTTCCAAACCCCTCACCAACTTTGTTGCCCTTCTCTGGACTCGTTCCAGCAAGTCAACATCCTTCCTAAACTGAGTGGCCCAGAACTGGACACAGGACTCGAGGTGTGGCCTAACCAGTGCAGTGTACAGGGGCAGAATGACCTCCCTGCTCCTTTTGGCCACACTGTTCTTGATGCAGGCCAGGATGCCATTGGCCCTCCTGGGCACACTGTAGGCTCATGTTCAGCCTACCATCAACCAGCACCCCCAGGTCCCTCTCTGCCTGGCTGTTCTCTGGCCACTCTGATCCTAGCCTGTAGCACTGCATGGGGTTGTTGTGGCCGATGTGTAGAACCCAGCACTTGGATGTGTTAAATCTCATGACTACCCATAACTGGAACCAGTGTTGTGAGCATATTTGGAACCTGCCTGAGTCTCCAGGGAATGCCTTGTCTTGTTAGTAGGGGCAATATACTGCTCTTGGATTCTATCATTTTCCAAATACTGATCTTCAACTATTTGTACTGTTCCTGTACTCTGGCAGATATTGTGCAGCCCAGCAATCAACCTGTAAATAATTTTTTTTTAATTTGTTTATAAGTTATGTGGGAGGTGGGACTTCTAAAGTAATAAAATAGATTATATTTTGGCTATTTCCCACCTGCATCCCTTTATCCATAACACTACCCTCCAGTTTTGTTTTTTTCTTTCTACCATCTGAGCAGTTGCAGAGTGCTGCCATTGCTGAGAATAGGATCAAAGCAGGATACATTTAAATGAGTGGACTTGGCTCTTGTTGGTCATAGTTCATATTTGGTGTCAAGATGTCAAGAGCTGCCAAATCTCTTCACTGTCTTTGATGATCAGTTAGTTTTTTTCTCTCTCTGGAGGTGATCAGTTCTATCCATCTAATCCAAAAATTATCAAACTGATGAGTATCTGATAGCAGTAGGCATATCTCTTTTCTGCTACCACCCTGTATGCCATGGAGACAAGAAAATCACAGCACAAGTGTGTGACTTAAAACAGTACTTTGATTGCTGCCAATCACAGAATTGAGCATAAAAGAGAAAATATAGTCCCCTAGCATACTCTCTAGACTTCTTCCAAACATTTACTGCTTGATTTCTCAGAAATTTGCTTGGCAACTGGCTTGTTTAGTTAGGTAGCTTGTTAGTGGGAATCAGATTTCCTATGTATTTGGAAATATCAATTCCACAAGAGAAATATTTCAAAGATAATATTGTGGGAAAATGCTTTGAGTTAATCAGAAGTTACTATGGTTAGTCTCAGATTCTGTTTATATTTTAGTTTTTCTTCTAATAAAATAAAATTTTCTAGTGTCTGGGAGGATCCAGCTAGAAAATGGCTAATTGGCAATGCTAGCTTTGGTAATTTCACTTCATGCTGCATTTCAGAAGTCCAAAGACATGTTACCACAGAGATAACCACAGTAGTTTTAAACCAACTTCAAAATACTGAAGCTTGAGGGCTAACAGTTACAGTGACATCAGCTGTAAAACACACATTGAGATACATGCTTTGGAAGCTGGATGCACTGACTACACCTAACTAAAGTCCAGTGATGTGTGCTTTTGAAGTCAGAAGCATGGGACTGAGATCTCATAGTTCTTGCTCAGACACAGCCAACTTTGTACTAAGGAGCCTAAACACTTCTGTTGTGCCAGTGTTGTAAAGGACATGTAAGTGGCCTTGGACAACTGTATCAGACCTACCCAGGCTCTATCTACCATGTGGGTTTGCAGAGCTTGCTGCTGCTTTTCCTCACTTGGTAACCTACTTGACTGTTTTACTTTTTGTTATGATGTATTTTGCATCTTTGGTAGAGGTTGCACTGTTAGATCAAAATTCAGTGTGAAAAATGCTCTCAGCCATAACATCATTTGTGTTGTTACAGATTGGGCTTTGCTGTCTGTATTTATTGCTTTCAGATGTGTGCAGTGAGTACATACAAAATAGCAAACTGTTCCTTTTGAAGGGAAAGAGGAAGCAGAGCACTAAGGTGAAGAATTTAGCAAGCTATCTTTAAATAAATACAGTTTCTGACTTGGTTCACATCTGAATCCAAATCAGTCAAAAGAAGTCAAGCAAAATTTTAGATTTGACTAGCAGGCTGTTACTCAATCCATTGTTGTTATGTTTCTTTTCATGGAGAACAGAGACATATGAGGAAGCATATAAATGAAATACTTACCTAATGTTACTGTCAGCAACAGAATGGTAAAGTGAGCAGCAGTCAATCATGTATGTCCTGCTGTACATAAAAATTCATTGAGACTTCTGTACTGCTTCATGCTGTACACTTTTCAGTCATAAGTAATAACTTCAGGGGGAAATGTCTGCAGTCTACCTTTCAACAGCAGCATAAGACAGTCATTAAACCAAGACATCTTAAATAAGCTCTTGCAGCTGTTATATTTTCTTAGAATTAGCCTTTTCACTAGAGCTTACTTGTAAATCCTTGCCAAGTAGAGTGCATTTGCTCTATTTCAGTACATAGGCACAGCGTCTTGCAAGGATAATAAAATAATTTGTGGTGGGTACCAGTGGAATTACTGTGTTCATAGTGTAATATGGTTACTTGAACCAGCATAAAATTCCTTTGCATGCATGAGAAATGGAGAGATAGTTCTTATGTGCTCTGAACATAGGTAAGGTTTCTATTCTAAACTTTTTTTTAACTTTCTTAATCTGATTACATGATTTATGAGTACAAAATGATAAATTTCATTGCATATAAAACCAGCCTAAACTCAAAAGAGTTAGAGGCAAAGTCAGTTTGAGTCTTCAGTGTCCCAAATTCCGAGATGTCCGTGATGTCTAGTGCTTTGGCTTTTGCCTTCTCCCAAGATGGCTGACAAAAATGAGGTAATATTCCATGGAGCACGTAACATGAGTTCACTGGAACACTGTAAAAATGAGAGAAAGATCTTCTGAGGATCAAAAATTAAAAATTACTTCTTTGTATTTTGGCAATCCATAATGCCTGTGGGGAGGAATGGATGCAAGAGGTACCATACATGTCTGCTCTGATCATGGATTTATTATCCAGGGTTGACCGTTGTTAGAGACATGATACTGGCTTTGTATCCCTCACTCAGTGCACCTGTTAAGTGTTTGCAATCCCAGCTTCCACTGAAGCCTAACTTAGTAAAATATTTAAGTGCATGATTAGAATCATCCAGCCTGACTGGAAAAAAAACAGTGAACCAGTTTGACTTTACACTTGGAGTGGTTATAACCAGTTAAATACAGAAGAGTTGATTAGCTCCATGTTGCTACAAAGGTGTAAAAAGGAAAAGTGTATTTCCCCAAGAAGAGATGCATATGTGAAAAGTACTTTTTCTGATAATGTTATGTGGATCTTAAGACTTGGGGCACTAATTTTATAAGGAAGAGTACTAAAACCAAGCTGAGGGCAGGAGTTGATCTATTAGAGGGTAGAGAGGCTTTGCAGAGAGACCTCGACAGGCTGGACAGATGGGCAGAATCCAACAGCATGAGATTTAACACATCCAAGTGCTGGGTTCTGCACATTGGCCACAACAACCCCATGCAGTGCTACAGGCTGGGGTCAGAGTGGCTGGAGAGCGGCCAGGCAGAGAGGACCTGGATGTACTGGTCGATGGTAGGCTGAACATGAGCCTGCAGTGTGGCCAGGAAGCCAAGAAGGCCAATGGCATCCTGGCCTGCATCAGGAACAGTGGCCAGCAGAAGCAGGCAGGGCATTCTGCCCCTGTACACTGCACTGGTTAGGCCACACCTCGAGTCCTGTGTACAGTTCTGTGCCCCTCAGTTTAGGAAGGATGTTAACTTGCTAGAACAAGTCCAGAGAAGGGCAACAAAGTTGGTGAGGGGTTTGGAGCACAAGCCCTATGAGGAGAGGCTGAGGGAGCTGGGGTTGCTCAGCCTGGAGAAGAGGAGACTCAGGGGTGACCTTATTGATCTCTACAACTACCTGAAGGGAGGTTGTAGCCAGGTGGGGGTTGGTCTCTTCTCCCAGGCAGCCAGCACCAGAACAAGAGGACACAGTGTCAGGCTGCACCAGGGGAGGTTTAGGCTGGAGGTTAGGAAGAAGTTCTATACAGAGAGAGTGATTGCCCATTGAAATGTGCTGCCCAGCAAGGTGGCGGAGTCACCATCATTGGAGGTGTTCAGGAGGAGACTTGATGGGGTGCTTGGTGCCATGGTTTAGTTGTTTAGGTGGGTTGGATTGGTTGATGGGTTGGACGCGATGATCTTGAAGGTCTCTTCCAACCTGGTCTATTCTATTCTATTCTATTCTATTCTATTCTATTCTATTCTATTCATACACTTACAGTGCTATGACTGAAATAATCAGTGATGCGATTGTGTTACTCAGTGTGAAGGATCTGGCTATCCATACTGTGCTATCACTTCATCACAAGGTTTCTGCGATAGGACCAGTGAGCTAGTCAGATTATTTTGTGTGTGCCCAGAAGTAAGATTTTTATGTTCAACAGCTGTAACAATTACAGGTGTTTCGTTACTTTTTTTTCAGAGGCCTTCCAGCTCAACATTTCATTCACCTTTGGGAAACATTTAAATGTTAACAGTAGCTTGCTATGTAAAGTAAAATGTAGATTATTACAGAGCACTCTTGGGTCAGAGAGATGGTCCCTGCAATTGTAGGAAGCCACTTTAACTAGCTCCTTTAACTTCATCAAAGTTTGAATTTTAGCCCACTTCTAGAACTCCTGCCATCAAAGTTCTCTGCTGCCTTACCTACCTTGCATTTCTTTTATTCACCACATTTCCACAGCTTTTTTCATAGCTTTTCCTGTCATATCCCAACAAGTGTCTTTCAGCACTCTTGAACAGGACAGATTTAATTTTCCTTTATCTAGAAAATCACTTCTATTATTTTTTATGTCCTTATCAGTGCTCATATTAGGGTGGCCCAGTAAGTCTGGTAAAACTATATTGAATTGAATCTTTTGTTCAATAAAACTCAATGTGTATTCTTTTATACAACTCTGGCACAGACTTTTAGCATGAGTGCCAATATGCTGGGCCTATGGTTGCACAGATCACTTTCCCTGCTCCCTTGACAGCTCATTTCCCCCAGCTTCTGTCAATCAAGTATTTCTCAACTGCTCTGGAAACTGAATTGGTATGAGTCTAATCCACTAAAATGAAGAGATCATATCTTATAAAGGCTTTCTTGGTGAAAATTTGTCAGTAAATTGGAACTAAAATCTTGTATGACTTTCAGAGATAGGATATCTAGATAAAAGTAGTCAAAAAGTGTCAGACTTTGAACTGACCATATGATCTCTTGGAGAGGAAATTGCTGCTCTCATACAGTTCATTGTTCATTCCTGTTACAGTTCATTCCTGCTGCTTAATAGTTGCTTAATTCTGCAAAATGCTGAGCATTTGGGCCATGCTACCTTTAACTGTACAAGAAGCCCTTTTTGTCTCCAGTGGTATTGCTCATAAAACTAAACAAATTGCTGAGCTTGGGCTGTGCTGCACAGAAAATAGCTTCTGCAGAATGAGGTGCATTGAAAATAGGCAACTGTAACTCATCTTTGGGAAAAGAATAAAATGTCCAAAAAATGTCTTTTTCCAGAAGGCTGTTAAATAATTTTCCCCCACCCTGGAAATAGTGATGAGTAATACCAAAATTATTATTGCTTATTACATAAGTAATAATTTGCTCTGGCACAGCATGCCAGCTGAAGAGCCATTCGACGCTTCCTTTCCGTATTTTTGCAGAGCTGATTTGGGCTGCAGCTGTGTGCTAAGTTAAACCCTACCATAAGATATTGATCCTACCAGCATTTACTTGAATAGAGTAAGGACAGTGAAGTCAACATCCCAATCTCCATGTCACTGACTAAGACACTAAAGCAGTGCTGGTCCCAATACTGATTCCTGAGGAATGCCATCTGTCACTGATCTCTACCTGGGCATCAAGCTGTTGACTACAACTACTTGAATGCAGCCATGCAGCCACTCAGTGAATAAGAAGTCCTGTCAAATCAGTGTCTCTCCCTTTTAGAGACAAGAATGTTGTGCAGGACAGTGCCAAAATGCTTTGCACAAGTCAAGGTAGATGATGTCAGTTGCTCTTCTCTTACCCACCAACACTGTAACCCTATTGTAGAAGGCCACCAAATTTGTAAGGCAGAATTAGCCCATAGTGAAGCCATGTTGGCTGTCACCAGTCATCTCCTTATTTTCTATGTGACTTGTCATAGTTTCTAGGAGCATCTGAATCATGATCCTACCACAATTGGGTGATCTAGCTGGTGTGAGACTTATCAGCTTTATGTTTCACGTAGTGGCAAGTAGCCTCACTAGCAGCCACAGCAGATGGTTCTGGGGGTCAGGTACATCTGTTGATCTGGTCAGATGCACCTGTGCAGGCTGCTGTGCAGAGGTATTGGGGTGCCTTTGAGCTGTGTTGCCCCTCAGAGCCTCCCCACCAGCCCCCTTCTCCCCACAGCAGGCTCATTGATGTTGGGCCCCTTGGTGTTGGGCCTGGTGTACAGGTTGTAGTGTGTCTGTGGTGATCTGCTACACGCTTTTTGCCTGGCTGGGGTCCTCTGTTGGTGGATGGATGACTTGCTGCTTGTCGTGTCTCACAGGACTCCTGTTAGGCAGAAATCTTCATGAAGGCAGCACTCCTCATGGAGGCCTATAGTCCTGAAAGAGTGTACACTCCACATGTGCACTTGAAGGAGCCCTGGACCAAAGGCAATGGTAGAGAACCTGCAGCAGTTGGAGGTGTTGCAACCTAGCAACAACCAGCCAGCAAGGCTGAATTGGAACCCCAATAACCTAAGTGGCAATGAAGTGCCCTGACTTGGCTCCTCAAAGAGCTATCAGGGGGAAGGACTCACCCCTTGTTTGCCATAGCAAAGGCCCAGAGCTTGAAAGGGACCTTTAGACATCATCTTGTTCAACCCCACTGCTTCAAGCAGGGCTACCTAGAGCAAGCCACCCAGGACAGTGGGTGCTAAGAAGGAGTTAGATTACAAGGAGTGCATTGAAGTGCATTCTCCAATGGTAAAAAGCAGACCAGAGAATATAGTTATGTACATGGCAAGAGAAAAGCCCTGTGCAAGGGCAGAAGGTGGACCATGTGCATAAATACCAGAAGGGTAGGTGAACAGAGAAGGAGGCCTCCAAAGTTGAAGTACTTTAGATATGAGTAAGAAGTGTCTCAAGAATTGAGAAGACTTCAGTTAGTCATTTTTAAATTATTTGTCCTTGGATAAAAAATAAAGGATTTGAATTTGGCAAAGGTTTAGAGGCATCCTTTTCTCTGCTTATGACAGGAAACCAAACAGGCTGCCAGTTCCATGTAAGAAAGCACAACCTCCGCTATTGAGAGAGAAGAAAAGAGTAAAAGAAAGAAAATAGATACACATCCCAGCTCAGCTGGTTATTCAGTGTGTGGGAATAGAAAAAGCAGCTCATGGATGAATTGCAAAGAAAGTTGTAAGAATTCAGGCATTGCATGATAAAGAGGAGCAAGAAGGACACACAAAGAACTTCAGATACATCCTTCAGTGCTCAGCAGGATGGCCAGAAAAACCTCCAGCCCTACAGCATGAGAGAATAGCAAATTTTTTTTCACTTAGTGGTAATTGCTCCTCACCTTGAATTATCACTTATAATATTTTTCTCCTCTTCCAGTCACATTTCCCCCACCACCCTGAAATCTTTCAGCAGGACATGATAAAGATTATAAGCACAGTTTTTAAGCATGGTGATCTGGAATGTAGTTGTAGTTCCACTGTGGCTATGGAAATTCTTGTGACCTGGAAGTGATGGCATGAAGGACAGTTTCTCACAGGACAAAGTCTGTGTGTTTTCAAAGATTAAAATAGTACTAATTTTTTAGTTTTTGTGTGTCTGTGTTTTTGGATTTTTCACTCTCCTAAACACCAGTGTCTTAATTTCTGTTCAGGCATAATAATAATAATAATTAATAATAATAATAATAATAATAATAATAATAATAATAATAATAATAATAATAATAATATATTAGAGGTTGGAAGGGACCTCAAGAGATTATTTGGTCCAACCCCCCTGTCAAAGCAGGATCACTTAAAATAGTCTGCACAAATGCATCCAGTTGGGTTTTGAAAATCTCCAGAGAAGGAGACTCCACAACCTCCCTAGGCAGACTGTTCCAGCACTCTGTCACCCTCACTGTAAACAAGTTTCTCCTCTTGTGGAGGTGAAATCTTCTGTGTTCAAATTTGAACCTGTTGTTCCTTGTCTTATTATTGTGCACCACCAAAAAGAGCTTGGTCCCATCCTCTTGACACCCAACTCTCAGATATTTGTATACATTGATGAGATTCCCTCTCAGTCTTCTCAAGACTAAACAACCCCAGGGATCTCAGTTTCTCTTCATAGGGGAGATGCTCAAGTCCCCTAATCATCCTCATGGCTCTCTGCTGGATTCTCTCCATCAGTTCTGTGTCTTTCTTGAACTGGGGAGCCCAAAACTGGACGCAGTATTGCAGGTGTGGTCTCACCAGGGCGGAGTAGAGAGGTAGAAGAACTTCCCTAGACCTGCTGGACACACCCTTTTTGATGCATCCCAGGATACCATTGACTCTCTGGGCCATTGGAGCACATTGTTGTTCCATGGAGAACCTGCTGTCCACCAGCACTCCAAAGTCTTTCTCTGTGGAGCTGCTTTCCAGCAGGGCAGTCCCTAACCTGTGCTGGTGCATGTTATTTCTCCCCAGAGGCAGGACCCTGCACTCGTCTAATATAAACTTGATGAGGTTTGCCTGCACCCAGCTCTCCAGCCTGTCCAGGTCATGTTGGATGGCTACACAGTCTGACAGGGTGTCAGCCAACCCCCCAGTTTTGGATCATCATTGAACTTGCTGAGAGTACTCTCAATGCCCTCATCCAGGTCGTTGAAAAAGATATTGAGCAGAACTGGACCCAATACTGGTCCCGGGGGAACACCACTGGCCACACCATTGAACTCTGTTGTTGAGCTAGTTTTCAATCCACCTCACTGACCAGCCGTCTATGCCACATCTCCTGAGCTTTTCTATGAGGAGGTTATAGGAGATATTATCAAAAGCTTTACTGAAGTCAAGGTATATGACATCCACTGCTCTTCCCTCATCTACCCACTTGGTCATAATTTCATAGAAGGCTATCATCTGAAGTTGTTTAGAATAGAATAAACCAGGTTGGAAGAGACCTTCAAGATCATCGTGTCCAATCTATCATCCAACTCACCTAATCAACTAAACCACGCAACCAAGCACTCTATCAAGTCTCCTCCTGAACACCTCCAGTGACGGTGACTCCACCACCTCCTTGGGCAGCCCATTCCAATGGGCAATCACTCTCTCTGTGTAAAACTTCCTCCTGACCTCCAGCCTAAACCTCCCCTGGTGCAGCCTGACACTGTGTCCTCTTGTTCTGGTGCTGGTTGCCTGGGAGAAGAAACCAACCTCTGCCTGTCTACAACCTCCCTTCAGGTAGTTGTAGAGAGCAAGAAGGTCTCCCCTGAGTCTCCTCTTCTCCAGGCTAAGCAACCCCAGCTCCCTCAGCCTCTCCTCATAGGGCTTGTGTTCCAAACCCCTCACCAACTTTGTTGCCCTTCTCTGGACATGCTCCAGCAAGTCAACATCCTTCCTAAACTGAGTGGCCCAGAACTGGACACAGGACTCGAGGTGTGGCCTAACCAGTGCAGTGTACAGGGGCAGAATGCCCTGCCTGCTTCTGCTGGCCACACTGTTCCTGATCCAGGCCAGGATGCAGATTGCTCACACAGGATCTCCCCTTGGTAAACCCATGCTGGCTACTCCTGATAATCTTCTTGTTTTCTGGGTGGTTAGAGATGACCTCCAGATGCTGTGGTTTTGCCTAAGACTGATATGAGGAAATTTGACTGGCCTCTCCAGTAGCATCTGTGACTCATGCTCTTATTAAAGTTCAGAATGGACAGTAATGTCAAGTGGACTTAAGAAAGAGGTCTCACCATGCTGAAATTCACAAGTCTTCAGCAGATTCTGCTTACTTTAACAGATGTTTGGAGAGGTGTGTTTTTCTTGTACCTTTTCACACAGCAAGGACATTAACATAACTTACCTGTTGTGCATATAAAGTGAAATGTGTGCTAGCAAAATAAACACACTTTCAGAGAAACTTATCTTCATAGTCAAGCCAGTATTCAAAATAAACCTGACATCATAGGGGACTGCATTCTGCAATTCTATTCTATTCTATTCTATTCTATTCTAGTCTAGTCTAGTCTAGTCTAGTCTAGTCTAGTCTTGTCTAGTCTTGTCTAGTCTATGCTATTCTACTCTACTCTACTCTACTCTACTCTATTCTATTCTAATGTTCTTTGTTGCAAGCTAAAGGTTGTGGTTCTGGAAAACAATTTAAAATCTGCAATCTAAACCAGTCATGTTGTCTGCAAAGCCACTTGTCTTGTAACTAAACCTGTTAAAATATTATTATTGAATATATGCCACAAGATATTTACTGTAACTCCTGTGTTGCATTCAAATGAATAACACTTTTTATTCATCAGAAAAAAATAGCTTTCTATAGTCTTAAGCAAAAATACAGTACACTACTATGTAACCAAGGTACTCTGCTAAGGAAAGATGGGAAAGGAATTGTTTCTTATTTCTTTATTTAAAACACTACAATTTTTAATTTAGAGGTAAAACAAAATTAGGAGTTTGATCTAATATATTCATCAATGACACACTTCAAAGCAACTAAATGAAGGCTGCTAATCATATGCTAGCCTGCCTTTGAGAGTCTTTCAGGGTTCTGTTTGATCCTTCATTCTTGTATGTTGTTAAGAACCTGATGGGAAATAATTATTGGTATTCCTGTTCTTCAGCAGGCTTCAACTACAGACGTACAAATTGGGCCTATGAGACTGACACAAGATCCAATTCAGGTAAGATGTTCTTTCAGTTCTGAAGAAATTAAATGTCTTTAATTTACCGCTAAAATTAAGTATAATGTTTTGATTTTACTTGTGCAGGGCTGTGAGATGGGTATATCTGATTGCTTGAGAAGAGGTCTACAATATTTTAACCTGGTAAACAAGGTGGTTAGATTTCCATTATCACATTATTGCTTTTATATGTCCTGTCCTGTTGCACCAGGCAGCAAAGTTGGTGAGGGGCTTGGAACACAAGCCCCATGAGGAGAGACTGAGGGAGCTGGGGTTGTTTAGCCTGGAGAAGAGGAGACGCAGGGGTGACCTTCTTGCTCTCTACAACTATCTGAAGGGATGTTGTAGACAGGCAGAGGTTGGTTTCTTCTCCCAGGCAACCAGCACCAGAACAAGAGGACACAGTGTCAGGCTGACCAGGGGAGGTTTAGGCTGGAGGTTAGGAGGAAGTTTTACACAGAGAGCGTGAATGCCCATTGGAATGGGCTGCCCGAGGAGGTGGTGGAGTCACCATCATTGGAGGTGTTCAGGAGGAGACTTGATAGGGTGCTTAGTTGCATGGTTTAGTTGATTAGGTGGTGTTGGTTTTTGCTGGGTTTTGCACAACAGGACAGAGAGCTGTGCTTTTACAGGTCACCAGTCCAAGAAATCACACCACATCCAACAAGACAGGTTGAATTTCAGCTTAAAGAGCAATAGCACTCACCTGTACTTGTTTCTGTTTCTGTGCATTGTGTTCATGTGACAATAAAGAGACACCAGGTATTATTTTTCTGTAGCCTATAGTGGCTGTAAGATACCCTAGGTAATAGGAAATTACTAATTGTGACCTTTGATATTGCCATAATCATACAGCATTCATTGGAAGTAAATTTTTGGGTCTCTTAACTCTGTAAAATACGGAGACTTCCAATCACCAGTCTCCTATTTTGTTTGGGTTGGATTTTTTTTTTTCATATCTGATGATGAATGGAAAAACCTACATGTGGAAGAATTACTGTTCTCAAGGCAATTCATTTATGTGTATATATATCATAAAGCTTTACATCTATTTCTGTATTAAGTATTCAATCAGAATAGAATAGAATAGAATAGAATAGAATAGAATAGAATAGAATAGAATAGACCAGGTTGGAAGAGACCTTCGAGATCATTGTGTCCAACCTACCATCCAACTCACCTAATCAACTAAACCATGTAGCCAAGCACCCTGTCAAGTCTCCTCCTAAACATCTCCAATGATGGTGACTCCACCACCTCTCCAGGCAGCCCATTCCAATGGACATTCATGCTCTCTGTGTAGAATTTCTTCCTAGACTCCAGGCTAAACCTCCCATGGTGCAGCTTGAGACTGTGTCCTCTTGTTCTGGTGCTGGTTGCCTGGGAGAAGAGACCAGCCCCCATCTGGCTGTAACTTCCCTTCAGATAGTTGTAGAGAGCAAGAAGGTCTCCCCCGAGTCTCCTCTTCTCCAGGCTAAGCAACCCCAGTCTCCCTCAGTCTCTCCTCATAGGGCTTGTGCTCCAAGCCCCTCACCAACTTTGTTGCCTTTCTCTGGACACGCTCCAGCAAGTCAGCATCCTTCCTAAACTGAGGGGCCCAGAACTCAAGGTGTGGCCTAACCAGTACAGTGTACAGGGGCAGAATGACCTCCCTGCTCCTGCTGGCCATACTGTTCCTGATGCAGGCCAGGATGCCATTGGCCCTCCTGGCCACCTGGGCACACTGCAGGCTCATGTTCAGCCTACCATCGACCAGTACCCCCAGGTCCCTCTCTGCCTGGCTGCTCTCCAGCCAATCTGACCCCAGCCTGTAGCACTGCATGGGGTTGCTGTGGCCAATGTGCAGAACCCGGCACTTGGATGTGTTCAATCTCATGCCATTGGACTCTGCCTATCTCTGGGTGCTGTTCTTGGCAGAAATTTGTTTAACCATGAACAAGACTAGGGACCTATTCAAGAGACACAGTAAGAAGACCATGCTGGCTTGAACATTCTAAGGCTATTCAAAATTCTCAAAACCTGAGAAGGTTTCTCCTGCTCTCTCACCCATAAATGAGGTGAGATTACTAACAAATGAGAATGCTGCATCCAAATACCATCTTAACCCCACGACCACATGACAATACCCAATGCAGCAATACAATAGACCTGATCCATTCCACTAAGATGATAAACATGACCACAGGGCACACACAGAGTATGTACCACCATGCAAACAGATAGACACACATTCCAAAGTAAAAAGTGCACATAACAAAATAGTTTTAACAGACTTTTGCAAATGCATCCTTATCTCAACCCTTCAATGCCCACTGCTGGGTGCCAAAACCAGTGTCATCGTGGGTGTCACAGTTTTAAGACCAGCTGATGCCAAGTCCCATATGGCTCCTCATGCAACTGCCTCCCTCACCCCCTCCCATTCCATTATATGGGATAGAGAAATTGGGAGCAAAATGCAAAAGGGGAGATAGGGAAAATTGAGGGTTGGGATAAAGAGAGTTTAATAGAACAACACAAAAGGATGAACAACAGGAATAACAACAACAGTAAATAGGGTCATATATAACAACTAGTAATACACAACACCCTCACCTGCTACAACTTCACCCACCATGAGCCAAAAGCTCAGGCCAGAGAACAGACCACCTGCACCAGCCCTGCACATCTTTTGTAGGGGACATGGCATCTATGATATGGAACACTTCACTGCTGGTTTAACTGGTTGTTCTGAGTACGGCCCCTCCCAGCTTCTCAGGAAAATTAACCCTGTCCTAACCAAACCCATGACAATATGAAAAACATTCCCTTACTACAACTAGCACTAGAACTATGATATTTTGGTAAATCCAATTTCTGCGAAGTAAAATCCTGACATTAAGCATGGAGAGTATTTGTTAAATATCTACTTGACTATCTTTGTGAAGATGATTGCAGTCTAAAGGACATTTTTGCCTAAAGAGTTCCACGTTTTCATGTTGAAATTCCTTGTAGGACCAAAGACTGGTTTCACAGAATCACAGAACACAATCATTTTGGTTGGAAGAGACCTTTCAGATCATCAAGTAAAACCATTAACCCAGCACAGCCAGGTCACCACCAAACCATGTCCCTCAGCACCTCATCTACACAGCTTTAGCACCCCTCATGAGATGGGGATTCAACCACTGCCTTGGACAGCCTGGGCCAGGGCTTGACAACCCTTTTGGGGAAGGAATTGTTCTGAATGCCCAACCTAAACCTCTCCTGGGGCAACTTGCAGTCCTATGTCCAGTTCTGGGCCCCTCAGTTTAGGAAGGATGTTGACTTGCTGGAGCGTGTCCAGAGAAGGGCACCAAGGTTGGTGAGGGGTTTGGATCACAAGCCCTATGAGGAGAGACTGATGGAGCTGGGGTTGCTTAGCCTGGAGAAGAGGAGACTCAGGGGAGACCTTCTTGCTCTCTACAACTATCTGAAGGGGGGTTACAGCCAGATAGGGGCTGGTCTCTCCTCCCAGGCAACCAGCACCAGAACAAGAGGACACAGTGTCAGGCTGCACCAGGGGAGGTTTAGGCTGGAGGTTAGGAGGAAGTTTTACACAAAGAGCGTGAATGCCCGTTGGAATGGACTGCCTGGGGAGGTGGTGGAGTCACCATCATTGGAGGTGTTTAGGAGGAGACTTGTGTGGTAGTGAGAAAACTTCAATTCTCCCACCCCCCCCGCCCCAAACCACAGCTAACTCAGTCAGAGAAGCAAAATAGAAAAGAGCTGTATTTTACAAGTAGGATGAAATGCAATGAATATATACACAATATACAGTATTTACAGTATATACAGGAAAGAACGTAACACAGAAAACTGCCCCCCCTTGATAGAGGAGGGCCCCCCCTAAAGCCTCCTTTTTCCCCTTCCTCCTTTCTTCCCAAAAAGGGTTAGAGAGAAAAGTAATTATTAAGAGGGAATTCTGTTAGTTCAAAGTGTATGGTAAGGGAAGGAAAAAACAATTAGTTTCTTATCTCATTAGTTCAATGTCAACTTCAGGCACAGAAGAAAGAAAACAGCTGTTCAGACCTAGACTGAAACAGACTCAGACTGCACAGACTAAAACTTTAAAGTTACATTCCCACTGATCTACCAATGAAGTTCATTTAGAGATATTTTTGTTTTCCTTTTTACACCAAAACATTCATCTAGAGTGTTTCGGTAGCTGTCCTTTCTTAAAGGCACAGCCTAAAACTGTCACAACTTGATAGGGTGCTTGGTTGCATGGTTTAGGTGATTAGGTGGTGTTGGATAATAGGTTGGACACGATGATTTCAAAGGTTTCTTCCAACCTGGTTTATTCTATTCTATTCTATTCTGTTCTGTTCTGTTCTGTTCTGTTCTGTTCTCCCTGAGGCTGGATTGTTATGAGTGACAGGGTGTGTGGGAGAGGGTGGTCAAGTGCCTAGGACACTGGTCAGCTCCAGTGTTTTTGGATTTCAGCCCTAAACAAGTGCAGGACTTGAAGTTCAGATTCTAACATGAGCGGCTTCCTGTTCCAGTTGCTGCTTTCAGTTTCCAGGCTTGGGGTGTTTGTCTTTTTCTCTGAGCAGGGTGTGGGTCAGAGAGTAGGGGATGTCACTGATGACTGCTGCTACTTCTGTGTTTTGCTGCCCTCTTCTGCAAATAGTCTGAGGTAGTTGTGCATCTTATCATCCCATTAATCTCCATTTATCTCAACCCAGAGGTTTTTTTGTGTTGCTTTCTATCCTGTCTGTGTCACAGGAGGGGAGTTTGTGAAAGCAGGCTGTGTTAACACAGGACAGTCCACATTCAGCATCCCAGCATGGGGCTCAAAAGCAACTGTCTTTAAGACAGTTTATTTTGGCAGGAGACAAAAAGCTTGAGATAACAAGAAGTAAGATAATGAGAGGCTTGTTCAGAGAGTTCTGTATACATGTGTTGGTTTTTTTCTCCTGTTGTGTGTTTGCTGTGTTGATGTATTTGCTTTCTGGGGGTGGCTGGGGCTGGTGTGCTGGGGTGCTGTCTGTGCTTGCTGGGGTGCTGAGTGGATTAGAGCTGCACTGTTGCTATGCTGCAAGGTTACTGGCATGCAAGGTTTTGTTCAGAGCAATACAGAACTCTCCCAAGAGTACCACTGAGGGATCTGCCCTGGGGCTGGATAATTATGTGTGGCACAGTGTGAGGGAATATGGGCAAGTGGCTAGAACAGTGGTCACCACCAGTGATTTGGAATTTCACCCCTGAACAAGTGTGAAATGTTTGGAAAAAGTCTTGTCAGCCTGGAAGTTCTCCAGAGACAGAAATCACTATGATAATGTTAGAGACTGGCCCATGCTTATCAAGCCCTTCTCATCAGTGTTCAGAGTGCTCAGGAGCAGGAGAAGGTCTCTGGGCTTGCAGACAGACTAACAGGCATAGCAGCTGCACCAGAGAACCAGCCTGTGCCAGTATCAGGTGCCCCTCTAAGGTAAAAGACATACAGAAAAAAAGCTCAACTGACCTTGGAATATGGCCAAGGACAAATGGTGGAAGAAATGACTAGCAGGCTCTGGCAATGTGAAGCAAGTCTCTCTTCCTCTGTACAGACCTGTGTTTCAGCTGCAAAGGACAGTCCCCAGAGGTCCATCAACTCAAAAAGAACCTGTTCTTTTCCATGCCTACATGGTGTTTCAGTTGTGAGGAACTGGTGCTGCCCTGTTCATGAGGGAGAATCTGGGAGGTACACACCACAGCACACCCTGTGGTTTTGCTTGGAGGACATTAAGAAGTGGGACAGAAAACCCATTTCAGTCCTGGCTGTATGAGTCTGTGAATTACAAGAAAACTTTCCCTGAAAGAACTCTACCTCAGACTCCAGTGGAAAATCAACCAAAAATCACAGAGAGGCCTATACTGCTTTGGATCCTCCTGGAGGGGCTCCCAAAGTATCTTCACAAGATGCAAGTGATTCCAGTCAGAATTAGAGGGGCCCTGCTTCCAACCAGATGGTGGAGAGGGACAGCTGGATTTATTGAACTGTATGGAACTGATGCCTTGGCAAGCTGAACCCACAAGAGTACAAAGCTTTAATACATACAGGTGCACAGTGCACTCTGATACCATCAAACTAGGAAGGGATGGAACCCATCTGTATTCCTGGTGTGACAGGAGGATCCCAACAGCTTAATTTGTTGGATGCAGAGCACCAGAATGCAAGCCACATTTTGCTTTCACTTGGAGGGGTGGAATGAGTCATTAGAATTGATGGCCCCAGAGGTGGAAACACAGACCCAGCATTTAGATTGATCATAAAGTGATCCAGGTTGTACTGGAACAGTGTAAAGCTCCAGAGCATCTGCAGTGAGAAGTCTTTTGTGTACTGGAAGGCAATCTTATCTTGAGAGAAACAGTGACTCGTGTAATGCATGTTGTTTGATGTTGATTGCTGCTGGACATGAAGCAGATGGTATAGGTTAAGGGATGGAGAATGTCATGGGTTCGGTTGAATCTACTGGTGGTATTCAGTGCCATCATGCCAGCTTCAAAGTGAATGTGCTGGCTGGAGCAAAGTATTACACAGCTTCAAGTTGAGATTGTAACATGAGAGGCTACCATGTTCCTGTGGCTGCTTTCCGTTTCTGAGTTTGGGGGTTTAGTCTTTTCTGCTGGGTGAGCTGCAGGTTGGGACATAGGGGAGGTTGCTGGCTTCTGCTGCTTCTTCTGCAGTTTTCTGTGCTTTTCTGCAAACAGGCAAAGGTAAGCATGCATCTTATCATCTCAGTAAATTCCCTTTATCACAACCCAGAGGTTTTTTTGTCTTACTTTCCTTCCTGTCTGTGTCAGAGGAGGGGATTTTGTGAGAGCAGGCTCTGTTAACCTAGGACAAACCTGCTTGTCTGTTTCTACAGCTTTGAAAGAATATAGGTTAACTTCATTTTGTTGTACATCAAAGGAGAAATAATTAATAAAACTGTGATGTTTGTCCCTGAAGGTGGTAAAGAAATCGGTTGCTTTTCAGAGAGATTATTATATTTAAAGTGTATATTACTGGGATGGCTTGGTGAGAGTGACAGTGATGTTTGGACACCTATGCACCCATTCCTGGGTGGCTGCTGATGCAATTTGAACATGAGCTAGAGGAGATTTGTTGTCTGGCAGCTTGTTTTGTCCTAAATATCAGTCCTGCACAGTTAACTATCGATAATAACTCTACCTGTTGAGAGAGTTGTGTCACTGCATCAGCTGCTATACAGTCTATAGCTCAGTGCTCCCACTTTCAAAACAGACTTAATCTTCCATATAACAGAAGTGTTTGGTAAGATCTGTACCATGCAGAAAATTGTTTTGTGTGTTTAATGTTGTGTCACTGGTTTGCATTCTTTGCAGGTTTTGCTGATCTTCGCCAAAGAAGACAACCAAAGTGATGGTTTCTGGTGGGCTTGTGACAGAGCTGGATACAAGTGCAATATTGCCCAAACTCCAGAGTCAGCACTTGAGTGCTTTCTTGATAAACAACAGGAAATAATTGTTATTGATCACAGAAATTCCAGATATCTTGATGCAGAAGGTATCTGCAGGTAACCTAAAGGACCTGATGCTTCTTTTGAACATCAGAATATATTACACAGATCCAAACCTCCTAATTTGAAAAGAGAAAAAAAAAATAGAAGTAAAAAGAAAAATAAAGCAAAACAAATAAACAAAACCAACCCAAACAAAGGTAAAAAACCTCTAAAACTGTTGTCACAACTGAGTTGTAGAATTGTCTCTTTAGGTCACAGGTTCCTATCAGGGCATAAGACGGAGCTGTTGTGAAATTATTACCAGCTGTTTGTGCCTATGTTTTTTTCCTGGATTACTGCTGCAGTGAAGTCTGAAGCTGCAGGGCTTCAAAGAAATTTGTTTATTTGTCCATTGGATTAGGCACTGTCAGCTCTTCACAAAGGTTCACATTTCTTTTCTGGTTCAAGTGATTCTGTCTTAGCAAGACTAAGGTTGCAAGAGGTTAGTATTGGGATTCTACACTGAAATACACATTTAATCTAAAGCCTAAATTTTGGACCATACCCTATACTGTGCTCCTCTATCCATTATGAGCTAAAATTTACCATGTTTATGACAAAGAGAGTTTTAAAGCTCAATTACTTGTGCTGATGGAAGTTATTCTAAGTGACCAACACATAAATATGAAACCTGCTTCTTCACAGTAATGACATGATTGAAAAAGGTGTTATGAGCTAGTAAAAGGTAAATGGAGTACACTTCTTACAGTAGGTCATATTTTCATGGTTTCTCAATAATGTATAAAGTGGTAACATTTTGTTCATTCAGCATTTCATAGATGACAGTCTATCATATATGTTTGGTATAATCTCATTTCTTGCTTGTACAGCCCAAAAGCACATACTTCCTACTCTCAAAAGAAAATGTTACTAGAAGGACAATGCTAAATATGGGATTCTTATTTAAATTAGCTGATGCATATTGAAAATATGTTGTATAGACTGATCTTTCTTAACCTGTGCAATTAGGACAGTCCACTCCAAATAAGCTAAGTAAACAGGACATACCTTTGCTAGGTTGTAAGACCAGACATGAGGAGCTTCTCTTGAAGCCAGAAAAATCCTCTCTGTTAATATGGATTAGGGGATAAGGTGATAAAAAGCAGCCCTGTGGAAAAGGGCTTGGGCATGCTGATGGACAAGAAGCTGGACATGAGCAGACAGTGTGTGCTTGCAGCCCAGAAGGCAAATCACATCCTGGGCTGCATCAAAGGATGCATAGCAGATCCAGAAAGGTGATTCTGCCACTTTATCCTGCTCTGGTGAAACTTCACCTGGACTACTGTGTCCAGCTCTGGAGCCCTCAATACAGGAAAGACGTGGACCTGATGGAGCAGGTCCAGAGGAGGGCCACAAAAATGACCAGGGATTTGGAGCACCTCTCCTACGAGGACAGGCTGAGGGAGCTGGGGTTGTTCAGCCTGGAGAAGAGGAGGCTCCAGGGAGATCTCATAGCAACCTCCCAGTACCTGAAGGGGGCCTGCAAGAAGGATGGAGAGAGAGACTGTTTACAAAAGCCTGCGGTGAGAGGATGAGGGGCAATGGCTTCAAACTAGAGAAGGGCAGATTTAGATTGGTGTAAGAAACAGGTTCTTTACTACGAGTGTGGTGGAACACTGGAACAGGTTGCCCAGGGAGGTGTTTGGGAGCCCATACTTAGAAATACTCAGGGTGAGGCTCAACAGGGCTCTGGGCAATCTGATGTAGTTGGGGATGCTCCTGCTAACTGCAGAGGGGGTTGGACTAAATGACCTTTGAAGGTCCCTTCTGGTCCAGACCATTCTATGATTCTATGATTCTATTCTTTGTGTTTTTTGAGCTTTTTCCTCTTCAGTGTGTTGTTCAAAGTTTAAGAAATCTAATGGCAAAATGGAAATGGAAGTGGGGATAGATAGGTTTGCGACAGTGTGGTATCTTGTTTTCTAGCCTCAATGATGTCTTTCAGTCTTGGTTTTCATTTATATATTCTGTGAAGATACACAGAGTAACATCAAGAAAGCTGAGAAATTTTTGTTTCCTTAGGTCTATTCGTGCCACAAAACCATCAGAGCATACTGTAATAGTTGCTGTTGTGCCACACATGTAAGTATTACTGTCTTGTAAAATGGTTTTATTTATAAGAATGTCGTGTATAATAGTTGTCTAATAACAGAAAGTATCTTACTAGTAAGCCTTACAGACTTAAGTTTAATATTCTTTTACCTGAAATGTGTTATTGATGTTTTTTGTTGCCTTCATAGGATCATAATGTAATGTCTTGAATACTAATAAAAATTAGAACGTTATGTACTGGTTTCAGAAAGAAAAAAAAATAGAAAGCTCTATGTGTTGCTGAAGGAAACAGCTAGATCAAATCATAACACTGTGGACAATACAGAAGTGGCTGTGTCACAGTCATGTATGACTTGAGTGATAGCATCCATGGAAACATCTATGATGTGTCACAAGCCCACTGCTAGGTTACATCTCTGCCTTGATGTCCTGAGGAATTGTGAGCCCACCAAGCTAAGAACATCTACCTTGGTGTTTTCAGTCAAGATCAAGATCAGAGTTTGTGTCTGCTGGAGAAACTCTTGCAGCTAGATCTGCCTGATGGTTGTATTGTTGTTCCTCAGTAGCTTTGCTCTTAGGAATGTGAGCATCAATGTGTCTCACCTTCACTGGAATTCTCTCGACTCGATCAGCAATGTCCTGCCACAGTTCAGCTGCCCAAATGGGTTTTTCTTTCCTCTACCAACCATTCTTTTTCCAGTCCTTTAGCCAACCCCACAGAGAATTGGCTACCATCCATGAGTCAGTGTAGAGATAAAGCTTTGGCCATCTCTCACATTCAGCTATGTCAAGAGCTAGCTGGACAGCTTTTACCTCTGCAGATTGACTGGATTCTCCTTCTCCATCCTTTGCCTCTGCAACTCAGCATGTTGGACTCCACACTGCAGACTTCCACCTTCGCTTGTTTCCAGCGAGGTGACAGGAACCATCTGTGAACAAAGCATATTTCTTTTCATTGTCAGAAAGGTCATTGTAAGGAGGAGCTTCCTCAGCTCAAGTTACTCTCTCCTCTGAAGGTTTAGTATAGCTAGTGCCTTCAGGCCAGCTTGTGATCACCTCCACCAGACCAGACCTTTCAAGATTTCCCATTCAAGCTCTCTGTGTTACCAGAGCCATTCACTTAGACCATGTGGCATCTGTGGCATGATGTGGTGTAGAACCATTACCTTTGAACATCCAATTCAGAACTGGCAATCTAGGAGCTAGAAGTTGTGACTCAGTTCCAATTACTTCAGAAGCAGCTTTTACTCCTTCATAGGCAGTTAGAATATCTGTGTGAGTATAATTTGCCTCTGAGCCTCTGTAACCTCGACTACAGAAACCAAGAGGACGTCCACATGTCTCACCTGGAGCTCTTTGCCACAAGCACCAGGTTGGACCATTGTCACTTGCAGCCATGTACAAAATGTTCTTAATGTCTGGACCAGTTTGGACAGGTCCCAGACTCATTGCTTGGACTGCTTCTTGCTTTATCAGGTCAAAGTCTACTTGTTGCTCAGGACCCCATTGGAAACTGTTTCTCTTTTGAGTCACATCATACAGAGGTTTCACAATCTGACTGTATCCAGGAATGTGCAGTCTACAAAATTCCACTATAGCAAAGAAACATAGAGTTTCCTGCTTGTTCATGGGATTTGCCATGGTAGAGACTCTATTTACCACATCCACTGGAATGTGTCGGCATCCATCCTACCACTGCACTCCCAGAAACTGGATCTCTCTGGCAGGTCCTTTCACCTTGTCTCGCTTGATGGCAAAACCTGCTTTCAAGAGAATGTCAGTGATTTTGTTACCTTTCTCAAAGACTTCCTCAGCAGTTTTACCCCAGGCAGTGATGTCATCAATGAACTGGATGTGTTCTGGAGCACCACCTTTCTCCAGAGCATCGTGGATCTCTGCATGACAGATGCTTGAGCTGTGGATCCACCCCTGGGGCAAACGACTAAAGGTGTACTGTATGCTCCTCTAGATGAAAGCAAACTGAGGCCTGCTATGGGAATAGAGAAGAAAGCATTAGCAATGTCTATGGTAGCATAACATTTGGCCTCTTTGGATTCCAGCTCATACTGGAGTTCCATCATGTCTGGTACTGCTGCACTCATAGGTGGAGTTACTTCATTCAGAGCACAGGAATTGACTGTCAGACACCAGTCTCCATTCTGCTTTCACACAGGCCGCACTGGACTGTTGAAAGGTGAATGAGTTTTGCTGATGGCTTTCTGGCTTTCCAACTGACAAATCAGATTCTGAATGGGCAACAAAGAGTCACAGTTGGTTCTGTATTGTCTGTGATGCACAGTCTGAGAAGCAACTGGCAACTTTACATCCTCAATTCCATGTTGTCCCACAACTGCAGATTCATCAGAAAACTCGGGTCTAATGGACAACTTCAATTTTCCTCCATCAGTTTCTACAGTTGCTATTCCAAAAACCCATTTGTAACCCTTAGGGTCTTTGAAACACCCTTCTTTCAGAAAATCAGTTCCCAAAATACAAGGTGCACCAGGTTCTGTCACAACAGTACATTTCTTCCACTGTCTACCAGTTAAGCTTATGTCACCTTGTATCTTAGTCAACTGCTTAGATCTGCCAGTGACTCCCATAATAGGCTCTGGTCCCTGATAATTTGATGATATTATGGTGCACTGAACTCCTGTGTCAACCAAGGCCCTGTACTTCTGAAATTTCAAAGTGCCAGGCCACTAATGTACACATCCAAATAGATTCTGTCATCTCCATTATCCCTCTCCTCCCACTGGTGGGAGGCAGGGCACCCCTAATTTTGAGGAATACATCTGCATGTGCAGTTAGCACAGCATCTAGTGTCAGAGTTGGAATCACTGTTGGAGCTATAGGAGTTGTTCTGGGAAACTGTGGAAGTAACAGCTACCCTTCTAGCATTGCTACCTTGGGCTCTGCCACTCTGCAGTTCCCTTAATCTCCTGAAAAGATCAGACGTTGGTTGACCATCCCATCTGTTCATGTTCTCACCAAACTGATCACACAGTTATGCAAATATTCCCACGGGATTGCCTCTGTTGTCTGTTCTGCTTTGACCTGTTTTGGAATGGCCTCCTTGGAGGACATCTATTTCTAACAGCTGAAACTTGAATCCATCTGGAAGAAGATGAATTGGAATTACCTCCCTATGCCAATTTGGATGTGGAGTTTTTAAATTCCTCCTTCGGCTCTTTCATGCAATTCTCAATTTTTCCGGACAGAGTTTCAATGGCTGAGACCAAAGAAACACATGTGAGACTATCCTCCAGTTGACTCATTTGATCAGTGAAATGACCAACAGTAGGAGGCATTCCCTCATAATTTCTTGCCACAGTTCTGCTTGGCAGAATAGTAGCATAATTAGGAGGAGCGAGTTTGATGATCTTTATGGCAAGACCTATTCCCACAGGAATCTCATCAGGATTCAGAGTACCGTGGTCTCCATACATCACCTCTCTCACAGCAAACTCTCTCAAGCGCTTAATTCCCTCATCCATGATGTTCCAAGGCTTAGGGTTCCATGGAAGGTCATCTCTGGATGGGTACCTCTTAAGAGCTGCCAGTAGAAGGTGTGTCCACAGAGAAACCTTACCAAGACACCTGCCTAGATGTCTGTTTATTCCACTATCTTTTGAGAGGGTTCCAAGCTGAGATGCTGACTTGTCTCCCACTATTAAAGCTGGTGTCTGTATCCAGCTGGTTACTGTGTCCAGTTCTGGGCCCCTCAATTTAAGAAGGACATTGAGCCTCTTGAATGTGTCCAGAGAAGGACAATGAGGCTGGTGAGAGGCCTCAAGCACAAGCCCTATGAGGAGAGGCTGAAGGAGCTGGGGTTGTTTAGCCTGGAGAAGAGGAGGTTCAGGGGAGACCTTATTGCTGTCTACAGCTACCTGAAAGGAAGTTGTAGCCAGGTGGGAGTTGGTCTCTTCTCCTGGGCAATCAACACCAGAACAAGAGGACACAATCTCTAGATGTGCCAAGGGAAGTTTAAGCTTGAGGTGAGGAGAAAGTTCTTCACAGAGAGAGTTGTTACCCATTGGAATGTGCTGCCCAGGGAGGTGGTGGAGTCCCCATCCCTGGAGGTATTCAATAGGAGACTGGACGTGGCACTTGGTGCCATGGTTTAGTAGGCATGAGGTCTTGGGTTACAGGTTGGACTTGATGATCTTTGAGGTCTTTTCCAACCTTATTAAGTCTATGATTCTGTGGTGCACCTGTATTGTAACACCTGCCTAGCCATGCTAGATTTGGCTCATTCTGTCCTGTAATATAATCCTTTCTCACATGCCTAATCTCCTGTCTGGGCGCATTTGCTGTTTGAATATCATCTTCCTCTCCATCATCTTCATCAATCACATCCTCTTGAAGATGCTGTCCCCATAATCCTGCTGATACTCTCCATAGGACCTCTTTAAGTTCAGAAGCACCTTCATTAGTTCCTGACTTACGAGAGCCTGTATCCTGTCCTGCTTTTCCACTATCCACTGATGGTCTCAGTAATTCAGCTCTATCTTTAAGGCAAACTTTCTCTCCATTCTCAGAAGGATCCTTTTTAACAGAAGGTCCCTCGCCAGCGGAGGGATCTTGCTGTTCCTGCTTTTCATAGTTTCATAGTTTCATTCAGGGTTGGAAGGGACCACAAGGATCATCTAGTTCCAAACCCCCTGCCATGGGCAGGGACACCCCACACTAGATCAGGCTGGACAGAGCCTCATCCAGCCTGGTCTTAAACACTCCCAGGGACGGGGCCTCGACCACCTCCCTGGACAACCCATTCCAGGGTCTCACCACTCTCATGGTGAAGAACCTCCTCCTCACATCTAGCCTGAATCTCTCCACCTCCAGCTTCATTCCATTCCCCCTAGTCCTATCACTACCTGACATCCTGAGAAGTCCTTCCCCAGCCTTCCTGTAGGCCCCCTTCAGATACTGGAAGGCCACAATTAGGTCACCTCGGAGCCTTCTCTTCTGCAGACTGAACAGCCCCAACTCCTTCAGTCTGTCCTCATAGGAGAGGTGCTCCAGCCCTCTGATCATCCTTGTGGCCCTTCTCTGGACACGTTCCAGCACCTCCACATCCCTCTTGTAATAGGGGCTCCAGAACTGGACACAGTACTCCAGGTGGGGTCTCACCAGGGCTGAGTAGAGGGGGAGGATCACCTCCCTCAACCTGCTAGCCACACTTCTCCTGATGCAGCCCAGGATCTGATTGGCCTTGCGGGCTACAAGTGCACATTGAGAGCTCATGTTGAGCTTTTTGTCCACCAGCACCCCCAAGTCTCTCTCCTCAGGGCTACTTTCCAGCCAGTCACTGCCCAGCCTGGATTTGTGCCTGGGATTGCCTCGACCCAGATGCAGGACCCTGCACTTGCTCTTATTGAACTTCATGAGGTTGGCTTGTGCCCACCTCTCCAGCCTGTCAAGGTCCCTCTGGATGGCCTCCCTTCCCTCCAGCGTGTCTGCTGCACCACACAGCTTGGTGTCATCAGCAAACTTGCTGAGGGTGCACTCAATGCCACTGTCCATGGCACCCACAAAGATGATGAACAAGACAGGTCCCAGGACTGATCCCTGAGGGACTCCACTTGTCCCTGGCCTCCACTGGGACATGGACCCATTGACAGCCACTCTTTGGGTGCGGCCATCAAGCCAGTTCCTTATCCATCTAGTGGTCCACCCATCAAACTCATGTGTCACCAGTTTGGAGACCAGGATGTGGTGCGGGACAGTGTCGAAGGCTTTGCTCAGGTCCAGGTAAATGACATCAGTTGCTCGCCCCTCATCTATTAATTTTGTCACCTGCTCATAGAAGGCAACCAGGTTGGTCAGGCAGGATTTGCCCTTGGGAAAGCCATGCTGACTGTTCCCAATCACCTCTTCACTATTCTTTTGAGCGAGTAGTGACTCCAGGAGGATCTGCTCCATGATCTTTCCAGGCACAGAGGTGAGACTGACTGGCCTGTAGTTCCCTGGTTCTTCCTTCTTACCCTTTTTGAAGATGGGGGCAATGTTTCCCCTTTTCCAGTCCGTGGGGACTTCACCAGATTGCCATGACTTTTGAAATATAATAGAGAGGGGTTTAGCAACCTCCTCTGCCAGTTCTCTCAGTACCCGTGGGTGTATCCTGTCGGGTCCCATGGACTTGAACACTTTCAGGTTCTTCAGATGATCACGAACCTGATCTGCACTTACAATGGGCAGTTCTTCCTCCCCGTCACTGGCATTGACTTCCATAACATCAGGAGTGTGGCTAGAGGCCCTTGCAGTGAAGACTGAGGTAAAGAAGTTATTAAGTACCTCAGCCTTTTCCTCATCACTTGTGACCATGTCACCATTTTCCTTTCTGAGGGGGCCCACACCTTCCCTAGTCTTCTTCTTCCCATTAATATACCTGTAAAAGTTCTTAGTGTTCCCTCTAATCTTTTCTTGCTGTTTTCTTTTCTTGCTGTTCCCCTGCCTCTCTATTTATCTTGTGCCTGCCCCTTATATCCAAAGCTGATATCTGTTTAACTGGGAGCTGTCTTTGAATTTACAGCAGGCTTTGTAGAAGCAGAGGGGGTTTGTAAGGAAACAGCATTGGCAGGTGGGCTTTGAGACGCAGCAGCTGCTGCAGAGCTCACCCCTGGTCCTGCTCTCATGGGAGGAAGTCTTTTTGCCTTGCTAATGGCTGCCAGTGAAGCTGTGGCCGCCCTCTTAGCTGCTGGCGCTGCCAATGTGGCCGCCATCTTGGCTACTGGTGCTGCTGTTGTGGTATGCATCTGCTCCCCCACTTGCTGAATGCCAGAACTGCCACTGGTCTCATTGAGAACTGCATTACCATTAACTCCTACCTCCCTGTTTCTCACTGTCTTGTCTTTGTATCGTCTTCATCACTAGAAAATTCTGCATTTGAGTTAGAACTACCTCTTCTGTGCCTACGCCTGCTACGTCTGAAAATAGAGCACCTATTTGCTGCACATCTCTCTCAGAGCAGAGCCATTAACAGGAAGACATTAATTATCACCAATAACAGAATCACACACAGCAAATAAATGACTTTGGAATCCCAGCTGCTTACATAGCTCTCAGCTGCTGTGTGGGCAGAGTGGTAGTCACATTACCATATTGTTTAAGCTAAAGAAATCCCAAGCAGTGGTCATACAGCATTTTCAGCTTGTACTTAAACCAAAGGAACAGTTTCTATGCCAAATATCTTCCCAGCTTATCAAACATTGCCACAAACCATCTATACAAAATCACCATCATAACAGACTTTATCAAATGCCACACAACCCAGAACAGCTTAATTTTACCTCATTAATTGGAGCAGGAATTAATCAAGTAATTGCCCCACATTGAATAGCCACCAATTTAATTTTTTTTGTAACGTGGTGGGTTGAAGTTTCCCCCCAGCATTAACTTTCAGCCAGACTGACTCAGTTAGAAGCAAATCAAGCTGTATTTACTAGTAAAAACTACACTCTACAATGGAATGCAGTGAATATGTACAAAATATACAGTATTTACAGTATTATACAGATATTTGCAATTAGCAAGCAACACAAAAGCCCGCTTGGATAAAAAGACCAGGGAGAGCTATTCCACTGCCCCCCCAAGCCTTCCTGTCCCAAGCGAGAGAGACGAGTTGAGAGAGAAAGCAGTGGGTTAGACTTATCCCAAGGCCAGCCAGAAGCATATTGTCTCCCTCCTGAGTGAAGCAAAACAGCCAAGATCAGAAGAGAAGAGAAAAGAAATGGGAAATGTGAAGAATTGTTATGGTACAGCTCCTCTTTTCTGAGAATTTTATCCAGTGCATTTGTTTAGAATAATTTTTGGTTTCCTTTTTACACCAAATATTTTATTTGTATTTTTCTACTTTTCTGCTCAAAATCTGCAGCTGAATTTTAAAGGCGTAGCCTGAAACCACCACAGGGTGATACAGATACAGTTAACTTCAGTTCTGTTGTTCATCAGAATGTTGTCCTGAAATCCTTTCTCAAAAATTCATACTCCATGTAATCATGAGATCACTTGCATGAGATTCAACAAGATCAAATGCCAGGTCCTGCATTTAGATTACAACTACCCCACACAATGTTGCACACCTGGGGAAAAGTGGCTGGAGAGTAGTCCTGGCAGAAAAGAACCCAAATGTGCCCAGGTGGCCAAGAAAGCAAATAGCATCCTGACTTATATCAGAAATAGTGTGGCCAGCAGGACTGGTGAGGTGATTGTCTCACTCTACTTGGCACTGGTTGCATCTCAAATACTGTGTTCAGTTTTAGGCCTGTCACTACAAGAAAGAGAGGTGCTGAAATAGATCTAAAGAAGGTCAGTGAAACTGTTGGAAGATCTAGAGAGCAAGTTGTATAAGAAGCAGCTCAGGAAATGGAGCTTGTTTAGCTTTAAGCAAAGTATGCTTAGCTGAGACCTTCTTGCTCTTCAGAAAAGGAAGTTGTGGCAAGGTGGGGGTCAGTCTGCTCTCCCAAGTAAGAAGCTATAGAGTAAGAGGCAATAGTCTCAAGTTGTGCCAGGGAAGGTTTATATTGGATATTAGAAAAAATTTCTTCATTGAACAAGCTGCCCCGGGAACTGATTGAGTCACCCTCCTTGGAGTTATTTAAAAGATAAGTAGATGTGATGCTGAAGGACCTAGGTTAATGGTGGACTTGTTAATGTTAGGTTAATGGTTTGACTCATTGATCTCAAGAGTCTTTTCTAGCATAAATGATTCTATGATTCTGTGATTTTGTTTTGCAGATCTGCTGACCAAGAAGAGACTTCTGTTCTTCCCCTTCTTAATGCAGGCTTTGATAGGGTATGTATAAATTACATATTCAGTCTAGTAAACATGGTTGTTTCATAAATTACAGGCACTTTTTCTTCCTCAAAATTAAAAATATACATTCACTTATGTCAAAAATGTATTGATGGGAAACCAGTGGCAGTTGATTGAGTATTGATGGTGAGTTGATAGTGTGTCCAAGAAGCATGTAAAGGAACTGTGATAATGGTAATCCTTCCAGAATAAGCAGGAATATTGAAATTGCCTCCATGTTATCTGGGTGGGTAGTAGTTAGGTTATGTTTCTGACTGCATTAAAAAAATACGCAGGGGCACCCTGATTAAATGTATGCTGTGTATTGCAGTATGCTAACTAGTCACCCAGACATCTGTGTGCCTCAAGACTGCTCTTCTAAAGGGACTACAAACCTAGTTCTGTTCCTCCTGATGTAAAGCATAATTCTTTTATATGGTCTGTTGGCCTGCACCAGTTCTTCTCAGGGCACTGAAGGTCCTCATTTAGAGTCAGAGGAAGGGAAGGTAGCTGTTCATACTGTTTCTCAAAAGAGGAGAGAGCAAAAAGACGGGAGTTCTCAGCACTCAAAATCTAGGTTCAATTTCCTTACCCTTTTCCAAGCTTTGTGTCAGTGGCTTTGATGGATATTAGTATGCTATACATCAGCTGTAATACTGAAGTTAGCCATTGCTGAGGAAGGTTATGTATCAAAGCAATAGAAGCATATCAGTGGACACTGTCCTTGGGAGGATTTAACAGTATATAGTTAGGACAATTAACTGTGGTAAAGAAAATCAGAAAAGGAAGGGAATTAACCTAGGCAAAATCTCATGCTAACATGCTCACACTGAGTCCAGTATCTGAACTAACTTATATGTAGCTTGAGTTTCTTTGCACTATACGATACACTTCAAAGTCACCATTTTCATCTCCAAAATGAAGTAATAGATCTTGTCTTTCCTGCAAGAGTGCTGTGGGAGGAAAGCATTAAAGGCAAAAGAATTTCTGAAGTACTCAGATGGTTCAAAAATTAGAAAAGTTGAGGCTAAGAGAAAGGTTATCTCAAGAATGCCCGGGGTTACTTAGTGTAGTTTTCTCCTCTCAAAAAACAAACAAACAAAAAAAAATCTTCATTTACTCTAATGTTTCATTCAAAAACAACATAAGGCTGTGTTTTGTGGGGTAGATTATTAGTGTAGTTGTAGTACTGAGTAGAGCCCAAGGAGACATTTGTGCAGCTCTGAGAACACCTCAGTGACACATTGTCTGCCTGGAAAATAAAATCTTTTTTGCACCTGACAGCTGCTCTAACTGTTCCCTGTAGCAGTACCAATTTTATCAGAAAGCTTCTGTAATTACCTATTGGAATTACTTTCAAGCCTTTAAAACACATCTGATGTCAAAGATCCTACTTTTGCAATGCGGTAGACATAGGAAATACTTCTGCTTGGATGAGGATCAGTAGGGACTAAATCCATTAGCACAACACCTCCTCACCCTACCCCTCTGCACCACAAAGATGTAAAAATACCTTTCCCCAAACAGAAGACTAGTATTTTTAGGGAATCTCTTCTTTCGCAGCAAAAGGAGTTTTATTTTCAGAAAATCATACTGTTCAGATTGTAAGTTCTCTTCATCATTTTTATTGTCACATGCCACCTTTCTGTTAGCTTTATTTTGCATTATCACTTTTCATCGTATCAATATTTTTTTCAATTTCTGCTCATTATCTTCCTCCTTCAACAAAGCACTGAAAGCAATCACTCTGTCTAATGGTGGCTGTCTTCTAAATACACCTATTTATACACCTAAATACACCTATCATAATTGGTGAAGTATCTGAGCTTCTAACCAATTCATCTGCCACCTTTTTGTAGTTTTGTAGACCAAAACAGACTTTTACACAAAGTTTGGATCTAAAGATTCCACAGGACTCCTTTAATCTTTTTTGAGCTATATTCCTACAAATGGCCATAATTTTTTTCATGCAGTGAACAGAAGATTATTCTGCTTAAAAACGTTCTGTTGCCTTCATGTGTGCTTACAGCATAGTAATATCTTTCTGTATTTACATGTACATCTAGCCTGTATTGCAAGTAGCCCTAAAGAAATCATATTCTGTTTCTTCTAATTAAGTTGGTGAAGATTGATCACTATCCAGATCTGGATCATTGTGACCACTAAAACATCTTACACAGAGATTTCTGGGAGTCTTTCCTGTTAATGTTATGCATTCCTTTGGTATTTTTCTTTATTTTGACTTACGTCTGTTTTTTCGTCCTTCTTCTCAAGAAAGTCTGTTTTATGACATACTCTGAATTTTTTTTACTGTATCATCAACAGTGTTTGTGTCAATGGTGTTGGTAAAGCAGTACCTTTTTATGCTGATTTTTTTTTTTCTTCTTAGTCTTACAAATCTAATTGTGATGGTCTGCTTAGAATAGACTAATTTAAATAAGTGATTTGGCTTCCTGACTGATTTTTAACTATAATTTAAAGTAGCAAACAGGGGACCTTAATGTTTGCAGTTACTCAGTTACAATCTTATCCTATATTTTGAACTTCTTTTTCTAAATGAATGTTGGTTCTCATTGACCAGTTACTATTAAAATTTCCTTCTTTGCAACAAAACAAATCTTTAATTTTAAAGCTAGTATGCCTTGCTAAGGAAGAAGAATGACACAGTCATACTAGCTCATGACTGTTGTAGCTTGTGTCAGGCTCTGTATAGGATGACAGTAGAACCCAGTTATAAAATTATAGAATCATAGAATGGTTTGGGTTGGAAGGGATCTCCAAAGGTCATCTAGTCCAACCCTCCTGCAGTGAACTGGGACATCCTCTATTAGATCAGGTTGCCCAGACCTGTGTCAAGCCTGACCTTGAATATCTCCAATGTTGGATCCTCAACTACCTCTCAGGGCAACCTGCTTCAATGTTCCACTACCCTCATGGTAAAGAACTTCCTCCTTATGTCCAAAGATTTGTGCCAAGATAGTAACTGGGTTTTGTCAGTGAACAGCAGTGGTTAATTTTTGTCAGTAAACTGTGCTACTTTAAAATTCAGTTTATAAAGAGCCTTGGTATGTTCCAGGAAGTTTAGTTTGTAAAATAAATTGCCATTATTGTTAAATTGTAAATTATTGATAGATGTGGCTTTATAATGTTTTAAATTTAGCATGAGCATGTTTGAAGAGCTCCCTAAAACTGAAAATCTGAATCTACAGATTTGTAGAAGATGAGTTTGTTTGCAAGCATTTTGTCGTGGAAAACAAAACATCATTTGCAGCATTGCTTCTGCCAACTTGATACTGTGCCTTTTCATTTCCCATGCATTCACTTAGTGTGTGAAGTGGGATATACAGAGAGATTTTAAGATCTTAGCATTAAGAAGTGAAGCATATATATGTTGACAATTACTTTTAATTTTACATTTTTACATTTTGCTGTCAAGCCATTGGTCCCCAAGACCCAATTTTTCCTACAAGAGAGAAGCACAGATTTCTTAAAACTTCTTTGTCCTTAGGGTGTTGTCTCTTGACTCTGCGGTCAGCTGGGCTGTGAGAACTGGTGACAACACCACAGGGTATTTTCTGTGAAAACTGGAGTCAGTTTAGATATTTCTAAAGGAGTGATTTACCAGAAGATTACTAGTGAGCAGTAAACTTCAACTGAAGTCAGAGAATCTTCTTCTGCATCAGCATAAAGCTGCTGCTTTCAGCAGGACCAGGCACAAGACCTTTCAACTTACTGCCTTTGCCTAAAAAAAACAAGGACATTCTCCACATCTGGAGTTTAGAAACTGTTGCCAGCATGATCCTTACTTTGCATGCTTTTCTGCACTTCTGAATTCACAGTGACACCTCAGTGAGATTACTTGTGGAATAAAGTTAGTGCATTTTCTGAGCTTCAGCTGCAATATTTGCTTGAAAACAAAAGAAATGCCAAATATAGTTAAATTTTCTTTTTATTTAGCATGAATGTTTTATGTCTGTATGGTGTTCCATTTCTGCTTGGAATTAAGGATAAAAGTCAAAATGAGAAATCAAGGCAATACTGATTTTGTGCGAGACTATTTACTGTGTTTGTTTGTTGTTGGGGTAGTAGTAGTAGTAGTAGTAGTAGTAGTAGTAGTAGTAGTAGTAGTAGTTGCTAAAAACAAATGGGAAAATCTGTAGCTGAAGTTTTAGTGTATGTTTCTACTTGCTTTATATTTAGATAGTTGTGTTGCCTTAAGAACTGAAAATCATTACTGGGGAGAAGATGGTTACTGATCACAAAATGCACACAGAAGCTTTTTATTTCTATAGAATCACAGAATGGTGAAGGTTTGAATGGACCTTCAGAGGTCATCTTGACCAACCTCTCTGCTCAAGCGGGACCATCTAAAGCAGGTTACTCAGGACTATGCCCACACAACTTTTGAAGATTTCCAAGGGTGGAGACTCTGCAACCTCTATGGGCAACCTATGCCAGTGTTCAGTCACCCTCACAGATAAAGTGTTTGGGAATGTTCAGAGGGAGCCTTCTGTGTTTGTGTTTGTATCCACTGGCTCTGGTGTTATCACTGGAAAGAGTCTGGCTCAGTCTTCTAACTCTCTCTTCAGACATTTATGTGTTTTGATGAGATGCCCCCTTGAGGCTTCTGCACTCCAAGCTGAGTAGTTCCATCTCTTTCAGCCTTTCCTCACAGGAGAAATGCTTAATCAGCTTCGTGGCCCTTTGCTGGACTCAGACCATCTCTTTTTATAAGGTTAGAATTACAGATAGAGAAATAACAGTTTAAAACAAGTCCAATCTACTTCATGCACTCTTGATTTGTCTTCCAGCAATTCATGGAGAATAGCAGTATAACTGCTTGTTACAATGAACTGGTTCAAATAGAACACGGGGAGGTGCGGTCTCAGTTCAAATTACGGTATGTATATTACCATATAGTCCACATAATTGCATCAGGCTCCTTTCTGCTTCTTCCCAGCTATGTGTTTAAATGCTGTGCATATGTATGCTATACTCTTATTTCCTCTTTCTGTGTATTGTAAAGGACAGATTTAAGTGCCTTAGTAACTTAGAAAACTTGGTCTGTGTGTGTTTCATTGATTGAGGGTTAAATAATGACTTTCTTTAACCCATATTAAATTTGACAACATTCTATCAGCCTTTACTACCAGCATTACAGGCCGGGCAAGATCCTTTAGCAGAAGTACTGTGGGATGATAACTTCAGCTCATTTAAGTGCAGGGGTAGCACTTTTAAAATGCTGTCTTGTGTGTAATGTTTATGGGCTGGAAACTTGCATTCATGATCTCATGTGTGTGAGATTTCATATTTGTTAGCCTGAGCTGAAGGCAATCTTGATCTGTTTTTTCATACCCTGGCTTTATTCATATGTGAATATGTCAGCTATAGAACTGTAGGGAAAAAAAAGCCCTAGAAGTTGAATGAGATAGAATAGAATTTAAGCTTATACCATTTTTAGTAAGTTTTTTCCAAAGCTTGGCAGAAAAGTAAAGCAGCTGTGAAATTTTACAAGTTAATTATGTGTTACAGTGTTGATGACTTGTTTTGTTGTTCAATTGTAAAAGCAACATGACTTCTGAATTAAGTCAGCATACATTACAAATATGACTTCATATAAGAAAGTTTAAGCTGTCATTCGTACACAGTGCTTCTAGTTTATGTTTCATTTCAAGAACAAGATGCAAATACAGTTTGAGCATCTCTACATGAGTAGCATCAATTATGGATGCAGATAATTAAAACTCAAACACAAGGGTCATGATTCATATTGGTTAACGTGTTTTGCTGCAAGTTTATTTGTAGCCATCACCAAAACAGTCTTAAAATTGAAAGGAAGCAAATTAGTCCCCATCAGTGTTTCATCCAAGTTAAAGGGAAGGGTATTGAAAGGTCTGATCTAACTGGGAAAATAATGCATGAATGAGGGAGTGGTGTCATGGACAGGGCTGTGACTATCTAAGCCACGGGACTTGCCTTAGAAATCTGATTTTCTGGGGACTGATGGGGTACATCTTTCAGAGAAGAGGAAGAACATCTTTGTCAACAAGCTTTGCAGTCTAGTGAGGTGGGCTTTAAACAAGGTCACCAGGGGAAAGTATCCTCAATCCATCTCACATTAAGGCCAATGACACTAATAGGCACCCTGGAGCTGGACTGCATGTTGGGAAGAGAGCATCTGAAGTGTAGGATAATAGAACTCCAGCCAGTAAATCCGTTTCAATGGGGACCTGAGGTAAATGCATCTACACTAATGTATGGAATGTGGAGAACAAGCAACAAGAGCTACAGATGTGTGCCTGCCTGCAGGACTGTGATGTCACCTGGCATTGCTGAGGTGTGGTGGAATGGCTCTCACAACTGGAGCTTAGGAATAGACAGATATAAACTTTTCAGGAAAGACAGCAGGCAAGGAGAGGGAGTGTTACCCTCTACACCAATGACCAATGGAGTCCATGGAGTTCCACCTGTAGGTGGACGGAAAGCTGGCAGAGAGCTTATGGGTTAGGGTTAAAAGGAAGACCAGGAAAGGAGACATTATAGTGGGGGTCTGCTACAGGCCACTTGGCCAGGAAGACTGAGTGGATGAAGCCTTCTATAAACAGATAGGAGCAGCTTCATATTCACAAGCCCTGGTTGTCATGGGAGATTTCAAGCACCCTAATACCTGTTGGAACGGCAACATGGCAGGACACCAACAATCTAAGAGGTTCCTGGAGTGCATAGATGATAACTTCCTCCTCCAAGTGGTAAAGGAACCCACAAAAAAAGGTGCTCTGCTGAGCCTTGTCCTTATCATCAAAGAGGGGCTGATGAGTGATGTGAAGCTTAAGGGCAGCCTTGGCTGCAGCGACCATGAGCTGGCAGAATTTAAGACCCTCAGGGTATCAGAGAGCATGTGTAAAAGGCTCACGAGTCTGGATCTCAAGAAAGAAGACTTCATCTTCTTCAGAAATCTGCTTGGCAGAGTGTCATGGGATAAAGCCCTAGAGGGAAGAGGGGCCTAAGGAAGTTGGTCAGTGTCCGAGGACCATCTCCTCCAAGCCCAGAAGCACTGCATCCCACAAAAGAAAGCATCAGGCAAGAAGCTCAGGAGGCTCCAGGACTTCAGCACAAAAAGAAAATATGTAGGGAATGGCAGCAAGAATCAGCTAACTGGGAGGATTGCAAAGAAGTTGTCCAAGCAACCAGGGATCAGGGATTAGGAAAACAGAAACACAAATAGAATTAAATTTCGCTAGGGACATGAAGGGGAGCAGGCAGAATTTTATTCAGCAACAAAAGGCTGGGAAACATATGGGGCCTCTCTGAAATGAAAATGGAGACCTGGCCACAAGGGATACAGAGAAGGCTGATGTGCTTCACTCTTCACAGGCAAGGGCTCTGGCCACACCACCAATTTCCTGAAGGTATGGACTGGGAGAAGGAATATGTGCCCACTATAAGCAAAGACCAGGTTCAAGAACCACTTAAGAAACAATACACAAGTCCACAGCGCCCAATGACATCCATGCATGGGTCCTGAGGGAAATACCAGATGAAGTTTCCAAGCCATTCTCAAACAGAATCAACCAGGTTGGAAAAGACCTCAGAGATCGTCAAGTCCAAACTATTACCTAATACCTTAACACCTCATGACAACTAAACCATGACTCCAAGTCCCACATCCAATCCTTTTTTGAACACTTTCAGGGATGGGGACTCCACTACCTCCCTGGGCAGCCCATTCCAATGGCCAACTACTCTTCTGTGAAGAACTTTCTCCTCACCTCGTGCCTAAACCTCCCCTGGTGCAGCTTCAGACTGTGTCCTCTTATTCTGCCTCTAATTGCCTGGGAGAAGAGACCAACCCCCCCAGGCTACAGCTTCCTTTCAGGTAGAGAGCAACAAGTGGCTTTAAGCTGAAAGAGAGTAGATTTAGACTGGATATTAGAAAGAAATTCTTTACAGTGAGGGTAGGGAGATACTGGAGCAGGTTACCCAGGGAAGTTGTGGATGCCCCCTCCCTGGAATTCTTCAAGGCCAGGTTGTATGTGGCCGTGAGCAACATGATCTAGTGGAAAATGTCCTTTCATCCATATTGTTTACGGAAATAGTAGTAATTTTGATTGCTTTTGCTCTCTTGAATGTAGTTACATAAACTGTGAGCCTACTTAATTTTAACTTATGTAAATAATGACACTCCATAAAATGCATTGTGTTATCATGTCTTCTGTATATTGATAATACACATTGTGTGTATTTAAGTGTATGTGTGTGTATTCACATCACCTCTGAACAGCCTTTGGTAGCACTGCAAAATATTATGGGGAAGGAAAAAAAAAAAAAGGTGGATTTTGGGATTTGCTACAGCCACTTGAAAAGAGGTTATAGTAAGGTGGGTGTTGGTCTATCCTCAGCAAGCGTTTCTGCTCTGTCAGCAGGGTTGGACTAGATGATCTTTCAAGGTCCCTTCCAGCCCCTGAAATTCTGTGATTCTGTGATAAATAACTCATGACAGGAGAGGAGGAGATGGCCTCAAGTTGCACTAGATTGTATATTTAAGAATTACCTTACTGAAAGAGTGATCAAGCATTGGAATAGGCTGCCCAGGGAGGTGGTGGAGTTACCTGGGGTGCCTGGAGATGTTCAAAAAACATGTAGACATGGCACTTCAGGGCATGGTTTAATAGCTGTGGTGGTGGTGGGTGGATGGTTACACTTGATCTTAAAGGTCTTCTCCAACTAAAATTCTGTGATTCTATGAGGATGCTATTTGGTTGTAACTTGTTCTTCAGCTGTGTGGTTTAATTAAGTGGGGAAGAGTGTTGCACTGTATGTCTGTCCCAGTGGGTCTCTGATCTGTTTGCTGTCTTAGTAAGTCTTCCATACAGCTATGTAGAAGTAAAAGGGAAGAGAGAATATTTTCATAAGTTAATCAATGGAATTAAAACCAGGATCTTTCAGGAGTTCAGGTAGAAGGGACATGTGGTAAAAAAAGACCAGCTAAAGAAAGCAGTATGTAAGGTCATGTTAGCATTCAGAATGTGTCTTTCCTTTCCGAGTGAGAACTCTACTTATCCACATAGCTGCTTCTGGCTTGAAGTTTTGTTGGACATCTGTGAGAGTTGTGTATTAATCAAAGAGAATATGGACTGGCTTGGTTGCTAAATCAAATGGAAACAGTAAGGTTTGAGTAGTGAAAATACAGCTACATGTTTTCTTGCAGAAAGTTTATATAATGTTTGTTAGCAGATGGTGTAACCAGATGGGCATCTACCATTGAAAAAACCTGTTTTTTTTTCACACAGCACAAAAATCACACTTCAAAGCTGGCTTAGGCTGCTAGAAAATTAGGAGCTGCTTTTATTTCATCATCTGTAAACAACACTTTTTCCTTCAAATCCTCATCCATGCAGCTGCATGTCTGTGTCTGTGTGCATATTTCTTTGTGTATCCTATTTGGTTTTGAGTTACTTCCATAAAGAACTATCAGTGTCCTGTGTTTCTTTCTTAATTATCTGGTTATGGGTATTCAAACCCCACTAATCAGTTTGTAGGAAGATGTTTCTTTTAGGTAGTAATTGTATAGAAGAATGTTTATGGGTGGTGTTTATGCATGCTGCCATGAGACATATAGAGAAGGTAATTAGTTTGTGTTTAGTGCAAACACAGATGAAGTATTGACATAGATCAATGTAAGTATGCCTGGGTTTCTTAAGTATGGCGTTTGGGGTTTTGGTTGTTGTTGTTTGTGGGGTTTTGGTTTTTTTTTCCTTTCTAGTATTGGAAACTTATGTTAGTGTCATCCTGTGTAAATTACAGTTTAAACAATTCAAATTTTGTAGCAAGAAGGTAAGGCTTTTGCTTTCCTGCATTAATTCAAGGATAGCCCTGAAAAACAATGGAAATTTAAGATCATTTAGGCCCTTAATAAAGATCAGTGTGGTGGGTTGAAGTTTTCCCCCAGCATTAACTTTTAGCCAGACTAACTCAGAAGCAAATGAAGCTGTATTTACAAGCAAAAACTACACTCTACAATGAAATGCAATGTTGTCGTAGGGTTGGAAGGGTAAGGCCCAAAAGCCTCCTCCCTCCCCCCTGTAAAGTAAAGGGAAAGAAAATTGAAGGGAAAGGGAAAAAAAAAAAACTCACAGCTGAATTAACAAAGCAATGGGATGCTGTATATTTACTAAGCAGGGAAACGCAGGGAAATATATACAAATTTACAATATTTACAATATATACAAAGATATACAACAGAGTGGCACAGAAATGAGAATTCCCCCCTCTGCTGAGGGGGTTCCCCACCTCCGCTCTCCCCCTCTCTCCCCCTTTTCCCCAGAGTGGGTTAGAAAGAGAGAGAAAGAGAAAAAAAGTTAGAAGCAGTTTGTGTTAATTGGAAAGCAGTTAATACAGGCCTTATCAGTTTCAAGGCCAAAGCCTTGGCCGAAAGCCCAGGAGCTGCAAGCTGCTGCCCGAAGGAGAAGCGGAAGAAAGACTGATAGAGAAGTGCTGGAATTCCCAGGATACCCTCCTGCACTCCCAGTTCAGAAGGTGCTTTCTCCCACTCTACCAATGAAATTAGTTTAGATCCTTCTTTCCGTTTACCAACTTCCGTCCACCATATTCCCTTTCTTAAGGGGACAGCGTCAAACGGTCACAAATGTTTATGTACAAAATATACAGTATTTACAGTATTATACAGATATTTACAATCAGCAAACAAGAGAAACCCCCCACTGGTCAGAAAGACCAGAGAAGCCTATTTCACTTCCCTCCCAAACGCCCCTGTCCCAAGAAAGAGAAAGGAGTTGAGAGAAAGCAGTGGGTTAGACTTATCCCAAGGTCAGCCAGAAGTACGTTGTTTCCCAAGTGAAGCAGTAACAGCCAAGATCAGAAGAGAAGAGAAAAGGAATGGGAATGTGAAATGGGAATTTAAAGAATTGTTATGATACAGCTCCTCTCATCCCAGATATTTATCCAATGAATTTGTTCAGAATAATCTTTTGTTTTCTTTTTTACACTCAATGGTGATTTATTTATGTTTCTCTACTTTTCTGCTCAAAAAATCTGCAGCTAAATTTCAAAGGCATAGCCTAAAACTGCCACAACGAGAATCTGTGGAAATAAAATTACTGAATTATTGTAGGAAAATTTGTATTTTTTTCTAACCAGGGCTTTGAGATGACTGACATTGTTTCTGTTGGTTATGTTGTATTACCACTTCTTCGACAGTGCCAATCCATTTGCTGTATCAAAAACTTTGTGTGTATCTGTTGGTGATTTTTAGGTCCCTATATTTTATGGTCACAAAGCTTTGTATTCTGATGTAACAGCCATTTGTTATTTTTACTGCTAATTCTTAGTTCCTGCTGTCTAGAGCATATTTGGAGAAAGAAATGTTAAGATGCTGCAGTACCCGTGAGTGATTTTACAAGGTGATCTGCAGTAAAAACATGTTAACAATGGGAATGTTAGAAGCTGAGTTTCCTGACAAATCATAATGGAGACAGCGACATGGTTTAGTCAAAACAATATGCTGCTTTGTGACTTATCTACTGATAAGTACAGTATAATAACATATTTGCAGTGAGCAGATTGGTCTAACAACAAAATTAATGTGAATCTTTTGCTCATTTCAGGGCTTGTAATGCAGTCTTTACAGCATTAGACCATTGTGAGGAAGCTGTAGAAATAACCAGTGAAGATCATGTCATTCAGGTAGGGGAGAAAAAGGTAACTCTTTTGTAGAACTTGGAAGGAGGAATCCCAGAGAGATCATTGCTCTGTAGTTTCTGTTCTATGTCAGTATTTTAGTTTTGTGGCCCATTAGGAAGCCATTTGCAATTAACTGCCCCATTTCTGGGTGGGGCACATTGACAGCTGCTGAGTTTTTAAGACTTTACCTTCAGTAACTTTATTTAGATTGTAATTATTTGCACAGTATTGGTGCTTATGGTAAAACCAGCATGAAATCTGTAGCAGAAGCAAATAACTTGTACAGTGAGGAGTTTTATTCTCTTTCTCGGCCTTCTGATACCTGCTTACTTACTGCCTTTTATGTCCAGCTCCTTACTTAAATGTTTCATAATATCTGTATATGAGAAACACCATGGGTATGTCTTTAGATATATAACTTGTCTAACTTTAGATGTATAACTTGCAGTCCTCTGATAGTTGCCCATGAGGAGTTGTCCATTAAGTATATTCTTTTTGTGTGTACTTTCTAAAGTACTTTTGTTTTGGCAGTATGTTAACCCAGCCTTTGAGCAGATGATGGGATATCACAAGGGAGAGCTTATTGGCAAGGAACTGACTGAACTACCAAAAAGCGATAAAAACTGTGCGGATCTTTTAGATACTATCAACACATTTATCAAAAAGGGAAAGGTAAGAAAATAGAATAAACTAATTTTAAATTGCTTTAGATTTCTATTCTGCTTTATTTTGAATGCTCTAGGTTTAAGAGAAGAATATGTGGTTGGTTTTCATGAATACACATACAAGACTGGAATTCTACTCCTCAGATGTCTTCGGAGCACCGTAGCCCATGCCTCAGACAAGTGACTACAGAATTGTATATCTTTGCTGTAGGGTCTTACAGAACTCCTCTGCCAATCTGTTGGCTAAAGATCAACATAAGAATATTTCTTGTGTTTCTGTTTTACTTAGAGATCATGGAGCTTTTGTTAGCTGCAATATAGTAATATGTCCCTCCATCAGTCTCTCAGGTGGCTGCATCATCTGCTGCAAGATTTAACCCTTCTGTCTTAATAGCCAAGCCTTCACTGACTGGGTGTTTTAAGCACCACGTGGCTTAATCAATTGTGGCTGAAATAGATCACCACCCAGTCAGTCTTACTTTTCTAGCTACAGTTAGAATGTCTGCAGTGCACTGTGAACTCCTATTGTGATGGTGACAGGCCACAGAAGTGCTACATCACAGAATCACAAAAAACATGCAGTTAGAAAACACCTCAAAGGTCATCCAGTCCAACTGTCAACCAAGCACTGAAGGGTCAGCACTAACACATGTCCTTAAGCACCATTCCACACACTGCTTAAGCACCTCCAGGGATGGTGACTTTACCACTGCCCTGGGCAGGCCATTCCAATGTTTGATAACTCCCTCTGTGAAGAGGTTGAGACAATATGGATGAAAATTAAAGGGAAGATAGGGGAAGGTGATGTTACTGTGGGGGTCTGCTGCAGGCCACTTGATCAGCAGAACCAAGCAGATGAGGCCCTCCATAGGCAAAGAGAAGTGGCTTCACATTCACAAACCCTGATCCTCATGGAGGATTTCAACCACTCTGACATCTGCTGGAGGGACAACACAGCTAGGCACCAGCATTCCAGGATGATCCTGGAATGCACAGATGACATTTTTCTCCTCCAAATGGTAAAGGAACCAATGAGAAAAGGTGCTGTTCTGGACCTTGTTCTGTTCACCAATAGGGAAGGGCTGGTGATCAATGTGAGGCTTAGGGCTAACCTTGGCTGCAGTGACCATGAAGCAATAGATTTTAAGATCCTCAGGGCAACTAAGAGGACATATCCCAAGCCTACAACCCTGGACTTTAGGCATGCAGACTTTGATCACTTCAGGGATCTGCTGGCCAAAGTATCCTGGTACAAATCCCCAGAGGGAAGAGGGGCGCAGGACAGCTGGTCAGTGTTCAAGAATCACCTGCTCCATGCCCAGGAGCAAAGTATACCCACAAAGAGGAGAGCAGGAAAGAATGCTAGGAGACCTGGCTGGGTGAGCAAGGAGCTCCTGGACATGCTGACACACAGAAAGAAAACTCTACAAGGAGTGGAAGAAAGGACAGCTGAAATGGGGGCATATGAGGAAGCTGCCCAAGCAGCAGGAGACCTGGTTAGAAAAGTTAAAGCTCAGTCAGAATTAAATCTAGCCAGGGAGATCAAGGGGAACAGTAAAAATCTCTGTAAGTATAGTAATGGAAAAAGAAGAGTGGGGAAGGTGTGGGCCCTCTCAGAAAGGAAACAGGTGAACTGCTGACAAGTGACATGGGGAAGGCTGAGGTTCTCAATGACTTCTCTACCTCAGTCTTCACTGGCAAGGCTCCAACCACACTCCCAGAATAATGGAACATAATGGCAGGGACTGAAGAAGGAACTGCCCATTGTGAGTGAAGATCAGATTAGTGGCCATCTGAAGAACCTGAAAGTGTTCAAGTCCATGGGACCCGATGGGATACATCCAAAGTTGCTGAGGGAACTGGGGGATGAGGTTGCTAAACCTCTCTCCATCATATTCCAAAAGTCCTGACAGTTCAGGGATGTCCCCACTGAGGAGAAAGGGGAAACATAACTCCATTCTCAAAAAAGGAAAGGACAACCCACAGAGCTATAGGCCAGTCAGTCTCACCTCTGTGCATGGTAAGATCATGCATCAGACCCTCCTGGAGGCACTGCTGAGGCAGAAGACAAACAAAGAGGTGACTAGGTACAATCTTCACCAAGCTTGGCTTCACCAAGGGCAAGTCCTGCCTGACAAAGCTGGTGGCCTCCTATGACAAGGTCACAACACTAATAGATGAAGGCCGAGCAACTGATATCATTTACCTGGACCTGAGCAAAGCCTTCCACACTGTCCTGCACCGCATCCTGGTCTCCAAGCTGGTGCAGAATGGGTTTGATGGATGGACCACTCAGTGGATAAAGAACTGGCTTGATGGCCAGGTCCATGTCCAAGAGGAGGCCAGTGACAAGAGGAGTCCTTCAGGAGTCAGTACAGGGACCAGTCTTGTTTAACATCTTTGTTGGCAACATGGACAGTGGCATTGAGTGCACCGTCCGCAGGTTTGCTGACGACACCAAGCTGTGTGGTGCAGCAGACATGCTGGAAGTAAGGGATGCCATCCAGAAGGACCTTGACAGGCTGGAGAGGTGGGCCCATGACAACCTCATGAGGTTCAACAAGGGCAAGTGCAAGGTTGTGCATCTGGGACGAAGCAATCCCAGGCACTGATATCAGCTGGGCAGCAACTGGTTTAAGAGCAGCCCTGAAGAAATGGCCTTGGGGATGCTGGCAGATGAGATGCTCAACAGGAGCCAGCAGTGTGCACTTGCAGCCTGAAAGACAATCACATCCTGGGCTGCATCAAGCAATAATGGAATGGAATGAATATGTACAAAATATACAGATCAAGAGAGGTGATTCTCCTCCTCTGCTCTGGTGAGACCTCTCCTGGAGTACTGCATCCAGTTCTGGAGCCCCTATTACGGGAATACCGAATTAACTAGGTTGGAAAAGAACCTTCAAGATCATAAAGTCCAACCTATCACCCCACACCATCTAATCAATTAAACCATAGCGCTAAGTCTCTTCTTAAACACTTCCATTGATGGTGACTCCACCACCCCCCAGCCCATTCCAATGGCAAATCACTCTGTGAAGAATTTCTTCCTGACACCCAGCCTAAACCTCCCCTGGCACAGCCTGAGACTGTGTCCTCTTGTTCTGGTGCTGGTTGCCTGGGAGAAGAGACCTACCCCAACCTGGCTACAGCCTCCTTTCAGGTCATTGTAGCAGCAACAAGGTCTCCCCTTAGCCTCCTCTTCTCCAGCCTAAGCAACCCCAGCTCCCTCAGCCTCTCCTCATAGGGCTTGTGCTCCAAACTCCTCCCCAGCTTTGTTGCCTTTCTCCAGACACATTCCAGCAACTCAACATCTTTCCTAAACTGAGGAGGCCAGAACTGGACACAGTACTCAAGGTGTGGCCAAACCAGTGCTGTGTACAATGGCAGAATGACCTCCCTGCTCCTGCTGGCCACACTGTTCCTGATCCAGGCCAGGATGCCACTGGCCTTCTTGGCCACCTGGGCACAGCGCTGGCTCATGTTCACTCTATTATCAACCAGTATCCCCAGGTCCTTTTCTGCATACCCACTCTCCAGCCACTCTGACCCCAGCCTGTATTACTGCATGGGGTTGTGGCCAAAGTGCAGCACCCAGCACTTGAACTTCTTGAAAGCCGTCCTGTTGGACTCTGCCCATCTGTCCAGCCTTTCAAAGTCCCTCTGCAGAGCTCTCCTACCCTCTAAAAGATCAAATCCTGCCCCAAGGTTGGTATCATCTGCAAATTTACTGATGATGGACTCAATGCCCACATCCAGATCATCAATAAAGATGTTAAAGAGCACAGGACCCAGCACTGATGCCTGGGGCACACCACTAGTGACTGGCTGCCAGCTGGATGTGGCACCATTCACCACCACTCTCTGGGCTCGGCCCTCCAGCCAGTTCCTAACCCAGCACAGAGTGCTGCTGTCCAAGCCACAGGCTGACAGCTTGGCCAGGGGTTTGCTGTGGGGAGTAGTGTCAAAGGGCTTGCTGAAGTCCAGGTAGACTACATCCACAGCCTGCCCCACATCCACCAGGCAGGTTACCTGATGATAGAAGGAGATCAGGTTGGTAAGGCAGGACCTGCCCTTCCTAAATCCATGCTGGCTTGGCCTGATCCCTTGGCCATCCTGTAAGTGCTGTGTGATTGCACTCAAGATGACTGTTCCATAATCTTGCCTGGCACTGAGGTCAGGCTGACAGGCCTGGAATTCCCTGGTTCCTCCTTCTGGCCCTTCTTGTGGATGGGCACCACGTTGGCCAGTTTCCAGTCATCTGGGACCTCTCCAGTGAGCCAGAACTGTTGAAAAATGACAGAGAGCAGCTTGGCCAGCTCCTCTGCCAGCTCTCTCAGCACCCTAGGATGGATCCCATCTGATCCCATGGACTTGTGGGGATCCAAGTGGCTAAGCAGGTCTCTAACTGCTTTCTCCTGGATCACAGGGAAACTATTATGATCCCTGACTCCATCTGCCTGCTCAGGAGGCCAGTTGTTCCAGAAGATAGCCTATCCTGCTATAAAAATTTGAGGCAAAGAAGGTGTTAAGTATCTCTGCCTTTTCCTCATCATTAATTACAATATTCCCCTCCATGTCCACTAAGGAGTGGAAGTTGTCCTTGCCCCTCCTCTTGCCGTTAATATATTTGTGGATTTTTTGTTGTCCTTCAGAGCAGAGGCCAGTCTAAGCTCTAAATAGGCTTTTGACTCTATTTTTTTTCCTACATGACCTAGCAACATCCATAACGATTTCATGGCTTACCTCACCTTTCTTCCAAAGATGGCTCAAGGTGAGGAGAAAGTTCTTCACTGAGAGCGTCATTTGTCATTGGAATGGGCTGCCCAGGGATGTGGTGGAGTCACGATCCCTGGAGGTGTTCAAGAGGGGATTGGACGTGGCACTTGGTGCCATGGTCTAGTCATGAGGTCTGTGGTGACAGGTTGGACTCAATGATCTTTGAGGACTCTTCCAATCTTAGTGATACTGTGATACTGTGATACTGTAATCATAGAATGGTCTGGGCCAGAAGGGACCTCCAAAGGTCATCTAGTCCAACCTCCCCACAGTCAGCAGGGGAGGTCAGACTAGGTCCTTCTCTGTTTACAAGCAGCAGGCCTAGTGATGATGAGACCTTCCCCAGTCACCTATAAAGCACTTCATCAACATCCTCATCCTGGTTGGGTGGTCTACAACAGACCTCCATCATGACATCTGCCTCGTTGGCCTTTGCCCTGATTCTTAGCCACAAGCATTCAATCCCATCATCACTGTCATTGTCATGCTCAAGACAGTCAAGGCCCTTCCTGACATAACAGGACCACCCCACTACTTCTTCTTCTAGGCTTATCCTCTCTAAGGACTCTATAGCTATCCAACACAGCACTCCAGTTGCTACATGTTGTGATCTTTATTGATGATCTGGATGAGGGCATTGAGTCTATCATCAGTAAATTTGCTGATGACACCAATCTGGGGACAGGAGTTGATCTGCTAGAGGGTAGAGAGGCTTTGCAGAGAGACCTCGACAGGCTGGACAGATGGGCAGAGTCCAGCGGCATGAGACTGAACACATCCAAGTGCCGGGTTCTGCACATTGGCCACAGCAACCCCATGCAGTGCTACAGGCTGGGGTCAGAGTGGCTGGAGAGCAGCCAGGCAGAGAGGGACCTGGGGGTGCTGGTTGATGGTAAGATGAACATGAGCCTACAGTGTGCCCAGGTGGCCAGGAGGGCCAATGGCATCCTGGCCTGCATCAAGAACAGTGTGGCCAAAAGGAGCAGGGAGGGCATTCTGCCCCTGTACACTGCACTGGTTAGGCCACACCTCGAGTCCTGTGTCCAGTTCTGGGCCCCTCAGTTTAGGAAGGATGTTGACTTGCTGGAACGAGTCCAGAGAAGGGCAACAAAGTTGGTGAGGGGCTTGGAACACAAGCCCTATGAGGAGAGGCTGAGGGAGCTGGGGTTGCTTAGCCTGGAGAGGAGGAGACTCAGGGGTGACCTTATTGCTCTCTATAACTACCTGAAGGGGGGTTGTAAACAGGCAGAGGTTGGTCTCTTCTCCCAGGCAGCCAGCACCAGAACAAGAGGACACAGTGTCAGGCTGCGCCAGGGGAAGTTCAGGCTGGAGGTCAGGAGGAAGTTTTACACAGAGAGAATGATTGCCCATTGGAATGGACTGCCCGGGGAGGTGGTGGAGTCGCTGTCACTGGAGGTATTCAGGAGGAGACTTGACAGGGTGCTTGGTTACATGGGTTAGTTGATTAGGTGGTGTTGGGTGATGGGTTGGACACAATGATCTTGAAGGTCTCTTCCAACCTGGTTTATTCTATTCTATTCTATTCTATTCTATTCTATTCTATTCTATTCTATTCTATTCTATTCTATTCTATTCTATTCTATCATATGTTCCTCTAATACATGCAACAGTGTCTTATCCCATCTCCCATGGATTGCAGAGGGACCTCTCACCCTTCCCTGTTTCACTGACTGCTTCATGAATTTTGAGGCATTACTAAATCTTTGAGTTCTCTTCCATCAATGATCTGAGCTCTGAGGGTCACTATCTGGAGTTCATTGCATGTTCACCTTGGTTCATTATCAATACTTGCAGATCACTCTTGCCTTATCCTCATTTATGTAGGATGCCCAGCTGTTAGCACTTCCTCATTGAAGGCCCTGTGTGTCTTCTGCATCTTTCCTCTCTGAAAGAATGTAACATTCATCTGTTTTCCAACTTCATCCTACCCTGCTGCCAAGTGGTTTCCTCCTTAAAATCTCCCTTTGAGGTGTTAAGGAGGGAGAAGATTTTTTTCTTTATCTCCCTTTTTTCTCCAATTCATACCAGAGGATATTGTCTATCTCTGCATCGGTAGACTGCCCAGAGATATTGCATATATGATTCTTGGTTAGCCTGCAGTCCTCTTGATGCTTTCCTGTAGCAATGGGGATGAAGGCAAAATTAGTGGTTAGTCAGAGAAATGGTCATTTGCATAGAACAGGATGACAAATGCCCTGAAGAAAATGTTTCCTACCTTTGCTGATCTGGGATACTCATGGCCACAGGAAAAGAGTCTTGGATTAAGAATACATTGTTGGTTACCTGAGGTTAGTTGAAGGACATCCTTGTGTAAAGGGCTTCTGAAGTTTAATATACGTGTTGCTTGACAACCGACAATTTCAAAGCATAGTGTTTGGTTCTGATGCTCCTAAGGGAGGTATGCTCTGGATGTGTTACAGCCACCACTGCTTATGATGGTACCTAGAAAGAACATTTATAACCCCTCGATGTAGATAGTTCATGAAGTTTTTTGTGAAAATTGTGTTCTGTCTCACAAGAGAAACATTTTTATGCTGTCCTTACTTTATCAAATGCTTTTTAAAGGTCCTATTCTGTTTCAGTAAATGTCACACTATTGAAAAAGAACTATGAAATAATATGTAATTACTACTTAAGGACAATGTAAAAAATCAGTATTTGACTGCCACCTGTGTATCCTTAGTTGCTGTCTTCTGCCGTGTATGTTTGCTTAGGAGTGGCAAGGAGTTTACTACGCGAGAAGGAAATCAGGAGACAGTATCCAGCAGCATGTGAAGACAACACCTGTGATCGGTCAAGGAGGGTAACTAACTTGTCCAGAACATAATTGCTTTCTTGTCTTTAGGGCCTTTTCTTTGTTTCCTCTGTCTGCAAGGTTGACATGAACGTCCATGTATTTAGGAGCAGAGTGGTGATATAATTGTTGACTCAAAGCAGAGTGGAAAGAATAAAGTTGAGAAGGTCATGTTACTTGGTGACGTTTATCCATTTTGGTGTGGTACACTGGCTAGGAGAACTGCAAAGTTGTAACAATTAATACTGTTGCCGCTTACTCACCTGCAATCTGATACTCCTGTTGCCATGAATTTCTTTATGAAATTCTCAGTATCCAGTCAGTTATTTGATCAGCTGAAAGGATCAGCAGCTGGGCAGTTCTCTTGTTCCCATGTATGCTTGTTTGCACACCTTTGCAGTGTAGCGTGGGCACATTGCCAAAATCTGCTCCCAGATGTGCAGCATAATTCCTATTAGCAAAAGGATCATGTGTTCTAGGATAAGGACACAGCTGTCACACTGAATGAGTGCTTGTCACTCAATCATCTGTCTGGTGTCGGGTTTGGTATCTTGTTTCACGAGGGCATGGAGACCTCTGCTTTAGAAAAAGGCAGCTTATCACTTCACTTCTCTCTTTACCATTTAATATGGTAACAAGTGATTATTTCTGTTGCTAGGAAAATAAGACACTTTGTATCCCTCAAAAGGCTGCACTGTACCAATGGAAACGACAAACAGGTACCGTATTTCTTTCATGTCAATTCTCATGACTTTTACTAAAGTGATTTTTTTTATTTGGACATGGATAATTTTCCAAGAGGATCTGTATTACCAGTGAGATTCCCACTGACTGTTGAAGCAAGCAGGAAAACCTCAGCATTTGCTTGGTCTGTTCTCCTTTAGTATTACTGCCAAGAAAAGGAAGAAAGGCTTTAATCCTCTGGAACATGGATGTGACAGCTGAATCTGTGATACATGGGCCATAGCCCAAGGAGAGTTCAGGGGCTTTCTTGTAAAGCTGTTGTGACAGTTTCAGGCTGTGCCTTTAAAAAAAAATCGAGCAAATCTACAGTTGGGTGTAAAAAGGAAAATAAAATATTGTTCTAAACAAATTTCATTGGTCAAATGTGAGATGTACCATAGCAATATCTCACATTCTTCTCTCATTCCATCTCTCTCTCTCTGGCATGCATGCTGCTCCTGGACAGAGACCTCTTACCATCTAACAACCCTGAGATAAGACCACTGACTTGTTTAACGACACTTTTGAACTAACGGAAATTTCCTTAACATTTCTCCTTTTCTCTTTTCTTCTAATTAACCAGAGTTAAAAAAGGGAGGGGGAGGTTGGGGAGGAGTGGGCAGTGTCCTCCTGGCCAAAGGGGATTTCTGTGCTGTTTTATCTTTGTAAATACCTGTATAATATTGTAAATACTGTATATTTTGTACATATTCATTCCATTCCATTATTGCTTGATGCAGCCCAGGATATGATTGGCTTTCTGGGCTGCAAGTGCACACTGCTGGCTCCTGTTGAGCTCATCTGCCAGCATCCCCAGGGCCATTTCTTCAGGGCTGCTCTTAAACCAGTTGCTGCCCAGCTGATATCAGTGCCTGGGATTGCTTCATCTCAGATGCACAACCTTGCACTTGCCCTTGTTGAACCTCATGAGGTTGTCATGGGCCCACCTCTCCAGCCTGTCAAGGTCCTTCTGGATGGCATCCCTTACTTCCAGCATGTCTGCTGCACCACACAGCTTGGTGTCGTCAGCAAACCTGCGGACGGTGCACTCAATGCCACTGTCCATGTTGCCAACAAAGATGTTAAACAAGACTGGTCCCTGTACTGACTCCTGAAGGACTCCTCTTGTCACTGGCCTCCTCTTGGACATGGACCTGGCCATCAAGCCAGTTCTTTATCCACAGAATGGACATCCTGGGCTGCATCAAGAGAAGCATAGCCATCAGGTCAAGGGATGTGAATCTCCCCTTCTGCTCCACTCTGGTGAGATCCTACCTGGAGTACTGTGTCAAATTCTGGAGCCCCTATTACTGGAAGGATGTGGAGGTGCTGGAACATGTCCAGAGAAGGGTCACGAGGATGGTCAGAGGGCTGGAGCATCTCTCCTATGAGGATAGACTGAGGGAGTTGGGGCTATTCAGTCTGGAGAAGAGAAGGCTCTGAGGAGACCATATTGTGGCCTTCCAGTATATGAAGGGGGCCTAGAAGGAAGTTGGTGAGAGAATTTTTAGGGTTTCAGCTAATAACAGGACTAGGGGGATGGAATAAAACTTGCAATGGGTAGATTCAGATTGTATGTTAGGAAGAAGTTCTTCACCATGAGGGTGATGAGACACTGGAACAGTTTGCCCCAGGGAGGTGGTGTAAGCCTCATCCCTGGAGATTTTTAAGGCCAGGCTGGATGTGGCTCTGAGCAACCTGATGTAGTGTGAGGTGTCCCTGCACATGGCAGGGGGGGTTGGAACTAGATGATGCTTGAAGTCCCTTCCAACCCTAAAAATTCTATGATTCTATGATTTAATTAGTTACAGGGCAGTAAAAGCTGCCATGGTTCAAATTTTTATGAAAATGTCTAATGTTTCACTGGATCTCTGTAATTTTAAATGGCTTTATCTCAGCATTCAGTCACTGTATGGAGATTTGGGAATGTTCTTACATTATTGTGCATTGTTTCACCTCAAAAAATGTTGATATGTTCTTTGTCATTACCATCAGTCTCCATAAGTGATATCACAGTATGATTAGGGATCACTTTGTAGGAACCATCATACATTTCTGTGACAGATTTATCACATACAAAAATAAGCATATTGTATTTATTTGAGGGGCCAGAAAAAAACACATGTGAGAGTATATTAATTACTCTTACAGTGAAGTTTTGTGAATGAGGATTGATTTCCATGTGATTCTCCCCATGTGCTGAAGCCTCAGTAAGGATTAATGCTGCCTTTGACAATTTGATTCCTGGCAGGATAGAGTCCGGTCTTTTTACATTCATAAATTTACAACAGAGTTGGTGTTTCTCCTGTTAAGAATGTGTCAGCCCAAGATTAACTGTCTAACTTACCTTACACGGCTCTTTCAGGTCATGCCTGCAGAAGGGGTAGCAGTATCCAGAACTGAAATGTGGTTTTATTTTTTCAGCAGAACACTTAGGGGGTTGTGCTGGTGTTTTCTGACAGTTGTGTAGTAGTCAGAGATATATCCATGGGCTCTTTCAGAAGCTCCAGTTTGGGATCAGAACAAGAAGCTCAGATGCCTTGTGTCACTGTGCCATATCTTACAAGCTCCCTTGAACATACTGTATTTGGATGAGATGGTTTCTCAAAGGGTTACTGCATAATTACAAGGAAGGTATTTAAGCTCTTAAAATCAGTTTTCTGGAGGAAGAGTTGTTCCTTACACTCCTTCAAATGAGATTTATATGGATTTTTATTCCTTGTGGGTTTTTTTCCTTCTTACTCATTAGAAGAAAGCATTCATACATACTTTTTTTCCTTTACATTCCACTCTCTTTTCCTTTCACTACTTCTCTTCCTCCCCTTAATAGCAAACTGGAAAAAAACTATGGAAAATGTGCAGAAATTATGGAAAAGATAATTTGCATAATTACTTTCCTTTCTTTCCTGAGTAATGCCTGTGAGGACCATCGAGCACATAGTGATGAGCTGCTGTAGATAGTAAGAGCATATAAGTGCAACTTGCTGTAATATCCTTTTAACTCACAGCTGGCAACCATGGATTTCATGCTTCCATGCAATCTAGTGCTTTGCTGTAGGCAGGTGATGGATGTGGTGAGAGGAACCAGTCACCACAGATAGATGACAGTACGGGTCTCCTAAATATGATGTGTAATGACTTATGTGTAAGTGCAGTATGAAGCACTGAAGTTTATTCATCTGAAGTGAAAGGTATGTGACTATAGTGAAAAATGCAACACTTTATTTTTAGTCTTTTCCAGTGTCTCCTTTAGCTATACTTAAATACATCATATGCTAACTTTAGAGGGAATGTAGCCCTTTTAAAATATTTTTGTGTTCTTTTTCCTTGCATATATATTCTACACTTGGTGGACCTTCAGCTCTACAAGAGTCGCTGTGATGAGAAGTACACAGGAGAAAATTTTCAGTCAGGTCAGAATATGATTGTTTATATTTTGCTTTGCTTGAGGTCATGGCCAAGTGCTTTGCTGATACGAAATATTGTCTCATCCCTCGAGTCAGTGGTCAGAGCAGATGGTCAGTGACTGATGCCAGCAGCTCTGATGTCACACCATGAATTGGATTTGTAACCGCCATTAATAATAAGTCTCCTGTGCAGAGCTCTTGCTCTGCATCCAGACTGAAGATGCGCTGCTCTTCATTGTGTGTCTGATCCTGAAACTGGTGTACTCTGACAACCATTTGTATTCAAAATTAATGTGGAACTGTGCTGATTTGTGCCAGCAGGTCTACCCTAGTGTTTCTAAGTTAGGACCTGTCAGGAGGTCGTTTCTTTGGCCCCAGCAAAGAGCTAAGATCGTTGTCTGTACTGTCCAGACTAGAGGTAGTCATGCTGAGTCCAGGACTTAGTTGCTGCAGTATGTCTGCATAACCCTTGCCCTGTCTCTTGGGCAGGTTTACTTAGTGATAGCTCTCACTATCTTCTTCTGACAGCTTTTGACTAAAGGTATGGAGCATAAAGGAATAATCTCTTCTTCTGATGCTGTGTAGTGTTTGGAATAATGATTTTCCCTAAAGAAGGAAGCACAAAAGGCCCATTTAAAGCTTGTGACTCCAGTGATGTGTGCTGGATGTAGCACTGTTGTTGTATGATGAGTGAACAGGTTTTTGTGCCTTGTTACTTTCTGGCACCTGAAGACTTTACCACTATGAAACACTGGACAACTTTGATATGCAGTATCAGATAGCTTCTGATTTTCACATGGGAGGAGGATATAATATATCAAGAGCATAGGAAGTGACTGCTTGACATGCCCTACTTTTTCAAGTGTGTAATTGTAAATACAAGCATCAGAGCTTTGTGATGCCAAATAGTAATGCTCTTGTTACCACTCCTGCCCTCAGAACTGATCCACACAGTGTTAAACTTCTTGTTCCCTGTCCTTGCAGTTTTCTCACTATTTCTTTCCTGAAAACAAGAAGGTGAGAACACCCATGAATTAAACTGAAGAACGTTTGTAACTGGTTAACATGTTCTTACTATCTTTCACGGATTATGTGAGGCATTTAGGTTTGCTCATTATTGTGATAGATTTCATCAAGACTGGGAAGCCACAATCCATGTTGATCTCTACAGTGCAGAGGAAGCGGACAACCTTAGATTCACACACATTTGGTGTAGGCTGTCCTTCCCTGCTGCCTACAGTTGTGCTCCAAGAATAAATTCCCAGAGCATATACAGGCATATGCCAGTATGTGGTGAGAGTAGAAAAATAGTACCTGTATCATGATGTTTGAAATGGTGTGACCTGTAACAAAACTGAATATGGAGACATTCCTCTCACCAGGTGAATACAAATTTTTTTGTTTGGGCATTTAAATATTTTCACCTCAAATTGTGATGTGGCACAGGGTTGCTTTTATGCAGCTCTAGGTGGCACTAGCAAAGTTTCCAACTAGCTAGTTGGTATTTCACGCAAAGACAATTGTCTTGTCAAGTACTTTCAATTGTAGTGGCTCATTCCAGGCATTTCATCCAGCTTTTGCATTTGTCTGGATGTGATAATTTCTCTTGATTTAGCAAATGGCAGTTCCAAGAATGACAGTTTGATGCATGGTTAATTTTCTCAGCAGATGAATTGATTGTTTATAATCATTCTCAGTGTGTTGGATTTTTCTTAAACACAAGGCACAAACAATTATTGCCACTGAAAGAGAAAGCTGTGTGCTTAGATTAGAAGAGTGTAAACTGAAACATGATTTTTCTCACTTGGCTGAATTTCTAGGCAGTTAAACTCAGGCTTGTTCAGTAGTTGGTGGAGGGCAAAAGGGACTCGCAGGAGGGGTTCAGATTGCCTCCTGAGACATGTCTCGTAAAGCAGGCTCTTTGACAACTACCTTAGACAAAGACAGCCTGAAACACTGCTGCTTTTAGGCAGTTCAAGTTAGGTGAAATGACTCTCCCCTTCCATAAAGCATCTTGACTTCTTTGTGAAACAGCTTTCCATGTGACTTCAGGCAAGTTAGTGTAAATTTATAGACACTGAATCCTTTGTTCTGATGTACAGAGATTACACTGTTTTCCCCACTTGCTTGATATCATTGAGATAATTAAATTTTCAGAATTTTGGATGGAGGAGACTCTGTAGCAGTCCTACTAGGTCCATTTTTAAAACTTTTGTTTTGTATTTACAGAATCCCATTCCTTCAAATGCAAGAACAGAAGGAAAGACTCAACTGATGTTAAGTCAGTAACATCTCAAAATAGTGATGGTAAGAAAGTAAAGTGCCAAGAATTACTTTTGTAAATAAAGAACAGACTTGACCTGAGCAATAAAAAATGCAGAATGAAAGGGGAAACAGAGATTCACAGGTGATTAAGTGGAGATTACTCATTCTTTTTATAACTGCAGTAAAATTTCTTTATTCTGATTTGCAAAACAGCACCCTACCCAGCATGAATACCAACATCACCATAAATGCGTGCAGGGCATGGTGCCTTCATGGAGAGGAGTGAGTGACTGTACCATAGGATGTGGGCAGCCTGCTAAAAGAGTGTATGGTGAAGCATTAGTTCTTAGAAAGCTGCAGCTTGTGCTTCTGAACTAGTATTTTGGTTTCCTTAGTGTGTGACATGAAGGGAGCTATTGCTGCTGGTTAGCTGAGAGCAGTATTTCTGCTTCTGAACTCATTTGTGACTGCTTGCTGGGTCAGGGATGGTGGTGCTAACGATTTCTTTCTGCCATGGTAAGTAGTGAGAGAAGCACAGCTTGTGTAGAGAAGGAGTGATTTTCATTAGAGCAGCTGTATCACCAAGATGAGGGACATGCATATTCTCACAACAGGAGCCATGTCTGACAGAGGTCCACTGTGAACACTGGGAGAGGGGCAGGTACTGAATGTGAAGTGTAAGATAGCCTAAGTATACGCTCATTTCAGTGTAAGTGACAGATAGACAGAAAAACTGTCAATGGAAATGAGATGTGCAAGAAATCAAACATCACAGCAAGAACTTTGAGGAGCAGAGATAGAGGAGAAATGGGAGATGAGGCTGCATTCTGTTGTGCTGTTCCCTAGTGACAGCCTTCTGCACTCTTGAAATGCTGTCATCTGATTCACTGTGTGCCAAGTGAACATTGTTGTCTCTAATGGCAGCTCCAAGTTTACAGACTCGACGGTACTCTTCCATGGCAAGGATACACTCAATGACAATAGAAGCTCCTATCACAAAGGTGAGTCCTGAGCCCTGCCTTCTCCACAAACTCATTTTGGAGCTGCTTTCATAGGGAAGTATGTAGTTTGTGGCAGGAGAGCCAGAGATTTCCTGCAGCTTGTACTTAACAGAATAAAACCTTTTTCCCCCACCACCACCTTACTACTTCCTGCATCTCATCAGATCATCCTAAATCCTGGTCATAAGGAATGATATTAAAAAGGGGAAAAGGGTGCCTATGCTAGATGCACTGCTTGTGGCAGGAAGGGCATCCTCCTTTGTTGGACCATGCATGTGTAGGACATGTGCTTTCAGTCTCATCTTTGCTTTTACCATTGGTATTTCCAATGTGTCATGCAGAGGAGAGAGCACTTGCACCATATCCTACCCCTTTCCCTTTCCTGTAGTCTATTCTTCAGTACCTGTGTTACACAGACTCTACTGTCTAAAATGAGCTGTACAATCACTTTGCCTGAAAACCAGGGTGCCTGCCATCTCCCATTCTCAAGACGTTTTTACCTCTCTCCACATCTTCTTTTCATATCATTCGGCACTTCCCAGCACCACCATGCCTATTAGACTAGATGTCTCCTTTCCTTTTCCTTCTCCCCAGGCATACCAGCCCCTGCAGCAGCTTCTGATTGCTGGAGAAAATAGCACTGGGGCTTTACAGCCTTAGTTTTCAGCCTATTTGTTGTTTGTTTGCTTTTTTTTTTTCCTCTAGGGACTGAATGATTGCTTTTGAGCAGCCCTGGCTTTGCTGAAGGACTGGGACACAGCCAGTTTTGGGTCTGCTCACCTGCAGCTATTTCAGATATTTCACAACCTTCTGCTTTCACTTCCTAGGAGTTTGCCATCCAATAACAGATGGGTACCAGGGAATCTGAGCACAATTTTACATTTTCAGAGTGTTCTTCAAGGGCCAGGGGGAATTATATAGTATTTGCTAAGTGGGAAGTAGCAGACCGATCAGTCTGACCTCAGTACCAGGAAAGGTCACGGAACAGATCATCTCAAACACCATTACACAACATATAGAGAACAGCCAAGGGATCAGGCCCAGACAGTATGGGTTTAAGAAGGGCAGGTCCTGCCTGACCAATCTGATCTCCTTCTATGACAGGATGACCCGACTATTGGATGAGGGAAAGGCTGTGGATATTGTCTACTTAGACTTAGACTGATAATGTTCCCCACAGAACTCCCATGGACAAACTGGCTGCTTGTGGCTTGGATGAGCACACACTCTGCTGGATATAGCACTGGCTGGGCAAACAGGCCGAAAGAGTGGTGGTCAGTGGAGTTAAATCCAGCTGGTGACTTGATGATCTTTGAGGTCTCTTCCAACCTTGGTGATTCTGTGTTCCTCAGGGCTCAGTATTGGGACCACTTCTATTTAACAGCTTTATTGATGACCTTGATGAAGACATAGAGTGTGTCATCAGTTAAGTTTGCAGATGACATCAAGTTGGTTGGGAGTGTTGATCTGCACCAGGGTAGGGAGGCCCTACAGAGGCACTTGGCTAGACTGGATCAATGAGCCAACGTTACCGGGATGAGCTTCAACAAGGCCAAATGCCAGGTCCTGCACTTGGGTCACAACAACCCCAAGCAACACTACAGGCTTGGGGAAGTGTGGCTGGAAAGCAGTCTGGCAGAAAGGGACATGGGGGTTCTAATCAACAGGCAACTGAACATGAGCAAGCAGTGTGCCCATGTGGGCAAGAAAGCCAGTGGCATCCTGGCTTGTATCAAAAATGCTATGTCCAGCAGGAGTAGGGAGGTGATTGTCCCCTTGTACTCAGCTCTGGTGAGGCCACACCTTGAGTATTGTGTCCAGTTTTGGGCACCTCAATACAGGAGAGATGCGGAGGTGCTGGATCAAGTGCAAAGGATGGCAACAAAGCTGGGGAAGGGCCTGGAGAATAAATCTGATGAGGAGTGACTGAGTGAGCTGGGGCTGTTTGGTTTGGAAAAGAGGAGGCTGAGGGGAGACCTCATCGCTCTCTACAACTACCTGAAAGGATGAAAGGACATTGTGCAGAGGCTGGTGCTGGTCTCTTCTCACAGGTGATTAGTGATAGAACAAGAGGGAATGGCCTCAAGCTGTGACTGGATAGGTTTAGACTGGATATTAGGAAAAAAAATTTCATGGCAGGAGTGGTCAGTCATTGGAATGTGCTGCTCAGGCAGGTTGTTGAGTCACCAACCCTGGATGTGTTTAAATGTCTTTTGGCTGTGCTTGGGGATGTGGTTTAGGGGTGAACCTTGTAGAGTAGGGTTATTGGTTGGACTTGGTGATCCTGAGGGTCTTTTCCAATCTGAATGTCTCTGTGATTCTGTGATAATCAAGCCACAAATAAAGATAATAAGAAAAGACAAAAGTGCCATTCACTCTTCCTTGCCTACCTCCTTAATCTGTTTTCAGGTTATTAACATAATTAATGCTGCCCAGGAAAACAGCCCCATCACAGTAGCAGAGGCCTTGGACAGAGTTCTGGAAATCCTGCGGACAACTGAACTTTACTCCCCTCAGCTAGGTACCAGAGTTGAAGATCCTCACACAAGTGATCTTGTTGGAGGTCTAATGACTGTGAGTAAAATTAGTAAATATGCAACTGCTGCCACCAGTGTCCTGCATCACAGTTCAGTGCTCAGCTCTGTTAAAATTTCACAAGCAATGGGAAGGAGACTCAGAACTCATCACTATTTATCTGAAGTATTTTGACCTTTCTGCCAACAGTCGTCACCAAGACGATGGCCACATCTCCGTCCATTGGACGCATTCCTCATCATATATGAATGAACACAGTTGCCACTACAAATTGTGTCATCCAATCTGATTTGTCTTAAGGAGATAAATTTTTAGAAAATGTAGAAGCTTAGAGGGGATTAAAGGGATTGCTATACAGCTGGTCCAGTGTAAGAGTGAGGTTACTTTAATCAGGTTCTGACTTTGGTCCTGGAGCAGCAGCAACACTATCTGCCAGAGACAGTCTCCACAGATTTAATCATGAATTACCTCATTTCTTTAACATACACTGAGCTAGTCCATGCCAAACTGAAATAAAGTGAAAAATAAACTATAGTGATTAATGTGAATGATGAAAAAATGTGCATGTGCTAATGAAAGGGTCAAGGAGGGTAACACACTATATAGTTAATAATATAAATTCTGGAGATCTTGTACTGCTGTTCCTTGCATCTAAGAGTGATTTGCCATTGGAATGGACTGCTCAGAGAGGTGGTGGAGTCACCATCACTGAAGGTGTTTAGGAAGAGACTGGGTGGGGCACTTGGTGCCATGGTTTAGTTGATTAGATAGTGTTGAATGATGGGTTGCACTTGATGATCTCAAAGGTCTCCTCCAACCTGGTTAGTTCTGTTCTGTTCTATTCTATTCTATTCTATTCTATTCTATTCTATTCTATTCTATTCTATTCTATTCTATTCTATTCTATTCTATTCTATTCTATTCTATTCTATTCTTCATGTATTTTTTTTTAAAGACCTTTACACAAGGATGTTGCTTATGTGCTACAATAGGAGCAGTGCTTTTAGAACCCCATAGTACCTAAAGTGAAAGTGCATGTGGTGTCTTTGCAATGAATGATGGATAGTTATTCTGCCTAAAACTTACGATCATCTTGATTTTCCAGGATGGCTTGAGAAGACTGTCAGGAAATGAGTACATGTTTTCTAAGAGTAAGCTACCATTTTTAGACTTCCCTTTGCATGTGTGGTTCCAGGTTTTTTTAGATGCTAGTGACAAAGAGCTTCAAGCTCACTAATTTGCAGTGGGATGCATCTTTGGAAGTGATTGTCTAAGTGACTGCGGAAGAAGCACTAGATTGCCTTCATTTTGAAGCTGAAGTGGGTTCAAATAACTAAAATAATGCATTTCAAAATACAGAAAATCAAACCAAGGAAAAAACCCAACAGATTGTCATTCTAAGAAATGCTCACTGATCTTTTTGTTTATGTCCAAATCATCTGTAATAATATAAACCATACACCATATTACAGGCTTTTACAGGCTTTTTTTTTTTTTTTTAATGTAAGGAAAATAGTTGTTTCTTGTGGAAAAAAGAATTCTGCTGGGGGACGGAATCCAGAAATGCTGTAATTCCCAAATTCCGTTTCAACAGATACGAACCTGAGACATAGTCACCTTTCAGTGCCAAACACCATCAGTGATGTTCCACCCTGTATTGCACAGCTCCTGGATAATGAAGAAAGCTGGGACTTCAATGTTTTTGAGTTGGAGGCTGTTACTAATAAAAGGTACTATACTCATTGCCCTGGATGCCTGCAAAAAGGTTGTTGAGGAGACACAGCGGAAAGTGCTTTACTCTGGAGAAACTGAAGCAAGATACTGCAAAGCTGTGAGAGCTATCTTTGCGTGTGTTTTGATAGCACTTGTCCCATTTAACAAGGGAGGCACACACTGTGGTCAAGATGCATATACAGGCCCTGAATAGGCCTGTGTAGACTGTTGTCTTCCCTGAAAGTGTCTGCAGTCCTCCAGAATTGTTTCCTACTCCACTTTTACCTTGCTTGACTCCTGTCCACTCTGTCCAGGTGATGCTGTTTGTCTCAGTCTGTTATAGGCTGGATGTCCCACAGATGCCCCTTTTTCCAGCTGATGTGCAAGTGACCATGACGGAGAAAAAAAGCCTCTCCCCTCAGTCACCTAAATCACTCTATGATTTAGGAATCTCTGAGACAACTGTGGCTTTTGTTTATAAAGATTAAAAACTGGGATGGAGGATAAACCAGTGATGGGGTTAAGAGCCTGAGATTTTAAAGCTTATAATGAAAGAAGAGGGTAGCATTTTTGAAGTCATGCAGACCACAAAAATTAACATATCATCCCCAGACGAAAGTTAATCCAGAGTGAGTTTGGATGTAAGTACCAACAAGATTAGAGGTCTTACTTTATTTACTGTTTTCACACAAAGGTTCATTAGTGTCCTCCTCAGCACTACTTTTACCAGATCTCAAATTCCCTCTCCAGCATATTGCCATCTTCAAATAATCAGGAAGTGAATATCTGGACTCCCTGAAATCATGGGGCTATTTGAAACAGTAAACTTTCAGCCCTTTTTCACCTTAGAGATTTTTTACCCTTTGGGATGTGCCCTGCTTTTTCTCTTGATTGTCTGTCAATCAATAAAAAAAATATTTTTTTATTGATTGACAGATACTAAAACCACAGAAGACCTGATTTGGTAAGAATTTTTTTCTGAAGCCACAAGAATTTTGCCACTTCTACAAAATGTATTCAAATAATATCTGAAAGGACTATGGATGTAACAGTTCATAACCTTGATGAGGCTTTCAAGTGGGTGTAAATGTGCGGTTTTAAAACTTAACATTTCCTTCCCACCTTTTGTATGATTGGTTTCTTTGTCAAAGACCTGCTCTTCAGAAGGCCAGAAGCTCCTACTTCACAGCAGTGTGTATCTCTTCTATTGTTTTCCAGGCCATTAGTCTATTTGGGTTTAAAAGTTTTTGCCCGGTTTGGCGTCTCTGAGTTTTTAAACTGTTCAGAAGCAACGCTGCGAGCATGGCTACAGTTGATTGAAGCCAATTACCACTCCTCCAACTCATACCACAACTCTACACACGCAGCAGACGTCCTGCATGCTACTGCCTTCTTTCTTGGCAAAGAGAGAGTTAAGGTATAACCATCACTTAGGAGTCCTTTGGGTTAGGATTTCAGTGTGTCCACCATCTTACGTATGTCATTCAAAAGTCAGATGTTTGACTGTATAAAGCCTCTCTAATCTGAGTGTCCCTGTGATGTCTGTAGGCCCATAGTTTCTCTAATGTCTGTTTATAAAAGAAAGGAATTTATATTTTAAGCAGGAATAATAAGGGGTGAACACCTGTTCTTTTCTATCTCTTGGTGACTGGCTGCTAGTTATAGCTCCCAATAAAGCTTTGCAAGAGCTTTGGAAAGGGAGATGTTGACCACTTTTCCCTGTTATCCAGTGAAAGGATGCATGGGAATAGTTCAAAGTTGCACCAGGGGAGGTTTAGACTTCACATTAGAAAGCATTTCTTTACCAAGCGGGTGGTCAAGCACTCTAGGCTTCACAGGGAGGTGGTTGATGGCCCAAGCCTCTCAGTCTTTAAGAGATATCTTGATAATGCCATTAATAACATGTTTTAACCTCTAGTGAGCCCTGAAGTGGTCAGGCAGTTGGATTAGATAATTGTTGTTGGTCCCTTCGAGCTGAAATGTCTCCTCTGTTCTCTCTCCTTTCTTCTTTCTCCTCTCTCCTCTTGCCTCTTCTAAAGCACACAAGCTGTTTAGGTACAGAGTCAGTACAGAGGCATTCAGGCAAGCACATAAAGTAGAAAGGCATCACAAAGGGAATCCATCCACCATTAGAGATACTGCTTAGGTGACAGCCCAGTAAAAGGGTTCATGAAGGAGAGAGAGTTTGGATGAGATGGAGTTTTGGAGTAGGTAACCTGTGGGCATGATGAGCAGAAAAGGATTACAAGGAGGTAGGATTCCAGCCCTGAGGCTTACACTTGCATATTTGTGGGTACCTGGAAATTATTTACTGTAAATTTTGTGCTGCATCATAATTTTTCTGTCTTTCTACAGGGAAGTCTTGAGCATTTAGATGAGGTGGCTGCATTAATAGCTGCCACCATTCACGACGTAGACCACCCTGGACGGACCAACTCTTTCCTGTGCAATGCAGGCAGTGAATTAGCTGTGCTCTACAATGACACAGCTGTGTTGGAGAGCCACCACACAGCACTGGCCTTTCAGCTCACAACTAAAGACAGCAAATGCAACATTTTCAAGAATATTGATCGGTGGGTCTGCTGGACCAGGGGAGTGTGAATGCATAGATTGCTTGTTTGTGGCAAATTGAGAGCCTGCTTTGTAAACCAAACATGTAATTTAAATAGAGACATTTAACCTCTTCCACAATCCTATGTAGACATGATTTTTAAAAAAGCTTTCATTCCCCCACCCTCCACCCCTGTCCTCCAATTTGTACTTTTTGGGGAGTTTATAGGGATATCTGATAATCTTTTACAGATTACATTAGCATGACCCAATTGACAGCCTCGAGACTGCATCTTGACCCACTGCCTTTTGATTCCAGGAGTTTGGAAGCTACTTTTTTGGGTCACGTTTCTACCCAAGCAGCCAGATGATGCATGCTCTATCTGCACCTGGCCCCATGCTTGCTGCCATTCCTGTATTCACATGGGACAGAAAGGGGTGGCAGAGAGTTGGAGGCACCTTTCTGCTTGGGCATGCATGTAGCCTGGGAGTTCCAATTGCGTCAGCCTAGCTTTTGCAGGGACAGGGTAGGAGTGAAAGGGATCCGAAAGGGAAAGGGTCTGACCCCAAACAGGTAACAAATTTGTCTGTCACCCATGACACTGATGGCTTTAAAAAATGGGAGATTTGAGTTCCAGGTTTACAGTGAGATTGGAAATGTGTTGGTGCCATTCCTGGAGGTGTCTTAAGTGTCGCAGCATTATGAAACTGAATGGTAAATTTTTATTGAATTCCAGTGTTTATAGGTAAAAATAACAGAAAAAAAAGACAATACAGGAAGTCGAAGTTGGAGGAACCCACAGAAGCGCAGTCTAGTCTATTCCTCCAACCCAAGACAGCTCTGAAGGTGCCAGCCCATGTGGATGAAGCTCCTAGCAATGTTTTGCAAAGCTGCCTGGGCAGGGGTGAGGAGAGAACAGAGCTCCGTCTGTCAGGCTTGTGAACAGGAACTCTTTTCCTCTCCTAGAAATCATTACCGGACACTGCGCCAGGCCATTATTGATATGGTTTTGGCAACTGAGATGACGAAGCACTTTGAGCATGTGAATAAGTTTGTGAACAGCATCAACAAGCCAATGGCATCTGAAGAGACCAGTTCACATGTAAGTGCTTGCAGGACTTTACACCCTTGGGGATTTTAGCAAATCTCTTCTGAGACAACTCTTAGGCGGCGTTTTCATTCACACTGTATGAATTTGCAGGGTGGTAATTCCCAAGACTCTAAAAGTGCAAAAAAACCCCCAAATACTCATGTCTTTGTTTTCTATGTCTGGCTCTGCCATACCTCACTTAAACACTTCATTTTACAAGCCCTGAAAAGCCCTCTTGTGTTCAGAAAATATGCAGTTGGGTGCTTTTGCACACATAATATTTTGTCCATGGAGCCAAGTTGGTTCTTGTGCCTATAGTCTTGCCTGCAAGCAGTGGGATCTGCCTAAACCTGGAGTTATTATTTAGGAATGTGCCCTGATGGTTTTGCATCTATGTAATCTGGGGCCTTCAAGCCATGAGGAGTAACTCCATTGCTTCCTGCGACCTCTCCACCCCAGCCCCATTCCTGATAATACCAAGAGATACACTGGCCTTTCTTCCCATAGGTTATACACACTTGTGCTGCCTCACCAGTCAAGGTATATTTTCATAAGATGCCTTCAAGTTTCCCATAGGAATGGTTTCTTGGTACTTAAAAGTGAACGAGTTAAGCAGCTTGCTCCACCTATTTCTAAAAAAAGCTTTCTGGAATGAAGCTGAAGGTGGGGAGATTCAGGCTAGATGTGAGGAGGAAGTTCTTCACCATGAGAGTGGTGAAGCCCTGGAATGGGTTGTCCAGGGAGGTGGTCGAGGCCCTGTCCCTGGAGGTGTTTAAGACCAGGCTGGATGAGGCTCTGGCCAGCCTGACCTAGTGTGAGATGTCCCTGCCCATGGCAGGGGGGTTGGAACTAGATGATCCTTGTGGTCCCTTCCAACCCTGAATGATACTATGATACTAAGTGTCACAGTGCTACATTTCTCCCTCTGACAGCTTAAGCACTTTCCTGAAATGTTTCCTCCATCTCACACCTTTCAAAATCTCTGTAGTTTTCTGGCACTTCCACACTGGGCAGTAGGATTTTGATTCACAAGCCTTACTGAAACCGCCATGTTTCCAGGCTCTGATCACATTTCTGAGAATCTTCCTTTCATCCCATGAATGCATTTATTCCAGCACTTTCAAGAAAGCTTTTGAACACTCTCCATACATTCCAGTGCAATCAGGTACTCTACCAAACATTTTCTCTGACTGACTGACTGTCTTATGGGCTTATATCAAAAGCTATTTTTAAATGTACAGGAGTTGGGGAGCAGTAACAGTGGAGCACAGATGCACCTCTATTACGGACTTGGATTTTTGACCCCAGTGTTAGGTTGTTTTGGTCCTTACTGTTAACAGTAGCTCTTTTTATTTTTGATCTTGAACAGCAGTTAAGGAGCAGGGTTAATCTGACAGCCCTTTGCTGGGATACCCATGCTGGGAAAAAAATAAATAAATAAACTGCTACAGTTAGACAGTTAATGCCTGAATTGGCAAGTCACTGCAAAGTATCTCCCCATGAACCACAAAGACATTAATTTAGTCATGGTGGTAAAAAGTTTTTTGACTGAAGTGTTGAATTTACTGGAAAAGGGAGAGCATAATTACACAAATCTATTATTTTGAGAATAGTGTTAATACTGTGGTGATCTGGAGGCTTTTTATTACTTGGTAAGGAACATAATATACCTGTGCCTCTTCACACTCTTCAGGACCCAGAAGACAATGCCACAGCAGAATTGTAACAACTACTCTGTCCGTTCCAGCCACTCTCCAGAGCAGTCAATAACTTGGTATTTGGTATTTTACTGCCTAGCAAGCAGAGACTCTGCAGTCTGACACTCCTGCATTTTCCTGCTGTTATTCTCATGCACTGTCTGAACTTTCATCCTAGCTGGTAACTGAGATCAAAAAGTATTCCAGGCTGACGGTTCAAACTCTGGCACAAAGAAAGCAATTGATTTGCAAACACTCTGGAACTCAATGGCACAGACTCACTTTTCTGGCTGTAAAAGAAACAGTTACGCAAGGTAGCTTACTCTGCTGTGTCTGCCTCAGTTTTCTCACCTGGGAATGAAAACCAAACTGCAGCAACTCCCCTAAGCGAAGCATGCCCCTACCATCACCAACCCCAAATTTTAATACTCAGCAGTGATGATGGTTTATCAGCTTGCATTTGTGGATGTCCCCTATCCTGGTTTGGTTCCAAGAGGGCAAGACTGGGATGCAAGGAAGGGTAGCTCACCCTACCTGATAAAGAGCCTATTACCCCTTGTTTCACAAACTTTGCAATTAATTTTGAGAATCTTCACAACTCTCACATGTAATGGGGCTATCAGTTGTTACTTACCAAGGCTGCAGTCCTGATGCATCACTTTCTTCCCCAAATTCCTGTTGCTCTGCATATTAGAAGGTGCCAGGCTGGGTGCCTGCTTACTGCTCAAGTGCAATAGAGCTGATAGTGATGCCCTCACTCCTGCTAGTAGGAATGCTGCCCGCTGGCCCCTGTAATCAGCTCTCTTTTACAGAGTGAAGGCAGCAACTGTCAATGTACAGCCAATATAAAGAACTTTCCAGATAACCAGACACTGATCAAGCGTATGATGATTAAATGTGCAGATGTAGCAAATCCATGTCGCCCCCTGGAGCTGTGCATCGAGTGGGCAGGGAGGATTTCAGAGGAGTATTTTGCACAGGTATGTGTATTTTTATAATGTGACTGTTATTTAAGTAAGTGTGCATTAACCAGTCTGCTGCTCCAGACAAGGTCTGCCAGTGTCATGGTTTGAGACTGGGTGCCTTCAAAAACCCTAAAGTTACAGAACTCCAGAGGCTAGACAGGTCCAAGAAGTGCACAGGAAAGTGTAATTTTTATTACTTCATCCCCAGAATGCCTGCATTTAACCCATTGTAATGGGTTGAGGCAAACCCCCTCCCCACCATGGGCAGAAACAACGACTCAGACAAAGGGATTGCAAAAGTGATGGAAAGTTTAAATAGGAAAACAATTTAAAAACAAACAACAATGAAAGCTTTACAGAGAACCACAAGCACCGTGACAGAGAGAGAGATCCCATAACATGCCCAAGAACATCCCATCCCCACCTGGGGGCACACCCAAACCCCCCCAGGGCTCTTTCCTCCCCCCCAACCCAGCCTTGGGCCTGGGCAGGCCCAAGGGAGGTGGCTCATGCCATTTTACCTAGGCTGCAGCTGGGGACGAAAGAGGAAGTGGAGACCCCGCATGGACATTTTATAGGGGAGCAGGGCATTATGGGATTGAATACCTGCCTGTGACCACCCCCTGGGCTGGGCCCACCCCTTGGGACCTCCCAGGTGTGTTCTGTGCAGTGGCATCCGGGCCAGCACCCAGCCTAAACCACCACACCCTTACAAGGGGACAGCACAAGCTGCCTCTTGCCCTTTTTCCCCTCCCCCTTTCTCCTTCCTGATGCTGTGATTGTGGGGGAGTGAGCCCTAGAGCAGCCTTGGCAGGGGCCTGGAGGCAGGGTGGGGTAGGTTGTGGGCATTTCAGGCTTGGATTTTTGGCCTGGTTTGGTGGAGGTTGGGGAAGGCTTTAGTTTAATTGGCTCTGTTACAAACAGACTATGCATTCTGCATATTTCTTTATATTTTTGCACTACAGCATGTAGTTTATGAATAGCACTTCCATTTAAACTTCCAATAGTGTTACGTATCTCTACCCAATCCTGTGTGGAGGTTTTTTTAAATACTCTGAGTTACAGGGCCTGTCTTGCTCCTAAAACCATGACAGCCAGCATTACCAGATGTATGGGTTTTGTCCCCAGTCAGAACTGGCCCCTAAGTTTCATGAAGAACAATCCACTCCAGTCAAAGTTAGACAGTTCGCTTACCATGAAGCCTGCAGCACAAGAAGGTGGAAAGGAGGTTTTACAATTCCAACTTCTCTGTCTGGCCCAGATGAAATGATTTGATTAGTCTTAGTCAATTTGGCTAAAATTCAAGACCGTCACCATTCTAGCTTCTACCCAATGCCTTCCCTGAAGAAGAGCAGAGAGACCTATGCATGATGAAGCCCTTAACTGAATCATCAGGCTGGACTTGTCTCTTCTAATATGGCTGCTGAACTATTGGCATTGTAGTCAGATGGTGTGGTAGGCCAGTACTGCAGGCCTGTGGGCAGTATAAGTACTTACCCCATGGGAACTCTCCAGACAGTAGAACCTCAGCTTCCTTTTGTAATACTGTTTTCTAATGCAAAAGCATCAGCTTCCTGAAAGCACTTATCTCTGAATTCTTTATTTGAACAATGAATAGATTCTTAGCTTTTATTTGTCACTAGTGGTATGGAAATCACCAGCTACTAGTGGGAAGACCTAAGAGTGCATATGGTTTCCACCCAAATTGGGATCGCACACATGATACTTGTTACTGAGAAATCTTGTAGTTAGTGCCAGGGACATGCCTGAATTTAATTTTCATCACAGTGAATGAATTTGGTCACTCATGGAATCACAGAATGATAGAGGTTGAAAGGGAGCTCCAGAGATCATCAAGTCCAATCCCCCTGCCAAAGCAGGATCGCCTAGGGCAGGCTACACAGGAATGAATCCAGTTTCCAGAGAAGAAGACTCCATAATCTCTCTGGGCAGCCTGTTCCAGTGTTCCGTCACCCACACCATAGAGAAGAGTCTCCTTATGTGGAGGCAGAACCCACTGTGTTCTAGCTTGTACCTGCTGTTCATTGTCTTGTCACTGGGCACCACTGAAAACAGACCATTGCCTTCAATGAGAGTGGTGGTGAATGGTGCCACATCCAGCTGGCAGCCAGTCACTAGTGGTGTCCCCCAGGGATCAGTGCTGGGCCCCATCCTGTTTAATGTCTTCATTGATGATCTGGATGAGGGGGTTGAGTCAGTCATCAGCAAATTTGCAGATGACACCAAGTTGGGAGCAGGTGTTGATCAGTTAGAGGGTAGAAGTGCTCTCCAGAGGGATCTTGACCAGCTGGACAGATGGGCAGAGCCCATTATGATGGCATTCAACCCAGCAGTCCAAGTGCTGGGTGCTGCACTTTGGCCACAACAACCCCATGCAGTGCTACAGTCTGGGGTCAGAGTGGCTGGAAAGCAGCCAAACAGAGAGTGACCTGGAGGTACTGACTGACAGCCAGCTGAACATGAGCCAGCAGTCTGCCCAGGTGGCTAAGGCAAATGGCATCCTGGCCTGCATCAAGATCAGTGTGGCAAGCAGGAGCAGAGAAGTCATTCTGCCCCAGTACTCAGCACTGGTTAGGCCACACCTTGAGTACTGTGTCCAGTTCTGGGCTCCTCAGTTTAGGAAGGACATCAAAACTCTTGAATGTGTCCAGAGAAGGGCAATGAGGCTGGTGAGAGGCCTCAAGCACAAGCCCTATAAGGAGAGGCTGGGATTGCTTAGCCTGGAGAAGAGGAGGCTCAGGGGAGACCCTACTGCTGTCTACAACTACCTGAAGGGTGGTTGTAGCCAGGAAGGGGTTGGTCTCTTCTCCCAGGCAACCAGCACCAGAATGAGAGTACAGAGTCTCAAGCTATCAAGACCTAGCTTTAATTTGCCAATCTTAGGCACTAGCCTACTTGCAGCAATGTGAGGTGCTAAGAATCATTCTGCCTTTCATTCACCTTATTTGGAGACTTGGGCGATTGCTTTGCTGCCAGTTCCAGCATTAGGTGCTGCCTATAATAATTCAAATATTTGGGGTTTTTAAATTACATTAAGACTGTTAAAGTGACTGACTACCATACTGAATGAAACAAAACTGGCCCTCTTCTAGTTGTAGATACAATTAAGGGGCATGCCCTTATGTCTAGCCATCTTAGAACCCAATACAAGCAGATTAAGTAGCAACATCCCTCTTAAAAGACAAATGGTTTGAAAGAGTCACTAGAGATGGGGCGGGGTGGGGGGGAAACGAGAGTTCAACTTGTCCTCCGCTAAAGGACTCTGCAACTCCATTTTCCATTTTTAGCTTGTGTGTCCTGAACACCAGATGAGAATGTTCTGTCTTGTCAGCACCAAGAGCAATCACAAACTACAGGAATAGAAAGATACTTGTGAACAGGAAGAGATGTTGATTTCAGTCCCTGTTCCAGATAAATAAAACACATGTAATTAAAGCTGTTCACCTCTGGGGTTGTAAGGTTTGTCTCAAGTCTGCTACTGCATTTCACAGAATGGGTTGGGTTGGAAGGGACTTTCTAAGCCCCCAGCCTACTCCAGGATGGAAGCCAGTAAAGCTCTAGGGGCTAACTGGAGTTTTGTTTTATTAGACTGATGAAGAGAAGAGACAGGGTCTGCCTGTTGTAATGCCAGTATTCGACAGAAACACCTGCAGCATCCCCAAGTCTCAAATTTCCTTCATTGATTATTTTGTAACAGATATGTTTGATGCATGGGATGGTAAGTACTTCAGCTTTTCTCTTACTTGTTCTGAAGCAGAAATAATCTCAAGATGGTCCTGAGCCCATTTTTTTTTCAGGGGCTGTATAAGCCTTACAAAGCAGCACAGATGCCGCTGAAGCCTGTTTGACTGCACACACCAGCTTTATGAAAGCTGAGCACTAACCAGACAGTCTGTGCAAAGAAGGAAAGAGCACCACATTAAAACTAAGATTTTTGTTTTAATCTATTAATTTTTTTCTCTTAGCAATGTATTCCTTCTGAGCAGCAGAAACTGAGACAATGGTGGTTGTATGTTAGCACTAGTTAATAAACTCATCAGACTTCAAGAAAAGGATTTGCTTGAAGAAAAAAAAATCTTTCCCCTTTCAGCTTTAGCTTACAACTGAAGGAACAAGAGTAGAATGCCAATAGCAGACAGGGTTGAGCTGTTCTTCTGCTCACTCTGTATACACAGTACAACTGTTTCTCCTGTTCATTTCAGCATTTGCACATCTGCCTGTTTTGATGCAGCACTTGGCTAATAACTACAAACACTGGAAAACACTGGATGAGTTAAAGTGCAAGAGTCTCAGGCTACCATCAGAAAACAACAACTGACACTAAGGCAAGAACAAGAGACCTCCTGATCTACCAGTTCCACTGTGAATCACTAACTGACTTTGCTGCAAGAGAGATGGTGTTTCCTTTCCAGTGAAATTAATACTGCATGGCAAGAAGGAAAAAATTTATCACTTTTAAGCTTCTCTGAATCCTACAGAAAAATGTTTTTTTAACATAATCCACAGATGAGTGTTGTCTTTGGAAATAATATTTTGTGGCAGAAAATGTACTTCTGAAACTAATTTCTAATACTGAGTATGTATTTTTCAGATCTTATAATTGATACAACCATATTTACTAATATTCCACACAACTGTTTCTCAGAGGGGTAGTCTAGTTCACCAGTAGAGGAAGAACAGTTTGACAAATTAACATAAAACTTCCCACTTACCTAAGCAGAGATTTGCTCCAATTTTGTTGATGTTTTCCAAATCATAGAACACGCACAGTAGAACAAGTGACACTCAATAAATTTGGGATAGTAAAAAACAAACCCTATACCTCTCCTTCTTACAGAGACTGTCTCTAAGAGCACCACCTGTTCTGCCCATTGAAAAAGCCTTGGTAGGAGTCAAATTCCCTTAGAACTGGTGATATAATGGAGGAGATAAGCACTTTCTGTATAATCAGTGCCATCCACACATTTCTCTGCCATTTTAGAGATGTTAACCGTGCAATGTTTCATCAGCTTTAAAACACAACACCGTTGTGGTACTTGGTCAACATCTTTTTTATAAAGTGATGCTTGTACACGTGGTCATCCATTTTGTTAAACTGATCTAAATTTTATGATGGGTCCCTATGTTGTGCTAGTTTCCAGTTTCTTTAGTTATGTTGATCTGATTGTTGAAAAAAAATACTTAACATGTAGGATGAGTCTGACACTTAAAAAAAACACCCCCACAACTGTATCCAGGTTGTAATTTGTAACAGCATTACAATGTGTACTGCTTTTCCCCTCCTAACAAAATGCCAGTTTGTTTTGGGATGTAAAAAGTATTTCAAAAGATGTAAATAAGTTAGAAATCAAGTACAGTTTTTCATTAGTTTTAAGAAATTTATGCCAAAGCTTCCAAAGCACAAATGCGTATTTTTGTACATCTCATTTTATTCACATGCAGAACATGAACGTGAGTTCAAATTTTAGACTATTCTCAGACTATTCAGTTCATGACTACCGGCAGAACTGCTGATTTTTAACATTGTGCACACCTGGCTGCAGGCAAGAGCATCAAAGCTGTGGCTACAGTTGAAGATGCAGCCCACCACTCATTAAAAGGAAAGTCTTGAGGCATACTCTCCACTTGACCCCCTATGCTGTACCAAGGACTGAAACCCAGTAAAGGGAAGAAACCAAAACAGAAAACAGAGTTTAAATTGCTGTGGAAGAAAAGTGATAACGATTACTGTTTACTGCAATTAGCTTACATACTGTGCCAACCTCTTTTGTATGTTTTATACCAAATTCTGTAACAAAAGGAGATGTTTGTAAAATGTGTGTGCAGAGAAATGTAAATAAGCTCTATTTTTATTAGAATTGTAATAGCTGTGCATTAAAATGCTGCACTGTGTACATTTGAAGAATGGTGTTCCTGGTGAAGTACATTTGTTCTTTCTTACTATCTATTGCAACATTCTTAGTTGGATTTGTATTTGGAGAAGTTGAACCTCTTGTTTTTTACACAGTAAACTGTTTGCTTTATCATTCCTTTAGTTAGAGCAAGTGCACTCAGTGATTGTACATTAATTATTCTGATGACTGAATACTCACTGCAGCTTGCATTAGAGAAAAGAATTTCAAAGCTCTGTCATCTTCATTTGTTAAATAGAGCAATACTGTAAGACTGCATCTGTGTAAAACATTTCAGTTTGTTATTATTGTCACACTTCTGTCACAAGAAACAGTGAATAAGGGAAGGAACCTAAGAAATAAAGCTCATTCTCAGTTCTGGTTCACAAGTTAAGGCATTCATGTTGAATCAGTGTATTCAATTGCAAGATGCGGTGCTTTTTCCCTCAGATTAAGTCAAAAAGCAGTTGGTGTGGAGACACTTCCTCTTTAGAAGCAAAAGAAATCAGAACATCTGCCATTTGGTCAGCTCTCCTAGACTCTGACCTCTCCAGCTCCTTGCTTCACACTACTGTCAGTGCCAATATGCAACACAGCACCTCAGACTTGCACAAGTGTTAAGAGTAGGTCTGATAAAGATACTTACTTTCATGATGTGAACATCAGGAATTCTGTGTAACTGTGAGCAGGAAGGAAAATTTGAAAGGACCCAAGGTGGAAGCAACATTTCTGATGTGGTCACTCTTAATTCTGTACTTCCCAACAGCAAGGGACAAACTCTTATTTAACAGGAGTGGGCTCGTGTAGCTCAGCTGTGTTTGCTGTCATGCTCAAAGTAAGACAAGCAACTAAATTTAGTAGTTTAAAGAAAGAGACCCTTGGGAGATTGATTACAAGTGAAGCATATCCAAGAACAATGGCACTATTGATAGATATTAAGATTTATATATGTATGTAGAACTCTTTAAGCCTGAATTACATCCCCGTAAAATCCACAGTGACTACAACTGTTCAAGTAAACAGGCCTCTTTCTCTACCAAGTATTCACTCAAAATCATGTACATACAAAATAAATACCTGCCATGGTGCAGGAAGAAGAGGCTGTAAATATACAAAGTTCCTTCTCTCTGTAACTGATGACAGCAGTGGTCTCCCCAAAAAAACAAAGTTTTATAAGCTGTTGTTGTAGAGTTGTAGAATACAGAATTAACCAGATTGGAAAAGACCTTCAAGATCACCGAGTCCAACGTATCATTCAACACCACCTAATCAACAAAACCATGATGCTACGTGCCTCATCCAGTCTCTTCCTAAACACCTCCAGTGATGGTGACTCCACCACCTCCCTGGGTGGTGGAGTCACCATTCCATTCCGATGGCCAATTACTCTTTCTTCCTAATATCCAGCCTAAACCTGCCCTGGTGCAGCTTGAGACTGTGTCCTCTTGCTCTGTCACAGGTTCCCTGGGAGAAGAGACCAACTCCCACCTGGCTACAACCACCCTTCAGGTAGTTTTACATGGCAACAAGGTATCCCCTGAGATTCCTCTTCTCCAGGCTAAGCAACCCCAGCTCCCTCAACCTCTTCTCACAGGGCTTGTGCTCCAAACCCCTCACCAGCTTTGTTGCCCTTCTCTGGACTCATTCCAGCAACTCAACATCTTTCCTAAACTGGGGGGCCCAGAACTAGACACAGCACTCAAGGTATGGCCTAACCAGTGCTGAGTACAGGGACAGAATGACCTCCCTGCTCCTGCTGGCCACACTAGTCCTGATACAGGCCAGGATGCCTTCTTGGCCCTCTGGGCAGACTGCAGGCTCATGTCCAGCCTACTGTCAACCAGTACCCCTAAGTCCCTTTCTGCCTGGCCACTCTCCAGCCACTCTGACTCCAGCCTGTAGCTCTGCATGGGGTTGTTGTGGCTGATGTGCAGAACCCAGCACTTGAATGTGTTAAATCTCATGCCGTTGGACTCTGCCCATCTGTCCAGCCTGTCGAGGTCCCTCTGCAGAGGTCTCCAACCCTCTAACAGATAAACACCTGCTCCCTATTTGTTGTCATGTGCAAACTTAATGATGATGGACTCAATACCCTCATCCAGATCATCGATAAAGATACTGAACAGGATCAGGCCAAATACTGAAGCCTGGGGGACACCACTAGTGACTGGCTGCTAGCTGGATGTGGCACCATTCACCACCACTCTCTGGGCCTGTCCCTCCAGCCAGTTTCTAAAGCAGCACAGAGTGCACCTGTCCAAGCCAGGGCCTGACAGTTTGGTGAGGATTTTGCTGTGGGGGATGGTGTCTGTGGTGGTTTGAGCCTTAAGTGGGGTTTAAGAGCTCAGATGGGGGTTGAGGCTGAGAATCCCTCCCCCTTCCCCCCCCCCTTTTCCCAATCTAGAGGAAAAGAAAAGAAAGGGAAGGAGCAAATCTACCAAGAAATAATTTGGAGTCAGTTTGGAAGTAGAGAGGTAAAATTTCCTTTAAACAATATATATAGATATAACAATAACAGGAAGGGTTCACAAGGGTAAGGAACAAGGATGGATGGGGAAAAACATATATACAAAACCAGTCCTTTGGATAGGCCTGGACATAGCAGGGGGGAGGAGGAGGAGGCCTGACCACATGGCAGAGGATCAGGAAGCAAGCAGCAGCCCTCTTGTCCAGGCAAGGCAGAAGCCAAAGAGAGAGCTAACGGCTGCTGTGTCCTTCTTTTCATAGGCCTGCTGGACAGGGAAGGGGAGTGGAACAGACTAACTCCATTTCCCAGGGGAAAAACTCCCTCCAGGGAGGGCAAAGCTCTCACAAGCCCTCCCTCCCCTGCTTTCAGGATGGGTGTAACCCATCACAGTGTCAAAGGCCTTGGTGAAGTCCAGGTAGACTACATCCAAAGCCTTCCCCATATCTACCATCATGTGCAAACACATCCTTTATATACAACTAAACAGCTACTTCTCAACTGAAACAAGGAAAAAAAGAGATTAAGAGCTCCCCCAAAGAAATCAGGTTTTGGCATAGTCAAAAATGTAGCACACGCTGATGAAGACATGCTGAAACAGTACAGAATGACAGGCAGAAAGACTTAACATGCCTTGCTCCCCTAGGTTTAATACCATGAACCCAATGGATGTTACCATCAGCTGTAATATAAACACCTTTACTATGCTGTTCTACAGAATACTTGGGACTTCAGCAAGGCCTTTGACACCGTCCTCCACAGCAAACTGCTGTCTAAGCTGTCAGCTCGTGGCTTGGACAGCAACATTCTGTGCAGGGTTAGGAACTGGCTGGAGGGCCGAGCCCAGAGAGTGGTGGTGAATGGTGCCACATCCAGCTGGCAACCAGTCACCAGTGGCATGCCCCAGGGAGCAGTGCTGGGCCCTGTCCTCTTTAACATCTTCATTGATGATCTGGATGTGGGGATTGAGTCAGTCATCAGCAAGTTTGCAGATGACAGCAAGTTAGGAGCAGATGTTAGTCAGTTAGAGGGTGGAAAGGCTCTGCAGAGGGACTTTGACTGACTGGACAGATGGGCAGAGTCCAATGGGATGCCATTCAGCAAGTCCAAGTGCTGGGTGCTGCACTTTGGCCACAGCAACCCCATGCAGAGCTACAGGCTGGGGTCAGAGTGGCTGGAGAGCTGCCAAACGGAGAGGGACCTGGGGGTGCTGATTGACAGCCACCTAAACATGAGCCAGCAGTGTGCCCAGGTGGCCAAGAAGGCCAATGGCATCCTGCCCTGCATTAGGAATAGTGTGGCCAGCAGGAGCAGGGAATTCATTGTGCCCCTGTACTCTGCATTGGTTAGGCTGCACCTTGAGTCCTGTGTCCAGTTCTGGGCCCCTCAGTTTAAAAAAGACATTGAAACACTTGAGCGTGTCCAGAGAAGGGCAACAAGGCTGGTGAGAGGCCTTGAGCACCAGCCCTATAAGGAGTGGCTGAGGGAGCTGGGATTGTTTAGCCTGGAGAACAGGAGGCTCAGGGGAGACCTCATTGCCATCTACAACTACCTGAAAGGTGGTTGTAGCCAGGAAGGGGTTGGTCTCTTCTCCCAGGCAACCAGCACCAGAACAAGGGGACACAGTCTCAAACTGCGCCAGGGGAGGTTTAGGCTTGACGTGAGGAGAAAGTTCTTCACTGAGTCATTGGTCATAGGAATAGGCTGCCCGGGGAGGTGGTGGAGTCACCATCCCTCAAGGGGTTCATGAGATTGGACATGGCACTTGGTACCATGGTCTAGTCATGAGGTCTGTGGTGACAGGTTGGACTCGATGATCCTCAAGGTCTCTTCCAACCTTAGCGATATTGTGATACTGTAATAGCCACCCTGAGCAAAGAACATGCAGCTCAAGATTTAACACTGATTTAACCTTCCTGAATTGAACTGAGAGGGAAATTTAATGATTTCTGTTTTGTTTTTGAATATGTCACTCTGAGGTCAAAATTTTACTGTCCCTCTGCCCTGCCTTCCAGGGAAGATTATGGTCAGTCTCAAGAGGGAAAGCTTAGCTCTTGGATCCAATAGGGAAGGCAAGTGCCCACCAGGGCTCAGGGAAACAAGTCTAAAAGGCTCCTTTGGTGTAGTCTAGGAAGCTGAACCTTCCCCCTATTGCTTTTGCTCTTGTAAGGATCTGCATAGCCTTTCCTTTTAATTGCCTTTACTGCAGCCACTGAATCTCAAGTCTGGAATGACAGGTCTGTAGTTTCTCATACTGAAAACAGTTCTTACTGATTCAAGGCAAGAGATGGCAGTGAAAAGTTGCATGACATTCCTTTCTAAGCTGTTTTCATGTTGGATCGTCTGAGTATACCTGAAGACAGCACCATGCTTGCCTACATGGCTTTGTCATGGGTTTAGCCAATCCAATCTGCTGGCAAATATTCAATACCATGCTAATGTCATGCCAGCTTTAAAATTAAATTGCTGGCTGGAGTGAAGTATCACAGGGCTTGAAGGTCATATAACATGAGAAGCTTCCTGTCCTGGTCACTGTTTCTGGTTTCTGTTCGTGGGGCATTCATCTTTTCCATGTGGCTGGCTGCAGGCTTGGGGGTGTCTATTTATTCCCTGCTTTCTGCTGTTCTGCAAAACAGGGTAAGTTATATTGTATTATTTTCATTAACATTCTTATCTCAACCACAGGGCTTTGTGTTACTTTCCCTCCTGACCTTTGTGTTGGGGACTTGCTTTTAGGCAGACTCTGTGAAACCAGCACAGTGCATTTTGGCACCCAGTGTGCAGCATGAAAAGGTTGAGATAACAAGAAGCAAATAACGAGAAGATTCAATTAATGCTTGTTAAAAGAATTTTGTATACTTTTTTCCTTAGTATGTCCACCATGTTGATACATTTGCTTTCCCTGCCAGGGGGCTGGGCCTGGCCCTGGTTACTTTACATAAAACCTTATGCACTTCTACTCAATGTGCTCTCTGTGGTGGTGCCTTATTACCTCATGGACACAGATTAATGCTATGATATTGCTGTACTGGGTACTGTCATCTTAGGATCTGGTTATTTCACCAGCCACTTGGTGTAGATGTGGTATCACCAAATTGATGCAGCTCTTTCCCAAGAATACCTCTTGGAGACCTGCCCTGAGGCTGGATACTTGTGAGTGGCAGGGTGTGAAGGAGAATATGGGCAAGTGCTTAAGCCAGTGGCTACCTCTGATTTCTCAGAATTTCACCCCTGAACAAGTGTAAAATCCTGACAAGCTAGTAAAATTATTGGAAAAGCCTATTGTCTACCTGCAAGTTCCCAAGAAGCAGAAATAACTGCAATGTGTTGGGGCCTGGCCCATGCCTATCAAGGTCTTCTCATCACTATTCAGTGCACTCGGGCAAGAAAAGGTTTCTGGACTCATAGGCAGACCAGCAGGCACCATGGACACTCAGACCCCAACAGCAGGCATGGCAGCTGCACCAGAGAACCAGCCTATGCCAGTATCAGTCACCCCACAATGGAAAAGAAACAAAGAAAGCAGTTTGGCAAAGGATGAGAATGAATCACAGTCATCATGGGAAGAAGAGGAAGAGCCAGAGGTGGTCACTTGGTCTTTATCCCTGCGCTTGGAAGATGACCACAGATAAACAGTGGATGAAATGATTAGCAGGCCCTGGCAACACAAAGATGACCTCACTTTCTCTGTCCAGGCCTGTGTTTGAGTTGTGGAGAAACTGACCCAGGAGGCCCATCAACTCAAGATCACATCCTATTCCTCACCTGTGTTTCAGCCATGAGAAGCAAGCACTTCCCTGTGCAAGTGAGAGAATCTGGGAGGTACACACTGTGGTGTACCCTGTGATTTCACTGATGTGACCATGGGGAGGATATGAGGAAGTGGGATGGAAAACCCACTTCAGTCCTAGCTGCATGAGAACATGGATTACAAGGAAATTTTCATTGGCATAACGCTGCCCCACTTTACAGTGGAAAATCACCTCAAAAACAACAGATGAGCTGATACTGCTCCTGATCTTCCTGAAGAGACTTCCCAAGCATCTTCAGAAGGCACAAGTAATTCTGGTCAGAATTAGAGGAGCCCTGCCTCCAATCAGATGGAGAAGAGGGACAGCTGGGTGGGGTTGGGGTTGTTTTGCTTTGCTTTTGTGGTTTTGGTTTAGTTTTTTTCCCTACTTGTGTGTAGCTTGTAGATTACTGCTGCTATCTCGACTTCAGAAAGGTAGTTTACATAGAAACTTTTTTTAAACTCTGAAATACTATTTATCCTTACAAACATGGTGCAGATGGCCCTGCAGTCAAACTTTCAGGTGAGAATTTAGTACTTATCTGGCAAAAGTGTTTTGCTGGTGGTGTGGTTTGAGACTTAACTAGGAGTTTAAGAGCTCAGATGGTAGCAAAACTTGAGAGTTTCTCCCTCACCCCCTCCTTTTCCCTTATAAGGAAAAAGGAGAGAGAAAAAAAAAAAAGGGGGTGGGCAGTATAGGGGAAAAGAGAGGGAGGTTAATCTACCAAAAAATAATCTTGAGTCAATTTGGAAGTAGAAGTAGTAAATTTTTTAACAACAAAAATATATATAGCAGTAACAGGGAGGATTTACAAGAGTAAGGAATAAGGATGAATAAGAAAATATACAAACCCAAAGTTGGATGGCCTTATATCTCCCTCTATGCATGTGGATTTCAGTCCTTTAGGGAAGCATGGATGCCGCAGGGAGAAGACCAGGCCCGACCATGTGGCAGAACCAGGAGGCTAGCAGCGGCTGTTGACCCTTTCGAACAGGCAAGGCAGGAGCAAAAAGAGCAAAAGGCCGCAGAGCCTTCCTTTTCATAGGCTTGCTGGACAGGAAGGGGGAATGGAGTAGACCACCTTTGACCCGGGGGGCCCCTCCTCCTGGGAGGGGAAACCAAATCCTTCTCTGTTCACCTGGATCAGGTTTCTTTTGTCCCCTGGGGAAGCAGGGCTCTCGCAGCCCTCCCCTAGGATGGGTATAACCCAGCACAGCTGGTACTGAAGACATCATCTGCTACTGCTTAAGAAAGTATTTTACAACCTGAAAATCCATGGTAAGTCCAGTGCTTTTATTGGATAGAAACTGATTTGATGAATGCAGTATGCAAGGACTAAACCAATCACACTTGATACTAGACATGGTAGTAGTGCCACAGAAAAACTGCAGCTACTCTGAGTAGCTTTGCCAAAAATTAAAACCCAACAAGCAGGTATTGCCCACTTTTTTTCCCCCCTTTCACTCTTACCCTTGGTGCAGGACAGTAACTGCAAATGCAGAAATTCTATTGAGAAGCGTTTCCTCTGGTTTTTTTGGTAGATACGTAAATTTGAGCCATCACTGACTAAAGTTTAGCTTCAATAAATAAGTTACATGAAACAAGAAGCCTCAGATATTTTTTTTCTGTGCCTCCTTTCTTCACCTAACACTCTGGAATGCTCCCAGCTGCTGTAGTTATGATCCATCTAAGGATTTTCACTGAAATTTATTTTGACTCCCACTCCTGCTGTTTTTAATCATAAAATAGTATTAGAAACTATTTAACGAATCATTGTTATCTTCAGTCTTTCGAAGAGAATGTCATTTCTGCTGACAGAGCAAGCCAAGGCCATTTGAACATGCAAAGTTCTCCCTTGAGAAGAGTAGCAGCAACTAATAAAAATTCCAATGCAACATGTGACATGTTACTCAGACATTCCTTTGCATTCACATTTAACACACACACACACATGCACAGAGAGGTTTATGTATAATGCAGCCTGTATTCAAGCAGTTTAAAATTTGTTCTGCAAATCACCATTTTGTGCCAGTTTTTGAAACAGTGTTAAACTGCGGAGTCGAGATTCTCGTTCACCATCCTTCCACAAAATGATGAGGTGGTCAGCAGAGCATGTAGCCAGTCCCAGCTCACCAAAGTACAGGAACATCTGCAATGAAACAATTACTATTACCACGATGCTCACATGAGACTGTCAACTTGCTTAAATGTTCAGTGTACAGCTGGACTACACAAATATGTCTGAAATGGCTCTGCTTGAACACAGGCATGTAGAACCACAAAGTGTACTTTCTGTCTTTCAAATGTCATAAGGTCCCTACAGGAAGATAAGTCTTAACACCTCACAGAAACATCTGTTTAGAAAAAACAGTAAAGCCTTACAGATAGGGAAGCTAAGGTACAGAATACTGGAGAAACTTGTTACGAGTCAGCAGTAGGGGATTTTCATGAACTCTAATCTCATTTCTTAGGAATAAAAAAAACATTGTTCTTTCACTTTGGTACACTGCCCCCTTCCCACACAACACTGCAGGGGACTATCACCAGGCCTGGAAGGATCAAAGGAGTAAACAACTTTAGAAGACATCACAATATACCTGGTCACACAGAGGAATCCAAACCAGCAAGAACTGCAGCACTGGAGAAGAGTACACAGCAGCAGTGGTGGAATTTTGCAAAAGCAGTGGAGCTGACAAGTCATGTATGCATCCCTGACTTCAGAAATGTCTTTAAGGCTGCCTAGTATTAGCTACTAATAGCAGTTCAACACAACAGCAAATGGAACTGTGTCACATGATGCCACTGTAGCATGCTTGCAGCTCTTCAGCTTGTCAAAGGGATCTGCCCAGGGGCAGCAGTCAGACCAAGGCAGCTCATCTCCTCAGGGAACAGCCACTTTACCAGCTATGTGGTTCCAGTAGAAATACGCTGGTCAAGCCCACATCTTTGACCATCACATTTCATCACTACTCAACATTTCCAGCCACAACTGCTGCAGTCTGAGTTTTAAAATGGCACTTTCCATATGTAGAACTTCTCAGGAAATCACATCTACCATCATCTCAGTTACTCCTTGGCTCTGAAGCATCCCAGCAAAGACTCAGCCTGTGCTTCTTACCATCTTTCGCTCTGCCTCTAAGTTACGCTATGTCCTCTTTCTTAGATAGAGACTTTCCATATATATTGATAATACAGATCCTCTTTCAAGAGCCTTTCAGAAAGATGGCAGAAAGAAGCTGAAAGCCTTGCAGAAATCCCTGTAGCAGAACATTACACCTTAGCTACACATGTAAAGTTTGCAGCTTTTGGCAGTATCAGTTCTGAAATCCTATTAGTCTCATGAATACTGGTGAGCAAATCCACTCTAGAACCACACTACTTCTCTCTTCTCACTACTTCTCTTCTTTCCCCATGAATGTGTGTGAAAGTCCACTGCAAGAAAGTCTGTTACTCCAACAGGTTTGTCAAACACAAAAAGGTGTTGAGGGAAAAGGCCATATAGAACAAAATCATACTGTATTAGGCAAAGAGAAGCACAGAATGGAACCTGATCTAATACTGAAAGACCTCCTTAGACCTCTGTGCTGAGAGCCTTAAGCATTTAGTGAGCAGGTTCTGTTTTACTTGAGCCCTTGCTCAGATTGTGAAATTCATATGAAAACTGTAACAAACACACAGTTCCTAGCAGTACCATTTGCAGTCTATAGAGAAATCCCATACACCACCAGATTATCTGTAGGATGTGCGTATATATCTGCATGTACAATCCTCAGGTACTAGTGTCTGAGTTCTCATTAGAACCTTCAAGTCATCATAGTATCATTCAGGGTCGGAAGGGACCACAAGGATCATCTAGTTCCAAACCCCCTGCCATGGGCAGGGACACCCCACACTAGATCAGGCTGGACAGAGCCTCATCCAGCCTGCTCTTAAACACCCCCAGGGATGGGGCCTCGACCACCTCCCTGGACAACCCATTCCAGGGCTTCACCACTCTCATGTTGAAGAACTTCCTCCTCATGTCCAGTCAATGTCCCCACCTCCAGCAGTCAATCTGTACTATGTCACACTGCACTAAAGATACTGCACATTCAATGTGTTTCCAGAGCCAGACAATCGAAAGTGACAGATGTTTAAGAAACACAGCCAAAATTACATTAGTAAGTGAAATCACCTTTTTCTTGTTCTTACTACAGCTGACCTACCTGCACAGCTGACGAATGACCAATTAAATCACCAACTAGCTCAAGGAAATACGTAGGTGTATACTCTTGCACCTTCTTAGCAGCTTGGTTTGTCTGCCGATTTGTTCTTCCAAACCCCCACATGTTGAAAAAACCTTGAAAAAGAGATATTTTAATTCTGGCAAAAATCACAAATACAACTTATTTCCTCTAATTGAGGGAAGGTCTACATGAGCCAATCTAAAAGCAGGACAGTCTGCATGGCAAAGTGAGAGAAGCATTGTACTGCACAGCATTTCTACACCTGGACTACTTGAGTAGTGTAGGAAGCATCACTACTTTATCTTCCATTCTTATGAAATGCAATTTCACGAACACATTATATGACACACCTGGACAAGAAAACGTAAGGATTTAGAAAGAAATCCAAGGACTGCTTCACTTAACGCAAAGGCAGACACAGGACAGTGACATTACCTTTGCTCTGTCCTCCCAAACTTGTGCAAAGAGAAGAGAAATGAGGTGCAAGACTCTCCCCTATGTGTTCTGCACTGAAGCATTACAGCGCTGGCAAGTTTCTGACACTGAATTGCCTGGGTTTACACAACCCACCGTCTTTTTTCCTTCAGATTTAAAACTATCAGCAAAACTGGACTGTAAAGATACCACAGCCCATTTAGATAGCAAGAAAATACACATCTGTGCCACAGCCTTCAGAACAACTGACAGAAGTAAGCGAGCTGAGTTCTGAATGCAATGCAGCTCCTGACCCTTTCCTTGGCCTCATCACCATACAAAACGAGATGTAATCCAGGCCACAGCCCTTGAGTAAGGGAGATAACTGGAGAAATTAACAACTAAGTAGTCTGGAGAGTCCTTATAACAAAATTAGAGCTAATCAGCAATCCACCTATCTCACCATTATATGTGATTTATTTCAAATGTCTCCAAGACCATTTGGCACAGTAAGAAGCAGATGTGTGCAGATCACCTGTCACCAGCAATACTGAAGACACAACACTCCTGAAAAGGTGTTTCTAAATCAACCCAGGCAGCAAAAAGATATTTGTAAAATTTGCCATCAACACACGAACAGCCAAGCAGACAAGATTATCAAGAAAATTATTCACAGTTCACATAAAAATTCCTACAGGACACAGTGACACCTCACTGCTGTTCCCAGTCCGTGACACTATATTCTCCAGAGCATATGTCCAAGGCCACATCTACCAGTGCCCAGGGAAACTGCTTGCCTGGTTAAAGAAAAGCAAGCAGTACACAGGCAATGTTTGTATTTGGGGAAAACACTTCCTAAATCATTTGCAACTAGCTCTGAAGCCTGCAATGCCCACAAGCAGTATATCAGTGAGGCTAGATACATGCCCAGAAGCAGCATGTGAGGCTGGATACAGCTTCAAAGTGAGTCCCAACATCATTCCAAGTTCAAGCAGGACTTATTTTTTTGACCCTTGTGCCAGCTGCAAGCTTTCCTTTAGCCTTCTTCCTAAGGTCCCGCAACTGTAATGTTGATGCATGGCAGAATATCCAGCATTATTCAGTACAGTAAGTGGATCAGGATTTGTCAGAAGAGGTCACAATTTTACAGTTTTATCAGCTGGTTTAACGAAATGGTAAATAAGCTTTAAACACAAAACTGCTTCAGGTGGACCTTCTAACTTCCCATATCAGATTTTGAAAGGCTTTTACACCCATGACTTAGAATCAGACAATCATAGTATGTTTTGGGTTGAAAGACACCTTTTATACATCATCTAGTCCAACCTTCTTTCAGCAACATCTTTAACTACATCAGGTTACTCAGAGCCTCATCCAATCTTGCCTTGAACACTTCCAGGGATTGGCCATCTACCACCTCTCTGAGAAATCTGTTCCTACATTTCACCACCCTCATCGTAAAAAATTTCTTCCTTGCATCTAGTCTGAATCCATCCTCCTTTAGTTTAGAGCCATTAACCCTTGTCTTCTTCAGTTTCCCTCCCACACCTGTTATTAGTCATTGACTACAACACATTAACTCTTTTAACAAGTCCCCTCTATTCCTATATGGTGAATATTTGGTTTCCAGTTATCCTTTTTGAAAGGTTCTTTTTCACCCCCCACTGCTAGCAGACCTGTTGGAACTGGTTCAGCTGGCAGCTGCTGCTTTTCTCGGAGCTCCCAGATACGCACACTGCCATCTTCTGAACAGGAAATCAGCTGCCTGTTAAAACAGTCAACAAGCAACATGAGCACAGAGACTTATCCACACAAGTCATCTTGTGATGTTTCTGTAAAAGAGACACTACGTGCCTCAGGCTCTACACAAGTTTGGTAGTACTCTCAACTGTAGCAGGAGATTCAGACATTCCACAAGGTGCATTTGTTACAGGACAAATTCTAATGAATTTGCAGAATAAGTGGAAAAAATACACATTTTTCAATCCCATTTTAAAAGTATACTGCTCTGTAAAAAAATGAAATTAAATAGCAAGCCTAGATTCCACAGGCAGTTCCACTAGCTGGATTCTAGGAGATTACTTTGTATTAAGCAAAACCATTTTTTCTTAAGGAAAAAAAAAAATGACAGAGGAAAGACACCTTTTCTATACATGTTTGGAACAGTTCAGAACAACATGTGCACTTACAGAATCACATAATACAATTGGCTGGAAGAGACCTTTAAGATCATCTAGTCCAACCTTACAACATCAAGGCCTTAATTTTTATCTTCTGACAGACTTCTGCTCCATTGAGCAAGAGTATAGAGGGATCTAACAATACAAATATTGGATTATAGGTATGCAGCAAAATCTCCAACTTGGCTCTCAAAATAAGTTCCAGTTAGAAATTCAGCTCTAATGAACACAAGCTGGAAGTTATTTTTCTTAAAACATTTCAACTGTTGCAAAATATTTAGCAGAAGAGCAAATTACTTAAATACATTATTTGTTTTACAGAAGTGTCATTAAGCTGCATTTCCACAACACTGACAAAAGTGCTTTATCATCAAGACTGATTTTGAAAACAGCCAAGACACTTTTAAGGCAATGCATCAAGTGCTGTTGAGCTTTTTTTCCCCCACACTGAATTACAATGTGCACTTTCAAGAATCAAATCAACAAGCTCTATCTTATAAAAGCAGATCAAAGTAAAGATCAAGTCCCTGCTCTAAAATTCAAATGCAGCTTTGCACACTCTGTCCAGCCACCCTTCCAAGCTCTGTATTTCTTTACTGCATTAACAAAATGCACCATGAGTCATACCTGTTTGGAAGCTTCTCGATGTGCAGCACAGAGGAGTCATGAGCATTTCTCTGGCAGGCAATTACACGCTTCATTTGAAGATTATATACATATATGCCTTTCCCAACAGCAGCAAACACACACTGGAAAGAAAATGCAATGGCACAACTTAACAAAAGAGATATTGAAAGTTATCACCCTGCATGTAATGGATTTCCAGCAGTACTATGACATCATCTCACCCACATTATCTAACTTGTTTTTGTCCTTGTGTTACTCCTTTACCCAAAATGTACAGAATCAGCACATTATAGTAAAAAACACAGAATTTTTTTTTGAGTAAATGAGAGATAGCCTCCTATAAACAGTTGTTTCATTTCTGTGTTTTCATCCTGTACCTTACAGTCTAAGCAGAAACCAAGAATACTAACATATGATCTTTGAGGTCTCTTCCAACCTTGGTGATTCTGTGACTCTGCCCATTGGAATGTGCTGCCCAGAGAGGCAGTGGAGTCACCAACCCTGGAGGTGTTCAAGAGAGGACTGGACATGGCACTTGGTGCCATGGTATAGTCATGAAGTCTGTGGTGACAGGTTGGACTTGATGATCTTTGAGGTCTCTTCCAACCTTGGTGATTCTGTGAAAATACTGCTCTGTGTTTTGAGAAACTCTTATCAAGAAAGACTGAGAATACAGGAGGCTGTTCTGTATTTCTGGCATTTAAAAAAAAAAATTAACTGAAGCTGCACAGAGAGGTCTTGCTCAAGCATTTGGCTCCACTGAGCACAGAAAAATTCTCACAGAAATGTATTACACAGTATTTCAAATATCTAGAATCATTCTGTATTTAATGCTCTCCTCCTGAAAAATGCAGCAATTCAGTCCCATAGCCATCACAGCCCTAAGAGACCACAAACGGTTTAATTAGAGCTGGACTCTCTCATAACTTATGATGTCAGGAAGGACACTATACAGTCATGGGTACCTACACATGATAAATATTTGTTACCAGAGGAGAGCAAAATGCTTCCATTCATTGGTCAGAACTTTGTCCAGTTTTTGTTGAGTTTTGTTTGGGGATTTGGGGTTTTCTCTGGGAGATGGGGTTGGTGGGTTTTGGTGTGTTTTTTAATGTACATCCATGGTGGAAACTCCAAGAGCTCTGAAACTAAGCTCATATTTCAGAAGCATTCTACCAAATCAAGAAAATATCACCAAATTAATTTCTATTATTTTTCTGGGTTTACGTGAGGCTTAATTCAATCATCTTCCACACCACTTCTGCTCCTGTATCTCTACCTTCTTTACAATCTTGCACCTTGAGACAGGATCTTGAGTTTCATGTAGTCTCAGAGCTTCACAAACCACAGATCTACACAAGCCTGTGGCCAAAATTTGGTCACCTCAAAACCCCAAGGAAACAGATGATAAAGCATGAATTGTACACCTATCTTAACAGGCAAGTTAAAATCACACACATGAATCAGGACAGCAGATGCTCTCGAGAGCACTGTTTTGAACACCACTGAACCTATACCATCCCATTTGTTTCTGAACTATATTTTGCCTACAAGATCACTGTTAAACTAGACCAGTGCATGTTCTCCAAGTACCATGCCTCCTGGCAAAGCTCCAAACAGAAATCACCTTTTTATTTTTTTCACCCCAACATGAAGAACAGTGTTACCTGCTATCAAAAAGCACAAAGTAATTATAGGAATACATTTCTTCACCACTTTCTAAGTAGAAAACTTACAATAAAGACAGCTCTGCCCAAGAAGTGCCTTGTATTTCAGGACAAAATTCTAAAACCACCTTTCTTCCCACCATTCAAAAGCCTCACAAGACATAAAATCCTCCAGCAATTTGTTAAGTTCAGTCCCAGGAACAGAAGGAAGTCTTCAGCAACCTGAGATTTCACACTCAATGTTTTAATTCTTTTCTCCCCCCACTAATACACATGTTGTGTAATGCTTTCAAGTAGAGAGTCAAAATGTTTTTAAACCAAGTTACAGAAGTTCTGAACAGGAATGGCTTTTTTCTCCTCCCAGTACTGCACAGCCAGAACAAAAAACTCCTACCTTTAGAGACAGATGTATCTCTTTTCATCCACACCCCTCTCCAGTGTTTTAGGAATGTTCTTTTCACAGATAGAAAAATGCCCACAGCCTACATTGAGGCTTTTCCACAGCTTTTATTATGTCATGGCTTGCATCTCTGCATCCATTTTCAGCAATCCCTTTCTTAATCATTCTCCGTCAGTGGGCCAATAGGCTCCAAACCAGAATCCCATTGTACCCTAATTAGGAAAGATCTTCTCTTTTGCCCTCATAGTTGGCAAGATTTCACAAAAGGAAGTAACAACCTGAGGATTTTTGTGTTTCCTGAACAAAACTGGATTCTGCTTGAGTGTTCTGAGTAGGAACTCTTAAGACTGTCTCCACAGCACAATTATGGAAGAATGATTTTGGGGTTGGAGTTGTGCTCTTCACAATTGAGTATAGCCCACCTGAACAGAGGCACAGTATTTAGATACAGATACAGAACTAACCAGATTGGAAAAGACCTTCAAGATCACAGAGTTCAACCTATCAGTCAACACCGTTTAATCAACTAAACCATGGCACCAAGTGCCTCATCCAGTCTCTTTTTAAAACACCTCCAATGATGGTGACTCCATCACCTCCCTGGGCAGCCTATTCCCATGGCCAATCACTTTCTGTGAAGAACTTCTTCCTAACATCCAGCCTAAACCTCCCTGGGTGCAGTTTGAGACTGTGTGCTCTTATTCTGTCACAGGTTGCCTGGGAGAAGAGGCCAACCCCCACCTGACTACAACCTCCCTTCAAGTAGTTGTAGACAGTAATAAGGTCTCCCCTGAGCCTCCTCTTCTCCAGGCTAAACAACCCCAGCTCCCTCAGCCTCTCCTCACAGGCCTTGTGCTCCAAACCCCTCACCAGCCTCATTCCCCTTCCCTGGACACATTCCAGCAACTTGACATCTTTCCTAAACTAAGGAGCCCAGAACCGGACACAGTACTCAAGGTGGGGCCTAACCAGTGCCGAGTACAAGGGCATTACTTCTCTGCTTCACTTCATAGTACTATCAGCTGTAACTGTTCAAAAGTCACACTGTTGTGGAAACTGCATTTTCAGAAATTCCAGGAATATGAAAGATGTACACCACCAAAACACACACCTCTTAATTTTCTCCAGTGGTACTGTAAACAACTAATAAATCTTCATGAGTCAAAAAGAAATGCTTTTGTAACAGTTGATTATGTTAGTCCCCATATTATCAATGTATTATTACCTTCAGTTAGCTCAACTAAAATTTTATATAAAACCTGTTGACTGTCTAAAAATAGCTGTTCACACTTCAAAGAAGCCTCTCATATCAAAACAAGCAAACACAAAACACTTGGCTTTCTGTGGTAAGGTCATGCTAGTTCACCTGAAGTAGTTTATTCTGCTTAAAGTTTTTTTACCTCTTCATCACATGTTAAGTGTTGAACTGAAGTTTCATTTGGGCTTTGAGACAACTTTATTTCTGGCTGTACATCTGGATGGACAGCAGAGTCCCAGAAGTTGCACTCAGATGCCTGCTTTGTCCAGTCAAGTGCATCCCAAACTATTAACTCACCCACATGAGAACCTGTCACAAAAGTCAAGTCTAGAAGAGAAAAGAAACAATCACGTTATATACTACAAAAAACATTTCACACAGATTTACAATCCTAGACAGTTAGCCTAACTGAAGCTATGCAAAATGCGTACTACATACCTGACTGGGGAAAAATATCTCCCTTTTTGAGTACATACTCATTTGATCACCATGCATAGCTCAGATGAGCAAAAGGAGATGAGGACTATTGTAAAATTAAAACTAGGAAGGAAAACATTCTTTGGTCACAGTGCACAAAGAGAAGGATCACTCTGAGAAGTATGTGCAAGCGCTTGACTTTCTTTTGTTGCCTACACACAAAACTCTTCTATACCTTGGATAAGTAGATGTATTAGCACTCCTCTGACACAGTAAAGTATGTCTTTGTCATAAAAAGAAACGATCACAAATTAGCTGGATGAGTTAATGGCAAGAATGAATTAGCTACTCACAAATTTGTTACATGTAGAAAGGAACTGCTTCAACCGTAGTTGTAGCAGGTAGCATATTGTCTTTTTAAGCCAACTATGGCTGTTCTTTGTAAAACCAAAAGGTAGAAAAGGGTAGATTGAAACCTAAGAAACAACTACGAGAGTATCTTTCTTTTTGCCTTCTTGTACCACAGCCCTTTCATGCCAACTAGGCTGACACAAGTAAGACCAAGGACAACCTGCAGGAGAGGGGCTGTTTTCAGATAGCTTTAGGATGGCTATGTTTTGTCTTGAATTAGGAATATACACTGTATCACTAACTGAGAGAGACCAGGCAGGATTTGGCTGGGTATGTTAAGAAGCTTGTTTGCTAGCATTAACCTATTGTACGCTTTGCTCAAGCGCATGTCAGTAGCAATGTAAGCAATTAGAGTGTGACAACACTACACTAGAAAAATATATGTTAACTGTGTAACGCAAGAAACTTCTTTGATGCTCTTCTGTGGTCTTCACAATAAAGGTCTTCGCTTGGAAACATCTTGGCTTGGAAGCCATGCTTGTGTTACCACATACAGTGACCCTGTGTTACTACAGACACCATCTATCACACCAGGAATAAACCGTCCTGGGGTCTGGTGGTGTTCTATTAAGAGACGGGGAAGTACAAAGTGGAAAGGGATGACACCTGTGTTACAGTAAACAGAATTTCAGTTAGTAGCTCAGTATTTCCCTAATGAGCAGCAGAGATTGTGTTATCTTCAAGAGTCTCTAAATATGCAAGCTCACAACTGCATAACCACAACTTTGCTACTTTGGGACTACAACTGCAAAGTATGTGGCATCGTATACTCCATTTTACAAATCAGAGAGAACAAGAACAAACCAAAAACAAACAAACAAAAAAGGAATTTTAAACCTTCCCAACAGGAAGAAGCCCCAGAGTTCCATTCCCATCAAAGGCACTGCTTCTTCTGCATCATAACCTGCTTAGATTAATTTCACTGTTAATCCACAAATAAATCTATTATATTTTCACATTTCACTGCCTTTGTAGCTGCACAGAAAGGCACATCTACTACTTACAAAGTTTAACTCCAGTTAAAAGTTTGGTTCTAATAAAAGCTTCATAGTTTAAATACTTCACTAATAACTAACAAAACCAGTAACATTACATAACAATTCTTACCATTGACACTGACTAATGACAAAATATTATCCTGATGGTCAACAAGGCGTTTTACTTCATGGACATTCCAGCCTTCAGACTCGTCATCAGAAGGAATCAACCTAAAAATTACTTCAAAAGTAGAGAGAGAAATTCATAGAATCAATAAGGCTGGAAAAGACCTCAAAGATCACAGCGGCCACCAAGTGCCACGTCCAATCCCCCCTTGAACACTTCCAGGGATGGTGACTCCACCACCTCCCTGGGCAGCTCATTCCAGTGGCTAACAACTCCCTCTGTGAAGAACTTTCTCCTCACCTCAAGCCTAAACTTGCCCTGGCGCAGCTTGAGACTGTGTCCTCTTGTTTTGGTGCTGCTTGCCTGGGAGAAGAGACCAACTCCCTCCTAGCTACAACCACCCTTCAGGAAGTTGTAGAGGGCAATGAGGTCACCCCTGAGCCTCCTTTTCCCCAGGCTAAGCAATCCCAGCTCCCTCAGCCTCTCTTCATAGGGCCTGTGCTCAAGGCCTCTCACCAGCCTCATTCCCTTCTCTGGAAGTGTTCAAGAGCCTCAATGTCCTTCTTAAATTGAGGGGCCCAGAACTGGACACAGGACTCAAGGTGTGGCCTAACCAGTGCAGAGTACAGGGGCACAATGACTTCCCTGTTCCTGATGGCCACACTGTTCTTGATGCAGGCCAGGATGCCACTGGCCTTCTTGGCCACCTGGGCAGACTTCTAGCTCATGGTCAGCCAGCTGTCAAGCAGTACTCCCAGGTCCCTTTCTGTTTGGCTGCTCTCCAGCCACTCCAACCCCAGCCTATAGCACTGTGTGGGGTTGTTGTGGCCAAAGTGCAGCATCCGGCACTGGGAGTTGTTGAATGCCATCATGTTGGACTCTGCCCACCTGTCCATCTGGCCACGGGAGAGAGCCTTTCTACCCTCTAACTGATCAACATCTGCTCCCAACTTGGTGTCATCTGCAAATTTGCTGATGACTGACTCAATCCCCTCATCCAGATCATCAATAAAGATATTATGAGGAGCGGCTGAGGGAGCTGGGATTGTTTAGCCTGGAGAACAGGAGGCTCAGGGGTGACCTCATTGCCCTCTACAACTACCTGAAAGGTGGTTGTAGTCAGGAAGGGGTTGGCCTCTTCTCCCAGGCAACCAGCACCAAAACAAGGGGACACAGTCTCAAGCTGCGCCAGGGGAGGTTTAGACTCGAGGTGAGGAGGAAGTTCTTCACCGAGCGAGTCATTCGGCATTGGAAGGGGTTGCCCAGGGAGGTGGTTGAGTCATCAACCCTGGAGGCGTTCAAGAGGAGACTGGACATGGGGCTGGTGCCATGGTCTACTCATGGAGTCTGTGTTGATAGGTTGGACTCGATGATCCTCGAGGTCCTTTCCAACCTAAGTGATACTGTGATACTCTAAAGAGGATGGGGCCCAGCACTGATCCCTGGGGGACGCCACTGGTGACTGGTTGCCAGCTGGATGTGGCACCATTCACCACCACTCTCTGGGCTCAGCCCTCCAGCCAGTTCCTAACCCAGCAGAGAGTATAGTAGTCCAAGCCATGAGCTGGCAGCTTGGCCAGCAGTTTGCTATGGGGGACGGTGTCAAAGGCCTTGCTGAAGTCCAGGTAGACCACATCCACAGGCCTCCCCACATCCACCAGATGGGTCACCTGATCATAGAAGGAGATCAGGTTGGAGAGGCAGGACCTGCCCCTCCTAAATCCATGTTGGCTGGGCCTGATCCCTTGGCCATCCTTCAGGTACACAGTGATTGCCCCCAAGATGATCTGCTCCATAATCTTTCCTGGCACTGAGGTCAGGTTGACTGGCCTGTAGTTTCCAGGTTCCTCCATCTGACCCTTCTTGCGGATGGGGATCACATTGGCCAGTTTCCAGTCATCTGGGACCTCTCCAGTGAGCCAGGACTGGTGGTAAATGATAGAGAGAGGCTTGGCCAGCTCACCTGCCAGCTCTCTCAGTACCCTAGGATGGATCCCATCTGGTCCCATGAACTTGTGAGCATCCAAGTGGCTCAGCAAGTCCCACACTAATTCCTCATGGATTTCAGGGGTACTACACTGCTCCCTGACCGGACAGCTTGAGTTCTAGCTGGGCTTTTGCCTCTCTAATTTTTCTCCTACATGTTTTAGCAACATCCTTAAACATATCTCAAGTTGCCAAATAGTACAACATAGCTATTCTTAAATAAAACCCATAATTTTCAAAAAGACAAACTAAAACATATTATAAGCACATGTGCAAAGTCACTTACAACCCTTCATAGCACTACTACACCAAAAACAAAAAAAAGGGAAGTTATTTCAGTGTTATTATGAAGGCCTCTCACTACAGCAATTACAGGATAAAACACTTTAGCCTAGCAACTCCAAAATTTTAGCGATCAGTCAACATCAGAAGTTGTAGAAAGCATAAGTGCAAAGTATTAGACATCTTTATGGATAAGTAAACTAAAAGTAAAACATATTCCTTCAGGACTCAACTGTCTGAAAACATTTACTGTAAGATTATTGCATCCTTTTGAATAACAATCAAGATTGTCAAGAGCAAAGACTTTATTTTAACCGACACTGAAATTTCATTTGCATGTCTAAGGCACTTAAAAAGAACTAGAGGAAGTTTAGACGGATGTTTACATTATATATCAATATCTAAATAAAAGACAACTCATTTTAATTTGCTCTTTGTTCTTTGAACAGATTTTTTTTTCAGCTATTTTTTTATTCTGAGCAAAGTCTGTTGTTTTACTAATTCAGTGTTCTTTCTCTGCATTTTTTTCCCAAATTTTGACATTTTATAAAATACTTAGTTAAAAGACTTCCCACTGCCAGGTAGCCTATGATTTACTGTTTGCATTCATAGAAAACCCTATCTCCAAGTGAAGCAACAGAAACCACCATAATGTTTCATTATGGCTTTGGACAGTATTATAACATCAGCAATACCCTCCACTCCTGATTTTAGGACAAGAAGACTCTAGAGAAGTCTAGCTTCTGATAACTCAGATAATGTGTTCCAGACTGTCTCCAGAAGGACAAATGTAGATTGTCATAGTCCAATCTATACAGGTGGCAATAACAATAAACAAAGTTTTATGATGCAGATCTTAACAAAAATCCTGAATAAGATTACTACTCCCTGCCTCTTTGTCAAGTAAGGGGAAAAAAGGTTGTTAATCACACCCTGATACCATTTACTCTTCCTATACAATTCCAGTAACATGCTCTTCATAGGTATCTCTGACAAGCAGCTGTTATGAAGGAATAAGAACATTTAAGAGAAATGCAACATACTCACTTAGCTCTTTGCCAACAGCTGCTGCAACACAATTTTTAGGCAACTCAACCAAAGCACTGACACCTTTCAAAAAACAGGAGATAAGGGAGAAAAAGTTATTCTTTGGCCACAAGAAAATACAGCAACCTGTTAGTTACTTACTAATCAATCACAGAATCACAGAATCAAAGAATTGCCTGGGTTGGAAGAGACCTCCAAAGGTCAGCCGGTCCAACCTCCTCTGCAGTTCGCAGGAGCATCCTCAACTATATCAGGTTGCCCAGAGCCCTGTCAAGCCTCACCTTGAGCATCACCAGCAATGGAGACCCAACCACCTCTGGGCAACCTGTTCCAGTGTTCCACTATCCTCCTGGTAAAGAACCTGTTCCAAACATCCAATCTAAATCTACTCTTCTCTAGTTTGAAGCCATCGCCCCTGGTCCCATCACTACAGGCCTTTGTAAACAGTCTTTCTCCATCCTTCTTGCAGGCCCCCTTCAGGTACTGGAAGGACACCATTTGGTCTTCCCAGCGCCTTCTCTTCTCTGGGCTGAACAATCCCAACTCTCTCAGCCTATCCTTGTAGCAGAGGTGCTTCAATCCCCTGATCATTTTTGTGGCCCATCTCTGCACCCCTTCCATCAGGTCCATGTCCTTCCTGTACTGAGAGCTCCAGAGCTAGATGCAGCACTCCAGGTGAGGTCTCACCAGAGCAGAGTAAAATGGCAGAATCACCTCTCTGTATCTGCTGCCCACACATGTTTTGATACAGCCCAGGACCCTGCACTTGCTCTTGTTGAACCTCATGAGATTTGAGGGTCACCTTGGTCCACCTCTCCAGTTTGTCCAGGTTCCCCCGGCATATCAACAGCACGACTCATCATGGCATCATCTGCAAACTTGCTGATAGTTATAAAACAGGGTTGGAGTGCACTCAATCCCACTGTCCATATCATTAATAAAAATATTAAACAGTACAGGTCTCAGTAGGGACCCCTGAGGGACACACCACTTAATAATCTTCCTTCCACTTATAAGTTATTATCAAAATAACAGCATATTGCCTGAAGTGAAAGTTAAATTATATTGGAAGTGAATAGATAACCTCAGATGGAGGCTGGGTCAGGCCTTATGGTCCTTAATTCAGCAGAATTCTGAACATCAAACAGTCTAAATTCTAAAACAATTAAGTCTGACATTTGAAAAAACAGAATGGCTCTTGCACATAATGTTATCATTAGAATTAAAGAGAGTTTGCCAAGTTGGTTTTGCATCATTATACAGATCCATTTTACTTGCACTTTAACAGCCGTAATGAGTCATTTACATTTTTACCTGCATCAGTAAGATGACTGGTCTTACACAAGAGATCTAATTTTCGGTTCCAAACACACAGATCACTCCCTCCAGACAACCATACATCCAATCTTTGAAGAACTGTCAAACACTGCAGAACAAAAATCAGATATATGTCCCCTGCAAAGGTTGTACAGGGAATTTCTCCAAGAAATGATTACGAGCTTCAGCTAGATCAGGCTGTAATTACTATGAGATACAGCATTAAGGTGCCCCTTTCCTATAGAAATATAGATTTAATTAACTACTAGAGATTTTTTTCCATAAACAATGCAACATCTGATTTTTCATTGATTCTTTCTATTACCATTCAAGAATTAGTTTGACTGTATGTTGCCTTTTCCAACAAAATCACAAAACCAAAACCCAGAAGGACCTTTGCTCTACAGCCTTTCAAAAGAGAAAATTAAGTTAATACAAGTTCCAAAAATTAATTAAGAACTGTGCCCATTTATCAGCCACTCTTCATGTACACGTTCCTAAGGTAAACACTGCTCTTCATTTTAACACACCTGCTCATATGGCCCATAAGCCATAGATACTAGATTCTTGTATATAACAAAACAACAGGTATACCTAAGGTTTCCTTGGCTTACCTTTACAGTAGAATGGAAACAGGACACTTTCCGAACCTGTCTACCAGTAGTGCAGTCCCAAATCTAACTTTACTCATTAAGGAAACAGCAGTTGTATTTAAATGACAGTCTTGTAAACCTTCACTGCCTTCACAACATTTGGCCAAAGTAACATATTAGTAAAAGCATGTTATGGATTAATTTTGGTAGGAAGGACTGCATCTACTTGTGAACAATAACCACTAAAATCCTAGTGCAATTCAATTATACCTACTGGGTACTACCAACCAATAAATGTAAACAACCTGCAGCCTATCTTTTGATTTTACCTTCAAAAGTAAAAATCAATAAAAAAGTCCACAGAAATGTAAAGCCTCTCTACATGTAAGGATACAATAACTGTTCTGTCAGCTGATGCTGTTATAATTAAATGAGGTTTTTCTTCAGAAGCATCTGATGAAGAAAATGGTGCTATAGCTGTAATTTTGTGTGTGTGTCCATGAAGTTCAAGAAGTTTTTCTCCAGTCTGAAAAACAAAAATATTGAAAACAAAGGATGACATTTGAAGAACGCCTACTGTACATATGAGATGGACACCAAATGACCCTTCAAAGTGAGGATTTCTAAGGCTAAAATCTCTCTTTCTAAAGTAATTTATATATTTACTTCTTACTGTCTTCAGTACTGATCACAATCTTACTCAGAATTAAGTATAACTATAAAGGCACAGTACATAATAAAACTTAATCCAAGAGCTTAAAAAAATCTCTACAAGTCCTTAAGAACTGAAGTCTGTATTAAAGAAATTTCATTTTAATACAGATATTGGTCTTTCATCCTTTTTAACAAATACTACATTAATTCAGGTTTGTTGGCAAACCTTAGAAAAAAAGTATTCTTAAAATTTTAAATATTGCAAATTTAAATTTTAAATATCATTGTCATTATTATGGCAAACAGCACAACCAATTTCCTTGCAGTTTTATTCAGTATGTACGTTGTCTATAGCCTCAAGCTGCTGTTACTTCCACTCTTTCTAGTGAGATGGTATGGTGGTTTAGGCTGGGTGCTGGCCTGGATGCCACTGCACAGACCACACCTGGGAGGTACCAAAAAGGTGCCCAGCCCAGTGGGTGGTCACAGGAAGCCAGGTATTTCACCTATAATGCCCTGCTCCCCTATAAAACATCTGCGCAGGGTCCTTACTTCCTCATTCGTCCCTCGCCAGTGCCTAGGTAAAATGGCATGAGCTGCCTCCCTTGGGCCTGCCCAGGCCCAAGGCTGGGTTGGGGGGGAAGAAAGAGCATTGGTTGGAGGTGGGGTTTGGGTGTATGCCCAGGTGGGGCTGGGACGTTCTTGGGTATGTTCTGGGATCACTCTCTCTTTGTCATGGTGCTTGTGGTTTTCTGTAAAACTTTTCATTGTTTTTTTCCATTTAAACTTTCCACCACTTTTGCAAACCGTTTTGTCTTTCTTTTGCCTGTGGTGGGAGAATTGGTCTCCCAAACCACTACAGGTGGCACAATGATACACGCAAACATTCAGAAGACACTTTAAGCATGTAACTAAAACACAGGGTAGTTAAACTTCTTTATGCTTGTGGGTTAAGTTTTTTAATTAAAAATACAAGAGATGTGCTTTAACAAAAAGCATAACAAAAGCCCTGCGGAAGCAGAAAGTGGAGCTCTGTTGCTAAGCTGGGTATCTAAATGGGTTTTATATACAGATTTTCTAGAATCTGTTCAGAATGCTGAGTATGTATGCTCACACATGTGGTTTTGAATATTCAGAAACAATTTCCTCTTCCAAAACCTTCAACAGCAAAGCACTAACTGAAGCTACTCAGAAGAAAGGAAAAGTTTCAAGTTCCTCCTTCTGTATTTTAAAATTACACCATCACAAATGTCACTTTTTTTTTTTCAGATTCCTGAAAATGTTTAGAGTCAGATTTCTTTCCTCCATAATTTCAATGTGATAGTTTAGACAGCACAGTATGTCTCCCTTTAAGGCTTCCTGCTGAACAATTGAACTTGTATACTAGCTTTCCTTGACATAGGACTAACACTCATCCTGTCTCTATTATTTTATCAGTGATAAAGACACAGCGAACACTGAACATATTTTAAAAGAATTAAAGCCACAGCTTCATACACAGTTCTGCTTTTCACATAATGATCTAAAATCACTATGTCTGCTCAAAACATTCTAACTCTTAAAACCTCTTGTCCCCTTGGGTTCACGTATCTTCTCCTCTGAAACTACATTTTCAAAGAGCAGCACTGCAGTTATTCATTATTTTGCCTCTTTTGCTACTGGACATTTGTAACTCCTCATGCCAAATTCCACCCTCCCCAGAGAACCGAGGTCGATCCCCAACCCACCAAAATAAATCTAACCTGAGCATTCCACAGAAATACAATTCCATCATCTCCTGCAGATGCAAATCTAAAATTAAAAAAAAAAGGCAATCTGTGAGAACTTCAGTATAGCACAACCTAACAGATATGCAATTAACAGTTATGCAAGGAAAATATATCAAGATGTATCAGACTCTGCCTTTAAAGAACATGTATTTGTAAATCTCCATTATAAACTGCAGTCAGTATATTTAAACAGATACTTATCAACATGTAATTAAAAGAACCAGGCTTAAGAATTCCAATACATAGTATTATAAATAGAATCCTACACTACAGAACCAAATTTTCTTCTTTAAAAATGTGAACTCTTATACACACAGCAACAAGCTCCAAAACAAAGCACTATTACTCAAAGCCAACGAACAGCAAGACACATGAGCAGATACAAACCACTCATCCAAGTTTAGCCCCAGAGTAGAGGAGCTCAGCATTTATAGGATACCTAAACCTGCAGATTTAAAAAAAAGCTTAAAGGGAATGCATTTAAGGTGCCAAATTCGACTTCTTCTAAAAATCCAGCTGAAAGGCATAGCACAAAAGGAAAAAACAGGTTCATATTAGCATGTTAATGTCACATTAAAATAGTCTGACCTAAATTCAATCTTTTCCATAGGCTGGAACGAATATCAAACCATCTGCCTATACAGGCACTTTACCTTCACCACAACAACACTGTAGCTAGGGTGCAGAGCACACCTATCCTAGTAAGGGGGAAGGGGTTGTTAATCTCCTGCTTGCCTGTGACAATGGGGCAGCTCACCAGAGGCAGAGGGATGGAGCACTAGAAAGGGCTCTCAACCTGTTGCCTTGACACAAGCCAAAGACAAAGCACTGACACACCCCAAGGACATCAAGGGGAATACACATAAGAGTTACATGGCCAGCACAGCAAGTGCCTCTACGCAAATGCGGACACCTTGGGCATCCTTCTCCAAGAGGATGAATCAAAGGCCACTGCACAGCTGGAATGCTGTGACATCATGGCTATTACTGAAACTTGGTAGGATGAGTCCCATGACTGGAAGGTAGAGCGAGCTGGGTACAAGCTCATTAGGAAGGGCAGACAGCGCAGGAGGAGAAGAGGTGTAGCTCTCTGTATCAGTGACCAGCTGGAATCAGTGGAGCTCCACCTAGCCAAGGATGATGAGCTGGTTGAGACCATACAGGTGAAGATTAAATGGAAGACAGGGGAAGGTGATGTTACTGTAGGGGTCTGCTACAGGCTATCTGACCAGCAGAACCAAGCAGATGAGGCCCTCCATAGGCAAAGAGAAGTGGCTTCACATTCACAAGCCCTGATCCTCATGGAGGATTTCAACCACCCTGACATCTGCTGGAGGGACAACACAGCAAGGCACCAGCATTCCAGGATGTTCCTGGAATGCACAGATGACATTTTTCTCCTCCAAATGGCAGAAGAACCAACAAGAAAAGGTGCTATGCTGGACCTTGTTTAGTTCACAAATAGGGAAGGGCTGGTCACCAGTGTGAGGCTCAGGGATAACCTTGGCTGCAGTGACCATGGAGCACTAGAATTTAAGATCCTCAGGACAACTAAGAGGACATATCCCAAGCCTACAAACCTGGACTTTAGGCGTGCAGACTTTGATCACTTCAGGGATCTGCTGGGCAAAGTGGGACAAAGCCCTAGAGGGAAGAGGGGCGCAGGACAGCTGGTCAGTGTTCAAGAATCACCTGCTCCATGCCCAGGAGCAAAGTATAGCCACAAAGAGGAGAGCAGGAAAGAATGCTAGGAGACCTGGCTGGGTGAGCAAGGAGCTCCTGGACATGCTGACACACAAAAAAAACTCTACAAGGAGTGGAAGAAAGGACAGCTGAAATGGGGGCATAAAAGGATGCTGCCCAAGCAGCAAGAGATCTGGTTAGAAAAGTTAAAGCTCAGTCAGAATTAAATCTAGCCAGGGAGATCAAGGGGAACAGTAAAAATTTCTATTAGTAATGGAAAAAGAAGCGTAGGGAAGGTGTGGGCCCCCTCAGAAAGGAAACAGGTGACCTGCTGACTAATGACAAGGCTCCAACCACAATCCCAGAATAATGGAACATAATGGCAGGGACTGAAGAAGGAACTGCCCATTGTGAGTGAAGATCAGATTAGTGGCCATCTGAAGAACCTGAAAGTGTTCAAGTCCAGGGGACCTGATGAGATACACCCAAAGTTGCTGAGGGAACTGGGAGATGAGGTTGGTAAACCTCTCTACCATCATATTCCAAAAGTCCTGACAATTCAGGGATGTCCCCACTGAGGAGAAAGGGGAAACATAACTCCATTCTCAAAAAAGGAAAGGACAACCCACAGAGCTATAAGCCAATCAGTCTCACCTCTGTGCATGGTAAGATCATGCATCAGACCCTCCTGGTGGCACTGCTGAGGCAGAAGACTAACAAAGAGGTGACTAGGTACAATCTTCACCAAGCTTGGCTTCACCAAGGGCAAGTCCTGCCTGACAAAGCTGGTGGCCTCCTATGACAAGGCCACAACACTAATAGATGAAGGCCAAGCAACTGATGTCATTTACCTGGACCTGAGCAAAGCCTTCCACACTGTTCTGCACCACATCCTGGTCTCCAAGTTGGTGCAGTATGGGTTTGATGGATGGACCACTCAGTGGATAAAGAACTGGCTTGATGGCTGCACCCAAAGAGTGGCTGTCAAAGGATCCATGTTCAAGTGGAGGCCAGTGACAAGTGAGATACCTGAGGGGTCAGTACTGGGACCAGTCCTGTTTAGCATCTTTGTTGGCATTGAGTGCACCTTCAGTAGGTTTGCTGAAGACACCAAGCAGTGTGGTGCAGACAGCACACTGGAGGTAAGGGATGCCAGCCAGAAGGACCTTGACAGGCTGGAGAGATGGGCCCGTAACAACCTCATGAGGTTCAACAAGACCAGGTATAAGGTCATGCATCTGCGTCAGAGCAATCCCAGGCACTGATATAGGCAGGGCAGTGACTGGCTTAAGAGCAGCCCTGAAGAAAATGACCTGGGGGTCCTGGTGGATGAGAAGCTCAACAGGAGCCAGTGTGCACTTGCAGCCCAGAAAGCAAGTAACATCCTGGGTTGCATCAGGGCAAGCATAGCCAGCAGGGTGGTGGTTCTCCCCCTCTACTCAGCTCTGGTGAGACCCCACCTAGAGCACTCTGTCCTGTTCTGAAGCCCCTATTACAGGAAGGATCTGGAGGTGCTAGAACGTGTCCAGAGAATGGCCACAAGGATGATCAGAGGGCTGGAGCACCTCTCCTATGAGGACAGACTGAGAGAGTTGGGGCTATTCAGTCTGGAGAAGAGAAGGCTCCAAGGAGACCTTATTGTGGCCTTCCAGTATCTGAAGGGGCCCTAGAAGAAAGCTGGGGAGGGACTTTTTAGGCTGGCAGGTAGTGATAGGAGTAAGAGGAATGGAACAAAACTCGAAATGGGTAGACTCAGATTAGATGTTAGGAAGAAGGTCTTCACCATGAGTGTCATGAGGCACTGGAACAGTTTGCCCAGGGAGGTGGTGGAAGCCTCATCCCTGGAGGTTTTGAAGGCCAGGCTGGATGTGGCTCTGAGCAACCTGATCGAGTGTGAGGTGTCCCTGCGCATGGCAGGGGGGTTGGAACCAGATGATTCTTCCAACACTAATAATTCTATATGATTCTATAAAGGTGTACAGTAAGTTAAGAAATCCTAGAATAGAAGATGCTCCACAAGTAAGATTTATACTATGTGCAAGATAGTCAAAGAACTTATACCACATATGGTTATAGAATAGAATAAACCAGGTTGGAAGAGACCTTCAAGATCACTGCGTCCAACCTATCACCCAACACCACCTAATTAACTAACCCATGTAACCAAGCACCCTGTCAAGTCTCCTCCTGAACACCTCCAGTGACGGCAACTCCACCACCTCCCCGGGCAATCCATTCCAATGGGCAATCACTCTCTCTGTGTAAAACTTCCTCCTGACCTCCAGCCTGAACTTCCCCTGGCGCAGCCTGAGACTGTGTCCTCTTGTTCTTGTTATTTTTTTTCTGTTCCCAGCTGTGAATGGTTTCATTAAATATATACATTTTTCCTTCTTTCAGACTCCTTGCAATTTCAGTGTTTGTGCAACTAAGGGAGTAAGTTTTGGGGCATAAAGCCATAGTTTTTTTTCCCTTCTCCATTTCTTCCTGTTTTATTCTAGTATAGTTTTTTTAAAAAAGTGCACTCTGTACATTCTTGACATCCTTCACAATTTTTTATTTAATCAAGCCCCTTCTTTAAAAGAATTATAGCAAAAAACAACCTTCCATGTTCAGCTGTGGTAACACTTATCTTTAGCTGTCTTTTAGATCTTTTATACCTTGATTTTTTCAGAACACAAAGATCTTAATATAACAAGACTCTCACAATTCAGCAATAACCCCTTGAACTTCAGTTTCTTCTTGAGTAATATTGGAGCTGTGACACTTGAAAAAAGTTCTGGGAAGAAAAATGTTGTTTCAATGAAGTTCAATAGTGCTGTTTTGTGTATTTTCCTTGTCATCCTCTAACAAGGATTTCTGTTTAAATAAAGGTGTACTGTAGAGTCAGTTATCTTATGACTACATTCTGTTCACCAAGGTAGAGATTAACGGGTCACCCAATTCTTTTCCACTCATGATCACCATCATATACAACATTGTTTCCTGAAGGAGCGAAGAATGGTCAAACAAGCAACAAAAAAAGCTATTCTTAAAGTATGTTATGAACTCTGTTTAGTTAAACATGTCAAGTGCTAGAGTATTACATGCAATTTTATCTCGATCTATTTTCTGAAAGACTCTTGCTGAGGCTTAACCTTCTTTAGTGATCTTCCAATCAATATGACCCTTTCTTCACATTGAAAAGGTACAAGAGAAAAGGGGGGAAAAAAAGAAAAAAGAAGAGGCAAGCGACACGCTTTCTGTTACATTTATACAGGATTTATTTAGTATCTTCAAAAACCAATCTGAAAAAATTTTCCACTCACTGGTTTTAGCTGAGCCACTGAGAAAACAAGAAAATCCTTCTGCAAAATTCTCAATAAGATGATATTATCTAAAGACCTGAAGCGTGAAACTTGGCTTACAATAGTTGACAAAAAGCACACAATGGAATAGCTGAAAAAAATAAATAAAAACATTTCAGAAGCTGAGTAGCAACACTAATTTTACTGAAAATAATCAAATGAAAAATATTATCAGCTGTTTAACGATCCAGAAACTACCATACCCTTGGCAAATAAAACTGCAGAATTACTGTCCAGTGGAGTGACTCTACTAAATGCCTCAAACTCTCAGAATATTAACCAGCTATATATCTTACTCCTTATCCATATGCTATTTTATAACCTACCTTCAATGTGGCCATCCAGCTTTGGTTTTACAACAATCCTCATTAGTTCAGCTTCAGTAATTTACCTTCTACCATACAATGAAGCCCAAAATGGTGAAAGATTTCTTTGCGTCACACAAGGCATACAATCTAAAACACTCTCATATTCCTATAAAGGCCAGTTACATTTATTACATGTTTTGGGAAAATATACTTTGAGAAAAGGTTATTTTAATAACTTGTGTGGGGAGAGGGGAAAGGACTAGAAAAAAAAAGCCACAATATTCTTCTACATTTATATGAATCTTCTGTTTGATTACTGTAATGTAGAAAAACAAAGTTTATGGTAATTCTTTTCTGATATATGGTAGAATTGTTTTGATTGGAAGAGATTTTAAAGATCACCTAGTTCCAGCCACTCTGTCACGGGCAGGGACATCTTTTACTAGACCCAGTTGCTCAGAGCACTGTCCAGCCTGGCCTTGAACACTTTCAGGGAAGGGGTATCCACAACTTCTCTCAGCAACCTGTTCCAGTGTCTTGCCATCTTCACACTCACAATAAAGAATTTCTTCCTAGTATCTAATCTAAATCTACCCTCTTTCATTTCAAAATCATTAGCTTTCATTCTATACTCCCTGAGAGAGTCCCTCACCATCTTTACTAAGCCTTCATTAAGTACTGGAAAGCTGCTATAAAGTCTTCGTGAAGCCTACTCCTCTATAGGCTTAACAACCTCAACTCCCTCAGCCTGTCCTCACAGAGGCAAAGTGCTCCAGCCCCCTGATTATCTTCATCATGTATTTATGATATTAAGAATGAAAAACTGATGAGGTAAAACTTCTTCACAGTGTCTTCTGTGAAATTCATATAGATAAATATACAAAATTAATACAAAAGAACTTTGTATTAACGTTGATGCTACAGATTTGGACCAGACCATGTGCCCGACAAACATCTATGGGGAAAGAAATTTCCTTGAAACTCTCACCCATGTTAATCTGGTGTAGTTTTTTGATGAATGTATCAGAAATTCCCTTCTCTGTCTAATCCATAAAAGATATATATTACTACAAATCCTTAAAAGAGAGTATGCTGCCTATTACATTCTTAATTCTAGAGGTTTTCTACTTAATTCTCATCAGTCCAGAGACACGATACATTACTGAATAAAGGCTTCACAACCTCACTTTTAAAAACAGGTATGTAGAACATGCAAGACTAATTTAGAAAAAGCTAGGCCAGAAGCCAAGTCATAACATAAAACTACCATAATTTGTTCTATCAGTCACAATTCTGTATTTCTCTGCTTCATAAACCGTTTTCCAGTTTTTAGGCAACTCCATCCTCAGAGTTTACACCAAAGATGGACCTAACTACAAGGAACTCAGAACAGAGAAAGAATGTCAAGGAATAAGACAAATGATGAGCAAAAAGCTAAAAATTAGAATAAACAAAGGAAGTAGAGTAAGTCAAACAAGGTCAAATTGGGGGAGATATGTAATGCAGAGACAAAGTAAAATTCAACATATCCAAATCTGAATGAAGTGACAATTTCAGGAACAGAACACTCAATAAAGTCGAGAAAGACATGTTCCATTGCTGCAGTGTATCTGTAGGGTCCTGTTACACTTTTTGGTACAACCAAACAGTCAAATCACAGCTCTCCTCAGTTCAAAAAAATGAACCACATGCATCCGCTCAGAACAGAAGCGGATATTACTACATCTTGCCCTGAAATAAAGCGCGTATATGTACAGAAGGAAACACTGAATCCAGGAACAGACTGAAAAAGAAGGGCTGAATTAGCTAAAGGCATTGCTTTCAAATAAACCAATTTGTACCAAGAAACATATATAAATAATTTTCATCACTATTTTCAAGAAAGTACAACTTACAAGAGAAGCCAAAGCATGTAGCAACATACCAAGAAAAATGACTCTTCACCCCTTGCCTCTTTAAACTCCAGGCTTTTCATGCCTTCCCCCAGCGAAAAATAAAGAAGATTAAAAACAGCACTACATTTTCATAAATATGAACTATTCCTAAGGATGCTGTGAAACAATTTGAAATGAAATTTCATACCTGTAATCATCTATCTGCACTAGAAATCGTACTATATCTTGATGACCTTTCAAAACAAGGAGCTCCGTGTAAGGATTCTGTATTTGTTCTTCACCAATTGTCTGTATCGACGATTTCTGAAATTCATTTAAAAAAGGGAAGGAAATTTATTTTGTACTGAATTTTTTTTTTTTTTCCATCAGGTCTTTGTGATGTCTAACAATCTACATATAGACTCGTAAGAAGATACAGTTATATCTAAAGTTAACGCTTTCAAAAGCTTTTTGCCTTAATGAAAATCATTACAAAAGATCACTTATTTCAAGTAAATAACACCTTTCTACAGCATGTATTTTAAATTACAATATTTTCTGTTTAACAAAAACATTTTGTACTCCTTTAATCACTGATACATCAAGATGAAAATCCAGTTTAGTCATCAGCTGTCATGTGGAGTCAGCTTCATGGCTCAATTCACCATACATTTAGTTTTTCATTAAATTACACCTTCTTTGAGAAGCTTGTGAACTTCTTGTATCTTTCATCTACCATTCAATTTTAAAATCCTATACAAACCTATTTAAACTACATAATATATACTGTTCTGTTAAAAAAAAAAATATACCACCCATTTTGACTATTCACAAAATACAAAAGCAAACCACTTTATAGAAAAGCATAGAGAATGATTGTTCATGTTACAGAACAGCACCTGCAATTATCCCCAACTAGACTACTAATTAAAAGAACTGCCAATCACTTGGCACAAGCTGATCACCAGGCAGAGTCAATGAAAGACTGCATAGGACTGCAGTTTCAAGACAGTATTTGCACCCATCTCAATCACCAGCTTGTTTCAACAGAAAACAACTTTTTGTATTTTAGGTCTCCCATGTTCTGGAGCAAATTCCTGTTAGACATTATTCTAAATAAATAAAGCTCAGTAAATAGCTCAGTAGTAACTCAGCAACAGCGCTCCCCTAGATTTATTTTATCCAACAATCAATATCATCTTACTTTCAAGACTGCCTCTTCTTTGAGGTCTTCAACAGAACCTACACTTTAAAATAGTTATTCCTGAACTGTGCAACAGGTAGCACACACAACAGGTAATCCTAGATGAAAGCGAACATATTATCCTCAGAAGCTTCAACCTGAATTATGCCCTAATGCTTCCATATTGGTATTATGATACTGTACTTCAGAAGTTAAGAATGACAAAGTTAATAAATATGGGGGGGGGAACTGTATTTTTAAAATTACAAGGTTGTCAAAATGGTAGTTCCCATGACTTTATTTTGGTTTTGTGCTATCTGATGCATTTCAAGAAGCAACTGTTCCTCATTTTATGCAATTATGTGGAGATAGCTTTTCCCATCTAAAATAATACAAGCAAGCATCTTCATGATTATAAAGAAAAGTTGGGCAAATACAGAATTGGAATTCAGCTGTCAAAAGCTAATCAAAACCTTCCTTAAAAAAAAAATAAAATCCTAAATCCTAATCAAAATCTCAGCATCACAGGATGACATTAGCAATAGTATGCAGTCAGACAACTTGCATTTTTATTTACTAATAGAAATACACAGTAACACCACTTTGAAAAAGTCTGTTTGTAACACTAGCATCCCAATTCTGTATTCTGTTGTTGCTTCAGATTGGGTTAAGGACAGTGCTACTTCTTTGAACAATGTGTCTAATCTTATTTTTGCTTAACTCTAAGCAATTTTTATTTTTACCTATCCAGTATTCCCAAAGTTGGAAGAGACCTCAAAGATCACCTGTCTATTAAGGCACAGTACTGAGGAAATACTACAGATAAGAGCAAAATAACAGTTTTTCCCTCAGTACTGTCATAACAAGCTATGCCCTCTTTGTATCTTCATGAATATTTACAGAAGTGTTGGGTTACATGTGCACTCCCTCTCTGAAGAAGAAATATGGTTTTGATATAAACTAGCTATTGAGCACTTTTGTAGCAACACTGATTTTTAGAAGAGAAAACTAGATACTCATGCAAGTGGAATCCATTCCAAACTTGCACATTTTTATGCAAGACCTGTGAGTATCCCTGTGATTATCAGTAAAAAAGCCCCAACTTTGAGCTCAGCTTCAGAACTTCCTATAGCCTACATGACGTGAAACATCTAAAAGTGGAGTCTTTCAAAAGCAATTCACCAAAAATACAGATTCAAGAGTACACAGATATGTATGTATCATGGAGAATAAGAAATTGTCTTATCTGGACCATGATGCTACTGTAGTTCAAATACTATGCTTAAGACATACACCATGAACAACCATTGAAGAGATTCAAGTTCTTAAGTCTGAATTATTTTCAATTCCATTGTAATTAAAACCAAAAAAAGGTTCAGAGACATTTACATTTCATTAATTTAGGATAGGCTCTCTCTATTCACACAGTGCAATGCCTCTCTTAACAGATCTGTTTTCTCAGAACTGCCTGAAGCCATAGCACATGAAACAAAGACCCTACATTCATAACACACACAGAGAGCGCTACAAAATTCCTTATCCATTTAAGAGGAGCACAGAGAGAATTAATGATTATGAACATTATCATCAGATAAAACAATGCTACAGACCCAGGAATCATTTTTTCCACCGAGAAGCAAAATCATCACCCTCATTCAGCAAACCAGTGGTAGCAATGGGAACAGAAGTCCTGTGGATCAGGTTTAACCAAGCTACAAATGGCAGGGTGGAAGAACTGGACCACACCTTGACTCTTCCTCTTATTTTAGTAAACCACAATATAAATAAACTATAGCCAGAAAGACACATATCTTTGAAAGCTGTTGCATTATTTCCCATCTTTGTTTTAAAAATAACTGCACACAACCCTGCTAAATATGACTACAATACAACCAACATTTTGGCTGACAACAAAAGCCAGGAATATACCCAGACATCACCATCACCATTATGAGTCTGGTACAGGCTCATATTTCCAAAGCAACTACTGGCATTTAAAATCAACTACGACATTGTCACGACGTGCTCATGTATAGCAGCTGAAAAATAGTTACTTCCTCATATTTGTCTAGATCACAGAAGCAGCAAATGCAAGGAGCCCTGTAACAGTCTTAAGTTTGTTGAGACAAATACCATCATCTGAGTCTTAAGGACAATAAACAACCCCATCAATCTCTCCTTTAAACCCTGTAAAACTATTTTTCTCAGTAAGGCAACAAGAAGGATGTCACGGTAATGTGCTAGAGGCCATGTTTATGTTATGGACGGGAAACTACGCAGAAATGCTAGAAGCCCACTGTAAACTACAAACAGGCCACATAGATAAGCTACCGCCTTTACATTATGGACTCGAGAGTCGGGAGGGCGCGACTCCACACTGTTGCAAGTTACAACCCCCACTAGCCCAGGACGAGCCGAGCAGGAGGGAGGAGGCCGGCACGCTCGTAACAGAGCAGGCTCCCAAGCCCTTCAGCTCCCCAAGCTCAGCTTGGGCAGGGGAGGGCGTCTGTTTGCTTTTGGGGGTTTTCCCATCTTCTCTTTCTCTTCAACGAAACCTGTAACCCTTTCTACCAGCCAGTCAGTCTCACAGGCCACGGGCTAGCCCCAACACTCGCCTGCACAAAAGTGACCAACGCAAGCTACAATGGCACAGATGACCCACCCCGACAGAAAGGGGACCCCTTAGCGCTTCCCCTTCCCCAAAGCGTTTCCCCCTCAGGCCTAAAACTCCTCGGCGCGCTCCATCGCCGCAGTGCTGCGCGAAGCGACTGTCCCCAGACGAACCCCCCCCAAAACACCCGCGCTACCCCTGCAGCACCTGACAGGGGAACACTGCCGCCCCCCAGCCCCCGTCAGAATCCCTCAAGCTCCTCCTGGCCCCGCCTCCCGTCGCGGGCTGCTCGGCCCCCCTCCGCCACGCCCGCCGCCTTACCTCTGCCAGGCCCTGCGGCTCGCGGCCACCGCCAATCAGCCACCGCAGCATCGGGACCGGCTCCTGCGTCCCTGCCACGGGCAGCTCGCTAATGAAGCGGGCCCTTCCCTTGCTGCCCACTGCACCAGCGAGGCAGCCGTGGCTAGGGACTCCTCCGGAGCAAAGACCGTCTTAATCGAGCTCCGCGAAGGAACCAGCCCTCCGGTGGGCGGGGCCGAGAGGGGCCTGGGCAATCGATCGCCGAGTCAGTGCTATGCTTGCCGCCCGGGGGCGCTGTGAGGGGATGCCGACGGGGCGGGAGCCGTCCGGGGGCGGCCAGGCTGGGTTTGGGCAGCCGGTGGCACAGTTCTGCGGTTTGAATGGCAAGCGTGTTAATTCCGTATTGTGGACAAAGGAAATAGTTAACAGCTTCTTGTCCAATTTCAAAGGAAATTTCTGCTGTGACAAAAGAAGAATCCTTGCTATTTTTTTGCAACCATCTTAGTTGTTTCCTGAAGTAAACGGCTACTGACGTTTTCTGTATACAACTTCTCTGTGGCTGCAGCTGTTTTCATTCTCCTTCACTGAATCTGCTTTAGGTCTGCAGTGCCCTTGTCAGGATGGAGTAACAAATACTGCACAGATACACCACCTTCAAAATGTGGATGCACCACGGGGCTAGACAGTCTCGTGCAGCTCACTGCCCTGCACCTCCCCTGTCCTTAACACAGTGACCTTGCAAGCTTTTTTGAATTTGAGGTGCACATAGAGCAAGGTCTCAAAACCCAATGCACAAGGCCACAAAACTCGTTCTTGTGCAAACACAAGTAATGAAGAACCCCCCAAAATGGGTAAACATGTCCAAGAGCCACTGCTTGTAAATGTGTCCAGAGCAGTGGCCATCTGAATCTACACTTTGCAATTGTCCTCTTGGCCTTTTCAGTCACCTTGTTTCAGGTAATCAACACCATATGGTTACATGAGGCATACCTGAGGTTTCCCAAACACCTAAGGCAGAAGATAATAGTGGTTTGCTTAAACCTGAACTTCCTGTAATGCTCAACCTGTGTGTGACAAGTGTGGAATACATCCTAGGCCTAAAATGAAATGCTGCTGCTGTGACTGACCCTTGAGAAGTATTGGTGGCATGCAACCTGAGTATAGCCATTTGTAAACTGCTGTAAATTCCTTGCAGCTTCCTAGCAAATTAAGCTGATGACAAGCATAAACTAGTTTTAAAGCAAGAGATGTTTTCCTACTTTATTATACTCCTGCTTTTTCATTTCAGCTCAATCATGCTAGATTCCCAGCTCAGAGGTACTGTTCCTGCAGACTAAGGGCACAGCCAGTGGGATTACTTTGTGCATGCAGATACATCTGCCAGTGTTTCCATGGTAATATTTTGTCATTACCAATCTGCTCTTCGGCTATATTCCTAAATAATTTGATATCTTCTCCAAACTGGCAAGTGTTGGCTCATTTCATTGCATTCATTTGTTGGAAGGACTACACAGCATAGCACTACTTAAAATTGTGTGACCTATAATCCTCAAATGTAGTATCCACAGTGATACCTCCAAAAACAAAAGGAGAGAGCAGAACATTTAGTAAACCAGATGTGAGGACAGAGAATGCTGTTTATGCAGTTTAGCAACATGAGTAAGGACTTTATTTCTTCTTTAATCAGTGAGGAAAATATACTGTTTGACTGTATCTCTCCTTTCCTGCCATACCTCCAATATTACAACTGATACATATGCATGAGATGAAACAAAAAATTGTAGCTTGGTACTATGTCAAACAGCATCTTTATAGATAAGAACAGATCTTTGGCCTTTATGGCAGCATCTGGAGGCTGTAGGTGCTGCACTATCTTTGTAAAGACCATGTTGGAATGTGGTCTTCAAAACAGAAGCTGGAAATGCATAACATTCCTCCTGCATGATTAACACGGAACCTTTCATGACTTTGATGGTCTATTGAGTTTGCATGTCAAGGTTTTGCTAGTTGGAGGGGCTACAGAGGTGGCTTCTGTGAGAAGCTACTGGACGATTACCTGTACCAAATAGAGGCAATGCCAAATGACTTCAAGATGGACCCATTTCTAGCCAAGGCCAAGCCCATCAGCAATAGTGATAATGCCTCCATGATAACATATTTAGGAATGGGGAAAATAAACTGTGCAACGGCAGCCAGAGAAGAGGAGTACAAATGTGTGAGAGAAACAGCTTCAAGACAGACACCAAGGTCAGTGAATGAATATGTGCTCCAGGTAAAGGAGCAGAGATCTGTCTGCAGCCTGTGGTGAAGACCATGGGGAGGCAGGCCATCCCCCTGCAGCCCATGGAAGTTAATGCTGGAACAGATATCTACCTGTAGACCATAGAGGACCCCACAATAGAGCAGGCAGATGCCCAAAAGAAGGTGTGATAATTGGACTCAAAGATCCTACAGATCTTTTCCAACCTATATGGTTCTATGATTATAGGACCCTGTGGGAAATCCACATTGGAGCAGGCTTCTGGCACAAACTGTGCATCTCCAAATAGATGGAGCAGGCTCCATCCTATGATGGAGCAGGCTTGCTGGGAGGACTTATGACCTGGTAGGGATCCCACTCTGGAACAGCCTGTTCCTGCAGGACTGCACCCCAAGGAAGTGATCCATACTGGAAATGTTTGTGAAGAACTGTACCCATGGGAAGGACTCACACTGGGTAAGTTCATGAAGGGCTACCTCCTATGGGAGGGTTCCCACGCTGGAGCAAGGGAAGAGTGTGAGAAAGAAAGAGCAGTAGAGACAATGCATTAGATGTGCTGACCTAAATCCCCATTTCCCATCATTTTGCACCGCTTAGAGGAAGGAGGTAATCAGTTGTGAAGTCAAACCTGGGAAGAGGGGTAGGATGCAGCCTGATCTAGGCAAAAGTGTTTTATCAGAGGGGTTGGAGTAGATGATCTCCAGAGGTCCCTTTCAACCCCTACATCACTGATCTCTACAGCTGCCTAAAAGGAGATTGCAGTGAGGCAGGAATCAGCCTCTTCTCCTTATGATCAAGTAATAGAATGAGAGGAAATGGCCTCAGGTTACACCAGGGGAGGTTTAGAATGGATTTAGAAAAAACTTATTTACTGGAAGAGCGGTCAGGTTTTGGAATAGGGTGCCCAGGGAGGTGGTGGAGTCACTGTCCCTGGAGGTATTCAAAAAAACAGTAGACATGGCACTTTGAGATTTGGTTTAATCGGTCATGGTGGTGTAAGGTCAACAGTTGCACCCGGTGATCTTAGAGGTCTTTTCCAACCAAAACAATTCTATGATTCTGTGACTACCATTCTGTCATTCTCTCTATTGTACACTTCTTAGTAGCAGAAACAACTTCTTTTTTTCCCAATCCAGTTTGTACAGCTTAATAATAAGCTTTTTTGCACAGTCATCTGTGGCCCTGTTACTAAACTGCCTAATGCTCTATTTTGTTGTATGCATCAAGACACTTAAGTAGACAAATTAGGGTTAGAGTTTTGCTGCATGAACTTGCATGTATGTGTGCATAGGTATCTGTATATATACACACATACAAAACACATAGGTGTAGAGCTGTAGATCTGTGTAGCTAATATTTGTATATCAGAATTGAATCTTACCTATATATAGGAGGAAAACAAAAGGAAACACTTCTTTACTTTGAGGGTGATGAAGTACTGGAATAGGCTGCCCATAGAGGTTATGGAGGCTCCTCTGGAGACTTTCAAAACCCATCTGGTGGCAGTCCTGTACAATCTGATCTAGGTGAGCCTTCTTTAGCAGGTGAGTTGGACTAGATAATCTCTGGAGGTCCTTTCTGACCTCTACCATTCTGTGAGAGGGAAGATCTGATTAATGAACTGACATTGCTTCTCTGTTTATAAATTGCTGAAGCTTATTACAGTTTCCTCAGCTTACACAGTCAACATTTTCTATAGCTTGTATTCATTGAATAGAGAGCTGGGAACAAGTAAACGGTTTCTTCATATTTTATTTTAAAAAATCATTTGGAAATATTTTTGCAAGGAAGTTATTAGAAAATGTTATTTTAAAGGTGACTTCTCTAAATCAGGCTATATACTTTTGAGATATAGTTAGTTGTGATTCAGTTTCAAAATCTATGCCTAATAGAGAGTATTTTCCCTTATGTCTAACAAATATATCAGCTGAAAAGTACCTGCAAGAATTTCACAGTATACTTTACATATTAAAGAAACAGAGTTAGAAGCAGAGCAGTCCAGCTAGTAGTTGGTATTTCAATGGACAGCATCTGTTACATTCTTTCATGGAGAGTATACGCGCCATAAAAATCCATTCTGCTGTTCCTTATTTTCAGTGGTGGGTAAATCCATCCCCTTGGGATGTAGCTAACTCTGTATTCCCCAGGTCAGGTGAGTGGCACACATGCTCAGACATCAGTTATTCCTGCAAAGAAATTATCCTTTTCAATATGTAGGCCCTTTTAGAGGTATGATGTGTACCTGGCTGAGGGGGGATAACACAGCTAAGTGCCATTTGTATTGCAGTGCTTGAGGCCACAACGTCTAACCACATCATTCAGGGGCTGAAAGTCATAGAATCACGGAGTCATGGAAACCTGGGATACTAGCTCTATTTAGCTGATCCTGGATGTAAATTCTAGGAACTTGTAAGGGAATAGAAGTTCAAACACAGGTGGTAATTAACTTGGCTTTCTGCATCCTGAGAAGGTCTCTGCAGCACAAGTTACAGTGTTGTCTATGAGAGCAAAACTGTTCCCTCTCTGAAGAAGGCATTAGCTGCTTCCATCAAGAGTTACTGGAGTTGCATGGATACAGACATAAATGGAAATAAATAATTTTGCATTTTAGCAGATATTTGGGATTACAAGAAAAGGCTCTATCACCCCTACCAGCTTCAGCTAACCTTGAAGCCTCTTCAGCTTCAGCACAGTGCTCCCATTCACTCCTTCATGGAAAATTTTAAGAGACTGGAGAGAAGTGGAGAAGGGTATTGCATTGTTTCTGACTGAAGGAAAAGTAAATGGAGACTTGGTAAAATTCTCAAGGACATAGGATCACTTCTTTCTCCTTGACTTTAGATTTAACATCTAAGTGTACGAAATGTTTATTTACTTCTCCTGTCTGGTCCAAATCATCGAAGTTCACCAAAAGTGCAGATGAATACTAATGGGGGAAGAGGCTACCCACATGTTTCTAAAAGAATTTTTATTTAGTTGTAATTTCTGACAAAAGGTTGGACCAGTTCTCACTTTCACCACACTGGGGTCACAATTCCCTAAATTAAAGCCAAGGAAAGACTTAACTTTCAATACTAATTTAATGCATTATAAGTATGGTCTTTGTTTTTCTATTTTTAATGCTTAGATTGGATGCATTACAGAGTTTATTTATGCTGGAGTGACACTTTTCTGCCTCCATAAACTTTGTGGCCTTCTCTATTGCATGGATGATGCACTCTAGTGTTTTCTACTGTATGTTGTGAATAAATATGCTTATTACAGTGTATCTCGTGTTTAGTTTACATTTATTTGTGAAAAGCAGCAGAGTATCCTACATGGAGCATAGTGCTGTATTCCCCTTTACAAGGCACCTTAGCTTGCTCCTTCAGTGCTCATTTCTTGTATTGTATTTGCACTGAAGGACAAAGGAAGCAGGTGCCATAAAATGGAATAACACCTTCATGAGTTCTTAAATGTCTGACTGTACTTTGTGAAGAAAATGGAACAAAATTTTTTTTTTCTTCTTTTTTTTTTAACGTGTCGATACAAACTGCAAGCTGCTCTTTATCTTCAGTGACGTGTGATGGCAATACAAGCCCCCAGGTGGCATTCTAACCTTGTTTTTCTAAGTACTTTGTTTTCGTAAGGAATGGATCTGATTCTTTTGTGTAAAAACAAATTTTCCTAACCCCCGTGGTAGCTTTGAACAAAGAAAATAAAGCAGTACTCTGATTCTTCCTGTCTTTCATTTTTTTCCCCCCTCATTTCCAATTTGTATACATTTTGGTAATTCAAATGCAGCAGCTTCAAAGGCAGTTTGAAATCTGGTACATGTTTAATACAATCATGTAAATTATACTATATTCCAGATATTTAAGTCCATAAGATGATGATGTCCTGCAACAGTTATTCAATAAACAATGCCATCCAAATGTTAAAGATCATCATGACAGTAAAATTAATTATATTTCAACAGGTTTATGAGAAAAGTGAAAAATCCAGTTATGACTAATACTTTATAACATGTGGGTGTTAACTGATTCTGGTTCACAGTGAAGTCAGAATTTTATGTCAGGGCTGCGTAAAACCAGAATTATTCTAGTGTTATTTTTATTTCCTTCCAGGTGTAACAGGTAGAGTTTTGCAGAGAGCAAGACTTGCACCTCCTAACTCAGGCACTCAGGTTAGGTGCTGAGGGTACTGATGGTGCATCTTCAGCTCCTTCATTCACAAGAGTAGGGATGGCTTCTACAGAGATTGATTCAGACTATGACAGGTAGGTTCTTACCTGACTTGCTTCCTGCTTAAGCATTCTTTCTCCATCAGCTTCACAGTTCAAAGCCTGGGGTCTAGTGTTGATCTACCAAAGTTTTTTTCCATTTTAGCCATCTCATGCCCAGTTATTACTTTGCTGGTGAACGCCTACACTACATGTTTTCTCCCACACTGTCTTGAACATGTGAGAGGAGTTCCTAAAATAAACCTCACTGTTTCCCCTCAAATCCCTTCTTCCAACTCTTCTTCACAACAAAACTCACAAATTCCTCAGAAATCACTGGACTGGTTGCTCCAAGTTGTCCTTACAATACTGACCAAAACTATCACTTAATTACATGCACCATGGGCTGCTCCATCACTGTCTCCTTGCAATCTCTTCACTTGTACATGGACTATAACGTCTTTGAAAGGTGGACCATTTTAGTTTGTATTTGTGCAGCACTCTTTGCCCCTCATTAGGATTCCAGTGGGATACAGCAGCACAAATACACTGTAATCATATTTAATAAAGCACATGGAGCTAATTTAAATTACTGCTTAAAATACATTGGTAAGTAATAGATCATAAATAAAAGTCGACCTACACACTGCCCGGCATATCTTTCATAGTGTACTTTAGGAGGAGTAACTCAGTCAGAATATCATCAACTACACTTCCTACAGCAACAAAACCCAAATTGCTGCAACAGTGTAAGACTGTGGGTAATCAGGAGGCATAGAAGGAAAGTTTAGATTTTCATCTGTCTTAGGTTTTATTCCTGAAACTTTCAGCAGAACATCTGAAAAGTAATTTCACTCTATGTTTAAGGATTAAGCTGTTAGTTCATCCTAGTCACTTGCAAGTGGTATCACTGGGCTTTGGACCTGACAAATGAAAAGCTTTTTTTTAATTTAAGTGGATTCTGAAACAAGTCCATATATGTTTGTGCACAAGGACTTTTGAGACTGTCTTGTACAGTGCACGTGACATACTTCTGTTTAGTTATCTTCCTATTTGTCGATCACATTTTTTTTCATCCTGTATTTTCTAGAGGCATTTAAATGTGGTTATAGTTAAGTGTTAAGCGTAGACTCATAATTTTAAAAGCCTCTTCCCTTCACACTAAAAGCAAAAATGTACACAGTGTATACTCTTATTCTATAATTCAGAAATGGTTAAGAGTTCCCTGTGCCCTTATAAAACATTCTTCTTAAGAGGCAAAGTATAATAGCCTGGTAGCTGTTGTAATGAAGCATGTAGCAAAGAGGTCCAAAACGTGAAGTGCCCCACTGCCTTAGCTGTAGTGAATATTTTGTTGGCTACAGCAGAAGTCTTCGATATCTGCAATGCAATGAGAGGAGGGATCACTTCCTGGAGTCCTCTGGGGCCATGCCAAAGAAGAAGTTGTTGAATGTCCTCTACTGTTAATTTTTTAATTCTCTTGGGGTGACATTTACTTCCTGACAACATGGATACGCTGGTAATGTGATGAGACTGTGCAACTATTCTGTGCAACTGGAATGGTAAGACACTTCTAGCATAGATGCAAGTTTGTAAAAGCCAACATACATGGTGCTAGTAGGATTTGACTCACCATGTTATGTGCAAGGCTTGTCCTCCAGACAGAAGGCATTAATTCACATATATATGTGAGCAGAGAGCAGTCATTGTAACCCCAACAGTGATCACATCAGATGACACCAAGAATCATAGAATGTTTTGGGTTGGAAGGCACCTTCTCCAAAGGTCAGTTAGTTCAACCACCCTGTATTGAGCAGGAACATCCTCTATTAGATCAGGTTGCCCAGAGCCCCATTGAGTCTGACATTGAATATCTCCAAGAATGGGGCCTCATCTACCTCCCTGGGGAACCTGTTCCAGTGTTCCACTACCCTCATGGTCAAGAACTTCCTCCTAATGTCCAACCTAAATCTACTCTTCTCTAGTTTCAAACCATTGGCCCTCATCCTATCACTACAGTGATATCACTACACTTTGTAAACAGTCCCTTTCCAACCCTCCTGTAGGCCTTCAGGTACTGGAAGGCCACTATTACGTGTCCCTGGAGTCTTCTCTTCCCCAGGCTGAATAACCCAAGTTCCCTCTGCTTGTCCTCATAGGAAGGGTGTTCCAGGGCATTTCCATGGCTCTCTTCTGGACCTGCTTCATCAGGTCTATGTCTATCTTGTGTTGAGGGCAGCAGAGCTGGATGCAGTACTCCAGGTGAGGTCTCACCAGAGCCAAGTGGCAGAATCACCTCTCTGGATCTGCTGGCAATGCATCTTTTGATACAGCCCAGGATGTGATTTGCCTTCTGGGCTGCAAGTGTACACTGCTCATGTCCAGCTTCTCATCCATCAGCATCCTGAAGTCCTTTTCCACAGCACTGCTTCCTATCACCTCATCTCCCAGAGAAGATTGTTCCAGCCCACATGCAGGATCCTGCACTTGCTCTTCTTGAACTTCATGAGGTTCACCTGGGCCCACCTCTCCATTTTTGTCCAGGTCCCTCTGGATGACATCCCATTCCTCTGGCATATCAACAGCACCACTCAGCTTGGTGTCATCTGCAAACTTGCTGATGGTCCACTCGATCCTGCTCTCTATATCATAGATAAAATTATTAAACAATACTGGCCCCAGTATGGATCCTTGAGGGACATTACTTGTCACCAATCTCCACCTGGACCTTGAGGAATTGAGCACTGCCCTCTGGGTGCAATCATCCAGCCAATTCCTTAACCACTGAACATTCCACCCATCAGATCTGTGAAAGAAGTGGAAAGGGAAGAAAGCCCTCACTAGTTTATCATGAGACACTAGAAGAAGGCTGGAAATTTGGTATAGTTTTCAATCAAAAGCAAAGTGTCATGGGAAAAGCCCTGAGGAATTATGCAATGAGCAGGTGTGCTCTGGCAGCCTTGGAAAGGGCCTGCAGGGACAGAGGTAGTAATTGCCCTCACAAATTGTGTGCTCCTGTCCTGGTGCTCTGGGTCGGCCCAAGACTACTAGGTACTCACTTGAGTCATACAATTAGATGGGAATAGGAGATGGTTGTACCTTGTTCTGATCCTGAACCTAAGCAGGGGGGAGATTTGGAAATTCCATCATTTGGTTGCCATAGTCCAATCTAGCAACATTTTGCCATTTTCAGTGTGCACTACCTGAACTGGGTCACCAAAATAATAAAAGGCAAGTCTGGAATTAAGTATGTTGCCTGAACACTATATGGGCCAAGTTCAGGCAAATGGATTTCATGTGTCAGGTCTGTTCCACTATTCAAGATAAATCTTCCCTCTCAGAACAACAGAATAAAGCAAATTCCTTGAAAATATTTCATTATTTAATTCATTCATTCCAATCAAGTTACTGGGATGCAGATAACTGAATATATGAAGGAGTCTGATTTCAGTCATAAAAAAATGACTGTGAAGTACAGCATTACAACTGAGAAATATGCTGGAGTGTAGATTACATGAGTGCCATGTAGTGAGGATTTTTCTTTCACATTTCAATCTGTACAGTTTAAAATAAAATGTCACTCAACTTCACATAATAAGTTCAAACAAAAATTATAATTGATGAGCTATAATGATTTAGAAGATTAACTAGGGAACAGTTCTTTTCTACATGTACCATGGTTAAAAATATCACTGTTAGTTCATTCTATGTTATTAAATAAAATGGTTTTCAGATTCCTATTCCCTTCTCTGTATGAAACTACTGAAATGTCACCAAAAGACACTGGTATCAGGCCATATCCTTTGCTCCCTTTTCATATAAATTTCCTCTTGAAGTAATGAATAAGGTTAAGTCAGGAGTGGGCCCCATTTTCTCTGACCTTGATCTCATAATCCTTGCATGATCTACTGCTGGAAACTTTAAAGTGTTGCTCTTAAGGCTAATTTTGTGGCAGAAGAGTCTGCATGGTGTAGCATTGTGTTTGAGTGCCAGCTAACCAGCTGTGTCATTTGTTCTGTTTCTGTACTGGCTTTCCTAGCCTCCTCTCAAATGAATCTTGCTTGGTTGTTTTCCAGAGAAAGTTCTGGCAGATGCCAGTTCTGGGCTGCAGGGAAAGTTAGGCAAGAGCTACAATCTTCCATATAGTGCACAAATTATTCCCAAGAACCTATTCTCTAACACTGTTCTCTTCATGAAGAAAAGGGGGGAAACAGAGCACATTAACAGTTAAGATAGGTGACCTCAGAATCATACTCCTCCTCTTTTTTCATTTTCTGCTTAGGATAGGACAGTCCATGTTGATACCAGCACCAGGTCAGGCTATCTTTTCTTTCAATTCTGTTTTCTTGAGCCTCCATGGTGTCCTGGCTTGAAGGTCATTTTAACAGGCTTTCAGTTCTTTCTAAATAGTTCCTCTTCTTTCCTCACATACATTCTTCCTACAAGTCTATCTCTTCAGATATAAATTTTAAGCCAGAAAACTTTGACCAACCATTTCTATAGTAAGCTTCTATGCAAGGTACTTCAAGTCCTTATGAAGGTAGATGTTCTTTGTGTAGGCATCTCATGTGACTGAATCTGGCTACTCTAGGACTCCATTCACCTCACTGTTTGAAAACGTTTAAAACCATCTTGAAATTTGTCTGGCTATATTATCCAAGCACAGAGCTCATGCCAGATTTCAATAGCTAATCCATGCATTCCCAGTTGAGTCAGTAAACTGAGCAACTAAATTGTTGTAATTCCATGTACTTTCCTGTACTTTTTTTTTTGGTGCTCTTTCCCAGATATGTTTTTGCTCTCCACCTTAACAGCTAAACTCTCCTTTCTTGCCTCTTTACCATGAGCTCATACATCTGTTTATACCACCTTTTTAGCTCACAGACTTGTTGAGAGCACAAGCCTTGTATAGTCTCATGTCATCTCACTACTCATCTACAATTAAATAAGAAATCAGAGGATGGTGTCCACCACAACATGTGACATTTTGTGAGAGGATTGTACTTAAGGGAGTCCACATAAATGAAACCTGAACTTCTGAAATGATGTAAATATAGTCTGTGAGGATTGCTGAGCCAAGCTGATAAAGGTTAAAGCTAGTATCTCAATGAACATAAGTTTCTAAAAACCATTGATCAGCTGCTTTAGTAGAGTCTTCCATATCCTGAATTAACTAGAAGATAATATGGCTCCTGTTTCAGATGTGGGAACTCAGCCATAGTGAAGTGCAACTAAGTTCAGATTATGTTGCTTACTCTAAAATTACCAAGGAACATTTGTGGATGCTTCTGTTCTGAGTCAGAGGGTTTCCATGTTTTGTTGTGCAGCATGGAGTCAAAAAGCTCAGTTATTACTATTCACAGACTTATGCTGCTTCTTTGCAAAAAGTCATCAGGCAAGCAGCCTTAACCTGACTGAAAGAAATATAGGACAAGAAAGACATGTTCCTGTCCTGGGGCTACTCACAGCTTCTGTCACTTGTTGTGATGGAATGGGGAAATATTGTGCCCATAGCTCCTCTCCAGGCTCTGAAGTCTTTCAAAACAGGTGGAGGAATGGTGCTCTTTGGTAGATCCACATGAGGTGGTGCTGTGGTCCAGCAGCTTTGACCATGTTCAGTACTCTGCCAACTCAAGGGGAAAACTCCTGGGTATGAGCTAGGGAAAGGGTGAAGGTGAGAGGAAATTGGAAAGGACTCACTCAGTTAAGAGCTTGAAAAGGAAACTCTTTGGTCAACCTCTTGCTCTTCTCTACTAGAGATATATTTAGCAGTTAGACCTATTTCCCATCAAGAGCTACCAAGGCTATAAATATTAGTGAACCTTTCCAGAATAAAGGTTAGTAACTTCCATCTTAAATGAACACGTTTAGGGGTGGTTTGGCATGCTACACTTTAGGTCCACTTTCAGAAGTGCTGAGCACTTCCAACCAAAGGAGGGCTGCACACAGCTGTTGGTGCACAGTGTCTTTGGAAAACATATCTCAAGGGGATTCTAAACAGCCAAAACTCAGGAACAGCTTTTGAAAGTGTGCAGGCTTCCAAAGCAGCTGAAGCGACTCTTCCACTAACTAGCCAGCTTGCAATACTGCCAGTAAAGCTTTCTCCAGCAGCAGATTTTAAAATCAGAGTTTATTGCTGAACAATTTTATTCATTGCCATTTCTATAGCCGCTGCCTCTTGGAACAAGCATCTCCTTTTTTGTTGTAGCAGTAGTTATGCTCACTTAGTACATTAGCTGGATCAGTTCTGAATCCAATTGAGAATGCAAAAGAAGCACAGAAAAAAGATGAGGGAAATTCTTCTTTTTCTTTCATATACCAATCAAGGAATTATCAGGCTCCCCCATGTGCACTTCCTAGATATCCATCTGGATTTCCATGAATATGCACCTGGATATTATTCTGGATATCTGGTATCTGAGCATTATCTGCAGTTGATGCCACAGCTTTCTTTTAATTTTATTTCTGTGGGTCTAGAACTCCATTCAGATTCTTAATAGAGTCAAGGAAAATTCTGCATTCACTCTTGTGGAAAGAGATTTGCCACATTGTGCAACATATAAGAATACTCAAATCAGCCTAGTCAGGCAAAAAAAATGGAAAGAAGACCCTTTCCAGAGCAGCAGTGTAGTTTTGAGGCCAAGCATCAGTGTGTGTTGGCACCCAGCTCAGCCTTCACACTGCACCAATGTATTGCCACAGTTGATGCCAGTGCTTCCATCACTTGCAATCCGTGCTCCATGGTGCCTTTGAGTGAGATATAAACACACTGTTAAATGGATGACCCTTTTGCATCTCAGCTCTGATTTGGAGATTATTTGTGTGATTAAAACAGCTGTGAAACAAAATAGAGCTACTGCATTTGTAATCTATGCCCTCTCATGTCATACTTCTTGATAATGTCTCAGGCTGCTGCTCCTCTCTCCCTATATCTGTAAGCACTGGGGAGTGTTTTCTTTATCTCGGGCAGCCAAGAGGTACTAAGCAAATACAAGATGACGAATACATAAAGCTTGTGGCTCCATGTAGACAGACATCTCCACCTTTGCCAGGCAGCTCAGCTCTTCTTGTCATCTCCCAAGTTAGACAAAGAGCCTGTCAAAGCCAAACAGATTGGTACATTCAACAGAAGCCCCTCTGACCCACTCTCTTCTCCCAAGAGGCTTCAGCTCCTCTCAGCTTTTACATCATTAACACTCTCAGGGCACGCGGGGGGTCATTTCTAATTTGTGAATGCCCTTGAACCACAAGCTGGGATTTTTAATTTGTTTACCTTGAATATTAAACAGTATTTTGAAAGGTATTGTCAATAAATCCTCTATGAATAGGGCTCTTTATTCTAGACCTAGCTGTAACTTTTTTTATTTGATTAGATGATATTAAAAAGATTCCTTGAGGGCAATCTCAAGTCACCAAACACAGTGTGATCACTGAAATCCCTGGAGGCCTGAGGATAGACCTCTGGCTTCATAAATGAGGAAAGAGCACTGCTTTCTGAAGGAGAAGTCAAACTAAGCTGCTACATCAGATGCAGAAGTAGGCACTCCACTTACAGGGTTGTGGCAGTTAAAAATGCCTCCTGGGAGAAGTTCTGCATAACAGACCAAGGAGGGTATGTCACCCTGCCCAGGGTACCTTTGGAAGTTCCTAGACCTATGCTATGAATCCCCTAAGTGCCACACAAGGAACTAAGAGGGAAATCACAACTAGTTTATCTACTTAACCTTTCCTCAGAGTTCCATGTTATGTGGGCAAGTATAGCCCTCAACTCACTTGCTTCTCCATCAAGTTCATGTCCTCATTGAATCTTGTTTGCATGTTTGTCCCACTTGTTTTTCTCCAGGAAGAAGTAGGAGGTTCTACCCACTTCTCAGCTTTTCAATTCCCAAAATACTTTTATTAATGTACTTGCTTCTATATGTTTGAATATAAATGCATGGCAGCAGATAAGTAGTGCCCGCACTGTCTCCTCCTACCTGCCTGATAACATGATGTTTCAAGACTATTGAGCTTGCAGTACTATTGTCACATATAGACCCATGTGGAACTCAGCAGTTTGGGTCCATAGGTTTTGTTCTAACCTTGCTCCCACTCTAAGTTCCTGAGAGGTTTGCTCACACACAGAGAAACCTAGATCTGAGTTTCAGGACGTTTTAGCTACTAAGTAAACTCTGATCACTTTTTCTTGGAAACTATGGCAAAGCCATCAAATACTCATAATATAGTATTAGTATGAATGGTCATTTGAAAGAGGGCAAATTAAAACCGTACTGTGGTTTCTCCTTTTCTTTCAAATTCATGCAAAATGGTGTCTCATTTCTCAAATGTGTGGAAATTAGAGCATGTATCTATGGACCTAAGAGATCCCCACTGAAGATAGATGAGTTTATAGTAAATCGGTTTTGTGGTCCTTCTGATCTGTTACTTCTGTAAACTTCACTGGATGCTTCACAGGAAGCTGCCACATGGTGGCGGGGGTGGGGGATGGGGCGGAGTGCGGTGGGGTGTTGAGGGGGAGGGGGTGTGAAGGCAAAACTACCTCGCATCCAGTTATGACTTGACCTTCTCCAGGGTAAGGGGTAAGCTGCCTTTCAAACAACTATCTTTAGAGATTATCTTACATCCTGAAACATCAAGGGTTTTCTGTTACAGCACAGGGAAAGAAAAGTGAGTTGTCAAAATAAAGAAAAACTGAGCAAATACTATCAATCTGAGGGACTACAAGCTCAAAAGACAGCTTCCATTTCCAAGGAGTGGCCACTCTCACACAGGCAGCTGTTAGCATGGAGATAATCATTGCCTTGGAGGTAATTCCCCTCTTCCTTATCATGAGCAACTGCTGCAGTGGTCACAGCTCACTCTCCTACTTGCTCCAGACTGCAGTACCCATGTGTTCCAGGTAGGGCTGCTCCACCATGAAGAAGAGACAATTTCATCAAGCTGTCAGTCTACTGGTAGCAGGGATATGGACAGAAAAACAACAAAAAAAAAAAAAACAGGAAACCACAAAGCACAACCTCTATTTGCAGTATGTCTCAGAATTTATCTTCTGAGATGGATCTTTTGTGTTCAGGGCCATGAGGCTGGGTAGTGGGGTCATGTCCTGCCTGTAAACCTTGTGCATGTGTGTTTTGATGATGTGCAACACCACTGTCCCATGGAGAGTCAACAAATACAAACAATCCTGTAGTGTATGGGAGGGGAAGTTTAGACCGGATATCAGGAAGAGTTACTGTACTGAAAGAGTTATCAGGCATTATAATGGCTTGCCCAGGGCAATGGTGGAGTCCCTATCCCTGGAGGAATTTAAGAGTCTTGTGCTTAGGGATATGGTTTAGTCAAGGGCTCAGCAGTGTTTGGTTAATGATTGGACTCAATAATCTTGAAGGTCTTTTCCAATTTAGGTAATTCTGTGATTCTGTGATTTCTGTGTATATCTAATGCAGATGCACAAGCAATGCCAGAGGACCACTGTGATGGGAGCAGCATGGCAAAGGCCCTGCCTAGGACCCTCCTGCACAGTGGTGTGCTGGAGTGAATAGAGTAGCCACACCATTGGGGACAGCCGGCATGATAGACTGGGTCCCATGAAAATGAGAGAAAGAGGCCAGAAGAGCCCCTTAGACAATGAATTATCTAAATCAGGCTCTAAGATGCAGCACTGATTGAAAAGCTTGTTCAAATTGCTTTCACTGCAATTCATAAACTCTTCATGTAAATTCATATGTTAGGATGAGCACAAAAATTAGAAGGCTGAAATAAGATTGCTTTAATTTAAATAAGAGACATGGTTGTGAATATTAGGCTTTTACGCTGTTAGAAGTAACCCATCAGATGTTAACAAAATCTGATATGCAACAGTTTCACATATCCCCTTGTGGGAGAAAGATCAACTTGCAAACCTCTTTATAAATCAGCCACACTGCTAGAGTTAGACTACTGTATCTAAATGGCTTTTAGATATGCTTCCTGTTTTAAGCTACCATATTTACAAAGGAAAGCTTTTTCAAACCACGTCTTTTAATATAATTTGCATATTTAGTAATACGTTGATTAACATTAAACACGGATTATTGCAATTTATTTCAGAAACAGATGGGATGCATTAAGTGAAAAGCCAGAGCATTTAAACAGAGCACACTCCCAGGCTGACTCCTGATGAATGATGAATACAAAAACTTTAACAAGGAAAAGAAAAAGGAAGGCGGATAGGACAATTCCTGCTGGCTCCTTTCAAGCACCTCACTCGCTTGAAAGTCTACGTAACTGTTATTAAGGAGAGCTCAAAACAAATAATGCCACTCAGAGATGGCGTGGCTTTACAGAGAGTAAACCAAATCCCTGAACCTGAGTCTCAGCCGAAAGGAGTTAAAACCCGCCCCAGGCGCCGGAGTCTCGTCTCCGGTTTCCGGCTCGTCTCCCGGTGCCACCAGGTGGCAGCCGCCCACAGCGCACGTTTTCCCGACGCGGTTTTGGGGTTTCCGTCTGTCCCGGGAAACTTCCCCGGGCTCGCCGCAAACTCCGTCGAGTTTCCGTCTGTTCGCAAGGGCCTCGCACCACCTGGTTTTCACATGCACTGCCTTTAGTTGGCAACTGATAGTACAATAGGTTGTGGGGCTCTTCTGTGGCTAAATACATAGATGATGTACATGTTACATAAAATACTTATATAAAAAATAATAGTTATATTAATAATACTTACAAAATACTTATATAGAAATACTTATATATATTAAAATTACACTATGATATATACTTATATATCATATATATATTATGTATATAATACACACATATGTATGATATATCCATAATATATCCCTATATAATTTTGACCTAAAAATAAGATGTACATAAACTGTACAAAACAATCTATGAGTCAGCCACATGTACATGGATGTGCATGGTTTTTTGTAGCAAAATAAGCGTCTGGAGCACAAATGTAATGCAAGTTAACGTAAATGTGTTATTTGTGCTTACAAATATTCTCCTCAAAGGCCAGTCTTTCTTTCCTGAAATCACATTGGCAAGTCTTTCACGTTTAGTTAAGAAAGTGCATTGAAATAGTTTCAGGAAGGGAACAGGCAATCTCCTGAAAGGCAGGTTAATTGATGATTTTTGAGTATAAGAGTTCAACATCTGGCTGAGCCATGGAAGTACATTACTGTAGGGGTTACTGCTGTTTGCGCCGTGCTTCTTACACTCTTTCGTTAAGAAACTGCTGGGTACTGATTAACCTGTAGCCTGACCCAGTGCATTGTTTTGTATCTTATTTAAATTAACTTTCTGTATAATTAATGATGCATCCAATTAGTCTGACAAAGGCTGAAATACCATAGCTAAAATAAGCTTTGACAATTCAATAGACCTCTTTAAGTAGATTACATAAATATTATTTCTGTAATACCCATTCAGATCCCTTCCCTTTGTTTTACACATTTCACATTTCTAACAGGAATGGGCCTTCCCAAAGCAGGAAGTGGAGATCTCAGAGGGGAAGCAGGTCTCTTCTGGGCATTTTATTTCCAAGGAGGCTTCATTCTTCTTTCTCAAAGTTGCACACAAGCTTTACAATTTAGGATAGCGAAGCAAAGAAAAACATCCTGCTCTCGCACACATCCTGTATGCCACACACACAGACGCACAGGCAGCATATCTGTATTTGTCTAACTTTACCTGCAGAACATAAGTTACTGTGGAACTGGGCAGCTAAAGGCTCTGCTCATCAGAGCACATAGCTCATTCTGAATGAATGGGTCGGGCTCACCTTGAGCAAACCTAGTAGAAGAGACCTAGGAAAGGGAAGGCATTTTTCTCTGGAATTCACTTAAGTGATCTGCTCCAAAATTTCTCCAAAGAGGAGGAGCAAAGTCAGTGTAATGACACTGAGGTTTAGCTCCCAAATCCCTACATTTCCCCACAAGCAATCCCAAAAGAATTTGTGAAAAGCCAGGGCACACCAGAAAGAAATCTATGTGCTCAGGTCCATAATGGGTCAACCCACCACCCCTGCAGTCAGGTGTCCATTGGAGGACACCTCAAGTTGTAGCCCCTAGTGCTGAGCAGGAGGATCAGCCACTAGTGGACACAGGGGAAGGACATATCCCTTTTACCCCTTCCATCTCTGTTCTTCCTTCTCTCTCCTCTTGACTTGAGAACTCCTGTAAAAATAAATTGTTTACAACACTGCCTTCTGTGGAGGAAAGGGAGAGGGGGCTGTGTGTAACACAGGCACCTCCTGTACAGCCCTAGTGAGATCAACCCATACATGTCAGAAAGAGTGTGGTGTTTTATACATGGTACTGACAGGCCCTCAATTCCCCTCCTGCAGCCTTGCTGAGAGAAGGCACACAACTTGGTTGGTTCAGATCCTGCAGTTCAATCTCCCTTTCAGCTCAGGCAGTAGATTGCCTTGACTGTCTTACCTAGACCTCTTAATCTCCCAATCCCCTATGTTCCCCTTATTTAGCTTTGTGCTGGTATTAGAGTATGTGACTCTGGACATTGCTTTGGCTTACAATGTTAGGAAAAATGCTGTCCACAACTGTATCTTCACTTAAATCTCTTTCAGATTAATCAACTGCTTAATTATACTTGGATAAGTTTCTTAGTATTCAATAGAGAAAATTATTCTAAATAGGGAGCATTTATTTAAGGGGAAAAAAACCCTGAACACAGAAAATTAGTTAATGAGCTTTTTAAAACACAGGAATTCTCCCAAAACTGTAGAGACATTCTTTGTTAACATTTGGGGTAGCCATGGCACAAAGCCAGCATTTCAATTACACTATAAAAACACCCCAAAATTACCAACCCCTCCTTTCCCCATCTTCAAAGTTTTATTAAATACTCAAAAGTATTTAAAAGGTCAGTTACCCATTTCACTGCTATCAGGGGATTACTCTAACATGATGTGTTTGTCTCCTATTGTGAGTAGTGAAAATCCCCCTGTATCCAGCATGTTTTGTTTGGATTGAGATGGCATGCAGCTGATGGCTGTGACCTTCATGGTGGCTTAGATCCCTGGCTGGCACTGATTTTTGATTTAGTGCCGATCTGCTGCGCTTGTCACAGGCTGCAAGGTGCTTTCCATGCACTAATGGAACAGCTCAAGGGCAGAGGGGCCCTGTAAATGTCTATCTTTCACCAACACTGCGCTAAATAGAGAGCTGAGTTTTCTACACATGAATGACAGACCCCAAGATTACATACAGAAGTGAATTGGGAGTTCTTTCACCTGGACTGATGCTCAACAGTAAATAAATGTCACTTCAAAAATGGGAAGTTTTTGTTATTCTGAGTGGTAATGAATGTAAGTGTTACGCTGTATGCTTAGTAATTGCCTATGTATCCACATCTAAGGGCAGGAACTAGCCCTATACAGACAGCGTGGCCTGTAAGCAGTTGTGTATTTCCTTTGAATCATGAAGGATTTCCATGAGACTTCAGTTTGACTGCATTTTAAAATACCATTCCTTAATAATATATTCAGCTGAAAATTAATTCACCCTAAGCTCTTACTAGCAGGAAAGCAGCACGCCAAACTGCAAATGGCAAAGGATTCAAGATTAACTCTTTGCTTATTCACCAATGTTAAGAATGGATGAAGGGCCAAGCCAATGGTGTCTACGTAGGGAAAATCTCCTGTTAGGCTTGATAAAAGTTTCTTCCACCTACAAGTGCAGGGAGAGGCCATTAGGTTTGCCTCAACAGTATAGGAAGCAACACACTACAGTTTGGTGTCATATTAATCTTATCACTGATTTTTAATAAAACAGGTCTTCACAGAATAAATATATTCCTTGCACTCAGAATATCATATTGAACTGATTTGAAATTTCCATGTATTAGATGCCAGGTGGTATATTCAGAAAGCATAAACAAATGGGATAATGAATATATGCCCTTCCAGTGTAATAAATCAGATCATACAATCAGCTTCTACGTAGAATTCCTGAATGCGATCAAAACACTAAAGAGCTCTGCATGGGCTTGGAGAGGAACAAGGAATTCTACTTACACACCAGAACCAGGACCATCTTTATTAGCTGGTTTTCTCTGTCTTTATTATTAGAAAATAATCTGTTTATTAACTACTTAACTGCTTTTTAAAGTTTCTGGTTTAATGATTAAGGTTGCAATCACTAATTTCTAAGGTGAGAAAGGGAAGGGAAGGGAAGGGAAGGGAAGGGAAGGGAAGGAAGGGAAGGGAAGGGAAGGGAAGGGAAGGGAAGGGAAGGGAAGGAAGGGAAGGGAAGGAAGGAAGGGAAGGGAAGGAAGGAAGGGAAGGGAAGGGAAGGGAAGGGAAGGGAAGGGAAGGGAAGGGAAGGGAAGGAAGGGAAGGGAAGGGAAGGGAAGGGAAGGGAAGGGAAGGGAAGGGAAGGGAAGGGAAGGGAAGGGAAGGGAAGGGAAGGGAAGGGAAGGGAAGGGAAGGAAGGGAAGGGAAGGAAGGAAAGGAAAGGGGAAAGGAAAGGAAAGGAAAGGAAAGGAAAGGAAAGGAAAGGAAAGGAAAGGAAAGGAAAGGAAAGGAAAGGAAAGGAAAGGAAAGGAAAGGAAAGGAAAGGAAAGGAAAGGAAAGGAAAGGAAAGGAAAGGAAAGGAAAGGAAAGGAAAGGAAAGGAAAGGAAAGGAAAGGAAAGGAAAGGAAAGGAAAGGAAAGGAAAGGAAAGGAAAGGAAAGGAAAGGAAAGGAAAGGAAAGGAAAGGAAAGGAAAGGAAAGGAAAGGAAAGGAGTCTGTTGCCTCCTCATTTTGCCTCTTGACTACCAAGTGGTTTCTCAAGGCTACTCAAAACTATGTTTTTCTGTTTCCATTGCCCCACAGAGAAGCAGTGGGCAACTGAAACCTGGAATCACTCTGGCCTTGGAGCAACACTTAGTATGAGCTTTGCTGACTTCAGTCCATGTACTGAGTGGAGATACATTAAGTAATTTTTTTAACCAAAAGGACACAAATAACCTGTGGTAAAAGCAAATTATTCAACCCAGTTTTCAACCCACTTTTCCTGTTTAGGGAAGGGGGATTAAATTGAATTAACATATTCTAAGTATATAAATTATTATGGAGAAGGCAGAGGTACCAACAACTACTATGAAATTTTGTAATGCAAAGTAATTTTCCCCAATCCCCTTGTTTCTGGCAATAATGAGTACTCCATTTGTTCTGTCTGCAGGAAAAGATCTGTAGGAAAGGACCTGTAGTCATCTCATTTGGCCCATGAAAATATTTTCACTGATTTTGACAGGCAAATGCCAAGCAGGATCAGGCTTGAAGCCTCAGTTTCCACATCTGAGACAGAAATTATTTTTCCCAAGGTATTGTTTGGCTAATTAATTAGCATTACCAGACTATAAGAAGAGTCTTACATGGACAAGACAGTGAGAGAGTGAACAGTCCCACCTGAGGCTGAGCTCTGTGCTCAGCTTCAGCCTTGGCTCAGACAAAGATGATTTGGAGGGATGAAGGTGGCACAGTATAGCCTTGGGCTGTGGAGGACTGGGGTTTCCCCCAAGCACCTGCTGCTGCTTGTAGTTCATTGCCTGGAGTTCATGCTTGCATTGTGGTTGTTTGGGAGACCTTGAAGAGGGACACCTGGAGCTGTCAAATTATACACCATGAAGAGCTGCCAGGCTGGCATGCTGCCTACACCTAGATTGAAGCTGGGCACTCAGCTCCCTTCATCACCCATAAGGGAACCATCATCTGGCAGCCCCATATCACAGAAAGTCTGAATTCCTCCCCTCAACTTGAATTCAGACTGCATAAGAAATTCAGCACTTCTCACAGTCCTTGTTACCATTACTTAATGTTTTTAGGATGCGGTTCAAGTAAAGTGAAGGATACTGCACTGCACCAAAGCCCCAGACCACTTCCAGTGTGCTTCAGGATGAAGACAGGGGGGCCATCTTCCCAGCCTTGGCACCTTGTCCTGCAATTGTCCCCAGATCCCAGGACCCCAAAATATCCAAACTTCTGGCCAGGCCAGTTCAAAAGGTGCTAGGAGGAGGATGGCCCTGGTGGTGAAATTTAGATCCTGGAGAAAACTGCTGTGAGAAACATTTGAACATCAGTAGCCAGGACTTGATGTGGAATATCATAGAAGCTGACAGGCTGCTGAGAGACTGATGATCAAACTTAAAAGACAAGATGCTTTTACACAAATTAGCATCCTTGGATATTCCATAGTGTGGGACTAAAGGGATACCATAAAATTACCCATTTCACAACTTAAATTCTTTTTATGATATAAAAAGAAATCACATCTAAAGAATACATTTTAGTTGCCCTAGCCATGATAAAACTATCATTGGAAATTCAAGATATATATGGACAGCATATGAAAGCATGGATTTATCCAGCACATGGGTGAAATTGTTTAAGAAGGCTTCATCTTTGCATCTTTTTCCCTGTAAAGCTGCGAAGGTCAGTAAGACCTTAGTTCATCTGCTGTGTGTGTGCCAGTTGCTCAAGCCAGTGCTGCTGCGGGACAAGCCCTTTGAAATATTCTTACCTCATGAATTTGTGAATCGGTGAAGAACCTCACAGATGTGTGTTGGATCCTTTCCTAACCCTTCTTACCCCCTACTGCCATTTATGTTTTCTGACAGCACATATTTCCATGTCTTCCCGTGAACATTTCCTGTGAGAAAAAAATAGCGTTATCTAAAGACTTGCGTTGCAAAACTGTACTGAAAGAGTCCATTGTGGCTTTTCTTCTTCAGCTGAAGAGTGAGACATGCAGTGCTTACTGCACGTGAACCATAAATCCCTATGGCTGATCCTCTCTGCAAAGGGGTCAATAGATGGATAATGCAGTCATCACATCCTAGGAAAGATATAAAAAAAAAAAAAAATCTTTTTGCAGTTGTCTTTTATTTGTTTCCATTTTAAGTTTTGAACCCAGGCTCATACACATAAGACTGGATTCTGCGGGAGTAGCTGGGACCAGCGTCTGAGCTAGGTTTTTGCATGCATGAGGCTGAACACTCAGTCGCTGAAATGGCTGAAGAGTCCCAAAGTGAAGGATATTAAAACCTAATTTTCAGTCTTAATTTTAGAAAAAGCTGCTTCAGTATTATGTGTTACAGAGATATCTCATTAGTTCTTACCAGATCCCTGCCTTTGGAGGGCTCTTTCACTGTGCTAATGGCACTTTGACATTTTCTGGATTACTCTTTCAGGTTCCATAATCAATTTAACATTAACATTCATGTAAACTATTAATGAAATAATATTAAAAAAGAAAAATGTTCCTACAATACTGCAACATTTTAATGCCTCATTAAAATCATTAGTAATGCTAATATTAAAGAACTTACTTCATCTTTCAGAGACCCCCAAAATAAATCATAATCAAATGTTTGGTAACGTACATCTAGAGAAATAATTTATATATTGCTGGCATATAGGCATCATGTACGCTGAAGATGACACTGTAAGGTCATAATTATTAGGCACTCGCAGCCAGTTTGGGCTTTGGAAGCTCATTGTAACTGGCATTATTTTATAATTATCATTAAACATAGTGAATATTGTTTGTGGGTTTTATTTTTGAGAAAAATGCCTCTCAGCCAGTACGTTCATAGAATTTAAGTTGCAAACAATGACATGCTTCACTGACCTCAATGACTTATAAAAGCCATTTATATTCAGTACTCTCATTTACGCTATCTTTAAAAATGAGTAAGAGACATATATTAATAGCAAGAAACTGGGAGAATGATTGCATCACTACCCATCTCCAGACTTATTGCAACACTTCATTCTCCATCAGCTGAACTGGCGTGGATATGTAAATGTTGTATATAATAGTTATATAAAATTTTTCTACACATGTAGGGGGAGATCTGTTGGTCTCCCCTTTGTTGGTCAACTTTTGCACCTCATGCTGAAGAACTGTAGCCACAGTGACCTGTAAGGCTGAGTCGTATAGCACAGCTCTGATTTGAGGCATGCCAGGCTCTAGCCATGTAACAGTGGTCTGGGATGAAAGATAGAACTGAGGGGGTTCAGCACCATTTCACACCAGCCTCCTCTGGGCACACAGTCTAGAGAAGCAGCAAGGCAGGTGCTAAAGATGAGGTGAAAAGCAATACCAAATGAGCGTATCATTTAGTTTAAACCAGTGCAGACACTTACATGTATCAACATGCTATCCAGTCCTAGACTGGCTGTCCTGCAGTATTAAATGTCAAACAGATGGGTAACTAGCCATCCAAATCTGCAGCAAGAAACCCGAGAGAGAAGCCCTGCAGCTCTTCCCTGAAAGCCCCACCTCGCCAACCAACTCAATAGCCCAGGTGCCAGAATACTGCCTTAGGATCTTTCTCAAGGTGAGTCCCACACAAATAAACTGCCATTCACCCTAGGGGTGATCCCTCCAGTAGAGGATGGGCTGGACAGAGCTACCCTGCAGATGGCCATAGCTTTTCCTGTCAGGAGCTCATCATAGACAAAGTCACCAGGTTAAGCTGGGGACAAGTTAAGTCTTATCATGAGAAGCATTTGAGTGGGAAGTGACTAACACTAAGACACAGCATTCAGTCTGTCCCTCAATTTGAAGCAAATAAGCTTGATTTTGAAAATCTCTTTACTGTTGGTGTTTGCTGGTCACTGCACTAGACAGTTGCTGGTCACAGTGCTAAAACTGCAACCACCAGATTAAAGAGGAGCTTTGGCCTTAACTTCCAAAACGCATATTTGACCTTTCCCAACCCACTCACTGAACACTACTGTTTTACAGCAAAGGTAGCTTGCATATTCTCTCATTAATTTGAGCTTAGTCTGACCCAAGCCCTTGCCTCCTCAAGAAAGCTCAGCAAATAAATCTAACAGCATAGCCTTGTGAATTCAAAATCAGAGGGCTGATTCTGGCATGGTTTGTGTTTTCTCTTTTAATTTGTCATTTGGTTTAGATGAAAGGTTAATTGCATTTTCTCTTAATATATTTAATACATTGTGGTAACAAGCAAGCTCTAGAAATGATAAAGTCATTTGTTATAAAACTCAGCTACATAATCTTTAGCCATTCATGTTCCCTTCAGAGAGAAAATTAATTGTTCCAATCTAGTATGCTACAAAAGAAATACAGCCGACAAAGGGTGAAATATGAACATCAATGGTAAGTTTCAGATTTACCCTATTTATTTTTGAATGTAAGATCTTATGACCCACTAAAATTCAGTTCACAGTGTTTTATGAAAAATAATGGCTGAAATTGAATGTCTTAATTTACATTTAATGCAATTAAGAATGGTTTAAATTATGACTGATGAACAGCACACACAGATGTCAGTCAGTTTCATCAGAATAAATTGAAGTCAGTGTCAATGAATGCTCCACTGATAAATCCCACTTTACATAAAATTAATAAAAATAAGGAAATATAATCCTTAGCTAATTGCAAAATGTTCTGGAATTCCCCTGAATTTCGGAGGGGGGTGAGGGGGAAGTGTAACTAGAGAAAGACACAAAGCAGCACAGGAGTGATTTATTTTCAAAGGTGTGCTGTGTGAAATTGTGAAACAGCCTGAAAGTTTACTGCAAGGGCGTTTCTGTGCAGAAATACATTGCTTCACTGAAATGAGTCATGGCAGGGTGAGGAAGATGCCTGCCACATACAGCTGTGCATGATTCCAAGAGTGCTGTGCAGATTTCTGGGAAGGGAGATAGGCTGTGTTTCTGCATAGAGCACAGCATCTGAATTGGCATCTAGCATTTTCCCTGCTTTTGCAGCTTACTAGGAACCTGACGTACTTTTACTGAACTGGTGCCAGTGAGAATTAGCCCAGAGTTTTCAAACCCTGCAGTAAACATGATGCAAGTACCATCTAATGCTTTTACATGTGGAAAGTGTAAGCTCTTTCACATAGGTGTTATCTTTTGGTTCTCTCCTTGCATAGGGCCTGTCAGAGCATGATCATGGATCATTGCTGGCTCCCATAACCAGTTCAACAGTTCAGAGTTTTTAAACAGTAATACAAATGCAGTTGACTCACAGAATGGTTTTGATGTAAAGCAAGTGTACACCAGACTTTCATATAACGTTTGATAGATGTTTTCACACTAACATATAAGGGCAGGTTTCATTCTGCATAGAGGAAATGTTTTCTAAGTGAATATAAAATGTAGGAACCATTTTACAACTTGTCTTCTAGGAGCAAACATCAAACATAAGGAGTGCTGAAAGCTCAGTAATCAGTTTGCAAAGTAATTATGATGTGGTCTTACATTCCTAGTGCAGGAGAAAAAGAGAAACCTAACAAATGTTTAAGTCAGTAGACTATCAAGCGTTTCTTCTGTCTCTGTAAGGACTGCAGAGGTTGACTTTTATAAATCTAAATTCTCAAAGTAAACAAACATTCTTCCTGTGGAAGACCAGGAAAATGTTGAGCTTCCTCATAATAAAAGCCTACACATGCTTGTGACAATCACAACCACCAGAAAACTCTGGAGGACTGGCTTATCTGAAACACATGAGCTGTTCCCTGTGATCTGAAAGATAAGCATAAGCACTTTCCTGGGTAGAGATCATGGGTTACTGACCATTTGTTTGTGCATATATAAAGACAAATGTCTTTGAGATATTCCCATCTTCAGGTCAAAATGGTTGCAGCCAAGATGCAGTTGTTCTGTGGCATGAGGGAAACCATAATCTTCTAAGACCAAGATACTACATCTTCTGAAATGTATGCAAAGGCAATTAATGAGGCTAGTATGACTAAACGTTCCAATAATATTTTGCAGTTAAAAGCTTTTCTTTTCACAGGGCAATTTTAGAACACATTATAACAACCCAAGTTTAAGCTGGCACAAAAAGGCACATGGTATTTATTTTTGCATGGGTAGAAAATGACTCTTTACCTCATTCAGGATATGCCTATTCCCCTCTGTATGTCTGTTCTGTGATATTGGATTAATCAGGATGCCTTAATTGTGTATTCTCTTTGGGTGCGGGTATTCATTGTCTGTATGTTAAAGAGTTGAGTGTCCTACCTGTCCTTATACAATATGGCCACTGGGCCAATCTGTGCCCTAGACAGGTCAATTGAAAAGCATACTATCCCAGGGGAACTGAAATGATTTATGCAGCCCCCTTCTGGTGCCCAAAAGCTAAGGGCAATACATTTAGGCCACCACAGTGTCATGCAGTCCTGCTCACACTTTCTGTCCCTGTGAAATGTTTGCCCACCATGCTGAACTGAGATTGCTGGGCTTGCATTTCCATATCCCTGTGCAAAACAAGCTGCTGAGCTGAGAGCTGTGAGAAAGATCTGCCACCAACAGATGCATTGCTGCTCCCACTTCAAGCCAGCAGGAGCTGAGTGCTCCACAGCCAGTTTTAGCAGTGTCTCTCCTCCTATGTGTGGTGTCAAACACAGTTCATTTAATTCTCGCCAGAGACTGAAAAGACACCAGACTAAGCACTTACCTAGGGCCAAATTCTCAAAATGGAGAAGCCCACAGCTGCAAATCAAAAAATGAGGTATGTTTAAAAGTGCTCTCAGAATTGCATGCAGTATTAGTACAACGTGTCTTTGCTATGCCCTTATTATCTCGTAGATATATAGTGTAATTTATGCTAATAGAATGACTCCCAAGTTTACCCTTGCTGTGCTAGTTACTTTTCTAGAAAGTACAAATGGCACGTTGTTAACAAAGAACCAGAAAAAAATGGAAACAGAGAGTAAGGGCAGTAGCCCCTGGTTATCCAGTCCAGCCTCCACTGCACTGAAAAGTGCCCTATATTTTATTCTCCTTATATTTTCTAATGCTTTTCCAATTTACTTTTAAACACATAGGGCTCCATGTGATGGGGCTTCTCTGCTTCCCATTAGAAATTACTCCAGAGCTGTGTTATCTATTTTGCTGTCAGGAAGCTTTTTCCTGATTCTTAACCTAAATTTTTCATTTGTTAACTTCATCCTATTACTCCTACTTATATCTCCTTTGTCAGCCTAAATAACTTTCCCACCCTCATTTGATAGCTGTACCCTTCAAACATTTGTAGCATGCCATTCTGTCCTCCCCACTTAGTCAAGCTACACATATTTTGGGGGTTTAACCCTTTTTTATCAGTTATTCCTTCCATTCTCCTTCTCACATTTCTTGCTGTTCTCCATATAGTTTTCTATTTTGTTCAGACCAAGAAAGGAAAAGCAAGAGCAAGAAAGCAAATTATATTCCATGAGCATGTTCCTCTCAAAAATAAACATTATGCATTTGCCTGCATGCCTCCCGTGTCCACAAATTTTCTCCTATGCAAGCTAAACATATAGAGAGAAGTACAAATGAAGGAGGCAGGATTTGCATAGGCATGGAGACTGCATTGGAGTGACACAGAATGCTAATAAAACTGCTTTAAGCGTTTTTTTATGTACATTTTTTTTCCATTTGACTTTAAGAGATCATCACTCAATGTTATTTCTTAAACTGAAGAATCTAAGGCGAATGCTTTGACTTGATTTTAAAGACATTGAATTTTTTCTGCTGGTATAAATAGTATGGACACAGTAAAAGTACTTGAGAGAGCCTAATGAACCATTTCTTACACCCCATTACCTTTAGTCTGATATGACTGAGAGTACGGGCACTAATTATCCTCTCTTTCACAGGCACCGACATAGATCTACAGTAGGTCTTAAAACACAATATTCCATACAACTCTTAGCAGTTCCTCATGTAATACATTTCTGTATTTTTTTCTAATCGAAATTTAAATTAGAGGCATGCCACTTCCCATCTACCTGCCACTTTTATATGTTTTAGGAACAATTCTTTAAGATGATTTCCAACCAAAAAAGTGCAGGTAGCACATGGCTAGTCACAGGGTGAGTCCTAAAAATTAAAGGATTTTTCTTTGAAAAGAGTGAGGCAACCATACTACTATAATGATGGAGCACCTCTGTGTGGTAGAGACTCACACAGGAAGGCTAACAGTTCAGGGAATCAAGAGAGTTTGAGACAAACAGAGAGTCAGAGCTCATCTCCCCCAGTTTTACGAGTTTGTCTTTGCCCTTATGTATGAGAGCAGAGCAAGGAAGAAGGCTAATTTAGGGAGACAAGAAATCATGCATGGCTCTGCATTGCTTTGCATTTTGCAGAAAGCCTTGCTGAGGCAATGCAGATGCACCAGACGATGGTATGCCCAAAAGCAAACTGATGGCTGTGCTTTTGCCAATTATTTGTTCTCCTGTTGGACTTCTCAAGCTCAAATCCTCCAAATCCTATCCTTGTCGGTCCACCTAGAATGCAAGTTGTAAGGCACCAACACTTCGCTGCCCCAAGGTGAATGCTGCTCCCAACTGGAGAGCCGATTTTCATGACTGTAACTGAGCTTGAACCTTTATCTCGTGTCAGATGGAAGATGAAGTTTTCTGCTTGTTAACGAGGAAACACTTGGAAACATATGAGCTGCATATTGGGATGCAGATGGTTCTATAAGACAGTACATACATTTATAAAGGAGACATGTAAGGTCATTGGGAACCATCTGCTTTAAATATTTAAATGTCCTTACACTAAACGTATGAGTAGCTTTGCCCTAGACTTGTAATATTAGCCATCTACCAATTTTTTATAATAATGGTGAAACAAAAGAAAAATGGGAAGGTGGGAGACAAGGCATGGCAGCCAATTTACAGCATCTGGGCCCTACACAGCCAGCTCAGAAGCAACTCAACCTGTCCAGGAGCTGTTTGCACTCTTTACTCTGGCTCACTCCTACGCAGAGCACATGTAGTGGGAGCATCCTGCAGTCCTGTGCCCTGGACTCAACACTGTTGTGACCCTGTGGGAGGATGGCAGACACTAGACATTTAAGTATCAGGAAATCTCAGTGATTCTCCTTGTACAGAGCAATTCTGTAGAGGGTAGATTTGTCATGATTCATCTCATCCAAACAGCAAGATTTCCAAAGCTCCTTTTCTTGCACTAGTTGGTAATCATGAGGTCTGTGGTGACAGGTTGGACTTGATGATCTTTGAGATCTCACTGGTTAGGCCACACCTCTAGTACTGTGTCCAGTTCTGGACCCCTCAGTTTAGGAAGGATGTTGACTTGCTGGAACGAGTCCAGAGAAGGGCAACAAAGTTGGTGAGGGGCTTGGAACACAAGCCCTATGAGGAGAGACTGAGGGAGCTGGGGTTGCTTAGCCTGGAAAAAAGGAGACTCAGGGGAGACCTTCTTGCTCTCTACAACTACCTGAAGGGAGGTTGTAGACAAGCAGAGGTTGGTCTCTTCTCCCAGGTAACCAGCACCAGAACAAGAGGACACAGTCTCAAGCTGCGCCAGGGGAGATTTAGGTTGGAGGTTAGGAAGAAGTTCTACAGAGAGTGATTGCCCATTGGAATGGGCTGCCCGGGGAGGTGGTGGAGTCACCATCATTGGAGGTGTTCAGAGGAGACTTGACAGGGTGCTTGGTTGCATGGTTTAGTTGATTAGGTGGTGTTGGATGATAGGTTGGATGCAATGATCTCGAAGGTCTCTTCCAACCTGTTCTGGTCTATTCTATTCTATTCTATTCTATTCTATTCTATTCTATTCTATTCTAACCTTGGTGATTCTGTGTTTCTGTGAAAGCTATGGCTTCAGAAACCCTCAGCTCTGTCAACTCTTCACTGATTTCTCCAGATAGATAAGTTTCCACCTTCTTTCAGTTACCTCCAGTAAATAAATAAGTAAATAAACCCATAAACCCACTGTCTCTCCCTGTCTGTGTTGTACATGTAGTTTGAGAGCACTGTCCTTGCAGGCAAACCCATTGGCACCCAGGGGAAACCACCACCTTTAACCACCCTCAGCTGTGCAGACAAATATAGTGTTATATCATTTTGCTCCTCCATTTATTTTTTAAGTATTTTCCACTAAGCAGAACTCCCAGGTGGAGGGTTAAAGGGCTCCCAAGACCACAGTGAAGCCCATGCCCTGGCTCTCAGCTGGAACTCTGGGATCAAGGAGAAGAATGTCCACAGCCCTACAGTACTCCCAAGAGCTTCCCATGAAAGAGCAGCCTGAAGGAGTCCATGTAGACTGGGTATAGGTAATTTTTGGAGCTCCTGCAATAAACATATGAAGGTAGAGACTCTTTCCATCTCTAGGATTCTCATCTGGGTCTATCAAATCCATATGCCTTGGGCTTCCTGTGCCAGTGCATCCCATTGTGTTAGCTAACACCATTGAAAGGCCATGGCGGGACAGGCTGAATGTGCAACTCACATCAAGAAAATCTGCTGTTCGTGTCTGTGCCTTCACTAGACTCATTTCTTCATATAGTTTGTGTTTCTGTGAGTCTTCTCCACAATCTGAGAAGCATAGGTTACCAAGCTACTCTTTTTAAATGTTCATCTGGCTTCACATTTGTTGCTGGGAGTATGCATATACATGTATTATACATTCATGTACACACACATACATATATGTTTATTTATATATTATTCTTGGAGTCACTTTCCCTGAGGTCTCTCATTGCACTGCAGTTCTTCCTTGCCAGAGTCTGCAGCAAACATGCAGGATTAATGAATTCACCGGAATGATGGCTAAAATCTATTACTGAAAGAGTGAAAACTGCTCTATTGCTATCCTGTAGAATGAAATGAGGAGTAAACCACCATCAAAACATTATTTTTTTTTTTTTATGTCTCTGACTGATCGATTAACAATTCTGCATGTTATTATCAAAGCCTAGGAGCAGACCACGACAACCTTCTTCCCCAACCTGAAGTCTTGAATCATGCTTCCAAAAGAGTGGCTGTCAATAGGTCCACATCCCAGTGGAGGCCAGTGACAAGCCGAGTCCCTCAGGGATCAGTCCTGGGACCTGTCTTGTTCAACATCTTTGTGGGTGACATGGACAGTGGCATTGAGTGCACCCTCAGCAAGTTTGCTGATGACACCAAGCTGTGTGGTGCAGCAGACACACTGGAGGGAAGGGAGGTCATCCAGAGGGACCTTGACAGGCTGGAGACCATATTGTGGCCTTCCAGTATCTGAAGGGGGCCTACAAGAAAGCTGGGGAGGGACTTTTTAGGGTTTCAGGTAGTGATAGGAGTTGGGGAATGGAACAAAAATAGAAATGGGTAGATTCAGATTGGATGGTAAGAAGAAGCTCTTCCCCATGAGGGTGGTGAGACACTGGAACAGGTTGCCCAGGGAGGTGGTGGAAGCCTCATCCCTGGAGGTTTTTAAGGCCAGGCTGGATGTGGCTCTGAGCAACCTGATCGAGTGTGAGGTGTCCCTGCCCATGGCAGGGGGGGTTGGAACTAGATGATCCTTGAGGTCCCTTCCAACCCTATGACTTCTATGATTTTATGCTGTTGCATTTCACTGATATTATCATTTAGAGCCTTATCTTGCACCCATTGTACCCAGGAGATATTATTCTGTTATTACAGATTCACTGCATCTATCTTATTATTTTCATTTCAGTATTCCAGTCCTTTTTAAAGATCCTTTCATAAATATTGTTTGCATCATCTTGATAGCAGCTTTCAAATCAGAGCAACAATGTGACGACTTAATGAAATTTGTGCATCTATCTATTCTTGGATAATATTCATAATGAGCCCCAAACGGCTACCAAGAGAAAGAGTGAAGAATCTAAAGAGCTGAGAAGCAGCAAAATTAAAAGGTAAAAAGCAAAACTGTGAAAAATAATTGCACTGCTCTGTTCACACATTTAAAAAGCATAAGAAAGTAAAACAGTTAAATTAGCTTACTGAGTGCTTACAAGACTTTTAAAGCTCTGCTGTCAGTTCAATTTAATAAAAAAAAAAAAAATACCCCAACAACAGCACACTGGTTTCTAAAGCAGATTACATTCTCCAGCAGCCTGAGATGGTCTCTGTGACACTGGCAGCCTCCTCCTCTTCTTGTCCTTTGGAGCATTAGAGCCTTACCAGGATGATTTCAGACTGTCAGGACTCAAACACAGCTGTTTCTTGTCTGGAAACCAAACAGCCCAGCCTTCTGCTTTCTATGGCAACAACAGTGAGCCCTTTGCAATCTGACCTGCCGAGGAAAAGCTGCTGTTAATTAAATGTTAATTGCCTTAATGCAGTCTGCATTATGTGGAAAAACGCAAGTTATTTTGATCTGTATTTTAAAGAAAGCATCTGAAGCTTAGAATGCAGGGCAGAGGCACCTTATGAATTGACAGATACATACTACTCTCGCCTCCTTGGTGTTTAGAAGAGACTCTATGAGTTTAGTAGGTCATTCTATTATTTTACAGACTTTCAGGTGGCAACTATTACAGACAGTTGTATTTTAATTCTGTGAAAACCACAAACTCAGCATTAATAGTATTTTCTAAATTATGTTGAGATGTTGGAGTTTTTTATTACATCAATTAATTTTTTAAACTTTAAAATATATCAGAAACCAGGTCCATTCTAATTTCAGCAGACAGAGTGTGTGATTTGGCTGGAGGATCTTGATTCCTCAACAGACATGAAAGCTTTTGTGATGTCCCCTAAGCAGCAGGCAGATGCTTGCACAACCATCCTCAAAAGGACCGTGCCACATGTGAACTGCCAGTGATTGCCTGCTTCACAACTCTAAACCAACTCTGGAACCATCTACCTCTGTGCTGCAACCTACTCTTTAAACAACTCACTTTCTCTTACACTACTTAGCACCTAGGAAAACAGATACCATTATTGCAGTAGTTTTCTGCCAGCTTGGCCCAGGCTCTGCGGTGACTGGGGTGGTGAGGAACTAAAAAGCACAAAGTCCTCTTTGAGGTGATACAGTAACACTCTTTCCTTAGCTGCTTCCATTAGTCAAAATTCAGCTTAACAGCGGAACAAATTTCAGCTCTAGTAAAGAGCATTTAGAGATGGAGGACAACTAACAACTAACTAAAGCTCACCCCAGACTTTGCACTGTCCTGACTTGCAGGGCAAGCAAGACTGCTTTGGTCTCTACAGGAGAAAACTGAGAGTCACAAAGAACAGTGGACACAGGAGTGGGAAAGGCTCTTGTCTGCGGCTGGCTGAGTTTATAACACTGCTTCTCCTCCAGACCCAATTTATTACTGTATTTTGCCTACATAGACTACTGCTGTCATGGTCTGTGCAGGGCACTGCAGTTGACATAACTGTGCAGTGCTTTGGAGATTTTGAAATTTGCTGTAGGCGCGGTTTTCTTCCTGTTTGCCACGTGTTCCTAATTTTTGTCCTGACACCAGCTACGGTGATATCTGAAAATAACTTCTGAGATTTCACTGAAGACTGGCTTGAACTTTATTGTAACTTCTCCTACATTCTCCTTCTTATAAAGATGCCAACACACACAGAATTTAGTTTATCTCCATTTACATTCAGCTGACTTGAGAAGCAGTCAGCTGGACAAAATAAAGTACTTTACAACAGATGCTTGCATAAAATCACTGGTCATGTATCTATGATGTCCAAACAGTCTTTTACGAAGAGCAGTTTAGGAAAAGTGTGAAAGACAGAAACCTAACAGCACTGACTGCAAATGTGTAATTCTCTCTCCTTTTCAAAATTATCTGCAGTTCACAAAGGCAAAATATCAGTGTTGAATAATGAGAATCACAGAATGATAAGGATTGGGATAAACCTCTGGAGATCATCTAGTCAACTGCCCTGACAGAGCCGTTTCATCTACAGCAGCTTGCACAGAACAGTGTCCAGGCAGGTTTTGAATGACTCCATAGATGGAGGCTCCACCACCACCACTGTTCCAGTGCTTTACCACCCTCAAATTAAAGAGGGTCCTCCTTAATGTTTAGATGGAGCTTCCTACATTCAGATTCATGCCTGTTATCTCTTGTCCTGTCAGTGGGCACCACTGAAAAAAGAGTGACCCCATCCACCTGACACCCACCCTGTAAGTATTTATAAGCACTGATAAGATCCCTCCTCAGTCTTCTCTTTTCTAGTCTTAAAAAGCCCCAGGTCCCCCGGCCTTTCTTCCTAAGAGAGATGTTCTAGTCCCCTAATCATCTAATCATGAAGGGTCAGCTTCTTAGGTGATGTAAATAGATATAACACACTGAAACTGATGAAGCTCCCCTGATATACACCATCAGCAAACATCACTTAAAGTAAGCTGCATCCATGCTGCAGTGGTCTCAGGAGGATATGGGAATACTGCTTCTGCGATTTGATGCAAAACTATTTATAGCCTCAGAATTTAAGCCCCTAGTAAGGAAGCTACCAGAGGGAAATAGATGGCTGAGGCAAGTGCTGTCAGGGGACTGATGGCATTGCCAACACAGCACAGTCTTGTCTAAACACAGAGCTGGCATTCATGGGCACATTAATTTCCTAGAGACCTGCCCCCCTCCCCCCCCCCGGCTATATCTGGATTTGATCCTTACTGTTTACAAAGCTAGGGAATGGCTTGGTGTTTTCAGGATATTATGTGCATTTTTTTCCTCATCTTAAAGTTCCCCATGTAAAGAAAAAAACAGGACTTCAGTAACAGTTACCAGCATGATTTGCTTTTATTACCTTTCTGTTTGAGACCCTTGTTTCCCCTTGTAGCATGTCAAATTGCCCCCAAAACCATATTATACAACAGAGAAATGTCGTTCACACTTCACTGGATATTGATTTACTTTATTTATTGGCACAAAATCAACTTGAGATAAACATTTTGTCCCCCATTTCCACTATTGTAAGCGATATAGTTCACTGCAAGATAGGCAAACCCCAATGTGCTGGGTCACAATTCGACATGGCTTTCTAATCAATGTGTGAAAAATTACCTAATGAATAATGGGTTGCACATTTCCACAAACAAATTAACCAGGGTGAGACTGAAACTAATGATTATATTTATCTAATGTAATTTCACATCTGTTACTAGAGCTAGTAGGATTTTTTTTCCCCTTCTTTCCATGGCATCCATAGAATTAAAGCCCAGCTTTTGAGAGACAGACATTTTATATCCTTTTAAACAGATAATGTTTAGATTTATTAAATACATACTTTTAACACCACAAGATATTTGGGGAGCTTGTTATTATTTTACAGTACTTCCTGAGAGCTGAGCTGCCTTTTGAAACACATGGTTCTCACATCAGAGGGTTCTCAGACTCACAGCACTTCCAATACATGGAATAAAAGCTCTTTTTTTCCAGCCAGTTGAGATACTCCCTGGCGAACATTATTCACAGATGAAAAAAGAATGACAGCGAGGAGGAATCTCACAGGCTCATTTTTAATCTCCTTGTTATAGGAGATTTGAGTCTTCCTGATTAAATGATCAGTTTTGTAAAACAAATGTTCCCAGAGTGTGACTGCTTACTTTGCTTGGGTTCAGCAAGAACCTAGGGCCTGATGCAGTCATTGTGTCTCAGAATATGAATACAATTGGTTCTGTGGGTTTTACTTTCCACTGGGTTTTTTTATTCTCCAGGCATGTTAAAATGTTTTGCTTGCCCTGTCAAGACTGGCTTGGCCTTCCTCTGTGGCCTCCAAAATACAAGACATTAACTCACCCGTCTCTGTCCCTCTCCTAAGACGAGTTTTTCGAAGAAGGGCTTTTAAGATGAGCCACCAGGGAAGGAGAAAGAGGACATACTGGTTTTTTCTTCCCACTAAACTGGACTAACCTTGATGCCCATGGAGGGGATATAGGATCTCCTTCTGCAAACACCTGGCTTCCTGCTGCTGCGGTCTATATCTGCTCTGTCACATCTGGCAGCTTGTAGTTTTCTTCAAAGATGTTGCAAAGAAATCAAGTCTCCAAATGATGTCACTACTTAAGTCAACATTATTAAATGATTTCACAACGTGTTTCAGTTGTGATGGCAGCTTTCATAAGGATTTATTATCCAGAGAGAGAAGGGAGGGGGATGAGAGCGCACAGGGGGTTGGAAATCATTGTACTGAGAGTTTAATTATTGTATTTTTCACTGAAGTTGAAAGTATTGAGGAAAATCTAGACAATTTCTTATTACCTCATTGTTCAGAATGTGTAATTGCCATTCAGCACAACTGAGGTGAAAAAAAAACCTTTTTGATTTCACATCCTTAATACTTGGTGATATTTTGTAGCCTCATTGAGTTAGCCAAACAAAACTTTTCAAATTACACCAGCTTTATTCTGAAGACATTCTAATAATTGATTTGGCTGAAATTCATGACTAACTTAATGTATATTTCTGTTTGAAAGAGTGTTCTATTTTAATAGCATACATTTTTCTTATCAACATTGGGAAAAGTCTTTTATATAGCCAGGTAAAATATGTGACAATACATAACTTCAAGGGTAGATTTTCAAATCACAGGAAATAAAGCCTGACACACTATCATGTGTCATGGCATGGAAAAAGACATGGAGACATTCCACATTGGTGTGCCTTATAAGCCAGCTTTGTATTTGGCTTTTTTATTGAGAAGAGAGACTTTATATGTACCACTACTTAAAAACAAAACAAACAAACAAACAAAAAACAACACCAAAAAACTGCAGATAGCCCTCATTCCCTTCACGACTTGTGGAACACTATCTCGGTCAGTCTTAAACTGGTTACAAAGCAAAGCCCTGGATCTCTTGTTTTGAAGATTTCTTGTTCCACCAACTGCAGAAGAGGTGGTCCATGTACTGCTAGCACACTACCTAATGAATAAGAAATTGCATATTTACACAAAGAAATTGACCAGAAAAAGAGACACTAGCAAGTGTCAGCCAGCTTGGGATCCTGAAAAGTAGTGTTTCAGTGAATCTGAATGGATATGGCTAATACCTGGAAACACCTCTCAGAGACTGAGATACATGCTGCTTGTGGGGCAGACAGGGAGCTGTTGGTGTCAGGTGTGTGCCCCTGTAATAGGACAGTTGAGCATTTCAGCAGCCACCACCTGGTTCAGGGATAACTTTGGTGGAGCTGTGGAGCATGGGGAATGGAATCTGGGAAATTATATGAAAACACTGGCCAATATCATCAAGATGAGCTCTTGTGTAGCCACTCTGCCTTGAGCACTTGACTGCGTGAACAGACAATTCTTCCTAAAACACCTTTTATTCCCCAATTGTTTTTTCTCCTATACTCTGATGTGATGGCTCTAACATGTCCTGGATGGCCACAGCCTGCAGAGGCCATGTAGCAGAAGGTCTTTGACAAGGCACTACAAACTCAGTCTATTTCTTCATTGCTAAGGACCACCTTGACAAGGATAAAGAAAGCAGCCATAGATAGAGCTGATTAGAAAATTAGCTCAGGGCAGCACCTGATGGATGCCAGTTACAAGAGCACATTCAACTCATTTTTGGTTATTCTTTACCTAGCGTATTTGATTCAATTAAAGCCACTTAGCCTAAGTCTGTCTCACCCAGTCCTAGAGATACAACTCTATATAGGCAATTCCTTTTTTATAATAATTTACTGAGCGATGCACAGGCATTTGCTGCTGGAGAAAGACACAATGGGTGATGATGGAAACACAGTGCAGAGCTGTCCAGAGAGAATCAGAGCATCGTGGCAGGGTAATCCAAGCATCAACTTTTCTAGCATATGTGGTCTGAGTATCTCAGTCTGAGTCCAGAATGAGGTCACACTAGAGAAGCATGGCATGACTTTAGTTTCTGTACCTTTTCATGGTAACCAGGCTGCACTGTTTGCATTTCTCATTTTCCCTCTGGTAGAAATTTCTCAGTGAGGGTTTTGACAATTTTCAAATAATGTCATGGAGAGTGTGACAACATGAAATGAGAGTAGAGCACAATGATGCAGTAAATAGTTACATTATTAGAAAGGCAGATGCTGGCACTGAAGCAGAGTTGTTGGCCTTAAAGAAATAGATTAGGATGGAGAAAATAGAAAAAAATCTGAGAGGTATCAGAAGCAGTTGATAGCATAATAACATTCATATGCAAGAAAGGTTTTTCTGTGCAATGTGAATCACTTCACATGCTAATATGACCAGTAAATAAACCATAGTAAGATTCTGGAATTTGTATTTTTACTCACCAAATACAACTTCAGGCCAGTGAATCACATCTGAGATTATATTTTGGACTCTAAGACCTGGCACTGGATCCCTGTGTGCAAGACGAAGTCCTGTATGACACCCACATCACGCCCAGTCAGTATAGATGACCTAGATTCAGCCTAAACTGAGTGCTTTGTATTTCCTCTTGACTTATTCTTGGCAGTCTTTAGAGTCCTCAGAGATACACCCTGAGTGAGCACAAGGACACTGGTAACATTCGTTTAGGACATTTGAGAGTGCTGTGATATCTAAAGGCTACTGCAGACCATTCACCAACTTTGGCAACTGAGAGAAAGAGGAACTCCTCAGTTTGCTGTGAAAGCTTGTCATCTGTCTTTTGTGCCTGTCATCCTCTCCCCAAATTACTATAAACTGCAGTTTGAATTCAGCCCATAAGAATAAACTCTAAGAGTATTTCTGTGTGTTTCTAGACAATGACCTATGCAACAACTAAGACTCTGATACTCAGCAAGCCTGGGCCCCAACAACTCCAGCATAAAGCTTGAAAAGTTTCAGGTACCTCTACCTTGAAAATCAGTCCCAGCTGTATTGATTCAGATACTTAAACCACCTGGAAATGTGTGGAAATGCAAACCTGCCTTTAGCAAATGCAGGACTGCCACTATAACCCTTATTAAAGCCACAGAGAAGGACATTTTTTACTCTAGGATAATTCTGTAAAGCAGAAAAAAGTGCCATTCAACAATGTAAGAATGCTCTAGCTGCCAACATGTCATCTGTGTGCTTAAATGCACAGGTCTTTACATCATAGGTCTTTACAACATGTTTCGTTATGGCCATTTCTCCACTAGAATACAAAACTAAGAACATTTTTCACGTGTTCCTTTCTTGTGCAAGGCAGGGCAGGCTCAGAAGTAAGCAGAGGCACTCTGTGCAAGTACTCCCAAAGTAACGTTAGTGCCTCAAGAGCTGTGGAAGTGATGGTTTGCCCCCAGATACAGCTATTACAGCCAACATGATTCAACTAGAGCCCAAGTAGTACTCCAAATGCCTTTGCCAGTCAAGCTGCTTCCCTGAGAGGCCTTCTCAAGAAACCTGTGCTGCGGCAAATAGGACACTTCTGGGATTTTCCACTGTTGTGCAGACCCTGATACAAGGCAGGCTGGATTAAACTGCCCTGAGAATGTAGAATGAGGAAGGATTTTTTGCCACTAAACTATTTGCTAATGATTTTTTTACTTTTTTTTTTTTTTTCCTGCCAGTTTGGAAATGAGAAGACCCAGACGTATTAAAGTCATCTCATGGAGGTTCACCAGTGGAGTAACACATTTGGTGATGTTTGAAGGTGAGGGCAGAAGACACAGCCAGAAATGGTGGGTGTAGTAAATCCTTTTTCACCTGGTGTAATTCACAGAGATAACCACATATTGGTCACAGACAGATAGACAGTGGTTCACAGACAGACAACCATATTTGATATGTCAGAATCCTAGATGCATCAGTGAAAACAGGAGTAGACAGGTAGATAATCTTCCATGCAGAGGAACCCAAACTACTTCACTCATAAATTCATGCTGAAACTTGAGATAAAATAAAATGATCAAGACAAAATTAAAAGATGAGTTGGGATTTGTGGTTTGGTAGAAAGATCACCTCTAGAACAAGCAACCTCTAGAAGCAACTACAACATCAAAGGTGACCACAATCAGAGCAGTGCAATTAGTGGAAAGGAGAGACCTGTTCATTGGTATAGACCTTGGACAGAACAAGTTGGGGGGACTTTACCTAAGAAAGAAGAAAATTCTGAACTAGTTATGGAGTTTGATAAGAAGCTAGTGAAGGTATTGAGAGGATTAAAATTGACGGAACTTGGCAACCTACATTACTTTAAAGAGGAGACTTCAATAACAAGACACTTAGATGCTTTTCAAAAAAAATACCTGCAACATTGGATGCTTTCATTTAGCAAGTAATGGTGTAACCAGCTGCTGTCAGAGTTATAAAGAAGGATGTGTATGGAAGGCATCAACAAGTAACAGCCTGGCTTTATGTTTGGGGTACAACTGATTGACTATAATGTCCATGAATGAAATCTACAGATTTATGCCCTACTGGAAAGGCTAAGAGAGGAGGAGATAATGAATGAAGGACTGTTGAAGCAATTTATTGTAGACAGAACAAGAATCATCTCCAACAGAATGTCTGATTTAATTGAAGACATGAACCATGTGATCAGTGGGTCAGAGGCAGCAGCTTCTTCTGTGAGATATGAAGAAAGGCTAGAGCACTCAGCTAGTAACACCAGCTCCCACACTCTTTAGAAAGCATCTCCATTGTAGCTGTCTCTATGTATATGGGGTCCCTCAGAACCCAGAAGCATTCCTCATCCCTGCTGGCATCTGTCTGATCACAGTTTGGGCAAATCTGAGCTTAAAATTGCACAGAAGTTAAAGCAAAAGGGTGAAATAACAGTAATATGAAATATAATGGAATTATCCTCAAGTATTTCTTATAGTAATTAAAATTTTCAAGAATAAATGTGAGTCATTTATTTGCTACTGAGACCTGAAGATAAGAACAAAAGCTGACAAGGAATACAGTTGTGGGTGTTAATTACTGCTTATAATAGACACAAAGATTAGAGTCATCAACTGTACCAAGTGTAATTCTTTATTTAGTAATTTAATATTATTCCCTATTCATCTCAATGCATTTTTATATGCCTGACCTTCTGTAGACTTCTCATTTTGTTCTTCAGTTGAAAGAGCAAAGCTAGTTAATTTCTGGTGACATTTTGTGGCCACGTAGCTGCTGAAGGATCTTTTTGCACTCACTTTTGTTTATAAATCTAAATTCAGTGGATATATACCTAGTGACACAGCCGGTAATACAGATGACATTGCTGAAATAGGAACCTACTCCCTCCCAGGGACTCTTTGAGTGTGTCCTACCCTCAGGGTCCCAGTGGTCACCAAAGAGCACCTTGTAGTATCTGTAGCAAAAAACAGCTAGACCATGCTACCTTCAAATATGATGTCTTCTACTCATCCACCTTATCATTAACTTACATTGACTATGACTGTGACACAACCAAATCTTCTGAATACAATCATGTGATGTGGGGAGTCCTCAAGTTACAGGTAAATCAAGTTTTTGCTGAACTGTTGTTCTGGGGCAGGAAGCTCAACATCACAGCCTTTTAGCACAGGGGAATTTAATGATAAAGTAATGTTGCTATCATGAACCAGACAATTACTCTTCCTTTCAATTATTGTATACCAAAAAAATAAAGTAGTCATTCTGAAATGCTCTTTAAAAAAACAAACAAACAAACAAAAAAAAAAAAACCAAAACACCACCTAGTAAAGAAAAGAAACCTTAAAAGCTTGTAAAGAAACCACAGGGACACATAGCTGCCAGTTAAATTATATTAAAAGCCAATAAACTGAAACCAGCAAAAATAAGAGATGTGTCCTTACAGGGTGCATCATCAGCTTATGAAATGCATGGTATCAGGAGGTCACTGAAAGAAAGTCCATAGTTTGTTTTTTTTCCAAAGTACTTTTTGGATCACCACCATGATGCTTCCAGTACTGCGAGCAAAGGATAATCAACTTCATACTCCAAGGCACAAACTGTGTATGGGGGTCAGGAGAGAACGTCACCCTCACAGGCAGTGCATTAAGCAGATTCTGCACTTTCCCTCTCCACCTTTGAAGGAGGGTAAGTATTTCTGCAGAATGATTGTGTAACCTGCAATGGTAAGTTCTGCACAAACACCTCTAGTTTCCTTCCTCATCGGGAGTGATTTTCCTGTGGCAGATTTCAAAGCCTATAAAAGCATAATTTTACCTCCAAAAAATGTATTTAAGCATAAGCTTTGATGAACAATGCAATGTAAAGGTAAAGCAGAGCTCTTAAGCCTCGAGAATGGTCTCAGGAGAAACTGAAGTAGGCACAATTTATAGGCAAATAAAAGACGTGACCTCCTACCCATACCATTGTACAACATCCTAGGGGGAAGGCAAAGATGGGCTCATCTGTGTCCTAGCCCTCACTGTAAGGACCATGAAAAGACAAACACTCTCCTGCCATTTTTTTGCTAAGGAGCAGAAGTAAATCCCACAGAGGACCTCATGTGGCTATTAATGCAGCCCTTTGAGCAGTACTCAGACAAAAGGGTGACAGTTAATCAAAGAGCATCGCCTACCATGTTCTGGGCATGACCAGCTCCTCTGTCTTTTGCTGCTGTTCTTGTTGTGATTACATGAAAAATTAAAATCACACTGTCCTTAGTCCTCCCACTCCACCACCTCTGTTTTCGTCTCACAGTTGCCTCATTGTCATAGGTCCATGATGTTTTAAAGGTGTCTGTGAGTCATACGTCTTTCGGGGCTAATTCTGCTTCTCTGAGTTAAGCCATGTCTGTCTCGCCCAGAGATTTTGAGTATACTGCATATATGCATAAAATCAGACAAGCTCTCAGGTCCTGGCTGGATGAGCCAATGTGACTCAGTCTGGTCAGACATTTGAATGAGGTCCATGTATGGTCCACTATATTTACCTTAGAAAAGAGAGATTATGAAATGGGACAAAGCTTTCTGGTAGAATAATTTTAAGCACAAATCCCACAAATCTTCACATGTGCATCTGCTGAACTCACAGACAGGTCAGCATGGGCTTTATAGGGTGCAGGATTAGGGGATTTGCTTCTTTGTCCATTTTGTCTGAGCTATAACTCTATTATGGCTATCAAACAGTTGTGATACATTTGTGGCATTACAGGATGCTAATTTCCAAGGATTCCTCCTCTTCTCCTTTTGCAGTGTTTAGGTTTTTCCTACGTCTGTAGCAAACATGAGGGAAAAGCTAAAATTCCTTTGTTCTCCCTTTCATCCCTATGCTGAAAGGCAAAACAGGCCATGTTTCCTAGACCAACCACTCTGAGCTCAGCCTTCATGGCAGGCAGGAGGTAGTTGCCTGCTTGCCAGGTCTTGCTTTAGAAAAAAGGTTCTTAATTCCCGAATTGGAAATGAAGAGGAGTTCGCTATTAGGTCTCATATTAATAATTTAGGAAATACATGCCAAGTCACTTGTGTTCTCTTGATTCTCTCAGAACACAGCTGCAAGCTGCATTTGGTGTTAGGGTGAATGAATGTATTTCAGATAAGATATTTGTACTGAATTATTAGGGTAGTCTGTATTACAAAATTACTAATAAACATTGCTTCTGGCTCAATTTAGCCTGAACTCAGTGAACCTAGCCAGTGGTGAGAAATCAAAAACTCTGAAATACCCAATGAATGAATCTAACTAATCAAGAAGCCCTGCAGGAAGTAGATGCCAGGATTAATGAGCCAGTGGTTTCACCATGCCATGCTGTTATTTCTTCACATAAATGCCCTCAGACGAGATTACCTTTGTCATGAAAAGGAGAAAAGGAAGGTTACATACTTTCAACTGACAGGTTAACTGCCATACCTCCATTACTGCAAGATACATTTTCATGTGCAGAAATTTTTATTCTGAAAAATGAAAATTTAAAGACCACAACACAAATTAAAACACATTTTCATTTCTAGGACCAGGGATCATTGCTGCTAGTGCAATAATGTAATCTGTGCTGCAATGTTATCTGATACCTTGACTTGCACAAACTTTCTTCTGATGTTAGTAATTGCTCAGCGAATGCAATCTCCAGCAGTTGGTAAGAGCAGATTCTGCCTTCCACAGGGAGTTGACAGGAGAAAGAGAGGGGAGAGAGAGTGTCAAAGCATTTCATCAAGAGAGCAAATGAAAGGTTCAGTGACATTATTGTTATGTATATTCCTTAGACATTAGGGGTGATGTTGTATTTAGAAGGAAATAAACCTATGTGCATATGTGCTGGTGTGAAAATGAATTCATATATATATATATATAAAAACATATATATGCATATATATATAAAAAAAAAACCATATAAATCTCAGTCTTACTTACGCATTGAGTGGAATTGCTCAAAGCTAAAACACACCTGGAGGTAAGTAAATAAACTCAGTTTATAACAGCCTCAGTGCCCAGTGTTAGCTACTTAGTCAGTAATAGGCTAATTGATATTCAGCATAAATGTCCCCTCTCAATTTATATGGAATTCACTCATTTATTTTGATCACTTCATGTGAATGAAGCAAAGCTGTTCATGTCATTAGGTAGAACCGGTCAGTGCTGTTTAATTTTTATCTTTTAATAAGAGTGCAAGTGAGATTTTGTAATAAAATCATTCACACACAACCTGTAACATGTATGAGTGAAAAACGTGGTCCCCTTCCTTTCATCAATGTTAAATACATAAAATTATCAGCTTATTATCAGCTTAGATGGTTTATGTTGAAAAGCTTCAGCTGGTGCTACGGTTGCATCTAATTTCAAAAATCTCCAGGACTCAGAACACGAAGATATATTGCCATGGAAACAAATGTTGTATCAAAGTTGAATAGGATCAAAAAGCTGTGCTCATAACCAGGACAACAGTTGCATTAAAATATGGAGGAAATTATGTATGTTTTTAAGAGCAAGAATTAATATAAAGGACCTTTGTAAGGCCACTTTCACAGAGCTGCAGTGTTCAGTATCAAGAACTGGATTTTATAAGTTGTGTCTCAATCCCCCGGCCCCAGTCAGAGAAAACATTTTTCTCTACCATTAAACAACATGTGTTTTTCAAAGACCTTCCATACCACATTTTATGACATTCTTACATCATAAAGCCACCTTGCTTGCAGCAATATTGAGCAGCCATAAAAATTACCTGCTTCTAAACAACCTTCCATACATTTGGTAGAGGTAGAGTGAGATTTGCACTCCTCTGCAGATCTGTTCACCTTGCCAGTGGGCCACAGTACAAGGGACCATTGTGGTATTGGGAAGACCAAGTGACTTCCCGAATGGGCTGCCACTCCTCTTGGGACATTCAGGGTCATTTGTGGGATAGGGGGCTGGGAACACTTTGATCAGCCCTGCTTCATAGGCACTCTGTGCGCCACATCTTTGACAACTGATCACTGATTTCAAACTTGTAGCTAAGCTTGGATGCAGAGGAGCAACTGTTTGGCACAAGGTTGGGCTGATGAGTAGAGGGAGGGCTAGAAGGACATAGTGTCTGCTTACACTAGGCCTGGCTCTCATATGGATTATGGAATGGGATTTGTCTTGTCTGGCCTGACCTACCTCAAGATGTGCATCCTGAGCTATTTTGGCACCTGCACAACCCTGCTCCTGCAGAAGGGCACAGGGCTTCTTCCTCAGGTGACCCCCAGTGGACTCACTTATGGCCTGCATCACCAGTAATTTATTCTACTTTTATTTCACTTTTACATTAAATACGCATATGTAATTTGCACTTTGGAACAGGCAAGGACCCTTCTGTGGGCGCCTATGAAGCCAGGCACTCTCAGATGTGTAATTAAGAGGTGTGTAATTGATGTACAAGGATAAGAGATCTCTGCATATAACAAAAAAAGGAAGGAGGATTTGGGGTGTGTGGTGTTGCTGTCAGAAGTAAAAAGGAGCCCCAGACTAGATTCTTCAGATGCTTGCCAAAGTCCTGTACCTTTTTTTTCCTCCCATGTCGAAGTTTGCAGGGGGTTAAGCCATGCATTTTCTCTTCCGTGGGATTCGCCCCGCAGGCAGCTCCGCATTCATTTCAAAACGGGCAGAAAGGTTTGCGGCGAAAGACCCCTTCACCCCCACCCCAATCCCAGCCCTCATCCCCGGCACCGCACAGAACTCCGGGGGTACCGCCGCTGCCCGCCCACTCCGGCCTCCCGCCGCCTCGCTCTCACCGCTCTTCGCCTCTGCCCGGCTTCGCCACAGAACTTCTCGTGTCCTGCAGTTTAAAGGCACATCACGCAGAAAGATTAACAAAAGTTTATTTGTCATGAAGTATTAAAATTGCGACAAGTGAAAGGCTTCAATGCAAAGTTCAAGCAAGCAAACTATCCCCAAACTTGTGACAAAGGACTCTGTGTATCCCCATAGAAGGAAGTCCCGTCTTTTTTTTTTGTCTTTTTTTGTCTTTTTTTTTTTGCCTGCGGTTCAAGACACATCTCATATCTCACACGCCACATCAAAATCCATAATTCTTCATATCACATACTGAAAATGATATTATTTATCCATTCACATTAACTTGATATAAACCTGTCCGGAAAAGTCAAGTAATATGTTTTATATTAGCTCAAACATTTATTAAGAAACCGAAAATGCAATAAATAAGCACAGACAATAAGTTAAAACATATCACGAATCGACCAGTATGTAACAAGAATGCTTTATCTACACAAAACATCCTATTTCACATCGTTTGTTTATTCCTCCAGCAGCCCTGCCCTGCGGCACATGCAGGTGGGCGGGCCGTGGAGTCGGGCCGGGTCGGGCCGGGCCAGGCGGGGCGGGGGCCGCGGCGCCGCCTCCGCCGGCGACAGCGGAAGATGCAGGAGGGACAATAGCAGCAGAAACGTAAATAAATGCGTAAAAAAAGGTAGGGCGGATCGGCAACTCAACTGTCACGAAATCAAAGATCCGGAAAAGGGAGTGCTCTTGCTTATTTTTTCTTTTTACCTCTCCCATGTGTTTTACAAAAAAAGGAACTTTATTATTATTTCCCCCCATGTCTTCGCTCTCACTTATAAATGCTTTTTCAAAACAGATTTGATTCTGTCTGGGGTCTCCGTACCTCTCCGCCGGCCCTCCCGACTGCCCTCCGACGGCGCCTTCGCAGCGGAGAGGGCCGGCGACGGGTGGCTGCTCTTAAACGGTAAAAATTTAGAAAACAAAACCAAAATGCCTTTTTGTCGTTGTTGTTTGTGGTGGTTTGTTTTTTCATTTGTTTGTTTGCTTTCTGTTGTGTTTGCTTTTTGTTGGGGGTTGTTTTTGTTGGGAGTATTTTTGCAAATCCCCCGGCGTTCCGGCGGGAGTGCCGAGTGGTGGCGGGGAAGGGAAGCTGGGCCAGGCGCGGGGAAGCCCCGAGCCCCTCCGCCGCAGGGTAGAGGCGGGTGCCGAGCGGGCCAGGCCGCCTGGAGCCGAGGGGATGCGCGGGGTAGTGCGGGAATTCCGCGGGGTCAGAGGGACTGAGGGAAGCGAGGACGGGGCGGGGTGTGAGGGGGTAGGGGTGGTGTCTCGGCCCACAAACCAGTCCCTTCGCGTCTGATTTCAGATCCTGAGTCGACTCCCTGGTTAGTCAGGTGAGGGAAGGCGGGGGGCCGGGGCGAGGCAGAGGCAGGGGCACGGGGCAAGGCGGCGGTGCTGGCGCGGGGTGAGGTGGCGGCCATTAGGTGAAGCTCATGGAAACTGTGTGCTCTAGTGCTTTGCGGCGAAGGGAGGCGATGCTGGTTCCCCGCCACACGTCGCTGCTGTCAGGGGAGCTGCAGAGCTGGGGCGAGCCCGTCACGTTACTGGGGCCGGGCAGAGAGGCGGGCACCATGCCGGGGAAGGCAGGCTGGTAGAGGTGCGACTGCAGCCCGGCGCCGTTGGAGCCCGCCAGGCTGTTGGAGAGGCCCATGGAGTTGGGCGGCGGCCCGGCTGCCAGGCTGCACTGCGAGAGGGACTGTGCCATGGCCTGCTGCCGGCCCAGCGCCGGCGGCAGTGGCAGCTGCGACACGCCCGGCATGGCGGCGGCGGCCCAGCGCGTATCGTTGGCGTGGAAGGAGCACAGGCTGTCACCCATGGCGGCCGCGGCGGCCGCGGCGGCCGAGGGGAACTGCGGCAGTCCCGGCGTCGGCAACAGCGTGCCCGGAGCGCGGAAGACGTTGGTGGTCTTCTTGCGCTTCTTCCACTTGGCCCGGCGATTCTGGAACCAGACCTGCGGACGGTGGGGAGCGACACATACCGTTAGCACGCCTCGGTGCAACGGGACCCACTGCTCCTAGCCCGACCTCCACCCCGTCCCCCGGTCTCTTCCCCCAGCCGTTGAATCTCACACGGCCACTCTTCACACCCGCAGCTCCACGCGCGTCCCCGTCACGTGTTAACGAAACCGCTAGAACTTCTGTAGAAGAACCGATCGATGCGTCCGTCCGGGACTGAGCCGCCTGCGGCCTCCCCGCCTCGGGAGGCGACTCCAAGAGGGGAGCTTGGCCTCCCCGCTAAAACTCCCAGTAACACAGGCAAACCCAAAACCGACAACCCCGCGGCTCCAGGCCTTGCGTGGAAACGCTCCCGAGCCACCTCCAGCCTAGACCCGGGCCGTATCCACGTATCCACCGCCTGGTGCTGCCCAGTCCCGCACGCATTTGGGTTCTTAAAAAAGAAATAAATAAAAAATAAAAAAAGTAAAGGGGGGTGGGGGTGGAAAGAAAAGGACTTTAGGTAAGCTGCTGCTCGTGGTGCGGCCAGGGATGACTAGATGGGTCTCGCTGCACCGCTGCAAAGGCACCCGAGGGCGTTGTTAAGGAATGAAAAACACGGGTCCACTCGAAATCCGGAGGAGCCGCAGTGTCCGAGCTTGGGGGATAGAGTTCATGGATTCGTGCTGCATAGTCAGAATGAAAAGGGCGGGCGCCCATTACCGGGAATGAGCCGCCGTTAAGGAGCTAAATATTACATGAATAATCGAAAAAGAACGCGTTCAATTTCGTTTTAGGGTTAATAGTTAAATTGCGTCTACAAAATCTTTTTATGTTTCATGGTTTACTGATGGTGTAAAGAATCTCCATCAGGTCTGATCACCTTAGCTCATAGCTACGCTGCATATGCTTTTAAAATGTGAGTGTTTCCAATTGGAAACTAGTGCATGACAGATTAAAACGCAGGGAAAACCTAGGGGAGATTTTGAAAAGGCACACATGACAACTCTAGAAATATATTAACCAGAAATGTTTGCCAACTTTGGATCGCTTTTAAAATGCAACTAGCCCCTGAAAATTATTAATACAACAGTGAGAATCTAATGGAGGTTGGAATCTAAAAATCTACCTTGATGGTGTCTGCTGTTACAGTAATGCAGACATACTGTAAATGTATTTTAAAATATATAGCCCATTTAATTCTCTAGCTATAAATGGGTTAGAGAGAAAGAAAGGGAGACAATATCACTATTTTGTTTCTCCCTTTTTCTTTCTTTTTTTTTTTTTTTTTTTTTTGTTAAGGAGCTGAAGCTTTATGAAGATCTCATTGGAATCCAGCAGATGATTAATGTGAAGATTTGGTAGGAAATCTGGAGAGCTGTATTAAAGCTCAGATCTCAGGTTCATTTCGATCAGCCAGCCGTGAACTCTGAGCCGAATTCATTACACTTTAATAGTGCTGGGAGAGGAAGAAAATGCAATTTCTCATTCCATTAGAAAACTAGAAAATACTCTCAGCTTGTCCCCTATTAAGATGTGGCAGGTGACGGGACCATTGTGGGGGACACGGTCAATGGAATTACAGCACATTATTTTTGTTTGTATAAAATATTGAAAGGCAAGCCTGACTGTGCTGAAGTTATTTCACTGATTTGGTTTTTATGTAAATAAAATATTGAAAGTTAATTAATCCGTGCTAGAGACTAATGATTATGCTTATTATATTGCATTTGATCGCATAATTTGCATGATTCTCGCATTGCTGCTTAATAAGCCATTCCAGGTTATAAATAATTCTGAAATTGGTTTCTAATAATGGCATGCTATAAAAAGAATGGTTTTATTACAGCAGCCTGAAAAGCAGAGCAATATCAGATGTGGAATTGGACTCCTGTTTAAGCACCAGCCACTTTAATAATTATTTAAATGTATCATATACATTAAAAACAGATCTAAAATGAGGAAAGTGGTGATTTATCCTAGCATCCAAAACACTTAAAAACATATACAGCCACTATAAATTAACTATTTGGAGGATTTCTTGAATCAGTGTGGAGCCCACATACTGCAAGGAGTGTGCAGGCAATCTGTTAACTATAAAGAATACTGTGAAGTACTCGTTTAAGAACATAAACCAATTACTATTTAATTTAAATCTGGTCAAGGAGCAGTGATACATCGGATTGTGAAGTAAATACATTAAATTATTTTGCCTGAGATTACATAATGTTAATCATTTTGAAGTGTTAATTAAGAAGGTTATGTTGATCTGATTACTTTTTAAACTACAGAACATTATTGTAAAAAATATTTAAATTGCCACTCTATTAAATTGTTTTTATCAGCAGTTTCAAGCTATTAGAATTGGTTTAAGATTATGCTGAGGCCATTAAAACACTTTGTCTTTCTTTCTACGAATTTCTTTGATGTGCTCTTAGAAAATAACTATTTCCATTTTATATTTTACTTAATTTACCATACTCCTAATATTGAAATTGGTATCATTAACCTTTGGGAAACCCAATAAAGTTTAATAGACCTCGTTTTCTTTTTTCATAGAGTCAGTTGTCCAATTATATTTTATTTGTGAATCTAATTTCTTTTTTAATTTAAACTAATTATAGTCCTGTGTAGGCTAAGTCAAATTGTTTTACTTTTTAAAAGCAGACGTGTGTATTCTGTCATATTCGGGAATGGAGTCAGTTTCCGTTCATAAAGGCGCTCATATAAAGATTTCTTTTGATGTGTCTGTATTTAGCTGAGGAGCCTAGCCTTGCTGAGAGTAATTTTGAACACTGGCTGTGGCAAAGCGCAGTAACATAGCCAGTGTGCTGTGCTGAGTGGGGATCCACATCCTACAAGTGCTTCCATTGTGCAGGCTTTCTTTCCTCAGAAGGGATTCACCCAGAAAGTCACTAAAATATCCTTCTACTTACAAAAGCCGTATCTGAGTAGTCTAGCAGTTGGATCCATATGGCCCTTTTCCAAATTTCGTTTATATTTGTCTACATAGTTTTATATGTGCCTCTGTGTGTGTGTGTATATATACACACACACACACACACATATATATGGGTGTGCATATGCATATATGTGTATTTGAAGTTACTACCTCTCCCTCCCCAGGCATTATAAAAACCATTACAGGGAAACTCCGAGTCGAGATACAAGTGCTATTTACCTAAGTGCCTTTTCACAGACTGTGTACCTTCCGTCACCCCTCGCCCCGACCCTCATGGCAGCGGGCTCCCGAGCATGCTCTGTCCCAGCAGCACCCTGGACAGCTGCCCCACGGAGAGCTTGGTTTAGCAGGGGCAGCACCCTGGACAGTGGCCCCAAAGCCCTCCGTCGTCGCCAGACCCCTCACCGGGGGATGTAGACCATGAGCTGAGCTATTGCGAGAGCTGAGACTGCCCGCTTCCGAATTGTGCCTCTCCGGCCTCTTGCCCCGGGTTGGGCCGTGGAGTGGGAAAAGATACGTTCGCTATCTGCTAGCAACCGCCGAGCTGTAAGCGGGTAGGAGACAAGGGACACCCCTAGGGGATAGCATTGCGGAAAGGGGGACGGTGGGTTTCGAGACTTCCTCACCATACTTTTCCATTTAGAGGTAGATTTCCTCCCCCACCGTCGAGCTGAGATTTGAAGGCACCCACCCACCCCGTCCCAGCGTGCCTGGCCGCGCCGCCGGCCGTCGGTGAACCCGAAGAAGAGACCAGCGGGCGCGGCAGGGGCAGGCACTGTGTGAAGGCAGCGGCTCATACCTGCACTCGGGACTCGGTGAGGCCGATGCGCAAGGCCAGCTCTTCCCGCATAAAGATGTCCGGGTAGTGGGTCTTGGCGAAGCTCCTTTCCAGCTCGTTGAGCTGCGCCGGCGTGAAGCGGGTGCGGTGCCGCTTCTGCTTCTGCTGCCCCTGCTGCTGTCCAGCCTGGCCGGGGTTCTGGCCCCCCTGCTGGCCTTGCTGCTTGTCGGGGTCTTTGGAGCTGACGGCTAAGGAGCTGGGATTGGATCCCACCGTGGTGATGTCCTCTCCCGGCAGCAGGGTGGTTCCTTCCACCGTGTCCGAGTTGGGAGCCATGTCTCCTGGGTGTCCCCCCGGATCCGAGGCCCCTACGCCCAGACGACACTTCACCGCCTCCCGGTGTCCCAGTAGCTCGGCTGCATCTTTCATCCCTGCGAAAGTAAAGGAGCCGCGGTCACTCCCCCGAAGCCGGGCGCGTATCCATCAGAGTCGCTTTCCAGCGCACCGAACCGGCGAGAGGCATTCACCCATCGCTACCGCTTTTGCCGCGTCCCCCCCGCCGCCGGCCGCCAACCCCAGAAACCGGTTCGGCTTCGCGGCGCGCAGACCCACTGGCCCGGTGCAACCCAGGCGAGAGAAAACTTTACACTGAGCAACAATTTTTCCTGCTTAAATAACCAGCTCTCTGACGGGCCTTCCCTTACGAGGCCAAGGGAAAGGAAGAGAAGGGGATGAGAGCAAGTTTTGCTGGGTCCAGCTTGGTTTTTCCAGCGAGGCTGGTAAGAAAAAAAAACAAAAAAAACCCAAAAACACCACAAAAAAAGACTGAGGGAAAGAAAGAACACTCAATCCGCTCTGCTGCCGGGAGCGTTACCTCGCCAACAGATGTGCGGAGACCTTGGTCACCCTGGCCGATCTTTCTCCTCTCCTCCCTCCGCTTTTCTAAACAAACGCGTAAATAACCATGAACATACAGGTATTTCTATTTTTATAAAAGGAAAATGAGGAGAGAGGAAAGCGAGCATGCGAGCAGGAACAGACCACCCAGAACTCCTTCGTAAATATCATCGTGCTCATCTGTCCTGAAATAATAATAAGCATCATAGCATAATATGTAGATATGTATATAAAACCAGGGAGAAAGAAATTAAATGATCCACAACTCGATGTAGATCTACATACTCTGTAGGTCTCTCTCTCTCTTTTTTTTTTTAAATGTTAAATCAAATTAAACTTTAATACAGTACAATTACTTTTAAAAGAATTAGCCCATTTAGATCACATTAAGGTAAAATCAGGAACAAATTGTCAATTTCCTGCCCCGGCTTCCTCCTCGCTCGCCGCCGCTGCCAGAGCAACCTCCGCGGAGCGGGGGGGTGCTGGTGGAAACTCACCGAGACGGGCGTCCAGGAGGTCGGCGTGAGACAGCATCGCGCACCGCTCCAGGGCGAAGGCTGTTCCCCCAAATTTTAGCGGCCTTAAGTTATTTAAAATAGATATAAGATATAAGAGATATATATAGATAGATATAGATCGCCTAAATGAAAGAAAATTCGGTGTGTGGTTAAAAAGGGGGTCTCTTGCATTATAATGTCCTTTAGAGAGACGGGGAGGTGCTTAACACTTCAATGAACCCGTGAGCAGCGCGGCGCGGGGACCAATCAGGAGGGCAGCCTGCAAATGTCAGCGCCCGGAGCGCCCCGCTCCGCCCGCCCGCCACCCGCCCGCCGCCGCCCCGGCCTCCCGCCGCCCCGGCCCGACCCGCACCGCGCCGCCGCTCCCTTTCTCCTGCTCCGCTCGCCCTCACCGCCCTGCTTCCACCTTTCCCCCTCTCTTCCAAATGCACATTTGCCACCCCCTCCTGCTCCGGGTCATCCCATGATTATTGTGTTTTCTCTCTCTCTTTTTTTCTTTTATTTTCTTTTTTTTTTTTCCCTTTTTTAATGTCTCCTCAGAGCGCACCCACGGACTCGCTCAGGCTCCCAGGGGTGGTTCGCAAGCCCAGCGCCCACTGGGGTGGGGTTGTAAGCGAGTCAGCACGGGCGGCTGAACGGTGCGGCTCTGGGTCAGACAACGCTAGTCACTGTCGCCGGCCACCCTGGGGGACCGGGGTCGGGGACAACGGCAGAGACCGTATCCCGGCTCTCACCCATACGCCGTCACCGGGTCTCGAAGGCTGCAGGGCGGCGAGGAAAGAGAAACTTGCGCGAGTTTCCAAGGCGGCCCAAATATCACAGGCCCCGTGGTTCTCTGCCGCCCTGTCCCAGCCCCGGCTCGGCGCAGCAGCACACACAGCGGAGCGGGAAAGGTGGTCCCGGCCGCCTGAGAAGCACTGCCTCCCTGGCCGGGGTCTCGAAGCCCATAACCCCCGTGTTTTCGGGTAAAGTTTCCAGTTTTGGGTTGCCTACAGACTCAATCTAAAGCAGTAAATAAAGTTAAACGCTTTTTATTTTCTTCTTGAATATGTTAAACTACTTGAACAATTTAAAGTGCTTTGCACAAGTGAAGCGAACCATTTCTAATGTTCTGATTTTTCAAAGCCAGCCAACAACAAAGTTTAGATTAGTAATATATTTCTAACCAGAGTAATTTTCAAGATCATTAGGCATTTATGTAATTAGTGCCAAATCTATAAGCTTTTATTACGATTATTAGAGTAAAATCAGTATAAATTTGTACTAATTTACTACTGTTTAGACTTGGCTGTCAAGCCAAGAGGTTCTTATTGTAAATGATAACTGAGGAAATTAAGTGCAAAATTCTGTACCATTTCTGATCCGCTCCTAAACAATCCGTTTCAATTGTATTTGTAGCAGAACATAATGCCCTTTTAAAGTTATTTGACTTGTATTTTTATTCGCAAAACAAGAAAAATATCCTCTACTCGGGCACAATGAAAACTGATATTTACTACTTCCAATTTGATTAACATTGATTTTTAATTCAAAAGTGATGTAATTAAGATTATTCATTTAGTGCAAATAAAGCTTCCACCAAAAAGGGAGCCCAGTGAAGTTTGTGCTAAATAATACAGCGCCAATTGTTTGGTTTTGTTGTTTTGGTTCTTTTTGTTCTTGACTTTCCCCCCCACCCCCCCTCCGCCATCCAATTGACTTACACAAAACATTGTAAATGCTGCATCCGAACAGATGCAAGAGTAGTTTTGTTTGCAGCTCAGATGTGGAGGGGTTTCGGCAGCGACAGAACAAGAAGACAAAGGAACCGGCCGACCGATCTCTAGGGCAGTTTTGCTGCATTTTTATTCCCACACACACACTCCTCCCTGCTCGGGCTACATTGATTCGCTTCCGAAACGCTGGGCTGTTGCAATGAATCGGGGTGCTCAGGAACGGCCCTTAAGAGCAGGGAGAAAGAGTCGGAGCCGGGCCACAATTTAGCTGGAGAAAGATGGAGGTGGGGTGGGAGTTTCGGGATTTTTTTTTTTTCCTTCGTCTTTTTTAACGGGTTGGTCTGGGGAAAACGGAGATGTCTCATCTGGTTTGCTTTTTTCCCTTTAAAGATTACTGTTTATGTGCAGCTCTAAGGCAGCAGAAGAAGCTTCGGTGGTGAAAATTCCAGACTGCCGGGAACTGCGGAGCGGAGCCCGCGGAGCCACCGGCGGGGAGCTGGACCGGGACCGCAAGGTGCGGCGGAGCGCGCAGCCTTCCGCGGGTCCGGCCCGACCTGAGGCTAGGGTTGCGCGGGCGGTCACAACTCGGCCTACTCGTTTGGGATTCAGCTTCAGTTGTAGCTGCTGGCAAAAATGTGCGGACAGCGCAGGTGCCTGCAGCCGGCTGCTGCCGAGCATGCTACGGAGAAGGACGGGTACATCGTGCGTGTGCAGCTACTTCGCGTTGTTGTATGTTTTAGGTCGATAAATAAATGTGTAATAGTTAATGTGCAGACACATCAGAGTAATAACAATGGGACGAAATCAAAGGATTATCAATCTCTGTTAGTAACTGCTGAATAACAATGTTGCGGTGTGATTGATAGCGCGCTTCATTTTATGACTTTTCTATTGCTCTTGATTTTTATAGCAGTATAAACAAACTAAATCATTTCTTCCAAGACTTCAGGGCGCAAGCATTTTAAGAGAAGGGGGGAAATCAAAGGAGGAAGTCTGCGGGGGAGAAAAGAGAGGACAGAACTGACACTTCAGCATGTCAGAGAGAAAATGACAATGGGGCATATGTAAAATGCTCTAATCACATTCAGATTCCGCGCACTCCTGTTTTGTCAAGTGCCCGAATTCACCTGGGCAGTGTCGGAGCCGTATTTACAAAGATTTTATTCCCCGTCATCCTTCTATTTTCCCAATGTAGCCAGAAAACTGCCAGTCAAGCCCATTCTCTGTTACAATTTACGGTATTCCCCACATGATCATAGGAACTGAGGTTCCTAACAAGGAAAGGCTTTACCACAATGGCCCAAAATCTTCAGAGTGACACGAGTGTCTTCAAAAATCACTTCAGAGCAAAGTAAAAGGATTTTCTATGACGGATCCAGTGAATTTTCCTCAATAAATAGGTTTTAGATTGTTACACACACGTAGAACTGGAACAAAGGGAACTACCAGAAAATATATTGGTTGCCCGTAATAAAATTTATTTAGACAGTTTACTTCTCATAAAAAATATAGATTGAATTCGTACAGGAGCGCCTGCCAAGGGGCTAGGCACTGGGAGATCATCTCCCCCTACAACTTCCTTCCCTTTTCTATGCCACCCATGCCCTTCCCTTCCCGGTGGGCCTGATCCTGGGGTCCCGGACGGGGTCAATTCCCGGTTACCTCTGCCCCCCGCCTGCTGGCCACGTAGACAGATCCACCAGCGTAAAGGCCAAGGGAACGGGGTGTGCCGTGTTGGGGAGCGGGATCACCCTAATTCTCGAGTGCCATGACCCTAGGAAGAAAGGGCAGAGAACTTTCCACCCCAGAACTCCCTCCCCTCCCAATCCCCGCTAAACTCAAACCCTGACTGAATAAGGCTGTAATATAAACAAGTGTATTTAACCAATTCTGCTCTGATTTAGGAACAGAACCTTCTTTTATTAGAATAATTATATTTGGAGAGAGAAACACGGTAAAATAAGGTTAAACTGCTAAAGTCAGCAGGGTGGCTTGGCGTAAATGGCCGATAAGGTTTGTAATTTGATATTTTATTTATGTATTTATTGAGCATCCATCCAGTTAAGGAGACTGCCGTACGCAGAACACCGTAATTGCTTTTTACACTTAGCAACGCTCCCGGCGTTTATCAAACGTAACTTTGGGTTGCCTGGCTTGTTCCCGCGGCATTTTTTTCCCCCTTCTGTTTCCAGA